>CM035130.1:59865108-61269108 GCA_020205605.1 Panax ginseng | reverse complement strand
CCCCCTTTTCTCCAGATATATTACTTTCTCAAAAGAGGAGGAAGCCGTTCGGTGCATACAATCTGTTCATGGTTTTGTGCTGGAAGGCAGATTTTTAAAGTAAGCTCATCCGTCTGCCATAGTCACCTAAATAAGATTTTTGCTGTCAGTTATCGTGATAACCCATTTTTCTTTTTGATTATCATCTTGACAACCATTTGAAATTTTCTTTTGCAGAGCTTCTTTTGGAACTGCAAAGTATTGCCATGCATGGTTGAGAAATACGGTATTTATAAGATTCTAAATGATTGTGCATTTGTTGTATGCAAAGCTTTCCTTTTATAAAGCTTTGAATGAACTTTTACTTTCTGAAAGATGAAAAGAAAAATTGTTCTGACTATAATTTTTTTCATTGGTCCAGCCTTGCAACAATTCTGCTTGTTTATATTTACATAGTGTTGGTGCTGAAGAAGATAGTTTTAGTAAAGATGAAGTAGCTGCAGCTCATACAAGGTATCACAGGCTTAAATTTTTTTCTCCTATTTTCCACCAATAATTTTCATCCCTTCCAAATACTGCTGGATCGCATAAGGTTAAAATGTAGTGGAAGTGTTTACTTGAATAGAAATATAGTGAAAATTCGAAAATTATTATAATTCGGATAGCTGTTGAAACCATATGTGCAGCTAATGGTAATTTAACTTGGTAGTAGGCTGATGTAGACTTGTAGATTAACTAACGTTATCCAGCAAAGCTAAGTGTTTCATCTAGTTACTAGTTAGATGAGTCAACAATCAGCATTTGCTAGACCCTGATTTTTCTTTTCTTTTTATTTGTTTTAGCTCGTCTACAAACCTCACCATTTCATATCCAACTTTTGGTTGTATGCTAAAAAGAGAACTTTGTGAAAGTTTAGAATAATTCTTGAATAGGAACAAACATTTCATAACTGGATTGTACACAAGGTAGTCCCATTTTCTCATTACAGTTAATGACAAAGATTTTGTATGGACAGTTGTGAAAAAATGATATCCTCAGATGTTGTATGCCTAATGTTGATAAAATATTAGAGAACCTTTGCCATGTTGAGGATGGCATTTTTCAGGAACTCAAAAGTTATCAATGATTCATATTAGAGTATGATCATGATTCTAGAATAATCTTCTAACCATTCAAATATAACTTCTGAACAGTCACAGTGCATTCCTTAATTTGTATTAGATTTTTGATATAAATGGATCCCAATAAATTGTTCTATAAAGGTGATCTCTATTCTAAACCTTCTTGTTCCTGGTGGAGACTATACCCCATAGTTCTCTCTCTCTCTCTGATAACTACTCACTTAACCTTGTAGTTATTGCATTGTCTGTAGTAGGTATTAGCGATTAATCTGTGCTTCTCCTCATTTGTATGACAGTAAATTAAAAGAGTTTTTTCTATGATATCTTTCAAATATTAGTAGTGTTCTAAAAATCGGACTGGGCGGCCACATAGGCGGCGGCGGCAGCCCAACCTTGGAAATTTGGACTGGGCAAAAATAAAAACGCCTAGACTCGGCATCGCAGATCGCAAAACAAAAAAAGAAGTAATGAAGAAAGAAGAGAAGATCAGAGAAGAAGAAGGGAGATAATCTTACCTAAGGGACTGATCGTGATCTCTTTTTTGGCTGCCATCGAAAAGTAATGTATGAGGAGGAGGAGGCGCAACGGCTAGGACTCCCAGCCTTCCAGTTTCAATAATAGCCTTACCCTTATTTTTAAAACAAAGCCCAAACCCTTATTTTTTAAACAAAGCCCAAGCCCTTTGTTTTAAAAACAAAGCCCACTCATTTTTTTGAATAAAGCCCACTTATTTTTTTAAACAAAGCCCACTCTTTTTTTAAAACAATGCCAAAACTCTTTTGTTTTTTATAAAAAAAACAAAGCCCAAACTCTTTTTCTTTTAAAATTCAAAGCCCAACCTCTTTCTTTAGAAGAAAGGCCAAAGTGAAAAAAGAATGTGTGGCCATTAAACTCATCAGTTCTCTTATGTAACATTAAAATTATGCCATATTACAAATATTTCCCTCCCTTCCTAATTATACTTAAAGTTCTAAAGTTTACTATGTTTCAAACTTCACTCCTATACTTTCACTAATAAAATTTAAATAAAATAAAATTAACTCCGCATAGAGCACCGGCCTAGGAAATTGCCTAGGTGCCACCTACAAGGCCTAGGCGCTCGAAGTCCCTCCACCGCCTAGGTTAGCGTCTAAGAGCTTGAAGATGGTGAATCCTTTTGTGTTCGAATCATATTTATGCATAATGTTCTACTTGCACGTCTTTTTGACTGATTTGGTCTTTTCCCCTTTCAGCAAGTCTAAAGATATATTTTTTCCTCTTGTTTAACTTAATCTGTGCTCTCATTTGGTGATTTATTAATTTACATGTGTTATTGAAGGAATAGAGTGCAACAAATAGTTGGTTCCACACATAATTTGCACAGGGGCTCTGGAAATGTGTTACCTCCACCAATAGATGAACACTTCAATTACAGCAGTGCTACTGACAAGCCTATTTTCAGAAGTGACCTGAAGGTAAAATTTGTTGGTGTGTTAAAATTTTGCTTGGCCTTTTAAAACTTGAATTAGTAGTTTTTTGGGTGATAAAATAATGTGGTATGCTTAATGAGATGTGAAGAAACCTCATTTGTGTTACAGGAGTCAATTTTATCTACAGCTTATTAAGTTTCCATTCTTGATACTTGACTTGTTTGTTTCCGACATTTTAATCAGATGCATTTATTATTGTTTTCCAGGATGTAGCTCTGGATATGGAAACATCCAATGCTCCGCCTTTATCTAAAGATAAAGATGGAGGTGTCAGAGCACCTAACAAAATGACTACCTTTGTAGATATTGTTGGACGGTCTAATAGTTCTGGTCCAGAAAAGGATGTAAATGGGGCTGAAGATAGGGGGGTTGTTAACGTAAGCTCTGAGTTGTCTTCAGTAGGCATTCATAAAGATAATCATGTTGAGGCTGCACATTCAGATGCGATGCTATGTAGTTTTTCGTCTTCTAGTCCCCCTGCCAATGGATTTCCCAGTAATAAAGAGTTTGAGCCATTTAGAGAACCTTCAAATCTTTGGGGCTTAGGAAGAGCTGATGTAACTCCTAGTGGTGCATTTACAAACGAAAAATCTGGGTTGATATTAGATTCTGAAAAACAAATTTTACGTGGTCCATGTAGTGCTGTGAAAGATGATTCTCTATCTCTTAATGATGAAAGATTGAAAGATTCTGAAAGTTTAAGTCAGATAGCTCCTCTGCATCCTTCATCTTATCTTTCAAAGACTTCAGAGGATTCTAGTATTCATGCCTGGTGGCATGGAGAGTCTCGTAATCTTAATGACTATAATGTGGATGAAGATTCTATGGCATGTTTAAATTCAATGAATGACGGATGCAATGAGAAAAAATTTCAAAGTTCTGCTAAATCAGATAAGATATATAGATGTTCTAATTCGTTCTCCAATGAAGAAATAGTAGAGCACTTGAGAAGGCTTGATGTTGACGACAGGATTCATGATGCTCAGAATCCTATGTTAGAGGCCGTAGAGAGCAGTATAATTTCAAATATCATGTCGCTAAATTTTGATGGGGATGATAATTCATCGACTTTGCATCCTAGTGTAGCTGGATTATTTGATCAAACTGATGGGCGACAAGGTTCTTCGTGGAACCTTTATAACAATGACCAATCAGAGTTCTCATTCGTAAAGCAAGTGGGTTTTGTGAATCAGGTAACTGATTTGGACTCCTTAAGTGATAGTGGTCAGCACTTCAAGAAATGTTCTTCGCATCAGGACTTGGGGGAAAGCAAGGAGCACTACTCATGTAAACCTCAGTATCTTGGTAAGTATCAATTCTTTTCTTTTTTAATCTGTTCAATTAAACAAAACCTATCTGCTTATTGTTTCTAATCTATAAAAAGTTTGTTTATCTTAATATCTTTGAACATTTTAGGTATGTACTACCTCTTTTCTTCTTCTTTTTTACCCATCAAAACCTACTTGTGGCTGTTATGTATTAAACCCACATCATAGCGTGTTCAGACTTCCTGATTTCCAGACCCCTAGTGTGGTCAGGACCCTTTCAACCCCTGTGGAGATGCGGTCTTTTAAAAAGAATTGTAGAATATTGATATACTATGGATGGTTGACTATATGCTTCACTTGTAATTGTTTTCAATGCATTTTGTTCTTTTAATAAATCTTTATTTCAAGATTTAGTTGATTGCAATTTGCAACTGATTGTAGAGTGTGTAGTGGGAAGAAATATATGAATTTTGATATTCTCTGGAATAGGTGTCGACTAGGAAATTTCAATTCGACTGCTATTGCACATCTTGTAACATTGTACAGTATCTGGCAACCTAATATTAGTTGGTTTTGATCCCGTTATCAGTGGCCAGGTCTATTAGCTTTTAAAAGTCTAAACCATATGATTGTAGCTAATCTCACAGTTAGTTTTTTAAGTGCCAATCTCAAAGGGGATCAAGTTGTAAACTGTAGTTTAAAGGTACACAGATGATAGTTTATGGTTTGTAGGTCTTCCATCCTGCCATTTGATTGCATACATTGTGTTCTAGTAGTAATCAATTGTTGTTTCCATGTAATAACTTTCGAGTCTTTTCCCTAATATTGTGTTGTTTTATTTTAATCAACAGTGTCCAGGTCTCAAGGCCTGGCTCCACCAGGATTTTCCTTGCCATTAAGAGAACCACCTCCTGGATTTCCTGCATCTGAGAGATCAGATCTGGTTTTCCATGCCAACTCTGGTACAATTTTCTCTCTCTCTCTCTCTCTCTGGGCTGTCTCCCTTGTTAGTTCATGATTTTTGTATACTACGCGTGTACTTAGGCAGCATCCTCTTTTGATGGTTTCTTCCTTATATATACCATCAATTATTTATCAGAAAAACACATATCCTTCATCATCCCCCCCACCAAATGATGAGTCATTGGATTGCTTACACTTTGTTCCTTTTTATACGCCTTTCATTTCTTTCAGGGACTCACATGGTCAAGGCGACTTCTTTTTCGAAAAATCATTATCGAACACCCTCAACTGGAAATAGTAGCAACACTAGCGATGCTGATATTATTGATCCAGCCATAATGTCTGTTGGTAGAGGTAGACCAACAAATGGATTAACCAACTCATGTTTAGATATGAGGTCAACTTATGCTTCGCAACCAAGTGCATTCGATGATGAGGCAAGACTTTGGCTATTGATGCAACAATCTGCTCCTGCACATCAAGACTCGAAATATGCTCAAACCTACATGCAACAACAACAAGCTCCAACTGCACATCAAGACTTGAAATATGCTCAAACCTACATGCAACAACAAGCTGCTCAAACCTACATGCAACAACAGGCTCCAACTGCACATCAGGAAGTTAGAAATTCCGGTCAAATTGGGGATAGGTATTCTTCTTGGGATGATATATATGGTGTCTCTTCGAGGTACATGGGTCGACAAAACCATTCAAATAGTCCATCTTCCTATACACCGCAGAGATTTGCAAATGGAACTTTATCAAATGGCTATCAGCCAGGTTTGGAGGAGATGCAACTTAGGAATGAACTAAAGAGCAACGAGAAATTAGGATTCAACAAGTTCTATTCGGGTTATGGAGATTATATTTTACAACCCAGTTCAGGCGATCTATATACCAGAGTATTTGGGATGTAATTCTCAGTGTCACTGAACGAAACTATCCTTCTGGGCTATGTACTATGTAGTTTGTGCGCAAATGAAAGCATTCAGATTGTGAATCATTTTCTCAGAAATGTGAGTTTCTTATTTTGTCACCATCTCGTTTTACTTGCAACATATTATTGGGTGGGGTTTCTTTTGCTCAGCTTCAAGACAGAATTATATTGGGTTTTAGCTTATTACCCAGTTATATTATTGTTATAACAAATTGACAGTATCTACTTTCTTTAAAAAAATAATAAAATTTTGACAGCTTTGCAAAGTTTATTTTAGTTATGATAGTTATTTTATGTTATCATTAGTTTAATTTAATTTGTTACATCTTTTATAGCCATGCAACAGTGCAGAAATGCAGTTCTTTCCAGGCTATTTATCTATCACCAAGCAGCTTTACTTGTAGAAATACACTAAATTTTGAGGTTGAGTTGCTTTGAATAATACTAAGCTGTTGGTAGTTATTCGTGACTGATTCCAACTACCGGCAAAAAAAACAAGTTGACCTTGAGGAGAGTTTGGTAATTAAAAACACAGAAAATCAGCATGAATTAATCAGAAGTCTCAAGTAGAAATCTTGTCGGGTATCAATCATATCAATATGTGATTCATTCATATTATATGTTCTGTGATTCATATTTATATGAATGAATGATATACACACAAAAAATGAATTCCAACCCTACAAATCTATCTTAGTTGTCTCAGCAGCTATCTATCTATCTATCTATCGAATCCAGTTAGCATGAAGTTATTTTTTTGGTAAGTTGGTCAATTGACCAATAAAATACTAACACACATAGAACCTTGCCTGTGTGTCAGTATTCTATTGGTCAATTGACCAACTTATCCCAAAATAAATTTCATACTAACCACTTCCCTATCTATCTATCTTGCCTGGCTGACCTCTGAAGAAAACATAAAAACATCGAGACTGTAGGAAATAAGTAAAATTGTTTTGTCTCGGGAAGAAAAAGTTGTTACACTTTTTCAGTTTTTGCGACTTGTGTCCTTGGGAGGTGAGAGTTTGTTTGTTGTTCAAGGAGGGATCCTCTGAATTTACAGGGGTTTTAGAAGAGAATCCTGATGATGCTGCGTAGGAAACAGTGGCATGGGGATGGGGGTGATCATACCATTTGCCAGGCCCAGTTGGAGAATCCTTGCCAAGGAACACCTTCATCTTCCATATTTCTGATTTTTCTTTCCTGTCAACAGAAATTATATCTCCATCGTTATCAGAAGAAGATTCACACCTATTAAAAGACAAAATTTAATAGAAAGGAAACATGATCTACTTGCGGCAAGATAAAAAGTTAAAAAAAATAATGTGATTACCGATTCTGATTATTGTTTATAATATTATAATTAGTTTTAAAAAGCAGTTTGTTTTTGGTAAAAAAAAAACACACTTAAACTAGTAAAAAGTGTTTGGTATTAAAAAAAAATTGACCATCACTTATTTCAAGTGTAAATTACTAAAAATGAAGGTTTAAAGAAGTAAAAGATAGATAACAAGTGGAATTACTAAAATAAATAGGAATACATTAGTAATATACTTGGTCAAATATGATTATTAGATTTGGCAAATAATGAGAAGCTCCAAATTAGAGTTTCTAATTATTTCCATAAAAAGTGATTTTAAGAAGTTTTAAAATCAGGTTCTCCCCGGTTCCTTGTGTGTTTGTGAGTTTTAGAGTTTTAGTTTGGAGGGAAGGTCTTTACGGGGAAAGTTATTCCTTCATTAAAGAATAACTTTCCCTTCCCATTCCATCCCTTCCCTTCCCTTCCCTTCCCTTCCCTTCCCTGCCCCCAATATCAAAACTCACAAACAGGCCAAAACTACAATACAGACACATTGAATTAGGTGTTACTTGAATACTGTGATATAAAGGGGATATTATTCAGTGCTAATAAAGTTAACATCCAAGTGAAAGCATAAGCACACATGGCAGTTATGCTCATCATGCAGTTTTGTAAATCCATTATGTAGTAACCTAGCATTTCAATTGTGTTATTGATACCAAAAACAAACAAAAAATATCTCCTCATAGTTTGGTGCTAAACCAGAAAAAATGCCAGGCCATGCAGGAAGGTGATTTGATGCCATTGTTAGAGCATGGGGCGCTTCTTCACCTATAGGAGGAGAAGCAAATCTCTCGACCTGTGGAATATAATCAAATAGGTTTGGGGCCATTGAAGACCAACCACGACGAATGAATTTACATAAATCTTGGCACGGGCAAAAGAGAATTGATATAGGCCATAACCATGTGTTCAAACTTTAAAAACAACTAAAAAAGAAACACTCTAATGTGGACAACAATGACATTAATCAGCAAAGTATCCTACAGAGTATATGACTAAATTAAAGAAAATCCCAAATCAGCCAAGGTGTTCAAAGAAAGAAGCTTAATGGCAGAACCATTTACCTTTGTTCTTTTTCCATTGCGCAAACCATAAGCTGCATCATGGAGGTGCAAACTCCTGACATTGTCATTTCCCTTTTGATCACCAGAAGGGGGAGAAATCCAGAGGTTCAGATCCAGATTATGGTGTCTGTCTGCACAGTAAAGTAGACACAAATTAACAAAGAATTTCTTGTCTGTGAAATGTGATAAAACAAAAAGCATAATAACTAACAAAACAAAAGTTATAGTTGAGAATTTAGCAACAAAAAAAAGAAGTTATAGTTGAGTAGTACCTTGATTATTGTTAACCAAACTGACTTTCCCTTCATAAGTGCTGGGCTCAAAGTTGGTCACTGCTTCCTCCCCATTACACTCAACAGCTGCTTTGTGAGAAGCCCTGGATCAGAAAATGAACATGCAGATTTTGTTGGATGAAGCCCCAATATAAAATTGAGACAATTAAAATGAAACATTCAGCCACAAGAAGTATGAATCTGTGATCACAAGGACCTTGCACCTTCTATTTTGCTGTTGAATAATCCAAGGTACATATACCTGAAATCTAGCATTGTAATCCAATAAAAGAGGATCCTAAGCATATTTCTTTGTAGAAGAGGTATTCCAGATTTCTATCTAGAATGCAAAACGCATTCTCAAAACCATAACATAGTTTATTTACACAATGTATCATCGTACAGATACCTATAACAACAAGATTATTTGAAAAATAGTAGTACTTTCAGTTGAAAGTGATTCTCACTTCTTCCCTAAAAATGGACCTATTCGAGCTTCCCATCGACCCCATTCATGCAAGGTTACTCCTCTGTATTTTGAGCTGCCCCGACAGAGTCCAGTGCTCTGGCGACGAAGCATAAGAACAAATTCTTCTTTTGTCAAGTCCTTCATCTTCAAATCAAATTAAATGAAGATTAACATACATATACAATTAAACAAAAAGTAGTAGAAAAGAAGAACAAATTCTCCTAATTACCTACTGGCTACTGATAATAGTACACTTAGGTCTGACCTGTTTCAAATAATCTTTATAGTCACTTATAGTAAAATTAATATCAGCATCAACTCCCCGGAACTTAATAGCAGCTCGATCATATGCTCTGAATTATGATAATCGAACTTAAGAAAACCTCAAAACAATTAAGTAATTAAAAAAAATTGAAGTTTGAAACTAGGTAAAATAGAAAATCACCTAGCTGCAGCATGAGCAGTGTCAAATCCCCCTAAAACAAAGCAAGATAAAATTACTCACAAGACACCAGCACATCATATGGTACTTTCCCAAATAATCCCTCTCCACTAAAACTAATTAAATTAAAACAAACAAATTAATCAACTGCTTACCCAAATAAACTTGTTTCCCACAATCCCTGTAAAATTCACACAACATATTCAATGAAAATGATAGAAATAGAATGCAAATTCATCTGTAATCTCAAATTCTCAATCATAAATTCAGACACTCTATTCCACATTATTACTATTATTTTAATATAGAAATATACTTTCACATATATCATCTGGCTCATAAACATGATACTATATATATACAAGCTTTTGAACTATAATACTATAGATTAATAAAATACATATTAGTTGCGATTACATGTATAACTGTATATATTCATACCAGATATGTGATTCCCATCGACCAGTTCTTCTATAAAACGTAACGCCGCGATACTCCGAGCTTCGAGGCTTCGGCCCTCTCCGACTCTTCCTCACTTGAGGCTGTTCAGGCGGCGGCTTCTGATCATCAAAAATTATCAACTGATGATCATCAGGAGCGGATAGATTCAACAACTGCGGCCTTAGCAACGAAGTCTCCGATGAGTATATCGAACTAAACTCGTAGTTCTTCACTCCTCCGTTCACCGGAAAAAGCTGCCTCGTCACTAACTCAGTCGACCGAACCGAATTCTCAACGTGAGTAGCCCATTTAGGCTGGTTGAAGCTCCTATTGACATTGAAAGTAGAGCTGGAGCCGTTATCTCCTCCGGTACTAGCGGTAGCTTCATCAGCGTTGATTACATAGGAAATAGAAGTTCCGGATTCTTCTCGCTGAGGTCCGGCGCCGTCCTCCGTCAGCTTCTCCATAGCCGCGAGTAATTTGAGGTGATCAGAACTCTCGTCGGCAAATGAATGAATGGAGATTGCATCAATATTGAGATCCAACATCTCTCTCGATCACTCTGTAATCAGTTTAAGAACTTCAGAAGTTTATATCTACAGATTAATGAAACATAGTTTAATTATAGATGTATAAAGACAAAATGATTTATATGCCGACTAAATTACATCTTTCCCTACAATGAACAAACAATTCCCCTAGACTAAAAATCTATCAAATTTTATTTTATACTAGATAAATTTTATAAATTAAATCTGAACAACTCAATATTAGAATACATTTGCACTCTAATAGTCATATTCTCTGTCTGTCAGTTTATATTGATGAGATTAAAAAGTAAAATAGTGCACATCCCTTCATTATTATTTACCATTTTCTATCACATCATATATATAAAAAGTGTTATTATATTTAAGGTCCGTCTCTCCAACGAATCATAGTAAACGAACTTAAAACGAACCGACAACGTTTTTTTCGTCGTTATAGCATAGAAAGCTGATTTTTTATATTGTAGTGACAGAAAAAACCGTCACTATAACCGATTCGTTTTTAATTCACTTTGCTTGAGAGCCTGACCGATTATATTCAATAAAAAAATTATATCAATGTTAGATACAAATGGATGCACATACATCAAAATAAAAAATAAATATGCATACTTTGGCAGTTTTATTAACACAAACAACGTATAATTAGTATGTTGTTGTGATAATATCATATATGTCTCCTTGAATTGAATGTCATATAGTTGATAATTAGTAAATTGAATGTCATATATGTCTCTTTTATTTATTTATCATTTTCCCTCATATATGTGGTCCCAGGGGCATCTATTTCTCTTATTTTTTATAAAGTTCTTGTCACTAGGAAAAAGTAAATAAGATTAAATAATTAATAGTACAAGTTTTTGTCAGAATACTTAACTAGGTTGGTAGTACTACGTTGTACAAGTATAGTACATCCCTCCTTATGATACTATTTGCTTTTCTCATATGCTTTTACCATTTTGCTTTTGACTTTTTTTATTCGGACCACAATTATAATCATAGAAAGATTGTTTCTTAATTTACGTGTTAATATTGTATTAATTAATTAATTAAAATTAATTTCATATTAATCATTTTTTGATTTTTTTTATTCGGATCAAAATTACAAACAAGGAGTATGCCAACGGCTGGCGGCATATTATTAATTGATCTTTTAATCAAATTTAAAAGTTTTACTTATCAAGAATACTATTTTGTTTTTTCAAAAAAATACTTAAAAATAATTTTTTTAATTGTTTATTATTATCATACTAACCATTCATCTAATAATTTATGATTTAGAGGTATACATGAAATAAAAATATTAAATTTAATGTCAATAGTATTCAAGTTGGTGCCCATGAGGCTTTAAGCTCTTATAGCCCTAATGGTTAAAATTGAGACTGTGGTCTCATTAGATTATAATGTGATTATATTGTAGTCCTCAAATTAAGGTTTAAAAAAAGACTATTCAAGTTCAACTAGTGTGGTTGAAATTTATTTGAGATTTATTCGTTCATTAATTGCTAAGAAAGTTTAGGCGCGGTTTGTTTTCTGCGGAATGGCTGAATGACCGATCGATTCAATCATTTAATGCATTTATTTTTAAAAAAATCGTCTGAATGTCATTCAGACGATTTTAGTTGAATGGTTTAATCCTATTTTTTTTGCTGATTGAGCTGAATGATTTTTTTTTTTACAATATTAACTATTATATTAAGTAATATTAAATAAATTTACAATAATTTTTTGAATTTTTTAGAGAGGTAAAATAATAAAAATCTGTTATTCAGATGTTTCAGACATGTTAATTATCAAACAATATTTTTCTATTCAGATTCAGATCCAGCTCATTCAGATTTAGATTCATTCAGTTTTATCGAACACCCCCTTGGTTTGATTGGTATGACGTAGTAAATGAGAGGAAGGTCGAATTTTTGATTGTCACTAGTTATGTGTATAAGTATAGGTGTGAATTCTTTTTGAGAGATGTGCAATAAGTGGAGCCTCTTATAATTCATATCAATCTCATGTATTAATAAGTTTCTCAATTATAATTTGGCACAAGTGATTCATGTTAAAAAAATTAACAAATTTAAATGGTGCATTTTGGATACTTTGTAATAATTAAAATTGTTATTATCACTATTAAACAAATTCAGTGCAATTATAATTATTAAAATTAAATGAATTAATTAATATCAGTTTTAAATTTTACAAAATGATATTAAAAAGTCAAATATATGAGATTCTATATAATGGAGGGAGTTCAGATTAATTTGGTGACAAATTGCATAAGTGATTTGGTCTTGAAGTTTGTCAAACATACCCCAAAATATCATGCATATGTATATAAAATGTCTTAGCTTTTAATAGATTTTAAATTATTATTATAATAGATTCAAATAGACATGTCTCTTTGTATATTAAATTCTTAACTTATCAAAGAAAATAGACATGAAAAAACATCATCCATGATGTCAATGCATAATTTAGTAATACCAAAATTAAATAATAAAATAAAAACCAAACTGCCATTCAATGGGAGAGAATAAGAAATTTAAAAAAAAAAAAAAACTAAACTGCCATTGGGGATATATTTTTTTGTAGTTTGTTTAAAAATTAGATAAACAATTTTAGTTGTATTATTAAATAATATGAAATTATTTATATGTTTTTAATTCAAAATCTAGACAAAAGATTTTGGGTTCAACCCCATCCTCCGAATAATACTTTGTCTTATTTCATATCCCATGTTATGAATTGTTATCAAATATATTATAAATAGTGATACTACCCGTGCTTCCGGCACTACGTACGAAGGGTATGAGAGATTGTCGGGATTAGAGAATGTAGGAGGCAGAGGACGAGCTCGGGAGGAGGAAGAATGGAAGAAGAACGGAGAGTGAGAAAATAATTTTTTATCTTTTAAAGTTAAAGGGAATATAATGGACGGTAAGATTTATCCAAACTTTAGACAATTCTAATCGTTTATTAGGGTTCAAAAACAGTTAAGTTTTGTTAATTAGATTATTTATTAATAATTTAATATTTGTAATGACAAATATTATTTAACATCAATACATATCATGCATGAGATAGGCATAGGCACATAGATCTGAAAATGTCAAAAAATGTCTTAAAAGAAGATGGGAATAATAATATAAAGAAATGAACAAATCTGGACCGTTCAGGTATTGTCCTCTTCCACTCCCACAGAAGGCAAACACAAGACAGAGAAATGGAAAAAAGGTTGATTGAATTGATTCCACAAAAAGCTAAGAGATGGTAAGTAGTATATTACTATTAGCCTACTAGCCATTGGATAGCTAAATCCATTTGGCAACAAGAATCTTTGCATTGGGGGACTTTTCTTCTTAGGGTAATATAAAACCTTCTACCTTCAAAAATCTCTACCTCCTTTTCTGGTAAACATGTTGACATCCTTTGGCTGCTATCTTGCAAGTGGATATATATATATATATATAGAGAGAGAGAGAGTCCGGATCCGGTCCGGGATCCCGAATTTTTTTAAAATACGAACTTTTTTTTAAAACAACTAAAAAAAAGTTTAATATTTTATAGAACTTGAATTTTTACATAATATATTATTTTGTTATATATATCCAAATCATACCCAAAATATTGTATTATGTAAACATTCCAGTTCCATAAAATATTAAAATTTTTTTAGTTGTTTTAAAAAAAAACAAAAAAAAAATCCGTATTTTAAAAAAATCCGGAATCCCGGACTGGTTGTGTGTGTGTGTGTATATATATATATATATATATATATATATATATATATATATATATATATTGGTTCTAACTATATTATTGAGTACATATTGGGTAGTTGAATAGATAGAAGAGAAAGGAAGTGAGATGAAGCAGCTCAAAGGGAAGAAAACTTCTAAGTTCTAACCATATATAACATCTCAGTCGTAGGACTTGAAATTCATGAGAGAAAGGAATCATAGAACTTTTGACACATCATATATAAACATTAGCACAAAGATTGTTCAACAATTGATATTGAATAGTAATGCAATACTACACACATACACAGCCTGCTAGCCATATATCTAAGATCATCATTTTATATTAAGTAGGCAAAAAGTAAAAGTTTGTGTTCACATATTTGCCAGGGCTATAATTTGGAGGAAATATAGAGTCAATTCAGTTGAACCCAATTAATAAAATTGTAAATGAACATACCCTAATCATATTCCCTTAACTAATATGTTAGGCATCCGAACAAATCTTATATAATCTGTTTTATCCATACCATTGTAAATTTCCCACAAATTTGAAATTTGACTTGCTTAATTCTAAAAAATAAAGTTAATTACTCATATGCAATGATCAATTGTTATCAAGAAGCTAAACAATTCTAAATGAGTTAACCTTTAGAACTCAAAGATTGCGAGTCTAAATCAATGTAAGATAGTAAAAATCTATTATATGTACATCAAGGTTAGCACTGGCATCATTCAGTTTAAATTTTGTAGACATTGCCATAAAGCCAAACCTCGTGATTATTCCAACTCAATGTCATTTACTACCTGTGCATTCAGCACCTTACCAAGTCCACTGAAAACCTGCTCAAGGCGCGCTTCAGCCCCATATCCTATGGAAGGTTACCAACATAAATTTTATTAGCAGGTTCAAACACCTGAGGCTGATGACGTCCAGGCCGTGTACCCTTTTGGAGAAGCCTTGTTCATGATCAACTGCCTCCCATTTACATCCTGTAGACATAATATGAACTGTCAAACAACTTGATGCACCATACTTCCAAAATTGATTAAGCTTATATAGATTGAATCGATTATCTTGGCCAATATGCTGCAGACTGAGGATTCAACTCATCATGTATTAAAAAAGATAAAGAAAAGAAATGACTAAGCATGAAAATCTAGTAAACACACAAAACATAACATCACAACCTTGGTGCAGTTTGTCGTACAAAGGAGACATATTGACCACCCCATCGTAGGGACACAATTGAGTCTGCGTAGGCAGTTCAGTGGCACTAAGCATCAGCAATCGAAATTCCACATTTGTTTTAGTAAGTTATCCGACATTCATGTCAAAAAAGAACTTGAAGTACACAATTTATGTAAATTAGTTGAATTACCATAGTATAAAAGTAAAAGATTGACGAATTCCATCAACAACATTCAGAAAATAGTACAATTTGAAACAACAATCAACACAATAGCTATAAATTAAGAAGTAAAAGAATGCATAATTAAGTAATTATTTTTACCCGTAAGTGTCCTTGCCAATGTGATCCAATTTCTTGAAGTAGTTTACATTTCAAGACCCCATGACAGTTATTCTTCCTGATTGAGATGACCAATTGGCTCAGTTTTCCCCACCCCATCCACTTATTATTTCATTCATTTACTAAACACATAAATCAGCTTTTGAAACACAACAACCAATTTTTAAATAAAAAATTAGTATAACTGTGACGCCCCCAAAATAGGTCCACACAACCCATTTTGAGTCGTCAAAATATATATTACAGAATTCAAATACAAATTTTTCAATTTACCACAATTAAATTGTCGTGCAAAATACGACAACACATATACTGTGAGTTTCAATACAAAAATTGTATCGTATCTAGTACGACAATATCCACACTCAACTTAAATTTTCAATACAATTATTATCACACTATTTTATAATGTATTGAGATACTTCTACAGTTTCGGATCATCATTCCATTGCCCGACTAGTCCTAGCTACACTCTCATTTTATGAGAAGAACAATGGAATGAAAAGAAAAATGGTGAGCTCAAATAGCCCATTAAAGTTTATCATGACTAAGATAGCAAAGAATAAATTATCTTTAGTTTTCAACAATAATAAATCGGAGAGTATAAATTTTCAATAATAATTACAGCGGAACAAACAATTTATTAGAAGATTCAAATAGAGCACACTATCTTATATCTTCTTTTATTTGAAAAATTCACAATCAATATTTTATCCCTGTAACACCAATCAAAAGTTTCTTTTTTTCACCCAGGCCAAATAGATCTTTTACTACCTGCATTTGCCTGTTACACTAAGAATCATAATTTTACCAATACACAGTTCTTGTTCATAATCATACAAATCGACAGTTTATCTTTGCACTACGAGCCAAATATATTCAACTATAACACTAATGGTTATGATCATGCCAATCAATAGTCCATCTTTGCACTACGGGCCAAAGAGAACATTCACCACAAGAATTTATCTGTAACACCAAATGTCATGATTATACCAATACACAATTCCTGATTATAATCATACCAATCAACAGTTCATCTTTACACTACGAGCCAAAGATAATTTTTCACCACAATTTAAGTCTAGGGAATGACAATGATATAAAGGATGAATAAAAATAATAAGAGCAATAAAATCAAGAATAAACATTAGAGATTTATAATTTAATTTATCTAGAGTCCAAGAATGTCCAAATTTTCAAGATGATATCCAAAAATTCGATTAGAGTTCAAGAATAGAATAAATACAGTCACAATTCAACTATAATGTGTAAAACACAATAAGAAAGATTTAAGTGAAAAGATGGTAGATGAAGTGCAAACTATTAAGGAAATTCTAAACAGTTTAGGAATTTTCACCGTTTAACAAAAAGTTGTAGAAACAGATAACAACTTCTTACCATAATATGGAGTATGAAAGGAAATTATATCCCTTATAAATATGAAAGAAAATAATATCATTTACCTTAGTAAGAGACTGGATCTGATTGGTATAAAAGATATTATCCTAAGAAAATCTGAAACTATTAGCTACACTCAAAGAATATTTATACTCAAAATAAATACTCACAATATTGAAATAGAAGAATTTTTGTACTTCTAGTGTATCTCATCTTCTGAAGGTCCCTTCTTTTTATAGGCAAGGTTGGGTGGCATGCTCCCGTTAATTAAGGAAATTCAGTCACGAGTTTCAAACCCATCAGTATACAAATTTGACAATTTGGCCATTGAAGGGCCACTCATTGTAAAAGAAATCACAATATTCCAAAGTTTTAAAAGAAAGAATGCATACCACTTGGAAAATTTGACAAATGAGGGACCACCCATTGAAAAAGAAATCACAATATGCCAAAGTTTTAAAAGAAAGAATGCACATCACTTGCAAAATTTGGCAAATGAGGGACCACTGTAAAAGAAATCACAATATGTCAAAATCCCAAAGAAAGAAAATACACCCCTTTAGAAAATTTGGTAAATGAGGGACCTTCTTTTGAATAAGTTGTCTGATTTAAAACAAAGAATGTTGACGGATAAACCACTTATACATTATTAACATATTTTACATAATAACTCCAATGTATAAAAATAGATATTTTATAAATATATTAGTAGAGTGCCATCTTTTAAGTGGAAATAATTAAGACAATGGTCATTATATTTATAATGCACCAAAAGTTCAATTTCCAAGGATACTTAAATAATTCAATATTATAGACTCACAATACTGACAACCAAATCGTTCCGAGGAAAGAGAGGGCCTTACGTATAAGCGGCGCACAATCAACAAACCCCTTTTCTCGACAGAACTTCTAGACATTATAAATAATGATAATTGATTTAATAATATCATATCAAATAATATAAGTTACTGTGTCATAATATTGATTTAATAATATAAAATAATGTGCAGATGTTACTGTAACAATTATTGAATCAATAATATGAGATACTATGTAGTAACTACTGTGTCAATTATTGAATGAAATACTGAGTGACTTCTACTCTAGCAATTATTGAATTAATAATCAGAAATACTGTGGAGTACCGCGTGCTATTGTGGAATAACGCATATTATTGTACTTTTATCACCGGGTATTTCAACAGTTAACGGTAAAATTTCTGTCGCTAATTTTTAAAAATGTTATTTTTGTCGCTTTCTATATCCGACAGTTATTCCATTGTGGGGTCCACCAATGATTGGTTATTCGGCGCCGTCGTACGAATATTTTCCGACAAACCGAATATTTCCCGACAAAATGTTTACTTTGTATAATTTGCACATATCATCCATAACTATAACATTTATTAAATAAACACCTTACTATTTAGAATAAGATTTTAAAAAAATAAATCTTATTCATAAAAAGTTGGGGTCTTACAATAACAACTTTAAATTCACTATGTACTTCGTTTCACATGAAAATGAAATTGGTTCAATTTTAGACTTTAAAGCATGATTACAATGAATGTGGAGAAAATCATAATAGTTTTAAGTGTAAACGTACAAATAAATTGAATTTCAAGATTATATTGTACAATCCAGCAATCTTAGTTTGATCCAATACCCTGAATAATAACAAAACTTAACATAAACAAATTATTATATAAACACATGCTTTTATTGACCTGGTAGTCAATTCCTCTTAAAATCATACATTCATTGTAAAGCATTACTTATAAAATATATGAATAATGTCTACCTTTTATTCTCAATTTCCTGCATCAAAATGACATTCTGCTAAAAGAAAAACAATCTATAATTTCTTTCACAAAGATATTATAGCAGTCCAATCACTAAAATTAGTGGTATCTAATCTAATCTAAAATAAAAATAAAGTAAAATTGAAATCATAATAGGATAGCTCAAAAAAATATAGCTAGAGAATCAAACACATAACAGTTGTTATACATAGTTTTATAAAAATGGTAGGTCAACTTATCTCTTCTTTGTGGTATTTCAACAAATATGTAACATTCACCTCACTAACCTGCATGATATGAATCCATACTACTTTTTTCCAGAAACAATATGAATCAAAGTACAAGGAAATTTGCAAAGGCAAACTTGAGGGAAGTTAAATATAAAGTTATCTTCTAAATTCACAAGTTAAATAGGCAAGATAGATAGGAACATAGAGAGGGAAGAGAATTGGGTACCATTAGTCAAACATTCTTAATAAGCGATTAGTGTTTGAAAAAAAATCAAAAACTTAAATTAAACATACCTTAAGGCTTGATGACTTGATTAATTTTACTGTACAAATAGGCGAGATAAATACAAACATAATACACGAAATTGTTGGGTATGTAAAAAAATGAATTTGGCACGTTATCAAACAAGTAACTTGCATATGCCAGAAACATCAATAAAATTGAAACAAATCAATTTTTCATACGCAAAAGTAAATATAGATTTGAAGGGAGAAATGTAGTAATTGGGGAGGCGTAATCTTTATGTACCTATCGGATGAAACAACTGCTCAGCATTCGTTATGATCGGGAAGCTTCGTCTACAACTCGACGATCGACGATCAGAATATATAACTGCGAAAAGAGTGGAAAAATGAACGCCGGAGACAACGAAGATGTCTTCCATTAATTCATAATCAAAGAGCCAATTAAAGGTCTGTGTATGATCAATATGGTACGACTTTGTGAAATGACAATTAAAAGTGGAAGAGGAAGGTGGGGTGAAAAGTGGAAGAGGAAGATAAAGCCGGGAGTAGGAGGAAGAAAAGAACGATTGATCATATCAATTTCTAAATAACCGAGTTAACTCACCGATGTTTCAAATGGAAAAGAATGATTTTTCAAATTGAATTGATTTGATTAGGTCAACTTACGTCATTGATGTAATCTATCTATACAAAACTCAAGTGTTTTTGAACATATTTAATTTTCCGCTCAAACCATATTAAAAGATCTTGACCATCAAAATTTTGGGATAAATCTAACCCTTCAAAAAACTTGGGATGGAAACTGAGTTTGAAAAAGTAATAACTCTCTCTCTCATGCTGCCATATTAATAATAAATAGATATCACATTAATATTAATAATAAATAGATATCACATTAATATAAAAAATGAAAATATCACATTTTACTTATAAAAAAATTAATTTTTTACTATAGATACTTTCATATAATAATGACAAATTTTTAACTTTCTAATACAAATTATCTGAGTTGTCCAAAATTTGAGATAAATCCTACCGTCCACAGTGCCGAAGGCACGGGACTATTGCTAGTCTTTATATATAATACTATCTCCATCCCATATTAAACGTCCTAATTTTCTTTTTACGATGTTCCATAATAAATGTCAGATTTCTATATTAGTAACTATTTTTATCTTATTTTTCACTTACACCCTCATAATCTTTTTAATCAACTTTTGTTGGAAACTTACAAAATAATAAAAGGTTTACATTGGGAAGTGATGTATTGACAGTATTGTTATACCACTTTCTCTCTCATATTATCATTATAACATCTCTTCTATTTAGTGTGAGAATAACAACAAAAATGATAAAGTAGCTAGAAATTAATACCAACAAAAGATATCCATGTAATTAGTGGGTAGGTTTGGAGAGAGAAATATATTTATTGGAATGTGAGAATAACAATAAAAATGTTATAGAGAATTGATTCGTGTAGGAACTAGCAAGAAATAATTAATGTTGGAGTCATAGAAAAGTGAATGGATGCTTCAATTAAAAAGTAATTTAGAAGAGAAATTTAGATAAAAAAATGTTATTAATTAACGTGCAGAAACCAATTAGGATGTTTAATACATGACGGAGGGAGTAGTTGATTTGTGCATATATATAGTTCTACAAAATGTATAAGATTATTTACATATATGCAAATTACTATTAAGTTACAACCAGCAAAATAAGATTATTGACTATATTTTAGTGGAAGACTGTTGAACTCTTAGCCTCTTATGAATAGTTATATTATATATTAATGTTGTTATAATGGTTATGTTTGTTTGTAAAGATTATACTTGTGATTGGACTATTAATCTCAAGTCTCTTGTTTGTTTTTTAAAAATAGACTTGAGATTATTAATCTCGGGATAATAAAATGACTTGAAAGGGGAGACTATTTAATACCATGTCTAGCTATGTATTATAATCTCAACCATTTGAGACTAAAAATTTGTGGACAAAATTTTAGTTTATTTTTGTTTAAAAAGACAGATGTATCTTATCATATCTATCTATACTATCCAAACCTTTATATAATCATGGACAAAACAAACATAATATGAGATTATTTTAAGATATCCCAATAATAATTTCATGACTAAGACTATTTAATCCTAGGATTAATAGTCTTGAAATTATAATCCATGGGAATATAGTCTCGGTATTATAATCATTACAAACAAGCATGGCCCTATAGTTCACTCTTACCTTATTCACTAGTTTTTGTTCAAATTTTCTAAAAATTAACTGAATTTAAAATATTGTTATGCTGATAAAAGAATCTTGTAAAAAATTATTTACTTAAAAATGATATGTGTGGCAAAATGTAATAAGTAAAATGCAAAAGTGACCCCTATACTATAGGAGTATTTGGATATTGCGCTCTTTTTTTAATTAATGCAAAACAAAACTTTTTACTATTTGAAAATTTAGATTGTGAACCTTATTGTGCCGTGTGGCGTTGACTTGTACACATGACACATTGACATGTCAATTTAACACCTCTGTCTACAAATATCTATTCTCCCAAGATTTGAAGTTAACACCTTATACTTCCAATTCCAACACTAACAAAACATTGATTACCAACTAAGCTAAAAATGAATATTATTTTTTAAAAAATTATTACTAACATTAATAGTATTAGCACAACTTTATTAATTATTAGTAATATTATTAATAAGTTGTCAGTAATTACTTATTAGTTATTAATAATTCTCTTTAACATGATATTGTTTACTTGGATAAATACTTATAATATATTATCTTAATAACATTACTTATTAGATATTAGTATATATTAATGGTATTAGTAACATTAATATTTTAATAATATTACGTACTGTTATTGTGATGCCCCCAAAATAGGTCTATACAACCCATTTTGAGTCGCCAAATACATACCATAAAATTTAAATACAAACTTTTCTATTTACAACTATTAAACTGTCGTACAAAATACGAACACACATACTGTGAGTTTTAATACAAATATTGTACCATATATAATACGACAATATCCAAACTCAAATTAAGTTCTCATTATATTTATTGTCACACTGTTTTACAGAATAGTGAAGACTACTATAATAACCATCTCAGACCATTACACCACTCCCTGACTAGTCCCAGCTAAACTCGCATTTTCTGAAAAGAACAATGAAATAAAAAGAAAAAAGGTGAGCTCAAATAGCCCAGTAAAAAATATTATGACTAAAATAATGAGTAATAAATTATCTTTAGACTTCGACAATCACTACAAGAAAAAAGTTTAATCCCGATGGAATGTTCCTTCGGACCTAAGCCTATTCAGTCGAAAATAGATTATTTTCGACGAAAATATCCGTCAGAAATTCGGTCGTATATATTCGCGTCAAAGATAAGATCCGTCAAAAATTTTGTCGGATCTTTATTATCTTCGACGAAATTATCTCCGACGGATTTTCGTCGAACATAAACTATCTTCGACTGAATATATAGGACAAAATTTTTCGTCGAGTATAATATACCCTATTTCTGACGGACATATTCCCTCGGACTTATCCTATTTCCGATTAAAAATTAAAATAATACGATATTTATTAAAAATGACTAATTATTAACTCTGACAGAATTTGTGTCGGAGATAACGTAGTTCCAACGGACATGTTCCGCCGGAGTTAACTTATTTTCGACTGAAAATTATAATATTTTGGTATTTATTAAAAATTGGTTATTTGTTAAATCCGAGGGAAATTCCGTCGGAAATACCTTATTCCGTCAGAATTAACTATTTTTTTAATGCAAATTTTAAAAGTTCAGTTTTCAGGTGTTTAAACCCATTAATGTACCTGTAACCTGTCACAACCCAATACACAGTAATATAAACCTGTATCTCACATTCAAATATGCAACGTAGCACTAAAACGCAATCTTCAACTCATTATCATTCATATTCACATTCAAATATCCACCAAAATGTATTATAAGCTAATGTTCCATAATTATAAGCTAACCAATTACAAATATATGTTAATGTTCCATAAATGATAAACAATATAATTAACAATACTTACACAGATGCAATTAGACACGACAATATATACAAAGGTTCTACAATACTTATACAGACGCAATTAGACACTACAATATATACAAATGTTCTATAATAACATGAATACAAATGAACTATAAACTAGTAAAAATATCATCATTGGTCGGAGGTGAACGACGCTACTACGAATAATGGAAATCAAGATCGTCGCTTTCATTATCATCGTCGGGTCTGCTCCATCGCCACCACCTGTTGATAGAATCAAAATATATATAAATCATTAGTCCGTATATATATATATATATATATATATATATATATATATATATATATATATATATATGTGTGTGTGTGTGTGTGTGTGAGAGAGAGAGAGAGAGAGAGAGAATTAACAAGCTAGCCTTAATTGAATAAAACATAAACAATAAGAATACCTTAGTAGGTGGGGGCGGACGAAAAGCCTCCTCCAAGAGGGTAATCACCATTCAGAGCATCTCGGCGCTCTAAGTGTCGAACTGCTCCATGGTAATCCCGTACTCTCTGCAGAGGCCCCTGCTATAATATCTTGAGCAATCTGGTGAAAACGAGAACTTGAAGGCAACTGCTAACGTCGAAAGATCAGATCGGTATGGAACTCTATCCGTCACGCCCCTTCATCACCGCAGGAAGATATAAATCATCCAAGCCAACGCCCGTATGAGATGGTCCACATGTGCTCTCGGATGCTGGCGCTGGCTGGAGCCTATAAAGAGATACAAATTCGATTACTAATAATAATTTATATAATGTGATAAATTCGGATAATTTCGTGAAACATAATAAAATATTACCTCTTGGAAATGTATATGCGGGTATCCTCGTCAGACCCAACACTTGATATCTGCCGGTACTGGTAGTAGGGGGATCCTAAGACGCGACCCATAGTCTTAGCTCCTCATCCCGATCTAATACAATATCGGGAAGAGGGGTGGCGGAATCTAACGGCTCAGAACCCCTCCTAATAGCCTTCAGCTCAGCTCTACGCTTGTCCTGAAGCCTCTAAAATCGGTCCTATAATGTATTCTATATACGTATGTTAATTATATCATTTTATTTACGATTGAATATAATTAAAAGCTAAATAGTAAGATGAGTTTTATCCGTATAGCTAAAGCTGCCTGAGATAAAGCACGCTTGTCCTTAGGCGTGTGGTCTCGATCCCAAAACTCTAGAATGGTAGGATCTCGGCCCAAGGTCCTCCCCAATGCCTAATAAAAACATTCATAAAACAGGTATTAATTATTTGTGTGAGAACTTGATGCCTAAATAACTAAATACAATGCACTTACCATCTTCGCCTCCTCGAACGACTGAGAACCAGTGGTGTGTACTATCCGGAGCTGACCACGGTTCTTCTTCGCCTACTCAGACTTTTTCTTGAAGTCATCAGCCTCCCAGTCTTGCATAGCTTCTTCCAAAGCTAAATCGGAGACTATACTGGTATCGATGATCTATGATGATAGTTTTGGGTTTGGTCCTCAATCGCTCAAGCTTCCTACCGTCAGATCTCATCTGACCAAATAGGAGTAATCGCAAATGACATGATGCTCAATCACATCGTCGCCAGGTGACTGAGAGATGCTCGGGTCAAATCGATAATAAACCTATAACAAAAGTTAATTTAAAATTTGGAACAATTGATTTCGTCATCCTAATACAACTATGTAGTAATTAATATAATATGCTTAACTTACGTGGAACTCCCGCAAGACGGTCTGTATAAAAGTGGCATCGTACCGCACATACTGACTGAACCGCATGCACCCTCTCAGGAGATGCGTCAAACAGATCGCGTGTAGGGTGTGCTTAGCCACTAGGTCTAGTATACTGCAGAAAAAGTATAACAATATGTGTTATATGAATTGTGTTTTACAATATCTAAAATTAATATTACCAATATATTAACACTTACTGCTAGGAAGCGACATCTATCGGACGACCAAAGATACCAAGGTTCGTCCCTCGGTGTCGTCGACGAGGTGCATCTGCAATAATTGTATTTAACTGAGTCAATAAACATTGTAACTAATGCAACTTGAGATATATTTAAATCCTAGTTAAGATAACTTACTCGCGCCTGAAGAAGAGCCTCCATCGTGGCTACCGTCTCCAGTATAGGATCGCTCACCACCTCGGTGACCTCCACCGCTATGTCTAGCCATGAATATCCTACTGTAATAACAAAATTGGTAGATTATGAATATTAAGGTTTAACAATATGTGGTATGTATTAATATGAATGTTTATTTTCAATTACGCATGTCATTAAACCCATCAGAATCAACATGTATATCATTCTCGAATTCGGTATCTTCCTCATCCTCAGTTTCGACATCAGTTTCATCATCGTTATCATCTTCAACGACTACATAATCATTCATGTGTACGTTTGCCTCGATATCCTCATCGTTAGGTACGTCAATGACATCAGTACTCACCACATCTTCAGCATGGAACACTACGGCCAAAGGGTTGCTCACATCTTCTTGCAACGCCTCATCTATACCAAACATGTTATCATCATTAAATGAACGTGTTTTAGTAGTGACTACTGTGTACCAGGGGGCTTCGAGTATTTACAACATTAGGAGCGTAATACACTTGAGTCGTTTGACTTGTTAACACGAACACGTCATCAGACTTTAACACCGACTTGATATCCACAGTTGTGATTTTATTACGATCAACTTTAACCCCCTTTTCAGTATCAAACCAGCTACACTTAAATGTAACTACCTTTTTGGCGCCGCGATAATTGAGCACAACCACATCCTGTAAACGGCCATAGTAATTGGACTCATAATCTTGGTAGCAGCTTCCTAACACCACAACCCCAAAATTGACTTATGTGAGTTCATTCAAGTCATCGACTCTAAATCTGTACCCATTCACGATGCAACCAGGAAAAGAACTAACAACTTTGTAAGGTCCTTGGATGACATCTATAAAACGCTCAGAATTGTTCTCCACTTCAACCCTTTTCTCAAACCACTGTTGGAAATTAGCATTAGTGAATGTTTCCAATTCTGCTGCAGTAAAATTTGGGTTAGAAGCATACGCTTCCTCTTCGAATGAACTGCGATATTAGTAAAATGTCTTTAACATATATAGATGACTACACTTGTAAATTGTACTAAATACCACAAATAAGCTAAGACTTACGTGATGTATGATGATACTTCGGGCATATTTAGAAGCACGTATGTAGATACAATCTTCAACTCTTTGTCGCTTAAGTAAGTTAGTGTCTCATGGCCAAATGGTTTAGCCGGATATGTGAATACAGCTAACTCATCATCAGCATAAGTTATTGGACCAACAACCTCATTCCTTCCTAAACGGTTATGCTTCGTTGAGACAACATCGTCAAAATATAATGAACAGAAGTTGACAAGCTCTTCCTCTGTATAGCGTTCAGTAATAGAACCCTTACATGAGCTTTGTTCTTGACCTTTTGTTTTAATCGACGCATATACCTATGATAAATATACCGACAAATTGAAGTATTATTAATATGAGCAGGATAGAGCAATTAGCAGTTTATATTACCTCTCAAAAGGATACATCCACCGATATTGCACTGGTCCTCCAAGTTTGAGTTTATACGGTAGATGAATAGGCAGATGTTCCATCGAGTCAAAGAATCCTGGAGGGAAGATCATTTCGAGCTTGCAAATGGTAAGCACAATATTCTTCTCCATTTACTCGACATCATTGTACTTAATTACAGTTGAGCAAATATCTCGAAAGAAATTTTAAAGTTCGGTCAATGCATCCAGAACTTTTCTGGGTAACATCTCACGAAATGCAATTGGGATCAACTTCTGCATGAATACATGACAATCGTGACTCTTGAATCCAGAAATTTTCAATTGCTCAACCTTACAACAACGTGTTATGTTCGATGCATATCCATCTGGGAGCTTCAACCCATTAACCTACTTACACACTTCTTCAACTTGTTGCTTAGTAAGACAAAATGGAGTTTTAGGTTTCGTAGTGTTAGGGCGAAGCCATAATTCTGGCCTAATGTTCAATGCCTCCAAATATTTTAAAGCATTGTCATTGTCTTTGGTTTTACCACTCGCATCTAACACGGTGTAAAACAAGTTCTCGAAAACATTCTTTTCGGTATGCATGACATCTATACAATGACGAACTGAAAGTGTGCCTCAATACGGCAACTCAAACCATATAGGCAAGTGTGTCCAATTATGAGTCTTCCCGTACCCAGCTGCTCTCAATTTACTATGTTCCTTCCCTGACAAAGGAAAATCAAGCTGGTTCAACTAGCCCAAGACCTCACTGCCTGACAGACGACAAACAACCCCCTTCTTTCTGTAATTATGATCAAGAGGCAAGAATTTACGAGCAGTTCCAAAGAAACTACATTTCCGCCCATGCTGCAACTGGTTGCCTTACACATCCCCCATAGACACTGGACAGGACAGCTTCCCGTGAGTTGACCAACCACTAACCATCCTAAGAGCCGGAAAGTCAGTGATAGTCCATAACAGGGCTGCCTTCATCAAAAAATTCTCGCATATCGATTTATCATACGTCTGAACACCTGTCTCCCACAATAACTTTAGTTCATCCACTAACGGTCGATGGTACACGTTAAGGTCTTTTGTAGGACTTTTATCCCCCGGAATAAGTAAAGTCAAAAACAAATACAGATCCCTCATGCACATTGCCGGTGGAAGATTATAAGCAACCATAATGAATGGCCAAATTGAGTACGACTGGCTAAAATTATTAAAAGGGCAAAAGCCATCAGTAGCCATGCCAAGCCTAACATTCCTAACTTCTTCCGCAAACTCAGAATAATTTGCATCAAATCTCTACCATTCATCTGCATCCGCTGGGTGAGTCAGCTGACCAGGCACGACATCCCTTGTTCGATGCCAAATCATATGTTGAGCCATATGAGACGACATGAATAGCCGTTGAAGTCTCGACGCAAGTAGAAAGTACCGTAAGATTTTCCTGGGAACATGTTTCCCCTTCCCCCCACGTTTTGTAACCTTGTAGCGCGGTAGTAGTTGCGTATATATCACACCGCCCCTTATCTCTGCCTCCCCATAGTATAACATGCAATCCTCGCCACAAGCATCAATTTTTCGATACCCCATATTTAACCCCTTGACCATCTTCTTCACTTCGTAATAATTCGCAGGAAGAGTATGATCCTTGAGTAAGAACTGTCCAATTATAGCAAGCAAATTGTTGAAACCTCTCTCACTACAGTCGTGTTCATTCTTGAAGTGTAAGAGCTTCGTCACTGCAGAAAGCTTGGTGTTCGTATTATTTCTCGGATACAATGCGACCCCAGATTCAGATATTAACTTGTAAAAGGCAGCAACTGTATCATTTGGCACTTGCTTCGCATTGCTTGAAGAAGGTTCATTTTCAGCTCAGTCAATATTAGTAGGGCCATAAGCATCGACCAACATCTCAGCTGGATCATAGTTTTTGACATATGAATCTCGTGGAATTGGTTGTTCCACAATATTTTCAATCACTTCTGATTCCGTGTGATGAGTCCATACGAAGTACCCATCCACAAATCCACGAGAAAATAAGTCGAATTTAATCTCGTCAACTTTCTTCCAAATCAGGTTTTTACACTTGACACACGGGAATCGCATCTTCACGTTCGGATCATTCGTATGTTCTAGTGCTTTGTTCAAGAAATCTGACACCCCAACACGATAAGCTGAGACTAATCCCCTCACATCACTGGGTATCCTACGGTACATCCAACTCCAGTCGGCTGACATTTTTAACTACACAGAAGTACGCATTCAGTTAATTTGGATATTCATGCATGAATTAGATTTACCTATTATCTCCACTCTACAAGATAGGGGTAAGGCTTTGAAAGGTCAATAATAATCTAGAAGGGGGGTTGAATAGATTATTACCAGTTAAAAATTATATTTATACCCTTTTTAAATTTTTAGTAATTAATTAATAGTTTGAGCAATTAGCATGCACAAAACAAAAAGAAATTCAATCACAATGCACGGAGATTTATCTGGTTCACAACATACACCCTTTGGTATGTTGCTACGTCCAGTCTCAAGTTCCTACTTAGAACTTGAGATCCTATTACTATCAGTAATAACAACTCCTTCAACAGGCGGAGAAGCCTTTACAAAGTTTTAAAGACAAACTTTCAACTTTTCTCAACTAATCTATTTTGGACAGCAAGCTCCCCGCTCCTTCCTCAAGTTTAGTTGTATCACCTTTTGAGTTCAGTTCTATTCTATGATCTGGTCTTGAAATACCTCACCTCACAAGTATACTAGAGATCCAACTTCCCGCTGACCCCTCTAAGACTCTGGTCTTGGTCAAAGAATTACTCGTCTTTCTCACAGGTACATAAAATAAACTAACTCTAACCTTTTCTCCTTTTACAAATAATTTTACAATAATATGCTTCTTCAAATAAGCAGATAAAAATTTAGTACAGATTCATGCTTCTTAAATAAGCAAATATGAATTAAAGACCAAACGTATTTATAAAAAGTTCAAGGACTTTTATACTTGAGAAAATATGCTTCTTAGTAAGCAGATAAGTTATTTTAAGCTTTGAATCAAATATGCTTCTAATTAAACAGATATATGATATTAAAGTACTTTATGAAGAATTAACAATTCTATAAAATAAAGAGTGTTTTTCTATGGATAATATGGAATTGTTTCTTAATTAATCTTGATTAAATAATTTATGAGTTGTAGATAAATCAATTCAAATAATAAGTATAATGTCAAATAAGCACAATTTGATATAACAAATATTATTTGTTTAACTCAATTAATATATAAGAATATTTTATCTATTATGTGAACCTTTTTAGATAATGTCACTTAGTACTATAAGGAATCGTACGGTTCGAATTCCTCTTGATAGAGGTGTATCTCCGTAGCCTTGCGGCGTCTAAGTATGACAAAATTTATAATTTTCACAATTGATATTTATATAAATATTTTAAATAGATCACTACGATTCTCAAATTCGGTTCGAGTGACTACTCTTTTTGGAGCAGTATCTCAGTGTTGTTTTGAGCTATCAAGTGTCGTATCTATTTTATAATATTTTTATAAATAATATTAATAAAAAATTACTGAAGACTATAAGGAATCGTACGGTTGGATTCCTCTCCGTAGAGGTTTATCTCCGTAGCCTTGCGGCGCCCAAGTATTCTTTTATTTGATAAATAAATTAAATATGGATATATAATAATGTGTAGAACAATATGTATTTTTATATCTATATAAAATACAAGTAAGAAATAATTCAACAGAAATTAAACTTATCTCAATACTTGGACCAATTTTTCTCTTCAAAAATTAATCAGAACTTTTGTATGAAGAGATATAAAATTTAGAGAGAATGTAGGCAAGGAGAGTATGATTTTCTTTTCATTGAATTGGTAAAAACCAAATGAATGAAATACTCCCTATTTATAGGATTTTTGAAGTTGGGGCAAAATTGTAATTTCAAAAACTGATTTTTGAATGCACGGTTATGATCAAGTAATTTTTGAAAGAAGGGTCCAGATTAAAAAATGTTGAGCGCGGAGGAAGAGAGAAAAACCGCCTAGGCCTTTTTCTATCTACTTATCATTTATTACTTTGACCATTACATGCAAGCCAATCATCAAGCTTTACACGGTTTCTTCTCCACAAAAGAAAGTCACTTTTGTTAAGCTAGCACACACACGGTTTCAAAAAGGTGACAGCATGCATGCATTAAATATATTATATATCTAGTATACTTATATAGTTATATTAATATTCGGTTATATATATATATATATATAATAATTATGGTGACAGCATGCATGCATTAAATTTTTTATATATCTAGTATACTTATATAGTAAAATTAATATTCTATTATATATATATATAATAATAATAATTATTCTATATGTTTTAGTATATATGAAGTATACATGCATAAAAATATTTTGCCCACTTTTTAGAAAAAACGAAATAGGGTTTCTCACATATAACTAATATATGAATTAATTTATTTAACACTTGACATATAATTAATCAAGGTCAATAAAAATTAATTCAAGTAAAAACAAAGAAATAATAAAATAAACAAATAATTAAATATTTATTTAAAACATAATTGTTATTATCAAAATATACATAAAAAATATACTTATCAATCTCCCTCTTTTTGATGATGACAATTATATAAAAATATTTTTGTTTTTAGAAAACTCCCCCTTAAATTGTGAACCCCTTTATAATAGATTAGATTCAATCAATCACAATTAATCATAGCAGTTTATGTAATATGATAGTTTAGCAGTTTATATACTCATTCATGGCAGTTTATATATAACAGTTTATATACTCATTCATGGCAGTTTATATACATAACAGTTATATACTAGCCGCCGTTGCATATTTTTCTTCTCCCCCTTTGTCATCATAAAAAATGACGGGGTAAGAAGATCGGGAAGGCTGTCAAAAAAAATCGTTAGAAAAACCTGCACAGTTAGTTAGCCAAAAGGAATATTTATAATACTAGACAGTAGAAGTAGTACTAGTAGCCAAGGTAGTTAGTGGAGTGAGAGAAGGGTGAGGGATTAGGGAGTACAGTTATCCGAAGAAATAGAGAAAAGAAACAAATAGTTAGTCAACATGATCATACAGATGGATGTCCTCTAGATCAAGAGGAGAAAAATGAGACATATCCGGTGTAAGACCCTAATTTTTTTTTAATAAATTAAGATGATTTTTCTATAAATATCATTTTTGAATATTATGGAATGAATTTGATATAATGTTATAGTTGTGGGTAATATTTATAAATTTTGCAAAGTACGCAAGTTGTTATATAATATTCGATTGGTCGGAGAATATTCGTTTTAACAGGGAATATTCGTACAACGACACAATCATTGGTGGACCCTACAACGGAATTATTGTTGGATTGAGAAAATGACAAAAATATTTTATGAAAATAACGGCGGAAGTTTTACCGTTAACTATTGAAACACCCGATATTAAAAGTATAGTAATACGCCTGGTTGCATAGTAGCACACGGTATTGATTATTGATACTTACGTGAGAAGTCACTTAGTTTTGATTAAATTATTGTCGATATTTTTATATATTATTAAATCAATAATTGAGATAACAAAGTTATTAATATTATTATTTGCAATATTAACGATGTCTAGAAGTTCTGCCAAGGAGAGGTTTGGTCACCTAATTGCACGCCAATAGGGAGAAATCCTTTTTGGAAAGCCCCTCTTTCACAGGAGCGACTTCGGTCGATTAATAGTGTGAATAATAATAATGATGATGAGTTTTGTTTTATTAGTATTATTAATGTAATAAAAATGTAAAAAGCTTTTTATATAAAATGTAATACTTTTATAAAGTTATTCATTTTATTAGACTATAAATAGAATATATAATATTCTATTATGCATAGTGTTTTGCATAGTAAAAATCTTTTTATATAAAATAGAATACTTTTATAAAGTTATTTTTTATTAGACAATAATTAGAATATATTATATTTTATTATGCATAGTGTTGTATAGTGCACTGCATAGTGTTTTGCATAGTAAAATCTTTTTATATAAAATGTAATACTTTTATAAAGTTATTCATTTTATTAGATTATAAATAGAATATATTATATTTTATTTAAAAGATTTTGTTTTATTAGAATATTTTATTAAATCAATATGGACCGTCCGTTTAAAAGTAAATCGATCTGGACCATTCATGAATTAGTTACTATGCAATCCATTCTTCTATAAATAGAAGCTCATTCCTTCATTATTTTTTACGAATTCACTGAAACTATAGAGAGAGAAACTATAGAGAGAGTTCTTCTTCTGTAATCTTGAGCGTATTTCTTTAGAGTTTAAGAAAGCTTTGAGCGTAGAAGATAATGCAAGTTTTCTTCAAGTATATTCCTGCCCTATCCGTCGGAATACTCTTTTTTTTAAGGTAAGGGGTATTATTTCTTTCTTATTCATGAAGAGAACTTCTGTTATTCCATTCTTTATTATTCTGTTGGAATAACCTGTATACGCGGGCTACCCTATACTTGGTGATATTCTTTTGTTATTCCATTCTTTATCATTATGTTGGAATAACCTGTCTATGCGAAGTACTGCATACATGGTGAAATTCTTTTGTTATTCCATTTTTTTTTATTATTCTGTTGGAACATCATGTCTGTGCGTTACGCATGACCTGGTTCCGTTATTTATTATTTTGTTGGAACATCCTGTTTATGCGTTTACGCATGACCTGGTTTCGTTGTTTATTATTCATTGGAATATCCCATGCATGCGTTCGCATGACCTAGTTCTATTATTTATTATTATTACATTGGAATATCCTGTTTGTGCGCGTACGCATGACCGAATTCCGTTATTTATTATTCGTTGGAATAACTTTTATGCATCGCGGGTTTATCGCATGCCTAATGATTTCTTTTGTTATTCCATTCTTTATTACACTCAGTTGGTTAAAGTTTTGACTTCTATACTCCATAAAATTAGTGGAATATCCTTGATATTTGCGCTTCATCCAGTATCTTTTCATGGAAATATTCTTCTGAGCATTCTTGAGTTTTACTCTACAAAGAAGTATCATGTTGACAATTTGGACGTTATTAGTTCCTGGATAAATTAATTCTTGAACTTGTTTTATTGAATTCTTATATCATTGTCATCATCCTCATGTTTATATTATGTTGAAATTCATCTGTGGCCTGTAGTGCATAGATGGACTTGGTATGATTATGACCAGGGATTATTCGGTGTAATCATGACTGTAATGTTACAAATGATGTGAAAAAAGACCTCATTGGCCCATAGTGCATTGATGGACAGTTGTTGGCATGATCATGACCATTAATGAATACACGAATATCCTTGGCCCGTAGTGCATGGATAATTTGTGGTCGTGATACTAAAGAATATCCTCGGTCAGTAAGTGCGGGGGGTGATTCGATGATGTGGATTATTTATTAAAATCGAGTCTCAAATGATAAAAGTGATGAAAAACCATTTAAATCATAAAAGATAGTAGATTTTATTTTTCTACTTGACTCTTTTAATGGATTGCTTGTTCCGCTGTAGTTAAACTTGATGTTTGTTATATTGTATCAGTTTAACACTATTGAAGGCTAATGATAATTTATTATGTATTATCTTAGTCATAATATTTCTTACTGGGCTAGTTGAGCTCACCCTTTTGCTTTCATTGTTCTCTTCAGGAAATGAGAACGTAGCAGGAACTAGTCGGGGAACGGAGTGACGGTCCAGAGGATAGCATTAGTAGTCCTCACTATTCTATAAAATAGTGTGTTAATAAATGTATTGAGGACTTATTTTGAGTTTAAATACTGTCTAGAAGACAATGTTTGTATTAAAACTCACAGCTCATGTTGTATATTTAAGATTGTATTTGTATTCTCAGACCATGTATTTGGCGACTTCGGAATAGGTGATGTATACCTATTTTGGGGGCGCCACAGCTTAGTATCAAAGTTTAGGGATATGATCCATGCATTTGAGATGTGAGATAAGAACTAGGAGGAGAGACGGGAATTCTTTCGCTAGTATGACCTACCTAAGTTTATTTGGTATTTAATTGGTTCACGTAGTATAGGGATAATATGTGATATGTTATTTAACCCTTGTTTTGTGGCAGTATTTGAAAATGACATCCGAGAATGTTGAGAATATCAATGGAGCACAGGAGATCATTGAGTCTCCACAGATCAATAATCAAGGTAATATGTATCAGGAAGACGACATTCCTCAGGCAAACAAAAATACTGATCAAATGATGAACGATGGAATGTTCAGAGGCTTTATGAAATTCATGCAACATCAGGAAATAGCGGCTCCTATCTAAAATGCAGGTGGAAATACTGGCAACTCTCGGATGGTCACCGCCAAGCAGTTTAAGGAACTGGGACCACCAGAGTTTTTTAGAGAGCCAAAACCACTTAAGGCGGAGACGTGGATAAAGCAGATCTGCAAGATATTTGATGTTTTGTGATGCTCTGAGGAGCAAAGGGTTCCCTTTGCCACCTTCATGTTGCGTGCAGAGGCAAATTACTGGTGGGAATCTATAAAACGTACTCAACCTGCCGCACTGAAGATGCCTTGGGAGAAGTTCCAAGAATTGTTCAATGACAATTACTTTCCCGAAAGTATTCGTCACATGAAAGAGTTTAGTTCATCAAGCTAGAACAAAATAACACGACTGTGTCGTAGTACGAAGCTAAGTTTGCCGAGTTATCCCGGTTTGCATCCCATTTGGTTGATAATGAGGAGAGAATGACGCGAATGTTTCTAAGATGTTTGAAACCCGAGATACGTCAATATCTTATCTCTCATAAACTGTGTTTGTATTCAGATGTTGTTAATAGGGCTCAGTTATTAGAGCGCGATAATGAGTTAACCCAACCAAAAGAGAGCAGCCAGCAAAATAATAATACCAGTGAGAGCAGTCATCGAAGCGGTGATAATAAGCGTAGAGGGAATCAACAGGCCAGAAATGGTAACCACTTTGGTGGTAATCAGGGCCAAAATAATAAGAATGGACATTTCAAGAATAGGAGATACAATAATGATGGAAAGACGTCAGCACCAGCACCCGTTGTTAAGGAAGGAGAACGACCACCTATCATATGCTTCAAATGCGGAGGGGAGGGACACATTAGTTCAAACTGTGTGATGTCGTCCAAAGCATGTTATAATTGTGGAAGAGAAGGTCACCTAGCTCAATTTTATTGTTCACCGAAGACAAGTTCAGCTAGGATGGAGGCACCTGGCGCCGTTGCTGGGGAACTATTTTTCTAATATTGTCCAATATTGATTTCAATCAATTTAGTCTTACTTTGAACGTATATATATTTATTTCTTTTATTTGTTTGATCTTCCTTTCTTTTATTTCTCAGTTTACAGAATATAGACGATCAATGTTACCAATGGCCTTATGAGTGGACAACACCACAAAGCTCGGAGGATGGACTCGAGAAATTGCAAGTTCAAATTGCCAATGCCTTGAGGTTTTCTGACAATCTTAAGTGTCAGTCCACTCACAATGCCTCATCGTCGAGAATGAGTGACTTGAACCGATATCCTATCATCCAAACTGCCAGGGTTATCCAAACTCTTGGGACTACAAATCAAGAGCAATATCATGATCAGAATCATGCCTCTCAACTTGAATATCGGTCCATGCTTTATGAATGGACATCTCAAATTTAACGAGAACTTTTCTAAGACCTCAACACGTGAAGAAGAGAGCCGGCTTGAAGAGCTTCTCACCATCTTTATCAAAAGAAATGAGATTCAGATGGCAAGCCAAGAAGCCACATTGCACAGCCTTGAGAATCAATTGGGGCAACTCGTCAATGCCAATACAAATCCACTGCAAGTCTGTGTACCGGTCTTAATTGATCTCGACAATGACGCTATAGAGTATTGCACGGTGGATACGCAAGAAAAATGCGATGAGTCTCGTACAATTGTTGAGGGAGATGTCCTAGTGCAAATTAACCAACCAACGGAGGCTGAAGTTGAAGACAAGCTGAGAAATGGTGGTTGTCTAGTCATTACTGATCTACAGTCAGAAACCACGCTCCCAACCATGAAAATCCTGGAGGGCCCGATTGAGCATGAAGAATGCTTTCAACTTAATGAAACAGGCGAATTAGTGGATAATTCTAGTGGTGAGCGATTCTATGTGCCGCCCGATGACTGGATGGATGAAGGACAGAAGAATGGCCAAGCATCCATGTCGGCCAATACTTTAAAGGAATTGACGAATAGGCGGCATGAAAAGGTCATTTTTGCTTATGAGCCGGATTAAACGGCATCAATTATAAGACCCCAAATTTTTATTAATGAAATTAAAATTTCTTCTATTTATTATTTTGATATAGTAAGGGTTAATTTGATTAATGTGGATAGTTATGGGTAAAATACGCAAATATTTCTAATAAGCAAGTGGTTATAAAATATTCATTATTGTTTGGGAATATTCGTTTGGTCGTGGAATATTCGTCTTCGTCGGGGAATATTCGTATAACCTTGCCAGCGATTTTTGTGGGCCCCATAACGGAAAGCTTTATTGGATGAAAAAACGACAAATATAAGTTATTTATAAATAGCAGGCGTAGTTATTCTTAAGTAATATTGTTGGAATACCCTTGGTTTAAAACACACTAATATCGCCGCGTTGTTGAACGAGAAGATACTCAGTATTGCACCAATTATTGATTCTTACGTAAGAAGGCACTACTCAATAATTATTCACGATGAGTTCTTTGCTCAAAGATTTTTTATTTTATTGATTTAATAATTCTTTGCGTTGATATTTTATATTCTTTGTTGTTTCAATAATTGTCATTACACGATATTTTTCATTATCGAAGCAATAATTCATATTATTTGAATAATATTATTAGATAACATTATTGACAATGTCTAGAAAGTTACGCTAATGAGAGGTTTGGTCACCTAATTGCTTGCCAAGAAGGAGAAATTCTTATTGGAAAGCCCCTCTTTCTTGGAACCACGGTTGTCAATATTGTGATTACGTAATATTATTTGTGAATAATTAATTATTGATTTATATGATGAGGAAAATATTGATTTTATGTGGATATAGATGGAGAAAATTTTAAAGTGACAATTGTTGAAAATTGAAATTTTATCTTTTTCTCGATAAAATAATTCATTTAAATATATTATTATATTTTAATAATATAATAATGGTGATATTTTTACAATGAATGTGGGATATATGAGTATCTGAGGAAAAAGAGTATTTTTGTTACAATAAATATTAAAAAGCAGATTTTGTGTGTCAGTGACCCATTTCTTGACCGAAATTTGATTATAGCTGTAAAATCACCCGCTTGTGGATTTCTATTCAATTTCTGCTTGGAATTTGGAAAAACTTTCTTCGCAAAGTTGTAGAGAATTTAATTTCCTATAAAAAATCGTGAGATTCAATTTTTTTGATAAAAGGGCTATTTATTATGAATTATTGAAGTTCAAGTTCAAATAATTGATTTTTGGAAGTTTAAAATATTTAAAATAGGAAAAACGTTTTTATTACTTTTCTAGAAGGTTGGCATGTGGGAAATGTTAGAGCTGATTTCCAAAGAGGCGTAGGAGAATTTATTATTAATAATATATTATATTAAATTTTACGCTTTGGTGTTCTAAGCATTTTCCTATAAATAGGTGCTTAGGTTAGAATTGAAAATCACACCGAAATCAAGTTTTCTCTCTCTATATTATCGAAATGTATTCTTGTGAGTATTTTGAGTATACTTTGAGTATTGCTATACTGATGCAAGTTCAAGTCATAGCCTATATCCGGTGTTTCAACTAGAAGTATTGTCTTTCGAGGTAAGTGATGTTATTTTATTCGAAAATGATATTATTTCTTCAATATCATTATGCCGAAATATTGGTTGAAAATTTTTATCAAATTTGAAACTTTTTCATGTCGGAGTTACTATTCATGAGTTATTATTCACGAGTTACTATTCATGAGTTACTATTCACGAGTTACTATTTATGAGTTACTATTCACGAGTTACTATTCATGAGTACTATTCACGAAGCGTGAAGATATTTTTTTGTGAAATTTTTATCTTTTAGTGTCGGAGTTACTATTCACGTATACGACACTATTCACGAATACGGCACTATTCACCGAAAAATGAAATTTCTTCTTTTTGTCCAAAATATCTATTCTGGAATACTAGCTTTGATTATATCCATGTTTGGATCATCTTGAATTTTACTCCACTCTGATTACTTATGAAGTATTTTTGAACTTGGATTGTTTAAAATACGAATCCTTAATATTTGTTCTTTTGTTTCACCGGATTCGTTTCCTTTAAAATATTTTTCATCATCCTCGGTCCTAAATGATGATATTCTTCGAATATCTTTGGCACCAGAGTGCAAAGATGAATGATTTCTTGATGAATATCTTTGGCTGCGGTCAAAGATGAATATTTGATTCGTATATATATTGATTGATGTTACAGGGATAAAATATCGACGATGAACTTTTAAATTCATATATAGAAGATAGTAGTTTGCATTCTCTACTTAACTCTTCTAATGAATTATTGTTTCCGCTGCAGTTGTTGATTTAAAACTGGTTGTCTATTGTATTCTATTAGATTTTTCTCTGTTGAAGACTAACGATAATTTGTTGTATATTATCTTAGTCATAATATTCTTTACTGGGCTAGTTAAGCTCACCCTTTTCCTTTTTGTTCCATTTTTCTTCTCAGGAGGCGAGAATGTAGCAAGTACTAGTCGGGGTATGGAATGAAGGTTCTAGAGAGAGTTGTTTAGTAGTCCTCACCATTTTTGTAAAATAATGTATCAATAATTGTGATGAGGATTTATTTGGGTATATATATTGTCTAGAAGACAATAGTTGTATTTAAACTCACAGTATATATGTTGTCGTATTTTGCACGACAAATGTATTAATAAAGTTGTAGTTATTTCTGTACCATGTATTTGGCGACTCAGAATGGGTTGGATGGAATGGACCTATTTTGGGGGCGTCACATCAATATAGTCAAGCCGAAGACTTTAAAACAAGCGCTTGATGGGGAAGCACCCCCATCTCGGTATAAATTTTATCTGCTTTCTTTACTTATGTCCAGATTACTTTTTGTCTGTTGGCCTTAATTGCTAACATGACTGCCTGTTTGTGCATTATTGCTTTTGTGTCTATCATCTATAGGCGGCATGTTTAGTTTGATGTAAGGTGTTTTATAATAGTGTTTAGGAGGGTTTTAGTAATGTATGATAACCTTTGGAGTGTAGATTTTCTTTTTAGTTTGGCATGTGCAGATAACAGGAGGAAAAACTCAGATTCTAGCACTCACGCCACGACGCCAACAATTACATCGATATCGCCCACATATTTCATGGGAAGATGATGCACATCGCTAAACGGCGCCATTGGCCAAGAAAGGCATCCCAGTCATACCATGCATGCCACACAAATCCATACCATACTGTTAACTCGCGTCGCGGTGCCATTTACCAAAGGATGGCTCGCGTCGCGGCGCCGGCAGCGAGAAATTGTTTTTAAAAACTAATTTTTGCCCAGTAGTCAGGCCACTTGCTATTCCTTTTCGGCCAAACCGTCCCATCTCCTCATCAGATAGTATTCCCCATACACGACCAAACCATACTTCAGGAGATTTTTGTTCAATTTGGGTTTTCTCTAGCGCGCACATCTCCGAATATTCAGCCCGTTGCCTCCACCATCACCGCCCAATCGAAAGTCGATCAGACGCAATTGATGAGACGGACCGGCCGATGCCTATGTCATTCATTTCTTGAGTGAAGCGATCTTCAGGGAAGCCCTCTTGTATACAATTGCTTTATGTTTAGCAATGAGGGCATTGCTCACTTCAAGTTTGGGGGTGTTTCCATTTTGGATATTATCTGTTTATTTCCAACTGCCATGCTAGGTTCCAGACTTTAGTACTATTATTTTTATTATGTTTTTATTATCAGTATTGTGGTGCAGTCGTTTTGAACTGCGGGATTTTATTTTTTTTTATTTTCTTTATCATTATGGATGCCATGAACTGCTTTTGGTTTTATTTCGATATTATTAGCATGATTGTGGCTATGTCTAGTGCTAAATGAGTATGTCTCTCGTAGAATTGCGTCAAGCATGCCATGTACTAGGGGTTTATTTGTGGATAATTTTAGACTGTTATTGATCCGTCCTTCTAGCAAGCACCGACCAACTGTGTTAACTAATTATTTTTCGAATATAGTTTGTGTGTTTATTGTGTTGAAAATTTGTTCACTCTTATAAACTTTCATTTGTGCAAGGTAATAAAAGATTTAGGTGTTTATGCAGTTTTGGATTTTGGATTCTAGCTTGTTTGAAAAAAAAATAAAATAAAAATATGGGAATAAGATTAGAATAGTAATGTTTATTTCTAAAGTTTTGTGGTGGGTCGAGATGGAGCGTAAAACGCACTCGCCCATAAACGCATGGCCGATATCGAGATGGAGCATAAAATGCACTCGCTGATTAATCTTCGTTCTTGTTGTGAAGTCTCAGTTGGCTTATGTTGATTACGTGGCCTTTACTGCTCGAGTTATTAGATTCTTAGGGGTGTTCTACACCTAGTGCCCTAAAGTCGTCTGGCTTGGGAGTCACTGATCAAAAGCTCATTTATGGGTAGTTCTGTATAGCCTATGGTAATTAAATATTGTCCGAGTCAGATTTCATTGTCAGCATGCTAGAGCTTTTTGATCTTTTCCTGCATTTGTGGCTTATTCTTAATGCTTGTTGAATGTTTAAGTTGCAGAGTTTGCTTGATTTTTAACAATCGACTGTGCGAACTTATTTGAGCTATGACTAGTCAGGACGGTTGGTCTTCACACACGCACATAGAATGGGTCGAATACAGTCTTATGCTCGAAATAGAATGAACCCTTACTCATGTCCGTGTTTGCCTTATTCTTTGGGAGTAGCTTAGATAGAGATTCGTAGCCACAAATCTAGTATATATTTTTATATTCCCTTCGCGTTCTTAGTGTCTACTATTATTATTGTGTTAGATAGTTTGCTCGAGGACAAGCAAAGATTCAAGTTTGGGGGTATTTGATAAGTGTGTTTTATATACACAAATTAGGTACTTTTGAGTTTGATAATTTGTAAATCCTAAGCTAGTTTGTTTGGTTTTTATGTGTTTTCATTGTATGGTTGTGTAATATAGTTTTATATTGATTTTATGTATTTTTGTATTAGTTTTATATGTTTTTACTTTGTTTTGTAGGAATTGGATGGAATGTCATTTGGGTCGATGGTTGGAATCGCCAAATTCGCATTTTCGGTTTCCCTTTGACATAGCAGTCCCGTAAAGCCCAATTTTTGCCATGATCCAGCCATTATCTGTCCAAACTCCAAGAATGAAAGTTGTAGATCAACGTATCCTCTTTCCGGATCATCTTGAATCGCCTCAATCGGAGTTCGGATACGAGAGTTATGGCTATTTTCCCAACGGGTGTCAAATCTGGAAACTACCAACTGCTATTTGCATAGCAGTCACTTCAAGGCCAATTTGAGCATTGATCTAGCCATTATTTCGAAGAACTCAAAGAATGAAAGTTGTATATCTACTTCTTCTCTTTCCGGATCATCTTGAATCGCCTCAATCGGAGTTCGTATGAAGAAGTTATGGCCATTTTCCCAATAGATGTCCAAGCAGAAAATGGCCCGGCGCTGCAGCGCGACTTGCTAGTGTATTTATGGTAGCAGCACTTACCATAGCAATACCCAGCCCCTTTTTCTCGCCCCAATGCAGCGCCCCTTCAAAGCCAAATCATGGCGCGCAGCACACCAGACACCTAATTTTGGACAGATTTCATGACTATTAAATGCTCAACCTAATGACCCAAAACCACATTCCTTCACTTCCTTTCATTTTATCTTCATTTTTGCTATCAAAGGGAAGAGGGAGGCTGCTAGACATCAAGAGGAGAGGCCATGGCCTTTGGCCATGGTTCTTCAAGAGCTTCAATGGAGGTGCTCCAATGGAGTTTTATCTACCAAAATGGGAAAGCCACTCCTTTATCTTTTCTTTGTTTTTTCCTTTATGTATTTATTAGTTTGGGATCCTTGAATGTAATTGAACCCTTTGCTTAGCTTGTATTGAATAACTTTCTCTTTGATTGGCACCATATGAATTGGTTATCTATATTTTGTGTTTAATGTTTAATTACTAAGGAATTAGTAATTAATTTGGTAGTCTATATGAAATTGAAAAATGGATTGTAGATGTTGACCATGAATATATTGACATGTGATTATGCTTGTTCTACATGTGTTAGAATACATAATTTGTTTGTAGGATAGGAATATACCTATATGCCATGTGTAGCCAATTTGAGAATCTAAGCTTGAATTCCTTGTCTAATGTTAATTCACATAGGAATATGATGGGTTATGTAGCTAGGATGTTCCTTTTTCGCTCTATTCCCTTTTGGGTAGATCTAGAGAGAATATGTTTATATGAACCTTGAAAGAGGCATATGAATCTTGATGAATTCTCGGTTGACAATTAAATCGTGACCATTATGATCAATTAGAGAGTTAGGAGATGTAAATTAAGCATTGCACGCCAAGTGTTTGACAAAATGCTTGTGTGGGGATATTGTGTTCTTATGCTCCTCTCTTAGATAAATGTTTGTAAATATAGTTAGCTTAGATTAGGGAGAAGTTTTGGAATTTCTTTGGAGCATCAAGAGCAATGAACTACACGGATTGGAGAGCATGATTTGAGCAGAATGCTTAGAGATTGAAGGGCCTTGACAGAGTTTCTTCTTATCTATTTATTTTCTCTAATTTTGTAATTCATAAATGTTGTCTTTATTGCTACTTGTATTTTGTTCAATAGCTATGAATTGAATATTTGCTCTAAGGTTATAATGGAACCATTTGTTATTTAAATTGACTGTCTTATCTCTTTGGTTGGCACCATATGATTTGGTTCGATATATTTGTGCTTAATGATTCTCACTAAGACATTAGTGATGATTTCGGTAATCTGCATGATATCGACAGAAGAATTGTAGATTTACACCTGAATATATTGACATGTGATTGTGGGTTTCGACTTCATAAGTTGTGCGTAGAATAGACATATATCTTTGCACCACGTACGGCCTAATAGAGAGCTTAAGCTTAAATCCTTGTCTGATCAATTCACAGAGACATATGTAGGATTGTATCTTGCTTGGGTGTTCTTTTCTGTTTTATTCCCTATCGGGTGGATCTGTAAAGGATATGTTCGTACATACCTCGACAGAGGCCTATGAGAAATTGTGTGTTCTCGGTCGACAAATTGTCGTGACCATTAAGACTAGAGAGAGAAGGGTAGCTAGTTTGATGAAGCATAGCACGCCAGGTGTTCGACATAATGCCGGAGTAGGGTGAAGTTGTAACATTAGCTTGTTATTCCTTAGATTACCATTCGTTATCCTTTTACTTGCTTTGATAATTAGTTATTCTTAGATTAATCACCCTTCCACTTGTTTCTGTTCGAATAAGACTTTAGCGATATAAAGTCGGTACTTGGTAGATATTAGTGATAGTTCCTCGTGGGTACGACACTCTTCTTATCACTGTATTACTTGTTAGACCGCGTATACTTGCGCGTGTTTATCGGTTGCGAAATCGAGCAACAGCACCAAAGGCCGTCTCAGAAAAGTCAAAGCCGGTACTACAAGGGAGAGCATTTGTTGTGTCCTCCCAGAAAGCAAGGAACCCGAACGAGGTCATCACGGGTAAGCTTATCATAAACTCTAGCAAAGTCTATACCTTATTTGATACTGGTTCTACCCATTCTTTTATTTCTCCTACTTGCGCTCAACGTTTAAATTTGACTCCAGAGAAATTAGACTTTGACTTATCTGTTTAAACTCCGTTGGGAGAAACCTTCATTACATCCACTCTTTATAAGTCTTGTTTAGTTCAAATCGGAACCCGCACGTTATCTGTCGATCTTATTTCTTTGAAAATACTTGCATTTGATGTGATTCTAGGGATTGATTGGTTAACTACTCATCATGCAAAAATTGATTATTTTCGTAATGTTGTTAGCTTTCATATTCCTAACCAACCTATTATGTGAATTCAAGAAACCAAACAATTAAAATCAATCACTGTCATCTCAAGCCATACAGCTATTCGTTTATTGAAAAACGGATGTCAAGCTTTCTTAGCTCATGTCACGGATCTAAACAAAAATATGTCAGTTTTGAATGATATTTCTATTGTTAATAAATTTCCTGACGTATTCCCTGAAGAACTTCCTGGCCTACCCCCAGAACGTGAAATTGAATTTTGTATCGACCTTGAACCCGGTACAAAACCTATTTCCAAAGCCCCATATCTAATGGCTCCTATTGAACTTCAGGAGTTAAAGACCCAACTGCAGGAATTGTTAGACATTGGCTTTATTCGTCCTAGTACTTCTCCTTGGGGTGCTCCTGTTCTATTCGTGAAGAAGAAAGATGGGAGTATGCAACTTTTTATTGATTATCAGGAGTTGAATCATGTCACTATCAAAAATAGGTACCCATTGCCACGTTTTGATGACCTGTTTGACCAGTTGCAAGGAGCCAAATTCTTTTCAAAGATTGATCTTCGTTCCGGATATCACCAATTGAAGATTAGAACCGATGACATTCCAAAGACGGCTTTCAAAACTCGGTACGGGCATTATGAATTCCTAGTCATGTCTTTTGGATTGACTAATACTCCTGCTGCCTTCATGGATATGATGAATCGAGTATTCAAGGAATATTTGGATCACTTTGTGGTCGTCTTTATTGATGATATCCTTATTTATTCCAAAAGCCGTGAAGATCATGAGCAACACTTGAGGCTGATACTCCAAAAGCTTCGTGAAAACAAGCTTTATGCCAAGTTAAAGAAATGCGAGTTCTGGCTTAAGGAAGTAGCATTCCTTGGGCACGTAGTATCAAGTCATGGAATATCTGTTGACCCGGCAAAGATTGAAGTAATTCAAAGCTGGGAGAAACCTAAATCAGTGACCGAAGTACGTAGCTTTCTCTACTTAGCTGGTTATTATCGAAGATTCGTAGAGGGGTTTTCTCGAATCGCTACTCCATTAACTCAGCTGACTCGAAAAGATACAAAGTTCAGTTGGAACAAAGAATTTGAGAAGTATTTTCAAGAACTCAAGAGGAGACTCATTTCAGCACTTGTTCTGACAATACCATCTGGCTCGGAGGGATTTGTCATTTACAGTGATGCTTTGGGCAAAGGGTTAGGATGTGTTCTCATGCAACATGGGAAAGTCATAGACTATGCCTCACGACAACTCAAAGAATATGAGAGGAATTATCCTACTCATGATCTAGAATTGGTAGCTGTTGTTTTTGCACTTAAAATTTGGAGGCATTACTTGTATGGGGAGAAAGTGGAGATCTTTACGGATCATAAAAGCCTCAAATATTTCTTCACTCAAAAGGAAATTAACATGCGACAACGACGTTGGCTTGAACTGTTGAAAGATTATGATCATACCATCCAATACTATCCTAGAAAAGCGAACGTGGTAGCTAACGCATTGAGTAGAAGATCATATGCGGGTACAAGTGCAATATTGACAACGCAAAGGCCCATTTTGTGTGACTTGCAAAGGATGGAGATAGAGTTAAAGACTCCAGGGACCCATGTGATGATGACGAATATATCTGAGTAGAACCGACTTTAATTGATAAAGTTAAAGTCGCTTCTAGCTACGCACTGGAGCCGATGTGATGAGGAAGAAAGTGCAAGAAGGTGCTATATCTGTAAGCAAGAATCGATGAAGAAGGAATACTTGAGTCAACTCTGACTTTGTGTTCCTAAAGACCCTGATTTAAAGTATAAAATCATGATGGAGGCGCACAACACACCGTTTGCAATCCATCCTGGGAGTACCAAAATGTATTGTGATCTTCATCATACATTTTGGTGGAGCAATATGAAGAGAGAGATAGCGCTATTTATCTCAAGGTGTCTAACTTGTCAACGAGTCAAGGCGGAGCATCAAGTACCAAAAGGTCCATTGCAACCACTTGAAATTCCAGAATGGAAGTGGGAGCACATTACCATGTATTTCGTTATTGGTCTTCCCAAGGTTTCTCAAGGCATAGATGCAATTTGGGTCATTGTTGATAGATTGACCAAGTCTACTCATTTCTTACCAATACGAGAAACTTATACACTTGAACGTCTTGCTCGTATGTACATAAACGAGATTGTAAGACTGCATGGTATGCCAGTATCCATAGTTTCTGATCGAGACCCAAGATTCACGTCATGATTTTGGGTTAGTTTGCAAAAAGCTATGGGCACAGATTTACGATTTAGTTCGGCATATCATCCTCAGACGGTCGGACAATCAGAGACGACTATTCAAACTCTGGAAGATTTATTAAGACTTTGTGTCCTTGAATTCAAGGGAAGTTGGGACAAGTTCTTACCGTTAGTGGAGTTTTCCTACAACAACAGTTATCAAGCAAGTATTGGCATGACTCCATTTGAGACATTGTATGGAAGAAAGTGTCATTCTCCAGTATGCTGGGATGAGGTGGGTGAAGCAACGTTGTTGGGACCAGAGTTGGTACATATGACTACGGAAAAGATTCAAACGATCAGACAATGTATAAAAACCTCACAAGATCGACAAAAGAGTTATGCTGATCTTCATCAAAAGGACGTGGAATTCGATATTGGAGATCATGTATTGTTACGTGTTGCTCCATGGAAAGGAGTTACGAGATTTGGAAAGAGAGGAAAGCTCAATCCTCGATTCATTGGACCATTTTTAATCCTTGATCGAGTAGGAACTATGGCCTATAGACTCGCTTTACCGCCAAGTATGTCTCGTGTTCATAACGTCATGACCGTTCGTTTAAAAGTAAATCGATCTGGACCGTCCGTTTAAAAGTAAATCGATCTGGACCGTTCATGAATTAGTTACTATGCAGTCCATTCTTCTATAAATAGAAGCTCATTCCTTCATTATTTCTTCTTAATTCAATTGAAACTATAGAGAGAAACTATAGAGAGTTCTTCTTCCGTAATCTCGGCGTATTTCTTTAGAGTTTAAGAAAGCTTTGAGCGAAGAAGATAGTGCAAGTTTTCTTCAAGTATATTCTCGCCCTACCCGTCGGAATACTCTTCTTTTTAAGGTAAGGGGTATTATTTCTTTCTTATTCATGAAGAGAACTTCTATTATTCCATTCTTTATTATTCTATTGGAATAACCTGTATACGCGGGCTACCCTATACTTGGTGAAATTCTTCTGCTATTTCATTCTTTATCATTATGTTGGAATAACTTTGTCTATCTGAAAGTACTACATACATGGTGAAATTCTTACATTATTCCATTTTTTATTATTACATTGGAATATCACATGCGTAATATTACGCATGACTGGTTTTCGTTATTTATTATTACATTTGGAATATCATATACGTATGTTTACGCATGACTGGTTCCGTTATTTATTATTACATTGGAACATCCATGCGTATGTTTACGCATGACTGGTTCCGTTGTTTATTATTACATTGGAATATCCCATACGTGCATTTACGCATGACCTGGTTCCATTATTTATTATTCTGTTGGAATATCCTGTTTGTGCGTTTACACATGACCTGGTTCTGTTATTTATTATTCTGTTGGAATAACCTGTCTGTGCGGTCTATCGCATGCCTTGTGATTTCTTTTGTTATTCCATTCTTTATTACACTCAATTGGTTAAAGTTTTAACTTCTATACTCCATAAAATTAGTGGAATATCCTTGATATTTGCGCTTCATCCAGTACTTTTTCATGGAAATATTCCTCTGAGCATTATTGAGTTTTACTCTACAAAGAAGTATCATGTTGACAATTTGGACGTTATTAGTTCCTGGATAAATTAATTCTTGAACTTGTTTTATTGAATTCTTATATCATTGTCATCATCCTCATGTTTATATTATGTTGAAAGTCATCTGTGGCCTGTAGTGCATAAATGGACTTGGTATGATTATGACTAGGGATTATTCGGTGTAATCATGACCGTAATGTTACAAATGATGTGGAAAAAGTCATCATTGGCCCGTAGTGTATTAATGGACAGTTGTTGGCATGATCATGACCATTAATGAATACACGAATATCCTTAGCCCGTAGTGCATGGATAATTTGTGGTCGTGATACTAAAAAATATCCTTGGCTGTAGTGCAGCGGTGATTCGATGATGTGGATTATTTATTAAGGTGAGTCTCATCGATAAAAGTGAGAAAAACCATTTAAATCATAAAAGATAGTAGATTTTATTTTTCTACTTGACTCTTTTAATGGATTGCTTGTTCCGCTGTAGTTAAACTTGATGTTTGTTATATTGTATCAGTTTAACACTATTGAAGGCTAAGGATAATTTATTCTGTATTATCTTAGTCATAATATTTCTTACTGGGCTAGTTGAGCTCACCCTTTTGCTTTCATTGTTCTCTTCAGGAAATGAGAACGTAGTAGGAACTAGTCAGAGAATGGGGTGACGGTCCAGAGGATAACATTAGTAGTCCTCACTATTCTATAAAATAGTGTGTTAATAAATGTATTGAGGACTTATTTTGAGTTTAAATACTGTCTAGAAGACAATGTTTGTATTAAAACTCACAGCTTATGTTGTATATTTTAGATTGTATTTGTATTCTGTACCATGTATTTGGCGACTCAAAATAGGTGATGTATACCTATTTTGGGGGCGTCACATTCGGAATATTATCTTCTGCAGCCGCGGGTGGAGGAATAGACACAAGAAAATCTGGTGTAGTATCAGCATTGAAGGGATTCATCAGCAGATTGTTGTGCTCTAATAACGAATACACCACGAATTTGACAGTGTGCAAGGAAAGTTAAGTATTTTCAAGTTTTTCCAGAATCATTGTTTGATTTTGCAGTAAAAGTTGATTCATACTGTTGAGAGAGTCGAGTTTGGAAGCCATGTTGATGGTAGTTTCAAAATGTTCATTATCAAGAGGTTTAAAGATAATGAGGGGTTGTGGTGGCAGATTTAAATGAGCAATAATATTGCTAGTAGGAACATCTACCGAGATTGATGAGTGGTGGAGGAAGATTTTAAATAAGTGAATATTTTGGTGAGGAGGAGACCGAAACCAAGATAATTGTTCTGAAAACAAAATTCGAATGAAGACAGCAGAAAATATGCCAGATTGTAAGGCATACACTCATTTAGTAAACTCTTGATAATTTCCAAGTCAAATGGTAACATTTTGCGATCATCACGAACAGGCATAAAATTTTGTCTTAGAATTTTGCCTAAAAATTGACACTCAGGAGTTAAGAACTCTAAACCAACTTTGTATGGAAAGTCAAACAAAACAACTGGTACCATTTGGTCAGAAACCACAGAAAGATTGAATTTAAACAACACGCATTCTTCAACAGATATTCCAGAAGGATGTGTATAGGAATTTAACCTGGGTAAATCTAGAGTAGAATGAGATAACTGGAGGGCATTGACAATAAATAATTCATCAATTATATAAGTTTGTCCTTGAATACAAGTTGTAATACTTTTTAGTAACCCAGATGAATCAGTTGAAAACTCCATGTGAGAATAAAATTCAGCAATGAGACTATGATAAATAGATTTGTCATTGAAAGAAACTAGACAGCCCCACCCAATATTTTTAAAGTTGTCAAATAGTTTTTGAAAACCATGAAAGGTAATGACATTTCCAGGACAAAGATTATGTCGCATAGATCTATATTTAGACTGAGCAGATATGGTAGTAAGATGAGGGACAACATTGGAAAAATGAAGTTCAGAGTGAAGAGTTAAGGCCTTTCGTTTGGAAGAAAATAAGTTATTCATGATAAGTATGGAGGCAGGAAGTAGAGAAGAAAGTATTAGATTGAGAAAAGATTTCACAAAGAGATGCATTTTTGAAATGATCTATATATATAGAGAGAGGGAAAGGAAATATGATATCTGATAGGTAAGATGTTCTTCACATACGTAGCAATTAATAAGTAGCATAGGAAGCATGTAACATGAGTTCACAGTAACGAGTGGCAATAAACATTTAAGAGAAGCAGTAAAGTAAATATGGTATGATTATTAGAGACAGTAAATATTTAAGATAAGCAGTTGGGTAAATAAAATGAAACAGTAAAAAATCTCCATATGTCAGTAAAACTAAAACTTAGTCAAGTCATAAGAATGAGTACTGAAAGTCTGGAAATATTTTATAAAACATGGCAAGAAAATATTATTTCAGTCATCAAATTTTCAAAATAGCAGGTAAAGTGTAAGATGGCGCCATTTATAGCAAATCTTAGGAAGATATTATATAGCAGTTAATGCAAGAAACAACGCATGGAAGATCAAGATGCAAGCATTATGTAAGACACAATAAGTTATCCAGTGGGCATCAACACCCACACAAGTAATGATATATATATAGAGATAAAGAAGATATACCTAAGGAGGTATCAATAAGATACCAGTTTAAATAAGCTAAGTTCTTCTTTGAATTTTTTCATGGGAACAACAGCAGTGAACCCGAAAATGCAGAAAGATATAGAGAGAATATATATATATATATATATATATATATATATATGTAGACAGATATATACATATATATATATATATAAGTAGAAGTAATTTATATAGAGATATAGGGTAAATAAAAAAATTTAGGATGACAGAATCAAAAAAAATGAAAATTGATGCAGAGTGAAAAAAAAATAGCAGAGCTGTCCATAGCTTACCAGTAAATACAAAATGTGTATTATTGCTTAAAAAATAGATGAGATTGTTTGCAAAAAAATAAAAGATACTCTGAGAATCAATTAATTTTGGTGAACTAAAAAAATATACATATGTGTTTCGAGAACTTTTGAATATGTAATCTCAGATCTGAAAAAAATTTAAAAAAATTATTGTTTGAAAAAGAAATTTAAAAAATTTGTGATTCAACTAAGAAACCCTGACCCTGAAGAACTTCATATGGATAATTTTTTGAGTTAGGAGAATGAATAAAAGGAACACATGCAAGTGCTCGAGAATAAAGATTGACCGAAACCTAAAATGTTAAAAAAATCTGAAGACTGAGAATAAAATTATTTTAAAAAATTCAATAAAATTATGAACTGACAGAAAATCAATTGAGCATAATATAAAATTCGTCTGAGACAAAGACGATGAAAAAAATTGAAGATGTAAGAAAATAGTGTAAATAATCGTAGATCTGATCAGAGAATTATAAAAATGACTAGAAATTAAGGTTAGGAAGAGGAAGAGATCATTTTTAAGAAACAGAGTGACATTTGAGCGAGAAATCGAAGATGATAGAGAGTAGTGAGGGACGAATCTGAGAAGCGAGAGAGAGAGAGACAGATGATTGAATGAAAAAAAATGAATAAAAAAATAAAAATAGCATATATATAGTTTGTTTTACCAGGCAAATCCAACGGTAGAGAAGATTTCGCAGTTCAAGATCAACGGCCGTCAATGTATCTGATATGTGTTTTCTTTTAAAACATGATCCAACGGTTCAAATTAATGCCCAGTCTTGATCAGATGGTTTGAAGCATGATCCGTGTGCTCCGTGATGGTAGAGTCCAATTGATTGGATTGATCAACTTGTGGACCTTAGATATGCATAGATTTAAATCCTTAAACAATATATATATTTAATTTATACAATTATAAAATAGAGACAAAAAATGATTATAAATTAAAAGGATGTTTATATATGTATGTTAATTTGAAATTTGTAAAATAATTAATTAGAAACATTTAGCAGTCCTAAATCAATTCTTAATTTGCAGAATCTATCCGAATATAGTGGTTTAGTGAATAAATCAGCTATATTTAATTTAGTGTCAATGTGTTCTAATTTAATGCTTCCGTTATTAACATGATCACGAAAAAAATGATGCCTAATGTTTATATGTTTAGACCTAGCATGCAAGACTGTATTTTTGCTGAGATTTATAGTACTGGTATTATAACATAGAATTGAAACACAATCAAATTTCAAGTTATAGTCAGCAAGGGTCTGTTTCATCCATAGTATTTGAGCACAGAATCTTGCAGCTGCAATATATTCTGCTTCGGTGGTTGAAATAGACACAGAGTTTTGATTTTTAGAAAACCAAGAAACCAAATATCCTCCTAAAAATTGACATGTACCGCTAGTGCTTTTTCTATCGACATGATGACCTGCATAGTCAGAGTCTGAAAAACATACGAGATTAAATGGTTGATCCTTAGGATACCATAGACCTAACTCAGTGGTTCCTTTAAGATGTCGAATTTCACTGCGGTCAGATGAGATTCTTCGGGATCAACTTAAAACCTGGCACATTTACAAACACTAAACATGATGTCAGGTCTACTGGCAGTTATATATAATAGACTTCCGATCATTCCTCTATATTTCTTAGAGTCAACAAATTTTCCATTTTCGTCAATAATTAATTTATCTGTTGTTGACATAAGAGTGTTAAGAGGTTTTGCTGATTCTAGACCAAATTTTTTGATCATTTCTTTACAGTATTTAGACTGAGATATATGAATACCTTTTTCTCCCTGTTTAATTTGCAGTCCGAGGAAGAAGTTTAATTCTCCCATCATGCTCATTTCAAATTCTTTACTCATACTTTCAGAAAACTCATTGCACATAGTAATGTTAGTAGAACCAAAAATAATATTATCAACATATATTTGAATTACCAAAATATCATCATTTTTATTTTTAGTAAACAAGGTTGTATCAACAGTTCCTCGTTTAAAGCCATTTTTCAGCAAAAATTTACTCAATCTTTCATACTAAGCTCTCGGAGCCTGTTTTAAACCATATAGAGCTTTATGTAATTTATAAACATATTCAGGATGATTGAAATCTTCAAATCCAGGATAAACTTCCTCTTCTATAACACCATTTAAAAAGGCAGATTTAACGTCCATTTGAAACAGTTTAAAATTCTTATGACATGCAAATGCTAACAACATACGAATAAATTCAATTCTAGCAACAGGAGCATAAGTTTCATCATAGTCAATTCATTCTATTTGATTATATCCTTGTGCAACTAATCTTGCTTTATTACGAATAACAATTCCATTTTCATCAAGTTTATTACGAAATACCCATCGAGTTCCAATGATTGAAACATCTTCAGGTGGTGGGACTAATTCCCATACTTTGTTTCTAGTGAATTGTTCAAGTTCTTCTTGTATAGCCATTATCCAGCCTTCATCTAGTAAAGCATCTTTTATCAATTTAGATTCAATTTGAGACAAGAAAGACATATGACCGGCTAGATTATGTGCTTGGGATCTAGTGATAACTCCTTTTTTAATATTTCCAATAACATTTTTTATAGGATGATTTTTAATAATATGAGACTCTTTAGGCAAATCATTTAACTAAGGGTTTGGATTTTCAAGGGGATTCTCATTAATAGGTGGAGATGTATTATCGAGTTTTGGTTCTTCCATATTTCTGAGAATATTTTCAATGATAACATCATTATTAGTCAGTTCTTTGTATTTTGGAGGAGGCTGAGTTTCATCAAAAGTCACATTCATCGATTCTTCCATAACTAGACTTCTTTTGTTGAAAACTCTGTATGCTTTACTATTAAGAGAGTATCCAAGAAAAATTCCTTCATCAGATTTAGGATCAAATTTCAATAAGTGTCCTTTGGTGTTTAGAATAAAACATTTGCTCCCAAAAACACGAAAAATAGTTTATTTTTGGAATTCTTTTATAGTAGAGCTCATAGGGAGTTTTGAGTAAAACAGGTCTTAATAAAACTCTGTTTAATATATAACATGATGTTGCCACTGCTTCAGCCTAGAAATACTTTGGAAGACGATATTCATTCAGCATTATGTTAGCCATTTCTTGCAAAGAACGATTTTTTCTTTCAACAACACCATTTGACTGAGGTGTATAAGGAGCAGAGAAGTTATGACTTATACCATTCTCATCACAGAACATAATGAAATCAGAATTGTCAAATTCTTTTCCGTGATCAGATCGAATATAAATAATAGAGCTTCCCTGTTGATTTTGAATCTTTTTACACAAAGTAGAAAAAGAGTTAATTGCCTCATTTTTAAATTTCAAAAAATCAACCCATGTAAATCGTGAATAATCGTCAACCAAAACTAGAATATATACATCACCACCCATGTTCTGCTTAGGGATTGGTCTAACAAGATCCATGTGTAATAATTCTAAGGGTCGAGAGGTTGACACAGTAAACTTAGGTTTATGTGATGCATAAATTTGTTTTCCTAATTCACAAGCTTCACAAATATTGTTTTTGAAAAATTTTAATTTAGGAAGACCACGGACATGTTCTTTAGAGGAAATGTTATTTATGAGTTTCATATTTATATGTCCTAGTCTGCGATGCCATAGCCAAGGATCTTCATTTGCAGATACAAGACATATGTTATCTAAGTGAGAGTAATCATCTAAGTCACAGGTATACACATTTTCATATCTAGGACAAACTAAGATCAATTTACCAGTTTGATAAAAAAATAGAGCAATTATGTGTACTAAAGGATATTTTAAAACCACTACCACATAGTTGACTAATAGATAGAAGATTATACTTGAGTCCAGTAACCAACTGAACGTTGAAAATGGTTATGTGTTGGTTGCCAACACATCCAACTCCGATTATTTTACCTTTATTGTTATCACCAAAAGTTACCTCACCAAAGTCTGTAGCTTGCAGATTTCTTAATTTGGACTTGTCTCCAGTCGTATGTCTTGAGCATCCACTATCAAGATACCATTTGCTTTTATTTAAATCAGTTGCAAGACATATCTGTAATATATGTACTAATTTTATAGGTTGGTACCCTTTAAGTTGAAGGGTCCTTATGGTGAGTTTTCCATTTTGTATAAGGAGTACTTGAAGTTTCCTTTACAAAACTAGGCATAGGATAATCAATTTTAGCAGAAAGAAGCATTCTATGAGTAATTGGATTATGAGAAGTATGATAATGTTGTTTGAGAAATTCTTTTCTTGTGATGGTTGGTGTAGTGTATGTTCCTTTGGGAACCCAAATTTTTCATTAGTAATAATTAAATTTGCATTTTCAATTTCAAGACTTGTATTTATTTTTCTTAACCTTTCTAATTCTTCTTTTAATAATTCATTATTTTTATATAGATGACTATATGCTTCTTGTAATGCATAGTGTTTTTTATTTATACTTTCTAGTGTGTATAAAGAAAATGAAGTGCTAGGTAGTTGATGTTCAGAATTTACCTCTGATCTTGGTGATGAGTCATTATCTGCCATTAGGCAGAGATTTTCAACTTCTTCGTTTTGCTCAGCAGTTTCTTCCTCGTCACTTAGGTCCCATCCTTCTTCAGCTACAAAAACTTTGTTGTTGATTAGTTTTGGACAATCCTTTTTGAAGTGACTAGGCTGCTTACATTCGAAACATGTGTTTGAATTTTTATTTGGATTAGTACTTCTGAAGTTGTTGTTATTTGCTTTGAAATTTCCTCCTTGAATCTTTGGTTTGAAAAATTATTTGCCTTTGTTAACGTTGTTGTTTGTTTTCATGAAACCTTTGCCATATTTTCTTGCTTAGCTTTGAATTACTCGTCTGAGTTTTCTGGACAGTAGAGAAACTTCATTGTTGTCTAGACTAAGAAGTTCTTCATTCAATTCTTCATATCACTTTCTTGATCCACCAGGAGAGCTTTGAAGGCAATTCCTTTCTTTTTGAGATATGTGTCTGATCCAGCTTTCTCAACGAACATATCGACTTCGTGGACACGAAGATTTCCAATGAGATTATCCATAGGATATGTGGTTAGATCTTGCATTTCTTTTATTGATATAACCTTCATTTTCCAAATGGATGGAAGAGCTTTGAGAATTCTTCTATTTTTCTCATTTGTAGTGTATGCTTTTCCCAATTGCTCTAGCTCATCAATGATTCTGGAAAATTGAGTTTCCATATCAATGATTTTTTCTCCTTCTTCAAGTTTGAAACTTTCATGTTCTTGAATTAGAGCATCTTTTCTGGTTTCTTTGATGTGATTGGTACCTTCATAGGTTACAATCAATTTTTCCCAGATTTCTTTTGCATTGTTACAATTACTAACTCTTTTGTATTCTTTTTCAATCAAGGCGCTGGTTAGTACTTGTTCTGCTCGGGATGCAACATTCATGATCTCTTCTTCTTCAGCAGTGAATTCATATATGTCTTTCTCGATAGTCTTTTCTCCTTCAATTTTGGTTGGAATTTGTACTCCTCGTTCGATGGCACACTAAATTTTAATTCCTTGGGATTTGGCATAGATTTTGAATCTGTTTTTCCAGGTGACAAAATTTGTACCATCGAATAGTGGAGGTCTGGACATAGATAGTCCTTCCCCACAACCAGTATCATTGTAGGCCATGGATCTACTCTTAGATATGCCTGTATATACTCAACAAATAAGTTAAAGAGAACTGCTCTGATACCAATTGAAAGGTCAATAATAATCTAGAAGGGGGTTGAATAGATTATTACCAGTTAAAAATCATATTTATACCCTTTTTAAATTTTTAGTAATTAATTAATAGTTTGAGCAATTAGCATGCACAAAACAAAAAGAAATTCAATCACAATGCACAGAGATTTATCTGGTTCACAACATACACCCTTTGGTATGTTGTTATTCCCAATCTCAAGTTCCTACTTGAACTTGAGATCCTATTACTATCGATAATAACAACTCCTTCAATAAAGTGGAGAAGCCTTTACAAAGTTTTAAAGAAAACTTCCAACTTTTCCCAACTAATCTATTTTGGACAAAGAAGCTCTCCCGCCTCTTCCTCCTCAAGTTTAGTTGTATCACCTTTTGAGTTCGATTCTATTCTATGATCCGGTCTTGAAATAACAAAATTTCTTCCTCACCTCACAAGTATACTTTAGAGATCTAACTTCCGTGACCTCTCTAAGACTCGGTCTTGGTCAAGAATTACTAAATCTTTCTCACGGTACATAAAATAAACTAACTCTAACCTTTTCTCCTTTTACAAATAATTTTACAATAATATGCTTCTTCAAATAAGCAGATAAAAATTTAGTACAGATTCATGCTTCTTAAATAAGCAAATATGAATTAAAGACCAAACGTATTTATAAAAGTTCAAGGACTTTTATACTTGAGAAAATATGCTTCTTAGTAAGCAGATAAGTTATTTTAAGCTTTGAATCAAATATGCTTCTAATTAAGCAGATATATGATATTAAAGTACTTTATGAAGAATTAACAATTCTATAAAATAAAGAGTGTTTTTCTATGGATAATATAGAATTGTTTCTTAATTAATCTTGATTAAATAATTTATGAGTTGTAGATAAATCAATTCAAATAATAAGTATAATGTCAAATAAGCACAATTTGATATAACAAATATTATTTGTTTAACTCAATTAATATATAAGAATATTTTATCTATTATGTGAACCTTTTTAGATAATGTCACTTAGTACTATAAGGAATCGTAGGGTTCGAATTCCTCTTGATAGAGGTGTATCTCTGTAGCCTTGCGGCGTCTAAGTATGACAAAATTTATAATTTTCACAATTGATATTTATATAAATATTTTAAATAGATCACTACGATTTTCAAATCCGGTTCGGATGACTACTCTTTTGGGAGCAGTATCTCAGTGTTGTTTTGAGCTATCAAGTGTCATATCTATTTTATAATATTTATATAAATAATATCAATAAAAGATTACTGAAGACTATAAGGAATCGTACGGTTGGATTCCTCTCCGTAGAGGTTTATCTCCGTAGCCTTGCGGCGCCCAAGTATTCTTTTATTTGATAAATAGATGAAATATGGATATATAATAATGTGTAGAACAATATGTATTTGTATATCTATATAAAATACAAGTAAGAAATAATTCAACAGAAATTAAACTTGTCTCAATACTTGGACCAATTTTTCTCTTCAAAAATTAATCAGAACTTTTGTATGAAGAGATATAAAATTTAGAGAGAATGTAGGCAAGGAGAGTGTGATTTTCTTTTCACTGAATTGGTAAAAACCAAATGAATGAAATATTCCCTATTTATAGGATTTTTGAAGTTGGGGTAAAATTGTAATTTTGAAAACTGATTTTTGAATGCACGGTTATGATCAAGTAATTTTTGAATGAAGGGTCCAGATTAAAAAATGTTGAGCGCGAAGGAAGAGAGAAAAACCGCCTAGGCCTTTTTCTATCTACTTATCATTTATTACTTTGACCATCACATGCAAGCCAATCATCAAGCTTTACACGGTTTCTTGTCCACAAAAGAAAGTCACTTTTGTTAAGCTAGCACACACACACACACACACTGTTTCAAAAAGGTGACAGCATGCATGCATTAAATTTTTTATATATCTAGTATACTTATATAGTTATATTAATATTCGGTTATATATATATATATATATATATATATATATATATATAATTATTCTATATGTTTTAGTATATATGAAGTATACATGCATAAAAATAATTTGCCCACTTTTTAGAAAACAAAATAGGGTTTCCTTGCCATAAATAATATATGAATTAATTTATTTAACACTTGACATATAATTAATCAAGGTCAATAAAAATTAATTCAAGTAAAAACAAAGAAATAATAAAATAAACAAATAATTAAATATTTATTTAAAACATAATTGTTATTATCAAAATATACATAAAAAATATACTTATCGGGCTTCATCCCGTTATTGGATGCGTCTAAATCACTACTAGTGCAAACACGTTGAGTACGTTTCATGAGTTTCAAGAAAATTTTGGCGAGACTCTCCCATGGTCTCTAAGCACACGAAATAGACTAAGATAACTTAATCTAAGTATGCACTCGGAGAACATATAGAGATAACAGTCAAAAAATTCTCAAAATAAAAAAAAGCATCTGCTTTAGATTTACTTGTAAAACTAAGTAAGAGACATAACATCTAATAACAGTCCCAAACTGGGGTGTTAGTTTTCTTTTTGATTTTATGTTTTAATGTTTTAAAACAATATGGCTGGATTCGGTACTGGATATTTTAATCAATTATGACTGTTTTACTATATTTGATTCCAGCTAACATATTTTGCAAGATAAGTTTGATTATGTTTGAAATTTCCTGAAATTGTTAATATGCATGAATTCAGGGGGAGCTTCTGAAATTTTAAATCTGCATGAATTCAGGGGAGTTATAATTTTTGGTGTTATCATCGTCAAAAACGGGGAGAATGTTGGTTTGATAATATTCTAACCTTTTGTTTTGATGATGATTTGATTATATGGACTAATTTGTTTATTGTGAAATTTCAGGAAGTTGATGAAAGAATTGTTGTCAAGAGAATTTGAAGATTTGAGTCTTAAGAAAAATATGTAAGGTCATTGCAAATACTTAATTTTTCAATAAAAGGCTCTAGGACATTTTTGTGTGCATTATAATATAAATTTTATTCATTGATATTTGTTATTAAGAAAACTGATTTAATTTTGTGAGTTTGCATGCGAAAAAGTTTTTGTCCGTATTAAATGAGTTTTACATGTGTTGGTAACTTAAAGATTTTGTTTGTACCAACTGAGGTATGATCATTACCTGTTAGAAGGTTAATTGCACATTTCTCGGTAAATTGCATTATATATGGCGGTAAGATTTCACTTAACACATGCTTTGGAAATACAAAGTCATGATTATCCTTGAGAGTTGGAAATTGTTATCATGATATACTTTGTTATAGCTGGCGACAGATTTTATTGTTGTGAGAATTGAAAAGTCTAGAAGTGATTTATCTGACTTGGTCTCTTTGTGGATAACTGATTGAAGAGCCCAACATATGTTTGTAACTATCTAAGATATTTGTTTTTGCTTTCAACGGTTGTATTGTTGGGACGGTTCTTATCAGTAGCAACGTAAACAAAGTTTGATAACTGAACAAATATTTGGCAACGGTAATATTTTGGGCTATATAAGAAGAACTGAGATCAGTGATTATCTACAACACTTGAATTAATATTTTGCACTCACATACTTGGAAAGCAATTTTATTCTTGGTGCAAATTTTGAGCTGCTGATCAATTGATATTTTTAGTCAACTTTCGTGAACTTCATATTGGTGATATCTATCTTTTATTACTTGATCATTGCATTCACTAGCTGAGCCTTGCATTGTTAAATTATTTATTTGCTTTGATCATTAGACCTCTATTATTGTAATCTTAATTTTTAGACTAAGTGTTGTCTAAAGGAAATTTAATTTAGGTGGATTAAGGTTTATTTACAAACAGGTTCAAGGAAGCATAGGTGCTTAAGGGGTGCATTGGTGCACAAGGAGCAAGAGTGCTCAAGTGAATTGTTGTAATTCAATTTTATAGAATCTGTTTTGTAACAAGAGTCTTTTAAAGAAATAAAAGTGAGTCTCCAATACTAGTTGGTATTGGACGTGGACTAGGCTATTATTATAAAGGGTAATAGCTGAACCACGTAAAAAATCTTGGTGTTATTTTTATTACTTGCTTTATCTTTATATCACTCAAGATAATTGATTTGCTTAATAAAAATTTAGTTATCTGTTTCATCGTGAGAATTTTTGTTACCATTAAATATTTTATTTAACTTATAAAATCACCAAGATATTTTCTTAAACAAAAATTCAATTTGGTAGACCATATTCATTCAGCAAGCTGCATTCATCAATATAGTAGGCTATATTCATTAATTTGGTTTAAAGTTTTTAAATTGGTCATAGTTTGTATCCACACTTATTCAACCCCCCCTTCTAAGTGTGCCTTATCTGAATTTCATTTGGTATCAGAGCTTGGCTCTACTTATTTGGTCTTAAATGTTACTTGTAGGGAAAGATTCTGACATGGCACAGTTCAGGAACAACAATCAAGAAGTTCAATCTACCAATAGACCTCCACTGCTGCATATAACAGAAAACTACAATTTTTGGAAATTCTGAATGAGGATTTACCTTAAAAGAGATCCTTAGGAATGGTGGGTTATGGAAAATGGACCAGTTATTCCAAGGAAAGATGACGACACTCCAAAGACTCTACTAGAGATGGATTCAACTGAAACCTTCATGGTTTCGTATGATTCAAGGGCAATGAATACTCTACTAAGCGGCATGGTGCAGTCCGAGATTGACAAAGTATCATCATGCAACACAGCTAAGGAAATCTGGGACACTCTAGTGGTGAGTCATGAAGGAACATCAAAAGTTCGAGAAGTTAAACTAAGCATGCTTATGCATGATTATGAAATGTTCAAACTTGAGAAAGATGGAACTATAAAGATGGCTCAAGCAAGGTTCCTTGTTCTTCTGAACTCCTTAAAGCTACTGGACAAATCTATTCCACAAAGTGAGATTAACCGTAAGTTATTTCGGGCTATGCCCAAGAGGTTTGCATCCAAAATTACTACTCTTCAAGACTCCTCTACTATATCTACTATGGATACACCCTTTTTGGTGAACTTGAGGAATATGAACATCAGTTAAAGAGGTATGACGATGAGGAGGAAACTCCTCGTAGAAAGGTTCTAGCTCTTAATGCAGGAAATGAAGAAGAACTTGATGATGATTCTGAAGAAGAGATAACTATGATGTCAAGGAGACTCAAAGGACTTTTACAAAGGAAGAATAAACGAAAGAATATCTTCAACCCAAAAGGCAAAGGAAAGCAAACCGAAGAGACATATTTTGAATGTGGACGTCCAGGGCACTTCAAGAAGGACTGTTTTCAACTAAAGAATAAAGGAAGAACAGGCTTCAAGGATAATAGGAGAAACAAGGCACTGGTCACTTAGAGTGATGAAGAAGAATCTGAAGTTGAGGTCGACGCCAAGGATGAGATAGCACAAGTATGCTTCATGGGAATAGAAGGTGATTCAAACGAGGTATCTGATGTTGATTTTATTTCTTTGAAACAAGAAAATGCTAAATTAAAAGAAAAGAATGCATATTTGAAAGACCTAGTAAATACATTAATGTGTGAAGTTGATTCTTTGATAGATGAAAAGTAGGAAATTGAAACAGAGTCATTGTGTAAAGAAGAAAAGATTTTGATTGCTAAAAATGATTATCTTGAAAATTATAACAAAATTCTTTTTAACAAGGTGACTTACTTGAACAATGAGGTTAGAAAATTGACTAGTGAACTAAAAATGCGAGATGTATGTATTGATGCTTTTAGTAATGAATCCCAGTCTAAACCCATTTATATTAATGAACTTCAAAAGGAAGTAGATTCGTTAAAAATATCTCTTGCTAGATTTGTCCAAGGAGAAGAAAATTTAACTATCATGTTAGGAAAGCAAAGGCCTAGTTTTAATAAACAAGGAATAGGTTATAATCCCACTCATAAAACCGGAAATGTGAATATGCTTAAATCCAAGTCTTATTTCAAATTGAATTACTGTTATCCTTTCACAACATGCAAAAACTGTGGTATTAAAGGTCACTTGGATATAAATTGCGTTAAGAAAAATAAGATTAAAAAGGAATGGGTTAAAAAGGTTGATTTGCTTGCAACTAACATTAAAGGACCCAAAAAGATGTGGGTAACAAAAGGATAAATTACTTTTTCTTAACAGGTATGCTTCAAGGCGAAGGTTCCATCTCAAAAATGGATTCTTAATAGTGGATGTTCTCGTCACATGACTGGTGACAAATCTAAGTTCGTGGATTTAAAAATCAAGAAGAAAAATGGAACGGTCACATTCAGAGATAATCGAACTTGTGAGATTGTTGGAAAAGGTAAAATCGGTAATGGTAAGGTTAACATTGATAATGTTCATTTTGTTAGAGGACTTGAATTTAATCTTATAAGTGTTAATCAGTTAATGGATAATGGACATCAAGTTAGTTTTGAAAAGGATAAATGTACAATTTCTCATGGTACTAACAACTCTATTCTAGTTGCACAAAGGGAAGGAAATATATATACTCTTGATTTTGAGCAACAGGAGAAAGTACTATGTCTTGCCTCGGTGCAAGATGAGGTTAACCTATGGCATAAAAGGATGGGACATGTTCACATGGATTTAATCAAGATATTGTCCTCTAAAAACCTTGTCAAATGATTGCCAAAAATAAAGTTCGAAAAGAAAGGAGTATGTGTTCCTTGCCAACTGTGAAAACAAGTAAGAACATCATTCAGTGCAAAGAATATGGTATCAACCTCCTCTCCTTTACAATTACTTCATCTTGATTTATTTGGCCCAGAAAGACATGCTAGTATTAATGGTAAATTTTATGCATTTGTAGTAGTTGATAATTTTTCTAGATATACATGGGTATTATTTTTGAGAACCAAAGATGAAGCATTTAAAGAGTTTGAAAAATTGATAAGAAATTTAGAGACTAAGTATAGTCTCAAACTTATAAAAATTCGAAGTGATCATGGTACCGAATTTCAAAAGGACTTTATTATATTTTGTGATCAAAAAGGAATAAGCCATGAGTTTTCAGCTCCAAGAACTCCTCAGCAGAATGGAGTAGTGGAAAGGAAAAATAGAACATTACAAGAAACTGCTAGAACATTGCTGCAAGAGAGTAAGCTCCCAAAGAAATTTTGGGCCGATGCGGTAAGCATATCATGTTATGTTTTAAATAGAGTACTCATTCGTCCAATTATTTTGAAAACTCCTTATGAGCTTTTGAATAATAAAATTCCTAATATAAGTTATTTCAAAGTATTTGGGTCTAAATGTTATATACTAAATACTAGTGATAACTTGGGAAAATTTAATGCCAAATCCTATGAAGGTATTTTCATTGGTTATTCTCATAACAGCAAAGCATATCGTGTATTTAATATTTACAAGTTATGTGTTGAAGAATCAATTCATATAACTTTCAATGAGACTAACAATGATCTTCTAAAAGATAGAGAAGAGGATGCAGGAAATTTGGAGATTTTCACAAATCCAGTAAACCGAAGAGAACCAGTCAACAAACCGAATGGACAAATTCAACAGGCTGAATTGAATAGTACACATGAAAATGAACAAGAAGCAACACAAGATTTTGAAGAAAATTTTCCTCAATAAGAAGAGGTAATACATGATGTTCAAATGCCAAAAACAGCAAGGTATCTCAAGGATCATCCACCGGAAAATATCATCGAAAATATAAACAAAGGAGTTACCACACGGAGAAGCCTACAAAATCAATAATAGTTCTGCATTCATTATCTTATCACAAGTTGAGCCAAAGAATGCTAAGGAAGCTATACTTGATGAAAATTGGCTAATGGCAATACAAGAGGAACTTCAACAATTTGAACGATGTCAAGTTTGGGAATTAATGCCTCCTCTTAAAGATGTTTCTGTAATTGGAACAAAATGGGTATTTAAAAACAAGGTTGATGAGCTTGGGACAATCACCCGCAACAAAGAAAGGCTAGTGGCTCAAGGATACAATCAACAAGAAGGGATCGACTATGAAGAAACTTATTCTCTAGTTGCAAGACTAGAGTCTATTCGAATATTGTTAGTGTAAGACCCCAACTTTTATGAATAAAGATAATTTTTCTATAATTATCATTTTTGAATATTATGGAATGAATTTGTTATAATGTTATAGTTGTGGGTAGTATTTATAAGTTTTGCAAAAGTATGCAAGTTGTTATATTATATTCGATTGGTGGAGAATATTTGTTTTAGCGAGGGAATATTAAATAACGACGCCTAAATCATTGGTGGACCCCACAATGTAATTATTATCGGATTGAGAAAACGACAAAAATATATTTATGAAAATAACGGCGGAAGTTTTATTTATTATCTTTGTTGAACTACTCGGTAGTAAAAGAAAAAATAATGTGTCTGGCGTGGTTGCATAAGTAGCACGATATTGATTATTGATGCTTACGTGAGAAGTCACTCAATTATACTCAATTATTGCTACAATAATTGCTGCATCATATCTCTCATATTATTGATTCGATTATTGTCACAGTTGGTATCAAAGCTTAGGGATATGATCCCTGGCTAAGATGTGAGACAAGAACTAGGAGGGGAGAGACGAGGAATTCCTTCGCTAGTATGACCTACCTAAGTTTATTTGGTATTTAATTGGTCGGTCAGAGTATAGGGATAATATGTGATATGTTAATTAACCCTTATTTTGTGACAGTATTTGAAAATGGCATCCGAGAATGTTGAGAACATCAATGAAGCACAGGAGACCGTTAAGTCTCCATAAATCAATAACCAGGACAATGTGCATCAGGAAGGTGACAATCCTCATGCAAACAACAACATTGACCAAATGATGAACGATGGAATATTCCGAGGCTATGCAATTCATGTAACATCAGGTGAGTGCGGCTCCTGCCCAAAATGCAGGTGGAAACACTGGCAACTCTCAGATGGTCACCGCCAAACAGTTCAAGGAACTGGGACCACCGGAGTTTTTTGGAGAGCCAAAACCACTTAAGGCTAAGATGTGGATAAAATAGATCAACAAGATATTTAATGTCTTGAGTTGCTCCGAGGAGCAAAAGGTTCCCTTCGCCACCTTCATGTTATGGGCGGAGGCGACATCGTGGGAATCAGAAAGCGTACTCTAACCCGCCGCAGACCGAAGATGTCTTGGGAGAAGTTTCAAGAACTGTTCAACAACAAGTACTTTCCTGAAAGTATTCGTCACATGAAAGAGTTAGAGTTCATTAAACTGGAGCAAAACAACATGACCGTGTCGCAGTACGAAGCCAAGTTTGCCGAGCTGTCCCGGTTTGCGTCCCATTTGGTTGATAATGATGAGAGAATGACGCGAATATTTCTAAGAGGTTTGAAACCCGAGATACTTCAATATCTTATCTCTCATAAACTGTGTTTGTATTCAGATGTTGTTAATAGGGCTCAGTTATTGGAATGCGATAACGAGTCAACTCAACCAAAAGAGAGCATCCGACAAAATGATAATACCAGTGAGAGCAGTCATCGAAAAGGTGACAACAAGCGTGGAGGTAATCAGCATGCCAGAAATGGTAACCACTTCGGTGGTAATCAGGGCCAAAACAATAAGAATGGATATTTCAAGAAGAGGAGATTCAACAATAATGGAAAGACGTCAGCACCAGCACCCGTTGTGAAGGAAGGAGAACGACCACCTATTATATGCTTCAAATGTGGAGGGGAGGGACATATCAGTCCAAACTGAGCGATGCCATCGAAAGCATGTTACAATTGTGGAAGAGAAGGACACCTAGCCCGATTTTGTCGTTCACCGAAGACAAGTCCAGCTGGGAAGGAGGCACCAAAGGTCGTCCCATAAAAGTTAAAGTTAGTAGTGCAAGGGAGAGCGTTTGTTGTGACCTCCCAGAAAGCAAGGAACCCGAACGAGGTCATCACGGGTAAGCTTATCATAAACTCTAGCGAAGTATATACCTTATTTGATACCGGTTCTACCCATTCTTTTATTTCTCCTACTTGCGCTCAACGTTTAAATTTGACTCCGGAGAAATTGGACTTTGACTTATCTGTTGAAACTCCATTGGGAGAAACCTCCATTACATCCACTGTTTATAAGTCTTGTTTAGTTCAAATCGGTACCCTCACATTACCTGTTGATCTTATTTCATTGAAAATACTTGCATTTGACGTAATTCTAGGGATTGATTGGTTAACTACTCATCATGCAAAAATTGATTGTTTTCGTAAGGTTGTTAGCTTTCATATTCCTAACCAACCTATTATGCGAATCCAAGCAACCAAACCTTTAAAATCAATCACTATCATCTCAAGCCATAAAACTATTCGTTTATTGAAAAATGGATGTCAAGCTTTCTTAGCTCATGTCACGGATCTAAATAAAAATACGTCAGTTTTGAATGATATTTCTATTGTTAATGAATTTCCTGACGTATTCCCTGAAGAAATTCCTGGCCTAACCCCAGAGCGTGAATTTGAATTTTGTATCGACCTTGAACCCGGTACAAAACCTATTTTCAAAGCCCCATATCGAATGACTCCTATTGAACTTCAGGAGTTAAAGACCCAACTGCAGGAATTGTTAGACATCGGTTTCATTCGTCCTAGTACGTCTCCTTGGGGTGTTCCTATTCTATTCGTGAAAAAGAAAGATGGGAGTATGCAACTTTGTATTGATTATCGGAAGTTGAACCATGTCACCATCAAAAATAAGTACCCATTGCCACGTATTGATGACCTGTTTGACCAGTTACAAGGAGTCAAATTCTTTTCAAAGATTGATCTTCATTTCGGTTATCACCAATTGAAGATTAGAACCAATGACATTCCAAAGATGGCATTCAGAACTCGGTACGGGCATTATGAATTCCTAGTCATGTCTTTTGGATTGACTAATGCTCCTGCTGCCTTTATGGATATGATGAACCAAGTATTCAAGGAATATTTGGATCACTTTGTGGTCGTCTTTATTGATGACATCCTTATTTATTCCAAAAGCGGTGAAGATCATGAGCAACACTTAAGGCTGATACTCCAAAATCTTCATGAATATAAGCTTTATGCCAAGTTGAAGAAATGCGAGTTCTGGCTTGAGGAAGTAGCATTCCTTGGGCACGTAATATCAATTCATGGAATATTTGTTGACCCAGCAAAGATTGAAGTTATTCAAAGCTGGGAGCAACCCAAATCAGTGACCAAAGTACATAGCCTTCTCGGCTTATCTGGTTATTATCGGAGATTCGTGGAAGGATTTTCTCGAATCGCTACTCCATTAACTCAGCTGACTCGAAAAGATATAAAATTCGGTTGGAGTGAGGAATGTGAGAAGGGTTTTCAAGAACTCAAGAGGAGACTCATTTCAGCACCTGTTCTGACAATACCATCTGGATCAGAGGGATTTGTCATCTACAGTGATGCTTCGGGCAAAGGGTTAGTTTGTGTTCTCATGCAACATTAGAAAGTTATAGCCTATGCCTCACGACAACTCAAAGAATATGATAGGAATTATCCTACTCATTATCTAGAGTTGGCAGCAGTCGTTTTTGCACTAAAGAATTGGAGGCATTATTTGTATGGGGAGAAAGTAGAGATCTTTACGGATCATAAAAGCCTCAAATATTTCTTCACTCAAAAGGAACTCAACATGCGACAGCGACGTTGGCTTGAACTATTGAAAGATTATGATCATACCATCCAATACCATCTTGGAAAAGCGAACGTGGTAGCTGATGCATTAAATAGAAGATCATATGCGGGTACGAGGGCAATATTGTCAACGCAAAGGCCCATTTTGTATGACTTGCAAAGGATGGAGATAGAGATAAAGACTCCAGGGACCCACGTGAAGATGGCGAATATACGAGTAGAACCGACTTTAATTGATAAGGTTAAAGTTGCTCAAGCTACAGACTTGGAGCTGATGCATATGAGAAAGAAAGTGCAAGAAGGTGCTATACCGGAAGCAAGAATCGATGAAGAAGGAATACTTTGAGTCAACTCCACTTTTGTGTTCTAACGACCACGAAAGTTAAAGTATAAAATCATGATGGAGGCGCACAACACACCGTTTGAAATCCATCCTGGGAGTACCAAAATGTATCGTGATCTTCGACATACATTTTGGTGGAGCAATATGAAGAGAGAGATAGCGGGTTTTATCTCAAGGTGTCTAACTTATCAACGAGTCAAGGTGGAGCATTAAGTGCCAAAAGGTCCATTGCAACCACTTGAAATTACAGAATGGAAGTGGGAGCACATTACCATGGAGATTGTTACTGGTCTTCCCAAGGTTTCCCAAGGCATAGATGCGATTTGGGTCATTGTTGATAGATTGACAAAGTCTGTTCATTTCTTACCGATACGAGAAACTTATACACTTGAACGTCTTGCTAGTATATATATAAACAAGATTGTAAGATTGCATGGTATGCCAGTATCCATAGTTTCTGATCGAGACCCAAGATTCACTTCAAGATTTTGGGTTAGTTTGCAAAAAGTTATAGAGCAATTATTATAGAGAGAAATTGTAGAGAGAAAATCTATAGAAGAAAAGAAGCCTGCTACCTCACTATTCCAGTATCCAGTTTCTTCTGAGGTAAGGGGTATTATTTCTTTTGTATTCATGAAGAGAACTTCTGTTATTCCATTCTTTATTATTATATTGAATAACTCGCCTATGCATAAGCATCTGCATACATGGTGAAATTCTTCTATTATTTCATTCTTTACCATTTCGTTGGAACATCCTGTCTGTTCTTTACGCATGACCTGGTTCCGTCTTTATTATTTTGTTGGAATATCCTGTCTGTGCATTTTACACCGGACCTAGTTCCGTCTTTATTATTCTATTGAAATATCCTCACATCAATGCGTTTTACGCCGCACACGGTTCCGCTCTTTATTATTACTCGTTGGAATATCCTGCATCAGACGCGTTTTGCTTTCCGGTTCCGCTTTTTTATTATTCTATTGGAATAACTCCGCACTGTTATGCGGTCTCACCGCATGCTTGGTGATTTCTTTTGTTATTCCATTCCTTATTATACTCAAATTGGTTAAAGTTTTGACTTTCTATACTCCATGAAATTAGTTGAATATCCTTGATATTTGCGCTTCATCCAGTATCTTTTCATGGAAATATTCTTCTGAGAATTCTTGAATTTTACTCTACAAAGAAGTATCATGTTGACAATTTGGACGTTATTAGTTCTTGGATAAATTAATTCGTGAACTTATTTTATTGAATTCTTATATCATTGTCATCATCCTCATGTTTATATTTTTTTTTGAAAGTCATCTGTGGCCTGTAGTGCATAGATGGACTTGGTATGATTATGACCAGGGATTATTCGGTATAATCATAGCCGTAATGTTACAAATGATGTGATAAAAGTCCTCATTGGCCCGTAGTGCATTGATGGGCAGTTGTTGGCATGATCATAACCATTGATGAATACACGAATGTCCTTGGCCCGTAGTGCATGGATAATTTATGGTTGTGATACTAAAAAATATCCTTGACCATAGTGCAGGGGTGATTCGATGATGTGGATTATTTATTAAGCTGAGTCTCAGTGATAAAAGTGATGAAAAATATTTTAAATCATAAAAGATAGTAGATTTTATTCTCTACTTGACTCTTTTAATGGATTGTTTGTCCCGCTGCAGTTAAACTTGATATCTATTGTATTTTATCAGTTTAACATTGTTGTAGACTAATGATAATTTATTCTGCATTATCTTAGTCATAATATCTCTTACTGGGCTAGTTGAGCTCACCCTTTCTTTCACTGTTCTTCTCAGGAAATGAGAATATAGCTGGGACAAGTCGGGGAACGGAGTGATGGACCAGATGATAGTATTAGTAGTCCTCATTATTTTGTGAAATAGTGTGACAATAAATGTAATCAGGACTTATTCTGAGAGTGGATATTGTCTTAAAGACAGTATTTGTATTATAACTCACAGCTCTCTTGTTGTATATTAAAGATTGTATTTGTATTCTGTACCATGTATTTGGCGACTCAGAATAGGTGATGTATACCTATTTTGTGGGTATCACAGTTAGTATTTGCTTATTACAAGAAATTCAAGCTTTATCAAATGGATGTAAAGAGTGCGTTTCTAAATGGATACATCAATGAAGAAGTCGGTCAAACAGCCTTCTGGATTCGAACATGAGAAGTATCCAAATCATGTTTTTAAGCTGAAGAAAGCTCTCTATGGTCTCAAACAAGCTCCAAGGGCTTGGTATGAGAGGTTAAGTAAGTATCTTATTTCAAGTGGTTTTACTAGAGGTAAAATAGACTCTACATTATTTATTAAACATGAAAAACAAGAAATAATCATTGTTCAAATATATGTAGATGATATAATATTTGGTGCTACTAATGATTTTCTTTGTGAGTGGTTTTCAAAGTGTATGCTTAAGGAATTTGATATGAGCTTAATGGGAGAGCTAAATTACTTTTTGGGACTTCAAATCAAGCAAACAAAGGAAGGGATCTATATTCATCAAACCAAGTACACAAAAGAGCTTCTCAAAAGATTTGGTTTTGAAGGAACCAACCCAAAGGCTACACCAATGAGCACTTCGATAAAGCTCACTTCAGATGATAAAGGTATAGATGTAGAGTTAACCAAATATTGAGGTATGATAGGTTCTTTATTATATTTAACTGCATCTAGACCTGATATAATGTACCGTGTATGTCTTTGTGCTCGATTTCAAGCAAAACCCAAAGAATCCCACTTACATGCGGTTAAAAGAATTTTTAAATATTTAAGTGGTACTATGAATTTAGGGTTATTTTATCCAATAAGTAATCATTTTGAACTAATGGGTTATTCGGATCTTGACTATCGCAGGATTTCAAATTGATAGAAAAAGTACAAGTGGTGCTTGTACATTTTTGGGACAAAGTCTTATTTCATGGCATAGTAAAAAGCAAACTTCAGTTGCTTTATCAACTACTGAGGGTGAATATTTAGCTGCAGGGAGTTGTTGCTCTCAAATATTATGGATGAAACAAACTCTATGTGATTTTGATATAATATGCAATAATGTGCCTATATTTTGTGATAATTCTAGTGCTATTGACATATCAAAGAATCCTGTTTTGCATTCACGTACAAAACATATAGAGGTAAGGCATCATTTTTTAAGGGATAATGTTTCAAAAGGGTTAATTAAATTGGTTTTTATTCCTACAGAAAAACAATTAGCTGATATTTTCACTAAACCATTGAGTGAAAAAAGATTTTGCATGTTGAGAAGAGAACTTGGAATGTGTTTAGTATAATATGATCACGTACAAAAATAAGTCATGCATAAAATATCTCACATCTTCATGTTATTATTTTAATTATGTTTGTTGATAAACATTATATAACCGGCAAAGAAGGTGTATCTGCTCTAGCACGATTCACAGTATCTATCATAATGAGGTTCGGAATTTGAAAAGACTAAAGCTAGAGATTTATTGTTCCAAGAAGTCTTTTCGGAGTCTAACTCTTTATTATTAAAGGCAGAGCATTCATCGTCTTCTCTCACGTTACTTATCTGGTGTTAATTTTTCTGATATTTCTCTGTTTCTCGGCTGGTTAAATTTTCAACAATGAGTATGAAGACTCGATCAAACAAGCGTCCATCTGGGGTAACAATCAAAGACAGAGCCCATCCTCGATCCCCTTATACTACACGATCACCAAAGAAGTCCAAAAGCCAGACATCAGTTCATGTTTCGTCCGATGACTCTGATGGGTCGGATTCAAGTTTTTCTTTCTTACAGAAAGCTCCTCATTCTCCTGGTTCGGAGCCTCCTCCTTCTCACCCAGATTCACCGACACACCTGGTAAATCCTTTCTCTATTTCTTCTGAGTTACCAGATAATTTCTTTCAGGGTCATAGTTTCGAAGCACGTTTTAAAACTTCCATCGCTACAAAATAATTTGTTTACGAAAAGATTTTAGATTTGTTTTATCTCAAAAACTCATCTTTGGAAAAACTTTTCATGTCTTGTGGAATTTTTGCTATGCTTTTTCCCCCAACTAAGGCATATCCTCGTTTGATACAACAATTTTACACTAATTTAGAGTGTAATGGGGATTGTTATACGTCTTTTGTGAAGGGAAAATCTATGTTTTTCATAGTGATAGACTTTGGGAGTATTTTTAATATTCCTTCCTCCGGACCCTGTCCATTTACTCTTAAGGGTGCTGCCAATATACCCTTTCCTCCTCTTGAACAACTTCATACGGTAATGGATGATACATCTTTGACAACTCTATTTATTCCTAAAATTTTCGATGTCTGTCCACTTGCATGTGTTTTGCACAAAATCCTTCGGTATAATCTGTTTCCACAAGTAGGTGGTGGAGCGGATTTCACTTATCAAGATTTGGTTGTTATTGCTATGATTTTAAAAGGAGTTAGTTTTAATTTTTCTCTTATGATGTTGTCTCACATGATGAGTTGTATCCGTCAAACTAAAAAGTGTTTTCCCTATGGTTTGTTTTTGACAAAATTGTTTCAGCATTTTAAAATATGTCTTGATGATGAAATTGTGGTTTCTCATAATGAATTTATTGATTCTGCTAATCTCAAACAGTCTCATATTTTTTTGTTGATGGTTCATTTGTACGACTCAATTTTGATCTGATTCCCCCGAGTGTTGTTTCATCTACTCTACCGAATACTAATTCTGCCTCTTCCTCACATCCTCCTTCCATGACCTCCCCTTCCGTAGTGGTTCATATACTGTCCCAAATTCTCAAAAATCAAGAATTCATTCGTTCTGACATTGTTGATATTAAGCAAAGGATTTCAGTTTTGGAAAAAGGAAATTTGCCTATACGGGCAAATGATTTGACCAAGTGTTTTTCAAAGATTGAGGATGAATTCATTGATCTACAAGATGGCTTCGAATTGCATACCATGGCTATGGTTGGATCTTTACACCGCAAAATCAATCGAAATTCGTGTCAACTTAGCCAAGAACTAAAATTTGTGAGTTACCAAGTTGGGGAATTTGCTGATTTCATGGCTCATCATCTAAATGACGTCAGTCGAAGGTTACATTTTAACACTATGCATTCTCCTGTTCCAGAATGGCCTCGATGTAATTGGATGGCTGAATACATTGGCGATTTTCTTGATTTACCTCTACCAAATGAGACCTTCATTCCTCGTCCTCATAGGTTTGCTCATGACTTCTCCCTGGAAGAAAAGCTTCATCACATCCTCCATCGTCCTTATTTCACTAATCGCCCTCTACCCGTGATTCATGTCGATGATGTTGATATTTGACAATCTTTTTGGTGATGACAAAGGGGGAGACTAGCTACGTGCTGAAGGTTGAAGAGGTTGATGTTGTGAAGACATGTGAATTTTCTTTTTGATTTTATGTTTTAATGTTTTAAAACAATATGGCTGGAGCCGGTACTGGATATTTTAATCAATTATGACTGTTTTACTATATTTGATTCCAGCTAACACGTTTTGCAGGATAAGTTTGATTATGTTTGAAATTTCCTGAAATTGTTAATATGCATGAATTCAGGGGGAGCTTCTGAAATTTTAAATCTACATGAATTCAGGGGAGTTATAATTTTTGGTGTTATCATCATCAAAAAGGGGGAGAATGTTGGTTTGATAATATTCTAACCTTTTTTTTTATGATGATTTGATTATATGGACTAATTTGTTTATTATGAAATTTCAGGAAGTTGATGAAAGAATTGTTGTCAAGAGAATTTGAAGATTTGAGTCTTAAAAAAAATATGTAAGGTCATTGCAAATACTTAATTTTTCAATACAAGGCTCTAGGACATTTTTGTGTGCATTATAATATAAATTTTATTCATTGATATTTGTTATTAAGAAAACTGATTTAATTTTGTGAGTTTGCATGCGAAAAAGTTTTTGTCCGTATTAAATGAGTTTTACATGTGTTGGTAACTTAAAGACTTTGTTTGTACCAACTGAGGTATGATCATTATCTATTAGAAGGTTAATTGCACATTTCTCGGTAAATTACATTATATATGGCGGTAAGATTTCACTTAACACATGCTTTGGAAATAGAAAGTCATGATTATCCTTGAGAGTTGGAAATTGTTATCATGATATACTTTGTTACATCTGGCGACAAATTTTATTGTTGTGAGAATTGAAAAGTCTAGAAGTGATTTATCTGACTTGGTCTCTTTGTGGATAACTGATTGAAGAGCCCAACATATGTTTGTAACTATCTAAGATATTTGTTTTTGCTTTCAACGGTTGTATTGTTGGGACGGTTCTTATCAGTAGCAACGTAAACAAAGTTTGATAACTGAACAAATATTTGGCAACGGTAATATTTTGGGCTATATAAGAAGAACTGAGATTAGTGATTATCTACAACACTTGAATTAATATTTTGCACTCACATACTTGGAAAGCAATTTTATTCTTGGTGCAAATTTTGAGCTGCTGATCAATTGATATTTTCAGTCAACTTTCGTGAACTTCATATTGGTGATATCTATCTTTTATTACTTGATCATTGCATTCACTAGCTGAGCCTTGTATTGTTAAATTGTTTATTTGCTTTGATCATTAGACCTCTATTATTGTAATCTTAATTTTTAGACTAGTGTTGTCTAAAGGAAATTTAATCCGGGTGGATTAAGGTTTATTTACAAATAGGTTCAAGGAAGCATAGGTGCTTAAGGGGTGCATTGGTGCACAAGGAGCAAGAGTGCTCAAGTGAATTGTTGTAATTCAATTTTATAGAATCTGTTTTGTAACAAGAGTCTTTTAAAGAAATAAAAGTGAGTCTACAATACTAGTTGGTATTGGACATGGACTAGGCTATTATTATAGAGGGTAATAGTTGAACCACGTAAAAAATCTTGGTGTTATTTTTATTACTTGCTTTATCTTTATATCACTCAAGATAATTGATTTGCTTAATAAAAATTTAGTTATCTATTTCATCGTGAGAATTTTTGTTACCATTAAATATTTTATTTAACTTATAAAATCACCAAGATATTTTCTTAAACAAAAATTCAATTTGGTAGACCATATTCATTCAGCAAGCTGCATTCATCAATATAGTAGGCTATATTTGTTAATTTGGTTTAAACTTTTTAAATTGGTCATAGTTTGTATCCACACTTATTCAACCCCCCTTCTAAGTGTGCCTTATCTGAATTTCATTTAGGGATTGTTCAACATTCACCCCTACTGAGTGAATGTCAAACGGGTTTCTAAGTTTCAAAGTATAGTACATATATTATTGAGTGTATTGAAGATTAAAGGGAGAGTATTATTGAGTTTATTGAAAATTGTGGCAAACTAAGAAAATGCTACTTAGTTTATTTTGCCAATGATGATAAACTAAGTAAGTGGTACTTAGTTTATGAAAATTTTTATGTGGAATCTATAGAGACTAATTGAGTCGGCAACCAGAAAAAAAAGGGTCATAGTTCCTGTTTGTATCCTATACTCGAATAATAAAGTTAATTCAATTACTGCAGACATTCCTCATTGTTCCATCATAATAGATGACAACATCCCGAAGGAATTCCATTAAGCTATTGAACAAAGTTTAAGCTTAAGCAACCCTCTAGATGAAAGAACGATCACTTCTCTGCTAGGAATGAATCATCTCCCCATATGGGTCCAATCCATGACATAGACAACTTCTCAACACTCTGAATTCTTCAAATTGATAGTTCTCATAAAAGAGGTGAGACGTTCTCTAAGAACTACCCATCTGAGGAATTCAGAGTGGTGAGAAGTTGTCTATGTCATGGATTGGACCCATATGGGGAGATGATTCATTCCTAGGAGAGAAGTGATTGTTCGCTCATCTAGAGGGTTGCTTAACCTAGAACTTTGTTCAACAACTTACTGGCACTCCTTCCGGATGTTGCCATCTGTTATGATTGAATAGTGAGGAATGTCTATAGTAATTCAATTAACTTTATTATTCGAGTATAGGACACAAACAGGAACTACGACCCTTTTTTTTAATTGTTGCCGAGGAACCGGTTGGAGTACTATTAGCTGCAACTGCTATGTCGAAACCTGTATACAAGAAAGAGTACATATATGTAAGGAGAGTATTATTGCATTTATTGAAAATTATGGTAAACTATGCAAATGTTACTTAGTTTATTTTTCCAATCATAAACTAAGTAAGTGGTACTTAGTTTATGAAATTGTTATTTGGAATCTATAGAGACTATTGTTCAACATTCACTCCTACTTAGTTTATTTTGCCAATGATAAACTAAGTAAGTGGTACTTAGTTTATGAGAATTGAAATTTAGAATCTATAGAGACTACTGTTCGATATTCACTCCTAGCTAGTTAGTTTATTTTGCCAATTAATGATAAACTAAGTAAGTGGTACTTAGTTTATGAGAATTGTTATTTAGAATCTATAAAGACTACGTACTATTCGGCATTCACTCCTACTTGTCAAACGGGTTTCTAATTAAATTCCAAAGTATTATTTTACTTAATCAAAAACATTCTTATTCAGTTTCTTTTAATTGCATCCCAACTAAGCAAATTCTACTTAGTTTATTATTATATTTTCTTTTATTTTATTTTATAGTATATTATATTATAGTATATAATTGGTTTATTTATTTATTAACTTTAATTTATCTTGTATTATATTATATAATTTTTAAATTTTTTACTAAATTTGTTATTGAATTTAATTTAAATTATTTTAATTAAATTAAATTTATTTTATTCTATTATTTTTATTTTATGTTTTATTGGATTGTATTTTATTTGTATTATATTTTATATTTTAAAATATTTTTTATTAAATTAAATTTATTTATTAAATTAATTTATTTTATTTTATTTTATTAAATTTAAATTATTATAATTTATTATTATTATTTTGTATTTTATTTTATCTTATTATTACTCATATTATATTATATTATTTAATTTAATGTATTTTATTTATTTATTAGATATAATTTAAGTTATTTCATTTAGTAACTTATTTTATTTTAATTTAATTATTTTATTTCATTTCATTTTATCTTAAATTATCTTATCTTATGTTATTTAATTTTATTATTTTATATTATATTATCTTATATTATGTTATTTATAATATTATTTTATTTTATTTAGTAGTACAAAACTAAGTAAATATTACTATAAACTAGGTTATTTTAGTATTGGAAAATTAATTAACATATTTAAATAGTTACATGGGCCCACAAAATTTGTAATTGAAGAATTCTGACAAAAATTTAGTCAGAAATTTCGTCGGAAATATCAAATACACTCACCAAAATTATGAACATACATTGTAATAAGCTGCAATTGATACACTATAATAAGCTGCAATTGTATAAAGAAAAACAAATTGAAACATTTACCAGATGCTATACACTAAACAGAAGGTGCAACATAAGCTGTAATCCCAATTTGCACAACAGTTTTCATAACAGTTAGGCAGAACACGATTTTTGGCAAAACATAATTTTCGGCAGAACCCAATTTTTACAATAGTTAGGCAATTAACACAACAGGTAGCCATAAGCAATAACCCATTTCGGCAAAACACAAATAAAAACCCTTATATTGACAATTAACACTTAAGTCCCAATTTCAGCAATTCATCCAAAATATATATAGTAGCAGTTATCATCAATAGATATATATATATATATAGTACCAATTTCAGTGCAATATGCATAATATAGGGCAGGAAATTATACATAAATATACAAATAAATTATTATTAACCTTAGGCCTTAGTTTGAAAACCGGTTAAAGGAGGAGAAGGAGATAGCAGAGTCCAACCCGGCCAAAACGCGAGTCGTCGACGTCGGCTGCGTGTGGAAGGGTCGCCATGATGGCGTTGTGTGGAAGGGTGTGCAAAGTGAAAATTTGAGTGCGAGAGAGAGTGAAGAGAGAGAGAGAGAGAGAGGTGAGGTGAGAGAGCGGTGCAGACTGCAGAAGAGAGAGAAAGAGAGAGAGGCGAGAGAAAATGAAAAGACTGAAATGAGAATGCGTCTGTGTAATAGGTTTTATTAGATAATTCTGACGGAACGTCCGTCGCAGATAAGTCCCTCGAACATAAGCTACTTTCGACGAACGTTCCCTCGGATATAATTATATTTTCGTCGAAGATAACTTTCACGCTGGCAAGAAACTTGGGGCCAATGTGGCCCTTATACTTCCGACTGATTTTCGTCGGGGTTAGTCTATGTTCGACAGAATTATGTTCAAGGGATAATTCAGTCGGAAGTATACTATTTCCGAGGGAAACTATTTCGTCGAACTTAATTCCGTCGAACTTAGCCTTTTTCCTTGTAGTGAATGATAAATCAGATAAAATATAATGGACAACAAGTTTTAGATCAACAACTGCAGCGAAACAAATAATCCATTAGAAGAGTTAAGTAGAGAATATGTCTACTATCTTCTACGATTTAAGGGTCCATCATCAATATTTTATCCCTGTAAAACCAATCAATAATTATGCAAATCAACATTTTATCTTTGCATTATAGGCCAAAGATATTCATTTGTATCACCAATGGTCATAATCATGTCAAACAACAGTCCATCTTTGCACTACGGGCCAAAGATAACTTTCAACACAAGCCTTTGCTTGTAACATCAAAGGTCATGATTATACCAATACATAATTTCTGGTCATAATCATATCAATCAACAGTTCATCTTTGCACTACCGGCCAAAGATAACTTTCCACCATAAATTTAAATATGAGAAAGATGACAATGATATATATGATGAATACAAGTGAGATCAAGGATAAATATTAGATATTTATAATTTAATTTATCCAAGTTCAAGAATGTCTAAATTGTCAGCATGATAACTAATTGTGGAGTAAAATTTAAGAAGGACATTTAAGATTCATATTTCAAAGATAATTTGGACAAAGAAAAAAAAACTAAATTTCATTGTGAATAGTACTCCGACATGTATAGTATCCCAGATGAATAGTACCCGGATGAAAAGAGTAAAATTTAATAAGAAAATTCAGACAAATATTGTTTTGAAATGATATTAGATGAAGTGCAAACCTCAAGGAATTTATAATCATTTCAGGAATTATTGAAGCAATACTTACCATAGTAAGTTTAGATTTAGGAATATGAAATGAAATAATATCATTTACATAATATGGAGTATGAAAGAAAATTGTGAGACCCCGAATTTTATGAAATGAAGGTATTCAATTTTCTTATAATTATTATGTTATTTAGTAAATGGTTAAATTGATAAAGATTAAAGTTAAGGATGATATTTAAAAATTTTGCAAAGTAAGCAAGTTGATATAAAATATTTGTTGTGTCGGAGAATATTCGATTGGTCGGTGAATACTCATTTTAACAAAGAATATTCGTACGACGGCATTATCATTGGTGGACCCCACAACGAAAGTATTTTTGTACTTAGAAAACGACAGAAATATCTTTTTATAAAAATAACGGCGAAAGTTTTACCGTTAAACTGTTGAACTACCCGATAGTAAAAGTACAGTAGTATGCGTGGTTGCATAGTAGCACACGGTATTGATTATTAATGCTTACGTGAGAAGTCGCTCAGTTATACTCAATTATTGCTACAGTAATTGCTGCATCATATCTCTCATATTATTGATTCAATTATTATCACAGTATCAATATTTTATATTATTAAATCAATAATTGAGACAAAAAAGTTATTCATATTATTATTTGCAATATTGACAATGTCTAGAAGTTCTGTCAAGGAGAGGTTTGGTCACCTAATTGCGCGCCAATAAGTAGAAATCCTTATCGGAAAGCCCCCTCTTTCCTGGGAACAACCTGATTGTTAAATATTGTGAGTTATAATATTAATGATGAATAAGTTCGTGTTGATTAAAGATGAAATTGATAGTTTTATTGTGTTGGGATTATTAGTGTTAGCGGAAATTGACATTTATTTCGATAATAATTGATGGCTGGAAGTTATATTGACCAATCGGGTAATTAATCGGATAAATGAGCAATTAATTGCTATTAATTCACATGCTTATAACTATGTGTTCATATGTGTGTACTATTGATTCACATTTATGTACTATTAGGGGAGGTGGTGCAAGATTGATAATACTTGCATGACTAAATTAAAAATGGAGGTATAGATCAAGGTACTATACTGTAATTATTTTTTTCACATCTATAGAACTATTGATTCACATGATTGTACTATTGATTCACATGATGTACTATTAGGGGAGGTGGTGCAAGTTTGATAATACTTGCAGGACTAAATTAAAAATGAAGGAAAAGATGAAGGTATTATACTGTAATATTTCGAGCCCCAAACGTGCAATTATCGAAACTATGTTTTCCTATAAATAGAAGCTCATTCTTCCTTCATTCTCACCAATTCACTAAGACTCACAAGAGCAATTATAGAGAAAAAAGTTATAGAGAGAGAAGCTATAAGGAGAAAGAAGAAGAGTAGTCTGCTACTTCACTAGTCCAGTATCCAGTCTTCTTCTGAGGTAAGGGGTATTATTTCTTTCGTATTCATGAAGAGAGTTATTTTCTTTCAATACTCGAAAGGGCTGTTATTCCAATATTTATTATTCTCTTGGAATAACCTGTGTACGCGGACTACCGCATGCATGGTAAAATTCTTACATTGTTCCATTCTTTATTATTACATTGGAATAACTACCTCGCGACTCTGCATGCATGGAGAAATTCTTACATTGTTCCATTCTTTATTATTCATTTGGAATAACTTTGTCTCACGCGACTACCGCATGCATGGTGAAATTCTTACATTGTTCCATTCTTTATTATTACATTAGAATAACCTTGTCTACCACGCGACTCACCGTATGCATGGTGAAATTATTCATTATTTCATTCTTTATTATTATGTTGGAATAATCACATCACGCGACTACCGCATGCATGGTGAATGACCTTTCGTATTCATTCTTTATTAAATTGTGGAAATGATCTGTCTACGTGGATTACCGCATGAAGGGTGAAAATCCATTTGTAGTTTTGTATATTCTATTATACTCGTATGAGATATCATTTCTTTTGTACTCGTCATGGAATACCATTTTCTTTTGTATTTTCCTTTTATGAGTACTATTCACGGAGTACTATTCATGAGTTACTATTTATGGGTTACTATTCACTCGAATATTATTTACTCGGGAATTCGGGACACTTTTTGTGCCAAAGTACTATTCACAAGTTATTATTCAACCAGTTACTATTCACCCGAATATTATTCATTCGGGTATTCGGGATATTTTTTATGCCGGGGTACTATTCACGAGTAGTATTCCTGAAGTACAATTTACAGGGTACTATTCACCCGAAAAATATATTTCTTTTCTGTCCAAATTATTTTTGATACATGAATATTATTCTTAAATTTTACTCCACAAAGCAGTATCATGTTGACAATTTGGATATTTTTAAACTCTGGATAAATTTAAAGTCTTTAATATTTATCCTTGATTTCGTTTGATTAATGCTTATATCATTGTCATCATCCTCATATTTATATTGCGTTAAAAGTCATCTTTGGCCCGTAGTGCATAGATGGATTTTTGGTTATTGGTTTTACAATTGAATATTTTTGGCCTGTACTGCAAAGATAATCTGTTGTTTGATAGCTTTGGCCCGTAGTGCAAAGATGGACAGGTGTATGACATGATCATGACCACTGGTGATAATAACGAATATCCTTGGCCCGTAGTGCATGGATAATTCGATGATGTGATTAGTAGGACCATGACCATTAGTTAACAGTTGAATGTCTTTGGTCGTAGTGCACTGACAGGCAATTAATTGGTATGATCATGACCATTGATTTTATAATTGAATATCTTTGGCCAGTAGTGCAAAGATAGACAACTGATTGGTATGATCATTGTTATTATATTTGAAAATCTTTAGCCTCTGGGGTAAGGATATTGAGTAAACGTTCTATTAAGCCTTTGTGGCAAGGAGAAACTATTGATTTACATGATTATAAATATAAATTGTGGATTTAACTATAATCTTTGGTGGTTCAGGTGAAGACAGGTGATGAGAGTTCTTTTTGTCTTGGGTATAACAAAGAATTGTTGATGAGTATTACAGGAATGAAATATTAACGATGGACTTTTAATCTAGAGGAGATAGTAGACATTATGTTCTACTTGACTCTTCTAATGGATTGCTTATTCCGTTGCAGTTGTTTATCTAAAACTTGTTGTCTATTATATTCTATCAGTTGTTATACTGTTGAAGGCTAAGGATAATTTATTCTGTATTATCTTAGTCATAATATTTCTTACTAGGCTAGTTGAGCTCACCCTTTTCTTTCACTTTTTCTCTTGTGAAATGAGAATATAAATTTGGGACGAGTCGGGGAATGGAGTGATGGTCCGAGATGGTGGCTATAGTAGTCCTCACTATTTTTATAAAATAGTGTGATAATAATTGTATTGAGGACTCCATTTGAGTTTGAATACTGTCTAGAAAACAATATTCCTGTTAAAGCTCTCAACTATGTTTTGTCGTATTTTACACGACAGTTGTATAATTAAGTTGTATTTGAATTTTGTACCATGTATTTGGCGACTCAGAATGGGTGATGTATACCTGTTTTGGGAGAGTCACAAAAATGATATCCCTTACAAGTATGGAAGGAAATAATATCATTTACGAGTATTAATTGAAAGAAAATAACATCCTTTACCTTAACAAAAAACTAGATCTGACTGGTATAATGGATATTATCCTGAGAAAATCTTGCACTATAAAATACACTCAAAGTATCCTTCTACTAAAAAAAAATACTCACAATATTGTAGTAGAAACACTTATATTTTTGGTGTCTTTAGGATGAAGGGGTAACCTCCCTTTTATAGTGCAACACGGAGGAAAAAATAAGCAAACCTGCCTAATTTTTCTCTACCTAACCTTCTCTTTCTCTGCCTAACATTATTTCTTTCTTTTTATTGGTTGAAGGCCCATAATTTGGAAAAGAATTACAGGAGAATGTTTTGCCACCAATTAGGAAATAAGGATTGCACAGAAGTTTTTTGAAAAAAAGGATTTCAAACTCAATTTGCTAACCTCCTCCCTATTTACTCACATGCCAGGAAACTATACATATTAATATAATAATATTACTATTTAAAAAAACTATACAATATAGATTATAATATCATATTATACTATTATAATATAATATTATAATAATATATTTGAATAAATATTTTATTGGAAAAGATAATTATGGTTTCATAGAAAACTATACCAAACTTTAAACAAATATCTCATGCTAAAATTCTTTCATTTATATCAAAATTGAACAAATATTTATTTATCATATTTATCAATAATTTTTATTTTATTCATCAATTATTTACAACTCTTCAATCTTTCAATAATTATTTCTAATTAATATTATAGATTCACAATAATGACAACCAGATCGTTACCAGGAAAGAGGAGACTTTCCGATAAGGATTTTTCCTTACTGGCGCGCAATTATATAACCTAACCCCTTTCATCGATAGAACTTTCTAGACATTGTCAATAATGCTATCTAATAATATCATTTTAATAATATGAGTTACCGTGTCGAGATAATTATTGATTTAATAATGTAAAATATTATTCAATTATCACTGTAGCAATTATTGAATCAATAGTATGAAAGGCTATGCAATTTCTACCGTAACAATTATTGAAGGAAATACTGAGTGACTTCTTACGTAAGGCCCATAATTTGGAAAAGAATTACAGGAGAAGGTTTTGCCACCAATTAGGAAATAAGAATTGCACAGAAGTTTTTTGAAAAAGGATTTCAAACTCAATTTGCTAACCTCCTCCCTATTTACTCACATGCCAGGAAACTATACATATTAATATAATAATATTACTATTTTAAAAAAAACTATACAGTATAGATTATAATATCATATTATACTATTATAATATAATATTATAATAATATATTTGAGTAAATATTTTATCGGAGAAGATAATTATGGTTTCATAGAAAATATGTCAAACTTTTAACAAATATCTCATGCTAAAATTCCTTTATTTATATCAAAATTGAATAAATATTTATTTATCAACAATTTTTATTCTATTCATCAATTATTTATAACTCTTCAATCTTTCAATAATTATTTCTAATTAATATTATAGATTCATAATACTGACAACCAGATCGTTTCCAAGAAAGAGGAGTCTCTCCTTACTAGCGCGCAATTATATAACATAACCCCTTTTCTCGACAGAACTTTCTAAATATTGTCAATAATGTTATCTAATAATATCATTTCAATAATATAAGTTATTGTATCGTGATAATTATTAATTTAATAATGTAAAATATTATTCAATTATCACTGTAGCAATTATTGAATCAATAATATGAAAGACTATTTAATTTCTACTGTAACAATTATTGAATGAAATACTGAGTGACTTCTTACGTAAGAATCAATAATCAGAGATATTGTGCAATACCATGTGTTACTGTGTGATATCGCGTACTACTGTGGAATAACGCATATTATTGTACTTTTATCACCGGGTATTTTAATAGTTAACGTTAAAGTTATGCCGCCAATTTGTAAAAACTAAATTTTATCATTTTTTATATCCGACAGTTATTCCTTTGTGGGGTCCACATTATTGGTTATTCCGACGCCGTCGTACGAATATTTTCCGACAAAACGAATATTTTTCGACAACTGTTTTATTTTGTAAAATTTACACATATCACCCATAACTATAATATTTATTAAATTAACACCTTACTATTTAGAATAATATTTAGAGAAAATTAAATCTTTATTCATAAAAAGTTGAGGTCTTACAGTTAAAGTCTACATGAATGTTAAAAAAATGAACCTTATTTTATTTTATTTGTTATTTATAATTTTTTTAACAAAATAATAATTGAAGTAATGTATGCTAATAAGAATAATTTATGATAATAACAATAATACAATAGTTATAACAAATAAATAATTTAATCTAGTGACCACATATTTTGAAAAAATAATAAGTACTTTATTTATTCAATATATTTATATGATTTTTTAGATTTCATCTTTTGCAATAAAGTAATGAAGTTGGAGAGATAAAATTAATAGAGTAATAAATAAATAATAAAAATCCTAAGATGGCTCTTATTCACGGTCTTGACTTTTCTCACCCGTTCCTACACGAGAAACTAGACATAGAGAAAGAATAATTGAAGTTATCTCTTTCTTTTGTCAAACTTGTCTTATTTTTTCATTAGCATTGATGTAAATTAATAACAATAATATTGTAAGTATATTAATATTATTAATAAATATAATATATCCTAATATCTAATAGGTAATATTATTAAGATAATATATTTTATATTTAGCTAAGAAGCAAAATCATGTTAAAAAGAATTACTAATAAATAATAAGTAATTAATAACAACTTATTAATAATATTACTAATAACTAATAAGTTGTATTAATAATATTATTGTTAGTAAAAAATTTATAAGAGATAACATTAATATTCTTAACTTAGTTGGTAATCAAATGTTTTGTTAAAGTATAATGTTTTAGGTTCAAATATTGAGAGAATATATATTTTTAGCTCAAATATGTTAAATTGACATGCCAACGTGTCATGTGTATAATAAGTCAACGCCACATACACAATAAGATTCACAATCCAAATTTTCAGATAGTAAAAAGTTCGTTTTGCATTGACTAAAAAAAAGTGACGCAATATCTATATATCCCTATAGTACATGAATCACTTTTTCATTTTATATCCAGATTTACCAACTATTCTTTAGTCATCAAAGCAATTTATTCACCACAAAACACACAAAAATAATAATAAAATAAAAATAAAATGATCATTTTCTAATGCAAATTAATTCCCACAATTAATCATTCCAAATCAAATGAATGGCTATCTTATTTTCATAAACTACAAGACAGTAAATCTAAAAGGACCAACAAAACTCATGCTACACCATTCAACCTCAACAAGAATTAACCCTAATTAATTTATCCTTTAATAAATTAAATTAAACACATGATCTTTTAATTCATTCAAAACCAAACCTTAGCTCTTACTTAATTCTTCCAGTTTAATTAACAAATTCATCAAAATATACATCCATTAATTCATACAAATAAATCAAAAGAAAGATGTCAATTTTGGTATCTAACAATAAGAGGATCATTATGAAAGGTCCTTGTTATGTTCTTGGTAGCTCATATTTTGTGCATGGCCACCACGCCATGCGTTGAGGCTGCTTCCAACAACAAAAATAAGGCGCCGGAGGGGCCAGCTGATATTGGGATGCCTCTTTATAGGGTAAGAAGTCCAGCAGCAACTTCAAAACATAAAAAATGATACGTTGGCTACTTGTAGATCAAAAAGATGTACATGGCGGTTTTGAGTAAGTACGGGAGGATCGACCGTCCTAAACCTCCGATCAACGAGTCTAAAATTTTTATATATATTATAGTATATGTGTGAAATTAAAAATATAAATATATAACGATACAGTTCAGATCTTAAGTTTATCCCTTATCTAACATACCTTGTATATCCCTTTTAGCGACGGACCGAACGATGATTCGGTCCGTCGCTATATATAGAACCGTCGTCTTAGCTTTTAGCCACGTACAACATATAGCGACAGACCGAATCGTCGTCCGATTCGTCGCTAAAGAGGGTATGCAAGGTATGTTAGATAAGGGGTGAGCTTAAGATCCGGACCGTATAACGATATATGTATAAAAAAGTAATTTTCAAAGTTCAATAAATTTTTAAGGAGTCAACTGGGCCAACTCTAATATAGTGTTGAAAGTCAAATTATTATGTTTTAAACTCCGAAAATGCACTTTTTTTTATAAAGCTTGTACTTTTTATTTATTTATTTTTACTTTTTGTTGTAAAGACAATGTTTCGAAAATGATTTCGTTTGTATTTTTCATCACGGGCCATCAAAATCTCAGAAACAACCCTGTCTCAATATATATTGTATATTGAGATGTAAATTGATTAAGTAAAAAATATTGTGTAATGAAGGTAAGCCTGACAAAATATGGTTATGGGTTGATTTTGGTTTTCAAAATATGGTTATGGTTCCATTTAAGAACTAAAATCATATTAATCATTTTTAATATGGGTTGTGCGGGTTGGAACTATATGGTTATTGTTCAAAATCATATTAATCATATTAACTATTTTAAGATGTTTTGACTTTTAAACAGAACTTTTGAAAAATGAAATTGTGACCGTCACAATTAAATTAATTAAGTAATAATATGATATAAAAATTATTAATATAAATAATAAAATGCTAAAAAACTATATTGCAATATTTTTAAAACAAATAAAAACACTGCAATATTTAAATGACAAGTCACTATATTGCATTTGAATTATAAATAGGTTATATATTTCAAATTATAAGTTCAATTTTTAGAAAATAATTTGAGTAAACTTAAAAATTAAAAAGTAAGATGATTCTATAAATTTTACAATAGTTTATAATATTTATAATTGTAATGACTAAAATTAATGAAAATTATGTCAATTTTAAGTTAATTTCAAAAAGTCAATAATAAATTTATATTTTAGAACATATGGAATACTACATATTTTAAATTTATAAATTACATTTAAAATAGTTGTAATAAAACAAAATTTTAAACTCCCAAGGCCTTCAATGCAAAATCCATGTCTAACCAACCGAACATGGACAAAATATATTCTATAAAATGTGAATGTAGCTGAAGTATGGATTAAATTGCATTAAATCTCTGTGAGTTTTATTAACTGAAGTGATTTTTTTACTTCAATGGAGTTCATAGAGTTGTAGGTTAATTTCTGATGTGTGGTTAAATCCATTCTTTGACACTAAGGGGGATATATTCAATTAAGATTTTTAAAGACTTTTTTTAAGTGACATACTTTTGTAGAATTTGTGGGATTTTAATGACTTTCAAAGACTTTAAAGACTCTTTTAAAATGACTTTTATAGACTCTATGAAATAAGTAACAGACTTTTATAAACTTTTTATCAAGACTGTGATAGACTTTTGTATACTTCTAATATATCTTGTAACTTATATTAATTGTTAATTAGCCCATGTGTACAACACCTCCCTCTTTTTTCATGAACTAGAGTAAATCTCATTATATTTTTGTGGCATGAGATTTTATATATGTTGAAAGCGTTCATATTATTCTACTCATTTCATAATACATTTGGATACTCGGATACCAATAAAACTTTAAAAACTACAGACGCAAATTTAGATACTACGAGGCCTGGCTTTGAGAATTTCATGATTTTATCTCACCTTTGTTGAACAAATCTATTTCCTCTTTCTATTAGAAACTTTCAAACGACTGCTTTTTTCCTCACCAATTCAGATTAGGTCTATTTGTTTACTTATTAATATATCTTGTTAATTCTATTATTATAATAAATCTAATTATTTTTATGGCCTAAATTTTATCAAATTATTTATCCATCACATATTAATATTTTATTAGCTCATATAAAATAAATAATTAGTTTGACCCAATAAAAGACAAAGTCCAATTAATAACTAGTTTTATCCACCTTTGTGTTTATTTGAAAGTTTTTATAAATCTTTAGAGATGAGGTCAGACTTTGGATATGGGTTGATAGTTATAATTCTACTTTAAAGTCTATCAAACTCTACCGTTTAATAGAAATCTGAAAAGTCTATGACTTTTTGAATACCAACATACTTTTATAGACTTTGTAAAAATCTTAATTCAATACCACCTAACTTTTAAAGACATTAAAAAAGTTGTAATTGAATACCACTAAACTTTTATAAACTCTTTAAATATTTTGATTGAATACACCCAAACTTTTAAAGTCTTTAAGAGTCTTTAAAAATCCTAATTGAATACACCCCTCTAAGATTTGTCAAAGAATCTTTAGTGTCAAAGAAGTTGAGTATTTAATTAAATGAATTTTATAATTTGAATTTAGTACGGTAGTAGTAGTAGTTGGGCAGCCCGGAGGAGGAGTGTGATTGAATAAAGTTGAGTATTTAATTAAATGAATTTTATAATTTGAATTTAGTACGGTAGTAGTAGTTGGGCAGCCTGGAGGAGGAGTGTGATTGAATGGAATATGGGTTGAAAAATGGTTAACCGGTCCACAACTATATTTTTTAAAAAAAATATGGGTCCAAACTTTAACCAACCTGAATAAATAAAAATAGTTAATCAACCTATTTGGTTCCAATTAATATGATTTGACCTAACAGTTAACTAACTATATTGTCAGATCTAAATGAAGGAGATCATTATATGTTGAGTATAGGGCAAGAACTTAAATAAGCTAGTTTTTTACAAAGTTGGAAAACTTTTAATATAAACTAGTTAATTGAACACACATTACGTGTGTGATTTAATGTAAAATGACAAGAGAGTGGGAAAGAGAAAGTAAGAACTATCTGTTTAAAAGAATTAATAGGGATGAAAATGATAGAAAGAGAAAAACCAAAAAAAAAAAGAATTCAAAAAATTTGTTAATGCCAAAAAGCAGTTACTTTTTCCTTTCATTTTTTACGGGCTTAAATATAAATAATTACCCTAAATTATTAATATTTTTCCACTTCAGTAATTAACCTTTTAATTTTTTTAATCAGGTCATTAAACTATCAATTTTTTTATTTCTGTTTAATTAAAATTGTCATGTCATAAATTGATGACATGACCCCACTGACTAGGCTAATTAATGCCTATGCCTAATTAAAAATTAGGGTTAAATATAAATTACTATCTTGAGCTACTGACCTTTTTCTATTTTAGTGATCGATCTTTTAATTTTTTTTCAATTAAATGATTAAACTATTAATTTAGTTCAATTTTTTCCAATTTGGTGATAATTAAGAGTTTTTAAGCTGGCATCCATGATCCCACCCATACTAGAGAATTAATGTTTATATATTTGGCTCTCATTTTCCATTGATGGCCTCATTCAAGCTTTCAAAGTTTTTTCTTTGGACCCTCATTACTGAATCCTTTAATTTGATCTCAATATCTTTTGAAAATTGATATTTTCACATAATTTTTTGATATTTACATATGAAAAGTGTCGTTATAAATGTATTGCGACAGTAAAAATCGTCGTTATAGGATTTATAGTGACGATTTTATGTAAAAATATTAAAAAGTCATGTAAAAATATCAGTTTCCTATCTTTTTGACTGATTTCTATCCAGATGCATAAATGATAAATTGATTTGCTTTTGCCATATCATATTCCAATTAAGTTTCAATAATTCACAGTATATTCTCTTTTCCAGTCTATTTCAACATTATAAAGGCTTGGGAAAACAAAGTTAGTGAGCTTAATTTTTATATGAAAAAGAGATTATGGCTTTACATGCATGAAGCAAATAATGATTTTTTTAAAAAAAATTAAATTTTATGTATTTCGGACTAATTTTGGCTTTAAAACAGAGTTAATTCACTTATTACATATGGGTTTTAAAAAATACTATTACTTAAACAATACTCCCTCCTATCCTTTTTACATATTTTTTAGAGAGTAAAATTTATTCGTTTGTAGATTTCAAGGAAACATTTATAACTTAGTTTATTATATTATCTCTACATTAAATGTAAGACCCCAACTTTTATGAATAAAGAATAATTTTCTCGAAATATATTTTTAAATATTATGGTGTGAATTTGATATAATGTTATAGTTGTGGGTAATATTTATAAATTTTGCAAAGTAAGCAAGTGGTTATATAATATTCGATTGGTCGGAGAATATTCGTTTTAACAGGAAATATTCGTACGACTGCACAATTATTGGTGGACCCCACAACGGAAGTATTGTCGTAGTAATAAAACGACAGAATTATCTTTTTATAAAAATAACGGCGAAAGTGTTCTTTTAAAAAGCTGTTGAACTACCCGTAGTAAAAATACGATAATATCGTGGTTGCATAGTAGCATACTGGTATTGGTTATTGATACTTACGTGAGAAATCACTCGAGTATACTCTCAATTATTGCTCAAGATAATTGTTGCATCATATCTCTCATATTATTGATTCAATTATTGTCACAAAGATCATCTCGTGATAATATGATATATTATTAAATCAATAATTGAGACGACAAAGTTATTCATATTATTAAATTGTAATATTTACAATGTCTAGAAGTTCTGTCAAAGAGAGGTTTGGTCATCTAATTGCGCGCCAATAAGGAGAAATCCTTATCGGAAAGCCCCATCTTTCCTGTGAACAACCTGGTTGTTAAATATTGTGAGTTATAATATTAATGATGAATAAGTTCGTGTTGATTAAAGATGAAATTGATAGTTTCATTGTGTTGGAATTATTAGTGTTAGTGGAAATCGACATTTATTTTGATATTAATTGATGTCTGGAAGTTATATTGACCAGTCAGGTAATTAATCGGATAAATAAGCAATTAATTGCTATTAATTTACATGATTATAACTATTTGTTCACATGTGTGTACTATTGATTCACATTCTTGTACTATTAGGGGAGTTGGTGCAAGATTGATAATACTTGTATGACTAAGTTAAAAATGGAGGTATAGATGGAGGTACTATAATCGTAATTAAGTATTTTCACATGTCTAGAACTATTGATTCACATGATTTACTATTGATTCACATTATTTACTATTAGGGGAGGTGGTGCAAGTTTGATAATATTTGCAGGACTAAATTAAAAATGAAGGAAAAGAGGAAGCTATTATACTGTAATATTTTGAGCCCCAAAACGTGCAATTATCGAAACTATATTTTTCTATAAATAGAAGCTCATTCTTCCTTCATTTCTCACCAATTCACTAAAGCTATAGAGCAATTATTATAGAGAGAAATTATAGAGAGAAAGAAGAAGAGAAGTCTTTTACCTCTCTACTCCAGTATCCAGTTTCTTTCTAAGGTAAGGGGTATTATTTCTTTCGTATTCATGAAGAGAGCTATTGTTATTCCATTCCTTATTATTACATTGGAATAACTTTGTATATCTAAATACCGCATACATAGTGAAATTCTTCTATTATTCCATTCCTTATTATTATGTTAGAATAACCTGTCTATGCGAAGTACCGCATACATGGTGAAATTCTTCTGTTATTCCATTCTTTATTATTACATTGGAATATCACATGCATTAGGATGACGCGTGACACGGTTCCATTATTTATTATTCTATTGGAATAACCAAATGCATGCGGTCTATCGCATGCATGGTGAATTCTTCTGTTATTCCATTCTTTATTATTCTATTGGAATAACCTGTCTATGTGGATTACCACATGCATGGTGAACGTTTCTTCGTATTCATTCCTTATTAAATCGTGGAAATGATCTGTCTACGTGGATTACTGCATGGCGAGCGAAAATTCATTTGCAGTTTCATATATTGTATTATACTCAGTTGGTTAAAGTTTTGGCTTCTATACTCCATGAAATTAGCGGAATATCCTTGATATTTGCGCTTCATCCAGTATCTTTTCATGGAAATATTCTTCTGAGCATTCTTGAATTTTACTCTACAAAGCAGTATCATATTGACAATTTGGACGTTATTGATTTCTGGATAAATTAAATTATAAATCTTTAAAATTTATCCTTGAACTTGTTTTATTGAATTATTATGTCATTGCCATCATCCTCATGCTTATATTGTGATTAAAGTCATTTTTGGCTTACGTGCATAAATGGACTTGGTATGATTATGACCAGGGATTATTCGGTATAATCATGACCGTAATGTGACGAATGATGTGGTAAAAGTCCTCAGTGGCCTGTAGTTCATTGATGGACAGTTGTTGGTATGATTATAACCAGGGATTATTCGGTATAATCATGACCATTGATGATTACATGAATATCCTTGGTCGTGGTGCAAGGATGATGTGGTTTATTTATTAAGCTGAGTCTCAGCGATAAAGTTGATGAAAATATTTTTAAATCATAGAAGATAGTAGATGTTATGCTTTACTTGACTCTTCTAATGGATTGCTTGTTCCGCTGCAGTTAAACTTGTTGTCTATTATATTCTATTAGTTTAACATTGTTGAGGGCTAATGATAATTGATTCTGCATTATCTTAGTCATAATATTTTTTACTGGGCTAGTTGAGCTCACCCTTTGCTTTCATTGTTCTCTTCAGGAAATGAGAACATAGCTAGGACTAGTCGGGGAACGGAGTGACGGTCCAGATGATAGTATTAATAGTCCTCACTATTCTGTTAAATAGTGTGATAATAAATGTAATGAGGACTCCATTGAGTGTGGATATTGTCTAGATGACAATATTTGTATTAAAACTCACAGCATGTGTTTTATCTTATTTTACACGACAGTTGTATAATTAAGTTTTTAATTGTATTTTGTACCATATATTTGGCGACTCAAGATGGGTGATGTATACCTGTTTTGGGGGCGTCACAGCTTAGTATCAAAGCTTAGGATATGATCCTCACGTGAGATGTGAGACAAGAACTAGGAGGGGAGAGACGGGGAATTCCTTCACTAGTATGACCTACCTAAGTTTATTTGTTATTTAATTGGTCAGTCATAGTATAGGGATAATATGTGATATGTTAATTAACCCTTGTTTTGTGGTAGTATTTGAAAATGGCATCCGAAAATGTTGAGATAAACAATGAAGCACATGAGACCGTTGAGTCACCAACGATCAATACCCAGGGTAATGTGCAACAGGAAGACAATAATCCTCATGTAAATAATAACACCGATGAAATGGTGAACGATGGGATGTTCAGAGGCTTTATGCAATTCATGCAACATCAGGCGAGAGCGGCTCATCCAAAATGCAAAGTGAAACACCGACAACTCTCGGGGCCAGTCACCGCTAAGCAGTTTAAGGAGCTGGGACCACCAGAGTTTTTTGGAGAGCCAAACCCATTTAAGGCGGAGATGTGGATAAAGCAGATCAACAAACTATGTTTGTATTCAGATGTCGTGAATAGGGCTCAATTATTGGAGCGCGATAATGAGTCAACCCAACCAAAAGAGAGCAGCCGACAAGTCGATAATACCAGTGGTAGCAGTCATCGAAGCGGTGACAACAAGCGTGGAGGTAATCAACATACCAAAAATGGTAATCACTTCGGTGGTAATCATGGCCATGACAATAAGAGTGGATATTTCAAGAAGAGGAGATTCAACAATGATGGAAAGACGTCAGCACCAGCTCCTGTTGTTAAGGAAGGAGAACGACCGTCGGTCATATGTACAAAATGCAGAGGGGAGGGACATATCAGTCCAAACTGCGTGATGCAGTCCAAAGCGTGTTACAATTGTGGAAAAGAAGGTCACCCAGCCCAATTTTATCGTGCACAAAAGTCATTCCAGCTGGGATGGAGGCGTCAAAGGGTGTCCCAGACAAGACAAAACCGGTAGTTCAAGGGAGAGCGTTTGTCGTAACCTCCCAAAAAGCGAGGAATCCAAACGAGGTGATCACGGGTAAACTAATCATAAACTCTAACGAAGTTTATACTTTATTTGATATCGGTTCTACCCATTCTTTTATTTCTCCTACTTGCGCTCAACGTTTAAATTTAACTCTGGAGAAATTAGACTTTGATTTATCTGTTGAAACTCCGTTAGGAGAAACCTTCATCACATCCACTGTTTATAAGTCTTGTTTGATTCAAATCGATAACCGTACGTTACCTGTCGATCTTATTTCTTTCAAAATACTTGCATTTGATGTGATTTTAGGGATTGATTGGTTAACTAATCATCATGCTAAAATCAATTATTTTCGTAAGGTTGTTAGCTTTCATATTCCTAACCAACCTATTATGCGAATTCAAACAACCAAACCACTAAAATTAATCACTGTCATATCAAGTCATAAAGCTATTCATTTATTGAAAAACGGATGTCAAACTTTCTTAGCCCATGTCACGGATTTAAATAAAAATACGTCAGATTTGAATGATATTTCTATTGTTAATAAATTTCCTGATGTATTCCCTAAAGAACTTCTTGGCCTACCCCCAGAGCGTGAAATTGAATTTTGTATCGACCTTGAATCCGGTATAAAACCCATTTTCCAAAGCCCCATATCAAATGGCTCCTATTGAACTTCAGGAGTTAAAAACCTAACTACAAGAATTGTTAGACATCGATTTCATTCGTCCTAGTACGTCTCCTTGGGGTGCTCCTGTTCTATTCGTGAAGAAGAAAGATGGAAGTATGCGACTTTGTATTGATTATCGGGAGTTAAATCATGTAACCATCAAAAATAGGTACTCGTTGCCTCGCATTGATGACCTGTTTGAACAGTTGCAAGGAGCCAAATTCTTTTCAAAGATTGATCTTCATTCCGGATATCATCAGTTGAAGATTAAAACTGATGACATTCCAAAGACTGCTTTTAGAACTCGGTACGGGCATTATGAATTCCTAGTCATGTCTTTTGGATTGACTAATGCTCCTGCTGCTTTCATGGACATGATGAACCGAGTATTCAAGGAATATTTGGATCACTTTGTGGTCGTCTTTATTGATGACATCCTCATATACTCCAAAACCCGTGAAGACCATGAGCAACACTTGAGGCTGATACTCCAAAAGCTTCGTGAAAATAAGCTATATGCCAAATTAAAGAAATACGAGTTCTGGCTTGAGGAAGTTGCATTCCTTGGGCACGTGATATCAAATCATGGAATATCTGTTGACCCAGCGAAGATTAAAGCAATTCAAAGTGGCGACAACAAAATTAGTGAATGAAATCGTAGCTTTCTCGGCTTACCTGGTTATTATCGGAGATTCGTGGAAGGATTTTCTCGAATCGCTACTCCATTAACTCAGCTGACTCAAAAAGATACAAATTTCGGTTGGAGCGAGGAATGTGAGAAGAGTTTTCAAGAACTCAAGAGAAGACTCATTTTAGCACCTGTTCTGACAATACCATCTGGCTCAGAGGGATTTGTCATCTACAGTGATGCTTCAGGCAAAGGGTTAGGATGTGTTCTCATACAACATGGGAAAGTCATAGCCTATGCCTCACGACAAATCAAAGAATATGAGAGAAATTATCCTACTCATGATCTAGAGTTGGCAGCAGTCATTTTTGCGCTTAAGATTTGGAGGCATTACCTGTATGGAGAGAATGTGGAGATCTATACGGATCATAAAAGCCTCAAATATTTTTTCACTCAAAAGGAACTCAACATGAGGCAACGACGATGGCTTAAGTTGTTGAAAGATTATGATCATACCATCCAATACCATCCTGGAAAAGCGAACGTAGTAGCTAACGCATTGAGTAGAAGATCATATGCGGGCATGAGTGCAATATTGTCAACACAAAGGCCCATTTTGTATGACTTGGAAATGATGGAAATAGAGTTAAAGACTTCAGGGACCCATGTGATGATGGCGAATATACGAGTGGAACCGACTTTAATTGATAAAGTTAAAAATTTGCTCAAGCTCTGGACACGGAGCTGATGCGTATGAGGAAGAAAGTACAAGAAGGTGCTATTCCGAAAGCAAGAATCGATGAAGAAGGAATACTTCGAGTCAACTCCAGACTTTGTGTTCCTAACGATTCTCACTTAAAGTATAAAATCATGAAGGAGGCGCACAACACACCATTTGCAATCCATCCTGGGAGTACCAAAATGTATCGTGATCTTTGACATACATTTTGGTGGAGCAATATGAAGAGAGAGATAGCGGGGTTTATCTCAAGGTGTCTAACTTGTCAACGAGTCAAGGCGGAGCATCAAGTGCCAAAAGGTCCATTGCAACCACTTGAAATTCTAGAATGGAAATGGGAGTATATTACCATGGATTTCGTTACTGGTCTTCCCAAGGTTTCTCAAGGCATAGATGCGATTTGGTTCATTGTTGATAGATTGACCAAGTCTGCTCATTTCTTACCGATACAAGAAACTTATACATTTGAACGTCTTGCTAGTATGTACATAAACGAGATTATAAGATTGCATGGTATGCCAGTATTCATAGTTTCTGATCGAAACCCAAGATTCACTTCACGATTTTGGGTTAGTTTGCAAAAAGCTATGGGCACGGATTTATGATTTAGTTCGGAATATCATCCTGAAACGGATGGGCAGTCGGAAAGGACTATTCAAACTCTTGAAGATTTATTAAGACTCTGTGTCCTTGACTTCAAGGGAAGTTGGGACAAGTTCTTACCATTGGTGGAATTTTCCCTCTGACAATAGTTATCAAGCAAGTATTGGCATAGCTCCATTTGAGGCGTTATGCGGAAGAAAGTGTCGCTTCTCCAAGTATCTTTGGGATGAGGTGGGTGAAGCAACGTTATTGGGACCGGATTTGGTACGTATGACTACGGAAAAGATTCAAAAGATCCGACAACGTATAAAAACCTCACAAGATCGACAAAAGAGTTATGCTGATCTTCATCGAAAGGACGTGGAATTCAATATTGGAGATCATGTGTTGTTACGTGTTGCCCCATGGAAAGGAGTTACGAGATTTGGAAAGAGAGAAAAGCTCAATCCTCAATTCATTGGCCCATTTTCAATCCTCGACCGAGTAGGAACTGTGGCCTATAGACTCACCTTACCGCCAAGTATGTCTCGTGTTTATAACGTTTTTCATATATCCATGTTACATAAATATGTGAAAGACCCGAACCATATTATTGAATTAGAACCAGACGAGATAGAGGAAGATTTAACATATGAAGAATTACCTATTAAAATCTTGGATAAGAAGGATCATATTCTACGCTCCAAGGTTATATCTCAAGCCAAAGTTTTGTGGAGAAACCACGATGTGGAGGAAATGACCTGGGAGTTAGAATCTGAGATGAAGTCAAGATATCCTCACCTCTTCAATATACCAGGTACGTACCCTAATTTCGAGGACAAAATTTCATAAGAAAGGGAGGTTGTAAGACCCCAACTTTTATGAATAAAGAATAATTTTCTCGAAATATATTTTTAAATATTATGGTGTGAATTTGATATAATGTTATAGTTGTGGGTAATATTTATAAATTTTGCAAAGTAAGCAAGTGGTTATATAATATTCGATTGGTCGGGGAATATTCGTTTTAATAGGGAATATTCATACGACGGCACAACTACTGGTGGACCCCACAACGGAAGTGTTGTCGTAGTAAGAAAAGCAGCGAATTATCTTTTTATAAAAATAACTACGAAAGTGTTACCGTTAAAACCTGTTGAACTACCCAATAGTAAAAAATACGATGTCTACGCGCGTGGTTGCATAGTAGCAGCACGGTATTGGTTATTGATGCTTACGTGAGAAGTCACTCGGTTATACTCAATTATTCTTATAGTAATTCTTTGCATTATCTCTCATATTATTGATTCAATTATTGTCACAATTATCATCTCGCATAATATGATATATTATTAAATCAATAATTGAGACGACAAAGTTATTCATATTATTAAATTGTAATATTTACAATGTCTAGAAGTTGTCGAAGAGAGGTTTGGTCATCTAATCATGCGCCCGATAAGGAGAAATCCTTATCGAAAAGCCCCTCTTTCACGGGAACGACCTGGTTGTTAAATATTGTGAGTTATAATATTAATGATGAATAAGTTCGTGTTGATTAAACATGAAATTCATAGTTCCATTGTGTTGGAATTATTAGTGTTAGTGGAAATCGACATTTATTTCGATATTAATTGATGCCTGGAAGTTATATTGACTAGTCGGGTAATTAATCGGATAAATAAGAAATTAATTGCTATTAATTTATATGATTATAACTATTTGTTCACATGTGTGTACTATTGATTCACATTCTTGTACTATTAGGGGAGTTGGTGCAAGATTGATAATACTTGTATGACTAAGTTAAAAATGGAGGTATAGATGGAGGTACTATACTGTAATTCGTATTTTCACATGTCTAGAACTATTGATTCACATGATTTACTATTGTTTCACATTATTTACTATTAGAGGAGGTGGTGCAAGTTTGATAATACTTGCAGGACTAAATTAAAAATAAAGGAAAAGAGGAAGGTATTAAAATGTAATATTTTGAGCCCCAAAACGTGCAATTATTGAAACTATATTTTCATATAAATAGAAGCTCATTCTTCCTTCATTTCTCACCAATTCACTAAAGCTATAGAGCAATTATTATAGAGAGATATTATAGAGAGAAAGAAGAAGAAAAGTTTGTTACCTCCTACTCCAGTATTCAGTTTCTTTCTAAGGTAAGGGGTATTATTTCTTTCGTATTCATGAAGAGAGCTATTGTTATTCCATTTCTTATTATTCTGTTGGAATAACCTTTATATGCGAAGTACCGCATACATGGTGAAATTCTTCTATTATTCCATTCTTTATTATTATGTTAGAATAACCTGTCTATGCGAAGTATCGCATACATGGTGAAATTCTTCTGTTATTCCATTCTTTATTATTACATTGGAATATCACATGCGTGAGGATGACGCATGACTTTGGTTCCATTATTTATTATTACATTGGAATAACCATTAATGCGCTGATCATCGCATGCATGGTGAATTCTTCATTATTCCATTCTTTATTATTACATTGAATAACATGTACATGTGGATTACCACATGCATGGTGAAATGATTCTTCATATTCATTCCTTATTAAATTATGGAAATGATCTGTCTACGTGGATTACCGCATGGCGGGCGAAAATCAATTTACAGTTTCATATATTCTATTATACTCAGTTGGTTAAAGTTTTGACTTCTATACTCCATGAAATTAGTGGAATATCCTTGATATTTGCGCTTCATCCAGTATCTTTTCATGGAAATATTCTTCTGAGCATTCTTGAATTTTACTCTACAAAGCAGTATCATGTTGACAATTTGGACGTTATTGATTTCTAGATAAATTAAATTATAAATCTTTAAAATTTATCTTTGAACTTGTTTTATTGAATTATTATGTCATTGTCATCATCATCATGCTTATATTGTGATTAAAGTCATCTTTGGCTTACGTGCATAGATGGACTTGGTATGATTAAGACCAGGGATTATTCGGTATAATCATGACCGTAATGTAACGAATGATGTGGTAAAATTCCTCATTGGCCTGTAGTTCATTGATGGATAGTTGTTGGTATGATTATGACCAGGGATTATTCGGTATAATCATGACCATTGATGATTACATGAATATCCTTGGCCGTGTGTGCGGGGATGATGTGGTTTATTTATTGTCGAGTCTCGTGATAAAGTTGATGAAAATCTTTTTAAATCATAGAAGATAGTAGATGTTATGCTCTACTTGACTCTTCTAATGGATTGCTTGTTCCGCTGCAGTTAAACTTATTGTCTATTATATTCTATCAGTTTAACATTGTTGAGGGCTAATGATAATTTATTCTGCATTATCTTAGTCATAATATTTTTTACTGGGCTAGTTGAGCTCACCCTTTGCTTTCATTATTCTCTTCAGGAAATGAGAACATAGATGGGACTAGTCGGGGAACGGAGTGACGGTCCAGATGATAGCATTAGTAGTCCTCACTATTCTGTTAAATAGTGTGATAATAAATTTAATGAGAACTCCATTGAGTGTGGATATTGTCTAGATGACAATATTTGTATTAAAACTCACAGCATGTGTTTTATCGTATTTTACACGACAGCTGTATAATTAAGTTTTTAATTGTATTTTGTACCATGTATTTGGCGACTTAAGATGGGTAATGTATACCTGTTTTGGTGGCGTCACATTAAATACTAAATTGTTTATTTTTCATCTTTTTCAATGATTTTTGATGGGTAATATTGGGAGTTTATACTCATTTTGATCAATTAATCAACAATAAATCTATTATCACATAAAAATCGTTCACATACTGCTCACATGCAGTCATATGTATATTGATATGACCCACGTATAGAGTAAGCCATGTAAGACATACCAATATGTATATGAGTGTATGTGAGCGGTTTTATGTGATAGTAACATTATTCATTAATCAAACAAAGCATTAATTGCATTTATTAATTTTTGTGTTTTTTCTAAAACGTTAAAAGTCATTTTGAAAATATTTTATAATTCAATATTGAGGTGATTAGTCTTTTTATATATTGCGAAAGCTTTTTGACGAATTATAATTAAGATTGCGACGTACATAATACATAATAAAGATTTGATAGAATTATAAGGTTGACCCATCAAAATCACGACTTATACCATATTAATTTAAAAAATGAAAAATATCTTAAAGTGATATTAAAAAGTAAATACCAGTATTTATGAAGTTTACAATTTTTGAAAATTTATAATCTAAAACTAAAAAATTTCAATATTAATGTTGAATATGAAAATATCTTAAAGTGAGGTTAAAAGGGCATGAATGATGAAAAGGGAACTAGAACGACGGCGTCGTTTCGTATCGACATTTTGGTGTCGGTTCGGCTCTACTTCAGTGGCTGCTGATTTTCAGTAAGAGTGAGCAAAAAATGGATAAAATCGAATTACCAAATTGAATCAATTTTTTTTTAACCGAATTTTTCCGGTTATTCGGGTATTTTTTGTAATTCGGTTATATCCGATTGTATTTTCGATTTTCGGGTTCGAATTCAGTTTTCAATTTTGGGTTATTCGGTTAGCCGTATACCCGAATGAGAAATAAAAAAATTAGGGTTTAAAAATTAAAAGAAGTCTCATTCAGCAGATCTCACCCTATGGTTCTGTTTGATTACCTCTTAATGACTTTTAATGGATTTGCCTCTGATTCGGTCAAAGGCAAATCTTGTATGACAATTTTTTTTTCTCTTAATGACTCTTAATCGGTAAGACACAAAAATAATTATGTACCATCTAGAGGCATGTCTGAGCTAGAAAATAATTTATTGGGACAAAAATACCCTCTTTAATATTACAAATCCTGTCTGTTATCCCCAAAACCAATTTAACAATCTCGCGTTGCTGCTCTTCTCCTTCGCTATTGATGTTTTCCTTCGTTGCTGCTAGATCTTCTTCTTTCCCCGGTAAATCTTCTCTCCCTTTTTTATCTATTGTTCGTTATTATCAATTGCTACATGATAAGATCACTCTTATAGCATTTTTGCATAGCCCTCTTCTTCTGCGTAAGATTTCTGTATATCCTTACCAATGATTGTGTTATTTGTTCTTGTGTTTGAGCTGGGTTGTGTTTGATTTGATTTCACATTAGTTTGTGCTTGTGGGTTTTTCAAATTTTGTGACTTCATCTAAACTTTATCAATTTGTAATAAGTTTTTTTTGCAATATCTTCTGTTGAACCATGTTTTTAGGGTTTTTTTGGGTAATGAGCAATCAGCATAAGTTGGTTTATTTGTCTAAAGTTCTGGATTCTAAAGTCAGGATGAGAAACAGAGTTAGAGTGCTTGTAATCAAGAACCATTCTCGACCTTCCTCTTCATTTCCGTTCCATTTCTTCTTTCTCTCTCTCAATTACCAAACTCCCAAATTCCATTGAACTACCAAATTCCTCTAAAATTGAAGCCATCAACTGAAAATTTGAGAAGAGTGGAACAAGGTGCAATTTTTAAGAGGGAGTAAACTCAATCAATTACAAAATTGAAATAAGGATTCAGTTATTACATCAATCAAAAAGGTAACCCATGTATTTCCATTATGCTCATACGAAATTAAGTGAAAATATATGTAAATGTTAATATAATTGTTATGATTGGTTGTGGATTGGTATGGATGAAGTGTTATACAGGTTATTAGGAGTAATAAAGGATGAAATTTTTGGTTAAAACCATACTTTAATGTCTATGAAATTCTGGAAATTAAGCCTTGCATGTGACGCCCCCAAAACAGGTATATATCACCCATCTTGAGTCGCCAGATACATAGTACATAAATCAAATACAACTTAATTATACAACTGTCGTGTAAAATACGACAAAACATAAATTGAGAGTTTAATCAAGAATATTGCCTTCTAGACAATATCCACTCTCAATGGAGTCCTCATAGAGAGTATACAAACTCAAATTCAATCCTCATTACATTTATTATCACACTATTTAACAGAATAGTGAGGACTACTAATGTTATCATCTGGACTGTCACTCCGTTTTCGGACTCGTCCCAGCTATATTCTCATTTCCTGAAGAGAACAGTGAAAGAAAGGGTGAGCTCAACTAGCCCAGTAAGAAATATTATGCTAAGATAATGCAGAATAAATTATCATTAGCCTTCAATAATGTTAAACTGATAAAATACAATAGACATCAAGTTTAACTGCATCGGAACAAACAATCCATTAAAAGAGTCAAGTAGAGAATAAAATCTACTATCTTCTATGATTTAAAAAGGTTTTCATCAACTTAATCGCTGAGACTCAGCTTAATAAATAATCAACATCATCAAATCATCCTTGCACTACAGGCCAAGGATATTATTTAATCACGACCACGAATTATCCATGCACTACGGGCCAAAGATAATCGTGTTTTCATCAACGGTCCTGATCATGCCATAAAATAATTCATCTTTCCTCCCTTGGCCGAAGAGAATCCATAGCCATAATCATACCAAAAACTGTCCATCAATGCACTACGGGCCAATGAGGACTTTTTCCACATCATTTGTAACATTACGGTCATGATTATACCGAATAATCCCTGGTCATAATCATACCAAGTCTATCTATGCACTACAGGCCACAGATGACTTTCAACATAATATAAACATGAGGATGATGACAATGACATAATATTTCAATAAAACAAGTTCAAGAATTAATTTATCCATGAATTAATAACGTCCAAATTGTCAACATGATACTGCTTTGTAGAGTAAAATTCAAGAATAATATTTCTGTATCAAAAATAATTTAGACAGAAGAAAAATATATCTTTCGGGTGAATAGTACCCTGTGAATAGTACTTCTCGTGAATAGTACCCCGACATGAAAAGTATCCCAAATACCTGAGTGAATAATATTCGGGTGAATAGTAATTTGGGTGAATAGTAACTCGTGAATAGTAATCCGACACGAAAAGTGCCCCGAATACCCGAGTGAATAATACTAGAGTGAATAGTAATTTGGGTGAATAGTAACTCGTGAATAGTACCCCGACACGAAAAGTGCCCTGAATACCCGAGTATAAAAGAATATACGAAACTGCAAATGGATTTATGTCCGCCATGCGGTAATCCACTTAGACAGATCATTTCCACAATTTAATAAGGAATGAATACAAAGGATCATTCACCATGCGTGTGGTAATCCACATGTACGAGTTATTCCAACGTAATAATAAAAAGAATGGAATAACGGAAGGATTCACCATATATGCGATAGACTTGCCGGCGAGTTATTCCCAACGAATAATAAATGATGGAACCAGTCCCAAGTAAACGCATGAATAAGATATTAAGCGGGATAATAAATAATGGAACCAGTCCCAAAACAGAACGCATTGCACATGGGATATTCCGATAGAATAATAAATAATGGAACCAGTCCTGTAAAGCGCAAAAGATGGGATATTTTCATGATAATAAAGAATGGAATAATAGAAGAATTTCACCATGTATGCGGTACTTCGCATAAACAGGTTATTCCAACATAATAATAAAGAATGGAATAAAAGAAGAATTTCACCAAGTATAGGGTAGTGCGTATCAAAGTTATTCCAATGTAATAATAAAGAATGGAATAACAGAAGTTCTCTTCATGAATACAAAAGAAATAATACCCCTTACGAGTACAACAAATAATATCCATTACCTCAGAAGAAACTGGATACTGGAATAGTGAGGTAGCATGCTTCTCGTCTTCTATAGATTTTCTCTCTATAGCTTCTCTTCTATAATTTCTCTCTATAATAATTGCTCTATAGCTTTAATGAATTGGTGAGAAATGAAGGAAGAATGAGCTTCTATTTATAAAAAAATATAGTTTCGATAATTGCACATTTTGGGGCTCAAAAAATTATAGAATAATACCTCCCACTTTTTCTTCATTTTTAATTTAGTCCTGCAAGAATTATCAAACTTGCACCACCTTCCCTAATAGTAAATCATGTGAATCAATAGTAAATTATGTGACTCAATAGTTCTAGACATGTGAAAATACGAATTACAGTATAGTACCTCCATCTTTAACTTAGTCATGCAAGTATTATCAATCTTGCACCAACTCCCCTAATAGTATAAGAATGTGATTCAATAGTACACACATGTGAACAAATAGTTATATAAGCATGTGAATTAGTTGTAATTAATTGCTCATTTATCCGATAAATTCCCCGATTTATCAATATAACCCTCAGACATCAATTATCATCGAAATAGATGTCGATTTCCACTAACACTAAGAATCCCAACACAATGGAACTATCAAATTCATCTTTAATCAACATGAATTTATTCATCATTAATATTATAACTCACAATATTTAACAACCGTGTCGCTCCTGTGAAAGAGGGGCTTTAAATAAGGATTTCTCCCTATCAAGCGCGCCGCATTAGGTGACCAAACCTCTCCTTGGCGTAACTTCTAGACATTGTAAATATTGCAATTTAATAATATGAATAACTTTGTCGTCTCAATTATTGATTTAATAATATATCATATAATGCGGATGATCACCGTGACAATAATCAAATCAATAATATGAGAGATATGATCGTGAATTACTATAGCAATAATTGAGTATAACCGAGTGACTTCTCACGTAAGCATCAATAATCAATACCGTGTGCTACTTATACAACCACGCCAGACATCGCATTTTTTTACTAATGAAAGTAGTTCAACAAAGATTAACGGTAAAACTTCCGCCGTTATTTTCATAAAAATAATTATGTCATTTTCTCAATCCAACAATAATTATGTTGTCGGGTCCACCAATGATTGCGCCGTTGTATGAATATTCCCTGCTAAAACGAATATTCCCCGACCAATTGAATATAATATAGCAACTTGCATACTTTGCAAAATTTATAAATACTACCCACAGCTATATCATTATATCAAATCCACACCATAATATAAAAAAACAATATTTCGAGAAAATTAAATCTTTATTCGTAAAATTTGGGATTTTACATTGCATGTATGATGTTTGATAAAATACCTCAAAGAGGTTTAATGCTTAAAAAGTGAGAATTAAACTAAGTTTAGAATTAGCTAACCTTTATATATGTATTATGATGTAAACCAAGTTGATTGAGTGAATCAAAGTGAGTTTAAAAGCAACTTGGTGAATTTTGAATCAAATTGAGTTTAACTAGAGAACTGAGAACTGAGGTTTCTCTATCATGATCACTTATGGTAGTCTCTTCAAAGCCTAACCAACCTCCATATGTTATCTTTATACAATGCTGACTTGAACATGTGGTTGATCAAGGAATTAAAAAAATCTGGAAATGCTTATCATCCTTGATCGTGATATTGAAGAGCTGTCACTTGAATTGAGAGAGTTGAAACGTCTTCGACTATTGGATGTGAGTAGAAATGATTGCTGCAACATGATAATGCCGCAAAATCTTCTATTAAGTTTATCCAATCTAGAGGAATTGTATATTCCATATGGTTTCAATCCGAGGAGGGGACCCCAAGAAGAAGAAGAAGACCCCGATCCCATCCATTATGAGCTAAATAAATTGACTAAGTTGAAGACTGTGACGCCCCCAAAATAGGTATACATCACCCATTCTGAGTTGTCAATACATGGTACAGAAACAACTACAACTTTATTATTACAATAGTAAAGCGTGAGTTTGAATACAAATATTATCTTCTGCATAATATCTATACCCAAATAAATCCTCATCACATTTATTGATACATTATTTTACAAAAATGGTGAGGACTACTAAACAACTTTCTCTATAACCATCATTCCATACCCCAGGCTAAATACTTCCTTTACATTCTCGCCTCCCGAGAAGAAAAATGGAACAAAAAGGAAAAGGGTGAGCTCAACTAGCCCAAAAATAATATTATGACTAAGATAATATACAACAAAATTATCGTTAGTCTTCAACAGGGAAAAATCTAATAGAATACAATAGACAACAAGTTTTAAATCAATATTCGCAGCGGAAATAATAATTCATTAGAAGAGTTAAGTAGAGAATGCAAACTACTATCTTTTATGTATGAATTTTAAAGTTCGTCGTCTATCTTTTATCCCTGTAACATCAATCAATATATAACTGGAATCAAATATTCATCTTTGCACTACAGGCCAAAGATATTCATCAGTTGGTCATGTTCATCTAAACACTTGTTCATCTTTGCACTACGGACCAAAGATATTCATCAGAAATCATTCATCTTTGCACTACAGGCCAAAGATATTCCATAACATTATCATTTAAGACTGAGGATGATGAAAAATATTTTTTAAAGAAACGAATCCAGTGAATCAAAATGACAAGGATTAAGGATTCGTACTTTGTTTTATCCACGTCCAAAAATACCTCAAAAATAATCATAGTGGTGTAAAATTCAAGAATGATCAAAACATGGATACAATCAAAGCTAGTATCCAGAATAGATATTTCGAACGAAAAGAAATTTTTTAATTTTTTTATGAATAAGATCAGTATTCATGAATAAGACTGATATACATGAATAAGATCTTGATACGTGAATAATAACCCAGACACTAAAAGTTCCAAATTTGATTAAAAGTTCGGATCAATACTTCGCATAATGATATTAGAATAAATAATATCATTTAAAAAAAATAATATCCCTTACATCGAAAGACAAGACTTCTAGTTGAACGCTTAAATTATCGACTATGACTTGAACTTGCAATCGTATAACAATACTCAAAGTATACTCAAAATACTCACAAGAATACGCTCGATAATATAGAGAGAAACTTGATTTTGGTGTAATTTTCAATTCTAACCTAAGCACCTATTTATAGGAAAATGCTTAGAACACCAAAGTAGAAAATTTAATTTAATAATATTATTATTATTTCTACAACTTCCTCGCATACCAACTGAATTCAGCCATTAAAACACATGCAAGACCCACACTCAAATCACCAAAAACGTTTTTCATATTAAAATATTTTAAACTTCAAAAATCAATTATTTTGAGTTTTGAACTTCAATAATTCATAATAAATAGCCCTTTTATCAGAAAATTCGAATCTCGCGAGTTTTTATAGGAAATTCAATTCTCTACAACTTTGCAGAAGAAAATGTTTCCAAATTCCAAACAGAAATTGACCGAAATCCACAAACGGATGATTTTACAGGCTATAATCAAATTTCAGTCAAGAAATGGGGTCCACCAACATGTTTAACATGTTTTAAACATTTATTGCAACAAAAATACTCTTTCTCCTCGTATACTCATATATCACATATTCATTGTAAAAATATCACCATTATTATATTATTAAAAATATAATAATATATTTAAATGAATTATTTTATCAGAAAAAGATAAAATTTTAATTTTCAACAATTGTCACATTAAAAAATTTTCTCCATCTATATCCATATAAAATCAATATTTTCCTCATCATATAAATCAATAATTAATTATTCACAAATAATATTACGAATCACAATATCGACAACCAGTAGCTTCAGGGAAAGAGGGGCTTTCCAATAAGAATTTCTCCTTCTCGGGCGCCGCAATTAGGTGACCAAACATCTCCTTAGATGTAACTTTCTAGACATTGCCAATAATGTTATCTAATAATATTATTCAGATAATATGAATTATTGCTTCGATAATGAAAAATACTGTGTAATGATAATTATTGAAACAACAGCAATATAAAATATCAACGCAATAATTATTAAATCAATAAAATACTGAACAGTAATTACTGTAACCATTATTGAGTAGTGCCTTCTTACGTAAGAGTCAATAATTGGTGCAATACTGGTGTCTTCTTCGTGCAACAACGCCAGACATTCTTGTGTTTTAACCACTTACGGGTATTCCAACAAAGGTACACTTGTAACAACTACGCCGTTATTTTTAAATAACTTATATTTGTCGCTTTCTTCCTCCAATCACTTTCCGTTATGGGGCCCACACACATGGTCATTACCATCGTAATTTAATATTCCCAAGCAATACGAATATTCCACGACCAAACGAATATTCCTCGACAACAATGAATATTTAATAACCACTTGCTTATTTAAAATATTTGCGCATTTTACCCATAACTAATCATATTAATCAAATTAACCCTTACTATTTCAAAATAATAAATAGAGGAAATTTAATTTCATTAATAATAAGTTGGGGTCTTACAACCTCCCCTCCTTATGAAATTTCGTCCTCGAAATTGACATACGACACTGTGTTTCAAAAAGTGAGGATACCTTGCTTTCATTTCCGCTTCCAATTCCTGGTCATTTCTCTATAGCATAGTTCCTCCACAAAACTTTAACTTGTGGTATGACCTTCGTGCGTAGGACATGCTCCTTCCTATCCAAGATCTTGACAGTACCTCCTCATACGTTAAGTCTTCGGCTATCTCGTTCGGTTCTAACTCAATAACGTGGTTCGGGTCTTTCACATATTTACTGAAGTACGATATATGAAACACATTATGAACACGAGACATACTTGGAGGTAATGCGAGTCTATAGGCTACATTTCTTACTCGGTCAAGAATTTGAAATGGACCAATAAATCGTGGATTGAGCTTTTCTCTCTTCCCAAATCTTGTAACTCCCTTCCATGGAGCAACTCGCATGACAATACATGATCCCCTATACTAAATTCCACGTCCTTTCGATGAAGATCCACATAACTCTTTTGTCGATCTTGTGCCGCTTTGTATACGTTGTCAAATCATTTGGATCTTTTCGGTGAGTCATACGTCTTAACTTCCCTGGTCCCAACAATGTTGCTTCACCCACCTCATCCCAACATATTGGAGAGCGACACTTTCGTCCATATAATGCTTCAAATGGAGCCACACCTATACTTGCACGATAAGCTGTTGTTGTAGGAGAATTCCACCAATGGTAAATACTTATCCCAACCGCCTTTGAAGTCTAGGGCACGAGTCTTAATAGATCTTCAAGAGTTTGAATAGTCCTCTCGATTGTCCGCTTCGTTTGAGGATGGTATGCGGAATCAATCGTAAATCCGTGCTCATAGCTTTTTGCAAGCTAACCCAAAATCTTGAAGTGAATCTTGGGTCACGATCCGAAACTATGGATACTTGGCATGCCATGCAACCTCACAATCTCATTTACATATATACTAGCAAGACGTTCAAGGAATAAGTCTCCGTGACGGCAAGAAATGAGCGAGACTTGGTTAATCATCAAACAATAACCCAAATAGCATTGATGCCTTGAGAAACCGTAGAAGACCCGTAACGAAATCCATGGTAATGTGTTCCCACTTCCATTTCAGAATCTCAAGTGGTTGCAATGGACCCTTAGGTACTAGATGCTCCGCCTTTACATGTTGACAAGTTAAACACATCGAGATAAACTTTGCAATCTCTCTCTTCATATTGTTCCACCAAAATGTATGTCGAAGATCACGATACATTTTGGTACTTCCAGGATGGATTGCAAACGGTGTATTGTGTGCCTCCATCATGATCTTGTACTTCAATTCAGAGTCGTTAGGAACACAAAGTCTGGAGTGGACTCGAAGTATTCCTTCATCATCGATTCTCGCTTCCGGAATAGCACCTTCTTGTACTTTCTTCTTCATACGATCGCCTCCGGGTGGTGGCTCGAGCAACCTTAACTTTTTCTATTAAAGTTGGCTCTATGCGTATACTTGACATCATCGCACTCGTTCCTGGCATATGATCTTCTACTCAACGCGTCGCCTACCACGTTCGCTTTTCCGGATGGTATTGAATAGTGTGGTCGTAATCTTTCAACAACTCGAGCCAACGTCATTGCCGCATGTTGAGTTCCTTTTATGTGAAGAAATATTTGAGGCTTTTATGGTCTGAATATATCTCCACTTTCTCCCCATATAGATAGTGCCTCCAGATCTTTAGCAGCGAAAACAACAACCACGCTAACTCTAGATCATGAGTAGGATAATTCCTCTCATATTCTTTAAGTTGTCGCGAGGCATAAAGCTATGACTTTCCCACGTTGCATGAGAACACATCCTAACCTTTTGCACTCAAGCATCATCATGTAGATAACAAATCCATCCGTACGGATGGTATTGTTAGAAACAGTGCTTAAAATAAGTCTCCTCTTAAGCTCTTGGAAACTCTTCTCGCATTCCTCGCTCCATACTTAAATTTTATATCTTTCCGTCACCGAAAGTTAATGGAGTAGCGATTCGAGAAAATCCTTCCACGAATCTCCGATAATAACCAAATAAGCCCGAGAAAAGCTCGCGCGTGCTTGGCCACCGACTTTGGCTGTCCCAACTTTGTATTGCTTCAATCTTCACGGATCAACAGATACTCCATGTTTCGACACCACGTGCCCAAGGAATGCTATTTCCTCGCCGAACTCGCATTTCTTTAACTTGGCATAAAGCTTGTTTTCACGAAGCCTTTGGAGTACCAGCTTCAAATGGTGCTCATGATCTTCACGGCTTTTGGAATATATGAGGATGTCATCAATAAAGACAACAACGAACTGATCCAAATATTCCTTGAATACTCGGTTCATCATATCCATGAAAGTCGCAGGAGCATTAGTCAATCCAAAAGACATGACTAGGAATTCATAATGCTCGTACCGAGTTCTAACGGCAGTCTTTGGAATATCCTCAGTTCTAATCTTGAGCTGATGATATCCAGAACGAAGATCGATTTTTGAAAAGAATTGTGCTCCTTGCAACTGGTCAAACAGGTCATCAATACGAGGTAGAGGATACCTATTCTTGATGGTGACATGGTTCAATTCCTCATAGTCAATACAAAGTCGCATACTCCCGTCTTTCTTCTTTACGAATAAAACAGGAGCACCCCAAGGAGATGTACTAGGACGAATGAAATCGATGTCCAACAACTCCTGTAGTTGGACCTTTAACTCCTGAAGTTCAATAGGAGCCATTCGATATGGGGTTTTAGAAATGGGCTTTGTACCAGGTTCAAGATCAATAAAGAATTCAACTTCACATTCTGGGGATAGACCGGGAAGTTCTTCAGGAAATACGTCAGGAAAGTCAATAACAACAGGAATATTATTCAAATTTGACGTGTCTTTATTCAAATCCATAACATGGGCTAAGAAAGCTTGACATCCGTTTTTCAATAAACGAATAGCTTTATGATTAGATATGACAGTGATTGATTTTAATGGTTTAGTTGCTTGAATTCGTACAACAGGTTGTTTAGGAATATAAAAGCTAACAACCTTATGAAAACAATCAATTTTGGCATGATGAGTAGTTAACCAATCAATCCCTAAAATCACATCAAAAGCAAGTATCTTTAAAGAGATAAGGTCAATAGGTAAGGTAATGGTGCCAACTTGAATCAAACAAGATTTATAAACAGTGGATGTGATGAAAGTTTCTCCTAACGGAGTTTTCACAGATAGGTCAAAGTCTAATTTTTCCGGAGTCAAATTTAAACGCGTTGAGCACAAGTAGGAGAGATAAATGAATGGGTAGCACCGGTATCTAGTAAAGTATAAACTTCACAAGAATTTATGATTAGCTTACCCGTGATCACCTCGTTTGGGTTCCTCGCATTTTGACCAGTCACAACAAACGCTATTCCAGGAACCGTTGACTTTGACTTTTCTGGGATAATCTTTTGAGTCACCGTCCCCGCTGAACTAGGTTTCGCTACCGTACAATCCAGAGCGATATGTCCTTCCTTTCCACAATTATAGCATACCTTGAACTGTTGTGGGCAATTTGGACTGATATGTCCCTCCTTTCCGCATTTGTAGCATATGACCGGTGGTGGTTTCTCCTCCCTTAGAACCGATTCTTTTCACGAAGACCGCTCGTCTTCACATGGTCGTTGTTAAATCTCCTTTTTAAAATCTCCTCCCGACTCGCTTCTTCTATTTTCATGGCCATGATTACCACCGGAGTGGTTACCATTTTGTCCGCTTTTTTTCTTTCTCCGCGGGTTATCGTTGTTTTGTTGACCGCCATCTCCTAGATGATCCTGGTTGTGGTCCTCAATTGACCGTACTTTCGTTATCTCGCTCTAATAATTGAGCCTCGCTTACAACATCTCGAGTAGAGAGAAAATTTATGAGAAATGAGATATCGACGTATCTTAGGGTTTCAAACCTCTAAGAAACATCCGCCATAATCGCTCCTCATTCTCCACCAAATGAGGTGCAAACACTCGATAACTCGCAAACTTTGCCTCATCTTTGAGACACCGCCATGTTGTTTTGCTCTAATCGATGAACTCCACTTCCTTCATATGACGAACACTTTCGTGAAAGTATTTGTCATTAAATAGTTTCTGAAATGTCTCCCAAGACATGCCGAAATGTACGCACCGGATGGGAACGCTTCACGCACTCCCACCAATGAGTCCGCTTTTCCACGGAACATAAAGGTGGCGAATGGAACCTTCGTTCTTCTCCGTGCATCCCAAGACATCGAATATCTTGGTAATTTGCTTGACCCATGTTTCCGCCATGATCGGATCGGCTTTCACTTAAATTCCGTGGTCCCAACTCTTTGAATCGCTTGTTGTGACAACCCGTGAATTGCTATCATTTCCTCCCGTATTTTGAACACGAGTCTCCTTATCTCGATTTTGCATGAATCGCAAAAAGCTTCTAAACATCCCCTCGCTCATCATCTCGCTTCAAAGGTGTTTTTCACAGAGGAACATTGCCAAACTGTTGCGCTTCTCCTCGTTGGTGAGTCAGCAGCGTCTCCACGGTCTCATTTCCATCATTAATATTCTCGAAACATTCTCAAATACCGCATCATAAAACAAGGGTTAATTAAGCAAATTAATATATCACATAATATCCCTATATACTTGACCAACTAACAAATAAGCTTAGGTAGGACACACTAGCGAAGGATTTACTCGCTTCTCCCTCCTAGTTCTATTCCCCGATCTCCGCCAGAGATCATATCCCTAAGCTCGATACCAACCGTGGCGCCCCAAAATAGGTATACATCACCCATTCCGAGTTGTCAATACACTGCATGTAAAACAACTATAACTTTATTATTACAATAGTAAACTCGTGAGTTTGAATACAAATATTATCTTCTGGACAATATCTATACCCAAATAAATCCTCATCACATTTATTGATACATTATTTTACAAAAATGGTGAGGACTACTAAACAACTCTCTCTATAACCATCATTCCATACCCCGACTGCATTTCGCTACATTCTCGCCTCCCGAGAAGAAAAATGGAACAAAAAGGAAAAGGGTGAGCTCAACTAGCCCGAAGAAAGAATATTATGACTAAGATAATATACAACAAAATTATCGTTAGTCTTCAACAGGAAAAATCTAATAGAATACAATAGACAACAAGTTTTAAATCAATATTCATAGTGAAAATAATAATTCATTAGAAGAGTTAAGTAGAGAATGCAAACTACTATCTTCTATGTATGAATTTTAAAGTTCGTCGTCTATCTTTTATCCCCAGAACATCAATCAATATATATCTCGAATCAAATATTCATCTTTTACACACAGCCAAAGATATTCATCATTAGTCATGTTCATCTAAACACTGCTCATCTTTGCACTACGGACCAAAGATATTCATCGAAATCATTCATCTTTACACTACAGTGCCAAAGATATTCCATAATATTATCATTTAAGACCGAGGATGATGAAAAATATTTTTAAAGAAACGAATCCAAAGAATCAAAATGACAAGGATTAAGGATTAAGGATTCGTATTTGTTTTATCCACGTCCAAAATACCTCAAAAATAATCATAGTGGTGTAAAATTCAAGAATGATCAAAACATGGATACAATCAAAGCTAATATCCGTAATAGATATTTTGAACGAAAAGAAATTTTTTATTTTTTATGAATAGTGCAGATTCGTGAATAAGACTCAGTATCGTGAATAGTAACTCCTACACTAAAAGTTCCAAATTTGATTAAAAATTCAGATCAATACTTGACATAATGATATTAGAATAAATAATATCATTTTAAAAAAAATATCCCTTACCTCGAAAGACAGTACTTAGTTGAAACGTCGGATATTGACTATGACTTGAACTTGCACCGTATAACAATACTCAAAGTATACTCAAAATACTCACAAGAATACGCTCGATAATATAGAGAGAGAAAACTTCAGCCGTGTAATTTTCAATTCTAACCCAAGACCCTATTTATAGGAAAATGCTTAGAACACCAAAGTAGAAAATTTAATTTAATAATATTATTATTATTTCTACAACTTCCTACGCATACCAACTGAATTCAGCCATTAAAACACATGCAAGACCCACACTCAAATCACCAAAAACGTTTTTCATATTAAAAATATTTTAAACTTCCAAAAATCAATTATTTCGGAACTTAAATAATTCATAATAAATAGCTCTTTTATCAGAAAATTCGAATCTCGCGAGTTTTTATAGGAAATTCAATTCTCTACAACTTTACAGAAGAAAAGTTTTCCAAATTCCAAACAGAAATTGACCGAAATCCACAAACGAACGATTTTACAGGCTATAATCAAATTTCAGTCAAGAAATGGGGTCCACCAACATGTTTAACATGTTTTAAACATTTATTGTAACAAAAATACTCTTTCTCCTCGTATACTCATATATCACATATTCATTGTAAAAATATCACCATTATTATATTATTAAAAATATAATAATATATTTAAATGAATTATTTTATCAGAAAAAAATAAAATTTTAATTTTCAATAATTGTCACATTAAAAAATTTTCTCCATCTATATCCACATAAAATCAATATTTTCCTCATTATATAAATCAATAATTAATTATTCACAAATAATATTACGAATCACAATATCGATGACCAGCAGGTTCCTCAGGAAGAGGGGCTTTCCAATAAGAATTTCTCTCATCACCTAGCGCAATTAGGTGACCAAACCTCTCCTTAGATGTAACTTTCTAGACATTGCCAATAATGTTATCTAATAATATTATTCAGATAATATGAATTATTGCTTCGATAATGAAAAATAATCGTGTAATGATAATTATCAAACAACAAAGAATATAAAATATCAACGCAACAATTATTAAATCAATAAAATATTTGATAAAGAATTATCGTAACCATTATTGAGTAGTGTCTTCTTACGTAAAGAGTCAATAATTGGTGCAATACTGCAAGTGCTTCTTTGTGCAACAACGCGACATCGTGTTTTAACCACCGGTATTCCAACAAAGGTACAGTAACAACTACGCCGTTATTTTTAAACAACTTATATTTGTCGTTTTCTTCCTCCAATCGCTTTCCATTATGGGGCCCACACATGGTTGCGTCGTCGTACGAATATTCCCCGACAGTACGAATATTCCACGACCAAACGAATATTCCCCGACAATAATGAATATTTTATAACCATTTGCTTATTTTGAAATACTTGCGTATTTTACCCATAACTATCCACATTAATCAAATCAACCCTTACTATTTCAAAATAATAATTAGAGGAAATTAAATTTCATTTATTAATTATTTGGGGTCTTACAAAGACTTTACATATTGTTTTACCGGATGTCATGTTTTTACCAAATAAAAACATAGTTATTCTGATGCCACTTGCTAGTTAGTCGTACGCGATAGAATCGATCGCCTCGACGCTTAAAGCGACAAGGCGACCGCCATGGCATCCGTAAGGCGATAAGTCATTTACAATGTGCAATTTATATATTATTTATTTTACTTAACAAGTATATTGGCAATAAAATTTTATATACATTAAAACTTAAAATATAACACTATGGAATAACATTAAAGGCATAATTATATAAATACTTATCAATAACAATCCAAAAACAACACACTTAATATTAAAAATTAGTAAAAGAAATGAAGAATTCAACAAACACCACATAGAAAATAAAGTTGCAACCAACCATCACAATTATGCAGTCTAATAACTAATAAAACACCACCATAGCAAGCCAAAATAATGTTTAGACTCTCTACAATAGTCTAAACTCTAGAAACATCATTCAATCAAAATCATCATAGAAAAGATCATCTCCATCTCTTCCACGAGAAGTACTCTCATTCAAAGGCGTAGGTGGTGGTCTTTCTCCAAAATCATCCTCCACATCTTCATCATCATTTATAATTCTCTCTTCTTCCTCATCATTTGGAATTCTCTCTTCTTCATCAACTTCATTATCGGAGTCGAAATCTATCAACCTTGATTCCCTTGAAGTTGAACCACCACCACGTCGAGAGTATGTCATTAGATTATTACTAGTATTAGTACGAGCACTCCTTGAAAGATTGTGACCCTCAAGCGTGTTGGATGCACCGGTTGCTCGATCTACATCATTCCATGTAAGATCCCCCCGGGATGAACAACATCGGCATCATTATCGATCCATTAATTACCCCATTCAAAGTCATCAATGACTAATGGATCAAAATTATTGTCATGTTCACGCCTCTTTTGGAACCTTGGGTCGATCTTTCGATTGTATTAGACATACACCAAGTCACTCAATCGTTTGTGTTCCAATCTATTCCTCTTCTTCATATGAATCTAAAATAAATAGAACAAAAAATAATAATATTAATGATAAAATTTTAATAATAGTGAATGATTTACTACTTTTGAAATTTGAACCAACAATAGAAAGTACTTACAAACTCAAATGTACTCCAATTGCGCTCGCAACCGGAAGAAGAACAACAGAGGCCTAAAATTCTTTTTGCAAATGAGGATAGCTCAATAGCTCGCACTCCAAAAGCATTCCACCAATCAACTAGCAAACATTTAAAAGAAATATAAATATTTTTAAAGGGAGGAAATGAAGAATGTATATAAATTATAATCATAATATATCTTTATATATTTTTTAATATACATACGAGGATTCTTTATTTTTCGTTGTCTAATCACCATTTCTCTTGCAAAAGTATCGCGAGAAGCATCATAGTTAATTATTAGATTGCTTATCTTGTCTAGCAAATATAACTCGTACCATCTTTACAAAAACGCCATTGAAGTCATCTCGTAAAGCATTAGCAAACAACCGACGCCTCTTTGATATCAAAGTACTTGCCTTTGATTGAGAAACAACGCAACCCCATATAATTTTTGCTCCATTTGATTTTCCCATCGCGCATTCAACAATTTCAATCACCTTCTTATACAATCTTTGTTTGTTATCAAATGCATCTTTAATTTTTTTCTTCACAAGATTCCATCGCAAAGAATAATTTCAGGCATAACAGGCTTTTCATCACTATCAACAATCCTCAAGACTATAAGAAGTGGCTGTGACGCCCTAATGCAATCCTCAATAGTATGCCAAAATGTTGTTGAAATAACAGTATCACATATTTTCTTTCCCGCTTCAGTAGCCGAAAACTTTGATTTGACCAATCCTCGCTAATGAACAAATGCCTCAATGCATCTTTATTCTCATACAAACTCTGCAAGGTGAGGAAAGCTGTAGCAAATCTAGTAACTGCGGGTCTCACAAGATCATTCCCAATCGTTTTCTCCCTCATCACACTAAGAAGACGACCATGTCTATAAATGAATGTTGTAATTCTCCTTGCATTTGTGATTGTGGGCTGAAATTACTTTAACTTGCTTATGTCCTCTAACATAAGGTCAAGGCAGTGAGCGACGCAAGGTGTCCAAAATAGTGTAGGTCTCTTCTCTATTAGTATATGCCCCGCTGCCTTATAATTAGAGGCATTGTCTGTGACCACCTGAACAATATATTCGGGGCTAATTTCCTCGATCTTGCTATCAAGTAGATTTCCCAACATTGTGGCATCTTGAGACTGACTGGAGGCATCAACAGAACCCATGAAATAAGTCCCCTACGAACTATTAACAAGAAAATTCAACAAGTGTCTTCCCATCTTATCTGTCCAACCATCCGACATGAGTGATCAGCCGTATTCCTTCCAAGCAACTTCATGTTTCTTCTTTAAGTCATCGGTTTTCTTCTTTGCCTTCTCGATTAAAGGAACCCTCAACTCATGATACGTTGGAGGCTTGAAACCCGACCCATATTAACCTATGGACTCGACCATTACTTCAAATCTCCTTGAATTTGTAGCATTGAATGGTATACCACATTCGTAAAAAAAGTCGGCAACGTGCATTTGGACTCTCTCCTTTTTCTCCGGTGTCCTCAAACGACTTTCAATACTCGTTTGGCTCAAAGGTTTGCTATGCCTCTCCTCTACAACTTCTTCGGGAGTCTTCCTTAGAAGTGTTTCAACCGTCTTAGCTTTTGGTTGTGGATTTTGGAATTGAAATACAACATTCTTCCTTTTAGAAGTCATCCCAGAACTTGGGATAGTGTTAGAAGAAGTATTGGAAGCCATGGTTGGACGAGAAAATGATTGTTCTTCTTGCACTTCTACTACATCATCATCATCATCTAGCTCAAGTGACTTGTTACTCTTTCTACTATTCAAAGTCACTTGCATCTCCCTCATAATTTCTGTTGTTGTTTTGGGACACTTAGCTACATCTCCATAATTTCTGGCTAGATGTTGTTTGAGCCTTTTGATGCCCGAATGACATTTCTTCCCACAAAGTATACATTGCACGACATCCTTATTACTTAAATCCGGCCAATATCCATATTTTCAACCCGGATCGTTCAATTTAGCTTTTCTTTTAGGGTCCTTCCTTATATCATAATTATCGGCCCCTGAACTTTCCGCCATTTTACTGTCTACACAATACAATCAAATAAAAAAATAATTAAAAATAATCAAATCAAATAATAACTAACAGTCATGCATTTATCCATTATAGCATACTAATCACAGTAGTACTAACAGTCATGCATTTCTTTCTTTCAGTGAAATATCAAATATGTACATACAAAAAAAATGATAACTGATAAGGTAAAAAAAAGTCAAACAAGAACTTATACATATATAATTATATATATAATATAAATTTATATATATATATATATCCAACAACAACTCAGCAAGTGCAAAGCATAATATGCAAAACACTGCGTATATAATATCAAGTGCAAAGCATAAAGGCTAAAAAAAAAGGAACAGAGCAGTTGAAGTCAACAGAGCAGCCCAGAAACAAAGCAGAAGAAGAAGAAGAAGAAAGGGGAAGAAAACATATCTGTAGTGCTCACTGTCGAAGTCTTTTGCCGTCGCAGTTGGCTTCGTCTTCTCTCTCTCTCGGTTTGGCTTCGTCTTCTGAGTTCTTCTCTGTGAATCGACGACTACATTAGGCTAGGTTTTGCATAATGACGCTGTTCGACCAAATTTAAAGCGGTTGTTTTTATCCAGATTGATTTGGGTCGACCCATGAGATCAAGGCGCTCGACTAGCCGGATAGTCGTCCAAGTCGTCGCTGCGTTGTCCAAGGCAATGACTTTTTGTGATAGGCACTCGCCTTTAAGCCATCTACCAAGTCGGAAGCTCGCCTTACCCATTTCTGCTCAACTGGACGACTTGGTGTCGCCTAGGCGACGCCTTAACAACTATGATGAAAAGATATGCCATAAGCTAGTTAGATATGTTATAGATATCACTCATGTTGAACTTGGGGTCTATAAAGAGTGGCTATACATGAGGGGACTCCAATCCCATCCAACAGATGCAAAAAGAGAGTTACGTCTATACAAAGTGAGTATGCAGGGGGCAAGTCGTCGTCGTTAGAAAATGTTGAATACATGGTGTTAGGTGTTAAAGAGGGTGAATGGTTTTCCAGACATATTTCAACCATGGAGTTGGAGAAGGAAAAGGAGAAAGAGAAGGAGGAGAAGCCTTTGCAAACTTGGCAAAGCTATCAATTGCGGGATGTCATGACTTGGAGCATCTAGGAATTAGTAGGCTTCCGCAGAATTACCAACCAATAAGGATGAGCTCTTTCTCTAAATTAACTGAATTACGAATTGAGGACTCTGGGTTTAAATACGTCTTTTGCCCTTCAAGTGCAAGACGTCTTGTGCAACTTCGGAAGCTCTCCATACGTAATTGTCCGATGATGGAAGAAATTATACGCCCAAGGGTAAGGAAGCAGGAAGAAGAAGAGGAAATTTAATCTACGTGAACAAATTGCACTTCAACTCTTAACAACTATTTCAAGTTAATTTAATTTGTATGATTGAATTATTATGCTATGTTGATATTTTTGGGACATGATATTATGTTTGAAGTTAATTTAATTTGTACGTTTCATTTTTATTTTATCATATTATGGTCAAAATATTATTAATATGTATTTAAAATACTATTTAGATCTTTCTGATTATCAAATAAATTTTGTTTAAACTATTCATAGGGTTAAAATGATAAAATACTATTATTCGCACATTATTAATTTTTGACTCTCACTCAAAACCCAAATCGAACTCTCATCTCTCATCTCTCATCTCTCATCTGATATCTCTCACTGCTCAAAATCGATCGAGATCTCAGTCTCTCAGATCTCACTCTCTGGCCTGCCTCTGCCCTAACTCCCAAGTCCTAAGCTGCTAAGCCCCTAACGCAAAGCCAAAAACCCAGTCCCCAAATCGCGACTCCTCTGCGCCTCTGAACGGATCAAAGTTTGGACGTCAACTCTGGCGCCATATTCTTGAATAATTTGACAAAACACAACTTTCAGGTTATCTCCCTCTCTCTTTCCTTGTGCATATTCTTGAATAATTTGAAATTCTTGTGCTGTTTGTTTTTAGCTTATATATCCATGATTTGGATTTGTTAATGGTAAAATTATATATCTTGTGCATATGGCCCTGGAGACAACCAACATGCAATGGATATATAAATTGATTTGGACTCTTTTCTTGTGCATATTCTTGAATAAATTCTATATATGTGATATATAGAATGCTTGTTCACCCGTGTGAATTTGTGAATTTATTCAAAGTGTTAATTCCAATGTTAATTCCTCCCGATAACATCTGGTGGTGTAAGCTTAGTTGAGTTTGGGAATTGGGATGCTAATTTTGTTAATTATAATGGAATTTTTTAATATGTCCTTTTGATTATCAATGAAAAAGATATATGGATTGCTTATTTGCTTGAAAATATTGCTTTATGATAGAGTTTATTTTTTTCAAGTACTTAACTAATTAGTTGGTAATAGTACCTGCTTTGCATCTAATTAACTTGAGAAAGCTGAATTGAGAAATTTATTATTTGCTAGATGCTAATTTGAAAGAATAGAAGAGGAGCTACTTCTTACTTACAAAAACAAAGCCTGTTTGTGATTTAGGTGAAATATTTGATCAATTTGGAAAGAATTATATATCTTTATTTACTTAACTTAGTAGAATTTGTTAGATTAACTTAACTTCACTTGGGAATGTAGGATTTCAACTTCACTTAATGTTATCTTCTATGAAGCAATCTGGAAATGTCAGTTTTCAACTTCACTTAATTAGAAACATATCTTTCTATTGGAAGGTTCATGGGAAACTTTTTATTATTGGAGAAAATCTATGGTCATTGATCTGTGCCATATATAGATTAGGGGCTAAATAGATTTGTCATTCAGTTTATGATTTTTACTTTTATTTTACTTTTTGTATTTGCACTTGCTGCATTGTGCATGTAATGGGTGACTGTAGGAACTCAAATTCTGGCTGGAGTGCTCTTTTCTATTTGGTGGTTTTTGGGCAGCTCAGTTTGGAGTGCTCATGTATCAATCTTTGGGAGGTTTTGATATGATTTACTCAGCTTCTGTTTTTTTATTGCTCTTTTTCCTCTTTTTTCCCTCATGATCTACTAAAAACTAATACAGCTGTGGGATGTTTTGTTTGTGTATCATGATGGTTTATACTTAGTTTTTTGTGTAAGTTCTAGTCTTTATTTATTTTTTTTGGTTATATTACCTGGGGTATATATGCTTATTGTGAACTTACTGGGATATCTTGCTTACTTAAGATGATACATACACTCATGGATAAACGATCTTTATTTATGCAATTAAAAGGATTAAAAAATGAGTGTTTATTTATGCAGTTATAGATGAAGTCCTTGAAGGAAGCACTGGATGATTCACTGGTTGTACAACTTAATTTTGCTTGTGTTGTATGTTGCTGTTGATGTTGATGTTGCTTGTTCATGTTGTTACAATGATCTTTAATTTTTGCTTGTTCATGTTGTTGTTGCACTGCTGGCTGCTAGTTGCTGAAAAGCCTGCAATGCTGTTGCATGTTACTAGATTATAATTAGACTTTGTTAAGTCATAATTTGGATTATGTATTGTTAATTTTAAACCATTAAACTTTGTTAAGGACAATTAAGGTTATGAATTGTCTACTGTCTAGTATTGCCAATTTTAAATGGTTTTTTTTTTATTGATAAATGATAACATGAAGCACAGGTTCGGTTATTAACCGAAATACCCAAATATATAATTCGGTAATTGCCAAATTTCGGTTAGTGTTTCGGATAGTGAAATTATAAATATTTCGGTATTTGGTAATAACCGAATAGCCTATTTGGTTCGGTTATAACCGAATGATCAGTCCTAATTTTCAGTACTCAATTGTAGGGCTTTTCTCCCTCATAAACCCTATATTCGGTTGCCAAAAAGAAGGTATGAAAAAAAAACTTTGATTTCTTAAAATTTATAATAGTTATTTGAGCCCTTGAAGAAGTATTAAGCTTTAATTTAGTTGAGGGGTTATTGAGATAGTATTTGTGTGTATAAATTTCTAAAGGCAATTTTTTTTGATCAATATTCTCAGAAACCAAACAGCAGGTTATGCGAAGTCATGCAATTCTTTTTCAATGAACCACCGCATCACTTAAATTCATTGCATTTGTATAGGAACCTTCCATTTTCCTTACTGATCTACTGAGAAATGGCGGCAAGAAATGCAATCCTCAATCACCTACGACTGAACGTTCGTTCCTTGCAAACCCAAAACACTGGAGGCCCATTTAGTCTGTCACTGCTGCGCAACTTCTCGCAGGGATCTAATCAATCTGCTTCTGATCCTTTCAAGGTATTGTATGCCTCTTGTTAACTGCATTTTGTTTGGATATACAAATAGATTGATTGATTGATTGTTCCTTGGAAAATGTAATTAGGGTTTCTGATGATTAATTTGGGAATCGGTGGAAATGAAATCTAAGTTGTGTTTTTTTGTTTCGTTAGGGCTCTGTTTATGCTGCAAATTGTAATTGAAGGTTTTGATATGTAGTAAAGAATTTGGTTGATATCCAGTTTCGTATAATAAGGAGGACAATGCTGCCTATTTAATCTTATTTGGGCATGGAATTGTCTATGCCCTTCAATTGTGAGGATTTAAGACTTGCATTGCTGAAGTGATTAATTTTTCCTCCGTGGTGAACATATAAAATGTAATAGTATGATCAAAGCCATAACTTATGTTCCCACTTAGGATTTTATTTGGGGTTGCCCTTTTTACTTTAATGGGTTTGTTCTATTATTTTTATTTATTATGATTGTTAAATGAATCAAAGTTGAAGGCATACTAGTGGGAAGTGGGGAATAATAATTTGATTTTATGATCTATGCTTTAGGTGAGATTTTATGTCATTTCTATGGATATATGTATTTGAGGCATGGATCAATACCGTACTCTTTGTGGATTTCTCTTCTTCATAGCCAACACGAAACCCTAACCCTAACAAGTTACGATTTCTTTGCCCACAATAAAAAAGATTATGTATGTGTTTAGGGTGGGGTATCACCTACTGCTTAATTGAGATTCCTAGCAATAAACTATGTTATTTATTAATATGTATGCATATAGCTATACATGTCTTTTCTTTTACTTTTTCTTTTTTTTTGGGTGTTGATTAACAATGTCTGAGTTTTAAACAATATGGAAACGAAAGGATTTGGGGGGATTTTAATTGTTTTGTTTTCAAAACTCATGTTTGTGAGTTTTCATGGAAAGAAAGTGAGAAAAGGGTGAAAAATAAAGCCCACTTTTTCTCCCAAGACTTTCCACCCAAAATTGGGAAGATTTGGATGGAAAGTTATTATCACTCCCCCTCCATTTCTGTTCCCTAACGGTCAAAACTTGCCCTCACTTCACTTTCCATAGAAACTCACAAACACAACATAATTTTTATAAGATTACAGCTATGATATATTTATACGCACGCTATTTCTATATTTAATTTTACTTATTAAAACTATTTCTACCCAGGAAAGAAATTTTGATTTAATTCCCGAAGAACAATCTGTATGGAAGCTTCCCTTTATTGATGCATTCCTGTATAAATTTAAGAAGAACAAAGAGGGCCTTGCGAATATGAAAATTTGGTCACGAAGATCTACTATTTTGCCAGAATTTGTTGGTTCCTCTATACGGATTTACAATGGCAAAACTTTTGTACGTTGTAAGATTACTGAAGGAAAGGTTGGGCACAAATTTGGAGAGTTTTCTTTTACACGGAAACGCAGACCTCATACAGGAAAAATTGCACAGGCAAAAAAGAAGATGAAAAAGTAATCTCTCCTGGTAACAAAGGTAATTTGTCTACTTATTTGTTAGTTGCAAACTTCTATTGCCCATTTATGTTTCTTGCTTTATAGAACAAGACATCTCCCTAACCCTTGATCTGTGATCCTGTTGTGAAAGAAGAATAGACAGCAATGCTTTTGAGCTGGTGAAGTTGGATTATTCTTTTAAATAGGATAAACACTAGGCATCGATGTTACTTATTGTTCTCAGAAACATTTTGTGTTCAATTACTATTATCTTTGAAGATGGTAAGGTAGCTTTCATGAATTGAACTTATACCATGTTTATGCATGAACATATTTAATTCTAGGTATGTTTTTTGCCGCATCCTTAATCTTGATATCTATCATTTGGCATATCATTATTCTGGAGCATGTGAAGCTTACACTATCATGCTTATTTACTGTCCCATATACACAATTATTTTATTTTTTTCTTATCATCTCCGCATAACCCGTAAATACACGTAGACATGCATGCACACACAAAAGTTCTCACAGTTTGTAAGTTCTCCTTTGTCAGTAATTGTTGTATTTGCTAAACTTCCCAACTTCACTTCCAAAATTCCAACATTGATAATTTGTAGGTCAAATTATAATTAGACCAAGTGCATAGAGAATTGCACTTGTTACTCTCCCATTGCACTCCAAATTCTGAACCTGCATACAAACAGCAAGTAATCCATTGATTTCTGTATGATACATATTGTCCTTGCAAAATAATATTCGTTGAACCAAATCTCCATAGTTACCAGCCTTCCATTTATTGCAAATCCTGCTATTTCTTTTTCACAATTGACATATCCTATCCATCTGTCCAACACTCCAACATCAACATATTATTTTTAAGGTTGTGCAAGAATGTAATATTATTCTGAACTCCCCTTGTCCAATTTTATGTGATCATTCTTTTCGTTGTGTTTGACAAGGATTTTATAATGTGCCAAAACACATTGTACATTGTATCTTTTCATGTTTTTAGGTTCTCAATTATATGTATATGTATATGTATGTATGAGGGACGGTCTAAAGACGAACCAAAGCAAAAAACACGTTGAAACCAAACAAACACGCGGGTCTAAAATAACGCGGGTCAAAAACCATTTTGTAGCTGGGCAGTGGTATGAATAACACTAGGCTCTCTCTCACTCTACCGATTCGGAAGCTAGGCTCTCTCTCACTCTTCCCCGATTCTCTCTCCCTGCTAGGCTCTCTCTCACTCTTCCGATTCGGAAGGTTAGTGAGATCGAACGACCCTATTGCAAACTTGTTGATTTGAAATAAATCTAGGGTTTGTATGGTTATTTTGTGGCTAGGCAGTTGGATTGAAGCTAGGGTTTGCAAATCGTAAGGTCAGTGAGATTCCATATGCGTTTTCCACAAATTTCTGAGCATATGCTTTTTGTAGTTGTTATTGATTTATAATCTAATCATGTTCATAATTTGTTTGTTGAAATGCTTAGCTGAAGATTGTGACTTTATCTTAGATAAGGAAAAATCTAGGAGCATGCTAACTTCTGAAGAGAGATTTTAGAAGATATTTATATTTAGAAAAGCAAAAGATTTGTGTGTTGTTTATATAGCTGTTACAATTTGTTACAAACAGAACAGACGTGTAAACATGTGGCCAGGGAGAGGGGGGAACTAGTAGTTATTAACAGGGCACATAAAATATGAAAAAGAATAGCAACTCTTATTTTCTGCTACAGCAACATCATAAATATGGCAGACGACTAATAAATGAAACAAAGGGCAAACAGAACATATATATGTTTCAACACGTTTAAAAATTGTGGAACACAAACTTGCCCAAACAAAGGAGACAAGTACAGTGGGACCTAAGCAATCTTAAAGGAAGTTACAATTCAGTAAGTAGATTTGCAAAGCCTTCTCAACTGCTATATCAAGATAATCTGCTAGGACTCGCAACCATGTCTCTTTTGTTTGAAAAAATTAGGGATTTTCATGAAGGCTGAAATATTAGGAATCAAGTAAAGTTGGGTGGATCATGGATGGAGTATGTGTTTAAGCAATCTTAATGGAAGCTATAGTTCATGAGTTAAGGAAGTCGATTGCAAGCCCATCTTAACTACTATTGCATGCTAATCTGTTAGGAGTCTTAGGACTCACAATAGGATTGTCTTTTGTTTGAAAAAAATCAGGGATTTTAATTAGGCTGAAATATTAAGAACTGAGGAGTTGTATTTGAGATCAATGTTAGGAATTAGATAGAGGTTGCAGTAAGGTTCCTCAAATCTTTTCAGCCTTCTCCCTTGTTATTCAACTCATTCATTAAATGCTATTGTTTCAATATAGAATAACAAGTTCCCATGAAACTCCTTTAAATGTATGTCTATTGATACTTAAAACAAATGAACATGAAGATTAAGTAACGTAAAGTTATATAATGTGAAATCAACAAAAGTACCATAAGTTCAGCATGAGTTTTGCTTGCTGCAAGATCCCACAAAACACATCCATACTCCTGCTTATCTTGATGACATGACCTATCCTCCCTGACATCTTGAACATCTATCTCAACAACTTCAGTAACTGTATCCATTGCCTAATATTCATTATCTTGAGAGTTCAAAACTTCATTTCCTGGTTCTGGCAATGCACCTTCTTTAGTACCTTGTGCTTTTGATCCTTGGATCGAGGAATCACAAACATCGACCTCATGAGCATTGCACAGCTTCTTGAAAAAATTCAGTTTCCTTGGAAAAAAAAGTAGAGCAAATAACTTCTCAGTACCGATGGTGTGATATCTGGTCTAGTGTAGGGAGTGGGGCAAAACAGCTAAAGACTCAAAAACCTGAGCAAATGAAATCTTCATGAACCAAATCAAAAGCCAAACAAAAGTAAAAAAAGGCATTATGAAGAATCAATATCTTGCAGAAAGTTGCTGTTGTATGAAATACTCGGGCAACAATCTCTTTCTGACAGTTCCTGTATTCTTCAATAATCTTTTGGTATTGGTTTCCTAATTTCTTGAGCTTTGAGTTTGTAAATTTGTTTGTACTAAACATATAGCTTGCATTTGTCGCTCAAAGGGAGGAGGGGGGGGTTCTTCTTTTTATGGATCTGTTAATATTGTGCGTTGTAACATGAGAGTGTGATTTTGGGATGCACTGAGATGTCTGTAACGGTGTCCTGCTATCCAGAATGGTGTTCTAATATTGCAGTCATATAAGTTTAGAGAGTTTTTTATATCTAACAAGCTGACGTAATTCATTCAAATATACAATTTAGAATTATTGTTGATCTTTTTTATGCATGTCTGCTGATAGAAAATGTCATTAAATTCGTCTACATCCGTATGGCCTCCGTTCATATGTCGTTGTGGTACGGGCCTAGCGGGGAGAGAGAATCGGGAAAGAGTGAGAGAGAGCCTAGCTTCCGAATCGGTAGTGTGAGAGAGAGCCTAGTGTTATTCATACCACTGCCCAGCCACAAAATGGGTTTTTGACCCGCGTTATTTTAGACCGGCGTGTTTGTTTGGTTTCAGCGTGTTTTTTGCTTTGGTCTGTCTTTGGACCGTCCCTTTAATCTGTTAATATTGTGCGTTGTAACATGAGAGTGCGATTTTGGGATGCATTGAGATGTCTGTAACGGTGTCCTGCTATCCAGAATGGTGTTCTAATATTGCTGTCATATAAGTTTTAGAGAGTTTTTTATATCTAACAAGCTGACGTAATTCATTCAAATATACAATTTGGAATTATTGTTGATCTTTTTTATGCATGTCTGCTGATAGAAAATATGTCATTAAATTCGTCTACATCCGTATGGCCTCCGTTCATATGTCGTTGTGGTACGGGCCTAGCGGGGAGAGAGAATCGGGAAAGAGTGAGAGAGAGCCTAGCTTCCGAATCGGTAGAGTGAGAGAGCCTAGTGTTATTCATACCACCGCCTGACCACAAAATGGGTTTTTGACCCGCGTTATTTTAGACCGGCGTGTTTGTTTGGTTTCAGCGTGTTTTTTGCTTTGGTCTGTCTTTGGACCGTCCCTTTAATCCGTTTCTGAAAGGCTTCGATATACGAATATATATATATATATATATATATATATATATATATATGAATGTTTGGACAATATTTATCAACTTTGACCAACTTTTATTAACAGAAATTTTAATTTTGTTTTTTTATTAAAATTTAGTCTAGTTAGATAATCGTGGTTGAACACATCTCCTAAATTTTATGGTAATCAGTGTTTGCATACGAACACACTTAACATTAGTCATCAGGGGCGGATCCAGCCGCGTAACTCAGTGGGGTCAAATTCGCCAAAAAAATCTGTTAAGAATAAAAATTATAGTTATATTATATATACATATTTTTCTAAATTCAGTATAATTTCTCAACACTTAAGTTGTTATATTTAAAATATATATATATATGGATCTGTTAATATTGTGCGTTGTAACATGAGAGTGCGATTTTGGGATGCATTGAGATGTCTGTAACGGTGTCCTGCTATCCAAAATGGTGTTCTAATATTGCTGTCATATAAGTTTTAGAGAGTTTTTTATATCTAACAAGCTGACGTAATTCATTCAAATATACAATTTGGAATTATTGTTGATCTTTTTTGTGCATGTCTGCTGATAGAAAATGTCATTAAATTCGTCTACATCCGTATGGCCTCTGTTCATATGTCGTTGTGGTACGGGCCTAGGGGGGAGAGAGAATCGAGAAAGAGTGAGAGAGAGCCTAGCTTCCGAATCGGTAGAGTGAGAGAGAGCCTAGTGTTATTCATACCACTGCCAAGCCACAAAATGGGTTTTTGACCCGCGTTACTTTAGACCGGCGTGTTTGTTTGGTTTTAGCGTGTTTTTTGCTTTGGTCTGTCTTTGGACCGCCCCTTTAATCCGTTTCTGAAAGGTTTCGATATATATATATATATATATATATGTTTGGACAATATTTATCAACTTTGACCAACTTTTATTAACAGAAATTTTAATTTTGTTTTTTTATTAAAATTTCGTCTAGTTAGATAATCGTGGTTGAACACATCTCCTAAATTTTATGGTAATCAGTGTTTGCATACGAACACACTTAACATTAGTCATCGGTATGGATCCAAATTACGTAACTTTCGATGGGGTCAAATTCGCCAAAAAAATCAGTTAAGAATAAAAATTATAGTTATATTATATATACATATTTCTCTAAATTCAGTATAATTTCTCTAACACTTAAGTTATATTTATATATATATATATATATATATTCATAATTTTCTTAGAAAAAAATACTAGTGGTTTTTTTTTATCAGCAATTTTTTTTATATTAAAAACTCAATGTAGTAAAAATGTGACAAATCTATCTTTTGATAAGGTCACATGGAATTGCATTACAAATATTAAAAACTCAACTTTCATACAAGCAAACCAACTAGCCTCTTGAAAAATAATAATCTCAACCGGAATATAAAACCCCCAGCAATACAAATTTAGTTATAATATATATATCTAACCCATTTCCTAACCCAAACTTCAATAAGTAAAAGTTAGTCCTGATTCGTGAAGTACTCGCAACGTCTCATACTGTATCACAAAATCAGAAAAGTTCATCTTCTAAGTGGTGTACCCCGCTGTTCAGCTGGTCCTTCGAACCAGACTACTTTGAATCCCGAAAATAACGTAACAACTCCGATTTCTCCACCAGAGTTGAGTCCAAGTCAGACTCGGATCTCGGATCTATTCCGATGAGATCTCGCGCTCTAGAGAGTTTCACCGGAGAGAAGGCGAGAAAGCTTCGGATGATGACAAAAGACACAACTTTTCATGATGTCATGTATCACTCAGCTATATATTGCCTCTTGGCTCGCTTTTAATTACATTGTCCGGTGAGTCTCCAGTACCGGCGAGCTTAGGATAGCATGTTGTCTATTTAGAAGTTAGAAAATTCAGTGGGGGCAGGTGCCCCTCCTGCCCCAGGCATAGATCCGCCCCTGTTAGTCATATGAAGAGGAGACAGACCACCAAAGATATATCGGATTAATTTTACCATTTTAATGAGTTTAAGACTCCAAAAGCCAATTAAAATAAGAGACATGGGATGTCACACGTATATCACTGTCAAAATTGGAAACTTGTCGTTTGATGTTTCATCTCGTACCATTCTAAATTTTAAGTTTGAAGACGATATAGCTTCATCATGTATAGTGTTGAGTTCATACCTAACTTGGCCACGGGTCTGCCTTTTTTTACATCCTTCCAAGTGATATAATCTTCATTGGAATACTCGAGCACTTAAAAGAAACTTTCTCAATTCTTCTTTCTTGTATTTGCTATATGGTGCTTGGGCTGGTTTTAATACAGGTATATGATATAGTTCTCAGTTGATCTTGATATTTGGGTTTTTCAGGTTACAATGGGTCCCATTGTCGGAATGATATCGGTTTTAGATAGTTTGATAGCTCTTGAAGAAGAGTTTGGTTTTGAGATGCTGGATAATGAAGCAGTAGAGATGTGGCCTATTTTTTGGTCTCTCCCATTACTTGCGAAGTAGCTGCATAAGGACACTAGTTTCTTTTTATTTCGTCCTTTGTTTCAGATTTTTTCATCATTGCTGTTGGAGTGTGTTTGAAGCATTTCTTAGCCCTGATGTTATTTTATGCTCTATATAATTCCAGAAGATGTGGAAACTACTCAACTTTTCTAGAGTTTATGCTCTGCTTTCATTAGTTTTCCTTTTTTCTATGGCATCTCAATTCTCACAGGCTATGCATAATAATAGCATATTTGGGGATGATTAGGGATTTGAATTCTCAAATGGCGTCTTTTATGAATATTTTAATACCCTTTCCGACCCACATTGTTGGCAATGTTTTTGCATGACTAATAATAACTACATGCTTCATACGTTCTAAAATAATTTTAAGATTTTGAAAACTCAAAATTGAGATAAATTAATCTTGTATTGACTAAAATTATCAGATTAATTTTGAGTTTAAAAATGTTATAACCAATCAGGAGTTGTGCAGTCTCATTTGAGATCTTTTAACATTATTCATTTATTTTCTACACATTCTGCATTGCATGACCGGTTTTGCATATCTGTTCTTGGAACTTCAATGAACTGAAAGCACAGTTCATTTGCCCAACTTTGTATCTTTTCATCATACTAGCCCTGCGTTGTAATGAAATGAAAAAATACATTTTGATTCATAATATGATTCAAATCTGAGTATAAAAAATAATTTGAATAAAAATATGAATAGAATACTCGACTCGTTTAAGATTATAATTACTCGAATTATCGATTAAGATTCGATATATACTCGATACATTCTCTTATAATATATACAAAATTAAATCAAATTAATTATTTTTATTTTATTTTATTTTTAATTTAAATTGGAATTTTATATTTGTAAAGTGTAATAATAAATATATTTTTTCATTTCTAAGTAAAATAACAAATTCAATTTATAATTATATTTATTATAAAAATAGTTCTTATGTTGAGACTCGAATTCGAGTCTGAATTTGAAGCTCTCGAATAGTTTGAATATAATTCGATCCGAATTGGATCGAATTCGAGTAATAAATATTTAAGTCAAGTCGAATCTGAATAGAATTTTTTAAATAAAATTAGTTTATGAATTTAATGTTTCGAGTCGAATCCGGGCAACTCTGTTCGATTTGATTCGTTTACACCCTTAATGAAATATAACAATATCCAAAATAAATGTAATATGTAACTTGCTTTAGAGGTTTCGGCAATACCACGAAATTGCACTAAAAGTTAATTACAGTGCAACTAAAAACAGTAACCCCAAATATAATCCAACTTGGGATAATTAAAGGTATGGCTTGATGATACTGCTACATACTTTCTACAAGTTCACCAAATCCCGACAATATAAGTATGCACAGCTAATTCCATGCCCATTAAAGATTAAAGAGGAAGCATTGTCCTACATATATGAAATTGGACATTCAGCTTGATTTTGTTTACCAAACATAATAAGAATGAATTGCCGGGGACAGAAGATATGAGTAAATCTAAAATACCTCTACTAGGGTTCCAGGAATACTAGTCGAAAGAGGGACACTCCAAAACACTATAGTACGAAAGCAGATGCCATGAGAAATCCGACCATAGAGCTATAGCAGTTGTAGGTAAAAATTAAAAAAAAAACAGAAAGAGACCAAATTTGACACTTCTCGTAGTACTGATGCTGACAAAAGTAGGCAAAACTTGACTCAGAACTCCGCCTCATTCCATATAATAACACGAACTACAAGAAGATGTTGCGACTCAAGTAACCCAAGTTAAAATACGGATGAAATACGCCGGTGGTTAACTAGACAGCCAACTACTTCAACTGGTAATCCTCTCTCTCCGAATGTAGTATGGGTCTGTAGAATTGATACTTCTTCCTATCTCTCAAGACAAAACCTCTTTACCAGGCTCTCGAATTTGAATAGATGTTCTCGACAAACTAGCTTCAAGTTCATTCAACTCATCCAAGTCGAGCTCATCATCGTCGTCATCATCATCAATGCCAGGAATATCTTCTTCAGAATCAGCAACTGCACTACTCGAAGTGCTTGGTCCCACTGCGGATGAATTGTTCTGAACCTGTAACTGGAAAAGGTCAGAGTGGCACAAGGATTATACCCAACTATTAATTTACTCTCAAGTTATAAATATTAACTCAATTTTGTGAGTGTACATATAACTGGACATCTGAAGTGTTTCAACAGACGTAATTTAAACATACTTTGGCAATTAGGACAAAAGACCATGCAAATACACATTTTGTTTAAAATTACTTGTTCTGAAACAAGAACAGTGTGAGCACTAGTTTCCTCTTTTTCCAACTAAGTTATAATAGGTCAAGAAAGGACTACATAAAAGATCTAAGAACGGAATGACATGGTTCAATTATTGACGCAAAAGAAATCACTCGAGCACAGATTTGAATGAATATATCTCCAAGGGATTTTTACAATAACTCTGGATATTTTGAACAAATTTCTTTAAAGATTTAAAATAGATACTAATGCATCATCTTAAGTAATAGAATAATATTAAGACCTGAAGAGTATGTGTTGGGAAATGAATTGCCAAAAGTAAATAACTATTATAGACAAATTATTGTACAGCTATTTAAGCAGATAACATCGATGAACTTGCAATCACAACAATACATCCTGCGCCAGAAATGACACTATGGATGACTACAGTATTTCGAATAAGATAGCGATATAGATACAAGTCATCCACACTGCATATATGTTAACTGAACTTTCAATGTTTCAGTCGAAGTTCATAAATATGATTACATACATACATGCATGTGTGCAAACACACACACATATATATAATATTAAATACATAGATATAATACAATCAAACATATGTAGTATACACGTGTGAAAAAGGGATATGAAGGACACCACATATTCTTTTGTACGCTATTACATCAAAACGTTTTGGCTCTCTCCACTTGGACTCTGTTCAATTCCGTCCGTCTTCTCCTCTTTTCTCTCATTTTCTTTTCTTCTTTTCTCTATCACTCTCCCTTGTAATTATTTGTAAAATATTGGTCGGATTTGGTGGTGGAAAAGGAGAATTCAGGTCTTCAATTTATAGATCTGGCAATAATGGTGGTATAGATGATGGTGATGGCTGGTACGATCGAGTAACATCGGGATGACAGGATAAGAGGGTGGTGGAGGTGAAAAATCTGGTTTTTTGACTGATAGTGGTTATCTGGTGGGGTGGATATGAGATCTTGTGTGACGGTGGTAGTGGTGTCAGGAGCGTAATTTGGAAAAGGAAGAGGAAAAAAAGACATAAAGCAGCACCCAAATGGCACCGTAACACCCACCCCATCCCCCGGCTGCCCCGGCGCATAAGGCCAAGCGCATGCTACTGGGTGTAGTGTCTCTCTCATATGTATATCAATTGCTCCTTCCATACATACAAGCATTCTCTTAACAGAAGAGAAATCAATACGATTCTTAGCTTCTCTAAATTAATTGATACTTCAGTTAAAACTTATAACCCACCAAAAAGGCAATATTTAAAATAGAAACATCAAATGTAATTTCTTTTTCGGAATATGTTGAAACTTGAAATGAAATCATAACATATTAAAAGAATAATCTATGACGACTGGCAATCTGAAATTCCAGCAAGTTCAAGACTTATAAAAAGAAAAGTTGTAATCAGTTATGGCAAGCAAGACTACCTTCTGCTCAGTAACGTTAGGTTCTTCTTCTCTTGGGTATTTCTCATATGCATCAGCATCTTCATCATCCACGAACAAGCTAGCATTTGAAAGAAACAACTCGCGGCCACTGGAGAAAAATAAATTAATTTAATTCATTGAACATATCTACTGGATTGGCAATAAGGATGGGATTAAAGGAGGTGATTAACCTCATGCGGTCATTCTTTGCCCTCTCTGCTTGCTGGGCAGCCAAACCAGCTTCTCTTTCGTCCACCTTTTTTTTCTTCCATTGAAAGAAGAGCTCTGTTGTCATTGGAGTTGTAGTTGTTACTTTTGCACGCTGAAACAATTTTCAGATATGTTTATAAGAATTATAGGGGTAAGAAAGAGAGCAATGTGGGGCAAAGATAAATTAGTAATTTGGGGAAAAAACACTGACAACAGACACAATAGAGAAAAGAGGCATGAGAACAAATAAGGAGGATGAATCTGCAACTGATAACTAATTTGTTAATAGTATTGCAGATTATCTAAACGTAAAATGATGATTAACATAAATGAATAAGCTGATCACCTGATTTTCAATCTCGTCCTCGATAGCGAGTTTATTAGCTTCTTCCTCTAAAAGTGCCTTCATTTGAGATTTCAGCACATATCCCGGAGGAAGCGTGTGTCTATATTGACACTCTTTGCCACCATTGGGGCAAACCCAAAACCAACCATATTGTTTCTTTTCAACTGCTTCCAGGAAATGCTTGCAAACCTGTTCATAGGATAGATAAGTTGCAAATTCATTTAAACAATCGTACTCAGTAACTCATGCAACTTTGTAATTGAATTTTTACACATAATACATGTATACGTAACTAAAAACTTTCCCACGCACATTTAATTTCTTGACAGAAATGCATATAAAAAAATTGGGAGAGTGACTATTCACTCGCAGTCACTATTATGCTTAATTGCTTATCAACTCCACACTTATTAGTTATTAGTTATTCCCTTGAGAGTGCAGTTCTTATGCATACAAGCAAAGCCCAAACAGTCGAATAATTAACTCTACTCAGTTCATTTGCAGTCCAAAGTCCAAACTCCACTAGTGACAGTCTTGCAAACAAATTTGACAGAGAGAACTGAAACTGAAACTCAGCTGCAAACTTTGAGGTTTTTCAAGTCCTAAAGAATAATTTTTCTCATCACCAATCAGTATAACATTTTTTTTAATAAGTAAAACCAGTAGAACATTCAATCTTTGCCACTTCTGTAATTATTGACAGTGCATCATCCAAATCAGACACAAGTGGTGTAATAGATAAATGGTTTCTTTGGATTATGATATGGAGACTATTGACTCAAAAATTTTGCTTAATGGAATAAATTGCGACACAGGAATAATTACAGATTAAGAAACAATTCTTATACCGATTAATATGGCATAAACTATTATTATGTTTTCTAAGGGAATTAATTGGAAGAATATATCTAAAGGTAGTGTTGTAAATGGATATATATGGATCCAGATACAGTGGTATCCGTATCCGGAAAATTAATACTCTATCCGTATTCATATCCGGCGAATAATATCCGTATTCGGTATTCGAAATAATATCCGAATGCGGATAATATCCGTTTTCTTTTATTTTAGTCGAACGAACAGATTATTCGAATATTCAGGTATCCAAATTTGTTTATCAGTTACCTAATAAACAATTCATTCAAATTATTTACGAAAATTAAAAGATAAAATTGAATAATTACCAATTACCATTTAAAGTTTAAACAATACATATTAATTAAACATCCTAATCATAAAAGGGACAAAAATGTCAAGCACGACATCATCCTGCATCCATCATTGATCATAAAAATCAGACAAAATTTAAACATCAATGAGAAAGTATCAAATTAAATGCATTTTCAATGAAAAACTATAGTTTTGTTTTACATTATACATTTTCGATATTTTACACTTTACAATAGTAAACACGCATCAACTAAAATTAAATGGATTCATTATAGTTTAATAATGATGTATTTAAAAGTGTTCTTTTCTATTTTTTAAAAGTAAAATGACATATTTTAAAAATAATTTTCGCATCTAGTTATTACATATGTAAGGTCGGTCGTTTGAAAAAATTATGTTTACTTAATATATGATGATTGATAGTTAAATTATATATACACAAACATACAAGTTATTCGGATACAAATTTTGAATTCGGATACGAATCCAAATATCGGGTATTCGTATCCACTTATTTGCGAATATCTTAAAACCGAATACTAATATATCCGCTTTGTTTCGAATACAAATAATATCCGAGTTTTTTTTCAAATACGGAAGCGGACGGACACAAATTTTTGGTTACCATTTACATCCTTACCTAAACGTCACTGAAGATGTTAAGGGAGAGGCCCGAACTGAAGAATATTTGGATGTGAACTCATAAATGTTGATGGAATGGTCAAAAGTAGTGTTAAAAAGCAAGTACAAGACTCAATGCAGAGATGTTACAAAAATTCAGTAACAAGTCTCACTGAAAATTCATGCTGTTGAGTGAAAGGCATTTCGAGTTGGCATTTAAATGACTTAATCAACTAGGCGCCCGACTAGTCCCTCATAAGTAGACAAGTCATTTTCTATGCACATTTTATACATGTGAAATTATATATATATATATATATATATATATATATATATATATATATATATATATACTTCAAATTACATTAAGTACGTAAGAAATTGCTCATAAATGTATTACTATTCACAAGCAATACTCTTAAATACCATTAAAAAGAAAAACATGTTAACATTTTACATTTATATCTCATTTACAAATAATACACATTTACTAAGAACCTAACTGAAAACTAAACTAACGGACATGACTAATACTAAAAATATGGGGTGCAGGGATTAAAATGTAAACTCAAAGAACTTAGAGGTGATTGTGAAAGAAAAGAAGGATATTAAATGAAAAGTCTGCAACTTAGTGACTAGATCTGAAGTTTAAGAAAACTATGGGATACTAAACTATACTTTGCCAAGATACTTTTAAATTTCAGTCTCCTTTTAGTTTTCTTACACAAACAGGGCAGCGGCAAGATCAGGCTACATTGGTATGGACGAGATCAGCGTCGACAGTCAACACAAATTATAGCACCAACGGTACAATGTGGCACTGACAATGGTTGTAGACTCCGTCAATGGAAGCTTGCTACAACAACAATCTCTTCTTTTCTTTTTTTTTTCCTTTCTTTTCTTTTACTTATTTTTCCCTTTCCGGATCGTGCACCTTGGAAGGTAGTTGGTCAAGGCGCCTCACCTAGTCGTACGACTTAGCTACTTCTCCCAAGTTGATCCTTCAACTTTGTGCAGTGCTACCGCTTAGACTAGTCGTCAACTAGTCAACGACTTGATAACTATGATAGTTAATAGTCAGGTAACCACAAAAATTTAGACTCAAGGTGATACAAAACTCATTCCAAGTGAAATGAATGGAAAATCTGGAATTCAGTTGGTATTATGGATGGTGATCAAGTATTTGTACTACTTGCTGAAATTCATAAAAATAAATATCATTCAGTTATAGGATAAAAAAAGGCAGTGAATGCTCTTTTAAATACCTTAGCATGATATAATACAATCAACAAAACCTGCCTGTAATAATACAGTATATCCTACAAAATTGAGCTTACCATGGAAACAACTATAGAAACACAATCGAAAAATAAGCAACAAAATTACAATATTTAGCAGTAGCACTAGAAGTTTGAATAATGCATTTTACAGGGAATTACTAGATAATGGAAAAGGAACAACAACAGAAGGAGAAGAGCCTAATATCCATGAGCAAATAAAAAGACAAGGGCATAAATTAACATTGTATGTTTAAAGAGGTTGAAGAGGATAAGAAATTGTACAATCTCAGTTGGTTTATTCTGGTTGTACTCTTTCCCCTTTGATTCTACAACTTTCTCCAATGTCTCTTGATCCCACTCCTCCATTGTGTCTAAGGAAAAGCATGCACGCGCACAACTTAATCAGAATTTTATTGTTTCTTCTAGGGAAAAAAATACAAATGGAGAACAGATAATGACTAACACATAGATTTAACCAATGAGCAGGCTAACTTAATCACCTTCATCGCGCTTATCACTATAAATGTCAATCTTCTCACCCTTCCTCTGTACATTGAGATCATGCGAAAATTTGCATTTAAAACCCTTTGCACATTGACCCGCTTTGAAAAATTCGCACAGAATAGACTTTGGATCAACCCCTGCCCAAAATTACAACTTTAAACATAAGAATATCCAAACCAGTAACAATAATCATAGACCTTAATGTTCTTGGTTACATCAGTCCCTGAGAAAACACACAAGCATTCCATCAACGAACATGGATACCGAGAAATTGCTTGGTGGAGTGCGTAAATTAGAATCAAATGTTAGGAAAACTAGGGAGAGAAAAAGGATCATAATATATAAGTTGTATATATATATACACACACATGTATAGCTATATATAAACCCAGCTTAGTGAACTCAAGATCAGCTATAACTTAAACTTAATAAAGCCTTAATATAAACATAATTACTCATGGATCAGCTAATCAGTCTGAATCATGTCTGCGTGTATATACAAGAAACTCATGTGGGTATTGTTAGAGAAATGATATAAAGTAATTATATGATAGTTTACATAAAGCCAACTATAGAAATCGAATATACCAACTGGAACTTTAGGCTGAACAACAGCAATTTTAAACAAGTCATTCAATTCCTTCTCTCTAGCCTTCTCCTCATCCTTTTTCTTCTGTAATCCCAAATACAATCTCAATCAAATAATTGACTGAATAAATCAAAATTAACAAAAATAAAAACTAATTTACGCATAAAAAAAACAGTAAAGAGCAGTCAAAAAATTAAAAAAGGGATTACCTTGGCGGCGAGTTTGGAAGGGTCAAGCTTTGGTTGAACAGCTTGTTCAAGAGATTTAACATATTTCTGAACATTTTTGCTCTTGTTCTTGTTCTTCAGCCCAAATGTCTTGTCTTCCACTACTTTTTGCTTCTTCGCAATGTCTGCCTTTGATTGCTTTGGAGGCATTCTTTTCTGATTTGATTCTTCTAACTACCACTACTTTTTTTTGTATATAATTCAACAATTAAAGATTTTTGGATCGATAGAAGCTTCTAGGGTTTAATCAAATCTCACTCTTCTCGATTATATATATATGTATACTGTTTGTCTCTATATAGAATTGTGGTGAGGGGGTTTTGAGTTGCAGAGCGGAAAGTGGCGGAGTGGCGGAGGGTTTGTTGGTTAAAATGCCTAATCGGAGAAACCCTTCAGAGGCAAAGGTTCCATCAGCTATACGTTGTTTGTAAGTAAAAAACTAACAATAAGGTTGTGTTTGATGGCCTCTTATTGGCTCTGAATGAATTTGCCTTTGATTCGGTCACAGATAAATTTTGTTTTGCAAAAAAATTTTTCCTTCTTAATGGCTCTTAATTGATTAGATAAAAAAATAAATCTATAGTATTCAGAGGAACCTCTTAGCAAGAAAAAAATTTTTGGGACAATAATAACCTCTCTTTTATCTCAAATCTAACCTAATCGTTGTTGTTGCTCTTCTCTCCTTCACTTCATTGGTATTTCTTTTTCTTTCTTCTTCTTCGCATCTTCGCTCCTTTGTCTTCTTTCACGGTAAATCCTCTCTCCCTTCTTCATCTATTGTTCGTTATTATCAATTCTCACCATGATTTTAACACTTGCACAGCTTTGACTTGCCATCAAGTGACTTTATAGAATCGAGTGTGTTCATTCGGTAAAATGTATAAAATTTATAGAACCGAATGAAAATTGTTGATTAAAGCAACAATTGAAAAGGGAACAATTTTTATAGAAATTTTTACATTTTTATAGAAATTTTTTTCATTTTTTACCATTCATAAAAAATGGAGGGAAGTTAGAACAAGAGATTTATGATCCCGTGCCATAAGTTAACATACAGAGTTGCATTAAAATATTAAACTAGATTTTTCCTACACCAAATTCTGCTATAAAGCCTAGAATTTTTTCTTGCTACCTGAAGTAACAAGTCAATTGGCTAACATATAAACACCATACTCTAGTCTTTTATTCCAAAAAGGATACTGGTTACACAACATGGGGTTCCCTTTTCAATTGAACAAGCAACAATTTTTATGAATTGTTTGCATTTGGTAAAAATTGTATAAATTTTAATTCCAAATATGATACTGGTCTTTCTTTTCTTCATCGTATAATTGATCTCTCTTTTTTTCTCAACCTCATTCTCAAGTTCAGGTTGAATTGCAAAAGCCGAAAGCTAGTATATTGGATTTGGTTGTACATGTAATTGGTTCTTATTATTTGAATTAGAAATATGGAGCTAGTATGTGTTTGTCTGCGGTCTTATAAGGAGGAAAAACATTGATGAAAACTTAACTAATTGGCTATGAAGTCATCCTTGAAATGGGCGCTTTCGCATTATGTTCGATTAAATTCCTAAAGAGAGATTTTGCCTAAAAATCTAAAATTAGGAGAAGTTAAGACCCTAGATGTTAGATTTATGGTTGAACAATTAAGCTTCCGACCTACTATAATTTATTCTTTATTGTTCAAACTATTTAAATTTTTGTTTTTATTGTTTAAACCTTTTATAATCTATGTACTTTAGGTATGGAACAAACCCAAAGGAAACTCAAAAATCAAAAAGGATTAGAGTGAGTTGGAGGAATGAATCACTAGTGAAAACTTTTTTAGAAGCATGTATTCGTGAGGTTGTGAAAAATGGTAGGGAAGGTGCAGGTCTCAAGCCACAATCATGGAGAAAGGTAGGAGAAATACTAAAAGATACCTACAACATGATTATTGATCAAAAACAAATGAAGAATTATTTTGACTACTTGCGAGGAAAATATGGTGCATGGTGCAAACTCAAAAGTAAGACAGGAAATGTATATGACCCGTCAACGAATAGGTTCAACCTTTCTGATGAAGAATGGACATAAGAGATAAAGGTGCATTTTTAATATTTTTACATTTTAAGTTAATTAGTAATAGTCCTTAAAAATATATTATAACATGTTGAACTTATTGTTTGAATACAGGCAAATAAAATGGTAGAAACATTGAAGACCTCACCTCTAATCTTTCCCGATCTTTGTATTGCATTATTTGATGGAACTCTAAGAATCGGGACTTGATAGTTGGGGTCCTAGTTGTGGAAGAGGTAGGACTAAAGAAACACCTTTGGACTTGAAGGTTTTTAGTCTTGAAGACATTCCTTTTAGCACCCAAGGTCAAGGGACTTCTATTCCTTCTCCCAATGCATCAAGTCTTGGTATGCAATCTCATACTTCCGCTCCTAGCTTTGAGGGAGAAAGACCAAAGAAAAAAGCTAAGCGTTCATCTAAACAAACCTACAACACTAATCTAGATGAACAGATGTCCAAGGCCTTGAAACTTATTGTTGAAAAGAATAGTGGACCTTCCGTGAAAGAATGCAAAGATAAGTTGGAAGAACTTGGGTGGGGAGCGAAAAATCCACTACACAAGATGGCTCTTGGAATATTTTGTGAGAAACCAAGCTACAGAGAAGCATGAATGATTCTAAAAGAGAATGAGGTTGAAAATTGGGTTATGATGGTTTCACGAGTTCTAAAAGAAGTTGCATTTGATCCATCTTCTGGTTTTCCATTTCCTCCCCCAGGTATATATTACAATTTCTTTTACCATTTTCAATTATTATTTATTTCTGTCATAAAATTTCATCATTCAAGTTATTAATAATAATCATTATTTTTGTCTCAATTACAGATAAATATTATCTTTGTGATGCTGCATACATAAACACTCGAGAATTTTTATCTCCATATCGCAATACAAGGTATTGGTTAGCTGATTTTCAACACAGACGCACTTTGAATAAAGAGGAAAAATTTAACCATGCTCATGCACAACTCAGAAATGTTATCGAGTGTGCTTATGGTGTGTTGAAAGCAAGATTCCCAATTTTGAAACAAATGGCTCCTTACCCTTTTACAGTACAAAGGGATATAGTTATCGCTTGCTTCGCAGTCCATAATTTCATAAGGAAGCATAACATTGAGAATGAATTATTTGCTCAATATGATCGAGATAACATGTTTGACAATGAAGCGGAGCAAAATGAAGGAAGCGAAGAAGAAGGACAAGATGAACCACAATGGGGTGATCAAGGCGTAGAATTTATGGTTAATCTACGTGAACAAATTGCACTTCAACTCTTAACAACTGTTTGAAGTTAATTTAATTTGTATGGTTGAATTATTATGCTATGTTGATATTTTTGAGACATGATACTATGTTTGAAGTTAATTTAATTTGAACGTTTTCATTTTTATTTTATCATATTGTGGTCAAATTATTATAAATATGTATTTAAAATACTATTCAGACCTTCTGATTATCAAACAGGTTTTGTTTAAACTGTTCAGATGGTTAAAATGGTAAAATATCTTATTATTATATTTTTGGAAAAATTAATTATCAAACAACATTTTTTCATTCAGACACAATTGTATTCAGATACTCTATATTATTCAAACGTCTAAACTGTTCAGGTCTTAACACTCAATTTTATTAAACACCACCTTAGTTTTATTAACAATAATTTTAGCTTAAATAGCAATTCAATACACAATTTTAACAGAAACAAGAAAGCAGCCCACTTACCGAAAATAAAGCCGAGTGGTAACATAAATTTAGAACAATTCAAATACAAGTAGATGTCCTTAAAGATTATGACTTTCCCTATAGACCAGGACATTATTCTAACAAAAAACTACAGTAAACTCATTCACCTCTTAACCCACCGCCCGCCCGCCCAAATTGGGCCTCTAATCCTAAAGTTGATTCATCTCAATAATTGATTGTTGTAGTTTATTAGTGGGAATTTTCAATTGAGCCAAATATGCCTAAAAGTAAAAGTACTGTAATGTTTCAAATTTACAAGCAACTAAATATATGTCTTACTTTAATACTAATATTATTTAATTAAATTAAGAATTTTAATTGATTAAAGATTTTTCTTAAATAATACTGTTAGGTCGTGATATTTCCTATTTTTAGGTCGGGTACATTGGGCCTATTCACATAAACAATCTATGGGGCCTCTATTATTAATCCGTGAAAAAGTCCTTTGGCCCGATCACCATATTATATCCGTTTTAACCTTTAAAAGTAGGGGTCGGTCCAAAGGATCGACCCATTAGATATTTTAATATCTGATACTTTGACTTGTGATGATGAAAAAGCATGACGGTTGACCAAGGCTCCTGCCATGCATTAATGTGGATGGGATCATATGCCACTGGCCAGAGAAAAAAGCAGTGGTCAAAAGCAGTAGATAAACCTTATACAGTCGGCAAAGCCCATCAGATCAGAGGGGGTGTTAGGTAGTAGTGGGTGGCACAGTAATCCAAGCAAAGATAGTATAACCTAGCAAGGAAGCCATCGTCTAGAGGTACGTTCTCATACATATTGATTTTTTTTCATAATCTCTCTCATCACACTAGATTTTATCATCCTCTTGAGTTAACCTCGTGAACAGACATACTTACTCTCACGCTTTGAGCTATCCCCGACGGAACGCCGTCAAGCTTGTGGTGTTCTTTATGTTTTTTACTATCTGAGATCGGGGCGTCTTATGTGATTGGGGCGTGGCGAAAGATCCCAGCGTTAACATTGGGCGCTAGAAGGAGGGCTTTTGAGTTCTAGTGTCATTAAAATTTTCAATCACAATCGTTTAACCTACTTCTAAGATGATGAGGAGAGGATGAGTACGCCGGAAGAAGCGAAAGCGATGGTCATAATAGCTCGTCACCGCCTCGTGTTTCGGTGAAGGATCGTCTGGGTCCTTCCAAAAGTGCTCACGAGAGCACGGCCTCTAAGCATAATTCAGGAGATCTCCGTCCGAAGATTCATGGCGGGGCTGCATTTAAGATTGGTCTTCGGTGCGGATAAAGAGCGAGATCATGGTCGAGGGCAGATGGAAGGCTCACCGACCAAGATTTATCATAGAAGTAGTCAGGAAGATAGAGCCGCCAAGTTGGCGAAGATGGCGGACGAAGCAGATAGAGCCATGGAGGTCCTGTTAAAGCAAAGAGAGGATATAGCCAAACAGATGCTTCGGGTGGCGGAATTACGGGACGAAGCATCTAGCCATGATCAGTCCGAAGGACAAAGTGGGCATAAGGAGGAGTCGCGATGAAAGGGTAAGGAGCCGAAGCGTTCCATGCGTGTTTCTAGGGATCATTCTCGAAGTAGGAGGAGATCGAGGAGCAGAACTCCCGTGGCCTCTAAGAAGGCAATAATGGCCGTTACCTCTCAGCATCGAGATGATTATCGACAAAGGAGCAGGTCGAGGGAGGTCGTACCCGAAGTCAGGGTAATGGACTATCAACGTGATCATTCTCACCATAAGGAAAGAGTTGTGTACCGAAGCAGATCAAGAAGTCCCTCCAGGGCAGTAGGATCGGCAGGAGGAGGTCGATCCTCTCAGAGACATAATGTTGTTCACGAGAAAGAGGTTTCCCCACAGCCTGAAGGCGTTGATTTTCTGGTAAAGGAGCTGAGAGAGCTCAGAAAGCAACTGGCTGAGGTCCAGCAGGTGAAGGACGCTCCGGGAAAGAAAGCATCCCCTTTTTCCTCGGATATTCTCAAGGAAAAGGCGGATATCACTAAAAAATTGCCTCGCATGGAAAGTTACGATGGAACCGGGGATCCTTATGACCATAGCCAGGCGTTCGACCGGCTAATGGACTATTACGACTTCACTGATGCTGCCAAGTGCCACACCTTTGTTACGACGCTGAGAAAGGATGCGAGACAGTGGTTGGGAACTTTGCCTTCGGATTCAATATCCTCTTGGACCGAACTTTGTGATAAATTCCATGCCCGTTTCGGGAGTAACCGAAGAAGAGGAAAGCCTACGGGTTCTCTGGCACAGATCCGGCAGTTTACCAGCGAATCTTTGGGCCAGTATGTAAAGAGGTTCAGAGAAGCAGTCGGTCAGGTGTCCGATCTTAATGATCTCCAGGCTGTAGGTTTGTTCCAGAATGGATTGGATCTGGTAAAGTCCGAAAAGTTGGTGAAGAAGTTGATGTTCAACCATCCGAAGAGCTTGGCCGAAGCCTTTGACAAGGCAGAAGGCTATATCGTTGTGGAAGAAGCTATGAACAGCCTGAAGCATCCTCCTTCGGATCAGGTGAAAGAGTCAGTAGCTCCTAAGGTCGAAGTTGAATAGAGGAGAACGGGGGGGTATAATGATCGGACAAAGGGCAGTTCGAAAAAATACAATAATTCCTGGCGGCAAGGAAGCAGTCATCCCTCCGTTCCGGCCCCGAAGGTGAATAAGGTCTACACCAAACTAAACACTGATAGATCTATAATTCTGGACCAAATCAGAAATCAACCTTTCTTCGAGCCACCCCGTGATAACTACCGAACCGGGCAGGGTAACTCTCGTAAGTATTGTGGCTATCATCAGGCCGCTGGCCACGACACTAACGAGTGTTGCAATTTGAAAGACTTTGTGGAGAGGAAGATTAAGGATGGCTTGTTGGTGCAGTATGTGGCCGTGAGTGATCAGCAGAATATTAACCGTACTATTCAGACTGTTCAAATGGCCCCAGTGCCGCAGCCAAGGCATGTCATCGATGTGATAACCGGTGGATCTGCAGGGAAGTTGATAGGGAGGAAGAGAAGGGCTTACCTGGATTCGGTCATGACTATGATAGATGCTCCCCTGAAGGTGGATAGACCATTCCCCGGGACTGTCATATCATTTACTGACACTGACTATCCTTCGGAACCCATCGAGCCACATGAGGGGGCCTTGGTGATCACAGCGCAAGTGGGAACGGTGGACATAAAGTGCATGATGATAGATAATGGATCTTCAGTGGATATTCTATACGCCCATGCCTATCAGAGGATGCACCTTGATGGGCAGAAAATGGAGGTCGGGCAGGAAGCTCCTTTATACGGCTTCAGCAACGATCCGGTCAAAGTTGCGAGCACTATCGAACTCCGGTTATCTTGACACAAAGACCCCAAAGAGTCGAAATAGTATGTAAATTCTATGTTGTGCACGTTGATTCACCACAACGCTTATACTTGGGAAGACCTACCTTAACTCGCTTCTCAAGTTGTGACCTCCATCCTCATTTCAAAGTCAAGTTCCCCACTACTCATGGAGTAGGAGAGGTGGCGGGGACTTGGATCTAGCCCGACGATGCTACCGGAATCATTATTTCCTTCCTGAGTGGGGGTCAAGAAAACAAAAGCGGCGATGGCAATTGAGATTGAGCCCTTTACCGAAAGTAGTTCCGAATCGATGGTGATTCTGCCGGGGACTGGGGAGGAGGTCGAGTTGATCCATGGAAAGCCGACAAGACCGTGAAGATCGGTCGGTCTACTGTAACCTCTTCTTCGACAAACCTTATAGAACTCTTATATCGCTATGCAGATATTTTTGCATGGGAACCGAGGGACATGCACGAGTTAGTCGGAAGATAGTGAGCACACGATTCGAATGTAGATCCCTCAAGAAGCGGCGTTCGGAAAAGGCGGATCTTTATGCTTGAAAGCGACGTAAAATCATTGATGAGGAAATAGCAAAGTCATTTGGTGCCGACTTCATCTATGAAATTGATTATCCAGTGGATGGCGAATGTGGTGTTGGTGCGAAGCGAGAATGGAAAATGGCGGGTTTGCATCGACTACACCGACCTCAATAAATCTTGTCCGAAGGACTTTTATCCTCTGCCCCATATTGATTAGTTTATCGATGCCACTTCGGGGTATGCATTACTAAGCTTTATGGATGCTTTTTCGTGTTATCACCAAATATCCATGCGTAAAGAGGACATCCCAAAGACTGCAAGTTTATTACACACCGATTCGGTTATACGCCTACAAGAAGATGACTTTTGGCCTTATAAATGCCGGAGCCACTTACCGAGAATGATGAACTTCATCTTCGATAGGCAATTTGGTAGAACATGGAGGTATACGTCGATGACATGATCGTGAAAAGCATGCGAGTTCGTGAGTCATTTGACGATCTAGAGGAGTGCTTTCAGATCGTCCGTCATCGCTCAATCGAGACTTAATCCGACCAAGTGCACTTTTGGCCTCGGTGCGAGGAAGTTTTGGGTTATCTTGTCGATCAAAGGGTATCGAGGCCAATCCGGAGAAGATTCGAGCCATTCTTGATATGAAGACTCCTCACTGCTCAAAGATGTCCAACGTCGGTCGACAGGATTGCGACTTTGAGGAGGTTCGTCCGCCAGATCTGCGCAGAGGTGCCTTCCTTTCTTTGATACATTGAAAGGGCCAAGAATACGAAGACGTTCCAGTGGAATTCAGAGTGTGAAGACGCCTTCCAGAGCATAAAGGTGTATCTTTCTTCGGCTCTTTTATTGGTGAAGCCCGCTCCAGCAGAGACCTTATATATGTACCTTGCAGCAAGTTTGTTAGCGGTTGGTGCAATACTGGTTCGAGAGGTCAGTGGAAAGCAGCATCCGGTCTATTATGTCAGTCACGTCCTGCGAGATGCTGAAACCAGGTATCCGAATATTGAGAAATTTGCCTTCGCCTTGATAATTTCTAGTAGAAAGCTTCGACAGTATTTTTAAGGTCGCTCTCGGTCGCCTCTGCGGATCGACCATTGAAGAAGGTGATGGGCAAGCCAGAAGTTTCAGGAAGATTAGCGGCATGGACAATGGAGTTGTCACAGTTTTTCATCAAATACCATCCACGAACCGCTATCAAAGGTCAAGCTTTGGCCGATTTCATGGTAGAATGTTCGTTCACCGAAGCAAATGCCGAAGTTCTGGGATCTTTGAATCGTCCGATCGAAAGATTCTGCGTTCTTCAACAGAGCGAGAATATTTGGACTCTATATGCAGATGGTTCCTCTACCCTAACTGTTAGTGGGGCAGGAATTATCTTGACAAGTCCGGACGGATTCAAAGTTCAACAGGCCATCAGATTCGGATTTAAAGCGAGGAACAACGAAGTCGAGTATGAAGCAGTGCTAGCGGGTGTTCGATTGGCAAAGAGTCTAGAGGTCCAGAAGCTTATCATTTACAGTGACTCTCAGTTGGTCGTCAAGCAGCTGTCGGGAGATTATGAGGCTCGTGGAACTCGGATGATCAAATATCTGGCAGAGTTAAAAGACCGACTTCAGTATTTCTCTTCATACGAATTTCAGGGCATAGAGCGTAATGACAATTCCATTGCCGATGGCTTATCGAAGTTGGCCACTACGGATGCGGATGTCTTCAACGGATCAGTTTATTTAGAAGTATTGCAGCAACCGAGTGTTCAGTATGAAGCGGTGATGTGTATCGATCGATCTAACTGCTGGATGACCCCCTACATCGAGTATTTGGCAGATGGCGTCCTTCCTTCGAATCAGATGTTGGCAAAGAAGATCAAGTACAGGAGTGCCAATTTTGTTCTTATTGATGGGGATCTTTATCGATTGGCCTTTTCTTCCCCGTTACTGAAGTGTTTGGTCCCATCCGAGGCAGAATATGCTCTTTGGGAAGTTCACGAGGGAATTTGCGGTGATCATATGGCTGCTAAATCTTTGGCTTACAAAGTACTTCGGCAAGGATACTATTGGCCTACAATTTTCAAGGAAGCTACAGAGTATGTCAAGAAATGTGAAAAGTGCCAACTCAACAGTCCGATCCCACATCAGCCACCGGAAGAGCTATACTCGATTTTATCTCCTATACCTTCATTTGTCTGGGGGTAGATATCTCGGGTCCATTGCCTAAAGCTAAAGGTCGTTAGCTTTGTCATAGTTGCTATTGATTACATGACTAAGTGGGTAGAGGCGAAGCCACTTGATTAATAACGAGCAAGAATGTTTGAAGTTCATAAAAGAGTCCGTAGTGTTTCGCCGGGATCCCTAGAGAATTTAATATCTACAACGGGACGCCATTAAGGGATCAAAATTTGAAGCATTTTTAAAGGAGTTGGATTCAAAGATAAGAAGACTTCAAAGGCTCATCCACAATCAAATGGCCAAGTTGAGGTGACCAACGGAATGACTGTTTGAAGCAGGATCAAGCCTTGATCGGATGAAGCTAAAGGAAGATGGCGGAGGAGTCGCTCAACAGATTGTGGGCTTACTTAGGACTACACCGAGGACTATCACTTTGGAGATTCACCTTTTCGATCGCCTATATGTATCGATGCCTTAGTCCTCATCAAAATTGGATCTCCCGTCTTTAGGTCGACCAATACAAAGAGATCTATAATGACGAAGGATCAAGGCCAATTTGGATCTGCTAGAAGAAGTCGAGAGGTGGCTCTACTTTAAATGCCGCATTATCAACGAAGAGTAGCTAAGCATTATAACAAAGGAGTCAAGCTTGCAGATTCAAGTAGGAGACTTAGTCCCTCGGAGAAGCCGAAGCTTCTACACCTCAAAACACGGGAAAGTTAATGCCAAACTGGGAAGGGCCTTATGAAGTAATCGAAGTATCAAAGCCGGGCACTTATTGGTTAAGGGCATTAGATGGTTCCAAAATCAAAAACACTTGGCATGCTGGCAGACTTCGGAAATACTTTCAATAAAGATCAAGTTAATTCATCAGAAGTCTGTATATTATTGTTCATTATCAATAAAAAGTCACTTTTTCACTATTGGTCCTGGTCCTATTTGTCCTATGGTCACTACGGTGTAAGGAGGTATGGTAGGACTCGCTGGCCATTCGATGGCAGCCCATTTGTTGTTCTACCCCGAGTGGTAGATAAAGGATCCTATATTGATTTTACCAGGTGGTAAATCAATGGTCACTATTAGTCTTGGTCCTATTTGTCCTATGGTCACTACTGGTTGTAAGGAGGTATAATAGGACTCACCGCCATTCGATGGCGAATTTCATTTGTTGTTCTACCCCGAGTGGTAGACAAAGGATCCTATATTGATTTTACCAGGGTGGTAAATCAATGGTCACTATTGGTCCTGGTCCTATTTGTCCTATGGTCACTACGGTGTAAGGAGGTATGGTAGGACTCGCTGGCCATTCGATGGCAGCCCATTTGTTGTTCTACCCCGAGTGGTAGACAAAGGATCCTATATTGATCTTACCAGGGTGGTAAGTCAATGGTCACAATTGGTCCTTATATCTTGGTCCTTATATCTTGATCCTTATATCTTGGTCCTTATATCTTGATCCTTATATCTTGGTCCTTATATCTTGATCCTTATATCTTGGTCCTTATATAATTGTTTCACCTCGAGTGGTAAACAAATGACCAATCTCACACTTTGGAGCCGATGAGTATGTATTACTTTATTTAAGTGTTGAGTTCAGTCCTTTCAGTTCAGTTAAATTAAATTCTGTCCATGAAATTCAATTCACTTCGTCTCATACATTAACTATTATATCTCTTAACTGGTTCACTGTTTAGGTTCATTTTACTGATATTGAATTATTGACAAGAAACTAATCGAAAACATAGTTCACAATTAAGGAAATTGCAGATTCATCAGGAAAACTAAAACATTCATTCGATCTATTCATTCATGAACAAAAATACACCAATATAGAAACATTGACAACCTCCATATATAAAATTTCAAAATGATCCCAAAAACATAAAAAGTTTAAACAGATAAATTTTTACATAAGTAAGAATGAAAGCAGGAAGAACGCCTAGGCACCACCTTCGTCTTCGGAGTTGAGCAAAGTTGGATCCAGTTGAGCAGCAGACAGTTTTTCTTTGCCTCTCTCTCGGCATCTTTGTAACCTTTCCGAGTAGACTTTCATGATCTCGACGTTAAGTTCGTCCGAATCCCTATATTCTGCCTGTATCTGCTTTCTGAGCTCTTCGGTCAGAAGAGGACCCCTTCCCTCAAGCTCCTTTATTTTAAGACGAAGCTTGTGGCGTTTGTTCTTATGTCTCCGTCCTTCATCCCAGGCGTTTGATTGAGCCTCGCCAAGTTGAATGGCGAGCTTGGTTGGTCAAGAAAACTCCTCATTCTTGGCCCTCGGGGCGGTGTTTTCTTGACCAAGCCGGCTCGAATCGATTAAAGTTTGTTGGTCGGCTTTGGATGCGCCAACCCATCCTCATGGCCCTTTAGTTCATCATCGACGTCTTCAATTCCATCTTAGCTCGATCCAAGTCTCGTTGGAGGCCATCGATGACATGAAGAAGCGTCTTCTCGATCGGCCTTTTCTTGAGCCAAGGTCGATCTCAGCATGTTGATCTCCTGTCTCATGAAATTTTCCTCGGCTTCCCCATTTATGTGTCTTGGACGCAAACGTCCAAAGACAACGATTGGCTCGCGATATGTCCAAACAAAGGCTCAAGCCAAGCATTTCTAGATATCCAATTAAACGGAAAAAAGATGTAAAAATAAAGAAATGATTATTTACCTTAGCGGATAGCTCATCCCTTCATCGAGCAGATTCCCGTCCGTGTGATCACTGAACCGATGATCGTCAGCGTTCCTTACGAAGGCCCAGAATAGGTCAAACGGAAAGTTAGCATTGAATCTAGGCCACAAAGTCGGAGATCCCATGGCCTCGGCATGATAACCCTGACCTGAAGGACCGGGTCATTTAGGCGAGGGTCTTAACCTTTCTGGGGAAGGAGCTGGTTGCTCAGGAGGAGTAGGTTCAGGTTCAGCGTACACGGTCTCGAGAGATGGAGATTTATTTGGACTGGGTACTTGGACAGGAGCGGCGATGCAAAGGCTTGGATGGTCATCGGTGTTCTTTTTCTCTTCCGGACGAGTTTAGATAGCTTCATCCCGATCACCCTCTTGACAATCAGATTCTACTGGGGGCACGAAAGGAGGAATGATCAAGATTGGGGCACCCTAAGCTCTTCAAATGATCGAGAGTATTATTTTGCTTTTCAATTTTTTGGTTCAAGGATGCTTCTTCGATCGGACGATCGATAAAGCCTCCTCGTCCGAGGTATGGATGTGGTAGATGGCTCGACTTCGGGGTGGTTTCGGAAGGGATTGGAAAGGTTGTTGATCTTGGTTTTTCGATTGCCTCTCTTCTTGACGAGGACGGAGGGTTTCGTCCGAATCGAACCTCATCGACTTCGGTTCGTCGATTCTGAACTCATCTCAGATGTATCTCTCGAATCGGTTCAACTTCGGGAGTAGCCTCTGTCGCCAGAGTTTCAACAGCTTTCGAAGACCTTCCGGACAAAAAATCTTCGAACTCTTTTATCTCTAAAGAGCTCGGTTTGATCAAAGATACTGCATAACCAAAACAACTCTGTGTTAGAATCCACATTATAAAAGCATTTTCAAAAAATTCGTATATATATAAAATAGACCGATACTTACATTTATGGTCATATAACCATGCTTGCTTCGAGAGGAGTCCGTACTTCCACTCCACCTTGGGGAAATTGTCAAAAAGTTCCATCATTTCTATTTCTCTTTCTTCAGAAATGTCTCCAAAGTCAGCAGAGATCTTCTCGTCAGTGGCCCAGTTCGGTAGGGAAGAGATTTCGGGGCCTTTGACGTAGAACCACTTTTCATGCCAGCCCCTGTTGCTCGAAGGCGTGTTCACCAACGAACGCCTCTCGAACTTCTCTCCTGACTTTGGAGAATGCTTGCTAATGGCCTTGAACCCCTTCTCCCTAGATTACTATTTTGTATACTGTGAAGAAGAAGTCCAGGGAGGGCTCCACGCCCAATTCGTGACAGAAGGCCACGAAGGCCAAGATGTGAATGTATGAGTTCGGTACTAGTTGGGCGAACCCCACCCCCAGAAACCCCAGCAAGGTTACTATGAAGATATGCAAAGGGAAACGAACCCCCTTCTCCAACAGAGTCACAGGAACGGCCGTCCAACCTTCTGGCCGTTGGTATATCTTTTCACCTAACTAGGACCCCTAGTCATGTATGGGTATCCGGATGTGATATCGAGACCTAATCCTCTTTAGTTCACCTCTCCGTGACGATCGAGGGAGTATTGGCATGCGAGAATCGCTCAGTACTCCTGTAGTATTCAGAGAGAGTGTTGGGATTTTTTGGGGGAGGGTTCTTATCAGATTTCGACCCCTTTGGGTTTAGTGTCGAGGCTCCTTCATGAGCAACAGTGGTAGGATTTGGTGGAACGACTGTGGGTGGGGTTACCAAAGATAGAGAGCCTTGTGTGCGAATCACAGGAAGCCATTGTTGATTAGTTGCAGAAGAAAGGAGAAAGTTCAGAAAGTTAGAGAGTTCGGAAGGAGCTCGAAATTCAAATGGGCAGGTAAAACTGTCAAAATTGGTAAAGTTACCTTTTATACTGACGGTTACACGGTGTTCAAGGTCGGCTCATTAAATATTAGTAATGATTTGGAATTTGAATGGGAAGGGTCCGATTCCGGGTTCATGTATCTATTTGATAGGGCTTTTCTGATTTGGGCCTCCATTCTCTTTTCCTTTCATTTCGTGAATAGCAATTGGGTACACTTCAATTATCTCCTACTATGGACCTTTAGTAAACTATCTTGGGCCATTCATAGTTTTCTACTAAACATTCTGTTTAACAAAAAACTAGGGGAAATGTTGGGTCGTGATATTTCCTATTTTTAGGTTTCTGCACATCGGGGCCTATTCACATAAACAATCTATGGGGCCTCTATTATTAATCCGTGAAAGTCACCGGGCCCATCACCATATTATATCCGTTTAAACCCTTTAAGGCCTAAAGGTCGGTCCAATGGATCGACCCATTAGATATTTTAATAATCATTGTTACTTTAACTTGTGATGATGAAAAAGCATGACGGTTGACGAAGGCTCCTCGCCATGCATTAATGTGGATGGGATCATAGCCGTGGCGGCCAGAGAAAACAATGGCCAAAAGCGATGAGATAAACCTTATACACGGTCAGCAGAGCCCATCGATCGTAGGGGTGTCGTCGGTAGTAGTGGGTGGCACAAGAATCCAAGCAAAGATAGTATAACCTAGCAAGGAAGACATCGTCTAGAGGTACATTCTCATACATATTGATTTTTTTTCATAATCTCTCTCATCACACTAGATTTTATCATCCTCTTGAGTTAACCTCATGAACAAACATACTTACTCTCACGCCTGAGCTATCCCCGTGGCCCCTACCGTCAAGCTTGGTGTGTTTGTCGTGTTTATTGTCTTGGTGATCGACGTCTTTTCGTGATTGGGACGTGGAGAAAGATCCCGGCGTTAACAAATACCATATTTTATAAGCCGACTTTCATTTTCAGGCAGTAAGAATTTACTTTGTATCCGTTTGGTACGACAGTTTGGTGTGATGCGGTGAAATAAAAAAATTTTAAATTTAAAGAGTGTAAAAAATTAGAAAAAAATTTAAATAGTATTTTGTTAAAAAATTGTAAAAGTATTTTTTAATAATTTTTTTTTACAATTGTATGATATGAACTTTAAATATTGTTATTGTTTATTTTATTTAACAATATAAGGATAACTGTGTGCATTGAGTTTTAGTCAAAACGGTTCACAAACTTTTGACTTGTACTAAAAGTGCTTTTAAGCCAAAACCTCATCCCACTAAAACTTTTTAAAAGCACTTTTGGAGGATCATCGTTACCAATAGAGCTGAGCAAGTAACCAAATTGGAACCGAAATCACACCAAAAATTGCACGAACCGCACCAATTAAAACCGCACCAACGGTTTCGGTGTATGTGATGGTTTTAGGTAGGTTAAATAACCAAATTTACGGTTCCAGTTTGGTTGTTAACCAAAACCGCACGCATAAAACCGATTTTATGAAAGCTAACAACCTTACGAAAACAATCGTTTTTAGCATGATGAGTAGTTAACCAATCAATCCCTAAAATCACATCAAATGCAAGTATTTTCAAAGAGATAAGATCAACAGGTAACGTGCGGTTACCGATTTGAATTAAACAAGACTTATAAACAGTGGATGTAATGGAGATTTCTCCTAACGAAGTTTCAACAGATAAGTCAAAGTCTAATTTCTCCGGAGTTAAATTTAAACGTTGAGCGCACGTAGGAGAAATAAAAGAATGGGTAGAACCGGTATCAAATAAAGTATATACCTCGCTAGAGTTTATGATTAGCTTACCCGTGATCACCTCGTTTGGATTCCTCGCTTTTTGGGAGGTTACGACAAATGCTCTCCCTTGAACTACCGATTTTGTCTTATCTGGGACGACCTTTGATGCCTCCATCCTAGCTAGACTTGACTTTGGTACACGACAAAATCGGGCTAGGTGACCTTCTTTTCCACAATTATAACATGCTTTGGACTGCATCACGCAGTTTGAACTGATATGTCCCTCCCCTCCGCATTTGTAACATACGACCGGCGGTCATTCTCCTTCCTTGAAAACGGGTGTCGGTGCTGCTGTCTTTCCATCGTTGTTGAACCTTCTCTTCTTGAAATTTTCACTCCTATTGTCTTGGCCATGATTACCACCGAAGTGGTTACCATTTTTGGCGTGTTGATTCCCTCCACGTTTGTTGTCACCGCTTCGATGACTGCTACCACTAGTAGTATCGCTTTACCGGCTGCTATCTCTTGGTTGGGTTGACTCATTATTACGCTCCAATAACTGAGCCCTATTTACAACATCTGAATACAAACATAGTTTGTGAGAAATGAGGTATTAACGTATCTCGGGTTTCAAATCTCTTAGAAACATCTGCGTCATTCTCTCTTCATTATCAACCAAGTGGGACGCAAACCGGGATAACTCGGTAAACTTAGCTTCATACTGCGCCATGGTCATATTGTTTTGCTCCATCTTGATAAACTCTACCTCCTTCATGTGACGAATACTTTTGGGAAAGTACTTGTCGTTGAACAGTTCTTGGAACTTCTCCCAAGACATCTTCAGTGCGGCAGATTGAGTACGCTTTACAAATTCCCACCAGTAATCTGTCTCTGCTCGCAACATGAAGGTGGCAAATGGATCCTTCTGGTATTCGAAGCATCCCAAGACATCAAATATCTTGGTGATCTACTTTATCCACGTCTCCGCCTTAAGTGATTTTGGCTCTCCAAAAAACTCCGGTGGTCCCAGCTCCTTGAACTATTTAGCGGTAACCGTCCGAGAGTTTCCAGTGTTTTTGCCTGCATTTTGAATAGGAGTCTCTCTCGCCTGATGTTGCATGAATTGCATAAAGCCTTTGAACATCCCATCATTCATCATCTGGTCGGTGTTATTATTTACATGAGGATTATTGCCTTCCTGATGCACATTATCCTGGGTATTGATCGTTGGTAACTCAACGGTCTCATGTGCTTCATTGCTTATCTTAACATTTTCGGATGCCATTTTCAAATACTGCCATAAAACAAGGGTTAATTGACATGTCACATATTATCCCTATACTCTGACCGACCAATTAAATACCAAATAAACTTAGGTATGTCATACTAGCGAAGAAATTACTAGCGAAGAAATTCCCCGTCTCTCCCCTCCTAGTTCTTGTCTCACATCTCAACAAGGGATCATATCCCTAAGCTTTGATACCAACTGTGATGCCCCAAAAATAGGTATACATCACCCATCTTGAGTCGCCACATACATGGTACAAAATTCAAATACAACTTAATAATACAACTGTCGTGTAAAATACGATAAAACATAAACTGAGAGTTTTAATACGAATATTGTCTTCTAGACAATATTCAAACTCAAATGGAGTCCTCATTACATTTATTATCACACTATTTAACAGAATAATGAGGACTACTAATGCTATCATCTGGACCGTCACTCCGTTCCCCGACTAGTCTCAGCTATAGTCTCATTTCCTAAAGAGAACAATGAAAGCAAAGGATGAGCTCAACTAGCTCAGTAAGAAATATTATGACCAAGATAATGCATAATAAGTTATCGTTAGCCTTCAACAATGTTAAACTGATAGAATATAATAGACAACAAGTTTAACTGCAGCGGAACAAGCAATCCATTAGAAGAGTCAAGTAGAGCATGATATCTACTATCTTCTATGATTTAAAAATATTTTCATCAACTTTATCGCTGAGACTCATCTTAACAAATAAACCACATCATCGAATCATCCATGCACCACGGCCAATGATATTCATGTAATCATCAATGATCATGACTATACCGAATAATCATTGGTCATAATCATACCAACAACTGTCCATCAATGAACTACAAGCCAATGAGGACTTTTACAACATCATTTGTAACATTACGGGTCATGATTATACTGAATGATTCTTGGTCATAATCATACCAATTAATAGTTCATCTATGCACGTAAGCCAAAGATGACTTTCATTACAATATAAGCGTGAGGATGATGACAATGATATAAGAATTCAATTAAAAGAAACAAAGGATAAATTTTTAAAGATTTATAATTTAATTTATCCAGAATTCAATAATGTTAAAATTGCCAACATGATACTGTTTTGTGGAGTAAAATTCAAGAACGATATTGTATCAAAAATGATTTGGACCGAAAAGAAATCAATTTTTGTCATGAATAGTACTTTGGGTGAATAGTACCCGGGTGAATAGTACCCCATGAATAATACTTCGAGAATAGTACCCCGTGAATAGTACTTTATGAATAGTACTCGTGAATAGTATTTTATGAATAGTACCCGTGAATAGTACTTTTGTGAATAGTACCGTATAAATGAATAGTACTCATGGACAGTACTCCAGCATGAAAAGCTTAAAATTTAACAAGAATGTGCAAAAAATATCCTTGTGAAATGATACTAGTTGAAACGCAAATTTCAAGGATATTCTACTAATTTTACGTAGTATAGAAGCAATACTTTAACAAGATAAGGGTATAATCAGGAATACGAGACGAAATAATATTACTCATATACTACAGAGTATAGAAGAAAATATTATTCCTATGAATACTGAACAAAATAATATCCCTTACCTCAGAAAAAGACTGGATACTAGAATAGTGAGGTAGCAGACTTCTCTTCTTCTTTCTCTCTATAGCTTATCTCTCTATAATTGCTCTTGTGAGTCTTAGTTAATTGGTGAAAATGAAAGAAGAATGAGCTTCTATTTATAGGAAAATATAGTTTCGATAATTGCACGTTTTGGGGCTCGAAATATTACAGTATAATACCTTTGTCTTTTCCTTCATTTTTAATTTAGTCTTGCAAGTATTATCAAACTTGCACCACCTCCCCTAATAGTACATCATGTGAATCAATAGTACGTTCATATGAATCAATAGTTCTATATATGTGAAAAAAATAATTACTGTGACGCCCCCAAAAAAAGGTATACATCACCCATCTTGAGTCGCCAGATACATGGTACATAAATTCAAATACAACTTAATAATACAACTGTCGTGTATAATACGACAAAACATAAGATGAGAGTTTATACAAGAATATTGCCTTCTAGACAATATCCACATCCAATGGCGTCCTCATTGCATTTATTATTACACTATTTCACAGAATAGTGAGGACTACTAATGCACCATCTAAGACCATCACTCTGTTCCCCGACTAGTGCCAGCTACATTCTCATTTCCTGAAGAGAACAATGAAAGAAAGGGTGAGCTCAACTAGCCAGGTAAGAAATATTATGACTAAGATAATGCAGAATAAATTATCGATAGCCTTCAACAGTGTTAAACTGATATAATATAACAAACATCAAGTTTAACTACAGCGAAACAAGCAATCCATTAGAAAAGTCAAATAGAGAATAAAATCTACTATCTTCTATGATTTAAAAGGTTTTTCATCACTTTAATCGCTGAGACTCAGCTCAATAAATAATCCACATCATCAAATCATCCCCGCACTACAAAGCCAATGATATTCTTTAAGATCACGACCACGAATTATCCATGCGCACTACGGGCAAAGATAATCGTGTTTTCATCAACTGGCCTTGATCATGCCATAAAACAATTCATCTTTGCACCTTGGCGAAGAGAATCCATAGCCATAATCATACCAAAAAATCGTCCATCAATGCACTACGGCCAATGAGGACTTTTTCATTAAGATCACAACCACAAATTATCCATGCACTTTATGGGCCAAAGATAATCGTATTTTTATCAACGGTCCCGATCATGCTATAAAATAATTCATCTTTGCACCTTGGCCAAGAGAATCCATAGCCATAATCATACCAAAACCGTCCCATCAATGCACTACGGGCTAATGATGACTTTTTCCACATCATTTGCAACATTACGGTCATGATTATACCGACTAATTCCTGGTCATAATCATACCAAGTCCATCTATGCACTACAGGCCACAGATGACTTTCAACATAATATAAATGCGAGGATGATGACAATATTATAAGCATTAATCAAACTAAATCAAAGATAAATATTAAAGACTTTAAATTTATCTAAACATTATCAATCACTTAATAAAATCATAATCTAATATTGTTAATACTATAACAATATTTTAATCACTTCTTAAAAATTACATTTAATTGTTTACACTTTTCCAAATAATGCATTTAATCATTCAAAAATACCATACTCATAAGATTTCATCACCAATAATCAAATTACTCATCAAAAATATGCACATACTTTATATAGGATTTTCAAGCCCTAAAATCTTATTTACCAATTCTTCAACTTCACATAACATATTTAACTCATATGTTCGTAACTAAACTATTTTCATGAAAAATACCAAATCAGTCTTAAAAATTATTCTTTTCTGGAATTTAGCATAATATAGTCCCATATTGAACATGTATTTTTCTCGACATTTTTAAAATTTATTTACTATTTTTCAAAAATCAATTTCTAATTAATTCCTTAAGAAATTAGCTACCTCAAGGTTAACTCCAGAAATTCCCAAATCTTGGCAGGATCTTACACATGTTAACGTGAGCTTCCAGTTTAAATTTCATTGTCATCGGAGTTATAGAACTCTGGTTATTGCATTTTTCGTCGAAAAAACCTAAATACTGAAATTGTCATAACTTGCTCATTTTAAGTCGGAATGAGCTCATTTTTGAACAGAGGTACTTTATACCATATATTTTCATGTCCCAAAAGGACAAAATTTTCTCTCAAAAATTAAGTGGCCAAAAATGCCCTTTTAAAAATCAAGCGAGTGAGCTTTTTCCCATTTTTCACTTTTTTCGCTTTCTTAAAAATCACCCAATACTGAAAAAATCTACAACACCTTTTCAAAGGATTCCACTTGGATAAGTTACAAAACTCATAGCCTAACTCTAGAACTTGACCACACTCAAAAATTGAAATATAATAGGAGATATGGTCAATTGAATTTCATGTTCCATTTTTACCAAAATCTGACTTTTCAACCCTTTGTGATTTCTAAGAACTTTCATGTTTTCACATAATAACCAACATAACTTATTATAACACTTACTAATACCACATATACCCATGATTTTCATTAGTCCAATGATTTTATTATAACTTTCATCATAATCCACTTAAATGATCATTTCCACAATTTAACAAGGAATGAAATACAAAGGATCGTTTCACCACGCATGTGGTAATCCACATAGATGTGTTATTCAAATGTAATAATAAAGAATGGAATAACAATGAAATCACCATGCATGCATGCGATAGAGACCGCATGCATAAAGTTATTCCCAAATGTAATAATAAAGATGAACCGGTCCCAGCATAAAATGCATGCGAGATAAGATATTCCAACAGAATAATAAAGAATGGAATAACAACAGAAATCACCATGCATGCGATAGACCGCACAGACAGGTTATTCCAAACATAATAATAAAGACGGAACCAGGTCCGGCGTAAAATGCACAGACAGGATATTCCAACAGAATAATAAAGAATGGAATAACAACATAAATCACAATGCATGCGATAGAATCACACAAACAAAGTTATTCCAATGTAATAATTAATGGAACCGTGTCAAAGCGTAATGTCACCGAAGCGATATATTAGATAGAATAATAAAGAATGGAATAATAGAAGAATTTCACCATATATGCGGTGCTTCGCATAAATAGGTTATTCCAACATAATAATAAAGAATGGAATAACAGAAGTTCTCTTCATGAATACGAAAGAATAACACCCCTTATAGGTACAACAAATAATATCCCTTACCAAACGAAAATAACATCCCTTACCTTTGAAAGAAGAGTATTCCGATTGGTAGGGCGAGGATATACTCGAAGAAAACTTGTACTACGCTCAAAGCTTTCTTAAACTCTAAAGAAATACGCTCAAGTTTATAGAAGAAGAATTCTCTCTATAGTTTCTCTCGAGAGAGTTTCAGTGAATTCGTAAGAAATAATGAATGAATGAGCTTCTATTTATAGAAGAATGGACTGCATAGTAACTAATTCATGAATGGTCCAGATTGATTTACTTTAATCGGACGGTCCAGATTTAAAGAAAAATCTTTTAGATAAAATTTAATATATTCTATTTATAATCTAATAAAACGAATAACTTTATTAAAGTATTCTGTTTTATATAAAAAGATTTTATTATGCAAAACACTATGCAGGCACTATGCAATACTATGCATAATAAAATATAATATATTCTAATTATTGTCTAATAAAACAGATAACTTTATAAAAGTATTCTTTTTTATATAAAAAGAGTTTACTATTAACCTAATAAAACGAATAACTTTATAAAAGTATTCTGTTCTATATTAAAAACTTTTCTGTTATATTACATTAATAATACTAATAAAACAAAATTTATATATATATATATATATATATATATATATATATATACAATCAACAATAATTGAATCAAATAACGTGAGATACTACGCAAAGAACTCATCATGTAGCAATAATTGAACAAAACTGAGTGACTTCTCACGTAAACATCAATAATTAATACCATGTGCTACTATGCAACCACGCGTATTACTGTACTTTTACTACCGAGTAGTTCAACAGTATCAACGGCAAAACTTCCGCCGTTATTTTCATAATTTTTTTTTTGTCATTTTCTCAATCCGACAATAATTCCGTTGTGGGGTCCATCAATGATTGTGCCGTCGTACGAATATTCCCTGTTAAAACGAATATTCTCCGACCAATCGAATATAATATGACAACTTGTATACTTTGCAAAATTTATAAATACTACCCACAACTATTATATCAAATCCTCACCATAATATTAAAAAAATTATTTCGAGAAAATTAAATATTTGTTCATAAAATCTGGGGTCTCACAATCTCCCCTCCTTATAGAATTTCGCCCTTAAAATTTACACATGTACCTGATATTCGAAGAGATGAGAATACCTTGCTTTCTTTTCGGATTGTACCTTCCCGGTTAATTCCGCTCTATCATGATTTTCCCATTTCTCATATCTTGTATTTCAAATATCATTCTAGAACTTAGTTTCAAAACAAGGGTTAATTAACATATCACATATTAACCCTATACTCTGACCGACCAATTAAATAACAAATAAACTTAGGTAGGTCATACTAGTGAAGGAATTCCCCGTCTCTCCCCTCCTAGTTCTTATCTCACATCTTAGCCAGTGATCATATCTCTAAGCTTTGATACCAACTGTGACGTCCCCAAAATAGGTATACATCACCCATCTTGGGTGCATGGATATACATGGTACGTAATACAAATACAATCTTAAATATACAACAAAAAGTCGAGTTTTAATACAAATATTGTCTTCTAGACAATATCCACTCTCGAAATAACTCCTCATTACAATTATTATCACACTATTTCATAGAATAGTGAGGACTACTAATGCTATCATCCGGACCATCACTCCGTCTCCCAGACTAGTACTGCTTACGTTCTCATTTCACGAAGAAAAAAGCAGTGAAAGAAAGGATGAGCTCAACTAGCCCAAGAAGAAAAATATTATGACTAAGATAATGCCAATAAAATTATCATTAGCCTTCAACAATGTTAAACTGATAAAATACAATAGATAACAAGTTTAACTGCAGTGGAATAAGCAATCCATTAAAAGAGTCAAGTAGAGAATAAAATCTACTATCTTTTATGATTTTAAAAGTTTTTCATCACTTTTATCACGAGACTCGAACAATAAATAATCCACATCATCCCCGCACTACTACCAAGGATATTCATTAGGTCACGACCACAAATTATCCATGCACTACGGGCCAAGGATATTCGTGTATTCATCAATGGTCATGATCATGCCAACAACTCGTCCATCAATGCACTACGGACCAATGAGGACTTTTATCACATCATTTGTAACATTACTATTATGATTATACCGAATAATCCTCGGTCATAATCATACCAAGTGCATCTATGCACTACAGAATACATATGACTTTCAAAAATATAAACACGAGGATGATGACAATGATATAAGAATTCAATAAAATAAGTTCACGAATTAATTTATCCAGGAACTAATAACGTCCAAATTGTCAACATGATACTTCTTTGTAGAGTAAAATTCAAGAATACTCAGAAGAATATTTCCATAAAAAGATACTGGATGAAGCGCAAATATCAAGGATATTCCACTAATTTCATGGAGTATAGAAGTTAAAACTTTAACCAAATGAGTATAATAAAAAATGGAATAATAAAAGAAATCACCAGGCATGTGATAGATAGCACAAGCAGGTTATTCCAACAGAATAATAAATATGGAACCAGTCCCACAGAACGTAAGCATGATATGGATATTCCAATGTAATAATAAAGAAGGGAATAACATAAGGATTTCACCAAGTATAGAAAGTCCGCATATACAAAAGTTATTCCAACGTAATAATAAAGACGGACCCGGTCCCAAGTAAAAACGCATGATATGGATATTCCAATGAATAATAAAGAATGGAATAATATAAGGATTTCACCAAGTATAGGGGAGTCCGCGTATACAGGTTATTCCAACAAAATAATAAAGACGGAACCAAGTCCGGGGTAAAACACAAGACAGGATATTCCAACATAATAATAAAGAATGGGTACAGAAGAATTTCACCAAGTATAGGGTAGCCCGTGTATACAGGTTATTCCAACAGAATAATAAAGATGAAATAATAGAAGTTCTCTTTATGAATAAGAAAGAATAACACCCCTTACCGTAAAAGACACTGGATATCGAAGTAGTGAAGTAGTAGAATACTCTTCTTCTTTCTCTCTATAATTTCTCTCTCTAGAGTTTCAGTGAATTCATAAGAAATAATGAAGGAATGAGCTTATTTATAGAAGAATGGATTGAATAAGTAACTAATTCTGAATGGTCCGTTGATTTACTTTTAAACGGACGATTCAGATTGATTTACTATTAAAACTTAAAGCAACGGTCCATACTGATTTACTATTAAAACTTTAAACCAGCGATCCATATTGATTTACTATTAAAACTCATGAATAGTACTCCAACACGAAAAGTTTCCTGAATACCCGATTGAACAATATAACCTCCAGACATCAATTATCATCTAATAGATGTCGATTTCTACTAACACAAATAATCCCAACCTGATAAAACTATCAAATTCATCTTTAATCAACACGAACTTATTCATCATTAATATTATAACTCACAATATTTAGCAACCGAGTTTGTTCCAGGAAAGAGGGGGCTTTTCAATAAGGATTTCTCCTATTGGGCGCGCAATTAGGTGACCAAACCTCTCCTTGATGTAACTTCTAAACATTGTAAATATTGCAATTTAATAATATGAATAACTTTGTCGCCTCAATTATTGATTTAATAATATAACATATAATGCGGATGATCTTGTGATAATAATCGAATCAATAATATGAGAGATATGATGCGTGAATTCTTATCGTAGCAATAATCGAATCAATATCGTGTCTTCTACTATGCAACCACGCGTATTCATCAGATTTTTTACTACTGAAAGTAGTTCAACAGTTTTAACAATAACACCTCCGTAGTTATTTATAAAATATTTTTATCGTTTTCTCAATCCAACAATAATTCCATTGTGGGGTCCACCAATGATTGTCTTGCCAGATTGTAACGAATATTCCTGACAAAAAGAATATTCCCCGACTAATCGAATATTTTATAACAACTTGCATACTTAGAAAAATTTATAAATATTACCCACAACTATAACATTATATCAAATTCATTCCATAATATTCAAAAATGATATTTATAGAAAAATCATCTTTATTAAAAAAAGAGTTGGGGTCTTACAACCTCCCCTTCTTATGAAATTTCGCCCTTGAAATTAGAATACGTACCTTGTATGTCGAAGAGGTAAGGATACCTTGATTTCATTTCAGATTCTAACTCCCAGGTCATTTCCTCAACATCGTGGTTCCTCCACAAAACTTTGACTTGAGGTATAACCTTGGAGCGTAGAATATCTCCTTTTATCCAAGATTTTAACAGAACCTCCTCATATGTTAAATCTTCCGCTATTTCGTCCGGTTCTAACTCAATAATGTGGTTCGGGTCTTTCACATATTTACGTAACATAGATATGTGAAAAACATTATGAACACGAGACATACTTGGCAGAAAGCGAGTCTATAGGCCATAGTTCCTACTGTTCGAGGATTAAAAATGGGCCAATGAATCGAGGATTGAGCTTTCCTCTCTTTTCGAATCTCGTAACTCCTTTCCATGGAGCAACACGTAACAACACATGATCTCCAATATCGAATTCCACGCCCTTTCGATGAAGATCAACATAACTCTTTTGTCGATCTTGTGAGGTTTTTATACGTTGTCGGATCGTTTGAATCTTTTCCATAGTCATACGCATACCAACTCCGGTCCCAACAATGTTGCTTCACCACCTCATCATCCCAAAGATACCGAGAACGACACTTTCTTCCATACAACGCTTGAATGGAGCCATGCCAATTACTTGTTGATAACTGTTGTTGTATGAAAACTCCACCAACGGTAATAACTTGTCCCAACTTCCCTTGAAGTCAAGGACACAGAGTCTTAATAAATCTTCAAGAGTTTGAATAGTCCTCTCTGATTGTTCATCCGTATGAGGATGATATGCCGAACTAAATCGTAAATCCGTGCCCATAATTTTTTGCAAACTAACCCAAAATCTTGAAGTGAATCTTGGGTCTCGATCAGAAACTATGGATACTGGCATACCATGCAATCTTACAATCTCGTTTATATACATATTAGCAAGACGTTCAAATGTATAAGTTTCTCGTATCGGTAAGAAATGAGCAGACTTAGTCAATCTATAAACAATAACCCAAATCGCATCTATGCCTTAAGAAACCTTGGGAAGACCAGTAACAAAATCCATGGTAATGTGCTCCCACTTCCATTCTGGAATTTCAAGTGGTTTCAACAGACCTTTTGGCACTTGATGCTTCGCCTTGACTCGTTGACAAGTTAGACACCTTGAGATAAACAACGCTATCTCTCTCTTCATATTGCTCCACCAAAATGTATGACGAAGATCACGATACATTTTGGTACTCCCAGGATGGATTGCAAACGGTGTGTTGTGCACCTCCATCATGATTCTATACTTTAAATCAGGGTTGTTAGGAACACAAAGTCTGGAGTTGACTCGAAGTATTCTTTCTTCATCGATTCTTCCTAAGCTTCCTAGCACCTTCTTGCACTTTCTTCCTCATACGCATCGACCTCCAAGTCTCAGCAGCTTGAGCGAATTTAACTTTATCAATTAAGGTCGGTTCTACTCGTATATTCGCTATCATCACATGGGTCCCTGGAGTCTTTAACTCTATCTCCATCCTTTTCAAGTCACACAAAATGGGCATTTGCGTTGTCAATATCGCACTCGTACCCGCATATGATCTTCTACTCAATGCGTCAACTACTATGTTCGTTTTTCCAGGATGGTATTGGATGGTATGATCATAATCTTTCAACAGTTTAAGCCAACGTTGTTGTCGCATGTTGAGTTTCTTTTGAGTAAAGAAATATTTGAGGCTTTTATGATCCGTAAAGATCTCTACTTTCTCCCCATACAAGTAATACCTCCAAATCTTTAGTGCAAAAACGACTGCTGCCAACTCTAAATCATGAGTAGGATAATTCCTCTCATATTCTTTGAGTTGTCGAGAGGCATAGGCTATGACTTTTCCATGTTGCATGAGAACACATCCTAAACCTTTGCCTGAAGCATCACTGTAGATGACAAACCCCTCCGAGCCATATGGTATTATCAGAACAGGTGCTGAAATGAGTCTCCTCTTGAGTTCTTGAAAACTCTTCTCACATTCCTCTTTCCAACCGAATTTTATATCTTTTCGAGTCAGCTGAGTTAGTGGAGTAGCGATTCGAGAAAACCCTTCTACGAATCTCTGATAATAACCAGCTAAGCCGAGAAAGCTACGTACTTCGGTCATTGATTTAGGTTGCTCCCAGCTTTGAATAGCTTCAATCTTTGCTGGGTCAACAGATATTCCATGACTTGATACTACGTGCCCAAGGAATGCTACTTCCTCAAGCTAGAACCCGCATTTCTTCAACTTGGCATAAAGCTTATATTCACAAAGCTTTTGGAGTATCAGCCTCAAGAGTTGCTCATGATCTTCACGGCTTTTGGAATAAATAAGGATGTCATCAATGAAGACGACCACAAAGTGATCCAAATAATCCTTGAATACTCGGTTCATCATATCCATGAAGGCAGCAGGAGCATTAGTCAATCCAAAAGACATGACTAGAATTCATAAATGCCCGTCTCGAGTTCTCAAAGCCATTTTTGGAATGTCATCGGTTCTAATCTTCAATTGGTGATATTCGGAATGAAGATCAATCTTTGAAAAGAATTTGGCGCCTTACAACTGATCAAACAGGTCATCAATACGTGGCAAAGGGTACCTATTTTTGATGGTGACATGGTTCAACTCCCGATAATTAATACAAAGTCGCATACTCCCATCTTTCTTTTTCACGAATAGAACAGAGCACCCCAAGAGAAATCTTGGGACGAATAAAGCCAATGTCTAACAATTCCTGTAGTTGGGTCTTTAACTCACGAAGTTCAATAGAGCCATTCGATATGGGGCTTTGGAAATAGGTTTTGTACCAGAGTTCAAGGTCGATACAAAATTCAATTTCATGCTCTGGGGTAGGCCAGAAGTTCTTCAGTGAAATACATCGAAATTCATTAACAATAGAAATATCATTCAAAAGCGACGTATTTTTGTTTAGATCCGTGACATGAGCTAAGAAAGCTTGACATCCGTTTTTCAATAAATGAATAGCTTTATGGCTTGAGATGACGAAGATTGATTTTAATGGTTTGGTTGCTTGAATTTGCATAATAGGTTGGTTAGAATATAAAAGCTAACAACCTTACTTAAAACAATCAATTTTTGCATGATGAGTAGTTAACCAATCAATCCTAGAATTACGTCAAATGCAAGTATTTTCAATGAAATAAGATTGACGGGTAAATGTGAGGATACCGATTTTGAACCAAACAAGACTTATAAACAGATGGATGTAATGAAGGTTTCTCCCAACGGAGTTTCAACAGCTAAGTCAAAGTCCAATTTCTCCAGAGTCAATTTTAAACGTTGAGCGCAAGTAGGAGAAATAAAATAATGGGTAGAACCGATATCTAATAAGGTATATACTTCGCTAGAGTTTATGATAAGCTTACCCGTGATGACCTCATTCGGGTTCCTTACTTTCTGGGAGGTCACGACAAACGCTCTCCCTTGCACTACTAACTTTAACTTTTATGGGACGACCTTTGGTGCCTCCTTCCCAGCTGGACTTGTCTTCGGTGAACGACAAAATCGGGCTAGGTGTCCTTCTCTTCCACAATTGTAACATGCTTTCGATGGCATCGCTCAGTTTGGACTGATATGTCCCTCCCCTCCACATTTGAAGCATATAATAGGTGGTCGTTCTCCTTCCTTAACAACGGGTGATGGTGCTAACGTCTTTCCATCATTGTTGAATCTCCTCTTCTTGAAATGACCATTCTTATTGTTTTGGCCATGATTACCACCGAAGTGGTTACCATTTCTGGCATATTGATTCCTTCCACGCTTATTGTCACCGCTTCGATGACTGCTATCACTGGTATTATCATTTTGCCCGCTGCTCTCTTTTGGTTGGGTTGACTCATTATCGCGTTCCAATAACTGAGCCCTATTAACAACATCTGAATACAAACACAATTTATGAAAGATAAGGTATTGACGTATCTCAGGTTTCAAACCTCTTAGAAACATTCGCGGCATTCTCTCCTCATTATCAACCAAATGGGACGCAAACCGGGACAACTTGGCAAACTTGGCTTCGTACTGTGACACTGTCATGTTGTTTTGCTCCAGCTTGATGAACTCTACCTCTTTCATGTGACGAATACTTTCGGGAAAATACTTGTCGTTGAACAGTTCTTGAAACTTCTCCCAAGACATCTTGGTCTGGCGGAGTTGAGTCGCTTCTGATTCCCACCAATGTCGCCTTTGCATGACATGAAGGTGGCAAAGGGAACCTTTTGCTCCTTGGAGCAACCCAAGACATCAAATATCTTGTTGATCTGTTTTATCCACATCTCCGCCTTAAGTGGTTTTGGCTCACCAAAAAACTCCGGTGGTCCCAGCTCCTTGAATTGTTTGGCGGTGACCGTCCGAGAGTTGCCAGTGTTTCCACCTGTATTTTGGACAGGAGCCGCTTTTGCCTGATGTTGCATGAATTGTATGAAGCCTCGGAACATTCTATCGTTTATTATTTGGTCAGTGTTGTTGTTTGCATGAGGATTGTCGCCTTCCTGATGCACATTATCCTGGTTACTGATCTGTGGAGACTCAACGGTCTCCTGTGCTCCATTGATGTTCTCAACATTCTCGGATGCCATTTTCAAATACTGCCATAAAATAAGGGTTAATTAACATATCACATATTAACCCTATACTCTGACCGACCAATTAAATAACAAATAAACTTAGGTAGGTCATACTAGTGAAGGAATTCCCGCCTCTCTCCTCCTAGTTCTTATCTCACATCTTAGCCAAAGGATCATATCCCTAAGCTTTGATACCAATCATGGCGCCCCAAAAATAGGTATACATCACCTATCTTAGGTGCCAGAGATACATGGTACGAATACAAATACAATCTTAAATATACAACAAAAGTCGTGAGTTTTAATACAAATATTGTCTTCTGCATAATATCCACTCTCGAAATAAGTCCTCATTACAATTATTATCACACTATTTCATAGAATAGTGAGGACTACTAATGCTATCATCTGGACCATCACTCCGCCCCCCTCGACTAGTCCCCTCGCTACGTTCTCATTTCACTCAAGAGAATAGTGAAAGAAAGGGTGAGCTCAACTAGCCCAAAGAAGAAATATTATGACTAAGATAATGCAGGATAAATTATCATTAGCCTTCAACAATGTTAAACTGATAAAATACAATAGACAACAAGTTTAACTGCAGTGGAATAAGCAATCCATTAAAAGAGTCAAGTAGAGAATAAAATCTACTATCTTTTATGATTTTAAAAGTTTTTCATCACTTTTATCGCTGAGACTCAGCTTAATAAATAATCCACATCATCCCTGCACTACGACCAAGGATATTCATTAGGGTCATGACCACAAATTATCCATGCACTACGGGCCAAGGATATTCGTGTATTCATCAATGGTCATGATCATGCCAACAACTATCCATCAATGCACTACGGGCCAATGAGGACTTTTATCACATCATTTGTAACATTACGGTCATGATTATACCGAATAATCCCTGATCATAATCATACCAAGTGCATCTATGCACTACAGGCCACAGATGACTTTCAAAAATATAAACACGAGGATGATGACAATGATATAAGAATTCAATAAAACAAGTTCACAAATTAATTTATCCAGGAACTAATAACGTCCAAATTGTCAACATGATACTTCTTTGTAGAGTAAAATTCAAGAATGCTCAGAAGAATATTTTCATGAAAAGATCTTCGGATGAAGTGCAAATATCAAGGATATTCCACTAATTTCATGGAGTATAGAAGTTAAAACTTTAACCAACCGAGTATAATAAATAATGGAATAACAAAAGAAATCACCAGGGCATGTGATAGATAGCCACAAGCAAGTTATTCCAATGATAATAAATATGGAACCAGTCCCACAGAATGCATAGAGAGGATATTCCAAATGTAATAATAAAGAATGGAATAACACAAGGATTTCACCAAGTATAGGGAGTCCATGTATCTACAGTTATTCCAATGTAATAATAAAGATTTTAACCGTGTCCCAGTAAAGCGCATGCATAAGATATTCCAATGTAATAATAAAGAATGGAATAACATAAGGATTTCACCAAGTATAGAGGAGTCCGCGATATACAGTTTATTCCAATGTATAATAAAGATTTTAACCAGTCCTGCCAGAAACGCATGCATACGACATATGATATTCCAACATAATAATAAAGAATGGGTATGTAAGAATTTCACCAAGTATAGGGTAGCAGGTGTATATCGAGTTATTCCAATGAATAATAAAGATGGAATAATAGAAGTTCTCTTCATGAATAAGAAAGAATAACACCCCTTACCATAAAAGACACTGGATATCGAAGTAGTGAAGTAGTAGAATACTCTTCTTCTTTCTCTCTATAATTTGTCTCTAGAGTTTCAAATTGAATTCGTAAGAAATAATGAAGGAATGAGCTTATTTATAGAAGAATGGATTGAATAAGTAACTAATTCTGAGCGGTCCAGATTGATTTACTTTTAAACAGACGGTTGATTGATTTACTATTAAAACTTAAAGCAACAGTCCATACTTTTTACTATTAAAACTTTAAACCAAATGATCCATATTGATTCACTATTATAACTTTCCACCAGCGGTCCATATTGATTCACTAATATAACTTCAACCAACGGTCTGAAAAATTAGCACATCTCCTCATGGAATAATATTGTACCCAAATACCCGAATACACAATACTAGAGTGAATAATAATCGGGTGAATAGTGACTCATGAATAGTAACTCATGAATAGTAACTCATGAATAGTAACTCGTGAATAGTAACTCATGAATAGTAACTCATGACTAGTACTCCGACACGAAAAGTTTCCCGAATACCCGATTGAACAATATAACCTCCAGACATCAATTATCATCGGAATAGATGTCGATTTCTACTAACACAAATAATCCAAACACAATAAAACTATCAAATTCATCTTTAATCAACACGAACTTATTCATCATTAATATTATAACTCACAATATTTAGCAACCAGGTTGTTCCCAGGAAAGAGAGGGCTTTTCAATAAGGATTTCTCCCTATTGGCGCGCAATTAGGTGACCAAACCTCTCCTTGACAGAACTTCTAAACATTGTAAATATTGCAATTTAATAATATGAATAACTTTGTCGTCTCAATTATTGATTTAATAATATAACATATAATGCAGATGATACTGTGACAATAATCGAATCAATAATATGAGAGATATGATCAAAGAATTCTCAGAGCAATAATTAAGTATAACTCGAGTGACTTCTCACGTAAGCATCAATAATCAATATCGTGTGCTACTATGCAACCACGTGTATTACTGTACTTTTACTACCGAGTAGTTCAACAGTTTTAACAATAACACCTCCGCCGTTATTTATAAAATATTTTTTATCGTTTTTTCAATCCGACAATAATTCCATTGTGGGTCCACCAATGATTGTGCCATTGTACGAATATTCCCGACAAAAAGAATATTCCCTGACCAATCGAATATTTTATAACAACTTGCATACTTAGCAAAATTTATAACTATTACCCACAACTATAACATTATATCAAAATCATTCCATAATATTCATAAATGATATTTATAGAAAAATCATCTTTATTAAAAAAAAAGTTGGGGTCTTACAATTTTACTATGCAAAATACTATGCAGGCACTATGCAACACTATGCATAATAAAATATAATATATTCTAATTATTGTCTAATAAAACAAATAACTTTTTAAAAGTATTCATTTTATATAAAAAGATTTTACTATTAGCTAATAAAACGAATAACTTTATAAAAGTATTTTGTTTTATATAAAAAGCTTTTCATTTTATTACATTAATAATACTAATAAAACAAAACTTATATATAATATATATATATATATATATATAAAAACAATCAACAATAATTGAATCAAATAATGTGAGATACTATGCAGCAATTACTGTAGCAATAATTGAACAAAACTGAGTGACTTCTCACGTAAACATCAATAAGTAATACTGTGTGCTACAATGCAACCACGTGTATTACTGTACTTTTACTACCGAGTAGTTCAACAGTATCAATGGTAAAACTTCCGCCGTTATTTTAATAAAAATATTTTTGTCGGTTTCTCAATCCTACAATAATTCCGTTGTAGGGTCCATCAATGATTGTGTCGTCGTACGAATATTCCCTGTTAAAATGAATATTTTCCGACCAATCGAATATAATATGACAACTTGCATACTTTGCAAAATTTATAAATACTACCCACAACTATTATATCAAATCCACACCATAATATTAAAAAAATTATTTCGAGAAAATTAAATATTTATTCATAAAATCTTGGGTCTCACAATCTCCCCTCCTTATGGAATTTCGCCCTCAAAATTTATGTACGTACCTGATATTCGAAGAGATGAGAATACCTTGCTTTCTTTTCGGATTGTACTTTCCCGGTTAATTCCGCTCTATCATAATTTTCCCATTTCTCATCTCCTGTATTTCAAATATCATTCTAGAACATAGTTTCAAAATAAGGGTTAATTGACATATCACATATTATCCCTATACTCTGACCGACCAATTAAATACCAAATAAACATAGGCAGGTCATACTAGCGAAGGAATTCCCCGTCTCCCCCCTCCTAGTTCTTGTCTTATATCTCAGCTAGTAATCATATCCCTAAGCTTTGATACCAACTGTGACGCCCCCAAAAAAAGGTATACATCACCCATCTTGAGTCGCTAGATACATGGTACATAAATTCAAATACAACCTAATAATACAACTGTCGTGTATAATAAAACAAAACATAAGCTGGGAGTTTATACAAGAATATTGCCTTCTAGACAATATCCACACCCAATGGCGTCCTCATTACATTTATTATTACACTATTTCACAGAATAGTGAGGACTACTAATGCACCATCTAGGACCATCACTCTGTTCCCCGACTTGTGCCAGCTACGTTCTCATTTCCTGAAGAGAACAATGAAAGAAAGGGTGAGCTCAACTAGCCCAGTAAGAAATATTATGACTAAGATAATGCAGAATAAATTATTGATAGCCTTCAACAATGTTAAACTGATATAATATAACAAACATCAAGTTTAACTGCAGCGGAACAAGCAATCCATTAAAAGAGTCAAATAGAGAATAAAATCTACTATCTTCTATGATTTAAAAGGTTTTTCATCACTTTAATCGCTGAGACTCAGCTCAATAAATAATCCACATCATCAAATCATCCCTGCACTACAGGCCAATGATATTCTTTAGTATCACGACCACGAATTATCCATGCACTACGGGCCAAAGATAATCGTGTTTTCATCAACGGTCTTGATCATGCCATAAAACAATTCATCTTTGCACCCTTGGCCGAAGAGAATCCATAGCCATAATCATACCAAAAACTGTCCATCAATGCACTACGGGCCAATGAGGACTTTTTCATTAGTATCACAACCACAAATTATCCATGCACTATGGGCCAAAGATAATCGTATTTTTATCAACGGTCCTGATCATGCTATAAAATAATTCATCTTTGCACCCTTGGCCGAAGAGAATCCATAGCCATAATCATACCAAAAACTGTCCATCAATGCACTACGGGCCAATGATGACTTTTTCCACATCATTTGCAACATTACGGTCATGATTATACCGACTAATTCCTGGTCATAATCATACCAAGTCCATCTATGCACTTCTGAGTTGCACGTATGACTTTCAACATAATATAAATGCGAGGATGATGACAATATTATAAGCATTAATCAAACTAAATCAAAGATAAATATTAAAGACTTTAAATTTATCTAAACATTATCAATCACTTAATAAAATCATAATCTAATATTGTTAATACTATAACAATATTTTAATCACTTCTTAAAAATTACATTTAATTGTTTACACTTTTCCAAATAATGCATTTAATCATTCAAAAATACCATACTCATAAGATTTCATCACCAATAATCAAATTACTCATCAAAAATATGCACATACTTTATATAGGATTTTCAAGCCCTAAAATCTTATTTACCAATTCTTCAACTTCACATAACATATTTAACTCATATGTTCGTAACTAAACTATTTTCATGAAAAATACCAGATCAGTCTTAAAAATTATTCTTTTCTGAAATTTAGCATAATATAGTCCCATATTGAACATGTATTTTTCTCGACATTTTTAAAATTTATTTACTATTTTTCAAAAATTAATTTCTAATTAATTCCTTAAGAAATTAGCTACCTCAAGGTTAACTCTAGAAATTCCCAAATCTTGGCAGGATCTTACACATGTTAACGTGAGCTTCCAGTTTAAATTTCATTGTCATCGGAGTTATAGAACTCTGGTTATTGCATTTTTCGTCGAAAAAACCTAAATACTGAAATTGTCATAACTTGCTCATTTTAAGTCGGAATGAGCTCATTTTTGGACAGGAGGTACTTTATACCATATATTTTCATGTCCCAAAAGGACAAAATTTTTCTCAAAAATTAAGTGGCCAAAAATGCCCTTTTAAAAATCTGGGCAGTAGCTTTTTCCCATTTTTCACTTTTTCGTGCTTTGCTAAAATCAGTCCACACGAAAATCTACAACACCTTTTCCAGTGATTCCACTTGGATAAGTTACAAAACTCATAGCCTAACTCTAGAACTTGACCACACTCAAAAATTCGAAATATAATAGGAGATATGGTCAATTGAATTTCATGTTCCATTTTTACCAAAATCTGACTTTTCAACCCTTTGTGATTTCTAAGAACTTTCATGTTTTCACATAATAACCAACATAACTTATTATAACACTTACTAATACCACATATACCCATGATTTTCATTAGTCCAATGATTTTATTATAACTTTCATCATAATCCACTTAAACAGATCATTTCCACAATTTAACAAGGAATGAAATACAAAGGATCGTTCACCATGCATGTGGTAATCCACATAGACAGGTTATTCCAACAGAATAATAAAGAATGGAATAACAACAGAAATCACCATGCATGCGATAGAGAGCCTTACATGATGAGTTATTCCCAACGAATAATAAAGAGCGAGAACCAGTCCCAAGCAAAAAATGAGATAAGATATTCCAATGTAATAATAAAGAATGGAATAACAACAAATCACCATGTACATGCGATAGGCCGCACGCATGTGTTATTCCAAACATAATAATAAAAAAGACGAACCCAGTCCCACGTAAAATGCATGAGCGAGGATATTCCAACAGAATAATAAAGAATGGAATAACAACATAAATCACAATGCATGTGATAGACCGCACAAACAGGTTATTCCAACAGAATAATTAATGGAACCAGGTCAGGCGTAATACGCACCGATAGGATATTTCGACAGAATAATAAATAACGGAATAATAGAAGAATTTCACCATGTATGCGGTACTTCGCATAAACAGGTTATTCCAACATAATAATAAAGAATGGAATAACAGAAGTTCTCTTTATGAATACGAAAGAATAACACCCCTTACAGGTACAACAAATAATATCCCTTACCAAACGAAAATAACATCCCTTACCTTTGAAAGAAGAGTATTCCGATTGGTAGGGCGAGGATATACTCGAAGAAAACTTGTACTACGCTCAAAACTTTCTTAAACTCTAAAGAAATACGCTCAAGATTATAGAAGAAGAATTCTCTCTATAGTTTCTCTCGAGAGAGTTTCAATTGAATTAAGTAAGAAATAATGAATGAATGAGCTTATTTATTTATAGAAGAATGGATTGCGTAGTAACTAATTCATGAACGGTCCAGATTGATTTACTTTAATCGGACGATCCAAATTTAAAGAAAAAATCTTTTAATTAAAATATAATATATTCTATTTATAATCTAATAAAATGAATAACTTTATAATAGTATTACATTTTTATATAAAAAGATTTTACTATCTGAAAATACTATCGCAGACTATGCAATACTATGCATAATAAAATATAATATATTCTAATTATTGTCTAATAAAACAGAGATAACTTTATAAAAGTATTACATTTTATATAAAAAAGATTTTACTATTAGCCTAATAAAACGAATAACTTTATAAAAGTATTACATTTTATATAAAAAGTTTTTTTTTTTTATTACATTAATAATACTAATAAAACAAAACTTATAATATACATATATATATATATATATATATATATAACAATCAACAATAATTGAATCAAATAACGCATTGAGATCTTGCAAAGTGACTATCATAGCAATAATTGAACAAAATTGAGTGACTTCTCACGTAAACATCAATAATTAATACCGTGTACTACTATGCAACCATGCGTATTACTGTATTTTTACTACCGAGTAGTTCAACAGTATCAACGGTAAAACTTCCGCCGTTATTTTCATAACAATATTTTTATCGTTTTCTCAATCCGACAATAATTCCGTTGTGGGGTCCATCAATGATTGTGCCGTCGTACGAATATTCCCCGACCAATCGAATATAATATGACAACTTGCATACTTTGCAAAATTTATAAATACTATCCACAACTATTATATCAAATCCACACCATAATATTAAAAAAATTATTTCGAGAAAATTAAATATTTATTCATAAAATCTGGGGTCTCACAATTACAGTATAGTACCTTCATCTATACCTCTATTTTTAATTTAGTCATGCAAGTATTATCAATCTTGCACCCCCTAATAGTACATGCATGTAAATCAATAGTACACACATGTGAACACATAGTTATAAGCATGTGAATTAATAACAATAAATTACTCATTTATCCGATTAATTACCCGATTGGTCAATATAACTTCCAGATATCAATTATTATCGAAATAAATGTTGATTTTCACTAACAATAATAATCCCAACACAATGGAACTATCAATTTCATCTTTAATCAACACGAACTTATTCATCATTAATATTATAACTCACAATATTTAACAATCAGGTCGTTCCCAAGAAAGAGGAGGCTTTCTGATAAGGATTTCTCCTTATTGGCGCGCAATTAGGTGACCAAACATCTCATTGACAGAACTTCTAGACATTGTCAATATTGCAAATAATAATATGAATAATTTTGCCGTCTCAATTATTGATTTAATAATATAAAATATTATGTAAATGATATTGTGACAATAATTGAATCAATAATATGAGAGATATGATGCAATAATTACTGTAGCAATAATTGAGTATAACTGAGTGACTTCTCACGTAAGCATCAATAATCAATACCGTGTGCTACTATGCAACCACAAGTATTATTGTACTTTTACTACCGGATAGTTCAACAGTTTAACGGTAAAATTTTCGCCGTTATTTTTATAAAAAGATAATTCTGTCGTTTTCTAACTACGACAATACTTCCGTTGTGGGGTCCACCAATGATTGTGCCGTAGTACGAATATTCCATATTAAAACGAATATTCTCCGACCAATCGAATATTTTATAACAACTTGCTTACTTTGCAAAATTTATAAATATTACCCACAACTATAACATTATATCATATCCACACCATAATATTCAAAAATATATTTTGAGAAAAATTAATCTTTAATTCATAAAAGTTGGGGTCTTACATTATCTCTAGTAAATTTTAAAGTTACTTTTCACTTGAACACGCTCAGAGAAAATTTCAGTCTTGCATTGTCATTTTTTCACCAATTGAAAGAAGATGGTTAGAGGTTATAGTCAAAAATTAAGCATTTCAGTTTTGAAATTTCGAATTTGTTTGAAGCGTTACTGAAGGGGCTTATAGCTGAGGGGCCAAATTCATTGGTTCGAGCACTTGATGCATTGATTAATGTCTATGCTATAGTAGTAATAATGTAATAGATTATTTTTCAAATTATGTATAGTTAGGATTATATTCTATAAGTCCTCCTTGCAATATATAAGATATAATTTCATTCTATCTCCAGTATATATTTATAATTTTTGGGTAACTAGTTAAACTTTCTTACTTGTTATCGAATATGTAAAGCGTATGTTTTATAGATGTAATAGAATTTTTGTTGTTTTATATAGCGTATGTTTTAATTTTAAAGCATCATTCTTTTATTATAAACTAAAACTATTTTATGTATCTCATTATTTTATGATTTGATGATGAATTTGACATATTTGGCAGAAGGAGCTTTATTTCTATGCTTGATATAATTCTCATTGCCAACTCTGTCACTAAGTTAATTAATTGCTCGATGTGAACTCTGTGTTAAATTCTATTGAAGGCTTAGATCTTTTTATTGTTTTAATTAGTTTTAGAATCGAAACCGTACCAATTGAAACCGCACCGTACAGTTTAAAATCGCACCGCACCGCACCAATCACAAGCAATTTTGTGTGTGGTTTTAAATTTGTCAAACCACACCAAAGCGGTTTTGGATACAGTTTAAATTTTAAACCGCATCATGCTCAACCCTAGTTACCAAACAAACAAACCCTAAAAGTCTAAAACAATTTCATATTTTTTTTTATTTTTTTTTTTTTTATAAAATACCCAGACAAATCTCTCTTTTGAACGGGATCTTCTCCGGACATTTAACTGAAGTTCTCTCTACTCGAAAACCGGAAAAAATGTCGAACATGAAGTTTCTGTTCACCAACGGCGTCGTTTCACAACCCCCCGACACTCCTCCGGTCACAACAGTACTCGAATCTCACCCAGGTTCAATTCCTAGCTACCATTTTTTTTGCTTCCAAACAACTGTTTTCTCACAACGCACGTTATTTTTTCCAGAAAATTCATTCAAATTAATTTCTTCATTCAATTAATTGAATCAAAAGTCAGAATCAGAAAGTGTTTGCAGAAAGAAGATAGTGGAAAATCATATTCATATACTATGTAAAGTACATATGTATATGTGTGTATGTATATACTAATAAGCAAAATGAAAACAATTTTTCAGGAGCTTATACGACTTCTCGGACTCACAATAATCGGTCAGTCCTTTTGTTTTGGGAGAGGCATTTGAGCAGGCTGGCTAATTCTGCTAGAATTTTGTATAATTCGAATCCTGAGCTTTTGTTCAAACCCGAAAAAACTGGGGTCCGGTTTTCGGTAAATTGTTCGAGGTGGGATTTAATGATTAGGTCTCTTGTTAATGATTCGATGAGAAGTGCATTGCCGATGGCATTAAAAGAGAGGGGAAATGGTGAGGAATTGGCTGTCACAACTCTAGTGAGTGGGAATTTGGAAAATTTGAGTGGAAATGCGAGTGTGGATGAAGATAGTATTTCTAGGGTTTTTGATGTGTATGTACATGTGGGGGTATATGTTCCTCTTGTGTTTGGGACTAGAGAAAATGGGGCGCATTTGGCGGTGGTGGGAGCAGGGAGGGATGTTGCGAATGCAAAGTATTCTGATTGGGTTAGGTAATTTAACTGCGTGCAAATTTAAGTTGTTTCTGTTTGTTTGTGTTTCTGTGTAAGTGTTTGGTAGGTCATGGTTTTGTTTACTTGTAATATTTGGAATGTGATTGTTTTCTAGGTAGGTTGAGGAAGCCTTTGGAGAAGTTGAGGCCGCCTTTTGCTACTGAGCTCTTATTGTCGAATGACGGGGATCAGATACTTGAAGGTTGTTTGACGAACTTTTTTGTTGTTTGTCGTAAGGTGAGATATTAAGACTTCTTGGAACCATTGTGTTCTCCTGATTTCCCCTTTTAGAAAGTTAATTATGGAATTATAGACTGGTGAGAAAAGTTTTATGTAAATGTCAGGTTTTCCAATATTATCCAAATTAATGCCAACGTTCTTCACTAAAATCACTGGAAGTATTAAGATAGTCTAACCTAGGCTATTGATTTGTGCATGTTCTTAACTTTATACAATTTCATTGTTGGACCAATCGTTGTGCCTCCTTAGCTTCTTTTATCAGTTAATTATATCCGCAAGTGGGCATAAGATAACAGGAAATGCCTTAATTATTTACAGAGTTTACGAGGGTTCAAGTAGCGTATGACTTATGAGTTATGAAATTTATAGTTTCCTAATAAGAGAGTAGTTAATATGTTCATTAGAACTTTGAATTGAAATCAATTGATGCATAAAAATGTCACCCATTTTGTCACCCAATTGACTTGATGGGATGTTGATAACTGGCTGGATTTATAACCAAGCAGCTTTTTCTAGATTGACACATTAATGTATAGACTTGAATACAGAGCATCATTTTTTTTTGGTAGAATATGATATTAAGAGGGTTAAAATACCATTTATGAACTCAGCTTATTCCCATATGTCTGGAACTTCTAAACTTTATTCTGTTATGTGCTATGCTCTTGATGCTGTCTAAATTAGATTAATTTATATTGCGGTAGTTTTAACACTATGAAGATTCACTCAAACCTGTTTATATTGGTAGCCCTGCTTCTTCTTCTTTTTTTCCCTTGTTGTTGTTGTTGTTGTTGATATGGTTTCTCTCTTGTTTACAAGTCTTTAAACTAGTCAAGGCTTATGGAACCTATACTATTCTGTTCAAGTTTGAGTTCTGATGTACTGCCTTATATTAAAGAAAGTTCTGGATTCTTTGTGCAACTTGTGTGTAGGATGGCACAGAAGTCGGCAAAGAGGCTGAGCAGAAGGATTTACATGGTTACAAATGTGCTTGTTCTGTTGAAGTACAGACAGCTCCCATAAGTGATGGTGTCCTTCCGGGGGTCGTGCGTCAAGTAATAATTGAGTAAATACTTTCATCTTCTGAAACTGAAATTCTCTGTTTCCTTCACTAGTTTTAGTTGGGCTACCTCTGAAACACAAAATAGTTGAGGGAAAAGAAATAAAAGAGACTGAAAAGTTAATATTAGCTTTTAAAAGATCCAATAGACTTGTATTTAGGTTTTGTAGTTTGTGAAAGTGCAAGTTGGGTCTTTCTTTTTACCCTAATCTTTTGTTGACTTTTGAAAGAGTGAATCGGATGAAGTATTGCTTTAGATAAGTGAAATACAATTTTTACATTATGTTAGACCTTTATAGGTTCAACTCTTTGGTTATGTTCATTTAACACTTTTGTTTTTATGCAGAGTATGCTTGAAATATGGAATCCCACTTCGAGAAGTTGCACCATCATGGTCAAAACGTGAACAATGGGAAGAAGCATTTATTACAAGTGAGTTTCTTATCCTATCCTAACAAATTTCTAGAGGTTGGTTATTGCATTTAGCAATGAAAGGCATGGCCTTTTCTTGGGCCATCAACAAACTTAAAGCATTTCAGCACTTGTTTTCTGGTCAGGAGTGAATACTAGATCTGCAGGTGTTGAATGTTTGAACATTATGGTTCAAGAATTGGATTCTGCTTCTTGGCAGTGAAAAGTCCCCAGCATTTCTAGATGGGTACAAATTTGTGGCTTGGTTGGTAAGGATCATCATGTGAAACTTGTGACTTTGTTTTCATGATTTGGAAGTTGAATCAAGTGTCTTCCACTTCTGGTAATTATGAAATCAAAGGCATGGTAGGCCATCAGTGCATTGGATCAATGGACCGTGTAGCCTTTCTAAAAACATCAGGTTTTTCCAATCCAAGTGCTTGGTGATTAAGGTTTCTATTGAATCCAAAGGGATGGTTGTGTAGTACGTAGGGTAGATTACTATTAGCAATCGTTACTTTCCTTTAGAAATTAGTATCACATATATATATATAAAACATTTGAAGTATATATATATATATATATATATATATATATATATATATATATATATACGGTCCGGATCAAGTGCATACCCTTATCTTACTCACCCGTGCTTACCCCCCTTTAGGCGACGATTTCGGTCATACAACCGTCGTCTATACTTTTAGCGACGGACAATATATAGCGTCGCTAAAAGTATAAACGACGATTGTATGACCGAAACCGTCGCCTAAAGGGGGGTAAGCACGGGTGAGTAAGATAAGGGGTATGCACTTGATCCTTTCTCTCTCTCTCTCTCTCTCTATATATATATATATATATCTGAATTGCAGATAGTTTGAGGCTTTTGCAACATGTGGGGACGGTTCGAGTCCCATGTTCATGGGAGTCACTGAACTCAAAAACTTGGAAGGAGGTTACATGGGAGGAGAAGCAATTTGAGGTACGTGAAAGTTGTACACTAATATTTGAATTTGGCTTTGAGCTGTCACATAGTAAGTTATTTCTATGATGTTTTCTCTTTGAATTTTAGGGGGGTCCTGGAAGCATCACAGCCGTAATTCAGGTAAATAACTAAATTCTTTAATTCATAACTGGCATCATCTTTCAAGATGTATTTTGATTCTTGTTTATATTTGAGCTTTGATTGAGAGGTCAGCAGCGCCTTGAAAGTTAGAGATAGAGTTTAATTTATCCTCTCAGTTTTGAAAAGAAAGTCTTTCATTTTTAAAATGGAAATATAAAATTCTAAATAGATTTTCTTCCTCTAAATGGTCTGATTATTCCATAATGTTTATATAAAGTGAAATACTATAATGTCCCACTTTCTATTCCTACACCTGCATAGAACACAATACCTTTGAAATTGTAATTATTTACAACAAATGTCATTGTGTCAATAGGACTAGCAACTAAGATTAATAAGTAGGACCATAAGATTAATAAGTAGGACCGTAAAGCATTTTCCTTATATGAATTGTTTCCTTGAAAATTTTTACTACTTACAAAGAAACTAGAGAGAGGAGACCTGATTTTTATTTTTATTGTAAGATTTGCGTCTATAATGAGATGCATTAATGGAACATGAACTAAACAGCTACTCCCTCTGTCCAACTTTACTTGTCCTAGTTTGAAAGTACATGCCTATTAAGAAAAAAATTATTGCCAAATTACCCATATTAATTAATCTATTATCATTTTTTTTGTTTTATTTAATCTCCCAACTCTTTCTTGGAACAATAAAATAGAGGGGAGAGAGTGGAGAAAAAAAAGGAGTGTGGTTGTGATTCTAATGTCAAAGTTAATGGTGCTACTTTTCAACCTATGTCATGTTGTTTTCAATACATTTTTTAAAAAATTAAATGAGGGTATTATTGAAAAAGTAAGGTAAAAAATAGTATTAAAAAGGAAAGAGGACAAATAGATTTGGACAAACCAAAAAAGAAATTAGGACAAGTAAACATGGACGGAGGGAGTATTAATTATGGTTTCATTGGCCTTTCACTTGGTATGTTTGGCCTTTTTACCCGGAGTAATTCATAAAGATTGCCAATATTCAGTATATATAGAGTACCTGAGGAAATCAAGCGGGCCTCCTATGGAATCTTTGGCGTGATGCTTCCCCACACCCGTTTAGTAGTCATAGATATTGATACAGTTGTTGGTTTCTGGAAATGCTTCTACAGAATTGATATCATTCTTCTTTTTTGATAACCAGTGAACACTACTTTATAAGAATAGCTGATCACATGTAAAAACATTGGGTTTTTTTTTTTAAAAAAAGAATACTTTTCCAGAAGAGAAGCATGCACCCTCTTTTAATTAGTTAACAGTATACGTAAAAATGAAGTAAGCAATTAATTCCACCCTGTTTTGTATGAGCAGAAGGAGATCATGGGGAAAGCTGTTCTGGAAGGATACCCAGTCACTTCATTTATTGGCTGATACGATCCTGGATCTCTAATTGTTTCCGCAGCCAACATGATTCATAAACAAGGATCAACTCACAATTTAATACTAAAGGTATCTTCCTGATCACCAAAACAGTGCTTTGAGGTGTAAGTTAACAACTCGTGGGAAATATATGAGGGCCATGCTCGAGTGTCTAATGTAACCTTGACAAGGCAATGTATTCTGAGTAACATAAATGATGTTTTTTTCTTCTATATAGGTTCGTCCGTTCTCTTTTACTTTTGGATAATTAGGTTTTAAAATAAAACTAATGGAACGTAGACCTCAAAATTTCTGTTCGTCTCTCTACTCAACATCCAAGAGCTGTCCTCATGGCCTTATTCACATGCTTTACATAGAAGCTTTCTGCCCCTGTATTGTTGATCTGTCCTTTAATTCTGATCGACATATTGTTTTATCGCAATTTGCAAGCAATTGGCTATCTGTCTGTCTCCCTTTTTTTTTTCTTTCTTTGGTCATTTCCCGATGCTATAGAAGTGCTACGCATGGTTGGTATAGCATTTCAAACCATTTGGCTTTACTGTTAGTGTCATATAGATTGATTCTCTTTCAGAAATCTGCTTAGCTGACCAACAAATTTGAAGCTCAGTTGAAGCCTAATTGCAGCATGCGCTAACCCTTCTGTGTAGTATAACTAACAAGCTATATAATGGGGTAGGAGGGAGGACTCTTGCCTGTTCCCACCAGTGACAGGCTGAATCTTTTTAACAGCCAAGTAAATGAGCTAAATCCATTGGTCCCAAGTGATTTAACAAAATTACTCGGTTTAATATAGATTTTTACATTTGAATTTTTACATCAGGCTAAAAAATATAAATAACCGAGTATAAATATGTAACTCTAATCCTAGGAGAAAATTTTGCCTGCAAATAAAGAAATAAGTTACTACCAATAGCATGTGGTGGTCTAAGATGATTTAAGAAGATATTATTGGGTCAGTGGTTTGAAGTTTTATTTTGATAGATTTGATTCGATTCGAACTTGGAATTTAATTCGAGATTTGTTCCAGATTCGGGATTTGATCCGGTTGTTTCAAAATATTTCGACACCGGTGGAAACTGGCAAAGAGTAATGTTGGAGTTATTTTAATAAAATTAGTAATTCTAATATTATAATATATTATTAATTATGACTATTATAAATATTTTATCATTACTGTATTGAATTGGTTGACAGTTCACATTGGGAAGCAATTAATCATGAATAAGTTGCATTTAGACATTATTGGAAGGTTTTGTCCGGTGGTATTATAATACTTATGTGCATATTCCGTGGGAGAGAAATAAGATTTCACTTCGAATGTGTTCGGAGGAGAAATTTTATATAAATGTATCGTCATATTATTAAGTATGTTGATTTAAGTTCTTTTCTTTCTAAGAGGTGGAATAGAATAATCCGATTGAAGTGTAATGATCATACAACGGTAATGTATTGTCTATTTCATAATAGGTTCCATTCTTTTACCCTTTCTCAGAAGTCAATTACTATTCATAGTTATTACCTTGATATCAAAGAAGTATTGGACAAGGATAAAATGGTGTGGTGTTTATAGAATTTCGGACTCATCGAGTTGTGTAAACATCATTGAGAGCAACTGAAGACTTGGAGGTGACATGTCAGTGACTTGCTACACTGAATTAAGCATTGATCTCTTTGTGATGGCGCAACGCAGTTCACGTCATACGGGCGGATTCAACTCCTTAGTTCAGTGGAATCAAATTTTTAAATAAAGTTCTCACAAAATATAAAAATATAATATAATAAATCACAAAACTAAATAATATCAAAATATTGTTTATAGTAACAATTTTAGAGATTTTATTGCTTGAAATTGTTACATGATGGCCCTTATTTACAATAGTTTAAAAAATATCATGTTTAATGTTAATGTAGGTTACTAAACAATCATTTATTCACTTTATCTTTGGGATTTTTTTTTCTTTGACGGGTCGACGTTGTTGAAAAATTTTCATAATATATAGTCTCATTTTAAATAGATGCAAAAAATCACAAGCAATTATTAAATTTGTAAAATTATATAAAAAGAAATTACAACATATTTGAAGAGTTTTTCTTTGATGAGTCAACATTGTGACTAGAAAATTAGAAAATAAATAGCATAGTGGGTACAAATATTAAATATCTAGTTCACTTTTTAATATGAAATTTCATCTCTTTATCAAACACTTAATATATATATATATATATACGGTTCAGATCTTAAGCTCACTCCTTATCTAGTTCTCCTTGCTCATCCTCTTTAGTGACGGACCGGGCGATAATTCGATCCGTCGCTATATGTAAAATCGTCGTCTTATGTTGTCCGTCGCTATATGTTGTCCATCACTAAAAGTTAAGACAACGATTTTACATATAGCGACAGACCGAATCGTCGTCCGGTCCATCGCTAAAGGGGGGTGAGCAAGATGAGCTAGATAAGGGATGAAACTAAAGATCCTGATCATATATATATATATATATATTGTGTGTGTGTAGGCATGTGTGTGTATGTGTGTAGCAGTATGTAAGCGTCTTGAGGTTAAATCGTGAATCAACAAAAGACAAATTCACCCTTGAAAATTCAGTAGAGTAAATTGCCTCCCTCAACCCCCAAGGGAGATCAGCCCCTGGTGTAACGTAGGGGTGAGCATGATGTGATTTGAAAGTCCAAATCGCACTCGAAATCGTTTAAGTGTGGTTTGACAAATTTAAAACTGCACATGAACCACTTGTGATTGGTGTGGTGCAGTTTCAATTGGTGTGGTATCGGTTCTAAAACTAATTGAAACAACAAAAAGGTATAAGCTTTCAATAGAATTTAACACAGAGCTTATATCGAGTAATTAACTTAATGACAGAGTCGGCAATGAGAATTATATCAAGCATAGATACAAAGTTTCTTTTGTCAAATATGTCAAATTCACCATCAAATTATAGAACAATGAGACACATAAAATAGTTTTAGTTTATAATAAAGAAATAATACTTTAAAAATAAAACATGCGCTATATAAAATAACGGAGATCATATATTTGATAACAAACAAAAAGATTTATCTAGTTCTCTCAAAATTAAAAGTATATACTGGAGATATAATAAAATTCTATCTTATATATTACAAAGAGGACTTATAAAAATAATCTAATTTAAAATATACTGTTTGTATTTTTTAAAATCGAGTCTGAGCTATTTAATTCGTTTACGAACTTACTAACAAATAATCGGATGGAGTAAAATTGGATTGTTCCCACCAAACTTTCCTGTTCTAGCAAAACAGAAATTTCAAAAAATAAAGCTAAACTCCTACTAAATTAATTAGTTATTGAATTCCCTAACATTCTAATATTACAAATAAAAAGAAAAAAAAATATCTTGAGGAATGTCATGCCACACGTCCCATATTTTTTTGTCCAAAAGGAAGAAAGAAACCTAACCAAAACAAAAAAAATAAAAAATAAAAAATAAAATAAAAATAGAATACACACTTTTTGTCCTCCAGCACCGGATACTATTCACACGTGTCCGTCACAGAACAGGCACAAAAAGCCTGCGAGCCCAATCAATCAACCAACCAATACAATAGGAATAGGGTTTAATTAATTAAAAATAAATACCCAAAAAGCTCTTTATATTATTATACTCTACTACTCATCAGATCAAATCAAATCAAATCGTCTTCAATCTCTCGCCTCATTTCAATCTTCTCCAGCGTCCGATCTTCCCTTTTTCTCTCTCCTCTGCATAAAAACCAACAAATTCTCATCAATTCAAAGCGCGCCAAATACAAATCTCTTCGACTTTCTCTCTCTAAAAGGTCAGCTTTCTCCCACACACACACTCTCTCTAAAATATTGTTATTAGTATGATTAATTTTCTGTGGTAAAGTTTTGTTCTTCCAGCTCTTGCTGTTGATTTTCTTTTTTTGTGAATTTAGGTTTCCGGCGAGAATGACAGATGCTCCGGCGAGTCCAGCCGGCGGGAGCCATGAAAGCGGCGGGGATCAGAGCCCTAGGTCCAATGTTCGGGAGCAGGACCGGTACCTCCCGATCGCGAATATAAGTCGGATCATGAAGAAGGCGTTGCCTGCTAATGGGAAGATCGCCAAGGACGCTAAGGACACGGTTCAGGAATGCGTCTCCGAATTCATTAGTTTCATCACTAGCGAGTACAAACACTAATTTTCTCATCTATGAATATATTATGTTGATATGTACGTATGTAAAAATATTAAATGTGTGCTATGCATTAGAAAAAAGGAAGAAGCTTTGATTATTGTGGAACTGATTTTGGGTGTTTTGGTGTGTAGGGCTAGTGATAAGTGTCAAAAAGAGAAGAGGAAAACAATTAACGGCGATGATTTGTTGTGGGCAATGGCAACTTTAGGTTTTGAAGATTACATCGATCCTCTTAAGGCCTACCTAGCTAGGTACAGAGAGGTATTTCCACCTTTACTAATTTTAATTCTCTCTTTGTTTTCCTATTTGCTTGTATGAGCCGTTTTGTGTTTCTTTTCCATTTTATTGGTATATGCAAATACTTTGTCTGCACTAATAGCTATACTTATTCATTTTTATAAAAGAAAAGGGATGTATATCTTTAGAGAAAAAAAATGCTCCTATTACTAGATATGATAGCTAATGTATATTTCTTAGAGGGTCTTTTGTGATCTTCTTTAGAGGGTCTTTCTTAGGTTGGTTCTGTTGATGTTATTCTCTTAAATATATACTGGAATTTATCAAAAATGATTTTCTGCTTTTCCTCTGCTCACAGAGGATATAATTTTCTTTTGATTCATTTTAATGACAAAGCTTTATTGTGAATTCTTTGTTATGTTTATTTCTTCCATGTTTTGTCATGGGTTTGAGCTAACACCAATTTCATTCTTCTGTGTTTGGTTGATATTGTGGGGAACTCACGACTATACAGTTAGAGGTATGGAATCAAATTCTTAGTGTTTGCTTTGTTTAACTTATTTATGCTCAGAGGTTTTTTTAGTCATGACTATAGGTTTATCACTGACATGTTGTATACCTCTGTCAGGGTGATACCAAGGGATCTGCTAGGGGTGGAGATGGATCTGCTAGGAAGGAGCTAGTCGGATCTCAGCTTCCAAATCCACAGGTGTGTTACCAAAGTTTCAACCTTTGAATGTTACCTCTAGTTGTGATAGCTATATTTAGCATCTTTGATATTTTGGAGTGAAACTACTTGCAAATAATTAAAGTTGTATTGTTATTTTGTTTTGTGATGTATAAATATGGCAGTATGCTCATCAAGGTTCTTTCACACAAGGCATGAACTATGTGAACTCTCACATTTGAACTTCCAAGTAAGTCTCTATCCCGCTATCTATAAATGTGTGAGTATTTGTCTCGAGCAAAATTAAATTGTTTGGATTTCAAAAATCTATTTTGCTTGGAGTACTGGTTTATCTTTGTTCATTCGTCCGGATCTTTCAAAAGATAAAACAATGTTAAATATAGATTTGGACATCAAGAATATTAACCGTTAAACTGTTGGGAGATATTTGAATATTCATAAAAGACATTGTGAACTTCCCGGTACCCTTTTATGTAAAGGAACCACTTCATATTGATTAGTTGAACTTTTCCTCCTTTTTAGTTGCATTTACATTTAGGTGGTGCTTGTTTACCTCTTAATACCTCTTAACAACTCCACATCTGATTTGGTAAGAGGGTAAAATTGTTTGGTAAAATTTTGTTTATCTCTTATCGTCTCTTAATTGGTAATAGATAGATTTAAATTCAAATCATTAAGAGCTGTCTTTTAATGAGAAATTTAAATTTATGGAGCCTCTATAAATATTGTATTTCTTCCATTCCAAATGTTAAGATCATTATTGATTTTTTAAAAAATCAATTTGAGATATTTTTAAATTTAAAATTGATATTTTTAAATTTAAAAGTCATTTAGATATTTTATACTTTTTAATTATCAAACAATTTTTTAAGTTTAGATGTTATTTTACTCAGATGATCTAATTTATTAAGATATACTAACCATTTAGATCTTAATTACTCAGTTTTATCAAACACCACCTTACTTCATAAGAATAAACAAGATTTTTTGTTTGTGGACAGCCTACACAACTTGTAATCTTGTGTAGAAAGATTGTTACTAGATTTTCACATATGCTTGGATTTGGACCAGGTTTTCCTAATTCGCCTAATCACCTCTAACCCCTACGAATCACGAATTGGTTTCCGCGATCCAAAACGTGGGTTGTTTTGCATACCAGATTACTAACTCGCGCTATATTTGGCGATCTGTTTGACTAAGTATTGAGTAAAAGAAACCCTAATAAGTATGCGTAGCAAACATGTAATGAAACATTCATGAAATCAATAAGTATGCCTTACGTAGATTTGCATTTACAATCTGTGTTATCACCATTATCTTCAACGAAATCATCAATCTGGTTAATTATCGTGTTCCACCAAATTATTGACCGAGTGAGGAGAGCGAGAAGAGAAGGGACGACACATGAGAGAGACATTTACGATGCGTGAATGAGGAAATCGAAGTGAAGAGTCATTTTATGTTCTTTTACTGACAGGTTCTTTTTGGATTTCCTATTTTGTTTCATTTTGGAAAGGGAAAGTAATTCCTATGTATCTACCATTAATTGGCGATTGATAGTAATTGGTAGGTGGAAAAAGTTTTTAGAAGGAATATCTAAAATTATCTCCTAAATTTAAGCTGCAACAGTTTATGTTTTAAAATTAAATAATGTTATATAGCAATATATACTGTGGTTGTTGTGTTGAATATTGTTATTAATTATAATTGAATATTATAGTGATATATAATATTTTTATATATTTTGTAGTTCTTTATTTTTTTAAGATATTAACCTATCATTAGCTTTAATAGTAAAATATTGAACTTCTTACTACTAACAAATACAAACTCAAAAAAGATAAAGTTTCAATTCTGAAATTCATATCTTAAGTTTTTTTTTAATGAATCATAGATATTTATAGACATCAGGAGTTTACGAGTTGCAACCCCAATTATTGTATTGACTAGGTATACCTCCTCAGAATTACGTATTTAAAATAAAACGAACTCCATTTTTGTACCCCTACCCCATACGCAACATGACACGAATTGGGTAACACTGGTTTGGAACATATGGTGAAGATAGTAATCTTCTTTGAGAACAATAATAAACATATGGTGAAGAGAATAATCTTCTTTGAGAACAATAATAAATGGAAACAAGTGGAATATCTTCTACCATTTACCATTTCTTGAATCCATTGTGCGTAAAAAGCCCAAGAATTAGAAATGAAGAGCACGGCTGTCCAAGAGGACCAAGAGTAAAAGTTTCATGATATGCCTCAATAGACCTGTATATTCTTTGGTATCATCAATGCTACAGATAGGAGACGCATCCAGTCTTAAACAGCGGGTGTCACTGCTGTAGTCTGTAGATACCCTCGCGTGCACAGGAGGTGTATTTTTTTTTTGTGGCAAAAATAACATTTACCCAATTGTAGTTGGCACATTTTGTGCAATAGGTTACTGAACTAAAAAACTGCAATTAACCCACTAAACTAATTAAAATGTTAGAATCATACCATTTTGTTAAATTAATTGGATGTCTATTTATTTATTACCAACATGACATTTAAAAATAATAAAAAATACAAGGAAATGACATGGAAAACAGTCACGTGAGATCAATTGATATAGAAAATAATTTTTTTTTTAACTTTTCTCTTTTATAATCTGTTCTTGGAAATGTGAGAAAAAAGATGATAGATATAGCCATATAGGTTCTGTAGAGGTGTAAGATGGTGCGCTGAAAGATTTGTGGGCAGTGCAAAACCTAGGTGAAGAAGGAACCAACCCAGATGAAGGACTTAAAGAAAAGAGAGAAATTATAGGTAAAGTAAAGAAAGAAAATATAATTTTCTTTTTCTTTTTTTTTAAAAATAAAATCTTATGTGGCAACCAAATGCACACGGGACTAACTACTTTAGCAATTTCTTTATTCTCTTTTTTTCTTGCTGCCACATGAAAATATGCCGCTCAATTTAACTTTTGTTAAGTTAATTTAACAGAATGATGCAATTACATATTTTTAATTAGTTTAGTGGGTTGATTGCAACATTTTTTTAGTTTCACATGGGACTAACTACTTTAGCAAATTTTTTATTCTCTTTTTTTCTTGCTGCCACATGAAAATATGTCGTTCAATTGAACGTTTGTTAAGTTAATTTAACAGAATGATGCAATTACATATTTTTAATTAGTTTAGTGGTTTGATTGCAACTTTATTTTAGTTTACTAACCTATTGTACAAAGAGTGCCAACTACAATGGGATAAATGTTATTTTTGCATTTTTTTGGGTGTGAATTCATACCTCACCTTAAGCATTCTTTTACATATGAAAAACTTATATTTGACTTTTTAGTATACGTAAGTCCCTTTTATGTTTATCGTTAAACTCATAGATTATTAAATATGGAATTTGCTGAATGTTGGAAAATATTTTACTACTGTCGGGGTATTTTACGTATGCCATGGCAGGTATTTTGCTTCCAGTGTTTTGCTTCCTGATCTGATTCATGTGTATAGATTTAAACTTTTTTCTTCACTTCGGATTTATACTTTTTGACACAATTAAGCAGTGTTAAATCATTCATTAGTCCATTAAGGATGATTCATGAGTTCTGTTTAAGTTTCCTACCATGATTCTAAGTTCATTTTGTTTTGTACTTAATTTATTATAGTCTTTACTCTAAAATAATAGAGTTGTAGTGCTAATTTTTTATTCTAATTATGCTGTTGCCTTAAATATTTGCATTCAGGAAACAGCATCTAGTTGTTAGTCATGGAAAGAACAAGTAGCAGGCACCAGTTTCTCCTTACGGATTAAATTATTTGCAATTCAGTTGTCGGCGGATATTGTCTAGCATACTTAGCACCTTATTTAGTTATTTATTATTTGATACAAAGTAAATGCACCTTCTTGATTTTTTGGAGGGGAGGGAATATGATTGATGCTATGCAGTTATGCTCCTGTTAGTTAAACATGTAAGAATTTGTATGTTCTGTATATTTGGCTTACCATCATAACAAGTAGATATATATCTAGTAGTTTGTATCCAAGATTTGAATTTTTATTCTTGTGGAAAGAGTAGTGGTCATGTAGATAAGCCTTCATGTATGCATTACCTGGAAAGGGGGAAAAATGGACGAGGCTGTTGGGAAAAGGAGATGGATGAATGGGGAGTTTCTTGTTTGGTGGGCAAGGGAATGGAAGAAGAGACTAAGTTAGAAATTAATCCCTATCGTTTAAGCTTAAATTCGATTTCTACCCGTAATTTTGGTTTCCATTAAAAGCATCTTATAACCTTACGAGTGTCGAAACTATTTGCCTCAGCACTAATGTCTAGGTTAGGGTGCAAATTGTTTGGATGCAGTGTGTGCGCTCAAAGTTTGTAATTCTTTTAATGGTGTGGAAATCGAAATTGGACCTAAACTATAGGGTACACTTTGTGATTTAGGTTGTGTTTGATAAATTTGAGAATTAAGATCTGAATGATTATGATGTCTTAATAAATTAGATCATCTAAATGGTTATGAGGTTTGAATTTAAAAAATTGTTTGATAACTAAAAAATAAGTTCTCTTAATGACACTATTTTACCATTTTAAAGGGTAAAATTTTATTTAATAATTTTAAATATTCAATTTAATAAAAATAAGTGCATAATATTGTTGAATATATTTATATAAAAAAAAATTATCAAAAAAATTTCATTAAGAAGTACCTTTTAATTATTAAGATTTTATTTTATGTCTTACCGATTAAAAGATATTCAGAGGTAACAAAAACAAAAACAAATGTTTGAATAGTTTGAAAACATGATATTTTCTTATTCGATATTGTTTGATGTAGTTGAAATAACTTATTTTTGTATTATTCGATCAAGTAAGAAAAACTCGATGGAATTCATAATTGTTTCAAATGTTTAAACTCAATGTCATTAAACTCAACTCCTGGAGCCTGTTTTTGGGATGATATACAATAATACAATCACTTTATATGAACAGAGTATTATTTGGAATGATATATACATTTGAAATTATTAGTGAAGTTATATATTGACATTAATTTTTGAAATAAAAAAAACAAAAATATACAGATAAATATCTGTCCAAACATATTTTTAAATACTACTTCCAACGTCTCAAATTAAATTAGTGACACATTTTTCGTATGTTCCAAAATAAAATATGCTTTTCTAGTTGCAGGCTATAGAGAGAGTAACATAAGATTTTTAACTAGCTAGAATTTATATTTTAAATAAATTAAATATTATTATTGTCGCTATAAATACATTTTTAACAAATATTAAAGACGTGTATAAAAATTAAATTTTCGTTAAAATTTTATTAAAAAATGTATATGTATTTTTGGAATAGGGAGAATTGGGGGTGAGCATGGTGCGGTTTGGTACGGTTTGAAGCCCAAACCGCATCCGAAACCGCTTAGGTGCAGTTTGAGAAATTCAAAACCGCACATGAAACTGCTTGTGATTGGTGCGGTGCGGTTTCATTTGGTGCGGTTTCGGTTCCAAAATCAATTGAAACAATAAAAATTTATACAATTTAGCATCACTATAATTTTGTGACCATATTTAAAAAATATTTATCTCTTGAGCTGATTATTTCTTTGGTGCGAACTTCTAATGTAATTATTTTTTTAGACCAACTCTATGGCCATCCACTACTTGCAGACTTTCCTTTCTATTCAATTAGTAGTGATTTGAATAGGTCATTTTTCTAATAAGGTCTAAGCCTAAGCCTTCAATAGATTTTTTTTCCACCCTAATCAAATGAACAATCATTTGGAACCTTTATTTAATTGTGCGATCAATAATTTTTAACATGCTTGATTTCATTACAATCATATATTCAGAGACATCAAGATCATGCATTTGAGTATCCCCAAAAGGTCAACCCAGATTTTTATTTTTTCTTTACAAAAGGGGGATAATATATTGTTTACATAATAGGCTCCTATATAACACTTCTCTCCACCATTTATACAAAGAGTCAGAAACATTATAGGCTACTCTACCAACATGGTGTTGTTTCGATTTTATGCGTGCGATTTTACTAGTAACCAAAACCAAATCAGAAATTTGATTTTGAACCACTTTAAAACGCTTACATACTGTTTGGAACCGTTGGTGCAGTTTTAATTGGTGCGATTTGTGTCGTTTTTGGTGCGATTTCAATTCCAATTTGGTTCCTTGCCAAGCCCTAGGGAGAGTCAAAAAACTTGTCAATTTTTTCCTATCATAATCTTTGGTTGAAAATCGATTCAACCAAAACACCGTGTCACCAAAAAGCACGAGTCAACTTAAAGATGTATATTTTTTTCTCATGTCCAATAATAATAATTAAAAAAAAACTTATATGTATCTGTTAAAATATATCTTTAATTTTAGAACGGAGATAATATTATGGAGTAACCACAACTAACCTACTCCATCAATTCATCATTGATCTCAATTTTTAATCTTTTCAAACCTTTTTCTACACATAAAATTAGTAAAAAAAAGTTTGAACGTGATTATTAATTAAGTTGAATATCTCTTAATCATTATATTTATTATATAATTAGAGATAACACAAGAAAAAAATAAGAAGGGAGTCTTGTATTCTTTAAGTCTATCAATACATGGATGGTAAACCTCTATATATAGGCTTTATAAATACATGAATGAAAGATATGAGATGAAAAGAAATACAAACTTAATTAAGAGATGAATGAAAAGTTCATCATTCATGTACCAATAAAGAGGGAATAGGAAATGAATGGACATCCATATTGATAACTATTCATTACACTCCCTCTTGGATGTCCATTACTGAAGAATATGCCTCGTTAAAACCTTACTAGGAAAAACCATGCGGGACAAAAACCTAGTGAAGGATAAAGAGTATATTATTCTTACAGATATTTACTTCCCCTCATGATTATATCACTTGAGATCTCTGAGTCAACGCAATCCAACATTGTGAACTAACTTCTCAAATGTAGTAGTAGGAAGCACATTTGTCAATAAATCTGCCAAATTTTCACTTGAACGGATTTGTTGAACATTTATATCACCATTCTTCTGAAGGTCATGAGTAAAAAAAAAACCTTTGGTGAAATATGTTTTGTTCTATCACCTTTGATATATCCTTCCTTAAGTTGGGCAATGCATGCTGCATTACCTTCATATAATACCGTAGGTGCTTCTTTTCCTGAAGATAAACCACAAGCTCCTCGTATGTGTTGAATTACAGACCTTAACCATACACATTCACGACTAGCTTCATGGATTGCCAAAATCTCAGCATGATTAGAAGATGTGGCTACAATAGTTTATTTCATTGAACGCCATGAAATGGCGGTTCCACCACATGTGAATACATATTCATTTTGCGATCGAGCATTCTGAGGATCAGATAGGTACCCTGCATCTGCAAAACCAGTCAAATCTGTTTTGGGTTGGTTAGGAAAATACAATCTCATATCCTTTGTACCTGTAGGTAACGAAGTACATGTTTAACCCCATTCTAATGTCTTCGGGTTAGACAAGAGCTATATCCTGCTAATAAGTTGACAGAGAATGATATATCAGGTCGTGTATGATTAGCAAGATACATTAGTGCTCCAATTGCATTCAAGTATAGTACTTCAGGACCAAGAATCTCCTTATCTTTTTTTTGGGTTCGGAAAGGATCTTTATTTACATCAAGTGATCTCACGATCATTGGGGTGCTCAACAGATGTGCTTTGTCCATATAAAATCGTTTTAGCACCTTTTCTATATAAGTTGTTTGTTGCATAAGAATCCCGTCCTTTAAATGTTTTATCTGTAATCCAAGACAAAATTTTGTTTTTCCAAGATATTTCATTTCAAATTATCTCTTCAAGTACTCTACTGCCTTTGAAATCTCTTCAGGAGTTCCAATGATATTTAGATCATCAACATACACCGCAATAATAACAAACTCGAATCCAGATCTCTTTATAAAAATGCATGGGCTAACAAGATCATTCTTATATCCCTCCTTTAATAAATATTCACTAAGACAGTTATACCACATGTGACCAAATTGTTTTAATCCATATAAAGATCTGTTTAATTTGATTGAGGAATGTCCTCGAGAACCGAATTTACAGGCTTCTGGCAATTTAAATTCTCCTGGGAGTTTCATATAAATGCCATTATAAAGTGGGCCATACAAATATGCTGTAACGACATCCATTAGACGCAAGTCAAGTCCCTCTTTTATTGTCAGACTGATTAGAAATCGAAAAGTAGTTACATCCATCACAAGAGAGTATGCCTCTTCATAATCAATACCAGGTCTTTGCGAAAATTCTTGCGCAACTAGTCGTGCTTTATGTCTAACAATTTCACCTCTTTCATTTCGTTTTTGAACAAAAACTCATTTATACCCCATTGGCTTTACACCATCAGGTGTACGAACTACTGGTCCAAAAACATTTCTCTTTTCAAGAGATTTCAATTCTGCTTCAATTGCATCTTTCCATTTTGGCCAATCAAGTCTATGTCTTCATTCCTCAATAGTCCTTGGTTCAAGATCCTCGTCATCATTTATAACATCTAGCACTATATTGTGTTGGGAGAATGCATATTGTGATTTGATGTTTAAAGTAAATGCTCATGATTATATGTAAAGTCCTTCAAGGAATATATGTACAAGGACTTAGTGATAGATCAAAGTTGTTAGGTTGATCTCAACTATTAATGTTCATCATTCTATAAATAAATGTATAGATAAAGAGATCAAAAATGTTAGATTGATCTATGTCTTGAAAAATAGATAGGCTTTAACAAGAATCGCAGTCTATCGAGCTGATCAACAAGTTGCAGAAGCTAAGGCGGGATCGTAGAGCTCAGAAGATCGTAGTGTATCTGCCTTGAAGGGCCTCTTCAGAAATCGTAGAGTGGTCCAGATGTTTGCCGAAGTTAACTCAGAGATCGTAGTGTGCTCTCGGAAACGTAGAGTCTGAAAGTCGAACAAGTGAAGATCGTAGTGTGCAAATCCTTGAGAGCGATCGTAGTGTTCTCTTCAGACCAAGCATCAATATGACAAGACACCACGATATGAATCGCAGAGTATCATCTGTCTTGTGTTAAAAGTATCGAGCCCTACTTTTGTTAAGAGACAAATCCTAACAAATGTGGATTGGTTTTGAAACGTTGAAGTCCTCACCAGTCCCAACGGTACAAAAGATATCCTTAGTATTCAACAAAAGGAACGTATTCAAGAAGCTAAGGAAAGGACCATAGGACAGAGGAAAAACACCTTTTCAGGTGTTAGGTGAGAAAGCAGTCTGCTGTGTCAGTGGGCCAGAATGCAACTTAGAAGGTGTGCAGAAAAGTCTTCATCAAAGTTCAAAAATGTCAAATACATTTAATGTTTCAACGGATGGATTCAACGGGAAGATCTCAAAGATCACATATATGCAAGACATCTACAGATAATTCAAGTAAGCAAGCATTGAACAAAAACGTACAAGAACACTCAACGCTCAACTCTACGATCTGAGAAAAAGAGGAAGCTTGCTCAGCTACTCAGTTCTTTCGAACAAGTGCTTAACTGCGACTGAGTAGCATCAATCACAAACTCAATAACTACCAACCAACTGAAGTAAGAGTTCCAAGTCAGAAGGACTTGAAGAGTTCTAAGTGAACTATGAAGAACCAAGTCTGCTGGACTTAAAGAGTTCAAGAGTGAACTAAGAAGTACCTAGACTTCTGGTCTAGAAGGAATCTGCGAGATTCAGAAAGTGTAAAAGACATCCTTAGTGGATTTTCTACTCAAGGAGTAGAAGAGTGGACTAGGAGTTTTAAGTGCTCTGAACCACTTAAAAACAACTGTGTCTATTTCATTCTTACTATAACTGCTATAACTGCCTCACCATTCATTAACTCACTATATCTAAAATGGGAATCAAACAATCATTATTTCCGCTGTGTTTAAATCAAAGTAAAAAGAAAAAGATTTTTAAATATCTATTCAACCCCCCCTTCTAGATAACTATTGTGCCTCCGGGAACTAACATATTGTATGAAAAAACATCATCGATGTCAATTTCATTTCGGTTCCATATTTTTCTTGACATGGAATAATTTATAGAGATCTCTTCATTTTCACTAATTTAGATACCTGATTGTCTTCTGAAACTGTATTATTAGTCATGTCTAGGGGTTTTGCTGTAGACTCTTCCGGAGTTAACATTTCCCCATCCTGGTCATCTTGAATCTTTGCTCCTTTTCTTTTTCGAGGATTCTTATATCTGAAACCAATCGGTCTACCACGCTTCAGGCGTGTTTTAGATTCATTTGCAACAAAAGGTTGTCCTGTTGAGACATTAATTTTAATTGGAGCATTAACAACTGGTATATGTGATTTTGTTACACTCTTTGGGTCAGTAAATGCGTCTGGCAATTGATTTTCTAAACTTTGTAAATGAATTATCTTTTGAAGTTCTAGTTCGCATTGTTTTGTACGAGGATCAAAATGAGATAATGATAATTCATTCTAACTTATCTTTTTTTCCAGCTGCCTATTTTCTCCCCCTAATGTTGGGAAGACTAGTTCATTAAAATGACAATCAACGAATCTAGCTGTAAATAAATCCCTTGTTGACGGTTCTAAATATTTAATTATAGATAGGGATTCATATCCAACATATATTCCCAACCTCCTTTAAGGACCCATCTTAGTACGTTGTGGTTGAGGAATTGGAATATATATAACACAACCGAAAATTCTTAGATGAAAAATATTTGGTTCCTGACCAAAAACCAATTATAAAGGGGAGTACTTGTGATAACTTGTTGGCTTGATGCGAATTAGTGCTGCCGCATGTAAAACAACATGACCTCAAGCAGAAATTGGGAGTTTTGATCTCATTAGTAATGATCTTGCAATCGATTGAAGACGCTTAATTAATGATTCTACAAAGCCATTTTGTGTGTGAACATGTGCTACATGATGTTTGTGACGCCCCCAAAATAGGTATACAACACCCATTCTGAGTCGCCAAAATACATAGTACAGAAACAACTACAACTTTATTAATACAATTGTCGCATAAAATACGACAACACTTAAACTGTGAGTTTAAATACAAATATTGTCATCTAGACAATATCCACACTCAAATAAGTCCTCATTATAATTATTGATACATTATTATAAAAATGGTGAGGACTACTAAAATAACTTCTAGAACTATCATTCCATACCCCGACTAGTACTCGCTACATTCTCGCCTCCTGAGAAAAAATGGAACAAAAAGGAAATGGGTGAGCTCAACTAGCCCAGTAAAGAATATTATGACTAAGATAATATAGAACAAATTATCGTTGGTCTTCAACAGGGAAAAATTTGATAAAATACAATAGACAACAAGTTTCAGATCAATATTCGCAGCGGAAATAATAATTCATAGATGAGTTATGTAGAGAATGAAATCTACTATTATCTATGAATTTAAAAGTCCATCATCAATAATTTATCCCTGTAACATCAATCAATATACATCTTGAATCAAATATTCATCTTTGCACTACAGGCCAAAGATATTCATCAGTTGGTCATGTTCATCTCAACACCTATTCATCTTTGCACTACGGGCCAAAAATATTCATCATAAAATTATTAATCTTTTTTTACAGAATAAAGATATTCAATAATATCATCATTTAGGGTGAGGATGATAAAAATATTTTAAAGAAAACGAATCCAGTGAAACAAGAGAATAAATATTAAGGATTCGTATTTCGGTTTATCCATGTCCAAAAATACCTCATAAATAATCACAGTGGAGTAAAATTCAAGAATGATCAAAACATGGATACAATCAAAGCTAGTATCCATAATAGATATTTTGGACGAAAAAGAAAAATTTCATTTTTCGATGAATAGTGTCGTATTCGTGAATAGTGCCGTATACGTGAATAGTAACCCCTACACAAAAAGTTCCAAATTTGATTAAAAGTTCAAACCAATATTTCGGCATAATGATATTGAAGAAAATAATATTATTTAAGAAGAAAATAACATCCCTTACCTCGAAAGAATAACACTTCTGGCTGGACTACTGGATATAGTGCTGAAGGAATTTACACCGTATAGCAACACTCAAAGTATTAAAATACTCACAAGAATGCGCTCGATAATATAGAGAGAAAAAACTTTAGTTTCTGGTGTGATTTTCAATTCTAACCTAAGAACCCTATTTATAGGAAAATGCTTAGAACACCAAAGCAGAAAATTTAATAAAATATTAATATATATTTTTTAAATTTCTTACGAACCCTTATTTTGCCCAAAACATCAGCCACCAAGTAGCCACCTCACAAAACTTACAAAAAACGTTTTTCTTATTAAAAATAATTAAAACTTCCAAAAATCAATTATTTCGGAACTCCGGAGCTTCAATAATTCATAATAAATAGCCCCTTTATCAGAAAAATTCAAATCTTATGTCCATTCCATAGGAAATTTAATTATCTACAACTTTGCAGAAGAAAGTTTTTCCAAATTCCAAATAAAAATTGACCGAAATTCACATACGGACGATTTTACAGGCTAAAATCAAATTTTAGTCAAGAAATGGGGTCCACCGACACACAAAACATGTGTTAAACATTTATTGCAACAAAAAATACTCTTTCTTCTGATTCATTCATATCTCACACATTCATTGTAAAAATATTACCATTATTATATTATAATAATATAATAATATAATAATATATTAAATGAATTATTTTATCAGAAAAAGATAAAATTTTAATTTTCAACAATTGTCACATTAAAAATTTTCTCCATCTATATCCACATAAAATTAATATTTTTCTTATCATATAAATCAATAATTAATTATTCACAAATAATATTACAGAATCACAATCATCGATGACCGGTAGTTCTCCCGAAGAAAGAGGGGGCTTTCCAATAAAGATTTCTCCTTACTGGCGAGCAATTAGGTGACCAAACCTCTCCTTAGACAGAACTTTCTAGACATTGCCAATAATGTTATCTAATAATATTATTCAGATAATATGAATTATTGCTCCGATAATGGAAAATACTGTGTAGTGACAATTATTGAAACAACAGTAGTATAAAATATCAACGTAGCAATTATTGAATCAATAAAATAAAATATTGAATAGTAATTACTGTAACAATTATTGAGAGTGCCTTCTTACGTAATAATCAATAATTGGTGCAATACTGTAATCTTCTTGTGTTTTAACCAATTTAGTATTTCAACAAGATTAATCTGTAATAACTATGCCGTTATTTATAAACAACTTATACTTGTCGTTTTCTTCATCCAATCGCTTTCTGTTATGGGGCCCACAAATGGCTGCGTCGTCGTACAAATATTCCCCAACAGAAAGAATATTCCACGACCAAACGAATATTCTCCGACAACAATGAATATTTTATAGCCACTTGCATATTTTGTAAAATTTGCATAATTCACCCATAACTTTAAACTTTTATCAATTTAACCATTTACTGAATAATAATTATAAAAAAAATTGAATAATTTTATTTCATAAAATTCGGGGTCTTACATTTATAGCATACGACCGGTGGTCGTTCTCCTCTCTTAGAACCAGTTGCTGCTGGTGCTGACATCTTCGCATTGTCATTCTTGAATCTCCTCTTTTTATAATCTCCCCCCGACTCGCTTCTTCTATTTTCATGGCCATGATTACCACCAGAGTGGTTACTTTCCACTACAGGCCAAAGATATTCATCAACAGTTCATCTTTGCACTACAGGCCAAAGATATTCATCAACAGTTCATCTTTGCACTACAGGCCAAAGATATTCAACTACAGGTAATCTTTGCACTACGACCCAAAGATATTCATCAACAATTCATCTTTGCACTACAGGCCAAAGATATTCATATCTCAAAGAAATACATAATCATTTCAGAATTTATATAAACCATAATTATAACCATATATGTTGATCAATTCACCTTTGCACTTAAGCTAAAGATATTCAATTATAAATTCAATGGTCATGATCATACCAGTCAACAATTCAACTTTGCACTACTGGCTAAAGAGAACCTATAGTCACGATCATACCAATAATCTATCAATCTTTACACTCAAGTCAAAGAGAAATATCACCATTAGGGTTATAATAATGTTATATAAAAACAATATAATCAACATATAGATTTAATCTCAAGAGTAAGATTCATAAATCAATGATTTCATAACAACTTAATCAAAATGTTATAAATCACTTAATAATCTCATAATCTAATATTATTAATACTACCACAATATTTTAATCATTTCTTAAACTTATAAACAATTTATTTTAATTGTTTACACTTTACTAATAAATGCATTTAATCATCTTAAAATGCCAACCTCATAAGATCTCATCACCAATAGCCAAAACCCTCATCAAAAATCGCATATATCTCTATATATAATTCTCAAGCCATAAAATCATATTTTCCAATTTTCTTAATTCACATAACATATTTAATTCATTTACTCATAACTAGAATATTTTCATGAGAAATACCAAATCAGTTTTAAAAATATTTCTTTTCTGGGATTTAGAAGAATATAGTCCCATATTGAATATATATTTTTCTCAAAATTTTTAAAATTCATTTACTATTTTCACATGGCCAAAACCACCGAATATTCAGACATTTATCATAAATTGTACTTTTATCCAAAAATTTTAAAATTTACACGTATACTGATATTATATAGATGTACTCACAATAAAAATTTCATCAATTTTGGAGTTAATCACAAGGAGTTATAAGCGATACTTTTAAAATAGTCTTTTCTCATAAAATCCATAACTCATAATATATACATCCAAAATCGTCATTTTGGACACCATCAACAAAACTCATCAAATTATCATTTCAAATTTTTCCAGAATTTTTGAAGGTTCAGAAGAATTTCAAAATAATAACCCTTAAAATCCTTATTATCTCTTTACCTCAAAAGAGCGGTACTTTCCATTCGAATAACGAAAACGAACTTGCACCGTATAGCAATACTCAAAGTATACTCAAAATACTCACAAGAATACGCTTGATAATATATAGAGAGAAACTTGAGCTTACGTGTGATTTTCAATTATAACCTAAGCACCTATTTATAGAAATTGCTAGAATACAAAGCAGAAAATTTAATATAATATTAATATATTATATAAATTTCTACACACATTCTAAAATCTGAACTCAGCCATCTTGAACATTCTAAATGAGGGAACCAAATGAAAAAAACGTTTTGTAAATAAAAATATTTTAAACTTCCAAAATCAATTATTTTTAAGAGCTTGAACTTCAATAATTCATAATAAATAGCCCTTTTATCGGAAAATTCAATCTCGCTAGTTTTGATAGGAAATTCAATTCTCTACAACTTTGCGAGAAGAAAAGTTTTCCGAATTCCAAACAAAATTGACCAAAATCCATAAACGAAAGCGACTTTATAAAGCTATAATCAAATTTCGATCGAAGAAATGGGGTCCACCGAACACATAAAACATGCTTTAAATATTTTTGGTAACAAAATACTCCTCCTCCACATATACTCATATATCCCACATTCATCGTAAAAATATCATCATTAATATATATTAAAATAATACATTTAATTGAATTATTTTATCGTAAAAAAGATAAAATATTAATTTTCAACAATTGTCACATTAAAATTTTTCTCATCTATATCCTCATAAAATCAATATTTTCCTCATCGTATGAATCAATAATTAATTATTCACAAATAATATTACAGAATCACAATATTGACAACCAGTGCGGTTCCTGAAAGAGGGGCTTTCCAATAAGAATTTCTCCTTTCTTGGCCTTGATTAGGTGACCAAACCTCTCCTTAGACAGAACTTTCTAGACATTGCCAATAATGTTATCTAATAATATTATTCAAATAATATAAATTATTGATCCGATAATGAAAAATACCGTAGTGACAATTATAAAATATCAACGCAACAATCATTGAATCAAAATAAAATATTGAGCGAGAATTCTTTGTAACAATTATTGAGTCGTGCCTTCTTACGTAAGAATCAATAATTGGTGCAATACCGTGTCTTCTTGTGTTTTAACCACCGTAGTATTTTTTAACGATATTAATTGAATAAATAACTACGCCTGGTCATTTATAAACAACTTATATTTGTCGTTTTCTTCATCCAATCGCTTTTACATTATGGGCCCACAAATGGTCAATACCACGTCATACAAATATTCCCCAACAGAAAGAATATTCCACGACCAAATGAATATTCTCCGACAACAATGAATATTTTATAGCCACTTGCATATTTTGTAAAATTTGCATAATTCACCCATAACTTTAAACTTTTATCAATTTAACCATTTACTGAATAATAATTATAAAAAAAATTGAATAATTTTATTTCATAAAATTCGGGGTCTTACAATCTCCCCTCCTTATGAAATTTCGTCCCCGAAATTTACGTACCTGGTATTTCAAAGAGTTGAGAATACCTTGCTTTCATTTCAGATTCCATCTTCCCTGTCATCATAATTTCTCCAATGCTCATCTCCTGTATTTCATATATCATTCTAGAATACAGCTTCAAAACAAGGGTTAATTGAACAAATTAACATATCACATAATATCCCGATATTATGACTGACCAACAAATAAGCTTAGGTAGGACACACTAGCGAAGGATTTACTTATCTCTCCCTCCTAGTTCTATTCCCCGATCTCCGCCAGAGATCATATCCTAAGCTCGATACCAAACTGCGACTCATGTCCCAACCATGGACAAACACCTCACGATGGTACTGTCGATTGCCACCGCAGAATCAGGCGTCCCCTACGGAGAGCGGCCGGTGCATCCCCCATCAACAGGAAGTCACCAGCAAGAGGCTCGGGGCTCTTTACTTATAGCTCTGATACCAACTGTGACAACCCCAAAATAGGTCCATTCCATCCAATCCATTCTGAGTCGCCAAATACATGGTATAGAAAATAACTACAACTTTAATACAACAATTGTCGTACAAAATACAACAACACATATGCTATAAGTTTGGATACAAATATATACCAACTGTAGCACGTCACAATGACACCTTACATAAAGGTATAGTCGAAAACTGTTTTAAAAATTAGAATCTTTGGGAAGTGCTCAAGGAAACCTTCGTACAAGGGAGGCCATGCGTCTAGGTTATGATAGATATACTGACCAACCAACAAATAAGCTTAGGTAGGACACACTAGTGAAGGATTTACTCGTCTCTCCCCTCCTAGTTCTATTCCCTGATCTCCGCTAGAGATCATATCCCTAAGCTCTGATACCAACTGTGACGCCCGTAAAATAGGTATACAACACCCATTTTGAGTCGCCAAAATACATGGTACAGAAACAACTACAATTTTATTAATACAATTGTCACATAAAATACGACAACACTTAAACTGAGAGTTTAAATACAAATATTGTCATCTAGACAATATCCACACTCAAATAAGTCCTCATTACAATTATTGATACATTATTATAAAAATGGTGAGGACTACTAAAACAACTTCTAGAACCATCATTCCATACCCCGACTAGTACTCGCTACATTCTCGTCTCCTGAGAAAAAATAGAACAAAAAGGAAATGGGTGAGCTCAACTAGCCCAGTAAAGAATATTATGACTAAGATAATATAGAACAAATTATCGTTAGTCTTCAACAGGAAAAAATCGATAAAATACAATGAACAACAAGTTTCGAGATCAATATTCGTAGCAATGAAATAATAATTCATAGATGAGTTATGTAGAGAATGAAATCTACTATTATCTATGAATTTAAAAGTCCATCATCAATATTTTATCCCTGTAACATCAATCAATAGACATCTTGAATCAAATATTCATCTTTGCACTACAGGCCAAAGATATTCATCAATTGGTCATGTTCATCTCAACACCTGTTCATCTTTGCCTTACGGGCCAAAGATATTCATCATAAAATCATTAATCTTTGCACTACAGGCCAAAGATATTCAATAATATCATCATTTAGGACTGAGAATGATGAAAAATATTTTAAAGAAAACGAATCCAGTGAAACAAAAGAATAAATATTAAGGTTTCCTATTTCGATTTATCCATGTCCAAAAATACCTCATAAATAATCATAGTGGAGTAAAATTCAAGAATGATCAAAACATGGATACAATCAAAGCTAGTATCCATAATAGATATTTTGAACGAAAAGGAAAAATTTCATTTTTTGATGAATAGTGTCGTATTCGTGAATAGTGCCGTATACGTGAATAGTAACCCCGACACAAAAAGTTCCAAATTTGATTAAAAGTTTAAACCAATATTTTGGCATAATGATATTGAAGAAAATAATATCATTTAAGAAGAAAATAACATCCCTTACCTCGAAAGAATAGTACTTCTGGCTGGACTACTGGATATAGTGCTGAAGGAATTTGCATCGTATAGCAACACTCAAAGTATTAAAATACTCACAAGAATACGCTCGATAATATAGAGAGAGAAAGAGAGAGAAAACTTTAGTTTTTGGTGTGATTTTCAATTCTAACCTAAGCACCCTATTTATAGAAAAATGCTTAGAACACCAAAGCAGAAAATTTAATAAAATATTAATATATATATTTTAAATTTCCTATGCACCCTTATTTTGTCCAAAACATTAGCCACCAAGTAGCCACCTCACAAAACTTACAAAAAAAGTTTTTCTTATTAAAAATAATTAAAACTTTCAAAAATCAATTATTTCGGAACTTCAGAGCTTCAATAATTCATAATAAAATAGCCCTTTTATCAGAAAAATTCAAATCTTATGTCCATTCCATAGGAAATTTAATTATATACAACTTTGCAGAAGAAAGTTTTTCCAAATTCCAAACAAAAATTGACCAAAATTAACATACGGATGATTTTACAGGCTAAAATCGATCCAGCGAAAGACCCGACAAATCGTTTGGAAATACGTTTGCAAAATCTCTTATGATCGGTATCTCTTCTAACTTCGCACTCTTCTTCTGTGTATCGACTATGTAGGCTAAGTATCCTACACATCCTTGTCTCAACAACTTCTTGCCTTGCATCACCGTCTGAACAACTTGCAGCATCGAGGTGACTTCTTTGCCATAGAACACAACCTTTGACGGAGTCATAAGGTTAACACACTTCTTCTGGCAATCAATTACTGCTCTGTAATTGAATAACCAATCCATTCCCAGTATAACATCAAACTCACCAAGTTTAATTGGTATCAAATCTACCATCAACTCGTGATCCTTTATAATCACTCTATAATTCCTATATATGAATCTAACAAGAATCACTTCCTTATTCGCAATCTCTATGCTTAAGGGAAATTCTTCCTGAGGAAAATCTAAGTTCTGAGCAAATTTATCGGATATAAATGAACAAGTATCACCCGAATCAAATAACATATCAGCATTAATACCATTAATCAGAATGATACCTGACACCACATCCTTAGATCGCATACATCATCCTCGCATTCGTATTGAAAGTCCTCGCAGAAGTCTCGGCTTGGTCTGTGTTGGTCCAAAGGATAGTCAATGCACCACCACTGTTGTTGTTTCCTTTTCCTACACTTGCACTTCCCGTTGGCTTCTTAGGGCAATCACGAGTCATGTGATCCTTCGAATAGCAGGTAAAACATGCTCCTTTCTTTAGGCTAAAATAATTCGGTGCAATGTGTCCCTCCTGACCATAGTTGAAACACACCCGCTTTCCCTTCAAACATACCCCAATATGGTTCTTCCCGCAGGTCGCACATGCTTCAAACTTTTTCTTCTGCCGACTCCTTGCTATCCTCTCGCTCCACTTCCTCTTCTGATTGTTACTTCCAACGTTACTTCCACTAGCCTGATTTTCATTCTCATTCTTCCTCTTCTTCTGTTCTTGATTGTACTTGGTCAAGGCATCGCTTCCACCTTCTGCGATAATTTTCTTTTCCAATATAGCCGCAATTGTATTTAACTGGAACATTGAAACCTTGTTATAAAGCCATGGTTTTAATCCTTGTTCGAACCTTCTCGCCTTACGCTCGTCGGTATTGACTTGATAAGTGGCAAACCTTGCCAACTCGTTAAACTTCGTAGTATATTCTGACACCGTCATGGTTCCTTGTTTCAGCTCCAGAAATTGCACCTCCAACTAATTCTGAGAACTAGCTGGAAAGTACATTTCAAAAAACATCTCCTGAAATCTATCCCATGCTATCACTCCTTATCCCCCATGAACCTTATTGGTCTGCCACCAATAGCTAGCTTCAAACTTCAGCATGAATGTTGTGAACACAGTCTTTTGATCTTCATTAACTCTAGCAACATCGAACACCTTCTCCATTTCCATGATCCAGGTTTGGGCTTTGACTGGATTCATAGATCCTTGAAACTCTGGCGGTCCCACCACTTTGAATTCCTTAAAGGTCGTGACTTGAGCTTGCGGTTGATTCACAAGTGCTCCCGTTGTACAAGGTTACCAACTGCTGAACCGAGTTAGCGTTGGCCTCGTTATTATTGTTAGTAGACCCCTCAGGAGGTGGTTGTTGACGTGGTTGTCTTCTTCTAGGAGTCATTTTCTATTAAAATATACGCTTATTAGTTCATTACTCAACTTCTTGAGTATTTAAAGTTTAACTTAAACATTCTAAGATTAAAGCTATAACACATAATATTTCAAATAAACTTTGATATTTTATTCATCCATAATGTTTTAAAACATAATCAGAATAGCATAACCGCTATTAACATCCACTTTCTTGAACTAGACAAGTTTCAGAATTACATCCTCATACTACCTCGTTATTCATCACAAAATAAGGGTTTATAGTTTATTCACTCATATACTTAGTCACAAATTATTATTATTCTTATTCTTTCTATCTGGGCATATTAAGACGTCGAGAGGCTTCTCTATGCTCTTCCTCCATAATACAGTATGCCGTCCTACAATCCATCACAAACCACGACAAGTCTTTAAACTGAGGTGGGTAATAAAAGACTCGATCCTGGGCCCTATCAATCGCAAAATTAAAGGCGTAATCCATCTCATTCATCTTGGCCTTCTTCACTTGAACTTTAGCCTCAGCACGGTCTGCACATTGAGTCACCTTCATCCAAGCATCCTCTGCTCTCACACGCTTAGCTGACTCCGCTTTGAAGTCATCTTTTAATTTCTCCATATCAGTCTTCATCTTCTCATTCACCGCCAACAGATCTTCATGCTGACCCTTTGTATGAACTACGTCCCACTTTGTGTTTCCAAGGCGTGAGTTGAGTTCCTGAATTTCTGCATCCTTCTACTTTATCGTAGCATGATGCATCTCAACCAACTCCTTCAACTCTTCAACCTTATCCTGTAGAATATAATTCTATGTTACGGTCGTATAGAGCGTCATACATCTTAGCTGATATGGAGTTTGGTGGAAACTCCAGATGATCCTCTTCCTCATCATCCTCCTCTATCTCCTCAGAATTATCCTCCTCGGGATCGGTCACAGGCTCATCCTCCTGGATCAACTGTTCCCGTACAACATGAATATCCCGGGGTTCCTCATCTCTAGGTACCTGAGGTATCACTTCCCTAGCTGGACTGGATCCTCCATCATTAAACATCCTGACAACAAAATACATTTTAGGTTTTACTTATTATATGACATTCTTCGATACTCGCGAGCACATAAGTTATTAACACATAGCACATAATGTCTTTTTATTATTTTGCTTCAATGGATGCCTTAATCTATTCCTTAAAACTCGATAAGAGTTGGACACCACTATGTTTTCTGTATCCTTAAAGATTACTTCCTAAGGTTTCCCCACCTAAGGTTCATAACCTAAAACTTTGATACCAACCTGTGGCACCCCCAAATCTGGGTACTTTATTCGCACAGAATTTGGTGCTCACTACCAAAAATAATTACATCTAACTACCCATAATAAAGGATAAAAACATAAAATAACTTAAACAATAAACTTTCCCCTTAAAGGGTTACATCATCTTAAAAATAATCCCAGGTAATCTAACATTAAATTATTACACAAGTTTGCAGAATACATCACAAAATAAAATAAGTCTTATAACATAACACATTCAAATAAATTCTCATAAATCTTCAACACTTGGACATCCTGCCCTTTCCTTTGCTAGTAGATGGCTCATTGACTTTCTCAACTTTAGCTGCAGTGTTAAATTCAAGAATGAACAAACAATTGCTCACTGATATAGAGTGTAACAATAATAATAACATGAGGGTGAACAACGAATGCTGAACAATGGTGAACTTGTTCTACGAATAAAAAATAGAAAACAAGTTTGAATTAAATATCTGAGGGTCTTAAGACCACGAACTATGTCCCCGGTACTTAGGTATTATTACCCAACCTTAACAGTTATTTAGACTGTACAAACCCTTTTTTAACGTACTTAGGGGGATCAGCCCTTTATACCATGTATTGTGAGCAAACATCTAAACATTACACGTACAAAATCCCCCATGTAAGGGTTGTTCATCTCAGTTTGAATTTAGAATTTCCGCACTAAAGGAAGTTTAGTTTGGAACTAACTTATCAGTGGTTATAGAATTTTAGAACACTAATCCATTGTAGGCTAGTTCAATTAATAAAAGTTTGCTTGCTAGTTAAAGGTTTAATACAATAATATAGAATTGAATAGGGTTATTCAAGGTAAAGGTCTAATAACAACAATATACAATTGAGTAGACATGGTATACATGCAAAGTACCATATTCAAAAGAATTAGCACAATCTCATTTGAATCAATGTATTAGAACAATATATACTTTGAATAACTATAATAAGACTTAGGAAAGTGAAATTTGCTCGATATAATGAATTTGATTACAAGAGCTTGTACAATTGCACACAAGATAGATTAAGCTTGCTCAACTTTAATATAGAGTTTAGGAACTTGTACAATGATAATTTAGGAAATAAAAGTTTAGAATAAGGAACTTGCATTCATTATAAAGAGAATGAAGTTAGGAAACTTGCATTCATTATAAAGAGAATGAAGTTAGGAAACTTGCCTTGTGTGACAACCGAGATTTTGTAAATTAATTTTAATATTTATTGGATTGAATAAATATTTTTCGATGAATTAATTATTAGATTAAATAATTAATTGATGAAGTTGTGGTAGATTAATTTAATTATATGTGTTATATTTATTAAATGAATGTAGAAATTTTTTTATTATTCGAAGTATGTAATTATGTGAGCTTATAGTGTTAAAAGAAATATTTAATAAGCCTAATAGTATTTTAATTAATTTAATTATTAATTAGAGATTTAATAATTTGACATTATTAGTAAAGGAAAAATTTAATTATGTGACTATGTGAATTAATGAGAAATTATTATATTTTATTTAAAATAAATTAAACTAGATATTTGATTTATTTTATAAAAGGTGTGACATTTTCAAACTATATTATAAAGGTTTTATTAAATTAATTTGTTATAAGCCTTTAAAGGCTAGCCAAACATGGCACTAAGGGAGGTTGGAGCGATTACCCATGTTAGAGTAACCCACGTCCATCATCTTGCATCAGTTCACCTTATTTATTAGTATCGCCTTTCTTTTTTCCTTAATTGGCTAAGTCTCAAAAATAAAAAACAGAGAGAGTTTGAGAAATTTTGAGAGAAATTGTAAGTACTGTGATTGAAGTAGAGAGAAATTGTCATCCTTGTTCATCTACGGTTTGGGTAATTCTCTCCAACCCAATTCTCATATTTTACGTCATTTAGTTTTTATGAAAATGGCTTTCATTCATTCTGTAAAGTCTTCGCAATTGGAAATTGTAAGGGTTATGGGTTATATATATTGTATGGTTCCATATCATTAGTTTCATAATATTATAACGTATGATTATGACTTCAAAAGTTACAGAGTATGTTATATGGCCATATGGACTTATACATGATTTTAATATGTCAAACATAAATTGTTCTGTAAAATTTCCACTTGTATATGATTATGCATGCTAAAATGAACAAAACGAAACTTGAATGGTTGGATTTGGTCTTATAACGAATCTGTAGTATTAAATTCTATGTTTTTGTTCAAAAACCTTCAAGAACATCAAGAACAGTATAATTTGCATGTTGAATTATGTAATTATATGTTTTAATGGGTTAAAATCACTCTATAAGTGTTGGGTAATGATTATGTATGAATTCTAGCATGTGGGTATGTTTAATTTGGTGAATTTAATGACCATATAGTGTTTATTTCGCCTGATTCTGTGTTCTTCGCGAACTGGAAATTAAAAATCTGAGTCTCATGCATGGCTTCAACTCCAAGTACAATTCTTGCTGCATGTCGCTTGAGAGACCTAGGCATGACACCAAGACATAAGATGATAAGACAACACAAGCCAGCAAGTACCACTTAGCAGAATGGCCCAGAAATGAGTTTGTAAAATGTTTAAGTCTAGCAATGTGTTATTAACTTAATCTAATGAACATAAAAACTTGTTAGACATATAATGAGGTGTTAAAATAAATTCTTAACACGTCCATAACACAATTACGTGTGAATTGAACGATTGAATGCATAGTTAGCTTATTGTTCTTGAAGTCTTAATTTTGACAATAAGTGCAGTAATTGACTAAGTACAGTCATGAATTCGAGTTAGACAAAAGAATAAACTTGCGATGTTTAGTACATTATAATTAACTGGTATTGTGATCGTTAATAATATGTAGGATTTAAATCAAGGAACGAGTTTAATTAAAGTGTAATCTACGCACGAGGCAAGTTTCCTAACCCTACTTGTTATCGTTATATAAGTTGATGAATTCACCTTTCTACATTGAGCAAGTTCTCATTATTATTGATCAAGTCTGTTTTTTGTTATATTAAAGCCTATTAATCCTTCAAGCATGATGCTGTTATACAATACTTATTCTATGGTATACCTTTTGAGATTTTATTCAATTTAAATTATCAGTTAGTGTTAAACCTTGTTAGACTAGCGAACCCTTAATGATTCGACTAGTCCATAGTTGATGAGCGTTCTAAATTTCAGAACCCTTGATGAATTATTCAAACCAAACTTCCTTTGATGCGGACTCGAATGTCAAACTGAGATGAACAACCACAGATAGGGGATTACTTATCGTTAAGCGTTAAGATATTAATATTGTGCATGATATGGTACTAAGGGTGATCCCCCTAACGTACGAGGAGAAGAGTTCATAGTCTTATGACTGTTAAAGGTTTCAAGTATAAACACTTGACAACCTAGGACATAGTTCAAGGTCTTATGACCCTCAAAAGTTCTTTTGTTTCTTGTTATTTATTCTTGATTCAAAAGCTGAGTTTCCTATTTCAAAAGTCTTTGATTTATTCGCATGTTATTATTATTCATTGTTATATTGTTATACTTGTGGGCAATCGTTCTCACTCTTTCGTAATAATAACATTGTAGTTAAGAACGAAAGAGCAGACGAGCCTTCCATTAGTAAAGGCAAGGGCAAGATTAGCAAGTAATGAAGACTGATTATTTATGTGGTTAAGTAATGATATTTAGACTTGATGTTACTTAAGACTTGCTATTTGTTTATGATTCCGCACAGATGTTTAAGGTTAGAGCAACCTGGGATTTTATTATTATGCAGTTGATGTAACCCCATAAGGGGAGATTTATTTATTATTTCTATCTATTGCATGGTTTGCATTTATGTATGGGTAGATAGATAGATGGTATTTGTATAGTGAACACCAAATCCTGTGGAAATGGAAGTACCGGATTTGGGGGTGTCATAGGTTGGTATCAGAGCTGTAGGTTATGAACCTTAGGTTGGGGGAAAAAACAACCTTAGGTAGTAGCCTTGTAGGAGATCAAGAACATAGTGGTGGTAAACTCTTATCGAGTTCTAAGAAATGAATTTCTTAATTCATTGAAGATAATAAAAGACTTTATGTGCTTATGTGTTAAATTATATGCTCGCTAGTACGGATTAGTAACTAAAACTTAAAATTTTTGTTGTCAGGATGTCGGATGTTGGAGGAGCTAGTCGAGCTGGGGAGGAGGAACCCCAAGTACCTACAGAGGAGGAGCCCCGAGACATTCATGTCCTCAGGGAACAGTTGGTACAGAGAGAGCCATCTCCGTTGATCACTGTTATTGGTCGGGAGCATGAGCCTGAGACCGATCCAGAGGAGGATTCTAAGGAAGAAGAGGAAGAAGAGGAGTTCCCACCGAACTCCATTGATGCTGAGATGTATGATGCACTTTATGATCGTAACATAGGGTTGCAAGATACTTGCTCAGAGGTGAGGGAGAGGATCATTATGCGATGAGAGTACCATCGAAAGCGTAAGGATGGGGAAATTGTGACTCTTCACACACGTTTGGGAAACGTGGAGTGGGATTTGGTTCACGAGAAGGGTCAAACTGAGGAAAAGACTGAAGAAATAGAAAAGTTAAAGAAGGATCTGAAAGAGAGCTCAGAAAGGCTTGCCATAGCAGAGGAGGGCTGGGTACGAGAGTCACGTCGTGCTGATCTTGCTGAGGATGATTGTCGTGCGAAGAGGGCTAAGCTTGAGAAGACGCATTCTACATTTCACAATGCAATGGATGCGGCCCAGGATCGAGTTATGAAGTATCCAATCTAGTTTGAAGGTCTACCATCATACATGCTAGATCGCAGGACGATGTCCCGCATTATGGAAGAAGAACGTGGCAAGGCTATTCAGTGCCTTAATAGGCAGTGATAGTATTAGTTTAATTATGTGAAAACTATTTGGTAGTTAATAATGTAAATTCCGATGTGTTTATAAACAAAGGAATATTTTGATGTTTTAAATCCTGTAGATTCTTTATCTCGGGATAGTTGATGTAAATAGCAGTGATGCTATCTTATGATGTTAAAACTTTTGAATTAAATGAAAATGTCAGAGTTTGTTCAAAGTAATGTGTTAAGTGAATTATGATTAAATGTTTTAGTTAAGCCTTAAATGTTTAAGGGATTGAATAAAGACTTAATAAGTGTATATTCTTAACAGCAATATGCCGCCAAAAAGACGACCAAATCGTCGACCAGCCCAGGAAGGGTCAATGAATAACAACAACAACGACGCCAATGCTAAAATAAGGTATAAACTTCGCTAGAGTTTATGATAAGCTTACCCATGATGACCTCGTTCAGGTTCCTTGCTTTCTGGGAGGTCACAACAAACGCTCTCCCTTGCACTACCGGCTTTGACTTTTCTAGGATAGCCTTTGGTGCCTCCATCCTAGCTGAACTTGTCTTCGATGAACGACAAAATCGGGCTAGGTGACTTTCTCTTCCACAATTATAACATGCTTTGACTGGCATTGCGCTAGCTTTGACCGATGTGTCCTCCCTCCACATTTGAAGCATATAATAGGTGGTCGCTCTCCTTCCTTCACAACTAACGGTGTCTTTGGTCTTGACGTCTTTCCATCATTGTTGAATCTCCTCTTCTTGAAATGTCCATTCTTATTGTTTTGGCCCTGATTACCACCAAAGTGGTTACCATTTCTAGCCTGTTGATTTCCTCCATGCTTGTTGTCACCGCTTCGATGACTGCTCTCACTAGTATTATCATTTTGTAGGTTGCTATCTTTTGGTTGGGATGACTCATTATCATGCTCCAATAACTGAGCCCTATTAACAACATCTAAATACAAACACAGTTTATGAGAGATAAGATATTGCCGTATCTCAGGTTTCAAACCTCTTAAAAACATTCGCGTCATTCTCCCCTCATTATCAACCAAATGGGACGCAAACCGGGATAACTCGACAAACTTGGCTTCATACTGCGATACTATCATGTTGTTTTGTTCCAGCTTGATGAACTCTACCTCTTTCATGTGACAAATACTTTCGGGAAAGTACTTGTCGTTGAACAGTTCTTGGAACTTCTCCCAAGACATCTTCAAGTGGCGAGTTGAGTACGCTTTCTGATTCCCACCAAGAATCGCCTCTCAAGACGCAACATGAAGGTGGCAAAGGAACCTTTTGCTCCTCGGAGCATCCCAAGACATCAAATATCTTGCAGATCTGTTTTATCCACGTCTCCGCCTTAAGTGGTTTTGGCTCTCCAAAAAACTCCGGTGGTCCCGGTTCCTTAAAGCGCTTGGCGGTGGCCGTCAAGAGAGTTGCCAGATTTCCACCGCATTTTGGACAGAGCCGCTTTTGCGATGTTGCATGAATTGCATAAAGCCTCTGAACATTCCATCGTTCATAATTTGGTCAGTGTTGTTGTTTGCTTGAGGATTGTCGCCTTCCTGATGCACATTATCCTGACTATTGATCTGTGGAGACTCAACGGTCTCCTGTGCTCCATTGATATTCTCAACATTCTCGGATGTCGTTTTCAAATACTGCCACAAAACAAGAGTTAAATAACATATCAATAATTATCCCTATACTCTGACCGACTAATTAAATACCAAATAAACTTAGGTAGGTCATACTATCGAAAGAATTCCCCGTCTCTCCCCTCCTAGTTCTTATCTCACATCTCAGCCAGGGATCATATCCCTAAGCTTTGATACCAACTGTGACGCCCCCAAAATAGGTATACATCACCTATTCTGAGTCGCCAAATACATGGTACATAACACAAATACAATCTTAATTATACAATAAGAGAGCTGTGAGTTTCAATACAAATATTGTCTCTCAACATAAGTCCTCATTACATTTATTGTCACACTATTTAACAGAATAGTGAGGACTACTAGCTAATACTATCATCCCACCATCACTCCGCTCCCCAGACTCGTCCCCAAACTACGTTCTCATTTCACAAGAGAACAAAGGAAAGAAAGGGTGAGCTCAACTAGCCCAAAGAAGAAATATTATGACTAAGATAATGCGAAATAAATTATCATTAGTCTTCAACAATGCTAAACTGATAAAATACAATAGACATCAAGTTTAACTGCAGTGAATCAAGCAATCCATTAAAAGAGTCAAGTAGAGAATAAAATCTACTATCTTTTATGATTTAAAAGGTTTTTCATCACTTTTATCACGAGACTCGACAATAAATAATCCACATCATCGAATCACCCCTGCACTATGACCAAGGATATTCTTTAGTATCACGACCACAAATTATCCATGCACTACGGGCCAAGGAAATTCGTGTATTCATCAATTGTCATGATCATGCCAACAACTGTCCATCAATGCACTACAGCCAAAAGGATTTTTACCACATCATTTGTAACATTACGGTCATGATTATACCGAATAATCCCTGGTCATAATCATACCAAGTCCATCTATGCACTACAGGCCACAGATGACTTTCAACATAATATAAACATGAGGATGATGACAATGATATAAGAATTCAATAAAACAAGTTCACGAATTAATTTGTCCAGGAACCAATAACGTCCAAATTGTCAACATGATACTTTTTTGTAGAGTAAAATTCAAGAATGCTCAGAAGAATATTTTCATGAAAAGATACTGGATGAAGCGAAAATATCAAGGATATTCCACTAATTTCATGGAGTATAGAAGTCAAAACTTTAACCAACTGAGTATAATAAAAAAATGGAATAACAAAAGAAATCACCATGCATGCGGTACTTCGCATAGACAGGTTATTCCAACAAAATAATAAGTAATCTAAACCAGTCAAAGTAAATTGCACCGACGGGATGTTCCAACAGAATAATAAAGAATGGAATAACAACGAAATCACACCATGCGCTGCGATACTTAGCATAGTTAAGTTATTCCAATGAGAATACTAAATAACGAAACCAGTCCAAATAGAAAACACACGAGATGTGATATTCCAATGTAATAATAAAGAATGGAATAACAATAGAAATCACCAAGTATAGGGTAGCCCACGTATACAGGTTATTCCAACAGAATAATAAAGAATGGAATAACAGAAGAATTTCACCAAGTATAGGGTAGCTTGCATGATCGGATATTCCAATGTAATAATAAAGAATGGAATAAGAGAAGAATTTCACCAAGTATAGGGTAGCTCATGATATCTGAGTTATTCCAATGTAATAATAAAGAATGGAATAACAGAAGTTCTCTTCATGAATACAAAAGAAATAATACCCCTTACCATAAAAGAAACTTGATATCGGAGTAGTGAAGTAGCAGAATACTCTTATTCTTTCTCTCTATAATTTCTCTCTCTAGAGTTTCAGTGAATTCGTAAGAAAATAATGAAGGAATGAGCTTCTATTTATACAAGAATTGATTGCATAGTAACTAACTCATGAACGGTCTAGATTGATTTATTTTAATCGGACGGTCCATAATTAAAGCAAAATCTTTTAAATAAAATATAATATATTCTATTTATAATCTAATAAAACGAATAACTTTATAAAAGTTTTCTGTTTTATATAAAAAGATTTTACTATGCAAAACACTATGCAACACTATGCAGGCACTATGCAACACAATGCAACATTATGCATAATAAAATATAATGTAATCTAATTATTGTCTAATAAAACGAATAACTTTATAAAAGTATTTTATTTTATATAAAAAGATTTTACTATTAGCCTAATAAAACGAATAACTTTATAAAAGTATTCTGTTTTATATAAAAAGTTTTTACTATTAGCCTAATAAAACGAATAACTTTATAAAAATATTCTGTTTTATATATACATCAGGAAATTCTTTAACAACAAAAATATTATCCAAATCTGACTTGTCTCTGTTCAAATCCATAACATGGGCTAAAAAAGGTTGACATCCGTCTTTCAATAAACGAATAGCTTTGTGGCTTGATATGATAGTGACGTATTTTAGTGGTTTAGTTGCTTGAATTCGTATAACAGGTTGGTTAGGAATGTGAAAACTAATAACCTTACGAAAACAATCAATTTTGGCATGATGAGTGGTTAACCAATCAATTCTTAAAATCACATCAAAAGCAAGTATCTTTAAAAAGATAAGATCAACAGGTAATGTGATAGTGCCAAATTGGATCATGCAAGATTTATAAACTGTAGATGTAACGAAGGTTTCACCCAACGGAGTTTCAACAGATAAGTCAAAGTCCAATTTCTCCGGAGTCAAGTTTAAACATTGAGCACAAGTAGGAGAGATAAAAGAATGGGTAGAACCGGTATCTAGTAAGGTATAAACTTCGCAAGAGTTCAAGATTAGCTTACCCGTGATCACCTCGTTAGGGTTCTTCACGTTTTGGCCAGTCACGACAAACGCTCTTCCAGGAACCGCTGATTTTGACTTATCCGGGGCAGCTCTTAGAGTCACTATCCCCGCTGAACTTGGTTTCGCTATAGTACAATCTCGAGCGATATGTCCTTCCTTTCCGCAATTATAACATACCTTAGATTGTTGTGGGCAGTTTGGGCTGATATGTCCCTCTTTCCCGCATTTGTAACATCTAACGGGTGGTCGTTCTCCTCCCCTAGAATTTGTTATTGGTGCTGGTGCTGCTGTTGATGTCTTCTCATCATTGTTGAATCTCCTCTTTCTGAATTTTCCAATTGACTCACCTCTCCTATTATCATGGCCACGATTACCACCCGAGTGGTTATCGCCTTTGTCCGTATTTTTCCTCCTCATTTGGTTATCATCGCTCTCGATGATCAATTGTCACCCCGTATGACCACAGTTGTGGTCCCTCGGTTGAGTATACTCATTATCACTCTCTAATAATTGAGCCTCATTGACAACATCCTAATACGAGAAAATTTATGAGAGATAAGGTATTGAGCGAATCTCGGGTTTTAGACCTCTCGAAACATCCGCGTCATCGTTCCTCATTTTCTACCAAATGAGGTGCAAACTCGATAACCATTCGCGAACTTAGCCTCGTCTTGAGACACCGCCATGTGGTTCTGCTTCGATCTAATAAACTCTACCTCCTTTATATGATGAATAATTTCGAAAAGTACTTGTCATTGAACAGTTTCAAATCTTTCCCAAGACATGTTGAGTCTTGGCTAGTTGGAGTGCTTCTTCGGATTCCCACCAAGTCTCCTCTCCACGGAACATAAAGGTGGCGAATGGAACCTTATGTTCCTCCGTGCATCCCAAGACATCGAATATCTTGGTAATTTGCTTGACCCATGTTTCCGCCTTAATCGGATCGGGCTTTCCCCAGAAATCTGGTGGTCCCAACTCCTTGAACTGTTTGATTGTGACAGACCGCGCGTTGCCATCATTTCCACCCATATTTTATACACGAGTCTCTCTCATCTGATTTTGTATGAACTGCAAAAAACTCCTAAACATTCCATCATTCATCGTTTGCTCGGTAGCGTTGTTTCCAGGAGGAATATTGCCTTTTTGTTGCACGTTCTCCTGGTTTGTGACTAAAGGTTGTTCCACGGTCTCATACACTCCATTGTTAACGTTCTCAGCAGCCATTCTTAAATATTGCCATAAAACAAGGGTTAATTAAACAAATTAACATATCACATAATATCCCTATATTATGACCGACCAACAAATAAGCTTAGATAGGACACACTAGCGAAGGATTTACTCATCTCTCCCCTCCTAGTTCTATTCCCCGATCTCTGCCAGAGACCATATCCCTAAGCTTTGATACCAATCATGGCGCCCCAAAATAGGTATACAATACCCATTCGAGTCGTCGCCAAATACATGGTACAAAAAGCAAACTACAACTTCAATAATACAATTGTCATGCAAAATACGACAACACATACTGTGAGTTTAAATACAAATATTGTCTTCTAGACAATATCTACACCCAAATAAGTTCTCATTACAATTATTCATACACTATTTTATAGAAATAGTGAGAACTGCTAAAACATCTTTTTAGAACCATCACTCCATACCCCGACTCGATCCTGCTATGTTCTCACCTCCTGAGAAGAAAAATGGAACAAAAAAGAAAAGGGTGAGCTCAACTAGCCCAGTAAAGAATATTATGACTAAGATAATATACAACAAATTATAATTAGTCTTCAACAGGGAAAAATCTGATAGAATATAATAGACAACAAGTTTTAGATCAACAAATGCAGCGGAAATAGCAATCCATTAGAAGAGTCACGTAGAGAATGAGTTCTACTATCTTCTAAGATTTAAAAGTCCATCATCAATATTTTATCCCTGTAACAACAATCAATATACATCTTTAATCAAATATTCATCTTTACACTACTGAGGCCAAAGATATTCATTTGTATCACCAAATTAATCATGTTCATCTCAACACTGCTCATCTTTGCACTACGAGCCAAAGATATTCATCAGTTAATCATTCATCTTTGCACTACAGGCCAAAGATATTCAGTAATATCATCATTTAGGACTGAGGATGATGAAAAATATTTTAAAGAAAATGAATCCAGTGAGACAGAAGAACAAATATTAGGGATTCGTATTATAGTTTATCCAAGACCAATAATACTCCATAATAACCTAATTTTGAAGTAGAATTCAAAAATAGCGATCAAAATATGGATACAATCACAGATAGTAATCATAATAGATATCTTGGACAAAAGGGAAAAATTTTATTTTTCGATGAATAGTGCCGTATACGTGAATAGTAACCCCGACACAAAAAGTTCCAAATTTGATTAAAAGTTCAAACCAATATTTTGGCATAATGATATTGAAGAAAATAATATCATTTACGAAGAAAATAACATCCCATACCTCAAAATAACGGTACTTCTGATCGGAATATCGGATAGAAAACCGAAGGAAACTTGTACCGAACAGCAACTCTCAAAGAATCAAAATACTCACAAAAATACGCTTGAGAATCTAGAGAGAAAGAAAATTTGTTTCTGGTGTGATTTTCAATTCTAACATAAGCGTCTATTTATAGGAAAATGCTAGAACGCCATAGGAGACTAAAATAATAAAATAATATTATTTCTTTTCAAACTTCCTACGCCATCTCTTTTGAACAATTAGGCAGCCTTCTTTGAACCAAAATCAGCAGCCCATTTGTATTCAACACAAGTGGGTCCCACCCATAATTTAATAAAAATCATTTTATTTTCCAAAACTTCGGTAATTCATAGAAAATAGCCCGTTTATCAGAAAAATACGAATTTTATGTCCATTCCACACGAAATCGAATTCTCTACAACTTTGTAGCTTTGAGTTTTTTCAAATTCCAAATAAAAAATATCCGAAATCCACAAACGGATGATTTTTTAATACCTCCATTCCGACAAAATACTAATAAAACACCTCAGCATTAATTCCTTCATTTATAACCACGTAAATAAATAAATCCATCATTTATATCCACATCAAATAAATATTTTCTTATCATATAAATCAATAATTAATTATTTACAAATAATATTACAGAATCACAATTATGACAACCAGTGTTAGATTCTCGGAAAGAGGGGCTTTCAATAAGGATTTCTCCTTCTTGGCGGCCTTGATTAGGCGACCAAACCTCTCCTTGACAGAACTTTCTAGACATTGCCAATAATGCTATCTAATAATATTATTCAAATAATATGAATTATTTATCTAATAATGAAAAATATTATGCAGTGACAATTATTGAAACAATAATAATATAAACTAACAATGCAGCAATTATTGAATCAATAACATAAAATATTGAATAAGAATTCATCAGAAAAATTATTGAGTAGTGCCTTCTTACGTGCGAATCAATAATTCAACAATCTTTATCTTGATCTGCAAGTGTGTCTTCTTTGTGCAATCACGCCAGATTCTTGTATTTTAACCATACCGGTATTCCAACAAAATATTAACGATAACAATTACGCCGGTATTTATAAAAACTCATACTTTGTCATTTTCTTCATCCGACAGTTATTTCATTATGGGCCCCACAAATGACTGTGCCATCGTACAGATATTCCCGACAAAAAGAATATTCCACGACCAAACGAATATTCCCCGACAACAATGATTATTTTATAACCAGTTGCTTATTTTGTAAAATTTGCATATTTCACCTCACCCATAACCAAAGTATTATATCCTTATTATTTCAAGATAATAAATAGAGGAAAATTTAATTTTATTTATAATAAGTTGGGGTCTTACACCAAGTTTTCGAAATGTGAATTCTGGATTAAAAGAGTATAATTTCTTGGACATGTGATCGATAGGGACGGAATTTCGGTGGATCCCTCCAAGGTCAAAGCATGATTAATCGGGATCACCAAGAAGCCGTCGAAGTAAGTAAGAAGTTTTCTTGGATTGGCAGGTTATTACAGAAGATTCATTCATGATTTTTCCAAGATCGCAACTCCGTTGACGAATTTGACTAGAAAATCGGTGAAATTTGTTTGGACGAAGAAGTGTGAGGAAAGCTTTCAAAAATTAAAGAAGAGGTTGAGTTCAGCACCTGTATTATCTCTTCCGGATGATACAGGAAATTTTGTGGTTTATAGTGATGCATTGCATAAAGGACTTGGCTGTGTACTTATGCAGAATGGTAGAGTCATTACGTATGCGTCACGACAACTGAAAGATTATGAGAAGGGGTATCTGACCCATGACTTGGAGTTAGCTGCAGTGGTTTTTGCTTTGAAAATCTGTAGGCACTATCTTTATGGGGAGAAGTGTGAAATATATACAGACCACAAGAGTCTGAAATATATTTTTACACAGAAAGACTTGAACATGTGCCAAAGAAGGTGGTTGGAGTTAATTAAGGACTACGATTGTGAGATTTTATACCATTCGGGTAAGGCAAATGTGGTTGCCGATGCCTTAAGTAGAAAAGGTCGGGATAAACTGATGATGTTGACTGAACAAAAGGCGTTAATTTCAGCAATGGAAAAGCTGGAATTGGAAGTTAAGTGTCCTATGGAGATCGATGAGAAGCTGTTTCAGATACAATCTGGCACAACTCTACTAGACAAGGTTAAGGAGGCTCAACTTTAGGATGATGAATGTAAAACAGTGAAAAAGAAGATATCCGAAGGAACCGAATCAAGATTCAAGATGGATAAGGAAGGAATATTGAGGTTTGAGAGTAGAATTTGGGTACCGCCAGTACCAGAGATTAAGGAAGAAATTTTGAGCGAGGATCACAACTCACGATATTCGATTCACCCTGGTAGTACCAAGATGTACCAAGATCTTCGACAACACTTTTGGTGGCCAAATTTAAAACGAGAGGTTGCAGAATGTGTTGCCAAGTGCCTGACATGTCAGAAAGTTAAAGCGAAACATCGGTAGAGAGTGGGTTACTACAACCTTTAGAGATTCCAGAATGGAAATAGGAACATATTACGATGGATTTCGTGGTTGGCCTATCGACAACTCAGAAAGGCTACGACGCAGTATGGGTTATTGTTGACCGATTGACAAAATCCGCACACTTTCTTTCGATCAAAATCAGATTCAACTTAGATCAGTTGGCAAGGTTATATGCGAAAGAGATTGTTTCAAGGCACGGAGTTCCGTTGTCAATTGTTTCTGATAGAGATCCGCACTTTACGTCAAACTTCTGGAAATGTCTACAAGAATGCATGGGTACAGAGTTGCGAATGAGCACGGCATATCACCCTCAGACAGATGGACAAAGTGAAAGAACAATTCAAACATTGGAAGATATGTTAAGAGCTTGTGTAATGGATTTTAAAGGAAATTGGGATGACCATCTACCGCTTGTAGAGTTTGGCTACAACAACAGTTACCACACTAGTATTGGCATGCCGCCTTATGAAGCGTTATACGTCAGAAAGTGCAGAACTTTGCTATATTGGGATGAAGTTGGCGAAAGACAATTACTAGGCCCGAAATTGGTACAACAAATAGCAGAAATAGTCAAAGTGATCCGAACAAGATTGACAAAGAAACCCAAGATGAAGATGAAGAAATCGCCGATCCACATCGTAAGAATGTTGAGTTTGAATCAGGTAGTTATGTGTTCTTAAAGGTCTCTCCCTGGAAGGGAAAGATAAGGTTCGGAAAGAAAGGGAAATTAAGCCCAAGATTCATTGAACCCTTTGAAGTTCTACGCAGGGTCGGAGAGGTTGCATATGAGGTAGCCTTACCTCCAACACTCGAGAATGTCCATAATGTCTTCCATGTTTCAGTTCTACGACCCTACAAACCCAATTACAAGCACGTGATTGAATATGAACCCCTACATTTTGACAAAGACTTATCTTACGAAGAAATTCTGTTCGGTTGTCGTAAAAAAAAGAGCAAGTTCTAAGAAATAAAGTAATACCTACATTAAGGTAATTGAGGAACCACAACATTTGAAGAAGCTACGTGGGAACTCGAAGAGAATATGATAAAGAATTATCCTCATTTATTTACTTAGATTGTTATAAACGATTCTGGGGACAGAATCTTTGTAAGGGGGGAGAATGTAATGGGACGAATTGTTGAGTTATGATTCTGAGGACAGAATCTTTTTAAGAGGGGAAAGATGTGACAACCGAGATTTTGTAAATTAATTTTAATATTTATTGGATTGAATAAATATTTTTTGATGAATTAATTATTAGATTAAATAATTAATTGATGAAGTTGTGGTAGATTAATTTAATTATATGTGTTATATTTATTAAATTAATGTGGAGAATTTTTTATTATTCAAATATGTAATTATGTGAGCTTATAGTGTTAAAAGAAATATTTAATAAGCCTAATAGTATTTTAATTAATTTAATTATTAATTAGAGATTTAATAATTTGACATTATTAGTAAAGGAGAAATTTAATTATGTGACTGTGAATTAATGAGAAATTATTATATTTTATTTAAAATAAATTAAACTAGATATTTGATTTATTTTATAAAAGGTGTGACATTTTCAAACTATATTATAAATGTTTTATTAAATTAATTTGTTATAAGCCTTTAAGGCTAGCCAAACATGGCACTAAGGGAGGTTGGGAGCAGTTACCCATGTTAGGTAACTGACCTCCATCATGCGCATCAGTTCACCTTATTTATTAGTATACGCCTTTCTTTTTCCTTAATTGGCTAAGTCTGGAAAATAAAAACAGAGAGAGTTTGAGAAATTTTTGAGAGAGATATGTGAGTACTGTGATTGAAGTAGAGAGAAATTGTCATCCTTGTTCATCTACGGTTTGGGTAATTCTCTCCAACCCAATTCTCATATTTACGTCATTTAGTTTTTATGAAAATGACTTTCATTCATTCTGTAAAGTCTCTGCAATTGGAAATTGTAAGGGTTATGGGTATATATGTGTAAAGATGTTATTATAATATGTTTTTATATATATTGTATGGTTCCATATCATCAGTTTCATAATATTATAACGTATGATTATGGCTTCAAAAGTTACAGAGTATGTTATATGGCCATATGGCCTTATACGTGATTTTAATATGTCAAACATAAACTGTTCTGTAAAATTTCCACTTGTATATGATTATGCATGCTAAAACGAACAAAACAAAACTTGAATGGTTGGATTTGGTCTTATAACAAATCCGTAGTATTAAATTCTATGTTTTTGTTCAAAAACCTTCAAGAACAGTATAATTTGCATGTTGAATTATGTAATTATATGTTTTAATGGCTTAAAATCACTCTATAAGTGTTAGGTAATGATTATGTATGAATTCTAGCATGTGGGTATGTTTAATTTGGTGAATTTAATGACCATATAGTGTTTATTTCACTTTGATTCTCGTGTTCTTCGTGAATGAAATCAAAAAGCTGAGTGTCATGGCCTGGCTAACTCAAGTACAATTCTTACTGCCATGCACTTGAGAGACCTAAAGCATGGCCTTGCCAAGAGATAAATACAACAAGAAATAGCAAATAGCCACTTTAAAGCGAGATGGCCCGTAAATGAGTTTGTAAAATGTTTAAGTCTAGCAATGTGTTATTAACTTAATCTAATGAACATAAAAACTTGTTAGACATATAATGAGGTGTTAAAATAAATTCTTAACACGTCCATAACACAATTACGTGTGAATTGAACGATTGAATGCATAGTTAGCTTATTGTTCTTGAAGTCTTTATTTTGACAATAAATGTAGTAATTGACTAAGTACAGTCATGAATTCGAGTTAGACAAAAGAATAAACTTGCGATGTTTAGTACATTATAATTAACTAGTATTGTGATCGTTAATAATATGTAGGATTTAAATCAAGGAACGAGTTTAATTAAAGTGTAATCTACGCACGAGGCAAGTTTCCTAACCCTACTTGTTATCGTTATATAAGTTGATGAATTCACCTTTCTACATTGAGCAAGTTCTCCAATTACCCTATGTCGAAGTCGGGATTTTTAGCTGTCCCTTTTTGTGACACCCCCAAAATAGGTCTACATCACCCATTCTGAGTTGTCAATACACGGTACAGAAACAACTACAACTTTATTATTACAATAGTAAAACTGTGAGTTTAAATACAGATATTGCCATCTAGACAATATCCACATACAAATAAATCCTCATCATAATTATTGATACATTATTTTACAACAATGGTGAGGACTACTAAACAACTCTCCCTAGAACTTTCATTCCATACCCACAGCTACGTCTTGCTCGCTTATATTCTCGCCTCCACGAGAAGACAAATGGAACAAAAAGGAAAAGGGTGAGCTCGACTAGCCCAAGAAAGAATATTATGACTAAGATAATATACAACAAAATTATCGTTAGTCTTTAACAGGAAAAAATATAATAGAATACAATAGACAACAAGTTTTAAATCAATATTCGCAATGAAATAATAATTCATTAGAAGAGTTAAGTAGAGAATGCAAACTACTATTTTCTATGTATGAATTTTATAGTTCATCGCCTATTTTTTTTTATCCTCAGTAACATCAATCAATATATATCTGAATCAAATATTCATCCTTGCACTGAGCCAAGGACATTCACCGATTGGTCATGTTCATCTAAACACTGCTCATCTTTACACTACGAATCAAAGATATTCATCGAAATCATTCATCTTTGCACTACTGAGCCAAAGATATTCATCATAAATCATTCATCTTTGCACTACAGGGCCAAAGATATTCAATAATATCATCATTTAAGACCGAGGATGATGAAAATTATTTTTAAAGAAACGAATCCAAAGTGAAACAAAATGACAAGGATTAAGGATTAAGGATTAGTACTTTGTTTTATCCACGTCCAAAAATACCTCAAAAATAATCATAGTGGTGTAAAATTCAAGAATGATCAAAATATGGATACAATCAAAGCTAGTATCCGAATAGATATTGTGGACAAAAGAAAAATTTTATTTTTCGATGAATAGTCTTAAGTATTCATGAATAAGATCAGATATCGTGAATAGTCTTAGTATCGTGAATAAGTAACTCACACCAAAATTCCAAATTTGATAAAAACTTGAGATCAATATTTCAAAGATAATGATATTGAAGAAATAATATCATTACTGAAAAAAAATAATATCCTTACCTCGAAAGATCAAGATTTTAACTAGAATAATCGGATATAGGCTATATCTTGAACTTTCACCGTATAGCAATACTCAAAGTATACTCAACATACTCACAAGAATACGCTTCGATAATATAGAGAGAAAAACTTGAGTTTACGTGTGATTTTCAATTCTAACCTAAAGCACCTATTTATAGGAAATTGCTTAGAACACCAAAGCGTAAAATTTATTATAATAATAATATATATAAAAATTTTCTCGCCCATTCTTAGAATCTGAAAATCTGAATACAAACCACATGCTCCCTTCTAGAAGAAGTAAAAAACGTTTTTCATAAAATAAATAATTAAAACTTCTAAAAATCAATTATTTGAGAGCTGAACTTCAATAATTCATAATAAATAGCCCTTTTGTCGTAAAAATTTGAATCTCATGAGTTTTTATATGAAATTCAATTCTCTACAACTTTGCGGAAGAACGTTTTTCCAAATTCCAAATGTAAATTGACCAAATCCACAGACGGAAGCGATTTTAGAGGCTATAATCAAATTTCAGTCAATAAATGGGGTCCACCGACATGTTTAACATGTTTTAAACATTTATTGCAACAAAAATACTCCTCCACATATACTCATATATCCCACATTCACCGTAAAAATATCATCATTATTATATTATTAAAATATAATAATATATTTAAATAATTATTTTATCGTAAAAAGTTAAAATTTTAATTTTCAACAATTGTCACTATAAAAATTTTCTCCATCTATATCCACATAAAATCAATATTTTCCTCATCATATGAATCAATAATTAATTATTCACAAATAATATTACGAATCACAATATTGACAACTAGCGCGGTTCCTGGGAAAGGGGGCTTTTCAATAAGAATTTCTCTTTCTTGGCGCGCCATGAATTAGGTGACCAAACCTCTCCTTAGATGAACTTTCTAGACATTGCCAATAATGTTATCTAATAATATTATTCAGATAATATGAATTATTGCTTCGATAAAGAAAAATCTTGTGTAATGACAATTATTGAAACAACAATGATATAAAATATCAACGCAAACAATTATTGAATCAATAAAATAAAACAACGAATAAAGAATTCACAGTAACCATTATTGAGTAGTGCCTTCTTCACGTAAGAGTCAATAATTGGTGCAATATCTGGTATCTTCTTGTCAACAACGCGTACATCGTGTTTTAACCACCGTATTCCAACAAAGGTAAATCGGTAACAACTACTGTGAATTATTTTTAAACAACTTATATTTGTCATTTTCTTCCTCCAATCGCTTTTTCGGTATGGGGCCCACACATGGTCGCTACCAAATGCATTTAATATTCCCACAAAGTCTGAATATTCCACGACCAAACGAATATTCTCCTCCAACAACAATGAATATTTTATAACCACTTGCTTATTTTGAAATATTTGCGTATTTTACCCATAACTATCTACATTAATCACATCAACCCTTACTATTTCAAAATAATAATTAGAGGAAATTAAATTTCATTTATTAATTATTTGGGGTCTTACAACCTCCTCTCCTTATGAAATTTCGTCCTCGAAATTGACTTACGTACCTGGTGTTTCGAAAAGGTGAGGATACCTCACTTTCATTTCCGTTTCCAACTCCCAGGTCATTTCCTCTATAGCATGGTTCCTCCACAAGACTTTAACTTGTGGTATGACCTTCGTCGTAGGGGACATGCTCCTTCCTATCCAAGATCTTGATAGGTACTTCCTCATCGTTAAGTCTTCGGCTATCTCGTTCGGTTCTAACTCAATAACGTGATTCGGGTCTTTCACATATTTACGAAGTACAGATATGTGAAACACATTATGAACACGAGACATACTTAGAGGTAACGCGAGTCTATAGGCTACATTTCCTACTCGTTCAAGAATTTGAAATGGACCAATAAATCGTGGATTGAGCTTTCCTCTCTTCCCGAATCTTGTAACTCCCTTCCATGGGGCAACACGCAACAATACATAATCCCCTATACTAAATTCCACATCCTTTCGATGAAGATCCGCATAACTCTTTTGTCGATCTTGTCTTTGTTTTGTATCGTTAGTCGAATCATTTGGATCTTTTCGGTGAGTCATACGTCTTAACTTCGGGTCCCAACAATGTTGCTTCACCCACCTCATCCCAACATATTGAGAGCGACACTTTCGTCCCATATAATGCTTGAATGGGGCCACACCTATACTTGCACGATAACTGTTGTTGTAGGAGAATTCCACCAATGGTAAATACTTATCCCAATCGCCTTGAAGTCTAGGACAGAGTCTTAATAAATCTTCAAGAGTTTGAATAGTCCTCTCTCGATTGTCCGTCTGCTTTGAGGATGGTATGCTTAATCAATCAGTAAATCCGCACCCATAGCTTTTTGCAAGCTAACCCAAAATCTTGAAGTGAATCTTGGGCCACGATCCGAAACTATAGATACTGGCATGCCATGCAACCTCACAATCTCATTTACATACATACTAGCAAGACGTTCAAGAGAATAAGTCTCCCGTATCGGCAAGAAATGTGTAGACTTGGTTAATCTATCAACAATAACCCAAATAACATTTATGCCTTGAGAAACCGTGGGAAGACCCGTAACGAAATCCATGGTAATGTGTTCCCACTTCCATTTCGGAATCTTAAGTGGTTGAAATGGTCCCTTAGGCACTTGATGCTCCGCCTTTACACGTTGACAAGTTAAACATGTTGAGATAAACTTTGCAATCTCTCTCTTCATATTGTTCCACCAAAATGTATGTCGAAATCACGATACATTTTAGTACTTCCAGGATGGATTGCAAATGGTGTATTGTGTGCCTCCATCATGATCTTGTACTTCAAATTAGAATCGTTAGGAACACAAAGTCCGAGTGGACTCAAGTATTCCTTCTTCATCAATTCTCGCTTAGGAATAGCACCTTCTTGTACTTTCTTCTTCATATGCATCACTCTGGGTGGGTGGCGAGCAACCTTAACTTTTTCTATTAAAGTTAGCTCTGTCGTATACTTGACATCATCGCACTCGTTCCTGCAAATGATCTTCTACTCAACGCGTTAGCTACCACGTTCGCTTTTCCAGGATGGTATTGAATAGTGTGGTCGTAGTCTTTCAATAGCTCGAGCCAACGTCGTTGCCGCGTGTTAAGTTCTTTTTTAGTGAAGAAATATTTAAGGCTTTTATGGTGCGAATATATCTCCACTTTCTCCCCATATAGATAGTGCCTCCGGATCTTTAAGCGAAAACGCTCACGCCGCTACTCTAGATCATGAGTAGGATAATTCCTCTCATATTCTTTAAGTTGTCGCGAGGCATAGGCTATGACTTTCCCACGTTGCATGAGAACACATCCTAACCTTTTGCTCAAAGCATCATTGTAGATAACAAATCCATCCGAACCGGATGGTATTGTTAGAACAGTCTTAAAATAAGTCTCCTCTTAAGCTCTTGGAAACTCTTCTCGCATTCTTCGCTCCAAACAAATTTTGTATCCTTCCGAGTTAGTTTGGGTTAATGGAGTAGCGATTCGAGAAAACCCTTCCACGAATCTCCGATAATAACCAAATTTGAACCCGTAGCTACGTCTTGATCCACCGACTTGGTTGCTCCCAACTTTGTATTGTTTCAATCTTCGTCGGTCAATGATACTCCATGTTTTGACACCACATGCCCAAGAAATGCTACTTCCTCGAGCGAACTCGCATTTCTTTAACTTGGCATAAAGCTTGTTTTCACGAAGCCTTTAGAGTACCAACTTCAAATGGTGCTCATGATCTTCACTGACTTTTGGAATATATGAGGATGTCATCAATAAAGACAACAACGAATCGATCCAAATACTCTTTGAATACTCGGTTCATCATATCCATGAAAGCCGCAGGAGCATTAGTCAATCCGAAAGACATAACTAAGAATTCATAATGCCCGCATCGAGTTCTAAAGGCGCTTTTGAAATATCCTCGGTTCTAATCTTCACCGATGATATCCGAATGAAGATCGATTTTTGAAAAGAATTGTGCTCCTTGCAATCGGTCAAACAAGTCATCAATACGAGGTAGAGGATACCTATTCTTGATGGTGACATGGTTCAATTCCGATAGTCAATACAAAGTCGCATACTCCCGCTTTTCTTCTTCTTTACTTAATAAAACAGGAGCACCCCAAGGAGATGTACTAGATTTAATGAAACCGATGTCCAACAATTCCTCAGTAGTTGGACCTTTAACTCCCGAAGTTCAATAAGAGCCATTCGATATGGGGTTTTAGAAATGGGCTTTGTACCGTGTTCAAGGTCAATAAAGAATTCAACTTCACGCTTACGGGGTAGGCCGGGAAGTTCTTCAGAAATACGTCAGGAAAGTTAATAACAACAGGAATATTATTCAATTTTGACGTGTCTTTATTCAAATCCATAACATGGGCTAAGAAAGCTTGACATCCGTTTTTAATAAACGAATAGCTTTATGATTAGATATGACAGTGATTGATTTTAATGGTTTAGTTATTTGAATTAAATAAACAAAGTTGTTTAGGAATATGAAAGCTAACAACCTTACGAAAACAATCAATTTTGGCATGATGAGTAGTTAACCAATCAATCCCTAAAATCACATCAAAAGCAAGTATCTTTAAAGAGATAAGGTCAACAGGTAAGATAAAGGTGCCAACTTGGATTAGACAAGATTTATAAACAGAGGATGTGATGAAAGTTTCTCCTAACGGAGTTTCCACAGATAGGTCAAAGTCTAATTTCTTGGTCAAGTTTAAACGTTGAGCACAAGCGGAGAGATAAATGAATGGGTAGCACCGGTATCTAGTAAAGTATAAACTTCACAAGAATTTATAAATAGCTTACCCGTGATCACCTCGTTTAGGTTCCTCGCATTTTGACTAGTCACAACAAACGCTATTCCAGGAACTGTTGACTTTGACTTTTCTGGGACAGTCTTTTGAGTCACCATCCCCGCTGAAATGACTTTATCATTTCAACATAATGATATTGAAGAAATAATATCATTACGAAAAAAAATAATATCCCTTACCTCGAAAGATCAAGATTTAACTAGAATAATCGGATATAGGCTATATCTTGAACTTTCACCGTATAGCAATACTCAAAGTATACTCAAAATACTCACAAGAATACGCTCGATAATATAGAGAGAAAAACTTCAATTTACGGTGTGATTTTTCAATTCTAACCTAAGCACCTATTTATAGGAAATTGCTTAGAACACCAAAGCGTAAAATTTATTATAATAATAATATATATAAAAATTTTCACGCCCATTCTTAGAATCTGAAAATCTGAATACAAACCACATGCTCCCTTCTAGAAGAAGTAAAAAAACGTTTTTCATAAAATAAATAATTAAAACTTCCAAAATCAATTATTTGAACTTCTAACTTCAATAATTCATAATAAATAGCCCTTTTGTCGAAAAATTTGAATCTCATGAGTTTTATATGAAATTCAATTCTCTACAACTTTGCGGAAGAACGTTTTTCCAAATTCCAAACAGAAATTGACCGAAATCCACAGACGAAGCGGCGATTTTAGAGGCTATAATCAAATTTCGATCGAATAAATGGGGTCCAATTTACATGTTTAACATGTTTTAAACATTTATTGCAACAAAAATACTCCTCCTCCACATATACTCATATATCCCACATTCACCAGTAAAAATATCATCATTATTATATTATTAAAATATAATAATATATTTAAATGAATTATTTTATCAGAAAAAGATAAAATTTTAATTTTCAACAATTGTCACTATAAAAATTTTCTCCATCTATATCCACATAAAATCAATATTTTCCTCATCATATGAATCAATAATTAATTATTCACAAATAATATTACGAGAATCACAATATTGACAACCAGTGCGGTTCCTGGAAAGAAGGGGCTTTCCAATAAGAATTTCTCTTTACTGGCGCGCAATTAGGTGACCAAACCTCTCCTTAGACAGAACTTTCTAGACATTGCCAATAATGTTATCTAATAATATTATTCAGATAATATGAATTATTGCTTCGATAAAGAAAAATACTGTGTAATGACAATTATTGAAACAACAACAATATAAAATATCAACGCAACAATTATTGAATCAATAAAATAAAACATTGAATGATAATTATCGTAACCATTATTGAGTAGTGCCTTCTTACGTAAGAGTCAATAATTGTGCAATCACCGTGTAGCTACCGCAACAACGCCAGACATCGTGTTTTAACCACCGGTATTCCAACAAAGGTAAACCAGTAATAACTACTGCCAGTTATTTTTAAACAACTTATATTTGTCGTTTTCTTCCTCCAATCGCTTTTTCGTTATGGGGCCCACACATGGTCATGGCTGTGGTCGCATTTAATATTCCCCGACAAAGATGAATATTCCACGACCAAAACGAATATTCCCAAGCAACAATGAATATTTTATAACCACTTGCTTATTTTGAAATATTTGCGTATTTTACCCATAACTATCTACATTAATCACATCAACCCTTACTATTTCAAAATAATAATTAGAGGAAATTAAATTTCATTTATTAATTATTTGGGGTCTTACACTTTTCGTTACTTGTTCTTTGGTGTTCTCATGTTAATGTGAGATTTGTTTGAAAAAACAAGTGAAAAAGGTCCTACATGTGTAATGTCGACAATTTGACTTTAAGAGTCGCCAGTTGGTGTTTTTAACTGGTTGCACCAATGCAATCGAAAAAGGTTTGCACATTTACCCAGTGATGTGACACTGCTAAACGGGTCAGTAAAATCGAGATTCATTTGGGTTCGGGGGCTTGATTATGCGGAGGGAAGGTGTTAGGCACCCCCCGACATCCGTGTTGCCACGGTGACCGCCACTTTTTAAGAAACTGTTATATGAATGTGTATGTGTGTGTGTGGATCAATGTGCAATTATTTGAAAGTAGTGCGAGGCCTTGTTCGCACCTATATTACAAGGGTTTGAATTTATAGAAAAATTCAGTTTTAAGCAAGATATAGCAACGAAGTTTTGTAAAAGAGATTTTTCAAACCCTGTGCTCAATAGGAATTGAGACCTTTTCAAACTTCCATTTTATTATTAAATGTTCGGCTTGTTTGCTTTTATTTTCTAGAGATCGAGGCATCTTCGAGAAAATAATATACAAAGATCTTAGAACTCCTCATCAAGCATGACAACCATCCAAGGAAATTCGACATCAGTAAATAATGTACAAGTCGCTTACAAAAAATGTCCATCACGGAATCGAATCTAGATTCAGTAAACTGAATCTATGATCACATGATTCCTAGGCTCACATGATATCGCAGTTTATATGAAAAACAGTAAGCAGTTATATATATAAAAGTTGTAACTATATATATACAGACATGATCAACCACCACGAAGTAACTCCATGGGGGATCGGAAATGTAAATATATAAAAGCGGTAAATATATATATATATATATATACGGACATGATCAACCACCACAAAGCAACTCCATGGGGGATCAGAAAAATAAATAAAGCAGTAAATGCAATCAACCGCGATGAAGTAAACTCCATGATGGACTAAATGTAAATAAAGCAATAAAGACGATCAACCGCCACGAAGTAAACTCCAGGCCTGACAAAAATGTAAATATATATATATATATAAAAGCAGTAAACACTCCGGATATAAAATCCAGGCTCATCATATATGTCTGACAATAATTATATATATATATATATATATATGTAAAATCAAGGCTCATCAGATATGTCTGACAATAATTATATATACATATATATATATATAAGTATATATATACAAAAGCAGGTAAATGCTCCAAACATAAGTCTAGGCTCAATCGAGGCATAACTCGATAATGTTAGTCCATATATAAATATATACATATATAAGTATATATATAGAGACAGAAATGAAAACCATGGACCGAAGTCCGGGCATATGCACACAACACAACTCTCAATGTGTAGAATAGTGTGTGCAAAGATGAAGAGAAAGGCTTTATAGAGTGTGAGAAGGATTACAGTGGGTTGCCAATGCAGGCTTCTATGACTCTATATGGATAAGCACTCAGCTCTCACCGGTAAAAATATAGATATATGTGAGCTAACAGGTGTATAAAATGAGGAAACACTCAATATAGGTTGTGTACAGAGCAAATTGGACAGGACTTCCTCGCCTCTTTTTTTTCAAATGGACACCCCAAGCCCTCTATTTATAGAGGGGGCATGAGTGTACTGCGGCAGTGCCATGAGATGCACTTGCATGCGCCTGGTGCCCTGTGTTCCGCATGTCCCGTTGTCTCGAAGTATGTGCACTATAATGTCCGCTCGAACTTGTAGAACTTCAATCCGAGCATCCGGATGAGGTATATAAGACCTCCTTCGGACCGCTTATGTCGAGAGTTACGCAATGACATGGGATTAGAGGTTGTACAAAGTCAGGAAGAGGGGACCATGCCCATGGTCTTCAAGCTTCAAATTCTATCCGGTGTGCTGCCACGAGTAATAGTCACTCGGGATTGGAACTCCTTGGTTCTTGTAGGACATTGTTGTATGTATGTATGTATGAAGTGTTTAGATGACGCGCAAGTGTTGAGATGGCAAGATGACGTTTGAATCCTCACCGGGGTTATCTCCGGTTTGAGTTAAAAGCAGACGTTGTTCACACCCCTATTGAGTGTTTCCTCATCTTTAAACATCTGTTAGCTCACATATAGCTATCTTTTTATCTGGTGGGAGCTGAGTGTTTATCCATATAAGGTCATAGAAGTCTACATTGGCAGCCCATTGTAAGCCTTCTCACATTCTATAAAGCCTTCTTCTCATATTAGCACACAATGTTATACACATTGAGAGTCGTGTTGTGTGCGATTGCCCGGACTTTGGTTCGTGGTTTTCATTTCTCTCTCTCTCTCTCTCTATATATATATATATATATATATATACTTATATATGTATATATTTTATATATGGACTAACATTATCGAGTTATGCCTCGATTGAGCTTTGCACTTGATGCGAGCGCTTATTTGCTTTTAAATATATATATATATATATATATATATATATATATATATATATATATATACTATTGTCGGATATATCCGATGAAAGTAGGTGTGAGCATTCTATTATAACTCAACTAAATGCCTATTCTTGCTATAACCGAAAACCAAAATATCGACAAAACAACTATCCAAATGCTAACCGAATTCATCAATAATCTAATTAATTACTGAATTCACAATTCGGTAATTTGATAATAACCGAACTCGCACACTTGATTAAAATTAAGCATGAAGCAACATCCAACATAAACATTAAATGCTTAATGATTACATCCAACATCCAACAACACGAGCAAACAGCCAACAAATACAACAACAAATTAAGTTAATTAACTCATACAAATTAACCGTCCAAAGAAATAAAACAAATTAAACCAACAAGCAACAAGCCAACAAGAAGAAACCAACATGACTCCATGAGATATCCCAAGTTCCCAACAACGAGAATTTGCTATCAAAGAATGCACAAACAGAAATGAAGAAGTCAAGAATAAGCAAGCAAGCTTAGTAAGGCAAGAATCGCAATCAACACAGATTGAGTATGGATCGAGAGATGATATTGACACAAAGGCAACATAAAGAGAAACTAAATAGAAACTCAAAACTCAGATGAATTGAACCCCAAAACTCATCTTTTAAGTTCCATATTAAGCATCAAGATACATAGTAGTAACATTAGATTGCTGAACAGAACAAAGAGAAACTCAGATGTATGAAAAATAAAAGGGAATTTACATTTCATGGAGTATTGAATTATAGGTTATAGTTACGTTTAGAGTATGCTTATTGGCAACAAAATCAAATGATACATAAAAGAAGAGACATTATTTGGGACAGTGGCATATAAATTCACACAGCTTTTCCAAGTTCATGTTATCATTGAATCTTAAAGAAAGACATAAGAGGATCATAAACAACTTGCTTAGCATACAAGCTCACTGCAAAATCTTGGCTATTAAGTTTTTAGCTAAACACATGGCTGTTTTTATCTTTCTAGTTCAAGGAAATACATAGCTGTTTGTAACCTCTACCTCATATGATCAGATTTCAACACCATAAGATCATATTTCTGAATTTATCGACCAAAAAAGTAAAAAAAAAACAGTTGTATATGATGAATCGAGAGACGAATTTACCTCATTAATCAAGTTGAGTCACGAAAACATTGGCATCATTAAGAAACCCATTCAAGTTGGATATTCTTTGAACAAAATAAACAAAAACAATAATTAGAAGACAATGAACTCAAATTGGATAACAATAGTTTTATTAGTTCAATAATATAAACAAAAAACAATAATTATTACCACACTCAAGTTTAGAAGCAAAGTCGATATCTTCCTCCACATCAATGCGATTCTTCACTTTAACCCAATCTTGAGAACATATGAGAGCTTCAACCATATTAGGAGACAATGAACTCCTAAATGCATCAAGAATGCGTCCCCCCGTGCTAAATGCGGACTCCGAAGCAATGGTAGAAATGGGAATAGCCAACACATCACGGGCAATACGTGCAAGGATAGGGAATCTTGCACTATTAGCTTTCCACCACCCTAAAATATCGAAAGTATCCAATTCAGATTTGTCTCCAAGTACAACTCCGGTCCGACGCCTTTTGAACTCTTCTATAATTCTATTTGTATTTTGGGATTCCATTGAACTAGAACCTTGGGATGACATTGACATGTTACTTGCACTTGATTTTCCACTTTCTTGAGTTGAATACTTTTTCCTGTACTCATTAAACAAATCTTCCATTGATCTCTTCACACTATCGGCAATCTCCATCCTAGTGGCCTTATTACTTTATTGATATTCTAAATTCCTATATTCATTATCAATATCAAAGTGAAGATCTATTTCCAAACCCTCCAACGGATTTTCAACTTCAATTTCACCCTTTCCATACATTCTTTCTAAACCAAATTGAACAAAACTCAACTTATACCGAGGATCAAGCACAACGGGAATATATAACAACATATTCATTTTTGTAACATTTTCCCAATACTTATCATATTTTATTTTCATTGCCTTAGCCATTCTTTGTAATTCTATATCATTGCTTCTTTCCCAGTCATTCAAAATAATATAAGTGTCACATATTTCAATAAATGCATTATTTGATGTGACATAAGATGAGCCTGAAATTTTCACAGTGAGATTATAAAAATGTTCTAAGAAGCCAACAAACAATTTGGCCCTATTCCAATCCGAGTCCGTTGGAATATTTTTGCCCCCCATCTCTTTTTCAAAGCCCCGATCTTTAAACCCAAATCGATCAAAAGCTTCCTTGTATTTTAAGGCCGAGCTTAACATCAAGTAAGTTGAGTTCCATCTAGTTGGACAATCTAGACTCAAGCCTTTCTTATCTTCAAGACCACAATACTCAATACAGTCCTTAAATGACTTGACCCTAGCTGGAGATTGTTTGGCATACTTGACTGCACGCCTAATTGTCTCAAAAGATTTCTCAATCAACTTCAACCCATCATTCACAACAAGATTAATAATGTGAGCTATACATCTCATGTGAATGAATTTACCATCTAAGACATTAGTTTTCCAAAGATGTATCTATCTCTCAAGTAAGTCAGCCACAGTATCATTTTTGAGCTAGCATTATCTACGTGAGTGTCATAACTTGAGAAAGTCCCCACTCAATTAGACAAGACTCAACCATTTCCTCAATGTCCTTCCCCTTATGACTTGTGATGGTTCGAAAATTCAAGATTTTCTTATGCAATTTCCAGTTTTCATTAATAAAATGAGCAGTAACACACATATAATTCAAGCGTTGATTAGAAGTCCAAGAGTCAGTTGTGAGGCAAACACGTTCACAATGTTTTCTAAGGATTGTTTTCAACTTACTCTTCTCATTCTCATACAAACGAATACAATCTCTAGCAAATGTAAAACGTGAAGGCAATTGAAACCTAGGACAAGCAACTTGCATAAGTCTTTTAAAACCCTCCTTCTCAACATGTTTGAAAGAAAGTTCATCTAATAAGATAGTGAACTATGGCTGCCCTAACCGCTTCTTGATCAAACCTCCAAGAAGTGAGTGTACCCTCACATGCTCCTCCCTCTCCCTCACCCTCTTTAATCCCTACAAGTTGGGGTTGAGCTTTGTCCATGTTGATAGGATTTTTTTTACAAGTTCTAAAGTGATTTCTTAAAGAAGTAGTGCCATTTGAAGATGAATCGCCAGCCTAATTCTTTTCACAATAAGTACACTTACCTTTGATGACATTACCATCCTTATCTTTAACTGGAATGAAGTGCCCCTCAGTCCACACCTTGGATCTAGGTGCCATCCTTTTTCTTGACATTTTTACACTTTCTGAGTGTCCCGTAGTTTTTGTACTTGTCGTGGGTTCTTTTGACCTGGGCTCTATATTGGTGGGAACACTGTCGTTTGTCTCTCTCCCATGTCCAATTGGATCAAGGTCATCAAGGTTAGGCTCGTCCGTATCATCCACTATGTGCAAATCATTTAAAATACTTCTTGACATCATCTACAAATGTCAAACAAATCAAATTATTATGTCAATCCCTATTAACTATCAACAATTCAACATATGTGTAATTTTGAAACAAAAGGTATACATAAATCAGTCATAAATCACCATAAATCAGTCATAATATCATAATAAATCAGTCATAATATCATAATAAAGGCTAATCATTAGATTGATATTGCTATCTACTCCATCTAATAGAAGAAGCAATGATCAAATGATCCCACTCCAGAGATCAATCATCACTGCTGCCTTTTCTTCATTGACTGATTTCTAGTATTTCATAAGCAAAGTAAAATATAAAAAATAAAAATATTACAATCCTAATAATTGCAACCAAATATGAGGAAGAGCATACACAACTATTCCAAAACCAAACTTCAAAGTAATCATAAAAGAAAGGTAATTTTATAGATAGTACAACAAGTCAACAGATTGAGAAACTTGCAAAATAATTGCTACCCAAACAGAGTCACAGTCATAGAGATGAGATACACAGATTTATACCCTAACAAATACACAGATAAATAGGTATCATAATACCCTACCATAAATCAGTCATAATATCATAATAAATCAGTCATAATATCATAATAATAAGGAAACAAAATAATTCGGCATTCACAAACAGAGTCACAGTCACTGAGACGAGATACACAAATTTATACCCTAACAAAGACGACAGTTAGAGAAGGTGAGGCAGAGACGACAATGAGACTACGCATGAGGCGTGAGAGATGAATAATCAATGAGGGTCGAGATCGTGACGCGAGACGACTCACGACAGTCAGACGTCAGTGAGGGTCTGTCGAGACGAGACTCTAGAGGGTCGAGACGAGAGTCGATCGAGAGTGACTGAGTGAGGAATCGAGAATGAAAGTCTTTGAGATCTTAGATCTGGGCGAGAATGACTGGTTAGGGGCTTAGGGCAATCGAGAATGACTGGTTAGGGCAAAATGGGATTGGGGATTTGGGAGAAAACTCAGAAAACAAAATGGGGGAAGGAATATTGATGTCTGATGCATGTCGAATAAAAGTAAAGTTATCACAAGTTAATAGATAATAATATAATTAATAATTATTTTTTTAAAATATTACAATTCGGTTATTCGGATACCCAATAATACATTTTTGAAAAACCGGAACCGGGCAGAATCTCGAATAATAATTCGGATATAACCGAAATTCAAAAAAAAAACCAAAAACCGAAATAATTTGGTTAAAATGGTTCGGTTTGGTTCGGTAGTTCGATTTTATCCGTTTTTTTGCTCACTCCTACTGATGAGCCTGGATTTTATATCCAGAGCATTTACTGCTTTTATATATATATATACATATATATATATATAAAAGCAGTAAACGCATCGAATGTAAATCCAGACTCATATATATATAAATTTATATTTTTGTCAGGCCTGGAGTTTACTTCGTGGCCTTTTACAGCTTTATTTAAATTTTGTCCTACTGATGAGTGAGTTTTATACACATGAATTGGATACATTTGGGCTTAATTTATTGTTGTTCTCAAGTCTTTTAGGATGTTTTTATGTGTTTGTGTCTATTCATGCATGTTTTATATTGTTTTGTAGGAATTGAGACAAAAGTTACATGGATCGACGTTCGGGGTGGCTAGATTCGCGTTTTTGGCTTGCCATTTACACAGCAGTCACTTCAGAGCCAATTTGACTATAGCTCCGAATATTATTTCGAAAAACTCAAAGAATGAAAGTTGTAGATCTACTTCTCTTATTTCCGGAACATCTTGAATCATCAAAATCGGAGTTCGGACGAAGAAGTTATGGCCATTTTCCCAAAGGACGTCGGAGCAGAAAATGTCAGAATGTGTAAAAGCGCCGGGGCGCTATTTCTAGTTCATTTTGCAGCGCCGGGGCGCTATAAGGCAGATTCTCAGCGTCAGGAACAGTGCTGGGGCGCTGGGGAAGAGGCTTAGTTGGGCCTGGACGCATTTTGGGTGGATTTTGACACCTTTTAGACTCCAATTTGGATTGGATTTGTTCCTAAACTCAAAATTAGACTTGTAACCTATAAATACATGATGTAAGACATAAAATAAGAGGATTTTACATAGCTTAGCCTAGATTAAAACACTCCTTTAGATTAGAACATAACCCTAGTTCTTATTAGTTTTGGGGATTGAAGCAACTTGGAGACCATTGAAGATTCAAAGCAGGAGCGAAAGAGGAGTCTCAAGGCTACTGACAACAGATTATATTCTCTTCTCTTCTCTTACTTTTATCTTTTAATGTCTATTCAATTGTGGATTCTTGGTTTTAATTCATTAATTATGAACTAACTTTTTTATTAAGATTTCAATTGAACCTTTTATGGCTATAAATTAGTTATTTAATTTATTCCAATTATTTGTGTCAAAGTGAGTTGTTTATCTTGCCTTATGCTTATTGATTAATTATCTGATCAGTAATTACTTTGTTACTCTGTAAGGAATTGGAAGAGGAATTCTAGGGTTAGAATCTGCATGATGATATCATGTGACTTAGTTATTTGCACAGTGAATAATTAGGTTTGTGAATAGAATGGAAATATCTTTTCGCCGCATGTAACACATAAGGAATTAGGATTGTAACGAGTTTAATTCAATTGTTTTGCATAGGAATATAGCAAAATTAATCTGGATTAAATAGAAGGCAATTGATCACTTGGAAAATGGCTTTTGGCATTTGAGAGTTCCTGTTAACAATTCAGTAGACATAATAATTGGGATAATTGGATAATTGATTTATAGTTCATAATTGGGGATATTGGAGTCTTAATCCTTATTTACCTGAATTCAATCAAATCTTAGTTTTGTTTATTTTCTTTCTTTTAGACTAATCTCTTTTAATTATTTAATTTAGTTTTCTTAATTAGAAAAATAACGATTTGAGATTGTTTAAATAAAATTAGTTTGGTTAAGAATTAGTACTTGGTGATTTTTATTAAATAATTCCTCGTGGGAACGATACTCTACTTTCACTTTATTACTTGTTGACCGTGTATACTTGCACGTATTCATTGATTGTGAAATCGATTAACAAGTTTTTGGCGCCGTTGTCGGGGAATTAATTTAATAATTAATTACCAATATTAATTTCAATCAAATTAGTCTTAATTTAAACATTTTTATTTTTATTTTTATTTTTATTTTTCATTCTCTTCCTATATTTCTCCCTTTTTAGGTACCATGGATGACTTTCATGTATCAATGGCCATATACCTTCCCTCCGCATAATCAAGCCCCCTGACCCAAAATGAATCTCTTGCTTCACGGACATCGTCTAGCGGTGTCACATCACATTCAATGTGCAAACCTTTTTAGTTGCATTGGTGCAACCATTAAATACACCAACCGGCGACTCTTAAAGTCAAATCGTCGACATTATACATGCTTTGACCTTTTTCACTTATTTTTCAAACAAATCTCACATTAACATGAGAACACCAAAGAACAAGTAACGAAAAAGGACACTCAAAATTTCAAGGCGTCGACGACAGTGGCGATGACTGCTGGGGACTCCTGTGAGAACCCGTTTTTGAATAAATATTTAATTTTCTCGAAATAATTTTTTAATATTATGGTGTGGATTTGATATAATTTTATAGTTGTGGGTAATATTTATAAATTTTGCAAAGTATGCAAGTTGTCATATGATATTCGATTGGTGGGGAATATTCGCTTTTAACAGGAATATTCGATGACGACGACACAATCATTAGTGGACCCCTAATAAAATTATTGTCGGATTGAAAAAACGACAAAAATATTTTTATGAAAATAACAACGAAAGTTTTACCGCTGATACTTGTTGAACTACTTTCAGTAGTAATGTATGCGATGAATCTGGATTGATTGCATAGTAGCACCCAGTATTAATTATTGATGTTTACGTGAGAAGTCACACTTTTATAAAGTTATTCGTTTTATTAGAAAATAATTAGATTATATTATATTTTATTATGCATAGTGTTGCATAGTGTTGCATAGTGCCTGCATAGTGTTGCATAATGTTTTGCATAGTAAAATCTTTTTATATAAAATCTTTTATAAAGTTATTTGTTTTATTAGATTATAAATAGAATATATATTATATTTTATTTAAAAGATTTTGCTTTAAATCTGGATTGTCCTATTAAAAGTAAATCAATCTAGACCGTTAATGAATTAGTTACTATGCAGTCCATTCTTCTATAAATAGAAGCTCATTCATTCATTATTTCTTACGAATTTACTGAAACTCTAGAGAGAGAAACTATAGAGAGAATTCTTCTTCTACAATCTTGAGCGTATTTCTTTAGAGTTTAAGAAAGCTTTGAGCGTAGTAAAAGTTTTCTTCGAGTATATCCTCGCCCTACCAGTCGGAATACTCTTCTTTCAAAGGTAAGGGATATTATTTGTTATACCCATAAGGGGTATTATTTCTTTTGTATTCATGAAGAGAACTTTTGTTATTCCATTCTTTATTATTCTATTGGAATAACATGTATATGCGGGCTACCCTATACTTGGTGAAATTCTTCTGTTATTCCATTCTTTATTATTCTGTTGGAATATCATGTCTGTGCATTTTACGCCGGACCGGTTCTGCATTTTTATTATTCTCATTGGAATATCCTCGCTCAGACGCTTTTACGCCAACCCGGTTCCGCTCTTTATTATTATTCTATTGAATATCCTGCATGCGCGTTTTACGCCTCAGCCCGGTTTCGCTCTTTATTATTCTGTTGGTATATCCTGTCTGTGCGTTTTACGCCGGACCTGGTTCCGTTATTTAGTATTCTGTTGGAATAACCTGTCTATGTGAAGTACCTCATACATGGTGATTTCTGTTGTTATTCCATTCTTTATTATTCTGTTGGAACATCCAGTCGGTGCGAATTTCGCCTGACCTAGTTCCGTTATTTAGTATTCTATTGGAATAACCTGTCTATGCGAAATACCGCATGCATGGTGATTTCTGTGGTTATTCCATTCTTTATTATTCTGTTGGAACATTCTGTCGATGCGAATTTCTCCCTACCTGGTTCCGTTATTATTATTCTGTTGGAATAACCTGTCTATGCGAAGTACCGCATGCATTGTGATTTCTTTTGTTATTCCATTCTTTATTATACTCAGTTGGTTAAAGTTTTGACTTCTATACTCCATGAAATTAGTGGAATATCCTTGATATTTGCTCTTCATCCAGTATCTTTTCATGGAAATATTCTTCTGAGCATTCTTGAATTTTACTCTACAAAGAAGTATCATGTTGACAATTTGAACGTTATTTGTTCCTGGACAAATTAATTCGTGAACTTATTTTATTGAATTCTTATATCATTGTCATCATCCTCATGTTTATATTATGTTGAAAGTCATCATGGGCTCATGGTGCATAGATGGACTTGGTAGGATTATGACCAAGGATTATTCGGTATAATCATGACCGTAATGTTACAAATGATGTGGTAAAAAGTCCTTTTGGTCGTAGTGCATTGATGGACAGTTTTTGGTATGATTATGGCTATGGTTTCTCTTCGGCCAAGGGAACAAAGATGAATTGTTTTATGGCATGATCAGGACCGTTGATGAAAACACAATTATCTTTGGCTCGTAGTATGGATAATTCGTGGTCGTGATACTAAATAATATCATCGGCCCAGAGTGCGAGGATGAATTGATGATGTGGATTATTTATTGTCGAGTCCCAAAGAATAAAAGTGATGAAAAACTTTTAAATCATAAAAGATAGTAGATTTTATTCTACTACTGACTCTTTTAATGGATTGCTTGTTCATCGCAAGCAGCTTAAACTTGATGTCTATTGTATTTTATCGGTTTAACATTGTTGAAGACTAATGATAATTTATTCGCATTATCTTAGTCATAATATTTCTTACTAGGCTAGTTGAGCTCCCCTTTCTTTCACTGTTTCTTCTCTCGTGAAATGAGAACGTAGCCAGGACTAGTCAGGGAATGGAGTGATGGTCCAGATGATAGTATTAGTAGTCCTCACTATTATGTTAAATAATGTGACAATAAATATAATGAGGACTTATTCTGAGAATGGATATTGTCTAGAAGACAATATTTGTATTAAAACTCAGAGCTCTTTTATTGTATATTAAGGATTGTATTTGAATTTTGTACCATGTATTTGGCGACTCAAGATGGGTGATGTATACTTATTTTGGGGGCGTCACAGTTGGTATCAAAGCTTAGGGATACGATCCCTGGCTGAGATGTGAGACAAGAACTAGGAGGGGAGAGACGGGGGAATTCCTTCGCTAGTATGACCTACCTAAGTTTATTTGGTATTTAATTGGTCGGTCAGAGTATTGGGATAATATGTGATTTATTAATTAACCCTTATTTTGTAGCAGTATTTGAAAATGGCATCTGAAAATGTTGAGATAAGCAATGGAGCACAGGAGACCGTTGAGTCTCCACAGATCAATAATCAGAACAATGTGCAATTAGATGGCGATAATCCTCCTGTAAACAACAACACCGATCAATCGATTTAACGACGAGTGACGCTTTAGAGCTTTTTAGAATTCATGCAACATCGGCGGGCGCGCCTCCTATTTATAATGCAGGAGGAAACAATGGCAACCCACGGTTGGTCACCACTAAGCAGTTCAAGGAGCTGGGACCATCGGAGTTTTTGGGAAAGCCAGATCCACTTAAGTCAGAGACGTGGATAAAGCATATCACCAAGATATTTGATGTCTTGGAATGCTCAGAGGAGCAAAAGGTTCCATTTGCCACCTTTATGTTGCGTGAAGAAGCAGATCATTGGTTGGAATCAGAACGCATTTCACTCGACTGGCCGACTCAAGATGTCTTGGGAGAAGTTCCAAGAATTGTTCAATGACAAGTACTTTCCTGAAAGTATTCGTCACATGAAGGAGGTGGAGTTCATCAAGCTGGAGCAAAACAATATGACCGTGTCGCAGTATGAGGCTAAGTTTGCGGAGTTATCCCAGTTTGCATCCCATTTGGTCGATAATGAGGATAGAATGACGCGAATATTTCTGTGAGGTTTGAAACCAAATATACGTCAATACCTCATTTCTCACAAACTTTGTTTATATTCAGATGTTGTGAATAGGACTCAGTTATTGGAGCGCGATAATGAGTCAGCATAACTAAAAGGCAATGACCAACAACACGATAATAATCATACCGGTGGCAACGGTCATCGGAACAATGATAACCATCGTGGGGGAAATTATCATGCCAAGAATGATAACTACTTCGGTGGTAATCATGGCCAAGATAATAGAAGTGGAAATTTCAAGAAGAGGAGGTTTAATAATGATGTGAAGACGCTTCAAGACCAAAGACCCGCTTCAAAGGAAGAAGAACGACCACCGGTCAGATGTTTCAAATCTGCGACAGAGGGACACATCCGTTCAAACCGTCTGTGAGAATCCAAAGCGTGTTTTAATTGTGGAAGAGAAGGTCACCTAGCTCGATTTTATCGTATGGTGAAGTTAAGTCCAGCTGGGATAGTGACGCCAAAGGATGTCCCAGACAAGTCAAAGCCAGTAGTTTAAGAGAGAGCGTTTTTTTTTTCTTCGTGACGAGGAACCTGAATAAAATTATCACGAGTATGTTAGTCATAAACTCTTGCGAAGTCTATACCGTGTTAGATACCGATTTTACTCACTCTTTTATTTCACCTAGTTGTGTTCAATGTGTGAATTTAACTCCGGAGAAGTTAGACTTTGATATATCTGTTTAAACTCAGTTAGGAAAAACCTTCGTTACCTCAACTATTTATAAATCTTTTTCAAATCAACACTTTCACGTTACCTGTCGATCTTATCTCTATGAAAATACTTGCCTTTGATGTGATTTTTTTGAAACGATTGGTTAACTACTCATCATGCTTTTCGTAAGGTGGTTAGCTTTCATACTCCTAACTAACCTGTTATGTGAATTCAAAGTAACCAAACTACTAAAGTCAATCATTGTTATATCAAGCCATAAGTAAAGAGCCCCGATCCTTTCGTTGTTGACTTCCTTGTGTGGAATGCACCAAAGCCAGACTTTTCGTAGGGGACATTGTGAATAACGATGACAAGTTGATAGGTATCAATGTGACGGGTTATCCAAGTCTTGGATGAGAGTCACAGCCAGAATGATATTTCTATTGTTAATAAATTTTCCGACGTATTCTTGAAGACTTTTTAGCCTACCCTCAGAAGCGTGAAATCGAATTTTGTCTTGACCCCAAAGACAAAACCCCATTTCTAAAACCCTTAAATATTTCTTCAACTAAAATGAACGTAACATGCGCCAAAAAGACGTTGGCTCGAAATGTTGAAGATTACGATCGTATTCCATTCAATACTATCGTGGAAAAGAACGTGGTAGGCGACGCTTTGAGTAGAAGATCGATATCGTTCTGAGTGCGAATATACAAATCCACATAAAGACACTACTACAAAATAGTAAATAGACAACACTTAAACCACAATGTTTTTATAAAAAATGTTGTGATATTTTTTTCCACAACATTTTTTAATAAAACGTTGTAGATAAATATAAAAAAATATTATCTATTTAAAAAGGACATTTTTTTATTTTAATTAGATAACGTTTTTTTTTAAATCGTTATGTATCTAAAAAAAACACGGAGCTCAAAAAAAATAATCCGCTGTCTTTCGCAGAGAAAGAGTGTTCAAGTCCTCTATTTCCTTTCTCACCGAATGTCGTCGTCTCTGTTTAGCTTATTTTCGTTCATCTGGAAAACAAAAGCTAGGGTTTACCTAGATTTCCTGTAACTCTCAAATCTCTAGATCCATGGCAAAGACAAGCGGAGGGGCGGAAGTCACGCTATAGGACATCACTTTTTATTTCCCTCAGTATTTTCGGAATCACTTTTTATTTCCCTCTCACTCTCTCTTATTCTCTCCCGATTAACTTTCTCTGAAGCCCTAACCTTTGAAATTTCCCTAATCGATCTCTCTCTTCTCTAAGCCAATCAAGACGACGATCATGAAGATGAAGAAGAGGAGTATTGTGGGTCTCAGACTAAGAAGAGGAGACGGCAAAAGCCAAAGGCAGCGCCCAAATCACGAGTTTCTAAAAAGGTGTATTTTTTGATTTAATATTGCTTAATTGTGTGGCTGAGCTATAATTTTGGTCAAATTCTGGAGGTATTTCTAAAAAGGTGTATTTTCATGTTCGATATCTCTCCGCTTTATGCATTTATGTGTTCAGATGGAATACTATAATCATTTGACAAACAGAAAGATGGTACTGTGAATGCTGCAAACTCTACTCTAATTGCTGTAAGCTCCGTGACTCTACATTTTGCCTACTTGCTCGGTCTTTTTTGCTATACAACTTTCTAGATCCATTCCAAGTAATCTACTGATTGTTGTTTAAAATCCTGATATGAGTTATTCATTAGTTTCTGAGTTTGTGTTATTCAGAATTTTGCAGCCTTGATCTAACTATAAGAACTTGATATTTGTTTTATGTGGAATACACTTGTCATTTATCCTATATGGGGTTGTCTTAATTTGCTCATTAGTTAGTTTCATTTTAGTTGTTACATTGTAGTTTCCCATTTTATTTTAATTATTTTTTTCTTTCTTGCTGCTGCCTATTCTTCCAGAAGCAGGAAGGTATTCCTCCACGAATGTTTAAGGCAGTGATTGCTGCCAGTCACCCTGAATTTTCTACTATGAGACAACAGGTATGCCTCACATTTTACTGTTACTTTTGCTTTTAGTTTAAATTAGTTTTAAAATCTTCTTTTGACAATTAAGCTTACTGAGTTGAGGCATTTCAAATTATCCAAAGAGGGGTTAGTCAAATTGTGACATAAATATTTTGTTTCTTTACTTTGTGGATTGTCAGTTGCTTGAGCATTCAGTTTACTGGTAGTCTGTGGTTGATATTTATTATTTAAATTGAACATTTCTCAAGTTTTATGAGGTCTAAACGTAGCCAAATCACAGTGATTCTGATGTTATACAGCCTTCTTATAAGTAATGAGGATGGATCACTGAAAACTCTAGTTTCCAATTTATTTTTCAATGGATCTTGAATGACCTGGTGACCTTATTTTTAACCTTATTTTTAATAGTAGACTCTCTGACCACTATATTATCCAATTATTCATGCATTTTGTTTTGTGACGTTTATGGGCTAGATCTGCTTGTATATTTCATTGACTAACAAATTCATACTCCTCGAGTCATTTGGTGGTGAGTCAAAATAAACATGGTTTACCAGATCTTCAATTTTCATTCGAGAAAATTTAACCCAAGGGGCTGACTAAGTGTTGGGGATGGAGTTAACATTATCACATTTTGCCAACTTTAAGGAGTACCACACGCAATTATGTATGAAATTTCCGGTGCATGGCTCTTTAGGGGTGGCTTAAAGGTTTGCATGCCCTTGAATTGGAAAACATAGTAATTTAAAAGTTTACCAGGCAGTGTGTTGGAAAGGATGAACTCCATTAAATATATATATATATATATATATATATATATATATGACTAGAGCGTCTGGTTGTTCTTTCCTTTTTGGACTCTTATACATGCTTTGTTGTTTGTGTAGAACTGCAGGTCTGACTTCGTTTCCAGATTATTTGGTGTTGCATATGCGAAAATTTGTCATGGAGTCGGGCTGGGTACCAAAAATGCTTGGTATTCTCATTGCCTTAAATTATTTTTTGCTATGCAATATAATCTGAACATTATGATGATTGATAATACCTGCTGCTCTTTTTGTTGGCTATATAGATGTTCCTGAAACAATAGACATCAGTTACATGCGCAGTAAGGGTCTTCAACAGGGGGAAGAGCTGTTACCTGAAGCTGGTATGTTCTAATGTTTATTCTTTAGATTCCTTGTAACATATTGTGTTTACCAGAGCATGTTTCTAGTTGTGGGGATGGTGGGATTATCTCAAGAGGAGTAACTGTCGGAGTCCTGGAATTCAGAACATAATCTGGATGTAGGTTCTATTATTTTTTTCAGCCACGTAACAAATATCTTTGGAGCTAGTTTCTAAGCGGATCATATTCTTTAGTAAATAACGCTAGTGAATTTCTTGTTCAAGTAAAATTAATTTAAAACTCTGCATCTTCACACAAATTATTGTTCGACTAATCATTTTAATGTTGATTCTCTTGTCATGGATTTCACTGTATCTTTGCAGAAGTTTCTTAACCTATCTATTACAGTTTCGATGAATCAAATTTATTAATGCTAAGAAGAATTTAAGGTCCTGGATACAAGAAAAAAGAATTGTTTAGTATCATTGTTATCCTGCTAATCCTGATCTTGTCCAATGTTAAACAGACACAATCTAGGCTGAGAGCTTGAATGTCTAACAAAAAATTATCAGATGATTCTGAAAGAATTTGAATCTCTCAGTTTTGGTATGATCATGTATTAGAAAATTATCATGGTGTGCAGTTGGTGGTGGTGAGTCAGAACTGCAGAAGATTTTACCCAATGAAGATATAGTTTCCCAGCTTGTGGTAATGGGATTCAATCAGCTACATTGTTAGAAGGCCGCTATCAACACCTCAAATGTTGGAGTTGAAGAGGCCATGACCTGGTTACTTTCTCATATGGATGATCCAGGTTTTTTCAATAACTGTTGTAGATTTTTGTTATTGTGTTCACTATATATATTTCTCATCCTATTCTAAATTTACTCAAGATTAATATTATGAGTTTGGCAGGACAAGTTTGGTGTAAGATTAATCAGGGAGAGTCCTTATGAGCTTACAGCAGCTCTTTACCTCCAAGTCAGTATTGTAAGTCAGGCACTAATCTTTGTTACTCGGTCCCAGAGCTGGTCCTTCGTTGAACGCCCTGGTTTACTACTTCTGACTGCATTCGTAATAGCACAACTGGTGAGCTATTATGGGAAGTTCAATTGCATTTCCTCGTCATGCTTTTGTAAATTAATCACATACTCGGTGATGAAGTTTTACTTTATTATTGATCACAAGGACATTGTAATGCTTAGGTAGTAGCTTAATTTTATGGATAGTTTAGTTTATTTTGTGGATTGAAAAGTGAATTTGAGATGTATATATGTATAGTTTGGTATATATTTTGTGGATGAAGTAATTTGAAATTGTAAACGAATGGTATTATTGTGATGTATTTTGAATGGTTGATACATTTTGGCTTTAAATTTAAATGAGAACTTAGACCTTTTAGCTATATATTATGGCATTAGCATATTGCAGGTGCATTGGTAATATAGGTGAACCACAACATATTTTTTTCTTTTTTTTCTTTATCTACAACATTTTAAAAATATTGTATAAATTGGTTAAAAACGTTGTCTGATATATTAAACTACAATGTTTTTATCCAGAAAACGTTGTGGAATCATACTTTCTACAACGTTTTTAGGCATCTGCTAATTTATGGTAAATAAATTTACAACGTTTTTTTTCTTAAAAAAGTTGTGTAATGTGCTTAACTATAACGTTTTAAAAACGTTGTGTAAGGGTGTCAAATAGATGACACTCTTAACCACGACGTTTTTCTAACTGAAACCACAACATTTTTTTTGCGTTATCTATTTACTGTTTTGTAGTAGTGAGATAACGAATATACGAGTAGAATCGACTTTAATCGATAAAGTTAAAGCCGCTCAAGCTACACACCCGGAACTGATGAATGTGAAGAAGAAGGTTCAAGAGGGCGTTATTCTAGAATCAAGAATCGACGAAGAGAGGAAATCTCAACCCTCGATTTAATTGGCCCATTTGAAATCCTCGATTAAGTAGGAGCTGTGGCTTATAGACTCGTTTTACAGCCAAGTATGTTGCGTGTTCATAACGTTTTTAACGTATCGATGTTACGTAAATATGTGGACGATTCGAACTACATTATTAATTTAGAACCAGACGAGATAGCGGATGATTTAACGTATGAGGAGATACGTGTTAAAATCTTGGATAAAAAGGATTATATTCGACACTCAAAGGTTATACCTCAAGAGTTAGAATCAAATGAAGTCAAGGTACCTCACCTCTTGACATACTGTATATATGTACGTAAATTTCGAGGGAAAATTCCATAAGGAGGGAGATCAGTGAGAACCCAGATTTTATGAATAAATATTTAATTTTCTCGAAATAATTTTTTTAATGTTATGGTGTGGATTTGATATAATTTTATAGTTGTGAGTAATATTTATAAATTTTGCAAAAGTATGCAAGTTGTCATATGATATTCGATTGGTCGAAAAATATTCGCTTTTAACAGGGAATATTCGTATTTACAAGACAATCATCATGGTGGACCCCACAACGGAATTATTATTGTTTGATTGAGAAAATGACAAAAATATTTTTATGAAAATAATGGTGAAAGTTTTACTTATTATACTTGTTGAACTACTCGGAGTAAAAGTACGATGTCTGGCATTAGGTTCGCATAAGAGTAGCACTACAGTATTAATTATTGATGTTTACGTGAAAAGTCACCAGCTTTTGTTCAATTATTGCTACATGAATTCTTTGCTAAGTATCTCACGTTATTTGATTCAATTATTATTGATTGTTATATATATATATATATATATATATATATATATATATATATATAAGTTTTGTTTTATTAGTATTATTAATGTAATAAAATGTAAATTTTTTATATAAAATGAATACTTTTATAAAGTTATTCGTTTTATTAGGCTAATAGTAAAATCTTTTTATATAAAATGTAATACTTTTATAAAGTTATTCGTTTTATTAGACAATAATTAGATTATATTGTATTTTATTATGCATAGTATTGCATAGGTACTGCATAGTATTTTTGCATAGTAAAATCTTTTATATAAAACATAATACTTTTATAAAGTTATTCGCTTTATTAGATTATAAATAGAATATATTATATTTTATTTAAAAGATTTTGCTTTAAATCTGGACCGTCCGATTAAAAATAAATCAATCTGGACCGTTCATAAATTAGTTACTATGCAGTCCATTCTTCTATAAATAGAAGCTCATTCATTTATTATTTCTTACGAATTTACTGAAACTCTAAAGAGAGAAACTATAGAGAGCATTCTTCTTCTATAATCTTGAGCGTATTTCTTTAGAGTTTAAGAAAGCTTTGAGCGTAGTACAAATTTTCTTCGAGTATATTCTCGCCCTACCAGTCGAAATACTCTTCTTTCAAATGTAAGGGATATTATTTGTTGTACCCATAAGGGGTATTATTTCTTTTGTATTCATGAAGAGAACTTTTGTTATTCCCTTCTTTATTATTCTGTTGGAATAACCTATATACGCGGCCTACCCTATATTTGGTGAAATTCTTCTGTTATTCCATTCTTTATTATTCTGTTGGAATATCACATGCATGCGTTTTTATTTTATGCCGACTGGTTTCCGCTCTTTATTATTCTCATTGGAATATCCTTTCACATGCGTTTTTACGGGGACCGGTTCCGCTCTTTATTATTCTATTGGAATATCCTCCGTCGATGCGTTTTTACCGGACCGGGTTCCGCTCTTTATTATCCCGTTGGAATATCCTGCTTTTTATACGCTTTACTGTGGACTGGGTTCTCATTATTTAGTATTCATTGGAATAACTCGCTTCATGCGGCACCGCATGCATGGTGATTTCTGTTTTTATTTTATTCTTTATAATTCTGTTGGAACATCCTGTCGGTGCGAATTTCGCCTAACCTAGTTCCGTTATTTAGTATTCTGTTGGAATAACCTGTCTATGCGAAGTACCACATGCATGGTGATTTTTGTGGTTATTCCATTCTTTATTATTCTGTTGGAACATCCTGTCGGTGCAAATTTCACCTGACCTGGTTCTGTTATTTAGTATTCTATTGGAATAACCTGTCTATGCGAAGTTCCGCATGCATGGTGATTTCTGTGGTTATTCCATTCTTTATTATACTCAGTTGGTTAAAGTTTTGACTTCTATACTCCATGAAATTAGTGGAATATCCTTGATATTTGCACTTCATCCAGTATCTTTTCATGAAAATATTCTTCTGAGCATTCTTGAATTTTACTCTACAAAGAAGTATCATGTTGACAATTTGAATGTTATTGGTTCCTGGACAAATTAATTCGTGAACTTGTTTTATTGAATTCTTATATCATTGTCATCATCCTCATGTTTATATTATGTTGAAAGTCATCTGTGGCATGTAGTGCATAAATGGACTTGGTAGGATTATGACCAGGGATTATTCGGTATAATCATGACCGTAATGTTACAAATGATGCGGTAAAAGTCCTTTTGGTCGTAGTGCATTGATGAACAATTTTTGGTATGATTATGACTATGGATTCTCTTCGGCCAAGGGAGCAAAGATGAATTATTTTATGGCATGATCAGGACCGTTGATGAAAATACAATTATCTTTGGCCCGTAGTGCATAGATAATTCGTGGTTGTGATACTAAAAAATATCCTTGGCCTGTAGTGCTGGGATGGATTGATGATGTGGATTATTTATTAAGCTGAGTCCCAGCAATAAAAGTGATGAAAAACTTTTTAAATCATAAAAGGTAGTAGATTTTATTCTCTACTTGACTCTTTTAATGGATTGCTTGTTCCGCTGCAGTTAAACTTGATGTCTATTGTATTTTATCAGTTTAACATTGTTGAAGACTAATGATAATTTATTCTACATTATCTTAGTCATAATATTTCTTACTGGGCTAGTTGAGCTCACCCTTTCTTTCATTTTTCTCTTCAGAAAATGAGAATGTAGCCGGGACTAATCGGAGAATGGAGTGACGGTCCAGATGATAGTATTAGTAGTCCTCACTATTCTGTTAAATAGTGTGACAATAAATGTAATGAGTGTAAGACCCCAGCTTTTTATAAATAAAATTAAATTTTCTCTATTTATTATCTTGAAATAATAAGGAGTTAATTTGATATAATATTTTGGTTATGGGTGAAATATGCAAATTTTACAAAATAAGCAAGTGGTTATAAAATATTCATTCTTCTCGGGGAATATTCGTTTGGTCGTGGAATATTGTTTTTGTTAGGAATATCCGTACGACGACACAGTCATTTATGGGCCCCATAACAGAATAACTGTCGGATGAAGAAAACTACAAGTTTGAGTTTTTATAAATAACTAGCGTAGAGTTATTCACTGAATTAACAATTTGTTGAAATACACGTGGTTAAAATACAAGATGTCGGCGTGGTTGCACAAGATGCACATGGTATTGCATAAGATTGTTGAATTATTGATCCTTACGTAGAAGGAACTACTCAATAGTTGTTACGATGAGTTACTTATTCAATATTTTATTTTATTGATTCAATAATTGCTGCGTTGATATTTTATATTATTGTTATTTCAATAATTGTCACTGCACAATATTTCCCATTATCAGATCAATAATTCATATTATTTGAATAATATTATTAGATAACATTATTGGCAATGTCTAGAAAGTTCTATCTAAGGAGAGGTTTGGTCACCTAATTGCGCGCCAGTAAGGAGAAATCCTTATTGGAAAGCCCCCTCTTTCCTGTGAACGGCCTGGTTGTCATAATTGTGATTCTGTAATATTATTTGTGAATAATTAATTATTGATTTATATGATAAGGAAATATTTATTTGATGTGGATATAAATGATGAATTTATTTATTTTATGTGGTTATAATTAAAGGATTTAATGTTTAGATGTTTTATCAGTATCTTTGTCGGAATGAAGGTATTAAAAATCAAATCAGTATTTTTACGATATATTGCGTGAGTTATAATTTTTAATCCGACCGTTGGATCGTTGTGATTTTTGGATATGTTATACATATATAAGTTGGGTATATGTTCACAAATTTTGAACCGTTAAAAATGAACGTATGATTTGTTATGAATTTTAAGAGGTGATTGATTCAGAAATTAGGTTTATAAATGATTTTGGTGAAAAATTCTAGAATTGAGTGGGCCCCACTTGTGGTTGGTGAAGCAATATGCTGAATTTTATTTCAAATGTGGTGGGTGACAATAGTAGCAGGTAAAGCCATCGGTAGCGAATTCAAGTCTCGCCTTGGCGTCTTAACATTTTCCTATAAATAGAGGGCTAAGTTAGAATTGAAAATCACACCAGAAACATAAGCTTTCTCTCTTTCTCTCTCTATATTATCGAGCGTATTTTGTGAGTATTTTGAGACTTTGAGAGTTGCTATTCAGTACAAGTTTTATTCAACATCATATCCGATATTTCATTCCGAAGTACTTTTCTTTGAGGTAAGAGATGTTATTTTCTTCTTAAATGATATTATTTTCTTCAATATCATTATGCTGAGATATTGTTATGAATTTTATTGTGGAATTTCTACCTTTTTGTGTCGAAGTTACTATTCACGTATACAACACTATTCACGTATACGACACTATTCACGAATATGGCACTATTCACCAAAAAATAAAATTTTCTCTTTTTTATCCCATATGTCTTTTATGGTTACTATCTTTGATTGTATCCATGTTTTGATCTTTATTCTACTTCACACTTGGTTATTATGGAGAATTATTGAATTTGGGTAAACCGAAATACGAATCCCTAATATTTGTCCTTTTGTCTCACTGAATTCGTTCTCTAAAATATTTTTCATCATCCTCAGGTCCTTAATGGTGATATTTGATGAATATCTTTGGCTCCAGAAGTGCAAAGATGAATGATTACTCGATGAATATCTTTGGCCCGTAGTGCAAAGATGAACAGTGTTGAGATGAACATGACCAACCGGGTGATACAAATGAATATCTTTGGCACAGTAGTGCAAAGATGAATATTTGATTTAAGATGTATATTGATTGATGTTACAGGGATAAAATATTGATGATGGACTTTTAAATTCATAGATGATAGTAGATTTCATTCTCTACTTAACTCTTGTAATGAATTGTTGTTTCCGCTGTAGTTGTTGATCTAAAACTTGTTGTCGATTGTATTCTATCAGATTTTTCCCTATTGAAGACTAAGGTTAATTTGTTGTATATTATATTAGTCATAATATTCTTTACTGGGCTAGTTGAGCTCACCTTTTTCCTTTTTGTTCCATTTTTCTTCTCAGGAGGTGAGAACATAGCAGGATCTAGTCGGGGTATGGAGTGATGGTTCTAGAAAGATGTTTTAGCAGTCCTCACTATTTATGTAAAATAGTGTATGAATAATTGTAATGAGGATTTTATTTGAGTGTGGATATTGTCTAGAAGACAATATTTGTATTTAAACTCACAGTATTTGTGTTGTCGTATTTTGCACGACAATTGTATTAATGATGTTGTAGTTGTTTCTGTACCATGTATTTGGCGACTCAGAATGGGTTGGATGGAATGGACCTATTTTGGGGGCGTCACAATGAGGACTTATTCTGAGAGTGGATATTGTCTAGAAGACAATATTTGTATTAAAACTCACAGCTCTCTTGTTGTATATTAAGGATTGTATTTGAATTTTGTACCATATATTTGGCAACTAAAGATGGGTGATGTATACCTATTTTGGGGGCGTCACAACTCGAGTAAGAGGGCTTAAGCCGCTATTACAAGCTTTTCAAAATTGTTATATGCTTGTGTGTGAATGCTGCATTTACATTTATGATGAATGTGTACGAATGCATTTTACTTACTGTACTATACTATATCTATCTATGATATTAGTGCTTCGCACATGTCATCCTTTTCATAAATGGTGAGACACGTTGTATGTGAATGTATGTTGTGTGGTTCCTCCATCAGGAGGCTATCTTGTCGGTGTTTGATTACTGGACTTGTAGGAAGAATAATTCCAACTAGGCTCAGGAAAGGCACCACCCAGATTCGCTCTAGTTGAAAGACCGAATTAATTTTCCGTCAAGTAGATTGCGATGATCTGGGAACCTTCATGTCAAAAAGCCGCGAGAGAAACCCTAAGATAGGTCAACCTCTAATAAACCAAACACGGAGGAAAGTCTCTTCATGCTTTCCATTTTCAATTACTTGTAAAAGCATTTACTCGTAATTTTACTCCATGCTCATCTTTATATAATGGAAAATATGAAGATTATCTGTGCATACATGTTATCAATTAACACCCAATTTTGCAGGACAATATTCCTAAAACGGACATGTTATAATAACATTTACATTACCCTAAGACTAAACTACATAAGTCTTTTGTAGGGAAATCAAGGGCTGTTACCATTAAAAATCCAAAAAGGCATGAGCCTACAACCAATCATGTCTTCGTCTGACCAGTCTAATCCTGTTTCTTGTGAAGAATTTGACGGATTAAGTCAGCAAATCACCAATTTGGATGTCTTGCTTAAAGAATTGCATCAGTCCACTCAAGGCTCAAAGATGCCTCCACATACAGAATCCTCTACACAAGGAGGAATACAAGGTCTAGATAAAATAAATCTAGAACCTCCGTTGGATACAACCAACAAAGACCCTGAAGGCACCCATCTTAGAGGAGATCCAGACACCGGTGATATCAGGAAGAAAGTACTCCAAATGGAGGAAACAATCCGTGTTCTCAAAGGGATTGGAACACATGGAAGTGTTTCATATGCTGACCTTTGCATCTTCCCTCGTGTTCATTATCCAGAGAAATTTAAAACCCCTGATTTTGAAAAATATGAAGGATTAGGGGATCCTTATACACATCTGAAAGTGTTCATTGGAGAACTTGGATCTTATGCGGAAAATTAAAAGCTCAGAATGCAGCTGTTTCAGAAAAGTCTGACTTGAGAAGCCCATTCATGGTATACCAGATTAGACAACTCAAAGATCCATAGCTGGGAAGCGCTGGCTCACACATTTCTCACTCAATACAGTTTTCAATCTCAGATGGCTCCTTAACGGTACCAAATTACCAAGGTCAAGAAATAGTCTAATGAGTCTTTCAGAGAGTATGCTCAAAGGTGGAGGTGCCTTGATGCTCAAGTTATTCCTTCCATGACAGAATCAGAAATGGTCATGACATTCATAGATGTACAGGAAGCTCCTTTTTATGAGAGAGTCTTAGCTGGTATTGGCAAACCATTCTCTGAAATGATCAAGCATGGAGAGATGGGTCAAAATGGGATTGAAGTCCCAGAAAATTCAAGACCTAGCCATTCTTAAAGTCATTCTTTGAGCACATCCAAATCGGATCTCAGAATTCATTTAGAAAATTGAATTTTATTGTAAAACAATTTTATTGAGTTAAATAATAAATAAAATTATATTTTATGTGTTATCAAGATGGTTGTCATTCTATGACCTATTGATGTTGGAATGTCGTAGTATTCGAGCTACGTGAAGGAATTATAGTGTTTGAATTTCCAAGAAGAAAATAAAAGATTTCCGAGAAATTTTCCGAAAAATACTATTCATCGGTATTTTCTCGGGATTTATTTTTGAATTTTCGAGAAACACGTAATGATAGAATATCAAGGTAAGATGGATTATGTGATAATAATCTAGTTATGGAAAATGTAATATTTCGCTTGCGGACTTAATTTATAAATATTAAGGAAAGCGAAGTATTAGTATGTAATTAATAATTGTGTAATACTTAGGTATTATACAAAGTAATGAAAACGAGTATAATATGAAGTATTATACAAGTTTGTATGAAGGATGGAATGTCGTATATAATGAAATTCGATACAAATTAGAATACGAGAATAATACATAGACAATATGTATATATATTAAGCAATGTTAATGGACTTGGAAGATTGGTTAACAATTGGTACAAGCCCAAGTAAATTAAATGGTAAGGCCCAATGTTAATTAATAAGCAAGTGAGTGTTTGTTAAAGTAAGCCCAAAGGTTAAGTTAATTAAGCCAAGCTAGAATCCATGAGTTGATTAACCCATGGGGCAAACCATATTGATATGGTTAATGTGTGGTAACCATGTTATATGAGTGGTGACTAAGTGTTAGAAGTAATGACCAAGATAATGTGGTGATCAAGTAATGTAATGACCAAGTAAAAGAAGTAATGGCCAAGCAAAGGATAGGATTTGTGTTAGCCAATTAATGAATAGTAAGGAGCTGACTTAAGGAGGTGGGATTGGTTTAAAGACTAAACTACCCTAACCTTGGAAATTCTATAAATAGAGAAGTCTTGCAATTCATTTGTTATTTGTTCAAACAATCCAAACAATTACAAAGTGCTTAATTATTAGGGAGCTTAAGTTACAAATAAGTCACTTTCATTTAGAAGAAGAAGAAGGAGCTACTTTACAAGGACTTCAAATGTAAGACTTCTTCTCTAATTATCTTCTATCTCTATTCATGATAGGTTGATAAGAAAAGTTGGATTAAGGAACATGTATGTTAAGAAGTAAGAAGAATGAGTAAGCAATGAACTTAAGCCACATAAGTTGGTAATAAGTCATTTAAACTAGCATAAGTTATGAACTTATGAAGAAGTAGTATGAACTTGTTATAAGTTTATTTTAAGAAGTAATATGCAAGTAAAGAACTTGTATGATCTTATGTATCATGTATACATAAGTAAAGCTATATGTTGAGAGCATATAAGTATGATGACTAAGAAACTTTAATTGTCATAAGTCATGAACAATAAAGTCATAAGTAGTTTATAATTTGTCAAGTTATAAGCTCATGAATGAATAAGTCAAAGATCCATCAATGGTTATAAGTTGTTGTAATAAGTATGTTGAGATGTTCACATGATGAATGGAATTCATTTGTAATGTTGAACAAATCATAAGAATGAAGATTTACCAGAAATTGCACGATTGAACGATAATCGTCGAATTCGTAAAATTCTCGGAATAGAAGTCAAATTTTGTGTTTGAACTCGAAAATGTTGTTTTCCAATGGAGACAAGTCACATTTGGCATTCTAGAGTTGCGGACTCGAAAATGACCAAATTCTGACTTAGAACGAAGAAACGAGCATTGAACGTTCACGAACGTTTATCGTTTTTGTTAAAAATGAACCAATAGGTGAATTTTTAGCAAACGAAGTCAAATAGATAAAATTTTTGCATGAACGCGTAGATTACGTAATTTGTGAATCGTAGGCTTTTAAACGAGCCAATTCGGACTTATAACGAAGAAGTTATGCGTCCAGAAAGTTCACAAAAATTTTAAGCTTGAAATTTTTTTCTGGTGCACAGAGTTGGTATATACGCCAACCCTAGGTTAATTAGTCGCCATTGTAAATATGATCCAATCGAAGTAAGGACTCATGGTGGTAAGCGCCAAGTCCAGGACCTCCTCACTTTGTTAACTTTCGTCTTGTTGTAGCAGCATAGAGAGGGCCAGGTGGCCATGGCCAACCAAATTTCTAGACAAGTGATAGTAAAGAGTAATTAAGAGTATGAAGAAAGGAAAAGAATGAATTCAAAATAAACTTACATTAAGGTAAAAATGTTGTAACATTGTTAAAGACCTAAAAATAGTATGAAAAGGTTGCATTAACCTATCTCATGATGAATGCAAGTAGAATGATGAACCGGAATTGATAGTAAACAAATCTAATACATAATTAGATTGAGATGAAGGGTAAGATATAGTCATATACATACTTAATTATATGTGACCTAATGTGAGGCATTATGTGATCATGTGTTGTAGAGACTTGAAAGATTCAATCGTAAAGTAATTATACTGTAGAAGACGCTAAAGGCAAGTATTCCAACTCTTGTCTCAGTTCAATCTGAACAAGTTTTTGAAGTTCATGTATCCTTACACATGAATTGATGTATGTTGAAGTTAAAGCCAATTCTTTTGGCTAGACTTATTGAATGGATTATTGATAATATGTTCATCTATTATCAAATGTTGTTATCTTTTGTCAACTACTTAATATGGTTTTCAAAAGAAGACTGAAATGTTAAACAAATGTTTTGTCGGTAAATGATAGGCACGTGAGGTTGCCAAATGATTAAACGTACATATGTTTAATGGATGTAGTGTTGATCAAGATAGAGTACAATAGGCTGATCACCTAGAAGTGCTCGTAAGTAATATCAGGCTTACCGAATTATTTTCGGGTTGTCCTTTTCAAAGAAAGAATGAATACTCGAGATCTTTGACCGGAGTGAAAGTTTTACTGAATATTATTATTATTGTAAAATATTTTGAAAGAAGAATGAAGTGCTATTTTGAATTATCAATAGTACTTCATAGCTATTGTTCAGTTATTGAAGATATACGATTCTTATGTGTCAAGCATCTTGTTATTGAAATTGTCATACTTGCTGAGCTAGTTATGCTCACTCTTTCTTGAACCATATGAATGCAGCTAAGACTGAACGTCCTGAAGGATCGAATAAAGATAAAGGAAAGGCTAAGGCAGAATTATTAAGCTGTCTTGTAATAGTATAGGTCTATTGTTGTAATGTATTTTATATTATGACAAAGAACCTTTGTAATGGGTATAGAACCTGGGAAATGTAAATAATACTTTCAATTTATAGAAGTTATGATTCGTTCTTTGAGGCTTTTCAATTGAATGAATGTATGAATGGTAGTACAGTGATGCACCATCTTTCGGGTTGGACGATACCCGAATTTGGGGGCGTTACAGGATCTTATGGAAACAACCCCTGGAGGGTCCATAAAAAGAAAGAGGAGGATGTTTCCTTGATATTATAAGGTCAAAAAGGCAATCAAAGCATGCCTATGCAGAGGAGAAACTACTCCCCTTTTCAAGCACAATCTTCAAACCCTCCATTGCCTAAAGGTGGAGATACGAAGCGCCCTCTAACGTTCACACCCTTATGGGATTCGCTCGAGAATATTCTTGCTCTTCTGACCACTCAGAAGAAAATTACACATCTTCTTCCACCAGCCAACCCTAATAGGAGGGGTTTTAATGCTACTCGGAAGTGTGCTTATCATGCCGGAGCACCTGGACATGATACTCAAGATTGTTGGGCCTTGAAACACAAGATCCAAGATCTAATAGACAATGGTGAGATTGTAGTCACCAAACCAGATCAACCTCATGTGCAAGACAACCCTCTTCCTCAACACAAAGAAGAAGAGGTCAACATGATTAGTTGGAGCACTGGACAGAGTTCCAGTTCTAATGGTGAATCATCCCAAACCCTCAAAGATGGTGTTGACAGATGGGATTATGCAAAGTTCCAGTTTTCCATGGAACAAAAGATGAAAGCTCTTTGCAAGTAAATTGAGCCATTGGTAGAACTGGTGACCCATCAGCATCAAGTCACACGCCAATTAATTAGGCAAGAGCATGCTTATCTCCTTCCTTTTGTTATGAATTCTCCATCACCACCTTCAGAAAGCGAAGCTATGGAGGATAAGGTTGCGAAGAGAGCAAATGCCAAATCCCATCGGGATTTTGCCAATCAGAGAGAATTTACCTATCTGGGCCAATCTATGGAGGAGATACTGCAGATGTTGATCAACGAAGAAATAATTACCTTCCTTCCCCCTCCAATCAATCCCCGCTTAGGACGGTTCAATTTTGATGAAGTGTGTCAATATCATTCACATTCTCGCTGTCACAGCACAGAAGAATGATGGGCACTCTGCCATCTCATTCATAATCTTATTGATAGCGGTGTCCTGCAAATAGCAGATGATTACACTGTGCAACTCAAGGGTGGGAATGTATGTCCTACCAAATAGAAGGGATCAATAGCAGTTATATCCAAAGTGGATTATAAGACTGTCAAAGTATTTCCCATAAAACCAATTCAACTCAAAGGAGTCGACAATCCTTTGAAAGTGGCCGCACTGAGCCAATTTCTTTACCATTGACCACAACATCCTCGTTGTCGACCACACAAAGTTCCATGGAATTATGGAGAAGATGAAGGATCCACGTCTCATACTACTGCTACAGTGTCGAAGGAAAATCCACTATATCTTCCTCAACGGGTTATGAAACATATCTGCGAAGCAAAGGGGAAGTTTCCCATGGAGAAGATTAAAAAATTCCTCCGCACTATGGGCCACAATGAAGCCAAAGTGGTTTTAAGCTTACAAGAAGCTCCACACTAGATTTCAATACTGGACTTGGTTTTCTCTTCTGAGGATCATCAGAAGATCTTATTGAAGGTTTTGGAAGAAGCCTACTTGTCAAAATCAGTGGATGTGGAAAAATTTCAACATCTGGTTGATCACATTTTCAACAACAATGTGATATCCTTCACTGATGACGACATACCGCCCGAAGGGACTGGTCATTGCAAGCCATTGCACATTGCAGTTTTGTCTTCCGGGTACATGCTAGCTGGAGTTTTGATATATGGAGGCTCATCTCTAAATATCTGTCCTTATGCCACCTTGGTGAAGATGAATGTCAATCTTAAGCAGATCCAAAGCAGCCATACGGTTATCAGAGCTTTTGATGGATCCTGAAAAAATTCCGTTGGAAATACTGAATTGCCAATTGAGATTGGTCCAAATACATTCAATGTATCCTTCCACGTCCTCAAGATAGATTCAGGATACAACCTGCTATTGGGGAGACCATGGATACACATGGATGGAGCTGTTCCCTCCACCTTACATCAACAACTCAAATACATTATCAATAACAGTCTAGTCACTGTCAATACTGAGCCGGAATGTCCTGAACAAGGAACTCTACTAATCATCAGCTTCAATTCAGAAGTTGAACCAGCCAGTTTTCATACTCTGGAAGTGAGTACCACGCAATACCATTCTATTGGAGCGCCACTTCCCGTACCCAAGATTTCTGCCCAGGTTATGTCGACCATTCAAGAAATGATATTATTGGGTCATCAACCTAGACAAGGGCTTGGTAAAGATCAGCAGGGTGTTAAGCACCTTACCCAAGTGTCCAGTCAAATTAGGACAGCCAGACTAGGCTATTCTGCCAGTTCCAGTCACAGGAATCTTCACAAGCATAAGCAGGTTCCTCAAGCTTCCGTCGCATGGCGATTTTCTATACCTTTACCTCATGAGTTGATACAATCTCCAGTAAAGGTTCCAGCCAATGTTTTGGCCATGCTGTTTCCTAAACTAGTGCCAATCAAAGCAAAAGAGGTGTTGATTCCTGATCTCGAAGTGGAAGAAAAGGAACAGAAACGTAAACATGACATTGCCTTGATGATGGCAGGCATACGCATCATTGTTCATGATAAATATACAAACAGATACACCCCAGACGATGATTGCCCAGATGTCATGGTTATCATTCGGGAAAAGGAGGACAATGACGATCCTTCCATCACTGCAGTCCTTCAGGACTTTTCCTTCGACAATTGGAGCGGACTCCATGCATTGGTCGATTTAGGTAAAATGGCGTAAAATCCATCCGCCTCAGTAGATAACTTAATTGCTTGCTTTTCTTTACAGTACTAGCAGTTATTTTATCAAGTACATGCTAACACTTTTGTATGATCGAATAGTTGCATATATTAAGTGAAAGCATATTTTGTTTTAGGACTCTGAATTTAGATCTGCCTGTACTTGCTGATGAGGTGCCTTTTCTCCACAAGGGCTGTAACTTTTATGCAAAGTTGGATTCAGATTTGATGGATATACAAGAGGACATTGAGACACCTCAGGAGATTAAGAAATGGGTCACAGACAAACCCAAACCTAATCTTGATCAAACCACTTCTTTCAATCTTGGAACCTTAAAAAACCCTAAGCTAATCCAGATTGGTTTAGACCTTACCACAAATCAGCGGAATGACATGGTTGCACTGTTAACCCAATTCCAGGATGTGTTTGCATGGTCTCATGAAGACATGGTGGGTTTGTCCACTGACATTGTTCTTCATCGCCGTCCCATTAAAGAAGTATTCAAGCTAGTTAGACAAAAGCTCAGGCGATTGAAACCTGAGTGGATTTTAAAGGTTAAGAAGAAATTGAGAAACAATTTCAAGCTGGCATTATCATGGTGTCTACATATCCGGAGTGGATATCCAACATTGTTCCCGTGCCTAAACCAGGAGGAAAGGTGCGAGTCTGCGTGGATTACCGGGATTTGAACAAAGCTTGCCTTAAAGATAGCTTTCCCATGCCCTTTATCCATATTCTTATTGACAACACAGGCAGAATCGTGAATTTGAGGCAGGAAATTTTGTGTTCCTGAAAGTTTCTCCTTGAAAGGGGAAGATTCATTTCGGTAAGAAAGGCAAGCTCAACCCGAGGTTTATTGGACCTTTTGAAATTCTACGCAAAGTGGGAGAGGTGGCTTACGAAGTAGCTTTACCTCCAGAATTAGAGCATGTGCACAATGTTTTTCATGTGTTTGCCGCACGACCTTATAAACTGATTACAAGCATGTGATCGAGTATGAATCATTGCAGTTCAGTAAAGATTTGTCTTATGAAGAGATTCCTATCCAGATAGTCGACAGGAAAGAACAAGTGCTCAGCAATAAAGTGATACCTTCTATGAAGGTGATATGGAGGAACCACAATGTCAAAGAGGCTACGTGGGAACTCGAAGCTGATATGATGAAGAATTACCCTGAGTTATTTGTTTAATCTGTGTCTTCGATTCTGGGGACAGAATCTTTATAAGTAGGGGATAATGTGATGATTTGATTGTTTGATTTGTGATTCTGGGGACAGAATCCTTGCAAGGAGGAAAAGATGTAATGATCCAAAATTTCAAATTGTAATTATAATATTTATTGAGTTATATAAATATTATTTGAAGTGTTTATTGTTTTATGTGATGGTTGTGAATCTTAATTTATTAGAGAATTTTCTAAATTAAGTTAAGTTGTAATTTAGAGGTTTGTATTATTAACATGAGGTGTTATATTGTTGTGTTAATTTGATAATTTAGATGGTATATTAAATTATTAAATAAAGTTATAATGAAAATTATAATTTGGCGATTTTTGCTAAAAGGCTATATTTAATTAAAATATAGTATGTGATTAATTTAATGGGTTAATGTTGGATATGAAAATAATATGTAATTATAATTTATAAACTAAAGTGTTTATTAAAATAAATTAAAAAGGGTTTAATTTAGTTTTTGCCAAACAAGGCTCAATATTTTAATTCTTTAAATTTAAAGAGTTTTGCCAAACAAGCCTTATGGCTTTTGAAATTAAATAAAATAAATAAATTAAATTAAATAATAAATATAATATATTTATATTATATACGTTAGTAACTGATATAGCAATTAGTAGTATTAAGGGGTTATCAGTTATATTTCTTACCTTGTTTATCAGTTGGTTTATGTAAGACCCCGAATTTTATGAAATAAAAGTATTCAATTTTTCTTATAATTACAATTCAGTAAATGGTTAAATTGATAGAAAGTTAAAGTTAAGGGTGATATATGAAATTTTTTCAAAAATACGCAAGTGGTTATAAAATATTCATTGTTGTCGGGAATATTCGTTTGGTCGTGGAATATTCTTTCTGTTGGGGAATATTCGTACGACGGCGCAGCCATTTGTGGGCCCCATAACAGAATAACTGTCGGATGAAGAAAAAGACAAATTAAAGTTTTTATAAATAACGGCGTAGTGGTTATCGTTAACACTGTTGGAATACCCGGTGGGTAAAGTAAAGTAATACGCGTTGTTGCACAGTAGGACAATGTATTGCACCAATTATTGATTCTTACGTAAGAAGGCACTACTCAATAATTGTTACAAAGAATTATCGCTCAATATTTTATTGATTCAATAATTGTTGCGTTGATATTTTATTTTATTTCAATAATTGTCACTATACAGTATCTTCCATTATCGAAGCAATAATTCATATTATCTGAATAATATTATTAGATAACATTATTGGCAATGTCTAGAAAGTTCTATCTAAGGAGATGTTTGGTTACCTAATCAAGGCCACCAAGAAGGATAAATTCTTATCGAAAGCCCCTCTTTTCCTGGGAACCCGCCGCACAGTTGTCAATAATGTGTTTCGTAATATTATTTGTGAATAATTAATTATTGATTTATATGATGAGGGAAATATTGATTTTATGAGGATATAGATGGAGAAAATTTTTAATGTGACAATTGTTGAAAATTAATATTTTATTTTTTTCTGATAAAATAATTCAATTAAATATATTATTTTAATAATATATTAATGATGATATTTTTACGATGAATGTGGGATATATGAGTATATGTGGAGGAGGAGTATTTTGTTACCAAAAATATTTAAAGCATGTTTTATATGTCGGTGGACCCCATTTCTTGACTGAAATTTGATTATAGACTGTAAAATCGTCTGTTTGTGGATTTTGCTCAATTTTTGTTTGGAATTTGGAAAAATTTTCTTCTGCAAAGTTGTAGAGAATTGAATTTCCTATAAAAACACGAGAGATTCGAATTTTCTGACAAAAGGACTATTTATTGTGAATTATTGAAGTTCTGAATTAATTAATTATTATTTTTTTGGAGTTTTAAATTAATTAATTGAGAAAACGTTTTTTTAATGTGTGGGCATATTTAACACATGCTTAGTTACTGAAATTGGTTGATTCTAGGTGTGCGTGAAGATTATATATATATATATATATATTAATATTTTAATAAATTTTTTTCTTTGGTGTTCTAAGCAATTTCCTATAAATAGGGGGTGCTTAGGTTATAATTGAAAATCACACCGTAAACCAAGTTTTCTCTCTATTATTATCGAGCGTATTCTTGTGAGTATTTTGAATATACTTTGAGTATTGCTATACTTGTACAAGTTCGTCAAATAAGTTATTCTAAATCGTAAGTATCGCTTTTTTTTGAGGTAAGGGATAATAAGGGATTTTAAGGGTTATTATTTCGAAATTCTTCTAAACCTTCAAAAATTTTGGAAAAATTTGAAATGATAATTTGATGAGTTTTGTTGATTGTGTCCAAAATGGCGATTTTTGGATGTATAGATTAGAGTTATGGATTTTATGAGAAAAGACTATTTTAAAAGTAATCGCTTATAACTCCTTGTGGTTAACTCCAAAATTGATAAAATTTTTATTGGGAGTACATCTATATAATATCAAGATACCCTGTGAATTTCAAATTTTTGGATAAAAGTACAATTTATGATAAATGTCCTAATATTCGATGGTTTTTGGCCATGTGAAAAATAGTAAATAAATTTTAAAAATTCGAGAAAATATATATTCAATATGGGACTATATTCTTCTAAATCTCGTAAAAGAAATATTTTTGAACCCATTTGATATTTTTCATGAAAATGTTCTAGTTATGAGTAAATGAATTAAATATGTTATGTGAATTAAGAAAATTGAAAAATATGATTTTATGGCTTGAGAATTATATATAGAGATATATGCAGATTTTTGATGAGGGTTTTGGCTATTGGTGATGAGATCTTATGAGGTTGGCATTTTAAGATGATTAAATGCATTTATTAGTAAAGTGTAAACAATTAAAATAAATTGTTTATAAGTTTAAGAAATGATTAAAATATTGTGGTAGTATTAATAATATTAGATTATGAGATTATTAAGTGATTTATAATATTTTGATTAAGGTGTTATGAGATCATTGATTTATGAATCTTACTCTTAAGATTAAATCTATATGTTGATTATATTATTTTTATTATCATATTTAACATTCTTATAACCCTAATGATGATATTTCTCTTTGACTTGAGTGCAAAGATGGATAGATTATTGGTATGATCGTGACTATAGGTTCTCTTTGGCCAAGAAAGTGCAAAGTTGAATTGTCGAATCGATACGATCATGACCATTGAATTTATAATTGAATATCTTTAGCTTAAGTGCAAAGGTGAATTGATCAACATATATGGTTATAATTATGGTTTATATAAATTCAAAATAATTATGTATTTATTTGAGATATTAATATATTTGGCCTCAGAGTGAAAATATGAACTGTTGATGAATATATTTGGCAAAGATGAATGAATTGTAATATCTTCGGGGTCAAAATATGAAATCTGTTGAGGAATATCTTTGGCTCGTAGTGCAAAGATGAACTGTTGATGAATATCTTTGGCCCGTAGTGCAAAGATGAATTTATTAGTATGATTATGAATAGGAACTGTGATTTGGTATAACCATGATCTTTAATATTTCAGGTAAAGACAAGTGATGAAAATTATCTTCGTTCTGAATGAGAAAAGGAATTTAGAACAACAATTACGATTATGAGTTATACATGTGATTGTGGACAGGAATTGTTGATTGATGTTACAGGGATAAAAATTTATTGGTGGACTTTTAACATGGAGAAGATAATAGACTTTATAGTCTATTTGACTCTTCTAATGGATTGCTCGTTCCGCTGCAACTATGGTTGAATTTTTTTTATCATCTACCATATGTTCTAAATCTCTGATTTATTATTGATGAAGGCTATTGATAATTCAATTACCTTTAGTCATGATATTTTTTTTCGAAAGCTAGTTGTGCTCACCCTTTTTTGCTTCACAATTCCTTTCGTAATAAAAGTGTAGTCGGGACAAGCAAGTGGGAATAACAGGGAATAGAACTCGGTGGTCTATAGATGTTGAGGGTGAGGTGAATTCAACTTTGGAAGGGTGTTTTGTCACTATTATACAAGATGTTTAATGACATACAACCTCGAGTCATCATAAGACAGATTGTGCTCATCCACTTGCTGAGTATATCTACCAGCACTACCTATATAATCTTGGTGTTTGTTTGGAGTATAATACCCAATTAGAGACAGTGGAGATAATGATATGTCAAGAGAAGACTCACCATTGGGAAGAATATGATAGTAATCTTCTCGTTTTTCTTTGGGGTCTATTGGGTCAACCAAGGATAATTCTGTGGCCATATGATATCTATCATAACCTATACGCATGGCCTCCCATGTACGAAGGTTTTCTTGAGCACTTCCCAAAGATTCTAATTTTTAAAATAGTTTTCGACTATACCTTTATGTAAGGTGTCATTATGAGCTGCTGTCCATGGTTGGGACATGAGTCACAATTGATATATATTTGTATCCAAACTCACAACATATGTGTTGTTGTATTTTGCAAGACAATTGTTGTAATAAAGTTGTAGTTGTTTTTTGTACCATGTATTTGGCGACTCAAAATGGGTTGGATGGAATGGACCTATTTTGGGGGCGTTACATTTGGTATCAGAGCTTAGGGATATGATCTCCCATGAGATCGGGAATAGAACTAGAGGGAGAGATAAGTAAATCCTTCGCTAGTGTGTGTCCTACCTAAGCTTATTTGTTGGTCACCATAATATCGGGATATTATGTGATATGTTAATCTGCTTCAATTAACCCTTGTTTTGAAGTCGTATTCTAGAATGATATCCTCAAATACAAGAGATGAGCATTGGAGAAATTATGATGACAGGGGAAGATGGAATCAAATGAAAGCAAGGTATTCTCAACTCTTTGAAATACTAAGTACGTAAATTTCTGGGGACGAAAATTTCATAAGGAGGGAGATTGTAAGACCCTCGAATTTTATGAAATAAAAGTATTCAATTTTTCTTATAATTACAATTCAAGAAATGGTTAAATTGATAGAAAGTTAAAGTTAAGGGTGATATATGAAATTTTTTCAAAAATACGCAAGTGGTTATAAAATATTCATTGTTGTTTGGGAATATTCGCTTGGTCGTGGAATATTCTTTCCGTTGGGGAATATTCGCATTTACGACGTTGCAAAAACCATTTGTGGGCCCTCATAAATGTAATAACCGCTTTGATGAAGAAAAAAAGACAAATTAAAGTTTTTATAAATAATCTACAGAAGTGGTTACCGTTAACATCGTTGGAATACCCTGGGTAAAGTAAAGTAATACGCTATTGTTGCACAAGAAGAGACACCAGATTGCACCAATTATTGATTCTTACGTAAGAAGGCACTACTCAATAATTGTTACAAAGAATTACTCGCTCAAATTTTTTTTATTGATTCAATAATTGTCAAGCGTTGATATTTTATTTTATTTCAATAATTGTCACTATACAAGATTCTTCCATTATCGGCAATAATTCATATTATCCTAATAATATTATTAGATAACATTATTGGCAATGTCTAGAAAGTTCTGCTTCTAAGGAGAGGTTTGGTCACCTAATTGCGCCGCAAGAAGGAGAAATTCTTATCGAAAGCCCCCTCTTTCTCGAACCTACTCGGTCACAATAATCTATTTCGTAATATTATTTGTGAATAATTAATTATTGATTTATATGATGAGGAAAATATTGATTTTATGAGGATATAGATGGAGAAAATTTTAATGTGACAATTGTTGAAAATTAATATTTTATCTTTTTCTGATAAAATAATTCAATTAAATATATTATTTTAATAATATATTAATGATGATATTTTTACGATGAATGTGGGATATATGAGTATATGTGGAGGAGGAGTATTTTGTTACCAAAAATATTTAAAGCATGTTTTATATGCTCAAGTGACCCCATTTCTTGACTGAAATTTGATTATAGACTGTAAAATCGTCTGTTTGTCGATTTTGCTCAATTTTTGTTTGGAATTTGGAAAAATTTTCTTCTGCAAAGTTGTAGAGAATTGAATTTCCTATAAAAACACGAGAGATTCGAATTTTCTGACAAAAGGGCTATTTATTGTGAATTATTGAAGTTCTGGATTAATTAATTATTATTTTTTTGGAGTTTTAAATTAATTAATTGAGAAAAATGTTTTTTTTAATGTGTGGGCATATTTAACATATGCTTAGTTGCTGAAATTGGTTGATGCTAGGTGTGCGTGAAGATTATATATATATATATATATATATATATATATATATAATATTTTAATAAATTTTCTGCTTTGGTGTTCTAAGCAATTTCCTATAAATAGGGTGCTTAGGTTATAATTGAAAATCACACCAGAAACTGAAGTTTTCTCTCTCTATATTATCGAGCGTATTCTTGTGAGTATTTTGAGTATACTTTGAGTATTGCTATACTACGGTGCAAGTTCGCTCAAATTATTCCAAATGTAAGTACTGCTCTTTTGAGGTAAGGGATAATAAGGGATTTTAAGGGTTATTATTTCGAAATTCTTCTGAACCTTCAAAAATTTTGGAAAAATTTGAAATGATAATTTGATGTGTTTTGTTGATTGTGTCCAAAAATGGCGATTTTTGGATGTATAGATTAGGAGTTATGGATTTTATGAGAAAAGACTATTTTAAAAAGTAATCGCTTATAACTCCTTGTGGTTAACTCCAAAATTGATAAAATTTTTATTGGGAGTACATCTATATAATATCAATATACCTTGTAAATTTCAAATTTTTGGATAAAAGTACAATTTATGATAAATGTCCGAATATTCGATGGTTTTGGCCATGTGAAAATAGTAAATAAATTTTAAAAATTCGAGAAAAATATATATTCAATATGGGACTATATTCTTCTAAATCTCGTAAAAGAAATATTTTTGGAACCGATTTGATATTTTTCATGAAAATGTTCTAGTTATGAGTAAATGAATTAAATATGTTATGTGAATTAAGAAAATTGAAAAATATGATTTTATGGCTTGAGAATTATATATGAGATATATGCGATTTTTGATGAGGGTTTTGGCTATCGGTGATGAGATCTTATGAGGTTGGCATTTTAAGATGATTAAATACATTTATTAGTAAAGTGTAAACAATTAAAATAAATTGTTTATAAGTTTAAGAAATGATTAAAATATTGTGGTAGTATTAATAATATTAGATTATGAGATTATTAAGTGATTTATAACATTTTGATTAAGGTGTTATGAGATCATTGATTTATGAATCTTACTCTTAAGATTAAATCTATATGTTGATTATATTATTTTTATTATCATATTTAACATTCTTATAACCCTAATGATGATATTTCTCTTTGACTTGAGTGTAAAGATGGATAGATTATTGGTATGATCGTGACTATAGGTTCTCTTTGGCCAGTAGTGCAAAGTTGAATTGTTGACTGGTACGATCATGACCATTGAATTTATAATTGAATATCTTTAGCTTAAGTGCAAAGGTGAATTGATCAACATATATGGTTATAATTATGGTTTATATAAATTCTGAAATAATTATGTATTTATTTGAGATATTAATATATTTGGCCTGTAGTGCAAATATGAACTGTTGATGAATATATTTGGCCCAGAAGTGCAAATATGAATCTGTTGAGGAATATCTTTGGCTCAGTAGTGAGTGCAAAATATGAATCTGATGATGAATATCTTTGGCCCGAGAGTAAAAGATTGGATGAATATCTTTGCCCGTAGTGCAAAAGATGAATTTATTAGTATGATTATGAATAGAACTGTGATTTGGTATAACCATGATCTTTAATATTTCGTAAAGACAAGTGATGAAAATTATCTTCGCTCGAATGAGAAAAGGAATTTAGAACAACAATTACGATTATGAGTTATACATGTGATTGTGGGATGTGAATTGTTGATTGATGTTACAGGATAAAAATTTATTGGTGGACTTTTAACATGGAGAAGATAATAGACTTTATATACCTATTCGACTCTTCTAATGGATTGCTTCGTTCCACCGCAACTATGGTTGAATTTTTTTATCATCTACCATATGTTCTAAATCTCCGATTTATTATTGATGAAGGCTATTGATAATTCAATTACCTTTAGTCATGATATTTTTTTTTCGAGCTAGTTGTGCTCACCCTTTTGCTTCACAATTCCTTTCGTGTAATAAAAGTGTAATTTGGGGACAAGCCGGGAATAACAGGGGAATAGAATCGGTGGTCTATAGATGTTGAGGGTGAGGTGAATTCAACTTTGGAAGGGTGTTTTGTCACTATTATACAAGATGTTTAATGACATACAACCTCGAGTCATCATAAGACAGATTGTGTTCATCCACTTGCCGAGTATATCTACCAAAGACTACCTATATAATCTTGGTGTTTGTTTGGAGTATAATACCCAATTAGAGACAAAGGAGATAATGATATGTCAAGAGAAGACTCACCATTGGGAAGAATATGATAGTAATCTTCTCGTTTTCTTTGGGGTCTATTAGGTCAACCAGGATAATTCTGTAGCCATATGATATCTATCATAACCTATACGCATGGCCTCCCATGTACGAAGGTTTCTTTGAGCACTTCCCAAAGATTCTAATTTTTAAAATAGTTTTCACTATACCTTTATGTAAGGTGTCATTATGAGTCATTCACTACGCTGGGACATGAGTCACAGCTTGATATATATTTGTATCCAAACTCACAACATATGTGTTGTATTTTGCAAGACAATTGTTGTAATAAAGTTGTAGTTGTTTTCTGTACCATGTATTTGGCGACTCAAAATGGGTTGGATGGAATGGACCTATTTTAGGGGCGTTACAGTTTGCGCATTCTATTTGCTAGCTTAGAGATTACAGAGAGTTGAGAGAGTTTGAGAGAGAGCTTGTGCAGAGAAGAACAACTCCAGTGATTTTGTTTAGCAAGGATTATTTTAGTAGTTGAAGGTATGTTCTATAACTTTGATATAATATATGTATATGTGTATATGTATTTCACGGCAATAATTTTCGTATGTTTTGTAAAACCAATTGATGAATTATGGACATATATAGTTGATAATTGTGATTATATATGCTTATGATGCTAAAGTTTATGTTAAACAAGAAAATCGCATCTTAATTTTTGAATGTCGGTAGAAATTTTTGACTGTATATGTATTTTTCATATGTTCTTGAAAAGTATCAATTTTAGTGTCCAATTTGTATGAGAAATTGTAAATTGAAGCTTGTATTTGGTTGTTCATTGAGATACGAGCATAACATAGTTTGAATGGAGTAATTTGGTCAACTAATGAATTCACAGTGATGATTTCTAGAATGAATATCAAAAATGGAGTTTTATATGAAAAACATGAATTTTGAGAAATTTAAATAGTATTAGTTGGTGTTAAATTGTTCTAATTGGTTGTAAATGTGAGCAATCATGTTTATGATAGTTGTATATTTATCTTACGTGTTATTATCACTGTTTGATGGGTAAAATTTGTGTTTGTTGGGCTAAAGTCGGCTACTGTTCATTAGCCTTCTCTGCGTCTGTCTGTTCGAATCTGACGCAATTGCTACTTGTGCATTACAAGGCAAAAGAGACGCATTGCTTGTGGGTCCCAAGCCTTTGTATGTATGCGCAATTGCCACCATACCCCCGATTTGAGATTCGGTTTCGCTATTCTTTGCATATTGGAGATAGAAACATGGCATGGTCTGAAAGTGTGTTAGCTTGTTAAATGAGTAATGTTAGGGATAACATAACATAGTGAGTTGGGGTTTGTAAGTTCAAAGTGCAAAAATGTTCAGTAAGTCGTGAACGTGTTATGTTGCAAGTTAGTTAGACAATGAATGTTAGTTAAGTGTTGCGAAGTAAAACACTTAGAGTTTCTGAAATGTAAATGGTAATGATCATGTTATGATATGTTAGCATATCTAATAGGTATTGTGGTTCTAAAATTATGTGTAGGTGATCGTGAGTTTAACTTTATAGCTTACGCTCAAGGCAAGTTTTCTAACTCTATATTTACATTGAGCAAGTTTCTAAACTTCTCTTCTTATATTGAACAAGCCCTTTTATCCTTACATTTATGTTGAGCTAGTTCTTACTTTAAAGTTTCGTTAAACGAACTATTGTATTCTTAATCATGATTTGAACAATCTAGCTATGACATTATTTTATTCAAACAAGTTTAAAGTCCAATACTTATTGATGCATTCTAACTTGTTTATTGTTAGACAAGTTTCATTATTGCTATTCGGATATTATGAATGCAGCTTTCTTGAATTTTGATTTCAAATGTTGAATTATTATAGTTCATTTACTTGACACAATTCATTATCATGATAAGTAAGCTTTATTTTCAGCTTGCTATTACTTAATGTTTATTCAATAATTTCATAGTCCTAGCTTAATTTTATTCAAGCAAGGTTTATTATTGTCATTCAATACTTATGCTTTGTAGTTGTTTCTAAGCATGAGATTAAGTATAGTCAGTTCGCTTACACTTATTCATTGTTTCATATTATGTTATTATTAATCAAATGTTGTATTATCAAACACTATTGATTCAACTAGTCCTCTAGTTGATGTTCGTTAAACTTCAAATTACCTTGAAAGCTTATCCAAACCAAAATTTCTTTGGTGCAGACTTGTACTCTAAATACTGAGATGAACAACCCTATTGTTATTAGGGGTTAACTTACGCGTAGCGTTAAAATGTTTGTGCCTAATACATTGTACGAAGGGCTGATCCCCCTAAGTACGAGGTCCTTATAGTCTTATGACTATTAAAGTTGGAGTTGAAAGATTACTTGCAACTGTGGACGTAGTTCATGGTCTTATGACCCTCAATTATGTTTATTCCATATTTTGGATTCCAGTTCCTTATTTTCATTATTAGAGTACAATTTAGTCTTGATGAGCCTATTATTGGCAGATATTATTATTATACTCTTGTCGATTCATTGTTATATTCAGTGAGCAATTGTTTTGCTCACTCTTGCATATTTATAAACACATTGCAGCTAAAAAGGAGAAGGTAGATGAACCTTCGACTAGCAAAGGAAAGGAAAAAATGTACAAGTGATGAAGACTTGTAAATTTTGATTATGGTTATGATGTTAGACTTTTATTATGACGATCTTAGACTTTATTTTAGTGATGTAATGTAATAAATTAATTCCGCTTTTGAATGATGTTTAAAGGTTAGATAACCTGGGATGTTTTTGAACTTAATGTTGTAACCCTATTTAAGGGGAGGTTTTATGATTCAAATATTATTTTTATTTGGGTAGATAGTATGAATGTTTGAATAGTGAGCACTAAATCTTGTGGGAATGAAGTACCTAGATTTGGGGGTGTCACAGTACAACTTGAAGTTGAATCCCGCCAAATGCGCCTTTGGTGTTAAGTCAGGCAAGTTGCTAGGTTTCCTAGTCAGCCACAAAGGGATTGAACTGGATCCTACCAAAATCCAGGCCATCAAGGAAATGCCCATTTCTCAGACAGAGAAGGAAATATAGGGATTTTTGGGAAGAATCAACTTCATCAGCAGATTCATTTCTCAACTCACAGCAACCTGTGAGCCAATCTTCAAGTTGTTAAGGAAGAAATCCTCCATGAAATGGAATGATGAGTGTCAGAAAGCCTTCCTCACAATCAAAGAGGTGATTAACGCTCTGCTTTGGTACCTCCTGTGGATAATGTTCCCTGCTCATGTACATCCGCCCATTAATGACAATGTCATGGGGTCAGATCTTTGGTCAAAAAGACGATAGAGGCCAAGAACGAGCTATTTATTACCTCAGCAAAAGATTCAGCATCAGTGAAAACAAGTACACTCTGATTGAGAAGACTTGTTGTGCTTTAGCATGGGCTTCCATGAGGTTACAACATTACCTCCATGGTCACACAACCAATCTCATATCCCGCATGGATCCTCTCAAGTATGTGTTTAGTAAGCCCATACTGAATTGTCGACTGTCCAGGTGGCAGTTGATCCTACAACAATTTGACATCGTCTATGTGACGCAAAAGTCTATCAAAGGTCAAGGAATTACGGATCAACTGGCCGCCACACCTGCAGGGGACTATAAACCCTTAGAAACATACTTCCCCGATGAAGGGATAATGACAATTCAGCAACAACATCAGTACGATACATTCCACACATGAAAGATGTATTTTGATGGAGTCATTAACACGAAGGTTCCGAGCCGGGCAGATCTAGTATCCCAGACGGGGAGCGATATCCGTCGTCATTCAAATTGTAGTTTGTCAGCACCAACAACATAGCTAAGTATGAAGGCTGTATCATGGGGCTTAAATTTGCCCGTTCAATGGGCGTCAGGCGGTTAACTATCTTTGGGGATTCCGAATTGGTAATCAGACAATCCATAGGAATTTATCAAACCAAAGAATTATATTTGCTGCTTTACCATCGACAAGTTTTATAGATGGCTTTGGAGTTCGAAGAAATCTCCTTTCTACACATTCCTCGTAATAGGAATGATTTTGCAGATGCCTTAGCAACATTGGCCTCCTTGGTTCACATACCTGACAAGGAAAACATGCCAAGCATCACGTTTGCTCTGCAAAAAGCCCCAGTCTATGGGAATTATGTTGGAGAAGTATCGGATGAACTACCTCCCATCCATAACCCTTGGTATCAGCATATCAAGAATATCTAAGAGATGGATCTACACCCGCTGAGGCGAGCCTAACTGAGAAGAGGCAGATTCATCGACTTGCTATGAAATTCTACCTGAGCGGAGATGCACTCTACAAAAGAGATGCAGGATTAGGTCTCCTCAGATGTCTGGACAAAGACAAAGCTCAAAGACTCATGGATGAAATCCATGGTGGAGTATATGGCCCTCACATAAGCGGACCCCTACTTGTCAAGAAGATCCTCAGAATAGGGCATTATTGTCTTACACTCAAAGTTGACTGTGATGATCACGTCAAGAGATGCTATCAATGCCAGATTCATGGGAATGCTATCCACGCCCCTCCAAGTGAACTCCATAATATGAGTTCGCCATGACCCTTCTCAATGTGGGGAATGGACGTGAGCGGGCCCATCGAGCCTAAAGCCAGTAATGGACATCGATTTATATTCACCATGATCGACTACTTCACCAAATGGGTAGAAGCAGCTTCCTTCCCCAGGGTTACTAAAGAAGTCATCATTGCATTCCTCAGAAACAATGTTGTTTGTCGATATAGACAACCAGAGGTCATTGTGTCAGACAATGCTAAAAACCTCAACAACAAAATGATGGAGGAACTATGCAGAAAATTCCACATCACCATACAACATACATTCATATACAACGTGTCTCACCATTTATGAAAATGATGACATGTGCGAAGCACTAATATCACAGATAGATATTTTGCAGTGCAGTAAGTAAAATGCATTCGTACGCATTCATCATAAATATAAATGCAACATTCACACACAAGCATATAACAGTTTTAAAAAGCTTGTAATAATACGCTTAAGCCCTCTTCTTTCGAATCCCAGCAGAGTCGCCACCTGTCGACGTCGAGATTTTTAGTTGTCCCTTTTCGTTACTTGTTCTTTGGTGTTCTCATGTTAATGTGAGATTTGTTTGAAAAAACAAGTGAAAAAGGTCCGACATGTGTAATGTCGACGATTTGACTTTAAGAGTCGCCAGTTGGTGTTAGTTGGTGTTTTTAACTGGTTGCACCAACGCAACCAAAAAAGGTTTGCACATTTACTCAGTGATGTGACACTGCTAAACGGGTCTGTGAAACCGAGATTCATTTGGGTTCGGGGGCTTAATTATGCAGAGGGAAGGTGTTAGGCACCCCTCGACATCCGTGTTAACACGGTGACCGCCACTTTTAAGAAATCATTATGAATGTGTGTGTGTGTGTGATCAATGTGCAATTATTTGAAAGTAGTGCGAGGCCTCGTTCGCACCTATATACAAAGGATTTGAATTTATAGAAAAATTCAGTTTTAAGCAAGATATAGCAATGAAGTTTTGTAAAAGAGTTTTTTCAAACTCTGTGCTCAATAGGAATTGAGACCTTTTCATACTTCCATTTAATTATTAAATGTTCGGCTTGTTTGCTTTTATTTTCGAGATGCGAGGCATCTTCGAGAAAATAATATATAGTAGTGTCGAACTCCTCATGGGCATGACAATCAAGAAAGGAAATTTGCATAAATCAGAATACAAAGACAAGTCGCTTATAAATGAAAATGTCCATCACGGGAACCGAATCTAGATTTAGTAGACTGAATTTGTGATCACATGATTCCTAGGCTCACATGATACCGCAGTTTATATGAAAAGCAGTAAGCAGTTATATATATTGCCAACGTCAGGATTTTTGAGTGTCCCTTTTTGTTACTTGTTCTTTGGTGTTCTCATGTTAATGTGAGATTTGTTTGAAAAAACAAGTGAAAAAGGTCCAACATGTATAATATCGACGATTTGACTTTTTAAGAGTCGTCAGTTGGTGTATTTAACTAGTTGTACCAATGCAACCGAAAAAGGAGACACTGCTAAACGGGTCTGTGAAACCGAGATTCATTTTGGGTCCGGGGGCTTGATTATGCGGAGGGAAGGTGTTGGCACCCCCCGACATCCGTGTTACCACGGTGACCGCCACTCTTCAAAGAAATTGTTATATAAATATGTGTGTGTGTGTGTGTGTGGATCAATGTGCAATTATTTGGAAGTAGTGCTGTACCTCGTTCGCACCTATATACATAGGGTTTGAATTTATAGAAAAATTCAGTTTTAAACAAGATATAGCAATGACGTTTTGTAAAAGAGGTTTTTCAAACCCTGTGCTCAATAGTAATTGAGGCCTTTGATACTTCCATTTTATTATTAAATGTTTGGCTTGTTTGCTTTTATTTTCGAGATGCGAAGCATTCTCGAGAAAATAATATACAGCAGTGTTGAACTCCTCATGGGCATGATAGCCATCCAAGGAAATTCAGACATTGTAATAATGTACAGTCACATTTCACAATTTGAAAATGTCCATCATGGGAACCGAATCTAGATTCAGTAGACTAAACCTGTGATCACATGATTCCTAGGCTCACATGATATTACAATTTGTATGGAAAATAAGATAGCGATTATATATATATATATATATATATATATATATATATATATAAAAAGCTGTAAATATATATATATAAATGATGATCAACCGCCATGAAGTAAACTCCAAAGGACGAAATATAAATAAAGTCAGAAAGCGATCAACCGCCACGAAGTAAACTCCAAAGTGGACGAAATATAAATAAAGTCAGTAAAAGCGATCAACCGCCACGTAAGTAAACTCCAGGCGGTGATTTAAATGTAAATAAAAATCAGTAAATGGCCACGAAGTAAACTCCGTGCTGACTGATGTAATATATATATATATATATATATATATATATATATATATATATATATATATATATATATATATAAGCAAAGAAACGATTGGATGTAAATCCAGGCTCATTGGACAGAGTCTGACCACAGTTTATATATATAAGTATATATATATATATAAAAGCAAATAAATGCTCCAGACCAAAGTCTAGGCTCAATCGAGGCATAACTCGATAATGTTAGTCCATATATGAAATATATACATATATAAGTATATATATACAGACAGAAATAAAAACCACGGATCGATGTCCGGACAAATGCACACAACACGACTCTCAATGTGTATAACAGTGTGTGCTAATATGAGAAGAAGGCTTTATAAAATGGGAGAAGGCTTATAGTGGGCTGCCAAAGTAGACTTCTATGACTTTAAATGGATAAACACTCAGCTTCCGTCGGATAAAAGATAGCTATATGTGAGCTAACAAGTGTTTAAAGATGAGGAAACACTCAAAAGATGTGTATACAGAGTAAAATGGACAGGGCTTCCTCGCCTTTTCCTCTCCTTTTCCTCTTCAAATGGCTGACCCCAAGGCTTGTATATATAGACGGATGGTCGTAGGTATACCTGCGGCAGCCGCAGTTGTACCTGCGGCTGGTTGTGGTGCATCTGAGCCTCGCGGGTCCCGTCGTCTCTTAGTACGTGCACTCATGCATTGTAATGTCCGCTCGAACTTGCAGAACTTCAATCCGAGCATCCGAATGAGGTATATCTGACCTTCTTTGGACCGCTTGTGTTGAGAGTTACACAATGACATGGATTAGAGGTTGTACGAAGTCAGGAAGAGGGGTCTATGCCCATGGTCTTCAAGCTTCAAATTCTATCCAAAGTACTGCCACACGTAATAGTCACTCGGGATTGTCACTCCTCGGTTCTTGTAGGACATTGTTGGATGTATGTATGTATGAAGTGTTGAGACGACGTGCCAGTGTCGAAGGGACAAGATGACATTTGACTCCTTGCCGGGGTTATCGCCGGTTTGAGTTGAAAGTAGACGTTGCTCAGGGTTATAGTTGAGATTGGACTACTTGTTGGTATGCCGCGATATCATCTTGTTGAGACGGTAAGATGACGTTTTGACTCCTCACCGGGGTTATCGCCGGTTTAAGCGGAAAGCAGACGTTGCTCAGGGTTACATCTGAGATTGGACTGCTGCTTGTTTGTATGTCTCACTGTCATCTGTGGGTGTTCCTGTCTGCTCGTTGTTAGTTTTGGGTCTGAGGTGTGAGTGCCTCGATAGGATGTCTGAGCTTGAAGCTGTTAGCATGTATAAGCATTTCCGGGGTTATCGCCGGAACAGCAATAACATCCCTTGGGGATATCTCCAAGGATGGAGTTGCTACTCCCAGTGTTATTGCTGGGACTGGAACTGATCGTCGCGGTGTTATCCCTGAGACAAAATTGTCCTTTTCGGTGTTGTTGTCGGTCTTTTGATCTGCATATCTCGAGCTTATCTCCGAGATTGGAAATGATACTCCCGGTGTGTGTTCCGGGGTTGAGATGACGTTCGCCAGTGTTCCGGTTGGGCCCAACTTACGGTAGTATCCGAAATGGATGCAAGTCGCCTTTCGTGGTTATCTCTCGAAAGACTTAATCTACCTCTCTGCAATGTTAGTAATAGGAGTGCAAAAATTTTGAGTGTTCATAGATGCCCTTCTTTATCATATTCATGCAATGCAAGGCATGGATAGGATAAAGAATACTAGACACTTGAAATGCAAGCAAGATAAACATGATGCTATATGCAGCAACATGATGCAAATGCATGTAGAATGCATGAATGATTGTCGGTTCCCTGGTACTCTTATCAGGTGGACAATCGGTGATGGCTTGGACATGCGATCCAAGTCTTCAAGGATGTTGACATTGGGGTTATCACCAAAGTCTTGAATCCTAGATATTGGCTTATATTCCATAGAGGTACCTCTTGTGTGTAAGAGATCCGTGGGGATAAAGTTTTGTCTGCTTAAGGATGTGTATAACATATTCCCTCATTTTGTCTGAGTTACTGCTAATAATTTTGTCACTGTCAAGGTTACCTGACTTTTGTTGATGTGTGTATCACCGGATAGATCCCTGCTGGGTGCATTGTTAAGGTTATTTGACCTTCATTGATGTATGTGTCAATGGTGGCATTGCATTATAACCCCCGCCGGGGACACGTAGATGCTTGCTTCGATGGGTTTACTTGCCATCGGCTGACATGACGTCAAGGTTGCTTGACCTTCATTGATGTGTGTATCAATGGTTGCATTGCGTTGTTACCCCCGCCGGGGATACGTAGATGCTTGAAGGATGTGCGTTGTGACCCCCGCCGAGGATACGTCATAAGTTGATAACTTTGGTGTTGTAACCCCCGCCGGGGAGGTTCGATATTTCGTGGTTTTGCGTTGTAACCCCCGCTGGGGATGGAGACTTGTTGTCCAGATATTATGGATCTGGACCAGCCGAGTAGTTCCCGCAAAACCACTTCTGGTGTACGGAGGAGGGCTTTTGAAGAGCCTCAGCGCCATTCTGTTAGACAGCCTCGTCGTCTGGCGGAGGCGGTGATACGTCCTATTTGGGTTGAAGTGCCGAATGTCGAGGACGAGGAGGAGGATGTACCGATCGAGGTTCCCACTCCTACTGTACGTGTTCCCTGTAGGGAATTGCCAGGTATTCAAGTGGCGAACCCAAATCTTCTAGGTGACTTGAGTAGGCATCCTTCAGTATACATGCACGCAAACAAGGTATGAAGTTAGATCTTTAATCTTCCTTATTTCCTATTGATGAGGAGTCAAGGAGTCTGATGTTTATCTGCATTTGATGTAGGTTCCCGGCTTCACATAGCCTCGAGGGAATTGGTTTAACATCCACTCTATGTATCAGGCCTTGCATGATGACTACAGAGCGATCGTCCATGGCTAGGGATTTGGGATTTTCTTCGCCATTCTACCCCGTCGTTGTCCCTGGGGTTATCTCATGGCATTGTCTGAGCGGTGGTTTCACCAGACTCAGTCACTCCATTTGCTGGATTGTGAGGTGATGATGACGCCGATGGATTGGTGGTTTATCATAGGTATGGAGTTTGGAGGGGAGCCGGTGCCTTGCACGGCGGATATCATCCTACCGCCACGATCCTTGTTGGGAGTTCCGTGAGGCGCCTCAGGGTAGGACTTTTGTATGCAGTCCTTTGAGCGTAGATGCTATGAGCGGGCTGTTGAGTGAGCCCATACCCGATGATGTGAGAGTCAGGGATTGCATTCTTTGGCGATTATTCCTGATGATCATTAGGGGTTGCTTCATAGTAGATAACTCCTCTACGGTGTCCTTCGCTTTGATCAGTGCCACTCGACACGTGGACCGTATAGGAGAGTATGATTGGGGTTCCTACACCTTTGCATACTTCCTCAGGGGAATGCGCATGCGATCGTAGGGCTTGACCGAGATGTGGTTAGGATTCTACCCATTTCTGCTGGTGAGTATTTCTCTTGTCTTTTCCCATGTACAGGTTAAGAGTGTTGACTGACAGCAGATGTTTGCCTTTGTGTTGGCTGTTTTGGGCCTATGAGAGGCTTCCTTGTTTGTGTCCTGTGAGCGTGTTAGGTTTAGACACCTATCCACGAGGACGGAGGTGGCATCATTCCATCTTGGGCGGAGGTCCCCATTCTTTGGGTTTCACTCATTGTCGCCATACCGGAGTTATTGATGACAAATGATGTCGTCACATGGATTCCCTACTACGGAGAGCATTTGGGAGTTGGTTTTGAGGATGGGTACCATTTGGAGTAGAGTACGTCATTTCCACCCGCAGATTCCTCTCTTCACAGATGGAGGATGGGAGCTCTATTTAGGAGAGCGTGTTATTAGAAGCACTACAGGAGAGATCCATATGCCGATCTTGCCTCCTGTCAGACGTTATTGGCCTGTTTCGTAGTCACCAGTCATTGACATCCCATTGTTGGGGATTAGATGCTTTACATTGTCGAGAGGTCCTGTTCTCGTGAGATGTTCCAAAGATTGGTGGATCCCTCATACCATTGGAGCTCAGACCCGCGCCACACAGTTTATGGGGGATATGGTTCCAGGATCTGTGATGATGATGGATTGGCTAGCCTATGTCGAGATCCAACTCATGTGACATGATTGATGATTGACTTTCGGCATTGGACCTGCCGGTCACATCTTTTCATTCGACATTTGGGCAGAGATCCTGTAGAGGTAGATACTTTTGATCCTTCCAGCTCTGGCGCTGGTCCCTTAGGTGACCCATATGGCTTTGCCGTACAGAGATCCTCCTCAGATCGGCCGACATCCCCAGTAGATAGAGATCCAAAGACTTCAGAGGAGTTACATCAGGTGGACAGGATCGATGATGTAGACATCGATACTATTGACTTTTTCTGATGTATTTCTCGTTATCTCTTTTGATAGGCCTCTGTTAGCTGCTGGGTAGCTTCGCCCCATTCTCGCTATATCTTTTGATAGGCCTCTGTTAGTTGTTGGGTAGCTTCGCCCTGTTTCCCTGTATTTTAGATGTATAGAGATGTATTAGATGATGATATACTTAGGAATGTATGTACAGTTTTCCATTCCCTATATCATATTGCCATCTATTGTATCATGCATGTTATTATGTTATGCATATGTATGTATGTCCAGAGATATTCAACATTGACCCCTGAATGGTCTTATAACACGGCCCGTACAAATGTCTTCTTCGACAGTTAGTCGTATTGATCATACCCCACCATTTGTGGTGGTAGCTGGTATGCGCTCATAGTATGATAGTATTCACCATCAAACATGATGATCGTAGATGATTTGCTGCAACATACTATGACCCTGTTGATGTTTTAGGTTCCCATATGATTTGTAGAGGGTATGTTAGAGCATTGGGTACCGGATAGACAGGTATTCCTCTTCGGGACCCATGAGTTGAATCCTACTTTGGAGGAGTATGCATGGTTGATGATGTTGCCGCTGGATAGACCTTGCGTGCACATGGTGATGGGAGACATGAATAGATAGTTCATGACCCTCACAGGATTGAGGCGCAGAGTGGTACAGGATGAGATTACATTCAGCCACGTGATATCCCAGCGTTTTCTGTTTGATAGGTTTGGCTCTGAGGATAGCTATGCACGACATTCCGGGGATTTCACCACACCGGAGGACCATTGGCGTTCAGCCCGAGTAGATGTACTGCTTCTATGCGTATTGTCATACGTCTTCATGTCGCGGTACATGGATGAGCTGGATATCGGAGTCATCATGGAAGTGAGAGCTCTCAGGGAGGGTCATACCATCATACCGATGATCATTGCAGAGACGCTGAAGTCAGCTATATACTGCTGCACTTATCCGGCAGGAGTGTTCATAGGTATCTCGGTCATGCTGTATGTGTGGTTTATGTCACACTTGAGACCGATTGGCATATTCAGACGACATGGATTTTGTTTCACCCATGATATAGCCATGACGTATTCCTTCCAGCCTGCGGAGTGTACAGATGTTGTATATTGGTCAGCTTTTCTGGCAGGGATTGAAGATCCTTTTGCTATATTGCCGTGTTCAGGGCTTAGCTCACCCTACAGCTTTATTACTCATGCTTCGGGCATGGATTATCTCCCTCTGGCTGGTTTGAGGGGCATGATCACTTACCACCCATTGGCCGTTATGTGTCAGTTTGACCAGTTTTAGGATTTTAATGCATATGAGGGGGCAGTGACTCAGCGCTTCTCTTCACACCGGTTATCAGCGGAGGACATATCCAGGTTGTATGCTTGTTGGGATCGTGAGAGTCAATGAGTTTTTTTCACATCATCCGGGTTGTTCTGCAGAGTATTCTTGTGATGGATGGAGACAGAGATCATGATCGGTCATGCTGGCGGTATCCACAAAGTCTGGGGTGATTTTAACGATGAGGAGCCTATAGAGGAGGTCATTATTCCCATCGATGATTTGACCGTTGGTTGGTACGCCAAAGATTTGTGATGGGTTCTCCTACCCCGAAAGTGCCATCAAGTTACTCAAGATCCAAAGACAACATTTGGAGCAGAGCTTACATTTAATGACCTATAATAGAGATCGGGCCGTAGGCGGCGATGTTGTGACTCTTGATAAGAGAGAGATCGCTTCATTAGAGAGGGATGAGGCTAGATCAGCTAGGGATGTATTGATTGGGGAGCGGGATGCCACCTTATCTGCTAGGGATGTGGCCATCGCAGATAGTACTTCCGTTAGATCCTAGATGACTGTCAATATTGCCGACATGAGTGCTTATATTGATGAGCATTATTCCACCATGCAGTTAGCCTCTGATCTGCTAGCTCGTGTAGATACCATTGGGCAGGAGGTTGCAGCGTTACCTCCATCTTCAGAGAGGGATGCTATGTTAGATCTGATAGTCCGCATACATACAGATCTGTAGATAGCTTTGTATTTTCCTACACAGACTAGCTTAGCCATTTTTGTCATGTACAACACATATGTTTATATCAAACAGTAATATGTATGGCAGGGAAATATATTTTGATTCACTTCTATTTTAGTTATGCCTTGATACTTGCTTGATATTTACCTATTTCTTTAGGGCCTTGTGATCTTGATGCATTCTGAACTTATCTTTGATAGACGAACACTGAGACGTCACAAGATCTCTCAGAACGGATCATTGATTTCTGTAAATCCCTACCATCTTTGGTGTCTTGGGACTGGTATCTATATGGAAAAGTGGAGAGGAGGGTGGTTTCTTCCTCTCTGAGATTGACCGCACCACAGATGGTCGCCAGTACTTCTATTTGTGAGAAGCCTAGTTAATTCCATCTCTTATGGATTGGTATTGCTCTTTAAGGCACGATCGCAGCTTAGATGGTTACCGAATCTTCTATTTGTGAGAAGAGGTTGGGTAATTCAATCCCTTTGATATGAAACCGATGAAATGTGGCTAGTTGAAGGTTGATCCCGATGACTGCAGACAAGAATTTTGTTCGGTAGGGGTTAGATCGCACCATGAATGGTCGCCACGTCTCTCTATGAAGAGGAGATCAAGTCTGCGTAGTTCGAACCTAGTGTAGGAGGTTCAAAGCTGAATGTGAAAGGCAGATGGGTGTAGAAGTATTTTTGTTGTTTTTGTATAGAAAGGGCAGAAATGTTTTTGTTGTTTTTCTTTATTACGATCGGGCCATATAGAATATGGTTGCCTACGTACCCCCAGGTATCAAGGAGATCAGGTCGACGTAGTTCGCCTTTAGGACGAATCGCAAATTTGAAGAGAAACGTAAATCCTATGCGCGAAAGCTATATCATGGGGAGAAGAAAGTTTAATCCCATAATGGGGATAAACTGCAAGTGTGGAAAAAGTTTGATCCCATCTTCAGGATAAACTGCAAGCGTAGAAAAGTGTAATCCCGTCTTCAGGATAAACTGTAGGCATAGAAAAATTTAATCCCGTCTTCAGGATAAACTGCAAGTGTGAAAAGTTTAATCCCGTCTTCAGGATAAACTGCAAGTATGAAAGGTTCAATCCCATCTTCAAGATAACCGAAATTGTGAAAGGTTAAATCCCGTCTTCAGGATAACCGAAGTTGTATGAAAGGTTCAGAATGAAGTGATACTAGGTTGTTGGCTTGAAGTGTATGTTTCCCTGAGGGGCAGAAGAGTATGCAAAAAGGAAAGGGTTCAAAACCGGAATGATTGGTGATTTGATGATCAAAACCAGGATGTTTGTTTGATGGTAACTTCAGACATAGTACCGTTTTATGGTGTCCGAGTTGATAAGCTGTGGAAATTCATTGCCATCCATTTCTTGCAATTTGAGAGCACCTCCTGTCAATACTTCCTTGACAATAAATGGGCCTTCCCAGTTAGGAGCGAATTTTCCCTTAGATTGATCTTGGTTGTCAATGATCTTCTTCAAAACCAAGTCATGTTGTTTGAATTACCGTAGTCAGACTTTTCTGTTGTAGGATCGTGCGATCCTTTGCTGATATAACTGACCATGGAAGATAGCCGCGGCTCGCCTTTCGTCTATTAGAGACAAATGGTGATACCTGTCTTGTACCCATTGGTCTTCACCCAACTGAGCATCCATCAATACTCTGAGGGATTTCATTTCCACTTCTATGGGGAGCACTGCTTCCATCCCATAGACTAATGAGTAGGGGGTTGCCCCAGTGGAAGCACACATGGAATTTCTATAGGCTACTAAAGTCAGAGGCAAGAGGTCAGGCCATCCTTTGTGATTGGCGGACATTTTCTACATGATCTTTTTGATGTTTTTATTAGCCGCTTCAACAGCACCATTCATCTTTGGATGTTAGATGACGGAGTTGAGGTGTTTGATGTGGAATTTTCTGCATAACTCCTCCATCATTTTGTTGTTGAGGTTCTTAGCATTGTCTGACACAATGACCTCTTGTTGACAAACAACATTGTTTCTGATGAAAGAAATGATGACTTCTTTAGTAATCCTGGGGAAGGAAGTTGCTTCTACTCATTTGGTGAAGTAGTCGATCATGGTAAATATAAATCGATGTCCATTACTGGCTTTGGGCTCGATGGGCCCGATCACGTCCATTCCCCACATTGAGAAGGGCCATGGTGAACTCATACTATGGAGTTCCCTTGGAGGGGCGTGGATAGCATTCCCATGAATCTGGCATTGATAGCACCTCTTAACGTGATCATCACAGTCAGCTTTGAGTGTAAGCCAATAATGTCCCATTCTGAGAATCTTCTTGACAAGTAGGGGTCCGCTCATGTGAGGGCCACATACTCCGCCATGGATCTCATCCATGAGTCACTGAGCTTGGTCTTTATCCAGACATCTGAGGAGACCTAGTCTTGCATCTCTCTTATAGAGTGCATCTTCGCTCAGGTAGAATTTCATAGCAAGTCAATGAATCCGCCTCTTCTCAGTTAGGCTCGCCTCAGCGGGTGTAGATCCATCTCGTAGATACTCCTTGATGTGTTGGTACCAAGGGTTATGGATGGGAGGTAGCTCATCTGATACTTCTCCAACGTAATTCCCGTAGACTGGGGCTTTTTGTAGAGTAAACGTGATGATTGGCATGTTTTCCTTGTTAGGTATGTAAACCAAGGAGGCCAACGTTACTAATGCATCTGCAAAATCATTCCTATTATGAGGAATGTGTAGAAAGGAGATTTCTTCGAACTCCAAAGCCATCTGTAGAACTTGCCGATGGTAAGGCAATAAATGTAATTCTTTAGTTTGATAGATTCCTGTGGATTTCTTGATTACCAATTCGGAATCCCCAAAGACAGTTAACCGCCTGATGCCCATTGAACGGGCAAGTTTTAGCCCCATGATACATCCTTCATACTCAGCTGTGTTGTTGGTATTGACAAACTGCAATTTGACGGCGACGGGATACTGCTCCCTCGTACCGGATATTAAAACTGCTCCAGCTCTAGAGCCTTCTGAGTTAACAGCTCCATCAAAATACATTTTCCACATACGGCATGTATCGTCATCGATGTTGTGGTCGGATCGCCATTACCCCTTCATCGGAAAGTATGTTTCTAAGGATTGTAATCCCTGCAGCGTCGCGGCTAGTTGATCCGCAATTCCTTGACCTTTGATGACTTTTTTGTCACACATGACGATGTCAAATTGTTTGTAGGATCAACTGCCATCTGGACAGTCGACAATTTAGTATGGGCTTGCTGAACACATACTTAAGAGGATCCATGCGGGATATAAGATGGGTTTTGTGACCATGGAGGTAATTCTGTAACCTCATGGAAGCCCATGCTAAAGCACAACAAGTCTTCTCGATCAGAGTGTACTTGTGTTCACCGATCTTTGAATCTTTTCTTTGAGGTAATAGATAGCTCGTTCTTGGCCTCTATTGTCTTTTTGCCCCAGCATACAGCCCATGTAAGACCCCAACTTATTATAAATAAAATTGAATTTTCTCTATTCATTATTCTAAATTAATAAGGTGTTAATTTGATATAATACTTTGGTTATGGGTGAAATATGCACATTTTCAAAATAAGCAAGTGGTTATAAAATATTCTTTATTGTTGAGAAATATTCGTTTGGTCGTAGAATATTCTTGTTGTCGGGAAATATTTGTACGATGGCGCAGCCATTCGTGGGCCCCATAACAGGATAATTGTCGGATGAAGAAAACGACAAAGTATGAGTTTTTATAAAAAATGACGTAATTATTACCGTTAACAATTGCTTGGATTACTCGGTGGTTAAAATACGAATACGCTGGCGTGGTTGCCAGAGAAGCACACCAGTATTGCATGAAGATTGATGAATTATTGATTCTTACGTAAGAAGGCACTACTCAATAATTGTTACAATAGTTACTGTTCAATATTTTTTTTATTGATTCAATAATTGCTACGTTGATAGTTTATATTATTGTTGTTTCAATAATTGTCACTGCACAGTATTTCTCATTATCAGATCAATAATTCATATTATTTGAATAATATTATTAGATAGCATTATTGGCCATGTCTAGAAAGTTCTATTAAGGAGAGGTTTGCCCCCTCTTTCCTGGGAACGGCCTGGTTGTCATAATTGTGATTCTATAATATTATTTGTGAATAATTAATTATTAATTTATATGATAAGGAAATATTTATTTGATGCGGATATAAATGATGGATTTATTTATGTGGTTATAAATGAAGGAATTAATGCTGAGGTATTTTATCAGTATTTTGTCGGATTGGAGGTATTAAAAACTCAAATCGGTGTTCTTAAAGCTTTATTGTGTGACTTATAATTTTAATCCGATCATTGGATCGTTGTAATTTTTGGATATGTTATACATATATGAGTTGAGTATATGTCCACAAATTTTGAACCGTTAAAAATTAACGCATGATTTGTTATGAATTTTAAAAGGTGTTGAAAATCATCCGTTTGTGGATTTCGGATATTTTCTGTTTGGAATTTTGAAAAACTCAAAACTACAAAGTTGTAGAGAATTCAATTTCATACGGAATGGACATAAAATTCTTATTTTTCTGATTAACGGTCTATTTTCTATGAATTGTTGAAGTTTCGGTAAATAAAATAATTTTTTTATTAAAAATAAGGTGGGACCCACTTTTGGGTTGGTGTTGAATACACATGGGCTGCTATTTTTTCCAAGATGCCTGGCATGCTTTGAATCAATTGAGGTGTGCGTAGAATTTTGGTTTAAAATAATAATATTTTATTATTTTAGTCTCCTATATGCGTTTCTAGCATTTTCCTATAAATAGTAACTTAGGTTAGAATTGAAAATCACACCGTAAACAAGTTTTCTTTCTCTCTAGATTATAGAGCGTATTTTTTGAGTATTTTATACTTTGAGAGTTATTGTTCTAAGATAAGTTTCCTTCTGATTATATCCTATATTCGGATCGAAATCCAGATTATTTTGAGGTAAGAGATGTTATTTTCTTCTTAAATGATATTATTTTCTTCAATATCATTATGCCAAAATATTGGGTTGAACTTTTAATCAAATTTGGAACTTTTTGTGTCGGGATTACTATTCACGTATACGGCACTATTCACGTATACGACACTATTCACGAATACGGTACTATTTATCGAAAAATAAAATTTTTTCTTTTTGTCCAATATGTCTATTATGGTTACTATCTTTGATTGTATCCATGTTTTAATCTTTATTTTTGAATTCTGCTTCAAAATTGGTTATTATGAAGTATTATTGATCTTGGATAAACTGTAATACGAATCCCTAATATTTGTCCTTCTGTCTCACTGGATTCGTTTTCTTTAAAATATTTTTCATCATCCTCAGTCCTAATTGATGATATTACTGAATATCTTTGGCCTGTAGTGCAAAGATGAATGATTAACTGATGAATATCTTTGGCCCGTAGTGCAAAGATGAACAATTGTTGAGATGAACATGACCAACTGGTGATACAAATGAATATCTTTGGCCTGTAGTGCAAAGATGAATATTTGATTAAAGATGTATATTGATTGTTGTTACAGGGATAAAATATTGATGATGGACTTTTAAATCTTAGAAGATAGTAGAACTCATTCTCTACTTGACTATTCTGATGGATTGCTGTTTCCGCTGCAGTTGTTGATCTAAAATTTGTTGTCTATTGTATTCTATCAGATTTTTTCCTGTTGAAGACTAATGATAATTTGTTGTATATTATCTTAGTCATAATATTCTTTACTAGGCTAGTTGAGCTCACCCTTTTCCTTTTTGTTCTATTTTTCTTCTCAGGAGGTGAGAACATAGCAGGATCTAGTCGGGGTATGGAGTGATGGTTCTAAAAAGTTGTTGTAGCAGTCTTCACTATTTCCTTAAAATAGTGTATGAATAATTTTAATGAGGACTCATTTGGGTGAGGATATTGTCTAGAAGACAATATTTGTATTTAAACTCACAGTATGTGTTGTCGTATTTTGCACGACAATTGTATTATTGAAGTTGTAGTTTGCTTTCTGTACCATGTATTTGGCGACTCAGAATGGGTGTTGTATACCTATTTTGGGGGCGTCATAGCCCATGGCATTGTCATTAATGGACAGGTACATGAACAGGGGAACATAATCCTTGGGAGGTACCAAAGCAAGAGCGTTAATCAGTTGCTCTTTGATTGTGAGGAAGGCCTTCTGACACTCATCGTTCCATTTCATGGAGGAGTTCTTCCTTAACAATTTGAAGATTGGCTCACAGGTTGCTGTGAGTTGAGAAATGAATCTGCTAATGAAGTTGATCTTTCCCAAAAATCCCCGTATTTCCTTCATTGTCTGAGGAATGGGCATTTCCTTGATGGCCTGGATTTTGGTAGGATCTAGTTCAATCCCTTTGTTGTTGACTAGGAAGCCTAGCAACTTGCCTGACTTAACACCAAAGGCGCACTTGGCAGGATTCAACTTCAAGTTGTACTTACGTAACCTGTTGAAAAGCTTTCTGAGATGGTCTAAGTGGTCCTCCTCCTTCCGGGATTTGACGATGATGTCGTCCACATAGATCTCTATCTCTTTGTGCATTAAATTGTGGAAAAGATCCATCATAGCTCGCTGATAGGTTACCCCGGTGTTGATGAGGTCGAATGACAACCGTCTATAACAAAAAGTTCCCCAAGGCGTGATGAAAGTAGTTTTCTCACGATCTTCCTCAGCGACCATAATTTATGGTACCCCACAAAGGAATCAGCAAAGGAGTATATGCCGTATTGAGCAGTACTGTCAATAAGAATATGAATAAAAGGCACGAGAAAGCTATCTTTAAGGCAAGCTTTGTTCAAATCCCGATAATCCACACAGACTCACACCTTTCCCCCTGGCTTAGGCACGGGAACAATGTTGGATATCCACTCCAGATATGTAGACACCATGATGATGCCATCTTGAAATTGTTTCACAATTTCTTCTTTAACCTTTAAACTCCACTCAGGTTTTAATCGCCTGAGCTTTTGCTTAACTGGCTTGAATCCTTCTTTAATGGGAAGGCGATAAAGAACAATGTTAGTGGACAAACCCACCATGTCCTCATGAGACCATGCAAACACATCATGGAATTGGGTTAACAGTGCAACCATATCATTCCGCTGATTTGTGGAAAGGTCTGAACCAATCTGGATTAGCTTAGGGTTTTCTAAGTTTTTGAGATTGAAAGAAGTGCTTTGATCAAGGTTGGGTTTGGGTTTGTCTGCGACCCATTCCTTAATCTCCTGAGGTGTCTTAACGTCCTCTTGTATGTCCATCAAGTCTGAGTCCAACTTTGCATCAAAGTTAAAGCCCTTGTGGAGAGAAGGCACCTCATCAGCAAGTACAGGCACATCTAAATTCAGAGTCCTGAAATAAAATATGCTTTCACTTAATATATGCAACTGTTCGATCATACAAAAGTGTTAGCATGTACTTGATAAAATAACTGCTAGTATTGTAAAGGAAAGCAAGCAATTAAAGTTATCTACAGGGCAGAGGGATTTTCTGCCTATTTTACCCTCGTTGACCAATGCATGGAGTGCTACTCCAATTGTCGAGGGCAAAGTCCTGAAGGACTGCAGTGATGGAGGGATCGTCAGTGTCCTCCTTTTCCTGAATGATAACCATGACATCTGGGCAATCATCATTTGGGGTGTATCTGTTTGTATATTCATCATGAACAATGACGCGGATGCCTGCCATCATCAAGGCAAGGTCATGTTTACGTTTTTCGTTCTTTTTCTTCCATCTCGAGATCAGGAATCAGTACCTCTTTAGCTTTAATTGGCACTGGTTTCAGAAATAGCATAGCCACAACATGGGCTGGAACCTTTACTAGAGATTGCATCAACTCATGAGGTAAAGCTATAGAAAATCACCGTGCGGCAGAAGCTTGAGGAACCTGCTTGTGCTTTTGAGGATTCCTGTGTTTGGAACTAGCAGAATAGCCTAGCCCGGCTGTTCCAATTTGACTGGACATTTGGATAGGGTGCTTAATATCATGTTGATCCTTACCAAGACCTTGTCCAGGTTGATGACCCAATAACATCATTTCTTGAGTGGCTAACATAACCTCATCAGAAATCTTGAGTATGGGAAGTGGCGCTCCAATAGAATGGTATTGCGTGTTAATTACTTCCAGAGTATGGAAACTGGCTGGTTCAACTTCTGAATTGAAGCTGATAATTGGTAGAGTTCCTTGTTCAGGACATTCCGGCTCAGCATTGCCAGTGACTAGACTGTTGTTGAAAATATATTTGAGTTGTTGATGTAATGTGGAGGGAACAGCTCCAGCCATGTGTATCCATGGTCTCCCCAATAGCAGGTTGTATCCTGAATCTATCTTGAGGACGTGGAAGGATACATTGAATGTATTTGGACCAATCTTAATTGGCAATTCAATCTTTCCAATGGAATTTCGTCGGGATCCATCAAAAGCTCTGATGACCGTATGGCTGCTTTGGATCCGCTTGAGATTGATATTCATCTTCACCAAGGTGGCATAAGGACAGATATTTAGAGATGAGCCTCCATCTATCAAAACTCCTGCTAGCATGTACCCGAAAGACAAAATTATAATGTGCAATGGCTTGCAATGACCGGTCCCTTCGGGAGGTATGTCGTCATTAGTGAATGATATCACATTGTTGTTGAAAATGTGATCAACCAAATGTTGAAATTTTTCCACATCCACTGATTTTGGAAAGTAGGCTTCTTCCAAAACCTTCAGTAAAATCTTTCGATGATCCTCAGAAGAGAAAACCAAGTCCAGTATTGAAATCTGGTGTGGAGCTTCTCGCAAGCTTAAAACCACTTTAGCTTCATTGCGACCCATAGTATGGAGGAATTTTTCAATCTTCTCCATGAACAATTTCCCCTTTGCTTCGCAAGTAGGTTTAATAACCCGTTGAGGAAGATACAGTGGATTCTCTTTCGACATTGTAGCAGTAGTATAAGACGTGGATCCTTCAGCTTCTCCATAATTCCATGGAACTTTGTGTAAGCTGACAATAGGATGTTGTGGTCTGCAAGGTAAAGGAATTGGCTCTGGTGCGACCACTTTCAAAGGATTGTCAGCTCCTTTGAGTTGAATGGGTTGTATGGGAAATAATTTAACAGTCTCATCATCCATTTGAGTTGCACAGTGTAATCATCTGTTATCTGCAGGACACCGCTATCAATAAGATTCTGAATGAGATGGCAGAGTGCCCAGCATTCTTCTATGCTTTGACCACGAGAATGTGAATGATATTGACACATTTTATTAGGATTGAACCGCCCTGAGCGGGGATTGATTGGAGGGAGAAGGAATGTAATTCTTCCTTCATTGATCAACATTTGAAGTATCTCCTCCATAGATTGGCCCAAATAGGTAAGTTCCCTTTGATTGGCAAAATCCCGACGGGCTTTAGCACTTGCTCTCTTCGTAACCTTATCTTCCATAGCTTCGCTTTCTGAAGGTGGTGATGGAGCATTCACAACAAATGGAAGGAGATAGGCATGCTCCTGCCTGATTAATTGGCGTGTGACTTGATGCTGATGGGTCACCAGTTCTGCCAATTACTCAATTTGTTTGCAAAGAGCTTTCATCTTTCGTTCCATGGTAAACTGGAACTTTGCATAATCCCATTTGTCAACACCGTCTTTGATGGGTTGGGATGATTCGCCATTAGAATTGGAACCTTGTACAGTGCTTCAACTAATTATGTTGACCTCTTCTTCTTTGTGTTGAGGAAGAGGGTTGTCTTGCACATGAGGTTGATCTAGTTTAGTGACCACGATCTCACCGTTGTCTATCAGATCTTGGATCTTGTGTTTCAAGGCCCAACAATCTTGAGTATCATGTCCAGGTGCTCTGGCATGATAAACACACTTCCGAGTAGCATTAAAACCCCTCCCATTAGGGTTGGCTGGTGGAAGAAGATGTGTAATTTTCTTCTGAGCAGTCAGAAGAGCAAGAATATTCTCGAGCAAATCCCCTAAGGGTGTGAACATTCGAGGTTGCTTTACTTCTCCATTTTTAGGCAATGGAGGGTTTGAAGATTGTGCTGGAAAAGGGGAGTAGTTTCTCCTCTACATAGGCATGCTTTAATTGCCTTTTTGTCCTTGTAGTATCAAGAAAACCTCCTCCTTTTTCTTTTTATGGACCCTCTGGGGGTTGTTTCCATAAGATCCGGACTAAATGTGCTCAGCAACAGCTTTAAGAGCGGCTAGGTCTTGAATTTTACCCGACTTCAATCCCATTTCAGCCATCTCTCCATGTTTGATCATTTTAAAGAATGGTTTGCCAATACCAGCTAGAACTCTTTCATAGAAAGGAGCTTTTTGTACATCTATAAAAGTCATGACCATTTCTGATCCCGTCATGGAAGGAATAACTTGAGCAGCAAGGCGCCTCCACCTTTGAGCGTACTATCTGAATGACTCATTAGACTATTTCTTGACCTTGGTGATTTGGTACCGGTCAGGAGCCATCTGAGATTGAAAACTGTATTGAGTGAGGAAGGCGTGAGCCAGCTCTTCTCAGCTTTGGATCTTTGAGTTGTCTAATCTGGTATACCATGAACAGAAGCTTCTCCAAATGGACTTTTAAAGAAATAAATGCATTTTGAGCTTTTCATTTTTCGCATAAGATCCAACTTCTCCAATGAACACCTTTAAATGTGTGTAAGGATCCCCTAATCCGTCATATTTCTCAAAATCAAGGGTCTTGAATTTCTCTGGATAATGAACACCAGTAAATATGCAAAGGTCTGCATATGAAACACTGCCATGTGTTCCAATTCCTTTGAGAACACGAATAGTTTCCTCCATTTGAAGGACCTTCTTCCTGATATCACCGGTGTCTGGATCTCCTTTGAGATGGGTGTTTTCAGGGTCTTTGTTGGTTGTATCCAACTAAGGTTCTGGAATTGTTTTTTCCAGACCTTGAACTCCTCCTTGTGTAGAGGATTCTGTATATGTAGGTATCTTCATACCCTGAGTAGACTGATACAATTCTTTCAGTAGAACAACCAAGTCTGTGATTTGTTTACTCAATCCGTCAAATTCTTCTCGGGAAATGAGTTAGGCGTTGGGAAGAAGACATGATTGGTCAGAGGCACGTGGCCTTTTTTGGATTTAGAGCGGGTAACATGCCCAATTGCTTCCCTACAAAAGACTTACGTAGTTTAGTCTTAGGGTAATAAAATGTTATCATAACATGCCCGTTTTAGGAATTTTGTCCTGCAAAACCGGTTGTTAATTGATAACATGTCATGCATGTACAGATATTCTTCATATTTTCCATTACATATGGATGAACATGGAATAAAATTACAAGTAAATGCTTTTACAAGTAATTAAAAATGGAAAGTATGAAGAGACTTTCCTCCGCGTTTGGTTTATCAGATGTTGACCTATTATAGGGTTTCTCTCGCGGCTTTTTGGCATGAAGGTTCCCAGATCATCGCAATCTACTTGACGGGAAGTTAATCCGGTCTTTCAACTTGAGCGAATCTGGGTGGTGCCTTTCCTGAGCCTCGCTGGAATTATTCTTCCTGTGAGTCCAGTAATCAAACACCGACAGGATAGCCTCCTGATGGAGGAAGCACACAACATACATTCACATATAACGTGTCTCACCGTTTATGGAAAATGATGACATGTGCGAAGCACTAATATCACAGATAGATATTTAGCAGTGCAGTAAATAAAATGCATCCGTACACATTCATCAGAAATGTAAATGCAACATTCACACACAAGCATACTACAATTTTGAAAAGCTTGTAATAGCGGCTTAAGCCCTCTTACTGGAGTCCCCAGCAGAGTCACCACCTGTCGACGTCGGGATTTTTGAGTGTCCCTTTTCGTTACTTGTTCTTTGGTGTTCTCATGTTAATGTGAGATTTGTTTAAAAAACAAGTGAAAAAGGTCCGACATGTATATGTCGACGATTTGACTTTTTAAGAGTTGCTAGTTGGTGTATTTAACTGGTTGCACCAACGTAACCGAAAAAGGTTTGCACATTGACCCAGTGATTTGACATTGCTAAATGGGTCTGTGAAACCGAGATTCATTTTGGGTCCGGGGGCTTGATTATGCGGAGGGAAGGTGTTAGGCACCCCCCGACATCCGTGTTACCACGGTGACCACCACTCTTCAAAGAAATTGTTATATGAATGTGTGTGTGTGTGTGGATCAATGTGTAATTATTTGGAAGTAGTGTTGTACCTCGTTCGCACCTATATACATAAGGTTTGAATTTATAGAAAAATTCAGTTTTAAACAAGATATAGCAATGGCGTTTTGTAAAAGAGGTTTTTCAAACCCTGTGCTCAATAGTAATTGAGGTCTTTGATACTTTCATTTTATTATTAAATGTTAGAAACATTTGTTTTTATTTTTTTTGAGATGCGAAGCATTCTCGAGAAAATAATATCTGGCAAAGATGTCTTAAACTCCTCATGAGCATGATAACCATCCAAGGAAATTCGAGACAATCAGTAAAATAATATACAGTGTTGCTTACAATTTGAAAAATGTCCATCATGGGAACCGAATCTAGATTCATGAGATCGAACACAGTGATCACATGATTCCTAAGCTCACATGATATCTTTGCAATTTGTATGGAAAGCGATGGCGATTATATATATAAAAGTCAAATATATATATATATATATATATATATATATATATGAACATGATCAACTGCCATGAAATTAACTCCAGGCGGGACGAAATGTAAATAAAGTTGTAAAAGCGATCAATTGCCACGAAGTAAACTCCAGGCAGGACGAAATATAAATAAAGCTGTAAATGGTCACGAAGTAAACTCCAGGCCTGACAGAAAGGTAAATATATATATATATATATATATATATATATAAAAGTAGTAAACGCACTGGATGTAAATCTAGGCTCATCGGATATGTCCGACTTATTATATATATATATATATATATATATATATATATATATATATATATATATATATATATATATATATATAAACTCGTCGACTACATTCGATGAGCTCATATTTTACATCCAATGCGTTTAACTACTTATATATATATATAAGCAAATAAACGCTCGCATCAAGTTCAGGCTCAATCGAGGCATAACTTTCGATAATGTTAGTCTATATATGAAATATATACATATATAAGTATATATATACAGACAGAAATGAAAACCACGAACCGAAGTCCGGGCAAATGCACACAACACGACTCTCAATGTGTAAGACCCCAACTTATTATAAATAAAATTAAATTTTCTCTATTCATTATTTTGAAATAGTAAGTGTTGATTTGATTAAAGTAGTTAGTTATGGGTAAAATGTGCAAATATTTCAAATAAGCAAATGGTTATAAAATATTCGTTTTTATCGAAAAATATTCGTTTGGTCGTGGAATATTCTTACTGTCGGGGAATATTCGTACGACGGCGTAGCCTTGTGTGGGCCCCATATCGAAAAGCGATTGGATGAAGAAAATGACAAATATAAGTTGTTTATAAATAACGGCGTAGTTGTTACCGTTAATACTGTTAAAATACTCGGTGGTTAAAAACATAGTAGCACACGGTATTGCACAAATTATTGATTCTTACGTAAGAAGGCACTACTCAATAATTGTTACAGTAATTACTGTTCAGTATTTTATTTTATTGATTCAATAATTGTTGCGTTGATATTTTATATTACTATTGTTTCAATAATTGTCACTACACAGTATTTTCTATTATCGGAGCAATAATTCATATTATCTAAATAATATTATTGGATAATATTATTGGCAATGTCTAGAAAGTTCTGTCTAAGGAGAGGTTTGGTCATCTAATTGCGCACCAGTAAAGAGAGATCCTTATTGGAAAGCCCCCTCTTTCTTGGGAACTGCCTAGTTGTCAGTATTGTGATTCTGTAATATTATTTGTGAATAATGAATTATTGATTTATATGATGAGAAAAATATTGATTTTATGTGGATATAGATAAAGAAAATTTTTAATGTGACAATTGTTGAAAATTAATATTTTATATTTTTCTGATAAAATAATTTATTTAAATATATTATTATATTTTAATAATATAATAACGGTAATATTTTTACAATGAATGTGAGATATATGAGTATATGAGGAGAAAGAGTATTTTTGTTGCATTAAATGATTAACACATGTTTCGTGTGTCGGTGGACCCCATTTCTTGACTAAAATTTGATTATAGCTTGTAAAATCGCCCGTTTATGGATTTCGGTCAATTTCTGTTTGGAATTTGGAAAAACTTTCTTATGTAAAGTTGTAGATAATGAAATTTCCTATGAAAAAGAAATGTGGTTCGAATTTTTCTGATAAAAGGGCTATTTATTATGAATTATTGAAGTTCCGTAGTTCCGAAATAATTGGTTTTTTTGAAAGTTTTAATTATTTTTAATTACAAAAACATTTTTTTTGTTTTTGTCATTATTTGGTGGTCAATTCAGATGGTCAAGGTGGGCTAAGGAAAATTTTATAAATATATTAATATTTTATTAAATTTTCGCTTTTGGTGTTCTAAGCATTTTCCTATAAATAGGTGCTTAGGTTAGAATTAAAAATCACACCAGAAACTGAAGTTTTCTCTCTCTTTCTCTCTCTATATTAGTGAGTGTATTCTTGTGAGTATTTTGATACTTTGAGTGTTGTTATACGGTGCAAGTTCCCTTTAGCCCTATATCCAGTAGTCCAGCCAAAAGTACTATTCTTTCGAGGTAAGGGATGTTATTTTTTTTAAAATAATATTATTTCTTCTAATATCATTATGCTGGAATATTGTGAGTATTTTTTTTGTGAAATTCTTGTATTTTATTATCGGGGTTACTATTCACGTATACGGCACTATTCACGTATACGACACTATTCACGAATACGGCACTATTCACGAAAAAATTAAATTTTTGTTTTTCGTCTAAAATATCTATTATGGGTACTAGCTTTGATTGTATCCATGTTTTGATCATTCTTGAATCTTACTCCACTATGATTATTTATGAGGTATTTTTGGACATGGATAAACCGAAATACGAATCCTTAATATTTATTCTTTTGTTTCATTGGATTCGTTTCCTTTAAAATATTTTTCATCATCCTCAGTCCTAAATGATGATATAACTGAATATCTTTGGCCTGTAGTGCAAAGATAAATGATTTTCGTATGAATATCTTTGGTCGTAGTGAAAAGATGTACAGGTGTTGAGATGAACATGACCGACTAATGAATATCTTTGGCCTGTAGTGCAAAGATGAAAATTTGATTCAAGAAGAATATTGATTGATGTTACAGGGATAAAATGTTGATAAGGACTGTTAAATTCATAGATAATAGTAGATTTCATTCTCTACGTAACTCTTCTATGAATTATTATTTCCACTGCGAATATTGATCTGAAACTTGTTGTTTATTATATTCTCTCAGATTTTTCCCTGTTAAAGACTAACGATAATTTATTTTATATTATCTTAGTCATAATATTCTTTACTGGACTAGTTGAGCTCACCCTTTTCCTTTTTGTTCCATTTTTCTTCTCAGGAGGCGAGAATGTAGCGAGTACTAGTCGGGGTATGGAATGTTGATTCTAGAAGATGTCTTAGTAGTCCTCACCATTTTTGTTAAATAATGTACCAATAATTGTAATGAGGACTTATTTGGGTGTGGATATTGTCTAGATGGCAATATCTGTATTTAAACTCACAGTTTATATGTTGTATTAATAAAGTTGTAGTTTTTTTCTGTACCATGTTATTGACAACTCAAAATGGGTGATGTATACCTATTTTGGGGGCGTCACAGTTGGTATCAGAGCTTAGGGATATGATCTCTGGCGGAGATTGGGGAATAGAACTAGGAGGGGAGAGACGAGTAAATCCTTCGCTAGTGTGTCCTACCTAAGCTTATTTGTTGGTTGGTCATAAGATAGGGGTATTATGTGATTTGTTAATTTGTTTAATTAACCTTTGTTTATGGCAGTATTTAAGAATGGCAACTGAGAATGTTAACAGTGGAGTAAATGAGACCGTGGAGACACCTGTACTCACCAACGAGGAGAACGTGCAACAGGCTGGCAATGTTCCTCCTGTGAACAACACCACTGAGCAGATGATGAACGATGGGATATTTAGAAGCTTTTTGCAGTTCATGCAAAATCATGCGAGGGAGACTCGTGTTCAAAATACAGGAGGAAATGATAGCAATTCACGATTTGTCACAGCCAAGCAGTTCAAGGAGTTGGGACCACCAAAATTCTGGGGAAAGCCGGATACGATTAAGGCGGAGACGTGGGTCAAACAAATTACCAAGATATTCTATGTCTTGGGATGCATGGAGGAACAGAAGGTTCCATTCGCCACTTTTATGTTCCGTAATGAGGCAGATTACTGGTGGGAATCTGTGAATCATACCCATCCAGCCGCACTTAGCATGTCTTGGGAGACATTTCAGAAACTGTTCAATGACAAGTACTTTCCTGAAAGTATTCGTCATATGAAGGAAGTGAAGTTTATTAGATTGGAACAAAATAACATGATAGTGTCCTAGTACGAGGCAAAGTTCGCGGAGTTATCCAGGTTCGCACCTCATTTGGTGGAAAATGAGGAACGTATGACGCGGATGTTTCTGAGAAGTTTAAACCCGGCATACGTCAATATCTCATTTCTTATAAATTTTCTCTCTATTCAGATGTTGTCAACAGGGCTCAATTATTAGAGCGAGATAACGAGTAAGTTCAACCGATGGACCACAACCAGGATCATACCGATGACAGCAGTCATCAAAACAACGATAACCAGCGGAGAAAGAAAATACGGACAAAAGCGGCAACCACTCTGGTGGTAATCATGGCCATGAAAATAGAAAAAGCGAGTCAGGAGGAGATTTTAAAAAGAGGAGATTCAACAACAACCATATAAAAACGTCAGCACCAGCAGCAACTGGTTCTAAGGGAGGAGAATGACCACCGGTCATATGCTATAAATGCGGGAAAGAGGGATATATCAGCCCAAACTGCCCACAATAGTTCAAGGTATTTTATAATTGTGGAAAGGAAGGACATATCGCTCGAGATTGTACGGTAGCGAAACCAAGTCCAGTGGGGATGGTAACTCAAAAGGCTGTTCCAGAAAAGCCAAAGTCAACGGTTCCTGGAAGAGCGTTTGTCGTGACTGGTCAAAATACGAGGAACCCAAACGAGGTGATCACGGGTAAGCTAATCATAAATTCTTATGAAGTTTATACCTTACTAGATACCGGTGCTACCCATTCATTTATCTCTCCTGCTTGTGCTCAACGTTTAAACTTGACACCTGAGAAATTGTACTTTGACTTATCTGTTGAAACTCCGTTAGGAGAAACTTTCATCACATCCATTGTTTATAAATCTTGTTTGATCCAAGTTGGCACCATCACATTACTTGTTGACCTTATCTCTTTAAACATACTTGCTTTTGATGTGATTTTAGGGATTGATTGGTTAACTACTCATCATGCCAAAATTGATTGTTTTCGTAAGGTTGTTAGTTTTCATATTCCTAATCAACCTGTTGTACAAATTCAAGCAACTAAACCACTAAAATCAATCACTGTCATATCAAGTCATAAAGCTATTCATTTATTAAAAAATGGATGTTAAGCTTTCTTAGCCCATGTTATGGATTTGAATAAAGACACGTCAGATTTGAATAATATTCCTGTTGTTAGTGACTTTCCTGACGTATTTCCTGAAGAACTTCCCGGTTTACTCCTGCAATGTGAAGTTGAATTCTTTATTGATCTTGAACCTGGTACAAAGCCCATTTCTAAAACCCCATATCGAATGGCTCCTATTGAACTTCAGGAGTTAAAGGTTCAACTACAAGAGTTGTTGAACATCGGTTTCATTCGTCCTAGTACATCTCCTTGGGGTGCTCCTGTTTTATTTGTAAAGAAGAAAGATGGGAGTATACGACTTTGTATTGACTACCGGGAATTGAACCATGTCACCATCAAGAATAGGTATACGCTACCTCGTATTGATGACCTGTTTGACCAGTTACAAGGAGCACAATTCTTTTCAAAGATCGATCTTTGTTCTGGATATCATCAGCTGAAGATTAGAATTGAGGATATTCCAAAGACTGCCTTCAAGACTCGGTACGGGCATTATGAATTCTTAGTCATGTCTTTTAGATTGACTAATGCTCCTGCAGCTTTCATGGATATGATGAACCGAGTATTCAAGGATTATTTGGATCAGTTTGTTGTTGTCGTTATTGATGACATCCTCATATATTCCAAAAGCCGTGAAGATCATGAGCACCATTTGAAGCTGGTACTCCAAAGGCTTCGTGAAAACAAGCTATATGCCAAGTTAAAAAAATGCGAGTTCTGGCTTGAGGAAGTAACATTCCTTGGGCATGTGGTGTCAAAACATGGAGTATCTATTGATCCGACAAAGATTGAAGCAATACAAAGTTGGGAGCAACCGAAGACGGTGACCGAAGTACGCAGTTTTCTGGGCTTAGCTGGTTATTATCGGAGATTCGTGAAGGGTTCTCTCGAATCGCTACTCCATTAACTCAGCTAACTCGGAAGGATACAAAATTTGTATGGAGCGAGGAATGCGAGAAAAGTTTCCAAGAGCTCAAGAGGAGACTCATTTCGGCACCTGTTCTGACAATACCATCTGGTTAGGATAGATTTGTTATCTACAGTGATGCTTCGGGCAAAGGGTTAGGGTGTGTTCTCATGCAACATGGGAAAGTCATAGCCTATGCCTCGCGACAACTTAAAGAATATGAGAGGAATTATCCTACTTATGATCTAGAGTTGGAAACAGTTGTTTTCGCGCTAAAGATCTGGAGGCACTATCTATATGGGGAGAAAGTGGAGATATATTCAGACCATAAAAGCCTCAAATATTTCTTCACCCAAAAGGAACTCAACATGTGGCAATGATGTTGGCTCGAGCTATTGAAAGACTACGACCATACCATTCAATACCATCCTGGAAAAGTGAATGTGGTAGCTGACGCGTTGAGTAGAAGAACATATGCGGGAACGAGTGCGATGTTGTCAACACAAAGACCCATTTTATGTGATTTATAAAAGATGAAGATAGAATTTAAGACTCCAAGGACCCATGCGATGATGTCAAGTATACGCATAGAACCAAATTTAATCGATAAAGTTAAAGTTGCTCAAGCCACAGACCCGGAGCTAATGCGTATGAAGAAGAAAGTACAAGAAGGTGTTATTCCAGAAGCAAGAATTGATGAAGAAGGAATACTTCGAGTCCACTCCAGACATTGTGTTCCTAACGACCCTGATTTAAAGTACAAGATCATGATGGAGGAACACAATACACCATTTGTGATCCATCCTGGAAGTACCAAAATGTATCGTGATCTTCAACATACATTTTGGTGGAACAATATGAAGAGAGAGATTGCAAAGTTTATCTCGATGTGTTTAACTTGTCAATGCGTAAAGGCGGAGCATCAAGTGCCAAAGGGTCCATTGGAACCACTTGAGATTCCGAAATGGAAGTGGGAACACATTACTATGGATTTCGTTACGGGTCTTCCCACGGTTTCTCAAGGCATAAATGTTGTTTGGGTTATTGTTGATAGATTAACCAAGTCTGCTCATTTCTTGCCGATACAGGAGACTTATTCCCTTGAACGTCTTGCTCATATGTATGTAAATGAGATTGTGAGATTGCATGGCATGCCAGTATCCATAGTTTCAAATCGTGACCCAAGATTCACTTCACGATTTTGGGTTAGCTTGCAAAAAACTATGGGCGCGGATTTACGATTCAGTTCGGCATACCATCCTTAAACGGACTGACAATCTGAGTGGACTATTCAAACTCTTGAAGATTAATTAAGACTCTGTGTCCTAGACTTCGATGGGAGTTGGGAAAAGTATTTACCATTGGTGGAATTCTCCTACAACAACAGTTATCAGGCAAGTATAGGTGTGGCTCCATTTGAAGCATTGTAGTGTCGCTCTCCAATATGTTGGGATGAGGTGGGTGAAACAACATTGTTGAGACCCGATTTGGTACGTATGACTACGAAAAAGATCCAAATGATTCGACAACGTATACAAACGGCACAAGATCGATAAAAGAGTTATGCGGATCTTCATCGAAAGGACGCGGAATTTAGTATTGGGGACAATGTATTGTTGCGAGTTGCTCCATGGAAGGGAGTTACAAGATTTGGGAAGAGAGGAAAACTCAATCCACGATTTATTGGTCCATTTCAGATTCTTGACCGAGTAGGAAAATTAGCTTATAGACTCGCGTTACCTCCAAGTATGTCTCGTGTTCATAATTTTTTTCACGTATCCGTGCTTCATAAATATGTGAAAGACCCGAACCACGTTATTGAGTTAGAACCGGATGAGATAGCCGAAGATTTAACGTATGAGGAAGTACCTGTCAAGATCTTGGATAGGAAGGAGCATGTCCTACGCACAAAGGTCATACCACAAGTTAAAGTTTTGTGGAGGAACCATGCTATAGAGGAAATGACCTGGGAGTTGGAAACGAAAATGAAAGCGAGGTATCCTCACCTTTTCGAAACACCAGGTACGTACGTCAATTTCGAGGACGAAATTTCATAAGGAGGTGAGGTTGTAAGACCCCAACTTATTATAAATAAAATTAAATTTCCTCTATTCATTATTTTGAAATAGTAAGTGTTGATTTGATTAATGTGGTTAGTTATGGGTAAAATGTGCAAATATTTCAAATAAGCAAGTGGTTATAAAATATTCGTTTTTATCGAAAAATATTCGTTTGGTCGTGGAATATTCTTACTGTCGGGGAATATTCGTACGACGGCGCAGCCTTGTGTGGGCCCCATAATGAAAAGCGATTGGATGAAGAAAACGACAAATATAAGTTGTATATAAATAACGGCGTAGTTGTTACCGTTAATACTGTTAAAATACTCGGTGGTTAAAAACACAGTAGCACACGGTATTGCATAAATTATTGATTCTTACGTAAGAAGGCACTACTCAATAATTGTTACAGTAATTACTGTTCAGTATTTTATGTTATTGATTCAATAATTGTTTCGTTGATATTTTATATTACTGTTGTTTCAATAATTGTCACTACATAGTATTTTCCATTATCGGAGCAATAATTCATAATATCTGAATAATATTATTGGATAACATTATTGGCAATGTCTAGAAAGTTCTGTCTAAGGAGAGGTTTGGTCATAATTGCGCGCCAGTAAGGAGAGATCCTTATTGGAAAGCCCCCTCTTACCTAGGAACTTCCTAGTTATCAGTATTGTGATTTTGTAATATTATTTATGAATAATTAATTATTGATTTATATGGTGAGAAAAATATTGATTTTATGTGGATATAGATGGAGAAAATTTTTAATGTGACAATTGTTGAAAATTAATATTTTATCTTTTTTTGATAAAATAATTGATTTAAATATATTATTATATTTTAATAATATAATAATGTTGATATTTTTACAATGAATGTGGGATATATGAGTATATGAGGAGAAAGAGTATTTTTATTGCATTAAATGATTAGCACATGTTTTGTGTGTCGGTGGACCCCATTTCTTGATTGAAATTTGATTATAGCCTGTAAAATCGCCCGTTTGTGAATTTCGGTCAATTTCTGTTTGGAATTTAGAAAACCTTTTGTCTCGTAGTACGTGCACTCATGCATTGTAATGTCCGCTCGAACTTGCAGAACTTCAATTCGAGCATCCGAACGAGGTATATCTGACCTTCTTCGGACCGCTTGTGTTGAGAGTTACGCAATGACATGGATTAGAGGTTGTACGAAGTCAGGAAGAGGGGTCTATGCCCATGGTCTTTAAGCTTCAAATTCTATCCAAAGTACTTCCACACATAATAGTCACTCGGGATTGTCACTCCTCGGTTCTTGTGGGACATTGTTGGATGTATGTATGTATGAAGTGTTGAGACGACGTGCCAGTGTCGATGGGACAAGATGACGTTTGACTCCTCGTCGGGGTTATCGCCGATTTGAGTTGAAAGTAGACGTTGCTTAGGGTTACAGCTGAGATTGGACTTCTTATTGGTATGTTGCGATATAATCTTGTTGAGACGGTAAGATGACGTTTTGACTCCTCACCGGGGTTATCGTCGGTTTAAGCGGAAAGCAGACGTTGCTCAGGGTTACATCTGAGATTCGACTGCTGCTTGTTTGTATGTCTCACTGTCATCTGTGGGTGTGTTCCTGTCTGCCCGTTGTTAGTTCCGGGTCTGAGGTGTGAGTGCCTCGACAGGATATCTGAGCTTGAAGCTGTTAGCATGTGTAAGCATTTCTGGGGTTACCGCCGGAACTGCAATGGCATCCCTTGGGGCTATCACCAAGGATGGAGTTGCTACTCCCAGTGTTGTTGCTGGGACTGGAATTGATCGTCGCGGTGTTATCGCCGAGACAAAACTGTCATCTTCGGTGTTGTTGCCGGTCTTTTGATCTGCATATCTCAGGGTTATCTCCGAGATTGGAAATGATACTCCCGGTGTGTGTTCTGGGGTTGAGATGACGTTCCCGGTTTGTGTTCCGGGTTGGAACTGAACTTCCGGTAGTATCCGGAATGGATGCAAGCTGTCTTTTAGGGTTATCTGTGAAAGACGAATCTACCCTCCTGCAATGTTAGTAATAGGAGTGCAGAAAATTTCGAGTGTCTGCATATATAAAAGCTCTAAATATATATATACAGACATGATTAACCACCACGAAACAACTCCATGGGGGATCGAAAATATAAATATATAAAAGTGGTAATTATATATATATATATATATATATGGACATGATCAACCACCACGAAGCAACTCCATGGGGGATCAGAAAAGTAAATAAAGCAGTAAATGCGATCAACCTCCATGAAGTAAACTCCAGGCGGGACTAAATGTAAATAAAGCTGTAAAGACGATCAACTGCCACGAAGTAAACTCCAGGCGGGACTAAATATAAATAAAGCAGTAAAAGGCTTCGAAGTAAACTCCAGGCCTGACAGAAATATGTATATATATATATATATAAGAAGTAAACGCACCGGATATAAAATCCAGACTCATCGGATATGTCCGACAACAATTATATATATATATATATAAGCAGTAAACGCTCCGGATATAAAATCCAGGCTCATCAGATATGTCTGACAACAATTATATATATATAAGCAAGTAAACGCTCCGGATGTAAAATCCAGGCTCATCAGATATGTCTGACAACAATTATATATATATATATATATATATATATATATATATATATATATATACAAAAGTAGGTCAACGCTCCAGACATAAGTCTAGGCTCGAACTTAATGTCCGCTTGTGCACTGTAATGTCCGCTCGAACTTGCAGAACTTCAATCCGAGCATCCGAATGAGGTATATAAGACCTTCTTCGTACCGCTTGTGTCGATAGTTACACAATGACATGGGATTAGAGGTTGTACAAAGTCAGGAAGAGGGGACCATGCCCATGGTCTTCAAACTTAAAATTCTATCAGGTGTGCTGCCACGCATAATAGTCACTCGGGATTGGAACTCCTTGGTTCTTATAGGACATTGTTGTATGTATGTATGTATGTATGAAGTGTTGAGACGACGCGCAAGTGTTGAGATGGCAAGATGACGTTTGACTCCTCACCGGGGTTATCTCCGATTTGAGTTGAAAGCAGACGTTGCTCAGGGTTACATCTGAGATTGGACTGCTGCAAGTGTTTGAATGCCGCAAGGTCATCTGTGAGTGTGTCTGTCTGCCCTGTGTTAGCTCCGGGTCTGAGGTATGAGTGCCTCGATAGGAGGTCTAAGATTGAAGCTGATAGCATACATTTGAAACAAGCATTTCCAGAGTTATCGCCGGAACTGCAACAACATTCCTTGGGGTTATCTCCAAGGACGAAAGTCGGGGTTATCTCCGAGGTTGGAAATGATACTCCCAGTGTGTGTTCCGGGGTTGAGACTGAACTTTAGTTAGTATTCAGAATGGATGTGAGCTGTCTTCCAAGGTTATCTCCGAAAGACGAATCTGCCCTCCTGTAATGTTAGTAACAGGTATGCAGAAAATTTTGAGTGTCTACACCCTACACATATCATTGAAATCGCAATAACAATTAGTTGTATCAACATTAGCTTTATGGGTTTAACCCATCATTTAAGTCATACCCTTAATCTTAACATCTAACCACGTTAGTTAACATCCTTAATGAATCTAAAATCTCACCATGGTCTAACATAAACTTTACCATTCATCTCTAACTCTCGTAAACATCAATTTTTGTTCATTACATAACTTAATTAAATGATCACTTAAAATCTTCACACTTTATATTACATCACATTAAAATCTGTTATTGTAGTCCACGTTATGTTTTAACATCATTATCATGCATGCCAAACTAGATTAAGTCCTTGTATTACAACCCTACAAACAAATGCGAATTCATTTGCTTAAGTTTGGGCTCCTACAGCGTGGGCATACTTTACTCCCAAGCCTTAACACAGCGCAAATTGTCTTTGGTGCTTTCATTGCAAAAAAATATACTGGCCAAGTGACTTCGCCATTTTTGCCTATGGTGGTAAGGCCTTGTTCCAGCATACGTATAAAAAGCGAACTTAGCAGCTCTTTTTTGCACCAACACTCCAATTAACCTAATTTTCACAAAAAATCACAAAACCTAACATCTAAAACTTTGTAATAACATAGTTAAGCATGCTATACATCATTCTAACTACATATGCATTACAAATACTCAACTTTGAAGAATCAAAACCATAATTTTCCCAATTTCTTCACTTTTTACACTTTTAGCGAATTCGATCGCCACGACTTCGTTTCTTAACCGATTAACATGATTCAAACTACGTTGTTTTCATTTCTTATCATACTAACACAATCCAACATCAATATACAGATTATATCACATATTGAACATGAAATTTTGTACTTTGTTAAGCCATTTTTCATACATAAACACTGTTATCTCAATTTCTTCCTACAATCCCAATTTACATGAATTTAAACACCAACATAGGATTATAGATGACACTAACAGGTTTAACAAGAGTATACATATATATAATCAACATCTTAACCCTATCCAACGAAATTCTAATTAACAGAAAATAGGTATTGCAAAGAAAATTAATATAAATTATACCTTTAATCCTCTTGATTATATGCTAGCAAAAGATGGTGAAACTCTCCTTCCTCTTGGCAAAATCACAGAGATTTTCTCTCTCAATTTCTCACTATGTTTTTATCTCTTGTTCTACTCTCTGACTATAGCCCTAGGAGAAAACTAATACGCATAGAATAACCTATATAAGCCTCCCCACGGTCATCAGTTAAACAAACAATACGTCTGCGTCAGTTAGAATATGCCAAAGGCCATAAGGCCTTATTTGGCTAACTACAACTCCCTTCTACTAGATTATTTTAATTATATTTATATTATATAGTTTTTATCTGTCACACATGTAACACCGATGAAATGGTGAACGATGGGATGTTCAGAGGCTTTATGCAATTCATGCAACATCAGGCGAGAGCGGCTCCTATCCAAAATACAGGTGGAAAGACTAACAACTCTCGGACGGTCACCGCTAAGCAGTTCAAGGAGCTGGGACCACCGGAGTTTTTTTGGAGAGCCAAAACCACTTAAGGCGGAGATGTGGATAAAGCAAAACAACAAGATATTTGATGTCTTGGGATGCTCCAAGGAGCAAAAGGTTCCCTTTGCCACCTTCATGTTGCGAGCAGAGGCAGATTACTGGTGGGAATCTGTAAAGCGTACTCAACCTGCCACACTCAAAATGTCTTGGGAGAAGTTCCAAGAGCTGTTCAACGACAAGTACTTTCCTGAAAGTATTCGTCACATGAAGGAGGTAGAGTTCATCAAGCTTGAGCAAAACAATATGACCATGGCGCAGTACGAAGCTAAGTTTGCCGAGTTATCCCGGTTTGCGTCCCACTTGGTTGATAATGAGGAGAGAATGACGCGGATGTTTCTAAGAGGTTTGAAACCCGAGATACGTCAATACCTAATTTCTCTGGCTGTGTTTGTATTCGATGTTGTGAATAGGGCTCGATTATTGGAGCGCGATAATGAGTCAACCTAAGCAAGAGAGAACAACCGATAAGTCGATAATACCAGTGGTAGCAGTCATCGAAGCGATGACAACAAACGTAGAGGGAATCAACATGCCAGAAATGATAATCACTTCGGTGGTAATCATGGCCATGACAATAAGAGTGGATATTTCAAGAAGAGGAGATTCAACAAGGATGGAAAGACGTCAGCACCAGTACCTGTAGTTAAGGAAGGATAACGAACGCCGATCGTATGTTACAAATGCGGAAGGGAGGGACATATCAGTCCAAACTGCGTGATGCAGTCCAAAGCATGTTATAATTGTGGAAAAGAAGGTCACCTAGCCCGATTTTGTCGTGCACTAAAGTCAAGTCCAGCTGGGATGGAGGCATCAAAGGGTGTCCCAGAAAAGACAAAACCGGTAGTTCAAGGGAGAGCGTTTGTCGTAACCTCCCAAAAAGCGAGGAATCCGAACGAGGTGATCACGGGTAAGTTAATCATAAACTCTAGCGAAGTTTATACTTTATTTGATATCGGTTCTACCTATTCTTTTATTTCTCCTACTTGCGCTCAACGTTTAAATTTGACTCCGGAGAAATTAGACTTTGACTTATCTGTTGAAACCCCGTTGGAAGAAACCTTCATTACATCCACTGTTTATAAGTCTTGTTTGATTAAAATCGGTAACCGCACGTTACCTGTCGATCTTATTTCTTTGAAAATACTTGCATTTGATGTGATTTTAGGGATTGATTGGTTAACTACTCATCATGCTAAAATTGATTATTTTCGTAAGGTTGTTAGCTTTTATATTCCTAACCAACCTATTATACGAATTCAAGCAACCAAACTACTAAAGTCAATCACTGTCATATCAAGTCATAAAGTTATTCGTTTATTGAAAAATGGATGTCAAGCTTTTTTAGCCCATGTCACGGATTTAAATAAAAATACGTCAGATTTGAATGATATTTCTATTGTTAATAAATTTCCTGACATATTTCCTGAAGAACTTCCCGGCCTACCCCCAGAGCGTGAAATTAAATTTTGTATCGACCTTGAATCTAGTACAAAACCCATTTCCAAAGCCCCATATCGAATGGCTCCTATTGAACTTCAGGAGTTAAAAACCCAACTACAGAAATTATTAGACATCGGTTTCATTCGTCCTAGTACGTCTCCTTGGGGTGCTCCTGTTCTATTCGTGAAGAAGAAAGATGGAAGTATGCGACTTTGTATTGATTATCGGGAGTTGAATCATGTCACCGTCAAAAATAGGTACCCGTTACCTCGCATTGATGACCTGTTTGACCAGTTACAAGGGGCCAAATTATTTTCAAAGATTGATCTTCATTACGGATATCATTAGTTGAAGATTAAAACTGATGACATTCCAAAGATTGCTTTCAGAACTCGGTACGGGCATTATAAATTCCTAGTCATGTCTTTTGGATTGACTAATGCTCTTGCTGCCTTCATAGACATGATGAACCGAGTATTCAAGGAATATTTGGATCACTTTGTGGTCGTCTTTATTGATGACATCCTCATATACTCCAAAACCCATGAAGACCATGAGCAACACTTAAGGCTGATACTCCAAAAGCTTCGTGAGAACAAGCTATATGCCAAGTTGAAGAAATGCGAGTTCTGGCTCGAGGAAGTTGCATTCCTTGGGCACGTGATTTCAAATCATGGAATATCTGTTAACCCAGTGAAGATTAAAGCAATTTAAAGTTGGGAGCAACCAAAATCAGTGACCGAAGTACGTAGATTTCTCGGCTTAGCTGGTTATTATCAGAGATTCGTGGAAGGATTTTCTCGAATCGCTACTCCATTAACTCAACTGACTCGAAAAGATACAAAATTTGGTTGGGGCGAGGAATGTGAAAAGAGTTTTCAAGAACTCAAGAGAAGACTCATTTCAGCACCTGTTCTGACAATACCATCTGGCACGGAGGGATTTGTCATCTATAGTGATTCTTCAGGCAAAGGGTTAGGATGTGTTCTCATGCAATATGGGAAAGTCATAGCCTATGCCTCACGACAACTCAAAGAATATGAGAAGAATTATCCTACTCATGATCTAGAGTTGGCAGCAGTCATTTTTGTACTTAAGATTTGGAGGTATTACCTGTATGGAGAGAAGGTGGAGATCTATATGGATCATAAAAGCCTCAAATATTTCTTCACTTTAAAGGAACTCAATATGCGGCAACGACTATGGCTTGAGTTGTTGAAAGATTATGATCATACCATCTAATACCATCCTGGAAAAATAAATGTAGTAGCTGACGCATTGAGTAGAAGATCATATACGGTCACGAGTGCAATATTGTCAACGCAAAGGCCTATTTTGTATGACTTAGAAAGGATGGAAATAGAGTTAAAGACACCAGGGACCCATGTGATGATGGCGAATATACGAGTGGAACCGAATTTAATCGATAAAGTTAAAGTTGCTCAAGCTACAGACCTGGAGCTGATACGTATGAGGAAGAAAGTACAAGAAGGTGCTATTTCGGAAGCAAGAATCGATGAAGAAGGAATACTTCGAGTCAACTCCAGACTTTGTGTTCCTAACAATTCTGACTTGAAGTATAAAATCATGATGAAGGCGCATAACACACCATTTGCAATCCATCCTGGGAGTACCAAAATGTATTGTGATATTCGACATACATTTTGGTGGAGCAATATGAACAGAGAGATAGCGGGGTTTATCTTAAGGTGTCTAACTTATCAATGAGTCAAGGCGGAGCATCAAGTGCCAAAAGTTCCATTGCAACCACTTGAAATTCTAGAATGGAAGTGGGAGCACATTACCATGGATTTCGTTACTGGTCTTCCCAAGGTTTCTCAAGGCATAGATGTGATTTGGGTCATTGTTGATAGATTGACCAAGTCTGCTCATTTCTTACCGATACGAAAAACTTATACACTTGAACATCTTGCTAGTATGTACATAAACGAGATTGTAAGATTGCATGGTATGTCAGTATCCATAGTTTCTGATCAAGACCCAAGATTCACTTCACGATTTTGGGTTAGTTTGCAAAAAGTTATGGACACAGATTTATGATTTAGTTCGGCATATCATCCTTAAACGGATGGGCAATCGGAAAGGACTATTCAAACTCTTGAAGATTTATTAAGACTCTGTGTCCTTGACTTCAAGGGAAGTTGGGACAAGTTCTTTCCATTAGTGGAGTTTTCCTACAACAATAGTTATCAAGCAAGTATTAGCATGGCTCCATTTGAGGCGTTATATGGAAGAAAGTGTCGTTCTCCAGTATGCTGGGATGAGGTGGGTGAAGCAACATTGTTGGGACCAGATTTGGTACGTATGACTACGAAAAAGATTCAAATAATCCAACAAAGTATAAAAACTTCACAAGATCGACAAAAGAGTTATGTTGATCTTCATCGAAAGGACGTGGAATTCAATATTGGAGATCATGTGTTTTTACGTGTTGCTCTATGGAAAGGAGTTGCGAGATTTGGAAAAAGAGGAAAGCTCAATCCTCGATTCATTGGCCCATTTTTAATCCTTGACCGAGTAGGAACTGTGGCCTATAGACTCGCCTTACCGCCAAGTATGTCTCGTGTTCATAACGTTTTTCACAATATCTATGTTACGTAAATATGTGAAAGACCTGAACCACATTATTAAATTAGAACCAGACGAGATAGAGGAAGATTTATCATATGGAGAGTTACCTGTTAAAATCTTGGATAAAAAGAATCATATTCTACACTCCAAGGTTATACCTTAAGTCAAAGTTTTGTGGAGAAACCACGATGTGGAGGAAATGACCTGGGAGTTAGAATCTGAGATGAACTCAAGATATCCTCACCTCTTCGATATACCAGGTACGTACCCTAATTTTGAGGATGAAATTTCATAAGAAGGGGAGGTTGTAAGACCCCAACTTTTATGAATAAAGAATAATTTTTTTCAAAATATATTTTTTGAATGTTATGGTGTGGATTTGTTATAATGTTATAGCTGTGGGTAATATTTACAAATTTTGAAAAGTAAGCAAGTGGTTATATAATATTCAATTGGTCAGGGAATATTTGTTTTAACTGGGAATATTCGTACGACGGCACAATCATTGGTGGACCCCACAACGGAAGTATTGTCGTAGTAAGAAAACGATAGAATTATCTTTTTATAAAAATAATTGGCGGAAGTGTTACCGTTAAAAGCTTGAACTACCCTAGTAGTAAAAGTACGATGTCTGCGCGTGGTTGCATAGTAGCACACGGTATTGATTATTGATGTTTACGTGAGAAGTCACTCAGTTATACTCAATTATTGCTACAGTAATTGTTGCATCATATCTCTCATATTATTGATTCAATTATTGTCACAAAGATCATCATCGCATAATATAATATATTATTAAATCAATAATTGAGACGACAAAGTTATTCATATTATTAAATTACAATATTTACAATGTCTAGAAGTTCTATCAAGGAGAGGTTTGGTCATCTAATTGCGCGCAATAAGGAGAAATCCTTATCTAAAGCCCTCTTTCCTAGAAAGCGACACGGTTGTTAAATATTGTGAATTATAATATTAATGATGAATAAGTTCGTGTTGATTAAAGATGAATTTGATAGTTCCATTGTGTTGGAATTATTAGTGTTAGTGAAAATCGACATTTATTTCGGTATTAATTGATGTCTGGAAGTTATACTGACCAGTCGGGTAATTAACCGGATAAATGAGCAATTAATTGTTATTGATTCACGTGATTATAACAATTTGTTCACATGTGTGTACTATTGATTCACATTCTTGTTACTATTAGGGGAGTTGGTGCAAGATTGACAATACTTGCATGACTAAGTTAAAAATGGAGGTATAGATGGAGGTACTATACTGTAATTTGTATTTTCAAATATCTAGAACTATTGATTCACATGATTTACTATTGATTCACATTATTTACTATTAGGGGAGGTGGTGGAAGTTTGTTAATACTTGCAGGACTAAATTAAAAATAAAGGAAAAGAAAAAGGTATTATACTATAATATTCTGAGCCCCAAAACGTGCAATTATCAAAACTATATTTTCCTATAAATAGAAGCTCATTTCTTCATTATTCTTCACTAATTCACTCAAGTTATAGAGCATTTATTATAGAGAGATAGAAGAAGAGAAGTCTGCTACCTCATCATTCCAATATCCAGTTCTTTCTAAGGTAAGGGGTATTATTTCTTTCGTATTCATGAAGAGAGCTTTTATTATTCCTGTCTATTCGAAGTACCGCATACATGGTAAAATTCTTCTGTTATTCCATTTTGTATTATTATGTTGGAATAACATGTCTATGCGAAGTACCGCATACATGGTGAAATTCTTCTGTTATTCCATTATTTATTATTTTGTTGGAATATCCTGTCGATGCATATTACGCATGACCTGGTTCCATTATTTATTATTCTATTGGAATAACCTGTCTGTGCGGTCTATCGCATGCCTGGTGAAGTCTTCTGTTATTCCATTCTTTATTATTCTATTGGAATATCCTATCTGTGCGTATTACGCATGACCTAGTTCCATTATTTATTATTCCGTTGGAAGAATCTGTCTGTGCGGTCTATCGCATGCCTGGTGAATTCTTCTGTTATTCCATTATTTATTATTGTTAGAATATCCTTTCTGTGCGGATTACGCATGACTTGGTTCTATTCTTTATTATTCTGTTGGAATAACCTGTCTATGTGGATTATCACATGGGTGGAGAATGATCCTTCGTATTCATTCCTTATTAAATTGTGGAAATGATCTGTCTACGTGGATTACCGCATGGCGGGCAAAAATCCATTTGCAGTTTCATATATTTTATTATACTCAGTTGGTTAAAGTTTTGGCTTCTATACTCCATGAAATTAGTGGAATATCCTTGATATTTGCGCTTCATCCAGTATCTTTTCATGGAAATATTCTTCTGAGCATTCTTGAATTTTACTCCACAAAGCAATATCATGTTGACAATTTGGACGTTATTGGTTCCTGGATAAATTAATTTATAAATCTTTAAAATTTATCCTTAAACATGTTTTATTGAATTATTATGTCATTGTCATCATCCTCATTCTTATATTGTGGTGAAAGTCTTCTTAGGCTTACGTGCATAGATGGACTTGGTATGATTATGACTAGGGATTATTCGGTATAATCATGACCGTAATGTGACGCCCCCAAAATAGGTATACATCACCCATTCTGAGTTGTCAAATACATGGTACAGAAACAACTACAACTTTATTAATACAATTGTCGTACAAAATACGACAACACTTAAATTGTGAGTTTAAATATAAATATTGTCTTCTAGACAATATCCTCACCCAAATAAGTCCTCATTATAATTATTGATACATTTTTTTTACAAAAACAGTGAGGACTACTAAAAACAACTTCTAGAACCATCATTCCATACCCCGACTAGTACTCGCTACATTCTCGCCTCCTGAGAAGAAAAATAGAACAAAAAAGAAATGGGTGAGCTCAACTAGCCCAGTAAAGAATATTATGACTAAGATAATATAAAACAAATTATCGTTAGTCTTCAACAGGGAAAAATCTGAGAGAATATAATAGACAACAAGTTTCAGATCAATATTCGCAGCTGAAATAATAATTCATAGAAGAGTTACGTAGAGAATGAAATCTACTATTATCTATGAATTTAAAAGTCCATCATCAATATTTTATCCCTGTAACATCAATCAATATACATCATAAATCAAATATTCATCTTTGCACTACAGGCCAAATATATTCATCAGTTGGTCATGTTCATCTCAACACCTGTTCATCTTTGCACCACGAGCCAAAGATATTCATCATAGAATCATTAATCTTTGCACTACAGGCCAAAGATATTCAGTTATATCATCATTTAGAACTGAGGATGATGAAAAATATTTTAAAGAAAACGAATCCAGTGAAACAAAAGAATAAATATTACGGATTCGTATTTTGGTTTATCCATGTCCAAAAATACCTCATAAATAATCACAGTGGAATAAAATTCAAGAATGATCAAAACATGGATACAATCAAAGCTAGTATCCATAATAGATATTTTGGACGAAAAACAAAAATTTAATTTTTCTGTGAATAGTGCCGTATTCGTGAATAGTGCCGTATACGTGAATTGTGCCGTATACGTAAATAGTAACCCCGACCCAAAAAGTTCCAAATTTGATTAAAAGTTCAGATAAATACTTCGACAAAATGATATTGAAAGAAATAATATCATATATGAAGAAAATAACATCCCTTACCTCAGAAAGAGCGATGCTTAATTGGAATCTTTGGATATAGTCTTTGAAGGGAACTTGCAATAGTATAGCAACACTCAAAGTATCAAAATACTCACAAGAATACGCTCGACAATATAGAGAAAGAAAGAGAGAGAAAACTCTAGTTTCTGGTGTGATTTTCAATTCTAACCTAAGCACCCTATTTATAGGAAAATACTTAGAACACCAAAGCAGAAAATTTAATATAAAAATATTATTTATAAAAATATTATACGCACCATTTGAAATCTGAATTTCAGCATATTTTGCAACACATGTGGGGTTCACCAATCACACAAAACATGTTTTTATCATTTAATGCAACAAAATCAATTCAGACCCAATATTCTGAAACTTCAATAATTCATAATAAATAGCCCTTTATCAGAAAAATTCAAATCTTATGTCCATTCCATATGAAATTTAATTCTCTACAACTTTGCAGAATAAAGTTTTTCCAAATTCCAAACAGAAATTGACCGAAATCCACATACGGACGATTTTGCAGGCTATAATCAAATTTCAGTCAAAAATTGTGTCCACCAACATGTTTAACATGTGTTTAACATTTATAGTAATAAAAATACTATTCCTCCTCATTTATTCATATATCACATATTCATTATAAAAATATCACCATTATTATATTATTAAAATATAATAATATATTTAAATAAATTATTTTATCAGAAAAGATAAAATATCAATTTTCAACAATTGTCACATTAAAAAATTTCTCCATCTATATCCATATAAAATAAATATTTTCCTTATCACAATAAATAGAAGCTCATTCCTTCATTATTTTCTTACGAATTCACTGAAACTCTAGAGAGAGAAATTATAGAGAGAAAGAAGAAGAGTTTTCTGTTACTTCACTACTCTGATATCAAGTTTCTTTTACGGTAAGGGATATTATTTGTTGTACCCGTAAGGGGTATTATTTCTTTTGTATTCATGAAGAAAACTTCTGTTATTCCATTCTTTATTATTCTGTTGGAATAACCTGTATACGCGGGTTACCCTATACTTGGTGAAATTCTTCTGTTATTCCATTCCTTATTATTCTCATTGGAATAACTTTTGTATCTGCCAAGCTACCCTATACTTGGTGAAATTCTTTTACTATTCCAGGTCTTTATTATTACATTTGGAATATCTTGTCTGCATGTGTTTCGCCGGACTGGTTCCGTCTTTATTATTACATTGGAATATCCTGTTTGTGCGTTTCTGGCTTGGGACTGGGTTACGTCTTTATTATTACATTTGAAATATCCTCATGCATGCATTTTACACCTGACTGGTTTAGTTACTTATTATTACATTGGAATAACTTTGTCTATCTGGCAACCGCATGCATGGTGATTTTTCGTTGTTATTACATTCTTTGTTATTACATTAGAACATCCATCGGTCTTGCAATTTACTTTGACCGGTTCCGATTACTTATTATTCTCGTTGGAATAACTTTTATATGCTGAGTACTGCATGCATGGTGATTTCTTTTGTTATTCCATTCTTTATTATACTCGGTTGGTTAAAGTTTTGACTTCTATACTCCATGAAATTAGTGGAATATCCTTGATATTTGCGCTTCATCCAAAGATCTTTTCATGGAAATATTCTTCTAAGCATTCTTAAATTTTACTCTACAAAGAGTATCATGTTGACAATTTGGACGTTATTGGTTCTGGACAAATTAATTAAGTGAACTTGTTTTATTGAATTCTTATATCATTGTCATCATCCTCATGTTTATATTATGTTGAAAGTCATATGTGGCTCAGTGGTGCATAGATGGACTTGGTATGATTATGACCAGGGATTATTTGGTATAATCATGACCGTAATATTACAAATGATGTGATAAAAGTCCTTTTGGCCGTAGTGCATTGATGGACAATTGTTGGCATAATCATGACCATTGATGAATACACGAATATCCTTGGTCGTAGTGCATGAATAATTTGTGGTCGTGATACTAAAGAATATCCTTGGCCGTAGTGCAGGGGTGATTCGATGATGTGGATTATTTATTAAGTTGAGTCTCAGCGATAAAAGTGATGAAAAACCTTTTAAATCATAAAAGATAGTAGATTTTATTCTCTACTTGACTCTTTTAATGGATTGTTTGTTCCGTTCAGGTTAAACTTGATGTTTATTATATTATATCAGTTTAACAACATGCTAAGGCTAATGATAATTTTTTTGCATTATCTTAGTCATAATATTTTTTCTTTGGGCTAGTTGAGCTCACCCTTTCTTTCACTTTATTCTCTTGAAATGAGAATGTAGGCTTGGGACGAGTCAGGGAATGGAGTGATGGTCCAGATGATAGTATTAGCTAGTAGTCCTCACTATTCTGTTAAATAGTGTGACAATAAATGTAATGAGGACTTATTCTGAGAGTGGATATTGTCTAGAAGATAATATTTATATTTAAACTCACAGCTCTCTTGTTGTATAATTAAGATTGTATTTATATTCTGTACCATGTATTTGGCGACTCAGAATAGGGGATGTATACCTATTTTGGGGGCGTCACAAATTTGACCTCCAGGGTTATCTCTGGAAGACGATTCTTCCCTCCTGCAAGGTTAGTAACAGGAATGCAAAATTTTGAGTGTCTACAGATGTCCCTCTTTATCATATTCATGCAATGTAATGGTATGGATAGGATAAAGAATACTAGACACTTGAAATGTGACAAGATAAAGATGATGCAATGTACAACAACATGATGCAAATGTATGATGAATGTGGTTTGTTGGACCATTTTCCAATGGAGTGTGATGACTATTTGCTCCCATGACTTTTGATGGGGATTGGAGTTATCACTGACAACCTTGATGAACTGCTTGGATGTGTGATCCAAAGTTCTCAGGAACTTCCAGGATGTTGACGTTGGGGTTATCACCAAAGTACTTAATCCTTGGTATAGACTTTCCACTGAGGATGTTATTCTCATGTACAAGAGATTCTAGGGGATAGTGCCTGTCTGATGAAGATGTGTATAACATATTCCATCATCGGTCCTCCCCGATGAGGATGTTCTTCCCTGGTTTGTATCGCCAGGTCTTTCCATTGTTCTGTCGGAGTTACGGCCAATAGTTTGTGTTTTGTCAGGGTTACCTGACCTTCGCTGAAATGTGAATCAACGGATACCATCGTTGGACCATTCTTGATGCTTCGTTGGGCTTAATTACCAATGGCTGATGATGTCAAGGCTGTTTGACTTTCGTTAAAATGTACATCAATGACTGAAATCATCGGATGGCTTCCGACGCTTCGCTGGATTTACTTGTCAACGACTGAAATAACGTCAAGGTTGTTTGACCCTCTTTGAAATGTACATCAATGGCTAAGTTATTTGAAGTTTTCGCTGGTGAGAAATGTCTTGGAGTTATTACCCCGAACCGACGGCATCGGACCCTTGTGAGGTATTGTTGAGTGTAGTTTACAAAGGTTGTGATCATTGGTATATTGTACCCTGTGTTTGGGTGAATACCAATGAATGACATGTAGACCCGCAGTTTGGTCTATGAAAACCAGGATTTCAGGCATTTTCGCTCAATCGCGTAGCATCTTTTTTCCTGATTTGACTTTTTCAACTTATGAGACCTCCTTTACAACTCGAACTTGACCAAGCCAGAGGGGTGGGACCCACCTAGGGGAGCCGCAGGTACACCTGCTGTAAGACCCTAAATTTTATGAAATGAAAGCATTCAATTTTCTTATAATTATTATTTTATTTAGTAAATGGTTAAATTGATAAAGTTTAAAGTTAAGGGTGACATTTGAATATTTTGCAAAGTAAGCAAGTTGATATAAAATATTCGTTGTGTCGAGAAATATTCGATTAGTCGGAGAATATTTATTTTAACAGGGAATATTCGTACGATGACACAATCATTGGTGGACCCCACAACGGAGGTACTGTCGTAGTTAGAAAATGACTAAAATATTTTTAAAAATAACGGCGAAAGTTTTATCGTTAAACTGTTGAACTACCCGGTAGTAAAAAGTACAAGATATATCGTGGTTGCATAGTAGCACCACCTGTATTGATTATTGATGCTTATGTGAGAAGTCACTCGGTTATACTCAATTATTGCTACAGTAATTGCTGCATAATATCTCTCATATTATTGATTCAATTATTATCACAATATCAATATTTTATATTATTAAATCAATAATTGAGACGACAAAGTTATCCATATTATTATTTATAATATTGACGATGTCTAGAAAGTTCTATCGAGGAGAGGTTTGGTCACCTAATTGCGCGCCAATAAGGAGAAATCCTTATCGGAAAGCCCCCTCTTTCCTGGGAATGATCTGGTTGTTAAATATTATGAGTTATAATATTAATGATGAATAAGTTCGTGTTGATTAAAGATGAAATTGATATTTCCATTGTGTTTGGATTATTAGTGTTAGTGGAAATCGACATCTATTTCGATAATAATTGATGTCTGGAGGTTATATTGACCAATCGGGTAATTAATCGGATAAATGAGCAATTAATTGCTATTAATTCACATGATTATAACTATTTGTTCGCATGTGTGTACTATTGATTCACATGCATGTACTATTAGGGGAGGTGGTGTAAGATTGATAATACTTGCATGACTAAATTAAAAATAGAGGTATAGATGAAGGTACTATACTGTAATTATTTTTTCACATGTATAGAATTATTGATTCACATGATTGTACTATTGATTCACATGATGTACTATTAGGGGAGGTGGTGCAAGTTTTATAATACTTGCTGGACTAAATTAAAAATAAAGGAAAAGATGAAGGTATTATATTGTAATATTTCGAGCCCCAAAACGTGCAATTATCGAAACTATATTTTCATATAAATAGAAGTTCATTCTTCTTTCAGTCTCACCAATTCACTAAGACCCGCAAGAGAAATTATAGAGAGAAGCTATAGAGGGAAAGAAAAAGAGAAGTCTGCTACCTCACTATTCCAGTAACCAGTCTTCTTCTGAGGTAAGGGATATTATTTTTGTTCAGTATTCATAAGGAATAATTTTTTCTTCTATACTCTGTAGTATGTGAGTAAATATTATTTCGTCTCATATTCCTGATTATACCTTCATTCTGTTAAAGTATTATTTTTATACTCCATGAAATTATTAGAATATCCTTGAAATTTGCGCTTCATCTATTATCGTTTCACAAGGATATTTTCTGCACATTCTTGTTAAATTTTAAGCTTTTCATGTCGGAGTACTGTTCATGAGTACTATTAATTTATATGGTACTATTCATAAAATACTATTCATGGGTACTATTCATAAAGTACTATTCATAAAGTGCTATTCACAAAGTATTATTCTCGAAGTACTATTCACGGGGTACTATTCACTCAGGTACTATTCACTCAGAGTACTATTCATGACAAAAATTGATTTTTTTCAGTCTAAATCATTTTTGATACAATATCATTCTTGAATTTTACTCCACAAAGCAGTATCATGTTGGCAAGTTGATCATTATTGAATTCTGGATAAATTAAATTATAAATCTTTAAAAATCTATCCTTTGCTTTCTTTTAATTGAATTCTTATATCATTGTCATCATTCTCATGCTTATATTGTGATGAAAGTCATCTTTGGCTTACGTGCATAGATGGACTGTTGATTGGTATGATTATGACCAGAGATTATTTGGTATAATCATGACCATTGATGATTACATGAATATCATTGGCCGTGAGTGCGGGGATGATTCGATGATGTGGTTTATTTATTAAGTTTGAGTCTCAAATGATAATGTGGATGAAAACTTTTAAATCATAAAAGATAGTAGATATCATGCTCTACTTGACTCTTCTAATGGATTGCTTGTTCCAATCTGCGCAGCTTAAACTTGATGTTTATTGTATTTTATCGGTTTAACATCATTTGAAGGCTAATGATAATTTATTACGCATTATCTTAGTCATAATATTTCTTCTTGGGCTAGTTGAGCTCACCCTTTTGCTTTCATTGTTCTCTTCAGGAAATGAGAACGTAGCCGGGACTAGTCAGGGAACAGAGTGACGGTCCAAGATGGTGGCTATAGTAGTCCTCACTATTTTATGAAATAATGTGATAATAAATGTAATGAAAACTTCATTGGAGTTTGAATACTGTCTATGAGACAATATTCGTGTAAAAACTCTAAGCTACGTTGTTATCATATTGTATAAAAGAAGTTTGTATTTGATTTATGTACCATGTATTTGGCGACTTAGAATGGGTGATGTATACCTATTTGGGGGGCGTCACACTTGTGGCCAACCGTGGGTGGCCATAAGTGGCCTGTTGCTTTCACAAGTAATTTTCAAGTTACGCCGCATAGAGAATCCGACAGCTCTTCTTCAAATCTGCTGAGTTCGGGCGTCTTTCTGCAAAATCTGTCACCGTACAAGTGTTTTACACTTCCTTGGTAACGTATGCATGTCTTCTTTTCCAGTTTCTATCCGTTGGAAAATGAATTATCACATGAAATGCGTCTAAACACATAGTAGTGAATATACATGCTCATATGACTTGATAAAAAATATTCAACATAGTAAATTTTAGTATTTAACCATGCTGAACATAATGATGTGAAAAATTTTTGACTTTTGAAACAGTCAAATTGACACCTTTTTCTGCTATTTCTTATCCTATTTGAGGACAAATGAGCAAAGGTGGTAAAGTAAAGTAATCCTGGTAATTTAGGCTACCTTTACGGATTGTGACTTTGAAGTTTTAATGTATATAGGATGTTTATAACTATGGGAAGGTGTGCTACTGAATGGCCACCTAGTCATGCATATGTGCATGTGGATAGTCCTATTTACAAAGGAGACTCTGGCAAAATTTTCCAAAAGTCTAGGCATTTGGTAGACATGCATTTTTAACTCTACTGTAAGCGTATGTTAAAGTAATGCATGCATGCATGTATGTAGTCATAAAATGCATTTAAATAGCTCCAGGTTAGAATTTACCATACCCTTTCTGAGGTGATTTGGAGACTTGTGTTCAGATATATGGATCTGTATCAACTGAGTAGTTCCCGCAGGACCACTTCAGGTGTGCGGAGGAGGGCTTCTGATGTGCCTCGACTCCGTTTCATTAGAAAGCCTCGTCGTTTGGCGGAGGCGGTGATCCGTCCTATCCAGGTTGATGTACCGATTGCGGCTCCAACTTCTGCTGCTCATGCTCCCCGCAGGGATCTTCCAGGCATTCAGGTGACGATTCTAGAGCTTCTAGGTGACTTGAGTACCTACCCCTCAGTTTACTTACATGCAAATGAGGTAAAAGCTTGGTTTGATCTTCCTTCTTTCCTATTGATGATGAGCAAAGGTTCTGATGTTGATCCGCTTTTGTGATGTAGGTTCCCGGCTTTACACAGCCTCGAAGGAACTAATTCAGCATACACTCTCTATATCAAGCTCTGCATCCAGATTATCGAGAGATTGTGCATGGTTGGGGCTTTGAGTCATTCTTTTCTATCCTCCCTCGTCGTTGTCCCTAGGTTATCTCAGGGCATTGTCTGAGCGCTGGTTTTACCAGACTTAGTCTCTTCATTTGTTAGACTATGAGGTGATGATGACACCAATGGATTGGCGGTTTATCACTAGTATGGAGTTTGGAGGGGAGCCAGTGCCATGTATTGCGAATATTACCCCCGACTGCCATCAGATCCTTGCTAAGAGTCCCGGCCGAGGCACTCAAGGCAGGATAGTTCGTACAGGTCCTTTGAGCGTAGATGCTATGAGTGGGCTATTGAGTTAGCCCATACCTACTGATGTGACAGTTAGGGATCGCATTCTTCGGCGATTGTTCCTGATAATTATCAGGTGTTGCTTCATAGCGGATAACTCTTCCATGGTGTCAATCGCTTTGATCAGCGCTACACTAGATGTGGACCATATCGGAGAGTATGACTGGGGCTTCTATACCTTCACCTATTTCCTCAGGGGTATTGTGACGCCCCCAAAATAGGTCCACATGACCCATTCTGAGTCGCCAGATTTCACATTATAAAAATCAAATACAAACTTCATTTATATTAATCATTGAATCGCCGTATAGAATACGACCATTAGCTTAATCGTGAGTTTTAATACAATATAGTCTCATAGACAGTATCCAAACTCAAATTATTACAATACCATATAAAATACAGCAGCAAATACTTCAATACCCCAAAGAAGAATGAGAAGATTACTTATCATATTCATTCTAATGAGGTGCCCTTTTGACGCTTTCAAAGTCGGGTTCTCATCACCCTATTGTTGTTCACCAAAATCAATTATTAAGTGACGTATAAAATACGACACCCAGATCTTAGGTACTCAATACAATTATATATTGTATGTCATGTCATTTTATAATGTATTGAGAAACTTCGACAGTCTCGGACCATCACATTATTCCCCTGTTATAATGTTAAAAGTCCACCGACAATGTTTTATCCCTGTAACATCAATCAATAATTCATGTCCACAATCATATGAATAACTCATAATCATAATTGTGGTTCTAAATTCCTCTTCGCACCTGTGATTTAAGATAATTTTCATCACCTATCTTTACCTCAAACATCAAAATCATGGTTATACCAAATCACAATTTCTCGCTTTCATAATCATATTAATTAAATCATCTTTTGCACTACGGCCAAAGATATTCATTATTATCACATCCATGAATTAATATTTCATTGCTGAGACTCAGCTCAATAATTAATCCACATCATCGAATCATCCCTGCACTACAGGCCAAGGATATTCTTTAATATCACATCCATGAATTATTCATGCACTACGGGCCAAGGATATTCATTATTATCACATCCATGAATTATCCATGCACTACGGCCAAGGATATTCATTATTATCACATCTATGAATTAATATTTCATTGCTGAGACTCAGCTCAATAATTAATCCACATCATTGAATCATCCCTGCACTACAGGCCAAGGATATTCTTTAATATCACATCCATGAATTATCCATGCACTACGGGCCAAGGATATTTGTGATTTCATCAACGGTCCTGATCATGCCATAAAATAATTCATCTTTGCACCCTTGGCCGAAGAGAATCCATAGCCATAATCATACCAAAAAAATTGTCCATCAATGCACCACGGGCCAATGAGGACTTTTTCCACATCATTTGTAACATTACGGTCATGATTATACAGAATAATCCCTGGTCATAATCATACCAAGTCTATCTATGCACTACAGGCCACAGATGACTTTCAATATAATATATATACATGAGGATGATGACAATGATATAAGTATTAATCAAACGAAAATAATGATAAATATTAAAGACTTTAAATTTATCCAAATATTATCAACCACTCATAATATAATATTATTAATATAATAACAATATTTTAATTACTTCTTAAACTTATAAACAATTTATTTCAATTGTTTACACTTTACCAAATAATGCATTTAATCATTCAAAAATGCCATACTCATAAGATTTCATCACCAATGATTAAATCCCTCATCAAAAATCTGCATATACCTTATATAGGATTTTCAAGCCCTAAAATTATATTTACCAATTCTTCAACTTCACATAACATATTTAACTCATATGCTCGTAACTAAACTATTCTCATAAAAAATACCAAATCAGTTCCAAAAATTATTTTTTTTTGGGATTAAGCATAATATAGTCCCATATTGAACATATATTTTTCTCAGAATTTTTAAAATTCATTTACTATTTTTCAAAAATTAATTTCTAATTAGTTCCTTAAGAAATTAGCTACCTTAAGTTTAACTCCAGAAATTCTCAAATCTTAGCAGGATCTTACACATGTTAATGTGAGCTTCCAGTTTAAATTTTATGTTCATCGGAGTTATAGAACTCCAGTTATAGCGTTTTTCGTCGGAAAAACCTAAATATTGAAATGGTCATAACTTGCTCATTTTAAGTCGGAATGAGCTCATTTTTGGACATGAGGTACTTTATACCATATAATTTCATGTCCCAAAAGGCCAGAATTTTTCTCACAAATTAAGTGACCGAAAATGCCCTTTTAAAATCTTGGACAGTAGTTTTTTAAGCATTTCCAGATTTTTCATCCTTTACTAAAATCATTCCACACGAAAATCTATAACACCTTTTCCAGTGATTCCACTTGGATAAGTTACAAAACTCATAGACCTAACTCTAGAATTTGACCACACTCAAAAATTCGAAATATAATAGGAGATATGGTCAATTGAATTTCATATTCTATTTTCACCAAAATCTGATTTTTCAACCCTTTGTGATTTCTAAGAAACTTTCATGTTTTCACATAATAACCAACATAACTCATCATAACACTTACTAATACCACATATACCTATGATTTTCATCAGTCCAATGCTTTTATTATGAATTTCATCATAATCCACGTAAACAGATCATTTCCACAATTTAATAAGGAATGAAATATAAAGGATCATTCACCATGCATGTGGTAATCCACATAGACAGGTTATTTCAACAGAATAATAAAGAATGGAATAACATAAGGATTCACCATGCATGAGATAGAGACCGCACAGAAAGGTTATTCCCAACAGATTAATAAAGATTTTACCAGTCCCGCCCAGAAAACACACGTGACGTGATATTCCAATGTAATAATAAAGAATGGAATAACAACGAAATCACCATGCATGCGATAGACCGCACAAACAAAAGTTATTCCAATGAATAATTAATGGAACCAATCGAGCATAATACGCATGCGACAGGGGATATTCGAGCGAATAATAAAGAACGGAATAATAGAAGAATTTCACCATGTATGCGGTACTTCGCATAAACAGGTTATTCCAACATAATAATAAAGAATGGAATAACAGAAGTTCTCTTCATGAATACAAAAGAATAACACCCCTTACAGGTATAACATATAATATCCCTTACCTTTGAAAGAAGAGTATTCCGACTGGTAGGGCGAGGATATACTCGAAGAAAACTTGTACTATGCTCAAAGCTTTCTTAAACTCTAAAGAAATACGCTCAAGATTATAGAAGAAGAATTCTCTCTATAGTTTCTCTCTCTAGAGTTTCAGTGAATTCGTAAGAAATAATGAAGGAATGAGCTTTTATTTATAGAAGAATGGACTGCATAGTAACTAATTCATGAACGGTCCAGATTGATTTACTTTAAACTGATAGTCCAAATTTAAAGCAAAATCTTTTAAATAAAATATAATATATTCTAATTATTGTCTAATAAAATGAACAACTTTATAAAAGTATTATGTTTTATATAAAAAGATTTTCTGTTTTATTACATTAATAATACTAATAAAATAAAACTTCATCATCACTTACTTTGAAAAATTTTTAAATGTCACCCTTAACTTTAAACTTTTATCAATTTAACTATTCACCAAAATAGAAAAATTGAACACTTTTATTTCATAAAATTCGGGGTCTCACAGGTATGCGCATGCATTCACAGGGCTTGACGGAGGCTTGGTTAGGATTTTACCCGTTTCTGCTGGTGAGTATTTCTCTTTTGATTTCCCATATACAGGTTCAGAGTGTTGACTGACAGCAGATGTTTGCCTTTGTGTTAGCAGTTTTGGGCCTATAAGAGGCTCCCATGTTTGCGTCCTATCAGTGTGTTAGGTTTGAAGACCTATCCACGAAGACGGTGATGGCATCACTCAATACTAGCAGAGGTTCCTGTAGCTGAGGGTTTCACCCATTCTCGCCTATAGTTGGGGTTATTGCAGCTGATGCTATCACTTGGGTTCCCTAATCTGGGGAACATTTGATCATTGGGTTCGAGGATGGATTCCCGACTAGTGTCGAGTTCGTGATATCCACCCGCCGGATTCCTCTCTTTACAAATGGAGGATGGGAGCTTTACTTGGGAGAGCGTGCTATTAGGAGCACTACAAGAGAGATTCGTGTACCAATCTTGCCTCATGCTAGGCGTTATTGACCTGTGTCGCAGTCGCCTATCAATGATATCCCATTGATGGGCGTTGATGGCTACAGTTTTTCAAAGGGTCCGTATACTCATGATATGTTCTATCGCTGGTGGTCCCCTCGTACCATCGGAGCCCAAACCCGCGCCACTCAGTTTATGGGGGATATGGTTCCTGGATCCGTGATGATGACAGATTAGATGGCCTATGTTCGAGAACCGACTCATTTGACACAAATTGACAGCTTGGCTCGGCAGTTGGACCAGACACATTTTTTCATCCGGCACTTGGGCAGAGATCCTTTAGAGGCAGATACTTTTGATCATTCCAGCTCAAACGCTGGCCCCTCAGGTGACCCATATGGCTTTTTCGGTGTAGATCCTCCATTGTATAGGCCTAACATCCCTCTTGAGGAAGATCCAGTGACTCAAGAGGAGTTACATCAGGTGGACAAGATTGATGATGTAGACATTGACACCATTGTCTTCTTCTGATGTATATTCTCGCTATATTTTTTGATAGGCCTCTGTTAGATATTTGGTGGTTGCGCCCCATTCTCGCTATATCTTTTGATAGGCCTCTGTTAGTCGTTAGGCATTTGTGCCCCATTTCCCTGTATTTTTAGCAGAGATGATGTATTAGATGATGATGTACTTAGGAATGTATGTATTGTTATTCCCTACATCATATTGCTATCTATTGTTTATCATACATGTATTATTTTATACATATGTATATATGTCCAAAGATATTCAGCATTGACCCATGGATGGTCTTATGATACGGCCCACACAGATGTCTTCCTCGATAGTTAGCCGCATTGATTACACCCCACCAGTATTGGTAGCCTCCCGTCTGAGGTCGTGGTATGATAGCTTGTTACCTCTAGACCAGGTGACTGTAGATCAGTTATTACAGCATTCCATGACCCTCCTGATGTTCCAGGTTTCTGTGGGTTTTGTAGAGGGTATGCTGGAGCATTGGGTACAGGAGAGGCAGGTTTTCTGGTTTAGGACCCAAGAGTTGACTCCCACTTTAGAAGAGTACGAGTGGTTGACGGTTTTTCCCTTAGACAGGCCTTGCGCTTGGATGGCTATCGGTGATATGAGCAGACAGTTCATGACCCTCACCGGGCTGAGGCGTAGAGTAGTACAGGATGAGATTACATCCGGCCATGTAGTGTCCCATCATTTTTTGATAGACAGAATTGGCTCATCAGGCAGTTATGCATGGCACTCTGGGGATTTCACCACGTCAGAGGATCAGTGGCGTATGGCCAGAGTAGATGTACTTATGATGTGTGTATTGTCATATGTGTACATGCCACGGTATATGGATGAGCTGAACATCAGTGTTATCATGGCAGTGAAGAGCTCTCAGGGAGGGTCATACCATTGTGCTGATGATCATGACAGAGACATTGAGATCAACCACGTATTACTACACCCACCTTGTAGGGGTATTTATAGGCAGCTCGGTCATATTGTATTTATGGTTCATGTCACATCTGAGACCGATTGGCACTTTTCGACGACATGGGTATTGTTTTTCCCATGAGATAGTTATGTCTTACTTCTTTTAGCCAGCGGAGTATACAGATGTTATATCTTGGTCGGTGTTCTTAGCAGGGATCGGAGATCCATTTGACATTTTTCCATGTACATGGCTTAGTTCTCCCTACAGCTTCATTACTCATGCACCTGGAATGGATTATCTCCCTTTGGCTGGTTTGAGGGGCATGACCACTTATCACCCACTGGCTGTGATGTCACAGTTCGACCAGTTTTAGGATGTCCATCCTTTTGAGGGGGCATTAGGTCAGCGTTTGGCTTCTCATCACTTATCTGCAGAGGATAGATCCAGGGTGTGTGCATATTGGGATCAGCGTGAGAGAGCTGAGTTTTTTGTTAGTCATCCGGGCTATTCGATAGAGTATTCTACATGGATGGAGACAGAGACTGTATCAGCTGCATTTGTATCCATAGATCCAGGGATTAGTTCTGGTAGTGGAGATCCTATGGAGGATACTACTTCACCCACCGAGGAGGAGCTATTTACTGGGTTGCCAGAAGCTCTTGTTGATTCTCCTAGTACTTCTACAGCTGTGACTCCCCTTTCAGAGTATTTAGCCCAGAGTTTGCATCTTATGACATTTGAGAGAGACTAGGCTAGGGCCTTAATGTTGACAGCTCTTGCTGGGAGAGATGTCGCTCTATCGGAGAGAGATGATGCTTTAGCTCATAGAGACACTACTATTATTGAGCGGGATGAGGCTAGATCATCTAGAGATGCATTAATTATTCAGCGGGATGGTGCTATATCTGCCCGAGATGTGGCTGTTACAGATAATACTATAGTGAGATCCCTTACCACTGGCATTATTGCAAATATGTGCTCATATATTGATGAGCACAGTGTCACCATGTAGTTGGCTGTAGATCAGTTGGCTTGTATAAATACCCTTGGGCAGGAGCTCACAGCTTTACCTCCTTCTTCTAAGAGGGATGCGATGTTAGATTTGATAGCCTGCATATACACTGACTTATAAATAGGCTTGTATTTTCCTGCACAAACTAGCTTAGCCATTTTGTCATGTACAGTTCATATTGTATATATCAAACAACATTATATATGTGACGCCCCCAAAATAGTTATACATCACCCATTCTAAGTCGCCAAATACATGGTACAAAATTCAAATACAACTTAATTAATACAACTGTCATGTAATACGACAAAACATAAGCCGAGAGTTTTAATATGAATATTGTCTTCTAGACAATATCCACACTCAAATTCAATCTTATTACAATTATTATCACACTATTTCATAGAATAGTGAGGACTACTAAAACAACCATTTGGACCGTCACTCCGTTCCCCGACTAGTCCCAGCTATATTCGCATTTCCTGAATAAAATAATGAAAGCAAAGGGTGAGCTCAACTAGCCCAGTAAAGAATATTATGACTAAGATAATGCAGAATAAATTATCGTTAGCCTTCAACAGTGTTAAACTAATAGAATATAATAGACAACAAGTTTAACTACGGTGGAACAAATAATCCATTAGAAGAGTCAAGTAGAGCATGATATCTACTATCTTCTATGATTTAAAAGTTTATCATCAATTTTATCGTTAAGACTCAGCTAAATAAATAATTCACATTCACTGAATTATACATGCACTACGGGCCAATGATATTCATTATTATCACCAATGGTTATGATCGTGCCAACAACTGTCCATCAATGCCCTACGGGCCAATGAGGACTTTTACCACATCATTAGAAATATTACAGGTCGTGATTATACCGAATGATCCCTGGTCATAATCATACCAATCCACAGTCCATATATACACTACAGGCCAAAGATGACTTTCATAACAATATAAACATGAGGATGATGAAAATGATATAAGAATTCTATTAACTGCAAGAAAAGAATAAATTCTACATATTTATAATTTAATTTATCCATAATTTAATAATGTCCAAATTGTCAACATGATACTGCTTTGTGGAGTAAAATTTAAGAATTTGGACCGAAAAGGAATTAATTTTTGTCATAAATAATACCCCAGGTGAATAGTACTTAAGTGAATAGTACCCCGTGAATAGTACTTTGGAAATAGTACCCCGTGAATAGTACTCCGGCATAAAAAAGTTAAAACTTATCAAGAATGCTCAGAATAATATTTTCATAAAAAGATACTGGATGAAGTGCAAATATCAAGGATATTCTACTAATTTTAGGAATTATAGAAGAAATACTTACCATAGTAAGTTTAAACTTAGGAATATGAAATGAAATAATATCCCTTCCATACTATAGAGTATGAAAGAAAGTAATATTTCTTACGAGTATTGAAATAAAATAATATCATTTACCTTAGTAGAAACTGGATTTCATTGGAATATCAGATATTAGTATGAGAAAATCTTACAGAAAACTACACTCAAAATATTCTTATACTCAAAAATAAATACTCACAATACTATAGTAAAAATGCTTAAGATTTTTGGTGTGATTTAGGATGGAGGGTTGCCCTCATTTTATAGTGCAATATGGAAGGAGAAAAATCAACAGCATGCTTAACTTTTCCTTATCAGCCAAACTTTTCAATGCCTAACATCTTAATTTCAATATGGGTGGGGGCCACCCTTTGAAACAAACTTGCAGGCAAAAAATTTCACCAACCAAATGGCCTAACAAATCATTTCTTCCTGCCAAATTCTTATTTCCCATCTTTGAGGGCCCACAAAAGTTAGGCAAACCATATTTGTTAACATTTTTCAAGCCACCAAGAAAGAATACACATATTCGTCCCTTTTATCACATTTATATATATATTATAATGTTATTATTTAAACAATTATAAAATATTATAATAATATATTTGAATGAATATTTTATTGGAGAAATAATTGTAATTCTATAGAAAATATGCCAAACTTTCAACAATTATTTCAAGCTAAAAATTTCTTCATTTAAATCAAAATTGAACCAATATCCACCACATAATAATTAATATTATAAGCTCACAATATCAACAACCAGATCATTTTTAGGAAAGAGGGGGCTTTCCGATAAGGATTTATCCTTATCGGCGTGCAATTAGATGACCAAACCCCTTTCCTCGACAGAATTTTTTAGACATTGTCAATAATGCTAACTAATAATATGAATAATTATGTCGTGTCAATTATTGATTTAATAATATAAAATATTGTGCAGATGATACTATGAAAATAATTAAATCAATAATATGAGATATTGTGTAACAATTACTGGGACAATTATTAAATGAAACCGTGTGCTACTATGCTAACTGTACTTTTGTCAACGGGTATTTCAACAATTAACGGTAAAACTTTCACCGTTATTTTTATAAAAAGATATTTCTGTCGTTTTCTAACTCCGACAATAATTTTGTTGTGGGGTCCACCAATGATTGTGTCGTCGTATGAATATTCCCTGATAAAACGAATATTCCCCGACCAACCGAATAATTTATAACAACTTGCTTACTTTGCAAAATTTATAAATATTACCCACAACTATAACATTATAACAAATTCACACCTTAATATTCAAAAATATAATTCGAGAAAAATTAATCTTTATTTATGAAAGTTGGGGTCTTACAACCTCACCTTCTTATGAAATTTCATCCTCAAAATTAGGGTACATACCTGGTATATCGAAGAGGTGAGGATACCTTGATTTCATTTCCGATTCTAACTCCCAGGTCATTTCCTCAACATCGTGGTTTCTCCACAAAACTTTGACTTGAGGTATAACCTTGGAGTGTAGAATATGTTCCTTATTATCCACGATTTTAACAGGTACCTCTTCATACATTAAATCTTTCGCTATCTCTTCTACTTCTAACTCAATAATGTGGTTCGGGTCTTCCACATATTTACGTAACATGGATATGTGAAAAACGTTATGAACACGAGACATACTTGGTGGTAAGGCGAGTCTATAAGCCACAGTTCCTACTCGATCAAGTATTTCAAATGGGCCAATGAATCGAGGATTAAGCTTTCCTCTCTTTCCAAATCTTGTAACTCCTTTCCATGGAGCAACACGTAACAACACATGATTTCCAACATTAAATTCCATGTCCTTTCGATGAAGATCATCATAACTCTTTTGTCGATCTTGTGAGGTTTTTATACATTGCCGGATCATTTATATCTTTTTCGTTGTTAGGCGTACCAATTCTTGTCCTAACAACGTTGCTTCACCCACCTCATCCCAGCATACTGGAGAACGACACTTGCGTCCATACAACGCCTCGAATGGAGCCATGCCGATACTTGCTTGATAATTGTTGTTGTAGGAGAATTCCACTAATGGAAAGAACTTGTCCCAACTTCCTTTGAAGTCAAGGACATAGAGTCTTAATAGTTCTTCAAGAGTTTGAATAGTCCTCTCCGACTGCCCGTCCGTCTGAGGATGATATGCCAAACTGAATTGCAAATCTGTGCCCATAGCTTTCTGCAAACTGACCCAAAACTGTGAAGTGAATCTTGGGTCTCGATCAGAAACTATGGATACTGGCATTGAATGTAGTCTTACAATCTCATTTATGTATATACAAGCAAGACGTTCAAGTGAATAAGTTTCTCGTATAGGTAAGAAATGAGTAGACTTGGTCAATCTATCAACAATGACCCAAACTGCATTTATGCCTTGAGACACCTTGGAAAGACCGGTAACAAAATCTATGGTAATGTGCTCCCACTTCTATTCTATAATTTCAAGTAGTTGCAATGGACCTTTTAGCACTTAATGCTCCGCGTTGACACGTTGACAGGTTAGACACCTTGAGATAAACTTCGTTATCTCTCTCTTCATATTGCTCTACCAAAATGTATGTCGAAGATCACGATACATTTTGGTACTTCCAGGATGGATTAAAAACGGTGTGTTGTGCACCTCCATCGTGATCTTATACTTCAAATCAGAGTCGTTAGGAACACAAAGTCTAGAGTTTACTCTAAGTATTCTTTCTTCATCGATTCTTACTTCCAGAATAGCACCTTCTTTCACTTTCTTCTTCATACGTATTAGCTCCAGGTCTGTAGTTTGAGCAATTTTAACTTTATCGATTAAAGTCGGTTCTACTTGTATATTTGCCATCATCACGTGGGTCAATGGAGTCTTTATATCTATCTCCATCCTTTGCAAGTTATACAAAATGGGCCTTTGCATTGACAATATCGCACTCGTACCCGCATATGATCTTCTACTCAATGCGTCAGCTACCACGTTTGCTTTTCTAGGATGGTATTGAATGGTATGGTCATAATCTTTCAATAGTTCAAGCCAAAGTTGTTGCCACATGTTGAGTTCCTTTTGAGTAAAGAAATATTTGTGGCTTTTATGATCCATAAAGATCTCCACCTTCTCCTCATACAGGTAATGCCTCCAGATTTTAAGTGCAAAAACGACAGCTACCAACTCTAGATCATGAGTAGGATAATTCCTCTCATATTCTTTGAGTTATCGTGAGGCATAGGCTATGACTTTCCTATGTTGCATGAGAACATATCCTAAACCTTTGCCTAAAGCATCACTGTAGATGATAAATCCCTCTAAACCAGATGGTATTGTCAGAGCAGGTGCTGAAATGAGTCTCCTCTTGAGTTCTTGAAAACTCTTTTCACATTCCTCGCTCCAACTAAATTTTATATCTTTCTGAGTCAGCTGAGTTAATGGAGTAGCGATTCGAGAAAATCCTTCCATAAATCTCCGATAATAACCAGCTAAGCCCAAAAAGCTACATACTTCGGTCACCGACTTAGGTTTCTCCCAACTTTGAATTGCTTCAATCTTCGCTGGGTCAACAGATATTTCATGATTTGATATCACGTGCCCAAGGAATGCTACTTTCTTAAGCCAGAACTCGCATTTCTTCAACTTCACATATAGCTTGTTTTCACGAAGCTTTTGAAGTATCAGCCCCAAGTGTTGCTCATGATCTTCACAGCTTTTGGAGTAGATGAGGATGTCATCAATAAAGACAACCACAAAATGATTCAAATATTCCTTGAATACTCAGTTCATCATATCCATGAAGACCGTAGGAGCATTAGTCAAACCAAAAGACATGACTAGGAATTTGTAATGCCCGTACCGAGTTCTGAAAACAGTCTTTGGAATGTCATCAGTTATAACTTTTAACTGACGGAATGAAGATCATTCTTTGAAAAGAATTTAGCGCCTTGTAACTGGTCAAACATGTCATCAATGCGAGGCAACGGGTACTTATTTTTCATGGTGACATGATTCAACTCCCGATAATCAATACAAAGTCTCATACTCCCATCTTTCTTCTTTATGAATAGAACAGGAGCACCCCAAGGAGACGTACTATGTCGAATGAAACCGATGTCTAACAATTCATTTAGTTGGGTTTTGAACTCCTAAAGTTCAATAGGAGCCATTCGATATAGAGCTTTGGAAATGGGTTTTGTACCGGGTTCAAGGTCAATAAAAATTCAATTTCGTACTCTGGGGGTAGGCCAGGAATTTCTTCAGGGAATACACGTCAGGAAATTTATTAACAATAGAAATATCATTCAAATCTGACGTATTTTTGTTTAAATCCGTGACATGGGCTAAGAAAGCTTGACATCCATTTTTCAATAAACGAATAGCTTTATGGCTCGATATGACAATGATTGACTTTAGGTTTGGTTGCTTGAATTCGCATAATAGGTTGGTTAGGAATATGAAAGCTAACAACCTTACGAAAATAATCAATTTTTGCATGATGAGTAGTTAACCAATCAATCCCTAAAATCACATCAAATGCAAGTATTTTTAAGGAAATAAGATAGACAGGTAATGTGAGGGTACCGATTTGAACCAAACAAGACTTATAAACAGTGGATGTAATGAAGGTTTCTCCCAATGGAGTTTCAACAGATAAGTCAAAGCCTAATTTCTCCGGAGTTAAATTTAAATGTTGAGCGCAAATAGGAGAAATAAAAGAATGGGTAAAATTGATATCAAATAAGGTATAAAATTTGCAAGAGTTTATGATTAGCTTACCCGTGATCACCTCATTCGGATTCCTCACTTTTTGGGAGGTTACGACAAATGCTCTCCCTTGAACTACCGATTTTGTCTTGTCTGGGACGGCCTTTAATGCCTCAATCCCAACTGGACTTAACTTCGATGCACGACAAAATCGGGCTAGGTGACCTTCTCTTCCACAATTGTAACATGCTTTGGACTGCTGCGTACAGTTTGGACTGATGTATCCCTCCCCCCGTATTTGTAACATACGATCGGCGGTCGTTCTCCTTCCTTAACAACAGGTTCTGGTGCTGACGTCTTTCCATCATTATTGAATCTCCTCTTCTTGAAATTTCTACTTCTATTATCTTCGCCATGATTACCACCGAAGTGGTTACCATTTCTGACATGTTGATTCCTTCCACATTTGTTGTCATCGCTTCGATGACTGCTACCACTGGTATTATCGACTTGTCGGCTGCTCTCTCTTGGTTGGTTTGACTCATTATCGCGCTCCAATAACTGAGCCATATTTACAACATCTGAATACAAACACAGTTTATGAGAAATGAGGTATTAACGTATTTTGGGTCTTAAACCTTGCAGAAACATTCGCGTCATTCTCTCCTTATTATCAACCAAATGGGATGCAAACTCGGACAACTCAACAAACTTAGCCTCGTACTGCGACACGGTCATGTTGTTTTTCTCCAGCTTGATGAACTTCACCTCCTTCATGAGACGAATACTTTCAGGAAAGTACTTGTCGTTGAATAATTCTTGGAACTTCTCCCAAGACATCTTCAGTGCAGCAAGCTGAGTACGCTTTACAGATTCCCACTAGTAATCTGCCTCTCCTCGCAACATGGAGCTGGAAAAGGGAACCTTTTGCTCCTCAGAGCATCCCAAGACATCAAATATCTTGGTGATCCGCTTTAGCCACGTCTCCACCTTAAGTGGTTTTGGCTCTCCCAAAAATTTTGGTGGTCCCAGCTCCTTGAATTGCTTAGCGGTGACCGAAGAGTTTCCATTGTTTCCACCTGCATTTTGAACAGGAGTCTCTCTTTCCTGATGTTGCACGAATTGCAGAAAAGCTCCTAAACATTCCGTCGTTCATCATTTGGTTGGTGTTGTTGTTTGCATGAGGATTGTTGCCTTCCTGATGCACATTATCCTGGTTATTGATCGTTGGTGATTCAACGGTCTCATGTTCTCCATTGCTATTCTCAACATTCTCTTATGTCATTTCCAAATACTGCCACAAAACAAGATTAATTGACATGCAACATATTATCCATATATTATGACCGACCAATTAAATAACAAATAAACTTAGGTAGGTCATACTAGAGAAGGAATTACCCGTCTCTCCCCTCCTAGTTCTAGTCTCACATCTTAGCCAGGGATCATATCCCTAAGCTTTGATACCAACTTTGACGCCCCCAAAATAGGTATACATCACCCATTCTGAGTCGCTAAATACATGGTACAAAATTCAAATACAACTTAATTAATACAACTGTCGTGTAATACGATAAAACATAAGCTGAGAGTTTTAATACGAATATTGTCTTCTAGACAATATCCACACTCAAATTCAATCTTATTACAATTATTATCACACTATTTCATAGAATAGTGAGGACTACTAAAACAACCATCTGGACCGTCACTCCGTTCCCCGACTAGTCCAAGCTACTATATTCTCATTTCCTGAAGAGAACAATGAAAGCAAAGGGTAAGCTCAACTAGCCCAGTAAAGAATATTATGACTAAGATAATGCAGAATAAATTATTGTTAGCCTTCAACAGTGTTAAACTTATCGAATATAATAGATAACAAGTTAACTATAGTAGAACAAACAATCCATTAGAAGAGTCAAGTAGAGCATGATATCTACTATCTTCTATGATTTAAAAGTTTATCATCAATTTTATCGCTGAGACTCAGCTAAATAAATAATTCACATTCACTGAATTATCCATACACTACGGGCCAAAGATATTCATTATTATCACCAATGGTCATGATCGTGCCAACAACTATCCATCAATGCCCTACGAGCCAATGAGGACTTTTACTACATCATTAGTAACATTACGGGTCATGATTATACCGAATGATCCCTGGTCATAATCATACAAATCCACAGTCCATCTATGCACTACGGGCCAAAGATGACTTTCATAACAATATAACTATTAAGATGATAACAATGATATAAGAATTTAATAAACTGCATACAAAGGATACATTCTAAATATTTATAATTTAATTTATCCAGAATTCAATAATATCCAAATTCACAACATGATACTGCTTTGTGGAGTAAAATTCAAGATTAATATTGTATCAAAAATGATTTAGACCGAAAAGAAATCAAATTTTGTCATGAATAGTACTCCGGGTGAATAGTACCCCGTGACTAGTACTCCGGTATGAAAAGGTTAAAACTTATCAAGAATACTTAGAATAATATTTTTATGAAAAGATACTGGATGAAGCGCAAATATCAAGGATATTCTACTAATTTCAGGAATTATAGAAGCAATACTTACCATAGTAAGTTTAAATTTAGAAATATGAAATGAAATTATATCCCTTCCATACTATGGAGTATGAAAGAAAATAATATCTTTTTACCTTAATAAAAAATATCCTTGACTAGAATATCGGATATATAGTATTATTACGAGAAAATCTTACGAAAAAACTATGCTCAAAGTATTCTTATACTCAAAAAGAAATACTCACAATACTATAGTAAAAATGCTTGAGATTTTTGGTGTGATTTAGGATGGAGGGTTTCCCTCCTTTTATAGTGCAATACGAGGAGAAAAATCAACTGCATGCCTAACTTTTCCTTATCAGCCAAACTTTTCAATGCCTAACATCTTAATTTCAATATGGATGGGGGCCACCCTTTGAAACAAACTTGCAGGCAACATTTTTCACCAACTAAATGGCCTAACAAATCATTTCTTCCTGCCAAATTCTTATTTTCCATCTTTGAGGGCCCACAAAAGTTAGGCAAACCAAATTTGTTAACATTTTTCAAGCCACCAAGAAAGAATACACATATTCGTCCCTTTTATCACATGTATATATATATATATATATTATAATGTTATTGTTTAAACAATTATAAAATATTATAATAATATATTTGAATGAATATTTTATCAGATAAATAATTGTAATTCCATAGAAAATATGCCAAACTTTCAACTATTATTTCATGCTAAAAATTCCTTCATTTAAATCAAAATTGAACCAATATCCACCGCATAATAATTAATATTATAAGCTCACAATATCAACAACCAGATCATTCCCAAGAAAGTGGGGGCTTTCCGATAAGAATTTATTCTTATCGGCGCGCAATTAGATGACTAAACCCCTTTCCTCGACAGAATTTTCTAGACATTATCAATAATGCTAACTAATATTATGAATAATTGTGTCACGTCAATTATTGATTTGATAATATAAAATATTATGCAGATGAAACTGTGACAATAATTGAATCAATAATATTAGATATTGTGCAACAATTACTGTGACAATTATTGAATGAAATCGAGTGACTTCTCATGTAAGCATCAATAATCAAATATACTGTACAATACATTGTGCTACTATACAACCACACGTATTACTATACTTTTATCAACGGGTATTTCAACAGTTAACGGTAAAACTTTCGCCGTTATTTTTATAAAAAGATATTTCTGTCATTTTCTAACTCCGACAATAATTCTGTTGTGGGGTCCACCGATGATTGTGCCGTCGTATAAATATTCCCTGATAAAATGAATATTCCCCGACCAACTGAATATTTTATAACAACTTGATTACTTTGTAAAATTTATAAATATAACCCACAACTATAACATTATAACAAATTCACACCTTAATATTCAAAAATATAATTAGAGAAAAACTAATCTTTATTTATGAAAGTTGGGGTCTTACAATATATGACAGGGAAATATATTTTGATTCACTTCCCTTGTAGTTATGCCTTGTTACTTGCTTGATATTTGCCTCTTCAGGGTTTATGATCTTGATGTATTCTGAACTCCTCATTGACGGCTGGACATTTAGATGTCTCGGGATCTTTCAAAATGGATCGTTGAATTGTGTGTATCCCCTACCTTCTTTGGTGTCTTGGGACTGGTTTCTGTATGTAGATGTGGAAAGAAGTGTGGCTTTCCTCTCTGAGGTTGACCATACCACAGATGGTCGTCGGTACTCCTTTGCATGGGGGAGCCCAGGTAGTTCTATCTCTTATGGATTGGTGTTTCTCATTGAGGATTCAACCGCAACTTAGATAGTTACCGATTCTCCCATTTATGGGGAGGTCAGGTAGTTCCATCCCTTTGCTCTGAATCCGATGAAATGTGGTGGATTGAAGGATCATCCCAGTACCACTGACAAGTTTTTGTGTTTCGATAGGGGGTAAGACCAAACCATAAATGGCTGCCTACGTACTTCTATTAAAGAGGAGATCAGGTCTGCGTAGTTCGAACCTGGTGTAAGAGGTTCAAAGCTGTATGTGGTAAGGGTGTAGAAGGGTGTCTCTCTATCTTGGTGTCGAGTCCCTGGATGGAGTCTTCCATATTTTGTTCGAGTCAGTCAAGCCGCTCTTTGACATCAATCCGCCATGGAAACCTATAGCCTTGTTACACGGACTTCTGTGGTAGCCATCACATCCCTTGATTTAGTTGCTCTTGTACCTTTAAGAGGGTTAGGCATCTCCTCCCTACCCCTTTGTTGCTCCTTCGTAACATCCAATATGGTGTTTAGTAGTAACGAATGTCTTCGTTAAAACTTTGGTTCAAATACCAATTGTCACAACCTTAGATAATTCTAAGCCCCGTCGTGCAGCCTTTGACAACGATCTCCCTAGAAAGTTGCTAAGTAAGTTTTGCCCCAAGTAAACACCACTTGAACTGTGATAACCCAAATTTTTGAAAAACATTAAAATAAAAATTTAACAAATAAAATTCTTATTAGATGATATGTTAGGTGAGATTGTGATGCATAAGTGAATATGAACTATGCAATATGTGATTTTGGTGTATAATAAATATGTTAGTATTATATATTTATTATATGTAAGCAATTCAAGGAAAAAAAGATGGGTAAGATTAAAATAAGTAAGTTAAAATAATTTATAATATAAAATTATTTTTAATGAGGTAAATTGGTGGCATTAAATATACTTAAGGTATAACCACCATTTTATTGAAAAATTATATATTACATTATTGGATGTAATGTATGTATATTTTAATGTAGTAAGTATATTATTATATTTATTACAGTTAAAAATTTATAGAAGGGAAAAGAAAGTAAATTAGTATACAAGAATTATTGTATACTTTAAATAAATGATATTAAAATAAATTCTAGAGTTGAATTATTTTAATAAAGAAAAGATATTATTTTAATTATAATATTTTATTTACTTGAATAAATTTCCATTTATAAGGTAAATATATTAAGTTATACTTACTATATGTAAATAAATTGATATAAACAATTTATAAGGTGTGAGAATAAATTTATTATTTATTTTTTTATACGTGATGTGAGTACATGTGCATTATAAAGAATATTTGCAAGGTGATAAATATAAATATATATTTATTATATGAGGAAATAAAATTGTTGAAGACAATTTGCGTAATGAAGCAAAAAAAAGTGGTTTAAGTATATAATATATTTATATACCTTACCCAAGAGCATTTAAATAAATTCTTGCAAGGAATTATTTTAATGAGGTGAGAATATTATATTTTATATAATATCTAGTAAATGTATAATTTATTTTATGCAGGAAATTATGTTTAACACATTTATTTTAAGTATATAAAATGAGAATGTAATAAAAACATATTACGTTATGTTTTTATTTTGGTATATAATATAAGAATATTATTAAAGAGATTAAGTTATTTAAGTAATAACTTACTAAATAGAAATCAAGTTAGCAAAATTTGAACCAATAAGAATTTAGAAGGGTGAAAGAGGCGGAAGATGTTTCAGACAATTATGGAACATTAAAGTCTCCTTAGTTAGTATATAGAAATCCTCATTCAAAAGCCTCAACAAACAAAACAAAAATAGAGAGAGTGAAGAGGGAGCAAGACAAGAGAGATTCATATTGCTTGAGCAATTGAAGCAAGCAAACAACAAAACAAGCTCCTACAAACCTCTATAATCATCATACTTCATCCTCTCCACCAAAACATTCATATTTTCTAGAGAGAGAAAGAAATGGGTGGAGTGATTTTACTTGATTTAAGCTACGGGAGTGTTCAAGGAGAAAGGAAATCAAATTCTAGCAGGTGCTAGCACATCATCTAACATCTTAGAAGAAGAAAATACAAGAAGTAAGCTCTTAAAACCCTAACCTTTCATTTTAGTTCTTAAACTCCTCATATCTTGTTAGATGTTATTTTGAGTTTTATGAATTGTGAAATATCCTAAGAGTGAGATACAGATCTAGTATGTGTTGTGTAGAGTTATAAGGAGAAAAACATGGGTGAATACCGAACTAAATGGCTATGAACTCAGCCCACAATTTTGTCGCACCCATTATGTTCGATTAAATTACTAAAAGAGCAATTTTGCCTAAAAACCCATAGTTAGGCGAAGCTAAGACCTGAGTTTGATTCATACATGTTATATATAATTAATTAAAAGATATGAGCAAAGCAAATCAAGAGAGGGAGCATTTTTGAGACAAAATAAAAAGTCCGAGATATTGTGTGACTGCTGACCCTAAAACATAAATTCGAGAATAGTATATGTTTCCAGAAAATTCTGGGCTTTTGGGGTATTATAGTACACTGAATAAGCTTTTCATAGACTCCAGAACGGACTAATTCCAATTTCGGAGTAAAGAGTTATGACCATTCAAAGTAGTCGCGTCAAAACTGTCCAACCAATTCCGACCAGTCCCCTTTGCACGAAATTCTGGATTGATGTGTTCGGAATTTGGAAAAAGTCAGTAAGTAAGAGTTGTAGCCTCGGAAGTTAGCTTCGCGTAAAATATTTTGAAACGAAAAAGTTATGACTGTTTTAGCGAAAGAGGGTAAAGCTGAAACGAAAGTGAAAACTGTTATGAACGCATACTTTTGGCGCTATGTTTGGACTGCCTAACAAGTCCGAAATGGGAGTTTGATATTTTTTAAAAATAGTCTCATATGATACGAAAAACATACTGAAATTTAGAATCGATCCGATAAACGAGCAAGGCGTGAGGAAATCGCAAAGTAGGCAACTCGTTAAGCATTTAGGTAGTAGGTAAGCGGCCTTGGCCACCGGCACTTTTCTTTGTCTTGTTTCTTCTTTGGAGTGATTTTTGAGCTCCGCTTCAGTTAGTTTCCGTGGTTTGTTTTCGCGGATAAAAATTTTAAAAAAATACTATGACATGAGGTCTATAACATATCATAAATTCACCGCGATTTGATTAATGGTTTAAGAATTAAAAATGAGCGAATGAGCATGTCAGAACTTAAAAACAAGCGACGCCGAACATATCCGACATGAAGCTGTTTTGACGTTCGACATTCCGGATCGTATTTGGGCTAAATTTTAGGCAACATAAAGCCTAATAAAGACCCGAAGTATTGAGGTTATATGATACTTTATGCCATGAAAATTCATTCCGGGCATAAAGAATGAAATAAAAATGTAAGGTAATTATAAATTTACATAGATATGTAAATGTAAGTCGAAAATGACACATAAAATGGTTTTATAGCGAAACTAAAATCATGAAACCATTAAAAATAATAATGGTTATGAAATTAATGAAATGAAGGTTTCCGGAGTTCGAAACGAACATTTTGAACGAATAATTATATAACGATGCATATATATAGTTATATATATGCGAAGCGAGAAAGCGAATTATTCGCGAGATAAAATGCGAAGCTAAGTTGCTTATGAAATAAAGCATTCGTGTAAGAGGGGATATGATGATTTAACTCATGAATTGTCAAAAAGGAATAAAAATTATATAAATAAAAGAAATAATATAGTAAGTTGTGTTTTACTATAAAAGTTATATATTAATCATTTAAATCCCGACTTTGCAAGTAAAGGCAAATGATATTTTTAAAATGGAATATGGATGGTTTAAGCTTCAAGATGTAAAATATTTACATACTAGCTGTACCCGTCCGTGCCTCCGGCACTATTTAGCTTTGGACGGTGAGATTTATCCCAATTTTTTGACGGTCCTGATGATTTTGATCTTTGAGCGGAAAATTCAAGTTGTGTTGTGTTTTGTTATATAGATTAAAAATGTGAGAGACCTTTATTGTGCATAAAAAGGTTAAAATGAATAAAGTTTCTAAATAAACCAAGATTGGTTTTAAGATGAGAATAAAATATTATAGTTTATATATACTAATAATCATGGTTTATATATATATATATATATATATATATATATATATATATGCATGCTTTGTTACATAAATGGTTACCTAATATGTGTGTATATGTAAACACGATTGTGTAGGAATTTTGGAAAGAAGCTAAGTTAAGTTTAACGGTAATCTCCAATCAAGGCAAGTTTCTCAGTTTATTTATGTGGACTTATAATTGCTATAAATAATTGTTAGCATGCCTTATGTTTATAGATATGTGATGCCTATGAACTGTATTAATTGCTTTGTAAATGATGAAGGTCAAATTATGACAAATTGTTGAATTGAGTCGGGGTACTCAATATACATGTGCAATGAATGATAGATGCAATTCATGTGTAGTATGTTATGGTGTGTATGTTACTACTAGTAGAATTTAAGTTTGATGATGCGATTGTAATATGTTTGAACTAAGAATATAAATGCATGAACTGAATGTGAAACCTATGTGCTACGTGATGCATGATAGGTTGTTAGACTTGTTGGGTCGTCGTGCTCAATCTTGTTTAATTTGCAGGTTAAAGTTATGATGTGAACCCTCGTGATTAAGAGCGCGTGAAAAGAAGACTAGTTGTCTTTAAACCCTGATTATGGTAATTTACATGTGTAAACCTCAAAGAAGTAAAATTTTAAATTATTCTATAAATGAAGTTTATTTGTTCTGAAATAAGGATATGTTTGAAAGAATGAATTGTATATATATTCATATCTATCCAGATTAAATAAATCATATAATAAATATGATTTTAATATAAAGAAGTATCGTAAAGGTTATGATTTAGGGAACGAAAGTTGTAAAAAGAAAAGTTTTAAAATTTATTCTGCAATTTTAGCTATTTTAACATTAAATAATGTTTTAAAGCTAGAAGAATATAGTATTAACACACAAGATCGGGATGAGAAATAGACCTAATTTTGGGGGCATTACAAGTTGGTATCGAAGTCGTAGGTTGTAAACCATAGGTAGACGTACCTTAGGCTATAACCTTATAGATGAGGATAAAGATGATAAACTCGAATAGAGTTTAAGTGATAAGAGATGAATTTTTGGAAATTTATTATTAAGTAAAGAAGAAGATAAAGAAGATTCAAAGAAGAATATTGAAGAGCTATAAGGATAAGAATCCGGAGTTACCTGACTCCAGTAATAAAGATGAAAAGTGATAATAAATAGATGATGTATATAAGATGAAAAGTGTAAATAAAATCATAATATAATATGATTAAAGAGAAGAATAAGAAGATCGTAGTATAAAATGATTATAATGATAAGAAATAATTGCAAAATAAGATCACGACGTGATCAGATTGAATTGTTGAATAACATATGATATGTTAAACGATTAAGAAGATATAGTTTGTCGCTATAAAGAGAATGTACTATGAAATGGTACGATGTAAACTCAGGTAAGAGTGGTAAATGTTGAGATAGGGATTAAATGAAATTTGTATTGAGTAAAGAGGAAGCTATGATTATGTGGGATTTCAATTGAGGACTCATGTGATAGCTGAGTTGTACAAACCTTTGTATGGGCAAGGGTTTTGTGCTTGGTCTACGACTACTCAGTTTATCACATTGATAATCATTGAAATATTGGAGTCGCGCTATCGATATACATATGAAGAGAAGGTGATTCTTTTCTCATATTTATATTTGATAGTTAGAGAATATTAAGATTAGGTACGAGTTCTTAATACTCATACTTATGGTAAGTTTGTGATTCATAATCGTATGGTACATTTTTGAATCCCTAAGCGTATGGACAATTCCTGATTGGTTCTTGGACCACATATTGCTAGGACAAGTTCCTAAACTCATATTATTGTGGTAAGTTCTTGAACTCATAACGTGTGGTACGTTTGATGAACTATAGTGGGGTATGGAAGAATTGTTGATTGAGAACTGAGGATTTTCAGTATAGTAAGCTTTAAGGATGGTAGAAATAGATAGAATTATTAAGCAATAGAACATTGGAGAAATTGAAGTTGATGGTGGAAGCATAGGTATTCCAAATCTTCTAGCTATGTTAGACTTCGAAATTTTTGACATCAAGCTAAATTCACATTGATTTGCCTTTAAAAATACAAATGAATTTTTGTTATCAGCATCATACGGTGACAAGGGTGTGTATATGACTGTGAGCCACTAACATCTCATTATCTGTTGCGACATGATAACACTAAAACTGATTTTCAATGGTTCTGAACCGTTTAAAGAAGAGTCTATGCTAATTGCTTCAGCTAGACAAAGATGATTTGAAATATATCAAAATATATTTTATATATCATCAATGCATCATGAAACTTGGTGCAGAGATGATAAAAACAATGAAGTCATCAATGTAGTATTGCCTAGTGTTGGATGTGATCTAAGGATCGTCAACCCACTATGGTATGATGTAGTATGACAAAGTCACAAAATGACGGAATCCTAAAACAGACTGTCAATACAATGCGGTATCATGACGTCATAAAATGATTTTCAAAATTTTGAATCAGTTAAAGAAAACTCAATGCCAATTAAAGTGGCTAGGAAAATGTTTCGATTGATGTTTGAATTATTGGTATATGTCTAAGCTATTTGATTCAGCTAGAAAAATGTTCATGAAAATTCAAGTATCTCTTTGAGAATTTTTCCTGAACCAAATTGTTTTGGTGAGGAATTTTATGCTAAGTCTGAGGTGAACAGCCCCGAATAAGGGGGATATACAGATTGGATAATATATTCCAATCTAAGAGCACAAATAGTCGCTACACATGATTAATACGTTGTGCACGACGTAGGGTACGGTAGGCTGATCACCTAACGTACATGTATGGGTAGTTTACCTTCTTCGTGATTGTAAACATACCTAGTACATCATGTTTTTAGATTTGTTTTTAGATTTGGTTGCGGTGCATACCGTTAAACCTGAGAGATCATGGTCTATATGACCCCTCAGCATGATATGAAAAGTTTTTAACTCCTTAGAGAGAAGTCATGATAGAATGTGATGATGGGAGAGATCCTCATAGAAGGAGATATCATGTACTTGTTAATTGAGAATATAGTCAGACATGATTAGATAAATGTTAGATTAAAAACCTATTTTTTCTTTGGGATAAATAAAAGGAGCATAGATTAGTAGACTGTAATTTCGAAGACGAAACTCTTAGAAGAATGGGTGAATGTGATAACCTAAATTTTCGAAAAACATTAAAATAAGATTTTAACAAATAAAATTCTTATTAGATGATATGTTAGGTGAGATTGTGATGCATAAATGAATATGAACTATGCAATATGTGATTTTGATGTATAATAAATATATTAGTATTATATATTTATTATATGTAAGCAATTAGTAGGAGCAAATTATTAAAGGAAATAAGATGGGTAAGATTAAAATAAGTAAGTTAAAATAATTTATAATATTAAATTATTTTTAATGTAAAATAATTAATGGCATTAAATATACTTAAGGTATAACCACCATTTTATTGAAAAATTATGTATTACATTATTGGATGTAATGTATGTATGTTTTTAATGTAGTAAGTATATTATTATATTTATTACGCTTAAACAATTTATAGAAGGAAAAGAAAGTAATTAGTATACAAGAATTAATGTATACTTTAAATAAATGATATTAAAATAAATTCTAGAGTTGAATTATTTTAATAAAGAAAATATATTATTTTAATTATAATATCTTATTTACTTGAATAAATTTCCATTATAAGGTAAATATATTAAGTTATACTTGCTATATGTAAATAAAGTGATATAAACAATTTATAAGGTGAGAGAATAAATTTATTATTTATTTTCTATACGTGATGTGAGTACATGTGCATTATAAAAAATATTTGCAAGGTGATAAATATAAATATATATTTATTATACAAGGAAATAAAATTGTTGAAGACAATTTGCGTAATGAAGCAAAAAAAAAAGTGGTTTAAGTATATAGTATTTTTATATACCTTACCCAAGAGCATTTAAATAAATTCTTGCAAGGAATTATTTAAATGAGGTGAGGATATTATATTTTATATAATATCTAATAAATGTATAATTTATTTTATGTAGGAAATTATGTTAACACATTTATTTTGCGTATATAAAATGAGAATGTAACAAAAAACATATTACGTTATGTTTTTATTTTGGTATATATATATATTAACAATGTTCTAAAAGGCGCTAAAGCGAGCAAAATGAGGGGCTTAATACGCTGGGGGGCCTAAAGTAGATTTTTTATTTTAAGCCAGTTTTAATATTTTATCTTACATTTATCCAAACAAAACAATAATATAAAACAAAATAATATATAATAAAGATAATAAAAGCCTTTGCTTAAAGTTCAAACACATCCATATTGCTAATGTCAAAGTTCAAACACAAACATGCAATTGTTCAAAGTTCAAACATATTTTTAACGTATTAGTTTTATTCATAAACAAGATTGCTATTAAATAATAAAATTTAAAATTTCAAGAATTTAACTCAATATTAAAACTTAAGAAACTAAATTTAAGAATTATATTGAATTAAACTAAATATTATAAATGCATCATCATTTATATAATTTGAAGTTGGTACAAGTTCAAAATATTACAACTATAATAAAATTATCCATTTTGACTTGATATTGTTCACTTCTTGTTGTGATTTGATATGCTACAACATGTATTATGAATATGGTAAATCATTAGAAAAATAAATATATCAAGATTTGGTTTAAGTAGTTATTAAAATAAAAAAAATCTCTCCGCCTAGGCCTCGCCTAATTTTCTAGAGAGATTTTTTTGCTGCCTTGGGCCTAGGTGAGGTGTCGGGGGGGGCTAGCACCTAAGCGGGGTGCCAAGGGGGGGCCTAGCGCCTAGGCGGGACCTAGGCAAACCTAGGCGGGGATTTTTAGAATACTGTATATTAATGATTATATATATATATATATATTTATGTATTTTCAAGAGGGTAAGAATTATTAAAGAAATTAAGTTATTTAAGTAATAACTTACTAAATAGAAATCAAGTTAGCAAAATTTGAACCAATAAGAATTTAGAAGGGTGAAAGAGGCGGAAGATGTTTCAGACAATTATGGAACATTAAAGTCTCTGTAGTTGGTATATAGAAATCCTCAATTTACCAACTCTTCCTTATTTTGTGCCAGATTTTTAGGGAGTTGGTAAATTATTACCCCCACTTCATTTACTCACTCCCATCCGTTCCTTTTCATTCTTTAAAAGCCTCAACAAACTTCCTCCTTCCCAAATTACAAAACAAAAACAGAGAGAGTGAAGAAGGAGCAAGAGAAGAGAGATTCATATGGCTTGAGCAAGATTGAAGCAAGCAAACAACAAAACAAACTCCTACAAACCTCCATAATCATCATACTTCATCATCTCCACCAAAACATTCATATTTTCTAGAGAGAGAAAGAAATGGGTGGAGTGATTTTACTTGATTTAAGCTACGGGAGTGTTCAAGGAGAAAGGAAATTAGATTCTAGCAGGTCCTAGCACATCATCTAACATCTTAGATGAAGGAAATCCAAGAAGTAAGAGCAATGAATAGGACCCAAGAAGTAAGAGTAATGAATAGGAAGGAAATCAAAGAAGTAACCGAGATACATGATCTAGTAGGAAATACAACATGAATAGGAAGAGCAATGAGTATGGTAGAAGTGAAAAAATTAATATCACAACACATGATCTTTGGCCCCACTATCAATGATCCACTGAACACCAGTTCTAATAGAATGAGTATGTAATGAAAAAGCAATATCTGGTAGATGTTCATCAGGGATAGAAAATTCTTTGTATCCTTTGTCAATAAGGCTGAGTAGGTGATCAAATTTTGCTTCTAATTACTCAAACCTACCATGATCCTCAGAAAAAGCTTCCTCAGAACAAACTTGCATTGCTTTGGATCCAGTATAAGTAGAATTCCCTTAAGGAAAATTACTAGTAGCTTTCTTATGTATTCCATGTGTGTTACCAATTCCATTAGATTGATTCTTAGGTTTGTTATACAATGGATGCCCTTTAGGGTAACCATTAAGTTTGAAATAGGTCTCCTTAATATGATTCTTTCCATAGCAATAACTGCATTCCATGCCTTCCTTAGGAACATAAGGCTTAAAATGAGAATTATACTGAGCATTAGTAAATTTCTTCCTGTTTTGAAAACCAGAACTAGAAGTAAAAGCCATGACATTAGTGTTAACATTTTCAGTCTGATATCCCTGCCTTTGTTTTTCATCTTGTTTGATCAATGAGTATGCATGAGTCACTGTAAGTAAAGGACTCAGATCATAAGAATTTGGCCTCTTGCAGTTGCAAAGCTATCATGTAGTCCCATTAAGAATTGCATTAATTTTCTCCTCTATTGTTGTTCATCTTGTGCTTTAAATGCACCACATGTACATTTAGGCACTACCTTAAGAGCAGCATGTTCATCCCACAATCCCTCTAACTTGTGATAATACATATCAACAGACAAATTTTCTTGTCCCGGAGTACTTATGTCTTTTTCAAGTTCATAAATTCTATGGTCATCGGTACTTCGAAAAACGTTCAATTAATTCAGTCCATACAGAGAATGCAGTTTCAACAAATTTCATACTGTCACTGATTTCATCACTAAGAGTATTCATTATCCAACTTCTTATCATATCATTCACACGCATCCATTGATTCTATAATGACGAATTATCAGCAGGTGTAGGATATGTACCATCAGTAATTGACATCTTATTTTTAGCAGACAAAGCAATTTTAATCGATCTCTTCCACATAGAAAAATTCCCAGCACCAATGAGTTTCGTTGAGATTAGAATAATGCCTAGATGATCATTGTTGTGTAAAAACAAGGGATGTGAATTAGATTCAAAACCACGAACAGCTTCAGTATTCTGCTCTGATCCTTCACGAGTACTTGATGCAGAAGCCATGATTGATTTCTTCGATCAACAACCATTAGCGAAAAATGATTGAATTGATTGAATCTGAATACTACAACTGAAATAGAAATAGGTTTGGACTATTTGGAATTATTTAATCTGGAATGATCTGGAATTGAATATTTGATGAACATATGTCAAATAATGAACAGAAAATAGCTCTACACGAGCCCTAGCTTTGATACCATGAAAACAATGAAAATCTCATTATACCAGTTGATGGATTGAGAAAGATTCTCTAATTCATTAATCTCTGAAAATTTATACAAAACTAACTAAACTGTATTACTTCATTCTATTTATACTAACTAGCTTGCTTAGAAATAAAGCTAATAAGTTAGCTAGCTGTCACTTTCATGTGATCAGCAATATATTCCTATGTTTCTCAGCACCATCATAAGGACTAGCTGTGTCAACATCTTTATCATCATTCCTTCTATTCCTTGTTGTTGTATTAGCTATATTTGAGCATAGACAATTTCACTCTCTTAGTGATATGTTGTTGCGACTGTTGTGCACATTTAATACTTGTTGCTGATGCTGTTGGTGTTGGTGCTGGACTATCTTAATAAAACATCGTTAATCATTTGATATGTATGTCACATATCCTCCATATATAGCCAATTTAAATGGCAATACAAGAGAAGTATACATTAGAAATAAGGAATACTACAAGTATAAGTTATGTTGATTATTGATGTCAAAAAGCACAACTCCATCACTAGATTTGCGCTTTATAGGTCTTATATAAGCCCTAATAATATGGTGTTAATATATATGTGACTAGCACTAAAATAGAGATTGAAACATGATACCCCGACTTGGTATAACTTGAAACATAAATATTGGCTCTCTCATTATGGCCAAATTAACAACTTGAAACAAACAAAAACAACCAAAATAGCATTAAAATTCCATAAAATTTAACTCATCTTTTAACAATGTTAACATTGTTTTATATAGATTAAACTCATCTAATTTTATCACCATGTCAGAAAGAATACCCAATAGATTAAACTATATTGACAGTGCATATATAATATCAAAATGATACAGAAGTAAAATGCAGTAAAACTCATCAGCTTTCATGTATAGTATTTGTTTAATCTCTCTAATTGGTTAGTTCATTCTTTTATTATAAATACAATCCACCCTAACATAACATTAGTTTTCTATTATAATCACATTGCTAGCTTCTTTCTCTTACAAGTTTTAGGTGAAGAAAGAACTCCCCACAGCTAAAGAAAGATGATCAGCAAGCCGTTGATTCTGTAATGCTAAAATCAATTGAAGGAATCCCAGACTTAAAAGCTTACATGTGTAACACAAATTTTTGCGGAAAATATGATCACCAGAAATTTGAAATTGTAGATTGAAAAGTAACACAGGTTCAAAATCATTACCTGAAATTACAGATGGATAAATCCATAATTATAATCGTCGTGCGCCAAAGGCCATAAATTGGTATTTTGGGGTGCCAGAAGAATGATATAAAGAAGAGTCGAATAAAGAAAGTGAGAGAGAGAGAGAGGCAGAAAGGGGTCGATCCATTTTTGATAAAAGAATTGCAATGGACATGAGCCCTACCTTTCTACCACCTATAACCCAAAAAAAAAATATTAATTTTATTTTTCAATAGCTTGAATAAAATGTTAATTAACATGTAAATATATAGGTACCTACCTTGTTATGTATTTTCAGTCCGTCTGACAATTATGTAACAAGAGAATCCCATCTGGAGGGCTACTGACTCGGAATAGACACAACCCAAAAAATGGGTTTTTGTAGGTTATTTGGGAGGTCCCTAAAGTGACTTTCATTCTTGCTTGAATATATAGGCTATAGTAATAGTGGTGAGTCTCCATTGAATCTCTGAGTTTCTTTTCATAATTATTTTTAATTTCAAAATGTCTTCTGAACATGTTGATGAAAAGAAAATGAGAATCAAGAATCTTCATTTCAAATGGAGGTAAGTTTGTGGTTCCCACAACAGTGTGAGCAACCACGAGTCTGGCGACTGGCGACTATCCCGTGGAGGTGTAAATGAACTCTATGGTTTGGATTGAAGAAATTTAGATGGAGGGTTATGTTGTAAGAAAAAGGTTTGCTAGTATTATCAAGGTTAGCCTCGTGGAGGCTAACGCTGGAAAAGTTTATTTTAGGGGGTTGTGGTTTGTAATGGAAATATAGGTATAGGGCTAAAGCTAGAAGAACAAGAATTCCTATCATCACTACTCGACCTACATATTTACACAACCTACCGCACTGATTTTGATCAAGAAAATCTACATGTGTTCGATGATGTAGTGTGGGGTACTGCATGTTAGAATTGGAATTAGAAGCAAGTTGTTGTGGGATTGGAACTGGGGGGTTAGGGTGATCAAGTGCATGTGCATGTTCTATCTCTAGCATAATGTGTTAATATTATATGCACGGGTGAAAGAAATAAAAAACCCCAGATGAGTGATTTGACAATTAGTGACAATCAGTGAACAGAGTCTTGAAAAAAAAAATTCCTAACTTTCGAACAGAATCACAAACAGAATAAGGAAAACAAAATCAAAAGTAACTAATCAAATGAGCAGAAGACTTTTAGCTAGCGATCAGTCTTATACTTGAAGACTTTGAACACATGTATTTTATATTATGTAAGGAATCAGTGGGATTCCCCAGTGGTGCACTTAAATTTAAGAAAAAGTAACATAGAAATGCAGATAGCAGAGAAAGGGAGAGAGATTTCAGGAGTAGGGAGCAAGGAAGCAAGTGACTCCATATATATATAACCGCATGTGCATGAACTCAACTTGAAGAGCTTGAAGAGGGAAAAAAGTATGTGCATGAATTCAACTTGAAGAGCTTGAAGAGGGAAAAAAGTATGTGCATGAACTCAACTTGACGAGCTTGAAATATAAGTCACTCGTGTGAGACTATTTGTGTTAATGTGCTTGCAGTCACCTTGATTCTCTTCATGTAATAATAATAATTATTATTATTAAAAAAGTAATGAAGGACATAACAAAGTACTAATAATAATAATAATAATAATAATAATAATAATAATAATAGTGTTATATTAAATTAACAATATTTGGATTGAAGAAATGAATTAAAGAAATACCAAAAAATATATTTTTCATGAAACAAAAAAAGGTTCATGAAAACAAGTTGTCATTAATTTTGACGTTTTTAGTAACTTACTCAAGTAGTGTAGAACAAAGGGAGTAAATTTTTTGTTTTTTTAGAACACAGGTAGAAAAACTACTACTAATATTTAGTGGTTCGGTTATTACTTTATAATTTGGTCAAATTAATTTTTAAGTAATTTTCCAAATCAGAACGTAAGAAACTCGCTAGAATTTATTATCATTTATGTATTGTTTCAAAAAAAGTCCCATTTAGAAAATATATTTAGAAAACATCCATTTTTGATTTCTTAATTATAAAGTTAGAATTACGCAAGTGTGAGATCTAGTAGTCATTCATGTTCATGTATGTAACTTTTTGTCCATATCATACGACACTTTAAGAGGTGGAAAAAAGAAAGTAAAAATTTGAAAAGATTAAGAAAGAAGAGAGATGGAGAGGAGTTAGTTTTCTAACATGGTCCTACTTTTTTAATTTTTTTTAGATACATGTCAATTATATTCTTCTTATAGAATGTCAATTACATTCTTGCATTTTGTTATGTGGGGTCATTGACTATACAAAAAATAATGAATACAGCTGAGTAATATGTAATGTTTCTATTAAGAGACAGTAGTTATGTCAGATAACCTTCTTAATAGCTTGGGTATTTTTGTTTGAGCTGAGCTGTAGGTTGCCATGAGCATGCTATATGTTGAGGATGTATAAATTAATAACCGAACAACCACTAAATATTAGTAGTAGTTTTTCTACTTGTGTTTTAAAAAAACAAAAGATTTACTCCCTTTGTTCTACACTACTGAGTAAGTTACTTAAAACATCAAAATTAATGACACAACTTGTTTTCATTAACCTTTTTTTGTTTCATGAAAAATATATTTTTTGGTATTTCTTTAATTCATTTCTTCAATCCAAATATTGTTAATTTAATATAACACTATTATTATTATTATTATTATTATTATTAGTACTTTGTTATGTCCTTCATTATTTTTTTAATAATAATAATTATTATTATTACATGAAGAGAATCAATGTGACTGCAAGCACATTAACACAAACAGTAGTCTCACACAAGTGACTTATATATATGCACTGGACTATTATTTTTTTCCCTCTTCATACTCATTACATCCGCTAGTTTAACTAACGGATATTCTAATTTTTTTTTCAATCCGCTAGTTTAACTAGTGGAAAGCAAGTAATATTTTTTAATTTCCATCGTTGATAATTTTAATATAAAATAAAGATGTTATTTGCCCATTTTTGATCCATAGTAATAAGGCAATAAAACTAAGCACAAGAGTGTTTTTATTAGTATTAGAGTAATGAATATAGATTTGATGGGCATGGCATGTCAACTTTTTTATCAAAAGTTATTGAAAAGGTGGCGGGTTAACTTTTTTGTCAAAATGTAATTTGAGATAAATATATATATAGGCCGAATAATCTCAACACTATCACCCCTTTGGTTTAATTTCAAAATAAAGTTAATCTTGTTTTTGCCTCAAAACTTTTCCACTAAAAATGAGAAAATTTGAAAATATAAAAAAAATAGATAATTTTTATTATCAAAAATAATTTTTTAAAATAAATAATATGAAAATTTTACCCTACTATTATAATGTCCAATTACGTATTAACTGGACTAGCCCAGCTGTTCTCACATACGACACAATTGAGTTTATTTATGCCTTTGGTGCCTTTTCGTATTTTGGTTAAAACCTTTCTATTTTATTGATGTTACGTATTTTACTTGTTTAATGAAATAGTTGTTGAGGGTCCCTATCATATTTAGCCTATGGTAAAAATTCACATATTTAGCCTATGGTAAAAAAGTGTCTTATTAATTGCTCTAAAATTTGGTGTCATTGCGTAAATCAAGAAGATGAATCAAGTAATATGTGTTCCTTTAAGTAATTTGTGGCAATTACAAAAATATTTTTAAAAAATTATAAAACATGGATTAGAAAATATAAGAAAAAAAATTAGGGATAAAGAGTGAGAGAAATATATTACATCGCTTCAAGAAAAGTTGTTATTTTATTCTCTCCTCCCTTTATAATACAGATGATATATTAAAGAAATTGATAAATCTATAGCAGAAAATAATATTTTAATAATAAAATCGTCGCTATAGACACTATATATCTATAGCGACATTTTTGTTATAAAAATATCAAAAAATATTGTGAAAGTATCAATTTTCTATATTAAATACTATTTAGGATTTAGGGAAATTGAGGAGAAGGGTAATGGAGAGTATTTCCGTCCTTGTCACATGAACATTTTTAAGGTGGTTATATTTAGACGACTCTTCCTTGTACCTAAAATCTTACTAATATCAATAACTATATATATTTTACATGGGATCATTTTAGGTATAAAAATGTGTGACATTATTTATCTAACTCATTTAGGCATTCAAAATAAGTTTAAATAACCAAATAATAATAATAATAATAATAAATTAAATTATTTTATAGAGGACCCACACTACAAGCAAAACAGTTAATTCTGACGGAATATTTCGTCGAAAGTTCGGACGAATATATTGTCGTCGAGCTTATTTCCGTTGCAAATCCAGTCGAAAAAACGTATTTACGACGGTCTTATTACCGACGAACTATCCGTCAGAAATAAACTATACTCGACGCACTTTATCCCGTCGAAAAAAAATCGTCGGATAAAGCTTGCCACGTGGCCCAACATGAAAGTGAACTATTTTTAATTCCGACGGAATTTGCGTCGGAACTAGCCTCTATTCCGTCAGAAATAGTATTTTATAAAATAAAATAAATTCATTATTTTAGACGGAAATTTCGTCGATTTTAACTTATTCCGTCGGAAATAATAAAAAAATTTTACTGTTTCTTTTTATTTTTTATTTTTCAGGTTTTTAAACCCTTTTTTTGTACCTGTAACCTGTTTATCACAACAATACATACAATAATATTTAACCCATAATAAAACTACATCCAACAACCAGGAACAACATATATATCATAATTAACCTATAATACAACGTTGTATATACTTTTCTTCGAATACATTCTAACGTTAAATAACAATGCCAATTAAAAACTAAACTATAAAGAATAACAAAACAACTAAACTAAACTTATAAACTACAATGATGTATCTTATAAACTTCAAAACTAAATTGCAAAATAAAACTACAAAAATGTAAACAATGATCCTGTACAGATAACAATGGTGTTTATATGTAGAGTGTACTTTAATATAGTATAACTTATAAACTAAAACGAACAATGAAATGGCACCGAATTATCACTACCTGCCTATACAATGTTATACAAAACATCTAGACAGATATATGATAGAGACTATATATATCAACCTAAACTAATACTACCACCAGTAGGATCAAAGTCATCTGGCGGGGGTCGACAATGCTGCTCAGGTTTTTCTAAAATTCTGCTCATCATCACCATCGATAGTATCGTCACCCTGTTGATACAATTAAAAATAAAACGCATTAGTCAGTATGAGAGAATCAAAATAGACAATATGAAAATTAAATAACATGCAAATTAATAAGCTTAAAATAAATATAATACCTGAGTAGGTGGAGGCTGACTCCCTATCGGACCAAAAGCTTCAGATAGTAAGGTAACCACCAACCGGAGCACCTCGTCGGGTATCGCAACAAACTGCTCCTACGAGATACCCATAATCTTGACGGTCGCCCTTGCTGCAATATCCTTAGCTAGATGGTGAAGGCGAGCTCGGCTGGGCAACTCCTGACGTCATCAGTGTCCCAATGTGCACACATAGCCACCCATGTTGCATCGAAGACTATATATGTGAGGCTGATGATCACGTATGGTAGTCCTAAGTCGCTTCAATAATCGCTCAAGCGACCAACTGCTCATCTCGTATAACCATCCGAATAGTTCTTTCACGACATATGCATATGAATAACACCATGCCATGCATTGCTATGAGACACCATCCTAATATCTAAAATAAATCTATACAAATAATGTTAAAATATTAGAAATTGATGATAATACCTAGAATCTTACTTAATTTAAGTTATGTAATTCGACTTACATGGAACTCTCGCAGCACAGTAGTCATGTAGTGTGCATCATACTGCCATAACTGAATGAATCGCATACATACTGTAGGCAGGTGTGCCAAGAAAATGGCGTGTAGCTTATGCTTAACGACCGGGGTCCAGGATACTGCAATAATTCAAAATATATGTGTTACTTTAATTCGTGCAATCATATAAAGTAATTTATATGCGTGAGTTATATTATAGTTGACACGTACTGCGCCGAGTCGACATCAACTATACCATATATAACATCATAATTTAATTACCAATATCTCCATATATATATATATATATATATATATATATATATATATATATATATATATATATATTAATGGCTATATAAGAGATGAAATGTAATAAGTTTACTATAATAAGGCAAAAATTCGAGTCTTAAAATATTTAACCAAAATAACAAAAAGATGAATAAGATTTTTACTTATTTTCTTCTTAGCATTTTGTTTCTGAATGTTCACTCTTATAGAGATCTATCTGAAGGTGACTGCAACAAATACAATCTAGGTAAGTGTGATGACAATAGAACATTGTAATTAAATAAATTTTTTCATTTTTTGAATCACATTTTCTTCTATGCTTGCGAACGAATACTTTTGAAATTACTCTATTTTACAAACATTTTTTATAAAATAGGAAAAACCAATGTATTGTTGTTCCAATTGATATGTATATTGACATATTGACATATTGCCATAATTCCATAATTCGTATAAGCACTGAAGGGGCCAAAAAATGAGAAGAGTTTTCAATGGACTTCGGAATGTGAAGATGAGTTCCAGGGGATCAAACATTATCTGTCTTCAGCACCTCTATTGATGAAGTCAATCCCTTCAGAACCCTTATACTTATATTTGGCAGCAAGTTTGTTGGCAGTTGGAGCAGTACTGGTATGGGAAATGGGGGGAAAATAGTTTCCGGTCTATTATGTCAACCACGTCTTTTGAGATGCAAAAACTAGGTATTCGAAACTGGAAAAGTTCACCTACGCATTGATTATTGCAAGTAGGAAGCTTCGACACTATTTCTAGGGTCGGTTGGTGGTGGTATACACGGATCAGCCGTTGAAGAAAGTGTTGCATAAGCTAGACGTCTCGAGTTGGCTTGCTGCGTGGGCTATGGAATTAACTCAGTTCGTCTTGGAATACCATCCCCGAACGACAATCAAAGGACAAGCTTTGGTAGACATTGTAGTAGAATGTTCATTTTCAATGCTGGATGTGGGTTCGGTTATAGATGCACAACCGGTACAGACCTCATGGACTCTCTATGTGGATGGGTCTTCGACTTTGGACGTCAGTGGAGCGGGGGTTATTTTGACAAGTCTCGAGGGGTTCAAGATCCAACAAGCCATACGATTTCAGTTCAAAGCCACAAACAATGAAGCAGAATATGAAGCGATATTGGTTGGGCTTCAGTTGGCCCAAAGCTTGGAGGTTCAGAGGGTGGTTATTTTCATTGACTCTCAACTGGTTGTCAAACAGATATCTGGAGAATACGAGGCTCGGGGGGCAAGGATGACCAAATACCTGGCAAAGGTAAAAGATAAGCTCTATTACTTCATCTCCCACAGCTTCCAACGAATTGATCGGTCAGACAACACAGTAGTAGATGTCTTAGCCCTATTGACAACAAGTGAAACAAGTTCCTTTAGTGGCTTAGTTAACTTGGAAGTCCTGGAAAAACCTAGTGTATAGAGGATGAATGTCTTAGCATTGAATAGGTTGGATTGTTGGCTCACACTGTACATATCTTACCTGGCCGATGGGATTCTGCCTTCGGACTTCATATTTACAAGAAAGATCAAACACAGGAGTTTGAACTTCATCCTTATCTATGGAGATTTGTACCGAAGGGCTTTTAGTTTTTCGATTACTCAAGTGTTTGATACTGTCGAAAGCTGACTATGCCTTTCAGGAAGTACATGAAGGAGTTTGTGGAGATCATATGGGAGCAAAGTTGCTAGCATATAAGATTCTAAGGCAGGGGTATTATTGGCCGACCATCTTCCAAGAAGCAAAGGATTTTGTTAAAAAATGTCTGAAGTGTCAGCTAAATAGCCCTATCCCCCATAAGCCACCCGAAGAACTATACTCAGTATTATCCCTGATTCCATTTGCCATATGGGGAATTGACATACTGGGTCCACTGCCAAAAGCCAAGGGACAAGTCAGTTTTGTGATCATGGCTATAGACTATATGACCAAATGGGTAGAAGCTAAACCTCTACAGAAGATCACCGAACAGGAATGTCTGAAGTTTTTCAAAGAACATGTTATTTATCGGTTCGGCATCCCGCGGGTCATGGTTTCAAATAAGGGGTCAAAATTTGAAGCTTTTCTGAAAGAGTTGGCCATTCAGCACAGAAAGACTTCTGCTGCCCACCCCCAGTCAAATGGACAAGTAGAAGTCACCAACTGGACTCTACTTAATAGAATTAAAAGAAGGTTGGATGAGTTAAAAAGGCGCTGGTCTGAAGAATTTCTTAGCGTCTTATGGGCATATCAGACTACCCCGAGGACGACAATCGGAGATTCACCATTTAGGTTGGCTTATGGGACCGATGCACTTATACCAGTTGAGATTGGGTCCCCTACACTTCGGGTCAGTCAGTATAAAGAGCTATACAACGATGAAGGCCTATAACTAAATTTAGACCTTTTGAAGGAAGTTTGGGATTCAACTCTGGTAAGATTGGCTGTCTATCAGAAGCGAACAACCCGACACTATAACCAAAAAGTGAACCAAAGAAGGTTCGAGGTCGGAGACTTGGTGCTTCGAGAAATAAAGGCATCAACCCCCCAAAACACAGACAAGTTGATGCTGAACTGGAGGGGCCATATGAGGTGACAGAGGTGCCAAAGCCAGGTACTTACCGTCTTCTAGTGTAATAACCGTAAATTTTATGATTTAATATTAATATTTATATAAATAGAGCCTGCGATTTTATTTTTAAATACTTAAATGGCATGAGGTGAGTAACTCAATTGAATAAAATTATTTAAATATACCAGAGTAATGATAAATCATTGAATTGGTTTGAAAGCTTGTCTGGATGGACTAAATCTTTTTTATTATTATTTAAGTGAGTAACTTAAATTATGTGAAATAACCCAACTTATTAATAATTTTTAAGGTGGTGTATAATTTAGTGTTATTGGGGTAAATTAAATTAATTAATCTGCTACCATAATAATTAAGTATTTACATGATTATAGTCCAAATAATAGAACCTAGCCATGTGAATTATTTTACCCACCCATTTAATTTACGGCAGCCTTATGAAAGTTTTTATTTTATCTTCCTTCTCCATGATATTTCGGCAGCTATGTGTGTTACTTACCCATTTAAATTTTTGCAAGCCATGTAAGAAATCATTACCCACCCATTTTATGTTAATTTCCACAGCCTCAAGAAAACTTTACCACCCAATTGATTTTTTGTAAGCCATATAAAGTCTTACCACTCACTCATTTCTGCAGCTTTTTAATGTCTTAGTCACTCACTTTTTGGGCAGCCAAGTACTAGTAGCATTGTAAATGAATTAGCTTGGGGTGTAATACTAGAACCTTGTATCTATGAAGAAGAGGCTGGCGTGTGTCTTGTGTTGGTGGTTGGTAGTACTTGACATATGTGATGGGATATAATAGAGTACTAGATTGCTATAAAGTATAGTAGGGGGATGGCCATGCATGCTTAATTAATTTATGCACTTTTTGGTATATATATAACCCCATGCTCTAGTTATTCCTTTACAAAAAAAAAAAGAAACAAGAACCAAGTAGAAAGAGGGTGGCAAAGATGATTTGTTTCTTGGCAACCAATTCCTTTTTCTTCAAGCTAAGGTATAGAGATTAATTAGTTAAATAAAATTCTTTCTATTTAAATTCTAGTACATCTTTTTTCTTCTTTTTGTAGTAATATGGGTATATTGTGTTGCTTGTAAATTAGTATGCTAAATTAGATGTGTGCATGCTAAATTAATATTTACCATGTGTTTCAAAATAAATAAATTATATTGCATGAATGCATAATTATTTTAAGAAAAAAAAAAAAAAACCAAAGCATGGGGTCAATGTGTGTGTCATTTTTTGGGTGCTTCATTTTGTTTTGCTATGAGGTTATTGCTATGCATGGAAGATATATGTGATTTGTTACTTGTGTATAGATGTACTGCTAAGCATGTATAAAAAAAAAAAAACAAGCAACAAGTATGTAATGAAGTGATGGTGGGGCCGGTTGGTGCATCAAATAAAAGAGTGATTTTGTGAGGTTATTTTGTGTATAGATGTGCTACTAGATTTTATTTTATATTTTTGGTTCGGCTGCTAGTGTGCATGCATGTTACTACATGTTAACTTATTTTTGTTTTGTGCAATAAAAAGGTGCTGCTATATTGTCAAGACATGTTAATCTCTTTTTATGCAATAAAGGTAGTTCTATACTTTTAGGCTAATTTCGGATGCTAGAGTGCAAGACATGTTGCTACATGTTAATCTTATTTTTATGCAATAAGGGTCTTTGATATAATTTTGTAAGGCTAAATTAAATTTGGTGTGCAATGCAAAAAAAAAAAAAAACCTTTTAGCCTTATTTATTAAGTATACTTGGATAGTAAAAATGTGGGCAATGTGAAAATTTAGGAGACTTTATATCTAACACATTTTATATTTTAGTACCTCCAGCAAGACCAAGCATAGGACTTGATAAATAATAATAATAATAAAAAAAATTAAAATAAAATAAATTTTTATTCCATAATGGTCATGGAGGGTAAATAGAGTAATATTTAAATACTATAAGAAGAGTGTTTCCATAAAGTGGGATGTTATGTATTATTTGTGTAATGTCATTTATACTCTAATTAATAAAAATTAGTTCAGATAACTAATTTGAGCAACAGTTTAATAAATAATGTTATGTGCATAGTTTTCTTATTTGTTAGCATAAATGTGTATGAAGTAAGAAATGTAGTATTATTATTTTTGAGAGACTTGTACCTTAAACTAGGATGACGTGCGATTAATAGCTAAAGTGAGTCGGGTTTGCAACAATCACTAATTTGTACGGTTATATTATTATATCATAGGCGATTATCGTGACAAGGTGTCAAAGGTAAACATAATCGACGAACGAGGCAAGTTCCTACTTCTTACACTATATACCTTCGAATTGTTGTCTCAAGCAATTATCTGTTTTTAATCGAAAATCATTTATATACCTTGACATTGTTGCAAGCATTGGACTTATCATTCTTAAATGCATTATAAAAATTTGTCTAAGCCTTTGATTCGACTAGACTATTATTATGTGTTAAAAGCTATCCAAATCAATTGACTTGAAAGCGGACTATATCGTAAATCTCTTGAGATGAACAACCCTCATTGGAGGAAATTATATATTGTCGGAAAAGCGAAGCGTGCATACTAATTATGATTAAATGTTATGCATAACGTAGGGTACTTTAGGCTGATCACCTGCTGTACTCGTTTATATTGGATTATAGTGTAATACTGTTAATTCTAGTAAGAGTTCTTAGTCCTTAGTGACTGCTCAGTACTCATTCATGTTGAACCTCGAAATGAATAAATTCTAAAAAATTTGTTGATATCCTTCAGTCTATAACGACACCTATTGAATACTCTTGATATTGTTTGATATCCTTGAACTACCAATTATGATTATACCTTGAAAGATTTAAATGCTATAACTGCTTGTTCTTACGGCTATATTACTTCTTTGGGCAAACTTGTTGCTCATTCTTGCTTCCTAAAACATTACGATTAAAGGCGAGCAAGCGGCGGTACCGAGAGACGAGACAAGGGAAAGGGCAAAGCGACGAATAACTTAGTCCTTAAGACTAGAAGTATTATTATTATTGTTGTCTTTGGTTATGATGTATTCAAGAATGACTAAGTTATGTTTAAGTTAATCACCGAATTGTCGTAGTAATGGTTACTGAGTACCTTGGGACGAATATTTATATTATATCAATGTAAATTATTCTATTATTTCGTTGTTGATGATTTAGTAAGATATTCAGTAGTTGCATCGATGATGCAATCGAATTCGAGATATGGGTGTCCAATTTTGGGGGCGTCACGTGTTGGTATCAAAGCTATAGTTATACACCTTAGGAGCGAGAGCCCTTAGATTATAACTTAGGAGAACTTAGAAGATAGAAAGGGATGAAACTCATATAGAGTTTTCGTAGAGAGAGACTTAGCATGTTATAGAATATAACTTCATTCTATACAATGAACGTATGTTATTTAACATTCTAATGGAGTTGTTGTTTGTTTTGTCTTGTGTTGGTGATTGTAGGATGACTGACATGGGAGGACCTAGCCGAGTAGTAGAAGAGGAGCCGCGTGACATACACGTGGTATATGAGGCACCATTGATAGCGGAGCCTATATCAACTGTAGTCCCTATCGATGATGATGAGGATGAGAAAGAGGAGATGGAGCCAATACCCGAGGAGTTTGATCTAGAGGAGGAGCCTATGGAGGAGCATATGGTGGACGAGCCCATGGAGGACTCCGACGAGGCTACTTTCGAAGATAGGATGTTGGGGGAGTATGAGGAGCAGATTTTAGAGTTAGGGTGCAGAGTTGAGGAGTTAGAGGTTGAGGCTAGGGACAGGGAGTCCGAGTTCCAAAAGCTGAGGGACGAAGACCATCAGAGAAAGTTAGTGATGCAGGAGATGGAGGTAGAGATTGCTCACCGTAAGGAGGCGGGGATCCGGATGGGGCTTTGTTTCACGCATGCGGTGGCTAGGAATGTAGAACCTGGCGGGAAATTGGAAGAAATGGAGCGAGAGGGAGTTGAAGCGAGAGGACGAGAGAAGGAAGCTATCCGTACTCGATTAGAGATGGAGGTAATGGATAGGATCCATTTCAAGAGAAGTGGGAAGGGGCCAATGATAGGGCTAACGATCTAGAATATGAAGTGAGGTGCAAAAGGAGGAAGATGAACAGGATGGGCTATGCAGTGCGCACGGCCATGGAGAGACCGATTGATGGGGTAAATCACTACCCGAAGCAGGCGAGGATGTACTCGCACACCATAAGTCGAGATTTGGTGGTGCACATTACTCAGAGGGAGTACCAGAGCGCTGTGGAGCGCGGGATGATGGATTAAGTCTAGGCATTAAAAGTATTAGTTGTAGTTCGTTATGTGGTGTATTATCTGTTGTTGTAATTTCAGTCTTTTATGTAGAATGTGAGATAGTTGTAAGCCCCAAACTTTTGAGTTATATTAGAGGGGTAGTATGTTAATGGTTGTCCCCATCTTTTGTGATATTAGGGGATAAGTTGTGTCATTTATAGAAGTATGCTAGAGATAAACATGTAATGTAACAATTTGGCATATGAATATAAATGATCTTATTCTGAAATGTATTGTAACACGCCCTTCCAGAAAAGGAATGAGAGGTCACGTGCAAAGTACAACGAACCTCAAAATAAATAAACAGAACACTAACAACCTCAAAAATATTAATAGTGGTGTTCAATTAATAAAGTACTAAGTACAATTCTCCAACTAGAGTCAAAATAATCAAAACCAAAAACTTAATCAACCTAGATGGTCAAAGGCAGCACTCTCATCACACTAGCCCTGAATCACCCATGCAAACCTGCCGGAAGAAAAACACAGAATGAGCCAATTGCCCAGTACGGATATAGATATACAAAAGATTTACAAAATCGATATCTGAAAACAATCGAGACAAAATACAAAAACAAGGCCTCAAGTGTAAATACTGGACAACAAAATATAATCTCCAAAGATCTCGAATGAAATATATCTCGAATCAATAGAATTAATGAAACCAATAAAAGAATAAAGAAATAACGAATCAAGTAACTAACTCAATGACTTGAATCAACAAAAACCAACAAAACTAATCCATATAAAATAATAATTTGAAATGGTGGTGGAGTTATTTCATACAAGAATGAGCTCGAAATATACCTTGCCACACAAGCAAGTCAAAATAATGCCACACGAGCAAATCAAATGATGCCACATAGGCAACCAAAATAATGCCACATGTGCAAGTCAAAATATATAATGCCATACAGGCAAATCATACATTAGACCGCGAATCCAAATGTATGCAAATCGGATAGGTGTGTTTGGCACAACATCACCAATCCATGCGAAACAAAAACTAGGGTTAACCCATCGCCTCCACAACAAAAACACCAAATGGCCCACTTCTTCCTGGAGCCCAAAACGGAGATGTCGTGGACTAATCACACCTTCACGGCGAAAGTGTCATGTCTCTCGTGCCAAGACGACATGCCTGTGGTACCCCCACAGGTGGTTATAGCTCAAGTATACCCTACGGTATATTCTAACAAAAATACCATGTCATAACATATGCGACATAATACCAATAAAAGGGTTCTATATGTACATGTTGAACCAAATCAAATTATAGTCACAGGGTTTCAAAAGGAAGATAGCAACATGTACCACTCTACAATTATCAAAATAAATAATACTAAACATGATAACCTAATTCAAAGAGTACAAATACGAGTCATACGTATCAACTCTAAAATGAAACTAATATATTTATTTCACAAGAAACAATTATGTGAAATCATAATAGAATTCGAAATAAGGAAACAAACGAACAAATCAAATTTAACAAAGGTATCGCTGAAAGAGTACGGAATCCGTACCTGGATTAAGTAATGCATTACCCAAAATTATAATCTGAATATAACTCGTTAAATTCTCTCCGTCCAATCTAATAAAATAATAATAATACAATTATAAGTTACTTACTAATTATAATTTATATGAATATGAAATTAATTTCTCCAACTACAACAAACTACAATACAAACTCAAATTATAATATACTAATCTTTTAATGATTACTTCTCGTTTTATTTAGAAATCAAGTATTACTTTATTTTTAAACAAAATATATAAACCATAATTATTAATTTAATCTCCACCGATATCTTTGAATTAGTGCCATTTTGTTTTACAAAAGAAAGCAAAATCACAAGATGGGTGATACATATACTCATTAAAATGACTCACTAGCCCTCTCGCACTCCAATTGATAATTTATTAAATCTCTATACCGATGTCCAAATTTTCAAATCATACAATAAATGTATATTTTATTAATTAATATCCACATACCACTTATATCATATACAAGTTATATAGTAATTTGTACAACTTAACAAAGTATAAAATCATTTCAAAATCTTTTACTAGCTCCTCCGCTTAAAAAATAAAATAAAATAATAATAAAAATAAAAATAAAACCCGCTTTAATTATTATATGCAACTATAATATTTAGTATTAACAAAGTACAACACTACTAGCGAATAACTTATTTATTTTATATATATAAAAAATAATAATAATCCACACATGAATTTAATTATACTACCTATTCGGCTATTCATTGAAAACAACAAATTTACTGACTTTTAGGATTGGTACATGTATCAGATTATATACATATATTTATCCCTATTTACACTAGAAAGATAAAGGCTAAGATGATAGCATAAAGATAAAGAAAAATAAGAAAACACATACTTGTTTCTAGTTCTCCCTTAATTTGTCTTTTATGCCACAATCATCTCTCTCTTTCATTCGGTTAAGCGGCTGCCTCTTTATTTTTTTTTCAGTCGGTATAAAATATGATGAAGCAATTAGGTTTTGCTTATTTATTAATTAATATATCTCATGTGTCTCCTAATTTTAATAGGATTTTAATATTACCCAAATACAAAATAGACCCAATTAGAATAAAAGCCCAAATTAATGTAATCACCTACTTATTATAAGTCACACAACTTAAATATAATTTGACCCAAACATAAGAAAAGCCCAATTAAAATATGGATTTAAATTTTTTTTTTATTTTTTTATTTTTACTGAGTATTACATGTATTCTGAAATCTTATTTCCTTTATGGAGAATTGTTTAAGTAATATAATTAGATAATAAAAATGGAAGTTTTGTAATGCAGAAAAATGCCGCCCAGACGTAGACTAACCGCACCTAAGAGTCGGTTAATGATGAGAGAGGACAAGTAGATCCCATTCGGAGGCTTGTAGATTTGTTAGGGGAGGCTCTTAGGGAAGAAATGAACAAGTACCACCCATACCCCAAGTAGCTCCTATGCATGAAACTTCAAGGACTTTAAGAGTGTAGGACCTCCTAATTCATGGGTACTACTGACCTTATCAGTAAGCAAAACGTGGATCAAGGAAATGGAGAAAGCCTTCATGCCATTGCTCGTGTGGGTGAAGACCGAAAAACCGTGTTCGCTATATATATGATGAGGGGTGAAGCAAACTACCGGTGGAAAGCAAATCAACAGAGGGCGGAGAAGGGACTATAACCCGAAAGGTTTAAGACTTTGTTCTTCGAGAATTACTTCCCAGAGAGCATGAAGAATAGGATGGAGGTAAAGTTTCTAGAACTAAAACAAGGGGAGATGACAATTGTACACAAGATGCGGCCAAGTTCAATGAACTCGCACGATTCGCAACACATCAAGTAGAGACTGAAGAAAGGAAATCTCGACGCTTTGAACTTGGGCTAAAACCGTGTTTGTTCAACAAGGTGTCGGTCCTTCAAATTGACTCGTTCGCCACATTATTGGAGAAGGCAATAATTGCTGAGGGAGGTAGTGAGGCATTGAGCCAATATAACAAGGAGAAGAAGAACAAGAATGCTGGGGGAGAAACTCATGGAGGGAGTAGCAGTGGTGGAAGTTATCTGGGAAAGAGGAAATGGGATAACCGCAACAACAACAACACCAACCACCGAAACATCAACCAGTCAGAAAGTTATCAAGGAGGGTTTAAGAAAAGAAGTGAAGCTTGCTCGAAATGTGGGAAAAACCATCAAGGGGAATGCTGGAAGGGGCGCAACGTCTGCTACAACTGCGGCCAAGAAGGGCACATTTCACCCAACTGCCCAAAGCCGAAAAAGATCAAGGGATGTTTCGTGTGGCTCAACCGAGCATCAAATCGTGGATTGCCCAAAGAAGGAAGCAACGGAGGAAGCGCCAACCGGAGAGGGGGCAAAGAAGTCGATGATCGGCGGACCAACGCAATCCAACCGACCAATCGCTCAACTTTTAACACGACCGCCCAAGACGCAAAGGATCGCAAGGGACGTGGTGTCGTATTCTCCCAATCAATAATATAAATGCATATGTATTATTTGATTCGGTGCTACCTATTCCTTTGTGTCCAAGAATTTGCTAATCGACTAAACATACCTCCTAACATTTAGAAAACTCATTGAACGTAGAGATTGCGAATAAGGAAGTAATTCCCATAAAGTTTGTTTACCAAAACTGCAAGTAAAACATTAGAGGTCACGAACTAAACGTAGACTTAATTCCGATTAAACTGGGAGAGTTTGATGTAATATTAGGAATGGATTGGTTATCCGGCCACGCTGCGATAATCGATTGTCAGAAGAAGAGTGTGAACCTTCAGACCTCAAATCGGTCCAAGGTAGTGTTTTACGGTAGCTCATCGCTCAAGAAATCGTGTCGCCTTACGATGATGCATGCTAAGAAATTGTTAAAGAAAGGATGTGTAGGTTATTTAGCCTATATAGTGGACACTCAGCAAAAGGGAATAGAAATGAAGGATATATCAGTGGTAAGAGATTTCCAAGACGTATTTCCAGACGAACTGCCTGGCCTCCCACCAGATAGAGAAATTGAATTCATAATAGACTTAGCACCGGGAACCGTACCAATTTCGAAAACCCCATATCGAATGGCGCCGGTAGAAATGAAGGAATTGATGATTCAATTACAAAAGTTACTAGATAAGGGTTACATTTGGCCAAGTGTGTCTCCTTGGGGAGCACCAGTGTTGTTTGTAAAGAAAAAGGATGGATCGATGAGGCTCTGTATCGATTATTGGGAGTTGAACCGAGTGACAATTAAGAATAGATATTCATTGCCAAGGATAAACGACCTTTTCGATCAACTGAAGGGAGCGAAGTGTTTTTCCAAGATAGATTTACAAACGGGTTATCATCAGTTGAAAGTGCGAGAGGAGGACATACCAAAGACGGCGTTTCAAACTCGCTACGGACATTACGAATTTCTAGTGATGTCATTTGGGTTAACCAATGCTCCGGCAGCATTCATGGACTTGATGAACCGGGTTTTCAAGCCATACTTAGATAAGTTCGTAGTAGTATTTATCGATGACATTTTGATTTATTCAAAGACGGCGGAAGAGCACACCAACACACCAAGATGGTATTGGAAGCATTGAGAAGGGAAAAGATGTACGCTAAATTTTCAAAATGTGAATTTTGGATGGAAAGGGTTCAATTTCTAGGACACGTGATAGATCAAAATGAAATTTTCGTGGATCCTGCAAAGGTGGAAGCGGTAAGAATCGGGAACAAATTAAGACGCCAATGTAGTTAGAAGTTTCTTAGGTTTAGCCGATACTATCAAGATTTATCCAAGATTTTTCTAAGATAGCAACCTCACGACCAATCTAACAAGGAAGACAGAGAAGTTCGTGTGGACGGACAAATGCGAGGAGAGTTTCAAAGAATTGAAGAGGAGGTTGAGTGAGGCGCCTATATTATCATTACTGGATGATACGGAGGGTTTGTTGTGTATAGTGATGCATCGACAGAGAGACTTGGTTGTGTGCTAATGCAACATGGCAAGGTCATTGCATATGCCTCACGACAGCTGAAAAGATTTCAAAAAACGATACCCTACCCATGACTTGGAGTTAGCGGCGATAGTCTTTGCATTGAAGATTTGGAGGCAATATTTGTATGGAGAAAAATGTGAGATATATACGGATCACAAGAGTCTGAAATATATCTTCACACAGAAGGAGTTGAACATGCGACAAAGAAGGTGGTTGGAACTAATCAAGGATTACGACTGTGAAATTATTTATCACCCGGGAAAAGCAAACGTTGTAGCCGATGCTTTGAGTAGAAAATGAAGGGAGAAGTTATTCAAATTGACAACTCAAGAGGAATTAATAAGAGAACTGGAAAAGTTGGAATTAGAGGTGGAGGAACCAAAAGAAGCGGAAGGAAAATTACTCATGATGAGAGCTCACCCGACGTTATTAGATAGAATAAAGGAAGCACAAGAGAAAGATGAAGAATGTGAGAAGGTAAAGAAGAGAATAGTAGAAGATAAGGAAGAAAGGTTCAAAATAGATAAGGACGGTATATTGAGGTTTGAGGGTCGAGTATGGGTGCTAGCTGTAATCTAACTGAGAGATGAAATCCTACACGAAGCACATAATACGACGTATTCTGTACATCCAGGAGGCACAAAAATGTACCGAGATCTTCGACACCATTTTTGGTGGCCTAATTTGAAAAGAGAGGTTGCAGAGTGTGTTAGCAGATGTCTTACTTGTCAAAGAGTCAAAGCGTAACACCAGAGGCCAAGTGGACTACTTCAACCACTAGAAATACCGTAATGGAAATGGGAGCACATTACGATGGACTTCGTGGTTGGACTTCCTTACATAAGGGTTATGATGCCATTTGGGTGATTGTGGACCGACTAACAAAGATGTACTCATTTTCTACCCATCAAGATTCGATTCAATTTGAACCAGCTTAGCAAATTTGTATGTAAAGGAAATCGTATCGCGACATGGAATGCCGGTGTCGATTGTCTCCGATCGAGATCCACGTTTCACGTCAAAATTCTGGAAAAGTTTGCAGGAACGAATGGGAACTCAATTGAGATTAAGTACTGCTTATCACCCTCAAACTGACGGGCAAAGTGAACAAACCATACAAACGTTGGAGGACATGCTGAGAGCTTGCGTGATGGACTTCAAGGGGAATTGGGACGACCATTTACCATTGGTAGAATTCGCTTACAATAATAGCTATCATGCGAGTATCGGTATGCCGCCATATGAAGCTCTTTACGGGAGAAAAAGCAGACACCATTATGTTGGGATGAAGTCGGAGAACGCATTTACTTTTGGGACCGTAATTAGTCCAAAGAAATGGCCGACGTGGTAACAAATAATAAGGGCGATTGGTAGCAACTCAAGATCGCCAAAAGAAGTATGCCGACTTACATCGTCAGAACCGAGACTTTGAAGTCGGTAGTTTTGTGTTTTTGAAGGTATCACCTTAGAAGGGAAAGATCAGATTCGGAAAGAAAGGAAAATTGAGTCCGAGGTTCATAGGACCATTCGAGATATTGAAGCGAATGGGCGAAGTGGCATACAAGGTTGCTTTGCCACCCGAACTGGAACACATCCACAACGTGTTTCACATTTCCGTACTACGTCCATACAAGTCTGACTATAGACACATGATTTCCTATGAGCCCATTCAAGTAGAGAAGAATCTGGCATAAGAAGAAATTCCTGTTCAGATAATAGATAAGAAAGAACAAACGCTAAGAAACAAAGTTATATCTTCTGTAAAAGTAGTTTGGCGAAACCACGATGTCAAGGAGGCCACATTGGAATTAGAAGATAGGATGAGGAGAGACTATCCCCATCTTGTTGTGTAACCTTGTATAAATTCTGAGGACGGAATTTTTATATGGGGGAGAGGATGTAATAACCGTAAATTTTATGATTTAATATTAATATTTATATAAATAGAGCCTGCGATTTTATTTTTAAATACTTACATGGCATGGGGTGAGTAACTCAATTGAATTAAATTATTTAAATATACCAGAGTAATGATAAATCATTGAATTGGTTTGAAAGCTTGTCTGGATGGACTAAATCTTTTTTATTATTATTTAAGTGAGTAACTTAAATTATGTGAAATAACCCAACTTATTAATAATTTTTAAGGTGGTGTATAATTTAGTGTTATTGGGGTAAATTAAATTAATTAATCTGCTACCATAATAATTAAGTATTTACATAATTATAGTCCAAATAATAGAACCTAGCCATGTGAATTATTTTACCCACCCATTTAATTTTCGGCAGCCTTATGAAAGTTTTTATTTTATCTTCCTTCTCCATGATATTTCGGCAGCTATGTGTGTTACTTACCCATTTAAATTTTTGCAAGCCATGTAAGAAATCATTACCCACCCATTTTATGTTAATTTCGGCAGCCTCAAGAAAACTTTACCACCCAATTGATTTTTTTAAGCCATATAAAGTCTTACCACTCACTCATTTCGGCAGCTTTTTAATGTCTTAGTCACTCACTTTTTGGGCAGCCAAGTACTAGTAGCATTGTAAATGAATTAGCTTGGGGTGTAATACTAGAACCTTGTATCTATGAAGAAGAGGCTGGCGTGTGTCTTGTGTTGGTGGTTGGTAGTACTTGACATATGTGATGGGATATAATAGAGTACTAGGTTGCTATAAAGTATAGTAGGGGGATGGCCATGCATGCTTAATTAATTTATGCACTTTTTGGTATATATATAACCCCATGCTCTAGTTATTCCTTTACAAAAAAAAAAAGAAGAAACAAGAACCAAGTAGAGAAGAGGTGGTCGGCAGCAGTAGCTGTTTCTTGGCAACCAATTCCTTTTTCTTCAAGCTAAGGTATAGAGATTAATTAGTTAAATAAAATTCTTTCTATTTAAATTCTAGTACACCTTTTTTCTTCTTTTTGTAGTAATATGGGTATATTGTGTTGCTTGTAAATTAGTATGCTAAATTAGATGTGTGCATGCTAAATTAATATTTACCATGTGTTTCAAAATAAATAAATTATATTGCATGAATGCATAATTATTTTCGTAGAAAAAAAAAAAAAGAAACCCAAAGCATGGGGCTGCGTGTGTCATTTTTTGGGTGCTTCATTTTGTTTTGCTATGAGGTTATTGCTATGCATGGAAGATATATGTGATTTGTTACTTGTGTATAGATGTACTGCTAAGCATGTATAAAAAAAAAAAAACAAGCAACAAGTATGTAATGAAGTAATGGTGGGGCCGGTTGGTGTATCAAATAAAAGAGTGATTTTGTGAGGTTATTTTGTGTATAGATGTGCTACTAGATTTTATTTTATATTTTTGGTTCTATCATAGTGTGGTGTATGCATGTTACTACATGTTAATTTATTTTGTTTTTGTGCAATAAAAAGGTGTCGCTTATATTGTCAAGACATGTTAATCTCTTTTTATGCAATAAAGGTAGTGCTATACTTTTAGGCTAATTTCTGGATGTTAGAGTGCAAGACATGTTGCTACATGTTAATCTTATTTTATACAATAAGGGTGCTGATATAATTTTTGTAAGGCTAAATTCGGCTGGTGTGCAATGCAAAAAAAAAAAAAAACCTTTTTAGCCTTATTTATTAAGTATACTTGGATAGTAAAAATGTGGGCAATGTGAAAATTTAGAAGACTTTATATCTAACACATTTTATATTTTAGTACCTCCAAAGAAGACCAAGCATAGGACTTGATAAATAATAATAATAATAATAAAATAATTAAAATAAAATAAATTTTTTATTCCATAATGGTCATGGAGGGTAAATAGAGTAATATTTAAATACTATAAGAAGAGTGTTTCCATAAAGTGGGATGTTATGTATTATTTGTGTAATGTCATTTATACTCTAATTAATAAAAATTAGTTCAGATAACTAATTTGAGCAACAGTTTAATAAATAATGTTATGTGCATAGTTTTCTTATTTGTTAGCATAAATGTGTAGCAAGTAAGAAATGTAGTATTTTTATTTTTGAGAGACTTGTACCTTAAACTAGGATGACGTGCGATTAATAGCTAAAGTGAGTCGGGTTGCAACAATCACTAATTTGTACGGTTATATTATTATATCATAGGCAGTATACGTGACAAGGTGTCAAAGGTAAACATAATCGACGAACGAGGCAAGTTCCTACTTCTTACACTATATACCTTCGAATTGTTGTCTCAAGCAATTATCTGTTTTTATTCGAAAATCATTTATATACCTTGACATTGTTGCAAGCATTGGACTTATCATTCTTAAATGCATTATAAAAATTTGTCTAAGCCTTTGATTCGACTAGACTATTATTATGTGTTAAAAGCTATCCAAATCAATTGACTTGGTGCGGACTATCGTAAATCTACTGAGATGAACAACCCTCATTGGAGGGGAAATTATATATTGTCGGGAAACCGACGTGCGCACACAAGTATGATTAAATGTTATGCATAACGTAGGGTACTTTAGGCTGATCACCTGCTGTACTCGTTTATATTGGATTACAGTGTAATACTGTTAATTCTAGTAAGAGTTCTTAGTCCTAGTATTTTCAAAGACTCTCATTCATGTTGAACCTCGAAATGAATAAATTCTAAAATTTTGTTGATATCCTTCAGTCTATAACGACACCTATTGAATACTCTTGATATTGTTTGATATCCTTGAACTACCAATTATGATTATACCTTGAAAGATTTAAATGCTATAACTGCTTGTTCTTCTGGCTATATTACTTGCTGGGCAAACTTGTTGCTCATTCTTGCTTCCTAAAACATTACAGTTAAGGCAGAGCAAGGAGGTACTTCAGGACAGGACAAGGGAAAGGGCAAGGCGATAGAATAACTTAGTCCTTAAGACTAGAAGTATTATTATTATTGTTATGTTGGTTATGATGTATTCAAGAATGACTAAGTTATGTTTAAGTTAATCACTGAATTGTCGTAGTAATGGTTACGGTACCTTGGGACGCGAATATTTATATTATATCAATGTAAATTATTCTATTATTTCCGTTGTTGATGATTTAGTAAGATATTCGTAGTTGCACGTGATGCACCGAATTCGAGATATGGGTGTCCGAATTTTGGGGGCGTCACATCTAGCAATGGATGGATCAGAGATAAAGAACATATGGCATGCTGGGAGATTTAGGAGATATTATCAGTAAAAGCTATGTAGTTCTTTCACTCTTTTATTTCATTCATTTCTGTAAACTCTGTTACTTATCAATAAAATAAATAAAGTTTTTCTTCGGTAAATATTGTACTTCATTCATATTCAGATGTTCTTACATAACTAATCAGAAAAGTTACAAACAAAAGTTCTAAAGCGATTATTTGTTCGGAGAATCATCTTCAGCTATAGAATCTTCATCCGAAGAATCGAGGACAGAAATATCCAGGCCAGCAGCCATCATCTTCGCCCGAACTTTTTTTCGATATGCTTCACACCCTTCGGCAAACTGGGACATGATCTTTTCAGTAAGTTCAGGCGATTCCTCGTACTCTTTAATCACTTGCTACTTGGCCTCTTCGAATATTAAAGGGCATTGACCTTTTAGCTCGGCACATTCCTTCCCTATGACAGTATTTTCCCTTATCAGCACCATTATTTGGGCATGCATATTGGATACTTTGCCTTCGAGGATAGGAAGTGTATCCTTTTGGTCCTTATCATTTTCCTTCAGGAGCATCCTTTCCTCGAGAAGCTGCTTGTTGTGATTGTCAAGGCCGACGTACTCATTTTGAAGGATATAGATCTGCTGCTTGAGCTCATGAGCCTGGTGTTCGGACTTCTTTAGCATATTTTGGGTGTCAGCATGCTGATCTTTCTCTTTTTTCAGACCCGATTCTAAAGCTCGGACCTCAACCTCAAGCGACTCCACCTCGACTCCCAACTGCACTTCTTTTTTGGTGGATTTCGCCAGAGGAGGGATGGCTCGGGCAAGGATAGCATTGGCATGCAATAAGTTGGAATATGTATGAAGCATGATAAAAATTGGTTAATCGATGAGTCACTATCGAGTTTACCTGACATTGGTGCTTGACATACTCGACAAGGTAGTCTCGGAAGTATACCCCTTTGAACCGCTCATCGTCTCCGATCAGCCTAAAATGCTCAAGTTGGTCAAAGGGGAATGGGCCCGAAGAGCTTTTGGGCCAGAACATTGCTGTTGAAGGCTCTCCTCCTGAGTGTCCGGTGAAAGAGGTCTGTTCTGTCGCAGGGGTAGCCTCTATTATTTGAAGATCGGGGTCTTTTATTCGGCGTGGCCTATTGGAGAGAGGTTCGAGAGTTTCCTCCTCGGTTTCCTCAAGATCTTCATGGTCGATAGTAGGAAGTTTGTTTAAGGAAGGAGGCTGTACAGTGGGAGACTTGGGGACAACTGGAGGGGATGGCTTGGTGGGGGCCTTGGCCGGAATATCTATCTTCACTATGCTCTTTTTAATGGAAGGTTCGGGGTTTGTTGAGGTTCGGGGTGATAAGGCCGAGGATGAGCCAATAGAAAGTTCTGATAGGAGAATGGTCTCTCCTTAATCGGTGATGGGTTGGCGAATTGGTTCGGTCTTTTTGGGTAAAGGGGTAAAGGTTTCTTCTACTCCATCGAGCTTAAATATTGTTACTACGGATAAGTAAACAAATTGAAAAGAGCATTCGGAAAGCAAATTGAAGGATGAATTTAAATATTGAAAGGTTTCGGGATCAATGAATTTCATCCGTGTTTATAGAGCCAGACCTCGTTGGACAAGACCTTTAATCCCCAATTGGTCTTCTTTATTCTCTGATAGAATTCTTTGAAGGCATCCTCGCGATCCTTCGGCAAACGAGAAACTTTGACGATGGGGTCTTCAGGGGTGGCCCAAATTAGAAGAAGCTTGAGGTCGGTGCCCTTCACGAAGTTCCATTGCGGGTGCCACCCTTTATTGCTGGAGGGAGTTTTCATGAAGGTGGCTCGGCCAAGTTGTCGGTTCAGTTACCGAAGCCCAAGTTCTTGGATCTACCGATGTTGAATAGAACAAAAAAGAAGTCTAACCCAGGGGTGATTCCTTGCTCCTAGCAGAGAGCGATGAAGCTTACCAGATGTATGTAGGAGTTCGACACAAGTTGTGCAAACCCGATGCCCACAAAGCCCAAAAAGGAATAGAAGAACTCGTGCAGTGGAAACCGGACCCCATACTTCAAGGCTTAGAGAGGAATAGCAACCCATTCACCTTCGAGATGCCAATACATTCTTTCGTTGGGGTCTGGCACCCGAAGATTGTACTCCTTCGAAATGTTGAATAGGGTCCGAATGTCAGAAATCTAGGAGGGGAGAACAGAGGATTTGGTGTTTATATGGGAGAAATCGCTCTCTAATGAATAGAAGTTTCGTATTCTTATTTCTATGAGATTTAGGGTTGTAGGCAATGAAGGGATAGGAGTGTTGGGTGGAGGAGCTGATAAATTGATGGGAACTAAATCGGTGGTGATAATGGTGTTAGGGTTGGGAATGACGTCGATAATCGGGTTTTGCTCGATTTTGGAGGTGGATGGGATGCTAGAATCTTCCATTGGGGTTTAAACAGTAAAGATGGGATGTTTGATTGGGGGAAAACTTTGATCAGAGAAAGTTGGTGAGGACGGTGCTTTGCTGGAGAACACAGTTGCAGAGAAGAATAAGAGAGAGGAATGTTTTTAAAAGTGTGGCGGTTATTTTTTGGGGAAAGGGTTTTTGATGGTTTGGTATGGCACGAATCCCTAATGCGGCTGATAATGACATGTGGGTCCCAGTACTTGGATATCGTGTGCAGTTTGAAGGGACTATTTGGATTCTAGATTTATTTGCTTTAAGTCTCTCATTATAAATTTTTTATAACAAGAGACTGAGGATAATGTTCGGGTGTGATCTGCCGACCCCCATATGGGCCGAAGGTCGTATCTATGAAGGATCTTTCGAGCCCAATGGATTGAAGCCAGTAAGGGGGTTGGTGGTGTTCGGGGTCGGACGACCAAGTCCTTTGGATCGGGGTTCATATCTGTTTGGAGGTGTTCGGGTGACTTGGGCCCATACAGACGGTTATTCCTTGTATAGAGTCTGGTGTGATAAAGAGTTTGAATGGTTAAGGATTCTAGTCCTAACCATATTTAAATACCAACTCCAAAGGAAGGTATTAGAATTATATCCAACTTTCTCCTTTTAAAGAGATTAAGTTTGACCCAAACATAGGTAACTACTATGTTTAGGAGTCCTATTACAATTCGGGGATCAACTGTTAAGATGATGAGATAAACTATATATACAAGTCTTAACTCCAATTAACAGGTAATGTATATTTGAGCACTAAATATTAAAGCCTCCATTGTTAAACCTTGTTCAGTCTGTACTCGTTCTCACACCGGAACTATTACCCGACGGCCAAAGCCGTCAAAATTCCTGTGTGATCTCGTTATTGTGCAGGTTTAAGCGCGTGAATTCGGTGATTAGACGTGCGGACAAAACTTAAGCGTTAACATATATATATATATATATATATATATATATATATATATATATATATATATATATATATATATTATTTAATGGTGGGACAATCTGTAATCATTGATAAAGGTGGTGTTGTTCTTGCTTGGAAGTTCACCATGGGAGAAAACATGAAATAAAGTGAAATTTTGATTGCTCCGAATTCTGTTGATTTTGGTGACAAATTGAAGTTGGCTGAAATTGTAAATTCTTACAATACAAGGAATACAGCGGCAATCATTCTTTGGGCTGTTGTGTTGGATATGACTACTTGTTTATTTGTTGTGTACTTTACCTTTTGTCTATAATTAATGATTTTCTGTTTGGGAAGGGATTAAGAAAAACTAACTTTCTTCGTTGGTAGTTCTTTTGAAACAAGTACTCTAATGCTTTCATTTTACATATTCTTGTATTTAAATGTAGGTTCATGTACACATTCCTTGGCCTTGGTACTCCTTTGTGTGTAATCACATGCTCTGTCACATTGCTGTCAAGACTGCCAACGGTTAGGAGTGAGCAGTTCGGTTATAACCGAACCAAATTAGATATTCGGGTATAATCAAAAATTGAAATTATCACATTCCTACTATCCGAACTGCTACCCGAATTAGCTACTAACCGAATTACCTAATTACCGAATTTATAATTCAATTATTCGATAAATAACCAACCGAAATGAAAGGCTTCCATACTTAACAAATTAACAGTTACCTAACCTTAACACTCATGACTCAACACTAAACAACATTACAAATTACAATCAACAGCAGAGTCCATAGTTATCAAGGCGCTAAGTCGAGGCGAGGCGACAGTCGGGAGCTTAAGCGCTTAGGCGACAAAGCGCCCGACTAGTCGTCCACAAGTCGACAAGTCGTTAACAATGTAAATTTTATACGTATAAAATTCTATATATTTAACATTTATATGAATATTTAATTATTTATATATTGATATTTCTAATGATTTACCATATTCATAATGCAGGTTGTAGTATATCAAATCACAACAAGAAGCGAACAAGATCAAGTCAAAATGATAATTTTACTATAGTTGTAATTTTTTGAACTTATACCAACTACCAACTTCAAATTATATAAATGGTGATACATTTGTAATATTTAGTTTAATTCAATATAATTCTTAAATTTATGTTTAGTTTCTTCCCATTTTAACATTGTATATATAGAATACCATAAATTTCAATACTAAGAATTCAATAATTTATGATAAAACAAGTAAACAAGTATTGTTAAGATAAAGGTATATACAAGCATATAATCATGATATCATATCATAAAATTAGACAACCATCCTTTATAAGATAAAGACGTGTTCATTGTGACATTGCCAAAAATAAACATAATATAGAAATGAAAAAAAAGTCATAAAAATTCAGTATTCTTTAACTCAAAATTCTCATTTTTCATAATGAAAATATCACTCAAGCTATCAAACAAAATCATCAAAGATCAAATCATCATAATCTCTCCCAACAGTGGTATCATCACTCGAAACAGTTGTTACTCTTCGGCCATAATCATCATCAACATCCTCATCATCATTAGGAAGGCCCTCCTCCTCTTCTCCAACATCAAAATCAGATTCATTCACAATCATAGCTCTTGAAGTCGAAGCATTACCACGCCGTGAGTAGAATAGACCCGTCCTACGAGGAAGATTGCGTCCCTCGATGGCATCAGATGCACCAATAGCTCTATCAACATCCTCCCACGTAAGATCATCTCCATCATGAACTATATATTTTGTTTGGGCACTATCCACTCATTACCCCAATCAAAGTCATCTAGGACTAATGGATCGAAGTTTCTTCCAAGTTCGCGCCTCCTTTGGAACCTATCAACAATTCGGCGATTGTATTAGACATGCACCAAATCATTTAACCGTTGATGCTCCAACCTATTTCTCTTCTTCGTATGAATCTAAAATTTTTGTTTAAAAAATATTAAGCAAAAAGAATATATAAAATATTTATACATTTAGTTATGTACTAAATACTAACAAACTCGAAAGTGCTCCAATTGCGTTCACAACCGGAAGAAGAACAACAAAGGCCGAGAATTCGCTTTGCAAACTTTGTAAGCTCAATAGCACAACCGCCAAAAGCATTCTACCAATCAACTACATTAGATGTAAAAAATTAAAAAAATCAAATATAGTCTTAATTATTAACTTAAAAGAAAAATTTATAGTTAATGTAATATGCTTACTAGGATTTTTTGTCTTTCGTTTACCTAATCGCCATATCTTTAGAAAAGTCATCACGAGAAGATTCATGAGACATCGGCTTAAGTCGCTTATTTTTTCTACAAAAACTTGGTCGGGAACAATTTTGAAAGAACATCATTGAAGTTGCTACGCAACTTGTAAGCCAAATTAGATTCTTCTTCTTCTTTGATGTCAAAATACTTTCCCGGATTGAGAAACAATGCTGCCCTATATAACTTCTGCTCCATTTGGCATGCCCATCTTCGCTCAATGATGTCAATCACTTTCTTATCTGACCTTTGTTTGTTGTTAAAGATATCTTTGATCTTTTCTTTGCATATTCCATCGCAGTTAAGAATCTCTAGGCGGTAGCCCTCTCATCCGAATCCACAATCCTCAAGACTACAAGTAATGGTTGTGAGGCTCTAATACAATCTTCCACGTTGTGCCAAAAAAGTAGAAGAAATAATTGTATCATACACTTGTTTCCCCCACTTCACTCTGACTTGTGACCTCGAATTTTTCCAATCATCACTGATGAACAAGTGTCTCAAAGCATCCTTGTGCTTGCATAAGCTTTGAAGAGTCAGAAATGATGTAGCAAATCAGGTGACTCCCGATCTCACAAGGTCCCTCCCATTTGTTTTGGTCCTCATCGCCTCAAGAAGGCGACCATGTCTGTAAATGAATCCACTTATCTTTCTGCCCTTCACGATTGTAGACTTAAATTGCTTCATATTGCCTATGTCCTCTAACATCAAGTCTAGGCAATGGGCAGCACATGGTGTCCAGAACAAAGTCAGTCTCCTCTCCATCAACATACGACCTGCTGCCTTATAATTGGCGGCATTGTCCGTCACTACTTGCACAACATACTCAGCCCCAATCTCTTTTATCTTTCCATCAAGTAGCTCTGTCAACATGTTTGCATCCTGAGATTGAGCAGAGGCATCAACTGATCCCAAAAAGTAAGTACCTGCAGGACTATTAGCAAGAAATTTTATCAAGTGTCTGCCTCTTCTATCCGTCCATCCATTTGACATAAGACTGCAACCATACTGCTTCCAAGAAGTTTTGTGTTTCTCTTTCAGTTCCTCTGTTTTAGTCTTGGCCTTCGCTAAAAGAGGAACCCTCAACTCATGATATGAAGGAGGCTTGTAACCCGGCCCATATTGCCCAATAGCCTCTGCCATCACCTCATAACTTCTTCAATTTGCTGCATTAAAAGGGATGCCAGACTCATAAAAAAAGTTGGCAACATGCATGTCAACTTTCTCTTTCTCTTCCGGTGTCCTTAGACGATTCTCCAAAGTAGTTTGGCTAGGACCTTTTCGATGCCTTTCGTCCACAACTTCTTCAGGAGATTTCCTAAAATGAGTTTCAATGGTCTTTGTTTGTGATTATGGCTTAGGGAATTGAAATACACTCTTCATCCTTTTAGATGCAGTCCCAGAACTTGGAACAGCTGTAGAGGAAGCATTAGAAGCATTGGAAGCATTGTTTGGAATATTAGATAACTGAATTTCTTCTACTTCGTCATGGTCATCAAATTGAATTGGCTTATTCCTTTTGTTACCCATTATTGCTTGATGCATCTCATTTGAAATTTATGTTGTAGTTCGAGGACACTTGGACACATCCACATACCCACCGGTAAGATGTTGTTTAAATCTCTTGATTCCTCCATGAACCTTTTTTCCACAGAGAATGCATTGCACAAGATTTTTATCGCTCAATTCTGGCCAAAATGCATATTTCCACCCTGGATCTTTAGACTTGGCCTTTCTTTTAGGATCCTTAGTTGGATCATAACCCTCAGCTCCTGAACTTTCTGCCATTTAACTATCTACAATTCTACAAAATACAATTAAACAAACAAACAAGACATTGTAATTTGTAAATTGTAATAACAAAACAAGTAAACAACTAAACATAAATGGCATAGTTTCATTGTAATCTGGTATATCAATAGCAAAGGATATTATTAACTTAATTTTAATCACATTCATACAGATGCTTGATAAAACTTTAAATTGAGATGTTACATGCTACAATATGCCAATATTAGTTATTAAGATGCTGTAAATTATTAAGATGTTACATACTAATATGCTGCAATATTTTTATACAGATGTTACATGATGTAATTTTTTTTAGTTACAAGCTGCAAATTTTTTATATAGATGTTACATGCTGTAAATCAATTCATGAATCAACTTGAAGTCTATTATTGTGTAGCAAATATCCGCAAAAAACAAATCAGCAATGCAAATAGCCAAATATCCATCACATGTTACACAACCGAGCCAATGGAGTGGGAACAATTAAATAATAAATCAATCGATCAACTTGAAGTCATGAGTAAACAAAACCAAACAGCAGCAGTCATGAGTCAACACAACATGAGTCAAAAATTAGCAGTAGCAGTCATGAGCAAAGAAGAAGACGTGAAGAAGAGAAGAAACAAGTAGAAGAGAAGAATACTTGTGTCCTACAAGGCTACAAGTCACCGAACTCGCTCGCTGGAGTCACCGAGTCAGTCGAGTACTTGAGGTACTCATTACTTATTTGCTCCTTCATATGCTCTGTCTCTATACTCCATGCGTATCCATTTTCCTCCCAAAAGGAAAGAGAAGAAGGAAAAGGAACGAGCAGCAGTCCCTATTGCTCTTTCGAACAGCCACGATCCGACTGGGTATGCTCTAACTATCGAAGTTCTGAAGGAAAGAGAAGAAGGAAAAGGAACGAGTAGCAGTCCCTCTTTGGAAGTTCTCCCTCTCGTCGAACTGTCGAAGTTCTCCCTCTCGTTTCTCCCTCTCGAACTGTCGAAGAAGGAAAAGGAAGTAAGGAACTGTCGAAGAAGGAAAAGGAACGAGCACATCGATTAGGAGTTTAGGTTGATGAATTGGTTTGGGTCAAACCAGCTTTGGAAAGTCGCCCGCTTTTTCAGTTAGTCATCCAAGTCATCTTCTGAGCGTCCAAGTCGTCCAAGTCGACGACTGAGCGGTCGACTATGTGCTCTGCCACCAAGTCGTCCTACCGGCTTGATTTTTCTGGTCGACTCGACGCCTAGTCGTCGCCTAGGCGACGACTAGTCGACGACTTGACAACAATGGTAGAGTCAATACATCTCTACAATTAACAATACATAATAATTTAAAATCTTAACATGATTAAAATCAACAATACATAATCCATAATTTCACAAAGATAATTAGACCATAATAAATTAATAATCCATAAGAGTCTAACTGTCTAAGACCAAACATTAGCAGCAGGGAGTCAAAAACTCAAGCACTATAATCATTGAGTCAACACTCAGCAGGCACAACAGGGCAGTAGGCAGTACAGCAACATGCCAACATGCAAGTCAAACATTGTGCAACAGAGCCCCCAACAATAGCATTAGCCTACAGTGTCAACAATGATCCATCAACACACATTTATAGCATTATATAGCACATGTTGAAATATGTAGCTATTAGAAATTTCAATATATAAACAGAACAAGACTTTGCACCAATGCTATCTATTTTACAAAAAATAGTATGATTTTCCACAACACATATCCATCAATTTGCTCTCTTGTATATGATGCTCAAATACACATAATTAATGAGCTCATCTTAAAATATAGATTAATCAGGTGAAAGATGCTACAACAATTCCAATTTGATTGTGAAATTCTCATAATTTGGTGCAAAAGTCTTCTACATGTCTACTAATTAACATAGAGGAAACCAAAAGGGAAGTTTAAATAAAAGATGCTTATTTAGAAAGAGTTAGATAGGTAGGTGACAAAATGAATACTACAACAAAACTGTCTCTGTAATTCTAGCCTTCTAGGACATCTTAGATAAATATTTATGGTAGGAGAACTCACTGACAGAAGGCTGCATGCATGATTAAAAACTTTCCAAGGTCTAAATATTGTCATATATTAGAATGTAAATCCCATGAAAAATAAGTACAAATGTGAAAATAAGAAACAACACAGCTATATAGTTTAGATAATTTAATGTAATCCCAAAGCAAGCAATAAAAGGTGGAATGGATAGAACAATTCAGAAATAGCAAAACTAAATAATTTAGCCATTTATAGACAAGAATGTCCAAGACTATAAATCATAGCAAAAGGAACTACAAATTGATAATACTCCTAGCATGTTTAATCCATAAAAAGATCGAATTTCCATTTTACAGATGAGGCCAACAAAATTTCTAACATTAGATGCAGATCCTATAATCTCATCAACTTTAAATAAAGATACAAGCAGAAATATCACAGTACTGTTGAATCAAACAAATAAATAACCTCTAAAATATTGATTACATAGTAGTTCATCCAAAAGAAGTAGATGGGAAGTCGTAAATATCAGTATAAAGACTTTAGAACTCACAATTTAAGGAGCAAGGAGTAGTAAAGATAAGATTCCGTCTAGGCTCAGAGTCGGAGATGAGGTTCTGTCCAGATTTTGGTTCGCTGTTCGGAGGCGGAGTGGAGTCGCGACGTCTGTCGTGAGATTTGGGGACTGGGATTTTAGCTTTTGGGTTAGGGGCTTAGGGAAAAAACAGAGATGAGAGATCGAGATCGAGATCGAGATCGAGATCTGAGTGATCAGAGATCGAGATCGAGATCGAGATCTGAGGGATGAGAGATTGAGAGGGATGAGAGATGTCATATGAGAGATGAGAGATGAGAGATGAGAGATCGAGAGTTCGAGATGAGCAGAGTGATGACCGATGACCGATGACCGATAAGGCGATGAGAGATTGAGAGTTTGAGATCTGGGCTAGTGGGCTGAGAAATGAGCTGAGATAATAAAGAGTTCATATTATTATTTTATTATTTTAAGTTAGGCTTTATTCAGTTATTTGGTTAGATCGAATAACTTAAAATTAAAATCCGTATTAACTAACCGAAAATCGTAAATAATTTCAGAAATAACCAAATTGTTAAAAATAATTAAATTATTATAAAATTTTAGTTAAATTATTTCAGTTCGGTTCGCTTATTCGGTTATACCCGTTTTTTTTCTCAGTCCTACCAACGGCTGCTACCTTTTTTGCATATCCCTTTATGAAATGAATTGCTCTAGGTCATGATCAGCTACTTATTTTGTACTTACGCCTAGAATTGACAATATATATAGTTGGTTAACTATTGAGTCAACTCATATTAACTAAAATCAAATGAGTTGGTTAACTATTTTATTTATTTAAGTTTGGAACCATATTTTTTAAAAGAAATATAAGTTCTAACCGGTTCGACCCATATTTCATTCCAAATATAAATCAAAAGTTCTTTTCACCCCAAATTCAAAAAATTTTTATTCAAAAAAATAATATTCAGTGATTATGTATACACCCCCACCTCACCCCGCCCACCCAAATTACACCCCAGCCCAACCCACCCCCACCCACCTCACCCCTACCCACCTCCACCTCCACCCCACCCCCCCACCCGCCACCCTACCCCCCCCCGCCCCCCACCCCCCCCACCCCATCCTATCCCCATCCCACTACCACCCCACCCACGCCCACCCCTAATCCCAACCCAAAAAAAGTATTCTTGATTATGTATACACTCTCACCCTCACCCACCCCAAAAAAAAAATTTACTGATTATGTATACACTCTCACCCTCACCAAAAAAATAATATTCAGTGATTATTATACCCCACCCTAAAAAAAATTAATATTCAGTGATTATGTATAAAAAAAAATGCTTAGTGATTATGTATACATGATATATCTAATAATGATTTATTAATTAATTGGATCATAATAAAGGTATGTTTAAAATTTAAAGTATGGGTCGAACTATATTTGAACCATAATTATATAATTTCAACCCACACAACCCATATTAAATATAGTTAATATGGTTTTAGTTCTTAAATAGAAGCATAACTATATTTTATAAACTAAAACCAACTCATAATCATATTTTATCGGGTCTACCTATGCCTCACACCATAGTTTACCTATACTGTTTTGGGGCATTAAGTGAACAAAGTCTTTGACCATTGATTGCTGAAATTTTTAAGAGCATATATTGTCTTCTATGATTCTGTTGATACGAGAATTAGCATCTATCAAGAGAAGATGGTGTATGAATGCTGCATTCATTTTCACAAATTGTGCTGATCATCAAAGACTGCAAATCAATAATGTCGTGGAAAAATTATCAAGCTTCATCGGTCATGGCAACTAAAATAGCATCTAATATTGCATTTCTATGTTTCTTTTTTAAATTAACATCAACGAACCCCACATATTATAAGTCTAATACATAACTAGCTTCATACTTACCAAGATAGTGTAGGAAAAGGAATTGCCTCTCAGACAGACATCAATTACACCACAATAGATCTCTCTTTCTGTAGGCTACAGGATTTGATGTTGCTCTAATTTATTCATAATTCACAAATTTGTTTCAGTGTTTCTTTATACATGTTATTACTAATATGGATTTATAAGCAAATATTTTGAAAAGTATAGTTATTTGGTTTCTTTTCGGTTGGTGATTTGAACCTAGTCTTTTTTCTCTCTCCTCTTTTTTATTTAAAAGAAAATAAATTTGGGTTATATTTTTCCAGACAAACAGGTAAAGAGAGAGCTTTCAACTGGATGATGAGGTTATCTGAAACAGGTGGTAATTCGAGTTCAACCAGCTTCCCCATACAATTGTAAATGAACCATTTATAATATTGTTATTGTGACCAACAATAGTTATACAGGGACCAAAATAAAAATTGAAACCTTGAAGTATTCATAATTCACTACTCAAAAGCAGCCTGTTGGTGTACATTTCAGTCAATGTAGTGTACTGATAAGGTTACATAAATTGATATATATTGGGGATAATAGCCATACACAGTCTTGCAAAACAGGTAAAGAGAATGTGTATTACTATATATCATATGGGTGTTCAGAAGTTTAGTTTAAGTTTTACTGCATAATTAGGCTCATATATTTTGTTTTATCCTTTTAATGATATTTATGTTGTGAGGGACAATAAAAAGTTCAATTGTTGAATTACACTAAATATTAGGAGTTACATATGTATTTAGTTTATTTGAAGCTACAATTTAGTACATTTAAATCTTTCAGATTCCTTTTTGGCCTTGTGATAAAGATACTATTACTAGAATAGTTGTTCATTCATTAAGGTGATAAAGATACTATTACGGGTAATTATTGCATTTATCAAATTTGACCAAGTGTCATTACATGCGGCTTTTCTCATTTCTATGAAATAAAAAAATTTATATTTGATTGTTCCATTAAAATGAAATAAATCATTTATATTCATGTTAAATTTGTGAATTTTATAACTTGAGAGACGATGTGAAATAATTCATTCCTGTTAAAAACAGAATTACTCATTCTATGTACCATTCCATTCCCTTAATTTCTATTCTATTCATTTATCAATTTCATTCCTCTAATCTAAACTTATCATATCTTATCCTCCCTTGATATAAGAGAACATAGTACGCAAATCCTATATTTTATAAAATAAGGGTGTTAGGATAATTTCGCATTAATAAGCTATCAGTCAGTAATACTATCGACATTCATGATTACTAGTATCGGATAATATATATATATATATATATATATATATATATATATATATATATATATATATATATAAAACCTCATAATCAAATTGGTTTGTTAACAAACCGATTATCACGACCATCTGAACCATCGTCATAGCCGATTCGTTAACGAACCAAAACTCTAAACTCTAAAATTTAGTGATGGTTTTTCAATCCCAAAATCTAGAAATAAAAATATAAAATTTATAAAAAGAAACTGTTTTTTAATCTTTTATTTATTTGATTTCATTTCAAAAAAAAATTCATGTACATTCTTACCATCTTAATTATCTAATTATCACCGTCTCTTATTCTCATACATTTTTTAATTTATTTAGTGTTATTTAAAGTTCATATAATTATTAACATTAATATTTAGCTAAAAATATTTTTTTATTAAATTATATTAATATGGTATAATACCTAAAAATATAAATAATACAATAATTTTATAAAACTAGTTTAAAAACAAAAAATACAAAATCTAGCACTTCACATTTCTCTTATGGACGACCCGTGATGCATTGATAAAAATGTTGTTAATATGACAAATGTAACCATAAAATATTTTAAGTTGTGGCAATATATGCAAGATTGTTTGATGTACAAATAGTCGACTCAAAAAAAAAAAAAAATTGCCCCATACATAAATTTAGATGTAATGATAGTTGGGTTTGTTTGGATTTTAATTTGTGATTGTAATTTTTTTTTTTTAAAGTAAATAAATAACCATGAGAAGACTCATTAAACTTCAACCTTTCTAGGTGGATTTAATCATTTAAACATGACAAAACTTAATGTCTAATTATGATTTAATCTATGCAAAATATGATATGTCATATTTTGCCTAACTGGAGTAAGTAGCTTCCTTGAGCAAATCTATCTTATTGGAAGTTATAAATGAATAGGGATAAAGTTTAGGGGAACACTATTTCAACATGATTCCTTCTCACATGAAAATGTGATCCACTGTATGCTCACGTGAGAAAAGACCATATGAAAATATCAAAAATACATGTGAAAATATCAGTTCCCTAAAGTTTATGCCTAACCAGTATGGTTGCTTCCACACAACTAGGGACTATTATTGAGCTTAAGAATATGATACTGCTGTAAGCCATAAAATTACCAAAACAAATCAATAAATTTATACACCAAACAAAATGCAAAAAGATTAAAACAAGTAACTTTAGAAATTTTCCCGACGCTAACACTAGTCTTGACCGACTAGAGGCAATTTATAAAAAGATTAAAACAAGTAATTTTTGAAATTTTCCCAACCCTAACACTAGTCTTGACCGACTAGAGGCAGTTTATAGTTTCAAGTACTCTAGGTAATTGTAGACATTACTATCTCAGGTTATAGTAACCTAAGGTAATTATGTGCATAAACAACAACTCTACCAAACTCTTAAAAAAAATTGGATTCCAGGGACATAAGAACAAAATAACTATATTTCATTTCATGTAATAAAGATCAGTTTCAGGAAACTGATTAAGGTCATAGAGAAAACATAGTGCATATGGTAGATATTCGAGCAAAATAGGTACATAAACTAAAATTGCAACAACTAGCATAGAAGCATTAGATGTTTACAAGGCTGCATCCTGCTTCTTTCCTACTAAATGAAAGTTGTATTCATCAAATCTCAACTCACCTTTGTAATAATACAATACCTCGGGAACTTTGTCCTTATGCTCAGTCACATACTTTTTCAAGAATTTCCTTTCTGCCATAGCCAATATTGATGTCAGCATCACACTATTGCTAATCCTGTTTCTCGAAACCAAAGTTTGGAGAACTGAACACCTCGGGATAATCCTCCTCTCTAAGCTATAGATTAAAACACCTGGCGTAACAGACAACTTTGATGGGCTCCAATGCAATTTGGTCAAATAGAATTCCACTGTTCTCCTAATTTTATCCATAGACATATTCATACAATCGGGTTGCTTCTTGAACATGGAAAGGATCTCATCATTGGAGAAACCGAACCTTCTATAAATTTCAAATTTAGATTCCCAAGTCAAATCTCTAACCGCAATCATGGCAACAACAGCGTGCCTAAATGATGCAGATGAAGGATTGAACCCCATTTCCTTGACCTTGAACACCACATTACGGAATTTATCAGATGACCTACCTAATGCATTACGATGTCCAGTAAGCATTTTCACACATTGAGAGTGGGACGCACCAAGTGATAGTAACAATTCCGCATTGGATACCAAATTCGAAATACCACATAAAAGAATTGATGGGCAACGTTTGATGGCAGCAACCGCATTTTGGTGGCTGCCCATCAAAGTAATCAACACATTGAACAAGGGTATTAGATGGTTGTTCAAACTTCTACTGAGAATAGTAGAGTCCCCGGTGACAACTTTGATTATCTCACTCTCGGAATTGCCGATCGCAAGCAAAAAATCAAGCTTTGGCTTTAGGGCATTTTGAGCATCGTATAGAAGAAGAGGCGGGCAACGACCAATTATTATGCTAACATGGGTTTTGGAGAATCCAAAGCTCTGGAAGAGTTTGAGAACTGAATTGGGTTTTTCAGTTGATTCGAAATTAACCGAATTGGATACACGAACAAGGGTTTTGCCTGATAATCCAAATGTGTTCTCGAGATATGAGATTTTGAATGATGAATCTGTAGAGATGCTTTTTGTTCTATAACTACGTATGGGAATTAAACATTTTTTCAAGTGCTGAAAAGTAGAGCAGATTTGTTCATTTTTGATTTGGGTTTGCCATTTACATTTGGAGAGAAAATGAAGAATCGTCATTTTGGTAAACAGAAGAGAAATTAAGTAAAAGAATTGGGTCTACATAAAACTTACAGATGAATAGTTGCAATGGCACCCGTCACCAATTTCGTATCTTTGAGAATGAAAGCATTAGGGTTCTCATAGTCTCTGTTGCGTTCTCCTTGGCGCAGCTTTGGGTTTAAGGACAAGGATTTAAAACATTTTTATAAATGCACCACCTATTTTTATACTAATTATAAGATATTTGCTAATTTTTAAAAGTTAATTTCAAATATTATAAAACTCAAAATTAATAAAATTTATTAAAATTCAAAAATAATAAATATTACTATTAATAAAAAGAATTAATAGTTTATACTTTATAATGTTATGTTGATTGATTAAAATTGAATAAATTTTTATTAATTGTGGAATTAAAAATTATTTTAAAGAAAATAATAATCTTATACTATTATGGAATTGGTAGTGTAGGCTGTATAGCAATAATTATTACTTCTCCCAATATCATATCAAATTTTTTTGTTGTCAAAAAAAAAAAAAAAAAAAACTTTGTCGGATAAAATAGACCATTTAATCTTATGTTAAGATTTTAGAATTATTTTTTTTTGTCCATTGTATCAATTTCAAGTTTGTCTGGCAGTAAAAAAGATGGAGGTTGAGTTAGTGTAAGATTAATTAGAGGGCATTAAGTGAGTTTTCAAACGTTTAAACGTATTTTAAAATTTTATTTGTCTAATATCCTAAAAACTCATTATTTTTTAATATTTTGAAGGGCTCGCTAAAATTTTACTTTTTATTAAAGGATAGACTGAACTTGTGGGCTTGTGGGCTTGTGGCCTTTAATTACATGATAGCGGTGGGGTACGAGTTAATCCCCCGTTCTTTTTATTATAAACTTTCACGGGAAATTAAAGTCCAGATGATCGAGACCCTTCAAAATTGTTAAAATTTATCTGCATAGTGCTATTGAGGTTGAAGACTCACATTCTACAAGAACATTCAAAGTAAATGGGCAACATCTTAAGCATTACTGGGACGACGACGTCGACCATAAAAAGACGTCCATTACCCTTGGGGACCCGATATGAGCTGGGGTGAAATAATCAAGCTGACGATTTTAAATCAAGCGCTCGATGGGGAGGCAACCCCATCTCTGTATCATTCTTCTATCCTTTTTCTTTCTGTATGTTAGTCGTATATTTTCATCAATTATAGTAGTTGAATATGATCGTAGTATAGAGGTGTTCATCGGTAAAATATCGGCCCGAACCAAACCGATTACCAAAAGTACTGAAAATTGGGTACCGATACCGAAACCAAATGAACCAATAGATAATTTGGATCGATTAGTATCTCCGAGACCGACTTCGATTCGATTTTTTACCCCATTGTACTTTAATTTCAACTGAACCAATTTCAAATTTCAAAAATCGGATTTTTAGCCCAAAAACTTTTATAAGCCAGCCCAAAGGCTTAGTAAGATAGCCCAAACACAAAACTATAAGCCAAAAATTGGCCCAATTGGTATTTATTGTTACATGGTAATCATTTTATAAGGAAAATCTCCTTAAAGTTTTACCAATTTATCCAATATGGGACTTGGAGACAACTAAATAGTAAAGGCTTCACTTGGTAGTGTTTTTATAAAGAAAACTTTCTTAAATTTTTATAATTGTGATTTTCTTGGCATTCATTAATGTCATTATAGTTGGTTTGATTTGATGAAAGTCTAAGTTGGTAAATTTACTTAAAGTTTTAGCAATGGTGTTTTTATAAAGAAAACTTTCTTGAATTTTTATAATCTAATCAATGTGGGACTTAAAAACAAGCAATGGTGTTTTTATGAAGAAAACTTTCTTAAATTTTTATAATCTAATCAATGTGGGACTTAAAAACAAGTTATGTAAAATGGTGCCATAAGTTTCCTTATGTGATTTGCTAAGTTGGTATTTACATCCCTATATTAAGTAATAATGTTTTAATTACTTGTCACCAATTTAACAAATATGACTTTGAGACAACTAAATAGTAAAGTCTTCACTTGGTAGTGTTTTTATAAAAAAAAACTTTCTTAAAATTTTATAATCTAATCAATGTGGGACTTAGAAACAAGTTATGTGAGATGGTGCCATAAGTTCTTCATTAGTGTCATTATAAGGGTAAGTTATTTACATCCTTATTAGTGTCATTGTAGTGGATTTAATAAGGATAAAGTTGGTATTTACATCCCAATACTGATAATAATAAGTAATAATGCTTTGATTACTTGTTATCTTAAATTCATTATTACATTGTAATCAATTTATAAGAAAAATTTTCTTAAAGTTTTACCAATTTAGCCAATATGGGACTTGGAGACTTGGAAACAACCAAATACTAAGGACTTCAATTGGTAATAATGTAGTATGTCATCTCTTGTTTAATAAGTCCCACGTTGAATGACCACTACTGCATGTAAGGAAGCCGCACTAAATTTCAAATACATCCCACATTGTCTAGAATGTCATCTTTTGTCTTACCTCTATTCTATAAATAGAAGAGACTTTCAAGTTAATTTCACATAGTTAGACAAAAAAACATCCCACATTGTCTAGTATGACATCTCTTGTCTTACCTCTATTCTATAAATAGAGAGACTTTCAAGTTACTTTTACATGGTTAGACAAAAAAATCTTAAAAAATTGGTCTTTCAAGTTATTATTTAATTTATTATTTAAATAACCAGTACGATTGGTTCGGTATTTATCAACCAAGCCAAACACCCTACCGAAATCGGAATCAAAAAATTAGGTATGTATCAGATTTTTTGCAAATGCATCGAACCGATTCATCTTTGTAAATTTAATCGATTTGCTCGAACTCAGGTTTGGTTTCCCTAAAAACTGAATATACCGACCGGTTTGAACACCCCTATCGTAGTATATTTGCATGATAGTAGGGTGGTGGGGGTATAGTAATATGTTAATTGTAGCTTTTTGATAGTTTTTTGGTATGTATGCATTATGTTTTGGTAGTGTTATAGTAAAATAGTTCATTTTGGCAATATATGTTTTTGACCAACGTGTCAACCTTGTTATAGTTATGTACTTGTCATTTTGGTATAACTTGTGACAAGATGTTTAGGTTTACAGTATAGTAGTAAAATAGTTCCTAACATAGTAGTTTTGATTTATTTTTTTTTAGTCTTTAGTAGTTATTGAGTTTTATAGAAGTTTTAGTATATAGTTCATGTTTGGAGAAGGTCTTGAATGCTATCTGCTAGCTAATATGTATTGGTTTTGCCTGATAAGCTGATAGTTACAAATTTTTTGCTGATGCAGTCAAGCGTTATAAATACCGATATTGGCCTTTTCAATCATTACTGCAATACCAAGTTAAATTCCAAATTTCTAAGAAAATATTAATACCGAAAATGCTCAACAGTTTCATACTGCAGTCATTGTTTTTTCCTTAACTTAATGGAAACTCACACTGTAGTGCCATTATTTGGCCTTCGCCAAGCGCTTCTGACGCCTTGATTCAAAATCAATAGTTTCGCCAAGCGTTGCGTCATGACTTCATCAAGGATTACTTGCATGCAGTAGCATGAGTAGCGAGATATTTGTTTTTAAAAGGTAAGCTCGGACTCGACAGATCACACCAATTCTCCCCCAATTCTGTCGACAGCAGCCCTAAGCGTCCCAATACCATTCCCCAACTCCATCCATTAGTCAATATATCTTCCTCATCTTCTTCAAAGCAATAAACTCGTACCATAGCAAAGGAATTCGCTGTCATTTGGGGTTCTAGGGTTTCACTTCTTCCAGGTATTGGGTTTCCATTCTTTCTTTTAGTTCAAATGTTTTCATTGGCTGATTAGACTAGGATATTACTTTGATTAATCTTGATTATATTTAGCTGTTATTTGGGATGTCTTGTGAATTCTTGAAAAAGTTTTGGGATTATGATTGATAAAGCCAGGGCTAGAGAATTTAGTTTGAAGGACTGCACACTAGGTGCTCGATTCATTGCCCCGGTGAGAAATTGGTTTGGTTTTGGTCCCGATCTCCCCAAGTGAGTTTGGATAAGAAATTCATTTTGGATAAACACTATTTGGCACTGCTTTGCATTATTTGGCTCATAGTTTGAGATTGATTTACTTGTTTGGCATTGTTTCATGTTGGAATTCACTGTGGATTTCGCTTAGGACTTCGTAATTAGTGTTCATTTTTGGGTTAATAGTTTTGGTTCATTTTTGTCCTGTGGATTTTGTATCGACTGAAAATTCTACATGGCATCCAAGCGTCGAAGACTTAGTATAGGCGGTTCCTCTTTTGTAGCACTTAGATGGGATAATACTAGGTTTGTCAGCGAAGAGGCGTGGAAGAGATTCAATCAAACATTCGCAAAACGGAGTTTGGTGCCTGAATGTGTGTTAAGGCCTGATGACATGAAAGATGGCCAAATGATGGCAGGAAAGATGGCCAAATGATGGCTATGATCCTTGAGAAAAAATGGGTCCATTTTATAAAGTAGCCTGAAGCGGCGATTATTTCGGTGGTGCGTGAATTTTATGCCAACATCAATGTTGAGGGTCCTGTTATAACTCGAGTTCGGGGGCATGAGGTGGCATTTGACAGTAAGACAATCAGCGAGCTATTTGCTACGGCTAATTATGATGGAAATGACTACTTGGAGCCCGGACTTCGCAGTTATGATCTGGATGATATCGTCAGGCGGCTTTGCAAGCCCGGGACAGTCTGGGTGACCAATGAGTACACTGAGGAGAAGACTAGTTTCCCGCACCAGGCGCTCAGTCGCTATAGAAAGGCGTGGTATAGTTTCATCTGTTCCAATATGATGCCTACCCGCCACCATAGTGATGTTACAAAAGAGCGCGCCATCCTGCTATTTGCTATAGTCACAGGACTAAAGGTGGACATTGGATTTCTCATTCAAGAGTCAATTAGGAAGGCTATCAAGAGCACAACTTCTGGGGGACTACCACATCCATCGCTTATCACCCGATTGTACAAACGGGAGAAAGTGAAGTGGGAGCCAGCTGACATAACTTAGCTGCCTATATCCATCATCGACAACCATTTCATCTTGAGGTTCAGCGTTTGAGATGGTGCACGGTCTCATGATCGAGTTGAGGGGTTTCTGCTGGCCACTCAGTTGTTGACTTCTTCAGAGGCCGAGCCATCGACACAACAGCCAGAGCTAGGATCTTCTTCTCAGGGGGCACTGGCTGATATTTTTGCATCTCTGAGCCTCTTGCATCAGACTGCAAATGTGACGCCCCCAAAACAGGTATACATCACCCATTTTGAGTCGCCAGATACATGGTACATAATCCAAATACAACTTAATTGTATAACTGTCGTGTAAAATACGACAAAACATAATCTGAGAGTTTTAACACGAATATTGTCATCTAGACAATATTCACACTCAAATTCAATCTTATTACATTTATTATCACACTATTTCACAGAATAGTGAAGACTACTAATGCAACCATCTGGACCGTCAATCCATTCCCCAACTAGATCCAGCTATATTCTCATTTCCTGAAGAGAACAGTGAAAGAAAGGGTGAACTCAACTAGCCCAGTAAGAAATATTATGACTAAGATAATGCAAAATAAATTATCCTTAGCCTTCAATAGTATAACAACTGATAAAATACAATAGACAACAAGTTTTAGATCAACAACTACAGCTGAATAAGCAATCCATTAGAAGAGTCAAGTAGAGCATAAAATCTACTATCTTTTATGATTTAAAAGTTTTTCATCAACTTTATCATTTGAGACTCGACTTAATAAATAAAATTGAATCATCCTCGCACTACGGCCAAGGATATTCATGTAATCATCAATGGTCATGATTATACCGAATAATCCTCGTCATAATCATACCAACAACTGTCCATCAATGAACTACAGGTCAATGAGGACTTTTACCACATCATTCGTTACATTACGGTCATGATTATACCGAATAATCCCTGGTCATAATCATACCAAGTCCATCTATGCATGTAACGATCCGGAATTTCAAATTGTAATATTAAATATTTGTTAAAATATAAATATTTATTTGATGTGTTTATTGTTGAAATTGATGAGATAAATATTTTATTGATGTAATGGTTGCTAGTAAATATTTATGAATCTAAATTTATTAGATAATATTCTAAATTAAATTGATTTATAATTTAGAGAGTTGTAATATAACATGAGATGTTATATTGTTGTTTTAATTTAATAATTTAAGGTGGTATATTAAGTTATTAAATAAAATTATAATGAAATTATAATTTTGTGATATTTAGTTAAGTGGAAAATTTATTTAGTATGTGGTAATTAGTTTATTTAATTAAGATTGGATATGGAAATCCAAGTAAACAATGAGGGACAATAAACTATATTATAAATGACTTATGAAAATAAATTAAAGAGTTTTAATTTGGTTTTACCAAACAAAGCCTTAGAGCTTTTAAAATTCTTATTTTAATCTTGTTTTGCCAAACAAGGTTTAAGGAATGATTAAGTCATTATTTTGAGTGGTTTTACCAAACAAGGTATAAGGATTAAATGATTAATTTTAATTATGTTAGCCAAACAAGCCTTATGGCTTTTGATCTTCAAAATTTGATAACTGATTAAAGTTATATACTTAATAACTATATTATTATTATTATACGTTATATTTTTGTTAGTGCGTAAGTTAGAAGTTAGGGAGAAAGACTCAGAAGAAAGAAAAAGAAGAAAAGAAGAAATTGAGAATCCTAGAGAGATTTTGATAAAGGAATTGGAGAAAAGAAGTCTTGTTGATCAAAGGAAGAAAAATTTCACCTTCTAGCATACAAGGTATCCTCTTACCCTTTTAAAATTCTAAAAGTTGTGGTTGTCTTCTCTTCCAAAATTCTCTGAAAAATCTTTGTAGAGATTGAATTATTTGTTATATATAGTTTATATGATAAATTAGTTGTTGTGAGACTGTTTTCATAAGTTTATATATGAGTATAGTCAATGAATTCATGTTATGTATGTTATGTCTTAGTTGGAGTCAAAGTTTAGTTATGAAATCATGATGAAAACCTTAAATTAATGATATATTTTGATAGTACTTGGAAAAACGAAAACAACCCAAGTTGAACGAGTCAAAACGAATGTAAAACGAATTCATAGTGAAGAATTTCGCTATGAATGTCAAAAGAAGAGGTAATAAGAGAAATAGTAAAATTAAAGGTTGTAATCTTTGATGTTTATGTTGTTTACGTGGTTAGAAACGTGTTAGAAACATTAGTTGATGTTTCTGTAAACATATTACACCTTGGGTAGGTTGGTATGGTTGTTAGAAAGGAGTTTGTAGGCCTAATTTGGCTTTCTGTAGTGTTCGGGATCAAAATTTGCGATTTAGCAGAAGGGAACCCCGCCCCGGCGGGCCCCCTAGTGTAAAAACCCCCACCCCGGAGGGGGGGTGGTCTGCCTAGCCAATTTTGGAAAAAAAAATCTGACAGGACATGTTTTACTAAAATAGCTATAACTTTTTCATACGAACTCAGATTGAGGTGATTCAAGATGATACGGAACGAAGACGAATAGACCTAAAATTTTTATTCTTTACGTTTTTCAATTTGAGGTCGTTAGGAAGGGTCAAAAAAGTCATCTTTGTGACTTTTACGTAATCGGAGGCAATTGGAGGGCGTCGGGCATGCACGTATGCTAGTGTAGTGCTCTTGACGATAAAAGATGTTCTAAATTATAAAACATGAATGTTAGTAAATATAATGATGCTTAAAATTAATATAATAATGTATTAGATAATTTATAGAAGCATAGTAAGCATTCACAAGAAAGGCAAATCGGGTGTGTGACGAATAAATGTTGAAACGCCGTGACACGTGTTAATGAACGTAAAAAGTGTTTTAAGTCAAATGAAATAGATATTATAAAATATGAAATGGGTTTAATATAAAACCAATAATGATATAGCAAGATTTAAACACTTAAATGAATTTTGAATATTACATAAGTCGAAAAGTTAACACAATCTAATTTAACATTGTGTGCTAACTAATAGAAAAAATTATGAGATGTGGAGTAGAGTTTACATTACAATTACTATGTGTTGTTATATGACTAATAATTGATGTGTATGATTATATAATTGTGTAGGGCACGTGAAGTGCAGATAACTATAAGCTGTTAAACGTTTATTGGTAAACAACGATGAAGACAAGTCTTTCAGTTCCTATTTGTTATGTGAACTTGATGATTAACTGTTTTAAATATTTATTGCAAAGAGCATGAGGTTTTGTATATATGTTGAAAGTATGAAATGTTAAAGTCAACTTATGACTATGTTGATTGATTAAAGCATGTTGATTGAGTAAGGACTCAATCTTTATACTTGTTATATGAACTGTAGCATGTATGTTATATGTTGAGCATGTTACTATGTGCTATGTGATGCATGAAAACTGTTAGATTTTGCTGGGCTATCGAGCTCAAACTTGCAAATAACCACTTTTGCAGGTTCAAGATTCAAGGTAAAGTTATGTGTTACTTGAAAGACATGAATCAGATGTGATACTTGAAGATTTATACACTTTGGTTGTGTTATTATTATTTGAACCATGTTTATGGTTCCGAATAATGTATTAATGTTGAATTATAATATTATTTTGCAATGTAAACTATTGTAGTGTTAAAAATGATTCTGAGATATTTAGATGTAAAGGTTGAAAGTTCTGGGAATGAGAATAGTTTGTAATAGAAAATTTTAATTATTCTGCAAATTTCAATGGTTATATTATCGTTTAATGATGTAAAATTAGAGGTTGCATGTATTATTAACGACCGAAGTCGAGAATTAAATTGTATGATTTTTGGGATCGTTACAGTTGGTATCAAAGCTGTAGGTTATAAACCTTAGGTAGGAGTACCGTAGGCTATAACCTTAGAGAAGGAATATAGAGATAATGAAAGAATACGCTCAATTAGAGTTTGAACAATAAGAAATAATTTTTAAAAAAAATTTATAAAGGAGGGATTAAAGCATGCGTGAAAGGATTCAAAGAAGAATCTCGCAGAGTTATAAGGAATATGACTGTGGGGTTACCCAACTCCAATAATAAGGATGTAAGGTGATAATAAGTAGACAATGTCTATAAGAAGAGAATGATAAAGAAGTAAGAATCAAAAAGTTATATTTAAGTATGGTGCAATTGTACTCTTTAATGGTTGATGTATGGTATCTGGGCTAAACGTTTCCTTTATGGAGCAGATGTATATACGAACTAGCAACTCGGAACCTAGTTTGTTGGTTGTTTGTGGGAAACCGCTCAACGTTTCCTTCGTATCGAGCAAAGAGCAAGTTAAGAGTAAGATAGAGTTAGGTGGGATTTCAAAATTGGCAGACCGACCTAGTCCTGTCAGATTTTTTTTCCAAAATTGGCTAGGCAGACCACCCCCCCTCCGGGGTGGGGGTTTTTACACTAGGGGGCCCGCCGGGGCGGGGGTCCCTTCTGCTAAATCGCAAATTTCAATCCCAAACACTACAGAAGGCCAAATTAGGCCTACAAACTCCTTTCTAACAATCATACCAACCTACCCAAGGTGTAATATGTTTACAGAAACATCAACTAATATTTCTAACACGTTTCTAACCACGTAAACAACATACACATCAAAGATTACAACCTTTAATTTTACTATTTCTCTTATTACCTCTTCTTTTGACATTCATAGCAAAATTCTTCATTGTGAATTCGTTTTACATTCGTTTTGACTCGTTCAACTTGGGTTGTTTTCGTTTTTCCAAGTATTATCAGAATACATCATTAATTTAAGGTTTTCATCATGATTTCATAACTAAACTTTGAATCCAACTAAGCCATAACATACATAACATGAATTCATTGACTATACTCATATATAAACTTATGAAAACAGTCTCACAACAACTAATTTATCATATAAACTATATATAACAAATAATTCAACCTCTACAAAGATTTTTTAGAGAATTTTGGAAGAGAAGACAACCACAACTTTTAGAATTTTAAAAGGGTAAGAGGATACCTTGTATGCTAGAAGGTGAAATTTTTCTTCCTTTGATCAACAAGACTTCTTTTCCCCAATTCCTTTCTCAAAATCTCTCTAGGATTCTCAATTTCTTCTTTTCTTCTTTTTCTTTCTTCTGAGTCTTTCTCCCTAACTTCTAACTTACGCACTAACAAAAATATAACGTATAATAATAATAATATAGTTATTAAGTATATAACTTTAATCAGTTATCAAATTTTGAAGATCAAAAGCAATAAGGCTTGTTTGGCTAACATAATTAAAATTAATCAATTAATCCTTATACCTTGTTTGGTAAAACCACTTAAAATAATGACTTAATCATTCCTTAAACCTTGTTTGGCAAAACAAGATTAAAATAAGAATTTTAAAAGCTCTAAGGCTTTGTTTGGTAAAACCGAATTAATAACGTCCAAATTGTTTAATCAATAACGTCCAAATTGCCAACATGATACTGCTTTGTAGAGTAAAATTCAAGAATAATATTCATGTACCAAAAATAATTTGGACAGAAGAGAAATATATTTTTCGGGTAAATAGTACCCCATGAATAGTACCCTATGAATAGTACTTCAGGAATAGTACCTAGTGAATAGTACCCCAACATAAAAAGTACCCCAAATACCCAAGTGAATAGTAATTTGGGTGAATAGTAATTCGTGAATAGTAACTCGTGAATAGTACTCCAACACGAAAAGTGCCCCGAATACCCGAGTGAATAATACTAGAGTGAATAGTAACCGAGTGAATAGTAACCCGTGAATAGTAACTCGTAAAAGAAAAATACCAAAGAAAATGATATTCCATGACGAGTACAAAAGAAATGATATCTCATATACGAGTATAATAGAATATCTGGCTATCGCAAATGGATTTTCACCCGCCATGGGGTAATCCACGTGTGATGCATTTATTTCCACAATTTAATAAAGAATGAATACGAAGGATCATTCATTATGCATGCGGTAATCCACATAGACAAGTTATTCCAACAGAATAATAAAGAATGGAATAACAGAAGAATTCACCATACATGCGCGTGTCCGCGCATACGTGTTATTTCAATGTAATAATAAAGAATGGAATAACAAAAGAATTCACCATGCATGCGATAGACCGCACAGACAAGTTATTCCAACAGAATAATAAAGAATGGAATAATAGAAGAATTCACCAGGTATGCAATAGACCGCACAGACAGGTTATCCCAACAGAATAATAAAGAATGGAATAATAGAAGAATTCACCAGGCATGCGATAGACCGCACAGACAGGTTATTACAACAGAATAATAAAGAATGGAATAACAACCCTTATGAATATTGAAAGAAATAACTCTCTTCATGAATATGAAAGAAATAATACCCCTTACCTTAGAAGAAACTGGATACTGGAATAGTGAGGTAGCAGACTTCTCTTCTTCTTTCTCTCTATAATTTCTCTGTATAATAATTGCTCTTGTGAGACTTAGTGAATTGGTGAGAAATGAAGGAAGAATGAGTTTCTATTTATAGGAAAATATAGTTTTAATAATTGCACATTTTGGGGCTCAAAATATTACAATATAATACCTCCCTCTTTTTCTTCATTTTTAATTTAGTCCTGCAAGTATTATCAAACTTGCACCACCTCCCCTAATAGTAAATCATGTGAATTAATAGTTCATTCATATGACTCAATAGTATAATCATGTGAAAAAACTAATTACAGTATAGTACCTTCAACTATACCTCCATTTTTAATTTAGTCATGCAAGTATTATCAATCTTGCACCAACTCCCCTAATAGTAAATCATGTGAATCAATAGTACACACATATGAACACATAGTTATAAACATGTGAATTAATAGCAATTAATTGCTTATTTATCCGGTTAATTACCCGATTGGTCAATATAACCTCCAGACATCAATTATTATTGAAATAAATGTCGATTTTCACTAACACTAATAATTCCAACACAATAGAACTATCAATTTCATCTTTAATAAACATGAACTTATTCATCATTAATATTATAACTTACAATATTTAACAACCAGGTCATTCCCGGAAGAGGGGCTTTTCGATAAGGATTTCTCCTTATTGGCGCCGCAATTAGGTGACCAAACCTCTTCGATGTAACTTCTAGACATTGTCAATATTGCAAATAATAATATTAATAACTTTGTCGTCTCAATTATTGATTAAATAATATAACATATTATGCGAGATGATCTTTGTGACAATAATTGAATCAATAATATGAGAGATATGATCAAAGAATTATCGTAGCAATAATTGAGTATAACCGAGTGACTTCTTACGTAAGTATCAATAATCAATACTGCAAAGTCTACTTATGCAACCACGCCAGACATCGTCTTTTTTTTACTACCGGTAGTTCAACAGTTTTATTCGGTAACACTTTCGCCGTTATTTTTATAAAAAGATAATTCTTTGATTTTCTTACTACGACAATACTTCTGTTGTGGGGTCCACCAATGATTGTGTCGTCATACGAATATTTCATGTTAAAACGAATATTTCCCGACCAATCGAATATTATATAACAACTTGTTTACTTTGCAAAATTTTTCACATATCACCCTTAACTTTAACCCTTTATCCATTTAACCATTTATGAAATAAAATTATAAGAAAATTGAATACTTTCATTTCATAAAATTCGGGGTCTTACAACAGAGGCTAATTCATAGAGGCATATTGTAGGGAGGACTTATAGAATATAATCCTAATTATACCTAATTTGAAAAATAATCTATTAGACTATTATTATTATAGTATTGACCTTAACCAATGCATCAAGTGCTCGAACCAACGAATTTGGCCCCTCAGCTATAAGCCCCTCCAATAACGCATCAAACAAATTCGAAATTCTAAAATCCAATTGCTTAATTTTTGACTCTATAACCTCTAACAATTTTCTTTCAATTGGTGAAAAAATGGCAATGCAAGACTGGGGTTTTCTCTGAGCGTGTTCAAGTGAAAAGTAACTTTAGAATTTACTAGAGAAAATACATACATACACACACATGGTGCGATTTTGTTTTTATGCGTGCGGTTTTGGCTAGTAACCAAACCAAAACCGTAAATTTAGTTATTTAACCCACCTAAAACCGCCACATACTGGAATCAGATTGGTGTGGTTTTAATTGGTGCTGATTAAATGCGCGATTTTAGTGCGAATTTGTTTCAATTTGGTTACTTGCTCAGCCCTAGTTATAATTTGTATTAAGAAATGGTATGAATGATGTAATTCAAAATAAATGGGTAGTTAGATGAGATGTAGATGCTGTAGTGTGAGCACTGAGGTTTTAGAAACCCAAATTTGAGGGCGTCATAGTAAGTACCTATATTGATGAAATAAACATTCCTTTAAACATGAATAGACATTTCATTAGAATGCTCATTTCTTCTTCTTTTAAGTAACTAAATATAAGAATGTGCCCTTTAAAATGCCCATTTCATTCCCCCAAACCAAACAAGTCATTAAGTCATTATTGTTTACTATGCTAGAGATCAGTTCAGAGAGTTGACTATTTGGTCATCCATTTGGGAATTATGGTTTGCCTATACATGACTTGCGAATAAGGCTGTAAACGAGCTAACACAGTTCGAGCTCGATTCGGGCTCGACTCGAAAAAATACGAGCGAGACTCGGATTCGTTAATAATATGATCCAAATCTGAGCATTAAAAAGAGTTCGAAAAAAAATATGAGTAGAATCTGAGCAAGGTTATACTCGACTTGTTTAAGATTCAAACAGCTCGAATTCTTGATTGTGATTCGATACATACTTGGTTAATACATATTCGATTAGATGTTCGATACATTCTCTTATAATATATACAAATTTAAATCAAATTAGGATAATTAGTTATTATTTTGTTTTGTTTTTAATTTTAATTGTGATTTTATATTTATAAAGTATAATAATAGATATATTTTCTCATTTTTAAGTAAAATAACAAATTCAATTTATAATTATATTTATTATAAAATTAGTTATTATGTGGATACTCGAATTCGAGCTTGAATTTGAAGCTCGCGAGTAGTTTGAATAAATATTCGAGTCGAGTCAGATCGAATTCGAGTAATAAATATTCGAGTCGAATCGAATCTGAGTAGGATTTTTTAAATATAATTCGAATTCGAGTACGAATTTATCATTTCGAGTCGAATTCGAGTAGCTCTCTGTTCGTTCCGGTTCGACTCGTTTACACCCTTACTTGCGAATTTAGTGACACACTTAAATTTTTTAATAATTTTAAATACAATTTATTTAAATTACAAACATAAATCAGTCGAATATTTTTTAGTGGAGTCCCAAATTTTTTTGGTTAGATTATGAGGTCTGAGAAGAATTGACAGTAATAGTAATTAGTAATTGAATAATGAAAAATAATGTTATATTTAAATTAGAGGAATAAATATGAGAATGAAATTAATAACTCATTCTTATATATATGTATATATATAAAATTTTGTTTAGTTATCCCGTTAGTATAAAGTGAGTCATATTTTTATTTTTTCCAAAATTTTAAATTTTATTCTTTAAAAAATAATATAAAATGACTCATTTCAACCCAATTTATCCTCTCTTTTTTTATTCTATACTATCCATTTCCTCATTTTATTTTATTTTTAATTCAAACGTAACATAAAAAAGGAGGAGGAACAAGAAGAATAGGCTGGGTCTACAGGGGTCCGAGTCAAAAGGGCATTAAGGGACACCTACCTCCTCTACTTCACCGGGAAACCCCACGCGTAAATCATACTTGCACATAACTTGAGATGACGTCACCCCTTCCTTCCTTTCTTCCTTCCTTCCTTCATTTAGTTTTACTCCTTGTTGCCAACAACAATTATCAATCAATTATTGAAAATTATCAATCAAAATAGGTAGCAGGTAGGTTAGGTATATAGGTACGTAGGTAGGTAGGTAGAGCAATGGGATCTGAAACATTTCTTGAAGTGATATTGGCAATTCTCTTACCTCCTGTCGGCGTCTTCCTCCGCTATGGCTGTGGTGTGAGTATTTTCTTTTTTCTCCCTCTATATTTAAATTCCTAGATTTGAGAGTATAGGCCAGTATCAGAATTTTAAGGAGCCGATTATCATGAAATTAATTTCATGATCAACTGATTAATACAGTATTGACACGTTAAAAAAGATTATTTTTTGATTTGCGTATCGATATTGTATTAATTAATTAACCAAAATTAATTTCATGCTAACGTATTTTAATATGACCTCTACGCAGTTCTTTCTGTGCTCTGATACCATGCATATATAAATCTCATATTGATAGTTTATACTTTCTCCGTCTCATAATATATGTTATTTTAGATTTCATTTTTTCTAAATTATTGTCATCGGAGATGAGAAAATATTACAAATGTAAGAGAGTAGAACATGCGATAAGTATGATAACACAATTAATATTATATTTAATATTATACAATCATTTTTTTCAATTGTTGTACATAACTTTAAAACATGAGTATCACTTACTTATCAATTGCACTAAGTTTTTTACACAATTTTTTGACTCTTGGATTTGAACACCCTTAATGACTAAGATTAAAGCTGATTTTTAATTTATAATTAAATAAAAATAAAACTTAGACCTTTTTATCTTCATCTTTTTCACGTCTAAAACTTCAACCGGGAGCTGTCAAACTGTCACCATGATGGAGGAAGCCCAAGATATATCATCCAACTCTCACCTATCTCTAGTATGTTACCATAATCTTTGTTTTTATTTTTATTTAGTTATAAATTAAAAATCAACTTTAATCTTAGCCATTAAGAGTGTTCAAATTCAAGAGTCAAAAATTATGTAAAAAAATTAGTGTCATTAATCCGTCCCTATATATATATATATATATATATATATAAACGTTAATAAAATTGAGATTTTCTTATAGTTTTTTAGAAAAATAATAATAACGATTTTGAATTGATTGGGAATTGCAGGCTGAGTTCTGGATTTGTTTGTTGCTGTCATTATTGGGATATCTTCCTGGAATTTTATACGCTATTTATGTACTGGTTGTATAGTGGATAATGTTGTTGGTTCCTTCCAATTTTATTTATTTAAAATTTAAATAGATCATCATAGTTTATGTGCATAATTCGATTTAATTTTATGTAATCTATTCACTTGTCTACCTAATTTAATGGCATGTCTGGTAATTGAAACCACAAATCAAGAAAATTAATGAAATCTATAAACATAGATTGATTTTTATTTTTTTAAATTTTTACACCAAACACAAGCTAAGTTTTTAAAACTAACTAGTGTAATAATCCGAGACGGTTTTGTTTATTAATAATTGTTTATTTCTATTTATTAATGATTGTTTATATTAAAAATAATAATATTTATTCAAAATATTTATGTAATTAAATAAAATGAACGACATAAAAATTATTTATATGAAAATATTATTTACAGCAGAAAACATATATTATTTTACTGGCATAGTCATCATTGAAATTGTTAAAACACACATTTATTACACTTATTGACGGGCAACTCTTCTTCTCTATTTTATTCACTTTTCTTGCCCAAAGAATATTTAAAAAATAAAAGTAATTGAAGGATATTAGGAATGAGAAAAAAACGGATAAAATTGAATTATTGAATCGAATCAAAAAAATTTAACCGAATTATTTTGATTTTTCGGTTTTTTTCATAATTTCGGTTATAACCTATTTAATTCTTGCTATTCGGTTTCGATTTTGGTTTTAAAAACCAGGTTATTCGGATACCCGAATAACCGAACTTTATTAATTAAAAATAATAATATTATTAATATCAATGATCATATATGCAGTGCAGACTACTTTATTAATATGTGTGAGTCATCACTCCACCTACTTTCTATTACTCATCAATCATCATATTCATTCTCCTAGCCTCTGCCTCCCAGACCCAGACTAGCACTGCTCACAAGTCACAGCCTCACACCTTCTTCTTCGGCTTCCACTAGCACCTCAGATCTTCGGCTCCTCCTCAGATCTCCTTCTTCTTCTGCTCACACCTCCTTAAATCTCCTTCTTCGGACATAGACGCCTGAAATGCATTCAGATATCTTTCCGATGACCGGGAGGTGGTGACGTACAGGCTGTTCTGAAATCGGAGCGAAGTTTCCTACAATTTGGACTTGTGGGTCTGCAGTTTTTGGTAATGGGTGGTGGAGTTCGTGTGCGGTTAAAGCCCTCTCCACGACGTCTAAGGCCATTGCTGCAGCTTTTTGTAGGAAATTCCATTGTGGGGTTGACGGAGATGTAGAGTTTTTGCAATTTACATTGGTTTTTCTTTGGGGTTTATTGAAAAAAATGGAATTTGAAGAGAAGGAGGAGGGCAATACTCTTGGGAAAGAATTGGAAGTAGAGGATTTGGGTTTAACCCATGTACTTGTAGCCGTAGCAGCAGAAGACATGGCTTTAATTTAATTGGGATGCTGATTCGGTTTTTACCCGAATTACCGAAATTACAATTCGGTAATTCGATTATTTTTAAATTTCGGTTATTATTTCGGATAGTAAAATTATCACTAATTCTATTTTCGGTTATAACCGAATAGCTTATTCGGTTCGGTTATAACCGAATGATCACTCCTAAAGGATATGGTGAAGGGGAAATGAATGAATAGAGAATTATTTATACAAATTATAGTCTTAATTCCAAAAAATAAATCTATGCAAAAAAATAATAATTTAAAATCGAGTAAACTCGAACACTATCTGATTCAACTTATAATTATTTTAAATTAAGATTTTTTGTCGGCCTATTATATATAAGATATTGATTATAAACAGAACAATATTTAAAATTATTAATAATATTTTTAAGTGATTCTAAATATATGATACTTAAAAAATGATGATTTCATAAGATTTTTACATTTAAGATATTTAAAATATATTTTTAACATTTTCAAATATTAATTTCATTTTTGACTATATAAATTTTTATAGTAACAACAAAATACTGCTTTCATAATACATTATTAAATCGTGATAAATTTTCAACCAGAAAAGAAAATAAATAAAATAGAGAAAGCATATTATCTATTGTTAGATTTTAAGATCCAATCACATAGAGAAAATAAAGAACGAAAAAATAAAGAATACATGAAATTATATAAGTTTATCAATTTAGTTAGTTATGTTTGTTTAATATATTTATAATATGTCTCACACACTATACAATAATTCACAAACTAAACAATGTTTTATAGTAATTAAAAATCCTAAGAATTATAACTTGGGCACAAATCCATGAGTCTCAAAATATTAGTCAAACTCGAGATTGTGCTACTAATAATAAATCTTCAAACTCAAATACACATCATGTTTGATTATTATTTTTTGCTATATTTGACTGAAATTTAACATTCTTGTCTTTGGCAAGAATGGATTCCAAGACTTCATGTATCCAAGTCTTAGGAGTAGTTTTTTTACCATTGAGCCATGAGAGGCTTGGTACATGCTTGACTTTTAGGGAGTGTTGTCCCCTTGCAACTTTAGTTAGCTCACACCAATGAATTGTAGCCATTACTCCAAATGAATCAAGGCGGTCGCCATTCACCAAAAAAATGACACTCCTAATTACCCAGTTGTAATGGTTATTAGTTGAGCCTACAAAAATATGAGTCAATTCTAATATCTATCAATAATTTAACTGCTACTCTTAACTTTATGCAAAAACTCTACGTGAATATGAGTGCATTTGAATTTTACTTCTTTGTATTTTGACCCCCAATGATAGGTAAAAATACAAATAAGTAAAATTCAAATACATTCCTATCTAATTTTCATGACCACTTAGAAAAGCTCAACTTTATAAGATAAAATAGAATTGAGAGAGGACGGGAGACAAAAAGATAGTGAATCATTTTATAGCCTTATCGCATCACCAAAGAATAGGGGTGAGAACGAGTCGAATATCAGCGAACACTCTAATGCTCAGATTCGGCTCGACTCAAAAAAATTGAGCTCGAATTCGATAAGAAATTTCTAATTTTGCGCCAGATTCGAATCGGATCATTACTCTAACCTACTCGACTTGTTTACAAAACGAGTTACTCACAAGCCTTCAAATCGAGTTTCGAATATGAACCATTTCGCTTAATACTGAACCACTACATACTAAATTGATTATTGAACTAATGTTTATATATAAGTCTTTTACTTTTATTTATGTAAAGAAATTAGAAAGAATGTAATACGAATTAACAATCAATTCACTGATTTATTCAAGTACAAGCTTACACAATTTAATACTACACTTTATAAATTATAAAGATTGATACAAATATCACATATTTAGCTTATTAGTATGGATCAGATTAGTATTCGAATATGATCCATCGAGCAGGTATCGAGTATGGTTCGAGAAAAAAATGAAATACTCGAACCCTAATCTGAGCGAATACTGGTATACTCGAATTTAACTCGTGTATCATTAAATAGAAAATGAGTATGGATCATATTCGACTCGAATCAACTTCGAATTCGACCTTTGAATTATATTTTTGAACCAATCTCAAGTCGAGTATCTGTGACGCCCCCAAATTCGGGTCTTTTTCAACCCGACAGATGGTGCTACACGGTACTACCATTCATTCATTCATTCAATTGAACAGTCTCAAAAGGACTAGTATATCTCTTATATATTCAAAATAATATTACATTCCCCAAGTTCTTTGTAACCCTTTCACTTGTTCTTGTCATAATATCAATATATTACAAACATTTATCCTATACTATTACATAAGTATGCTACAGGTTCGTCTTCGCTTTGCCTTTATCCTTGTCGGAGCCTTCGATCCGTTCGATCTTAGCTGTGTTCATATGGTTCAAGCAAGAGTGAGTATGACTAGCTCAGCAAGTACTACAATTATAATAAACAACATGCTTGAAACATAGAACTCATATACCTTCAATAACTGAACAATAGTTACGAAGTACTATCAAGTTCCCTTTCATTCCACACTTGAAAACATTCTTTCTTTATCAAAATTACTTTCGACCGTGCCGCCGACGTCACATTTAACTTCGCATCTTATACCGCGCAGTATGAGTTAGCAAAGATGCTTTCGCTTCAAGCCTCACGCCATGCTGGCTAGGCTTTTAAGGTCATTAGTCGCCATGCCACGGACTCTGTGCCTCAGACAATTTTGTAGTTTTGAAAATTTTACGAAACTCCCGGACTCATAACTTCTTCGTTATAAGTCCGAATTAGTCCGTTCAAAAGCCTACGGTTCACAAATTCCATACTCTATGCGTTCATGCAAGAATTTTATCTATTTGACTTCGTTTGCTAAAATTTCACCTATAAGTCCATTTTCAACGAAAACGATAAACGTCCGTGAACGTTCAACGTTCGTTTCTTCGTTCTAAGTCGGAATTCGGTCATTTTCGAGTTCGCAACTCTATAATGCCAAATATGAATTGTCTCCATCGAAAACCAACATTTCCAACTTCAAACACAAAATATGACTTCCATTCCGAGAATTTCACGAATTCGACGATAATCGTCCAATCGTGTGAATTCCGGCAAAACTACATTACTAAGAGTTCTAAATAGATTTTAACCAACACATGAACATTTCAAGTTACTTATCACACCAACTTATCATCAAATTAGGTTTTGACTTATTCTCATAAGTCAATGATTTAATCAACTTATGAACTATAAATTCTCATGCTTATGACTTACTATGAACTTAAGTCCATCAATCAATGTTCTCATACTATATTCCACATACTAACATCATATGACAAACATATGACAAGTTCTTCATGATTCTATCAACTTATTAGAGTTCAAGTTGCTTATTCAACTTATTCGGCTTAAACTTATTCATCAATCACTTATTACATGTTCTTAACAAACCATCCCCCTTCTCTATCAATCCTATCATAGGAGAGATGAAGATAAAAGGTATGAGTCTTACCCTTGAATACTATTACTTCACTTCACTTTGGAAAATCTAGCAAAGGTTGAAGTGGCTTATAAGTGCTTATGTGGCTTATTCTCTCTAACAATTAAGTTACTTAGCTTTGAGAGGAGTTGAGAGGAAATTATCAAACAACAAATGAATTGTGAAGCTTGGTATTTATAGGCTTGGCTAAGTTTGGGTAGAATGGTCATTAAGTCATCCCACCTCCTCAACTAACCTCAAATTAACCTCCTTACTATTCATTTCTTTGGCTCTAAGTAAACTTGGCTAGCACAACACTTGATCACCACATAAAGTACTTGGGCATTACATAAAGTTCTTGCCCATCAATTCACCCAAGGGTTGTTCCATGGATCCTAATCAATTGGATCATTACATTGGGCTTGCTCCATTAATCTAGCTCATCTCTTATTGGGCTTACACTACACTAGTTTGGACTCATGACTTATCAAACACTTGGGCTTGAATATCACATTCTATTGGACTTATACTATTAGGTTAATAATCCTACAAGTCCATTATCTTAGATTTAACAACTTAATAATTATACCCCACGTATAATCTTCGTATGCTAGCTCGTATATTAATTCTTAATATACGTTATCTCATTCTTCATACATAATAGTACAATACGTCGTATTATACTTACATTCATTACCTTCATATAATGAATACACATTATACGATCACAACGTTCATCCTTTAACGCTTAATAAACCTAACGTTCCCAAATTAAGTCCGCATGCAAAATATTACGTTTTCCATACCTAGATTATTATTACATAATCTATCTCACCTTGATATTATAACGTTACGTATTTTTCGGAAGTTCAAAAATAATTCCCGAGCAGAAATCGATGAATAGTGTTTTTCAGAAAATTTCTCGGAAAGCTTTTATTTTCGTCTTAGAAATTCAAACACTATAATTCTCTCACGTAGTTAAAATACTACGACTTTCCGACGTTTCTAGGTTATAGAACAACATCCATCTTATCAACACATAATAATAATAAATAATATTATTTTATTCATTATTAAAAGTATTTACAAAGGTTCGATTTTTTGGGGCGTTAAATTCTCTCCCCCTTATAAGGATTCTGTCCCCAGAATCTTACTATATAAATATATATAAAAAAATTACACAAATAAATGCGGGTAATTCTTTTTCATCATTTCTTCTAACTCCCACGTTGCTTCTTCTGCATCGTGGTTCTTCCATATCACCTTTACCGAAGGTATGACTTTATTTCGCAGAACTTGTTCTTTTCTATCAACAATTTGAATCGGTGTTTCCTCATACGTTAAGTCCTTCTTGATATGAATAGGCTCATATACTATCACGTGCTTATAATCCGGCTTATAAGGACGCAATACCGATACATGAAATACATTATGTATTCGTTCTAGGTCTGGAGGTAACGCTACCATGTAAGCTACCTCACCTACCCGTTTTAATACCTCAAAAGGTCCTATGAACCTTGGACTTAACTTTTCCTTCTTCCCAAAACGTATCTTTCCTTTCCAGGGAGATACTTTTAGAAAGACGTACGAGCCTACTTCAAATTCTCGATTCTCTCTATGCGGATCCATAAACTTCTTCAGTCTGTCTTGAGCTGCTAGAAGACACATTTGTATCTTCTTGACAATATCCGCTGTCTGCTGCACCAATTCTTGTCCCAACATTCGGCATTCTCCTACCTCATCCCAATACAGTGGCGTTCGACATTTCCTCCCATACAAAGCTTCGTAAGGCGGCATACCTATGCTTGCATGATAACTATTGTTATACACAAACTCCACTAACGGTAGATGATCATCTCAACTACCCTTGAAATCCATGACGCAAGATCTTAGCATATCTTCTAACGTCTGAATTGTCCTCTCACTTTGTCCATCTGTTTGTGGATGATACGCTATACTCAAATTCAACTGCGTTCCTAACTGCTCTTGTAGACTCCTCCAAAAGTTTGATGTGAATCGTGGGTCAAGATCTGACACAATCGATACTGGCACCCCATGTCTAGAGATTATTTCCTTAATATAGAGTCTAGCTAACTGATCTAAGTTATACTTGACCCTAATTGGAAAAAAGTGAGCCGACTTCGTCAATCGGTCCACTATTACCCAAATCGCATCATACCCCTTCTGAGTAGTCGGAAGTCCCACCACAAAATCCATCATGATATTCTCCCACTTCCACTCCGGAATTTCCAATGATTGTAGCAAGCCACTTGGTCGTTGATGTTCGGCCTTAACTCTTTGACAAGTCAAGCACTTACTCACATACTCGGCAATCTCTCTCTTCATGTTCGACCACCAGAAACTCTGTCGAAGATCTTGATACATCTTAGTGCTACCAGGATGAATCGAAAATCTCAAACTATGAGCCTCTTGTAACACCTGCTCCTTTAATTTCGTCTCATTTGGAACTCAAATTCTTCCTTCAAATCTCAATAATCCCTCATTATCAATAATCAGATTTAGTATCTTTTTTCATTGGTCGGTCCGCTCCCTCATCCCAATATACACTCATCCGTTTTGAGTTGTACCTCCTTAACTCTCTCTACGATGGTAGATTGCATCTCAGTCGCATACAACATTTGTCCACCTTCACTTGGTAGCTTCACTTCCAATTCCATCCTAGCCATCTCTGTTATCAACTCAGTTTGATCCGTTAACAAAGACAACTTTTCCCGACCCTTCCTATTTAAGGCGCTTAAGAACTACATCGCTTTTCCAAGGTGATACAGGATTTCACAGTCGTAATCCTTTATCAACTCCAGCCATCTCCTCTGCCTCATATTTAACTCCTTCTGTGTGAAGATATATTTTAGACTTTTGTGGTTCGTATATATCTCACATTTTTCTCCATAAAGATAATGTCTCCATATCTTTAGAGCAAAAACTCATCATGCCGCCCGGATCATGAGTAGGATAAACTTTCTCATAATCCTTCAATCGCCTAGATGCATACGCAATGACCTTGCCATGCTGCATGAGCACGCAACCAAGTCCTCTATGCGAAGCATCGCTATAAACTACGAAATTTCCTGTGTCATTGGGTAATGACAAAACAGGCGCTTCACTCAACCTTTTCCTCAGTTCTTGGAAACTGTCCTCACACTTATCAGTCCACGCATATTTCACCATCTTCCTTGTCAAGTTAGTCAACGTAGTAGCTATCTTCGAAAAATCCTGAATGAATCTTCGATAGTAACCCGCTAACCCTAGGAAACTTCGCACCTCAGTCGGCGTTTTCGGTTGTTCCCAATTCATCACGGCTTTCACCTTCGCTGGATCTACTAAAATCCCCTCATGGTCAATGACATGACCTAAAAACTGTACCTTCTCTAGCCAAAATTCACACTTCGTGAATTTCGCATACATAAATACATAAATATTATTTGAACACTGTGTTCATCATATCCATAAATACAGCTGGTGCATTTGTCAACCCAAACGACATCACCAGGAACTCTTAGTGACCATAACGAGTCCTAAATGCTGTCTTTGGTACATCCTCCTTGTAAGACCCCAACTTTTATGAATAAAGATTAACTTTCTCTAAAATATTATTTTTGAATATTATGGTGTGGATTTGATATAATGATATAGTTGTGGGTAATATTTATAAATTTTGCAAAGTACGCAAGTTGTTATAAAATATTCGTTTGGTCGGGGAATATTCTTTTAGTCGGGGAATATTCGTACGACGACTCAATCATTGGTGGACCCCACAACGGAATTATTATCGGAGTTAGAAAATGACAAAATTATCTTTTATAAAAATAATTCTATGGAAGTTTTACTGTTAATCTGTTGAAATACCCGGTAATAAAGGTACGATGTCTGGCGTGGTTGCATAAGTAGCACATAGTATTAATTATTGATGCTTACGTAAGAAGTCATTCGGTTATACTCAATTATTACTTTCTACGATAATTGTTTGCATCATATCTCTTATATTATTGATTCAATTATTGTCACAAGATTCATCACATATAATATGTTATATTATTAAATCAATAATTGAGACGACAAGTTATAATATTAATGATGAATAATTGTTGAAAGATTGAATATGTGTTGATAAAATAATTTGTGGTAATATTTATTCAATCCTTGATGTAAATAAGAAGTCTATTATGAGACGTTTGTGGTAATTTTGGTTTATTCTATTGGGGACATATGTCATCATCTAAGAGTCTCTTTCGCCAATAGTAATTGCCTTTACCAGACGTCAAACCAATTGTCGTTTCATATTACAGGCGTCGAACTAATTGTCGTTTCACATTACAGGCGTCGAACCAATTATTGTTTCACATTACAGGCGTCGAACCAATTGTTGTTTCACATTACAGGCATCAAACCACTTGGTGTTTCACATTACAGGCGTCAAACCACTTGGTGTTTCACATTATAGGCGTAAAACCACTTTTCTTTTCAAATTACCAGCCGTCAAGCCACTTGCCTTTTCACATTGCAAGAGCTAAACTAGAAATCTTCTATAAATAGAGGCCTAGTTCTTCATTATTTTTCACTTAATTCATTCAAGCTATAGAGAGAAAAGTATAGAGAAATAAGAGAAAAGAAGAAGAGTATTCATTACTACACTACTTTCGCAAAGATTCAATCTCCTACTAAGGTAAGTGGTATTATTTCTTTCTTATTCATGAAGAAAACTTATGTTATTCCATTCTTTATTATTCTATTGAATAACTCAGATACGCTGCTACCCTATACTTGGTGAAATTCTTCCATTATTCCATTCTTTATTATTATGTTGAATAACTTTTCATGTCATGCAATCGCATACATGGTGAAATTCTTCATTATTCCATTCTTTATTACTCATTGGAATATCCCATGCGTGCGCTAGCATGACTCGGTTCCGTTATTTATTATTCTGTTGGAACATCCCGCCGATGCGCTTACGCATGACCGGTTCCATTATTTATTATTCTGTTGGAACATCACATGCATGCGTTACGCATGACACCGTTCCATTATTTATTATTCTCTGTTGGAATAACTCATGCAAGCGGTCTATCGCATGCCCGGTGATTTCTTTTGTTATTCCATTCTTTATTATACTCGGTTGGTTAAAGTTTCAAACTATACTCCATGAAATTAGTGGAATATCCTTGATATTTGCGCTTCATCCAGTATCTTTTTATAGAAATATTCTTCTGAGCATTCTTGAATTTTTACTATACAAAGAAGTATCATGTTGACAATTTGGACGTTATTGGTTCCTAGATAAATTAATTCTTGAACTTGTTTTATTGAATTCGTATATCATTGTCATTATCCTCATGTTTATATTATGTTAAAAGTCATCTGTGGCCTGTAGAGCATAGATGGACTTGGTATGATTATGACCAGGGATTATTCGGTATAATCATAACCGTAATGTTACAAATGATGTGGTAAAAGTCCTCATTGGCCCGTAGTGCATTGATGGACAGTGGTTGGCATGATCATGATCATTGATGAAAACATGAATATCCTTGGCCCGTAGTGCATGGATAATTTGTGGTTGTGATACTAATGAATATCCTTAGCCGTAGTGCAGGGATGATGTGGATTATTTATTAAGCTGAGTCTCAGCGATAAAAGTATTGAAAAACCTTTTAAATCATAGAAGATAGTAGATTTTATTCTCTACTTGACTCTTCTAATTGATTGTTTGTTTCGCTACAGTTAAACTTGATGTTTGTTATATTGTATCAGTTTAACACTGTTGAAGGCTAACGATAATTTATTCGCCTTATCTTAGTCATAATATTTCTTCTTCGGGCTAGTTGAGCTCACCCTTTTCTTTCATTGTTCTCTTGAAAAATGAGAATATAGGCTGGGACTAGTCGGGGAACCAGAGTGACGGTCCAGATGGGTGTCTTAGTAGTCCTCACTATTCTATGAAATAGTGTGATAATAATTGTAATAAGATTGAATTTGAGTATGGATATTGTCTAGAAGACAATATTCGTATTTAAACTTCCGACTTATGTTTTTGTCGTGATTACACGACAGGTTGTATTAATTAAGTTGTATTTGAATTACATACCATGTATTTGGCGACTCGTAATAGGTGATGTATACCTATTTTGGGGCGCACATGATTAATATCAAAGCTTAGGGATATGATCCCTGGCAAAGATGTGAGACTAGAACTAGGAGGGGAGAGAAGGGTAATTCCTTCGCTAGTATGACCTACCTAAGATTATTTGTTATTTAATTGGTCGGTCAGAGTATAGGGATAATATGTGGCATGTTAATTAACCTTTGTTTTATGGCAGTATTTGAAAATGACATCCGAGAATGTTGAGATAAGCAATGAAGCACATGAGACCGTTGAGTCACCAACGATCAATACCCAGGATATTGTGCATCAAGAAGACCATAATCCTCAGATGAACAACAATAACGATCAAATGACGAACGTTGGGATGTTCAGAAGCTTTATGCAATTCATGCACCATCAGGCGAGAGCGGCTCTTGTCCAAAATGCAGGTGGAAACACTGGCAACTCTCGGACGGTCATCGCTAAGCAGTTCAAGGAACTGGGACCACCGGAGTTTTTTGGAGAGCCAAAACCATTTAAGGCGGAGACGTGGATAAAGTAGATTAACAAGATATTTGATGTCTTGGGATGCTCCGAGGAGCAAAAGGTTCCCTTTGCCACCTTCATGTTGCGAGCAAAGGCAGATTACTGGTGGGAATCAGAAAGCGCGCACTCAACTTCTTTGATTGAAGATGGCTTGGGAGAAGTTCCAAGAATTGTTCAACGATAAGTACTTTCCCTAAAGTATTCGTCACATGAAAGAGGTAGAGTTCATCAAGCTAGAGCAAAACAACATGACCGTGTCGTAGTACGAATCCAAGTTTGCTGATTTGTCCCGGTTTGCGTCCCATTTGGTTGATAATGAGGAGAGAATGACGCGAATGTTTCTAAGAGGTTTGAAACCCGAGATACGTCAATATCTTATCTCTCATAAACTATGTTTGTATTCAGATGTTGTAAATAGGGCTCAGTTATTGGAGCACAATAATGAGATAACCCAACTAAGAGAGAGCAGCTGACAAGTCGATAATACTAGTGGTAGTAGTCATCGAAGCGGTGACAACAAACGTGGAGGAAATCAATATGCCAAAAATGGTAACCACTTTGGTGGTAATCATGTCCAAGATAATAGAAGTGGAAGTTTCAAGAAGAGGATATTTAATAATGATGGAAAGACGTCAGCACCAGCACCTGTTGTTAAAGAAGGAGAACAACCACCGGTCGTATGTTTCAAATGCGGACAGGAGGGACACATCAGTCCAAAATGTATGCAGCAGTCAAAAGCATTTTATAATTGTGGAAAAGAAAGTCACCTAGCCCGATTTTGTCGTGCACCAAAGTCAAGTCCAGCTGGGATGGAGACATCAAAAGCAATCCCAGACAAGACAAAATCGGTAGTTCAAGGGAGAGCGTTTGTCATAACCTCCCAAAAAGCGAGGAATTCCAACGAGGTGATCACGGGTAAGCTAATCATAAACTCTAGCGAAGTCTATACCTTATTTGATACCGGTTCTACCCATTCTTTTATTTCTCCTACTTACGCTCAACGTTTAAATTTGACTCTGGAGAAATTAGACTTTGACTTATCTGTTGAAACTTCGTTGGGGGAAACCTTTATTACATCCACGGTTTATAAGTCTTGTTTAATTCAAATCGGAAACCGCACGTTACCTGTCGATCTTATCTCTCTGAAAATACTTGCATTCGATGTGATTTTAGGGATTGATTGGTTAAACATTCATCATGCTAAAATTGACTATTTTCGTAAGGTTGTTAGCTTTCATGTTCCTAACCAACCTATTATGCGAATTCAAGCAACCAAACCATTAAAGTCAATCACTGTCATCTCAAGCCATAAAGCTATTCGTTTATTGAAAAACGGATGTCAAGCTTTCTTAGCTCATGTCACGGATTTAAACAAAAATACGTCAGTCTTGAATGATATTTCTATTGTTAATAAATTTTCTTGTGTATTCCCTGAAGAACTTCCTGGCCTACCCTCAGAGCGTGAAATCGAGTTTTTTATTGACCTTGAACCTGGTACAAAACCCATTTCCAAAGCCCCATATCGAATGGCTCCTATTGAACTTCAGGAATTAAAAACCCAACTACAGGAATTGTTAGACATCGGTTTCATTCATCCTAGTACGTCTCCTTGGGGTGTTCCTGTTCTATTCGTGAAGAAGAAAGATGGAAGTATGCGACTTTGTATTGATTATCGGGAGTTAAATCATGTCACCATCAAGAATAGGTAACTGTTACCTCGCATTGAAGACATATTCGACCAGTTGCAAGGAGCATAATTCTTTTCAAAGATTGATCTTCGTTCAGGATATCATCAGCTGAAGATTAAAACTGAGGATATTCCGAAGACTGCCTTCAGAACTCGTACGGTCATTATGAATTTTTAGTCATGTCTTTTGGATTGACTAATGCGCCTGCTGCTTTCATGGATATGATGAATCGAGTATTCAAGGAATATTTGGATCAGTTCGTTGTTGTCTTTATTGATGACATCTTCATCTATTCCAAAAGCTGTGAAGATCATGAGCACCATTTGAAGCTGATACTTGAAAGGCTTCGTGAAAACAAGCTATATGCCAAGCTGAAAAAAATGCGAGTTCTGGCTTGAGAAAGTAGCATTCCTTGGGCACGTTGTGTCAAAATATGGAGTATCTATTGACCCAGCAAAGATTGAAGCAATACAAAGCTGGGAGCAACCTAAATCAGTGACCGAAATACGTAGCTTTCTCGGCTTAGTTGGTTATTATCGGAGATTCCTAGAAGGGTTTTCTCGAATCGCCATTAAATCAGCTGACTCGAAAAGATTCAAAATTCGGTTGGACCGAGGAATGTGAGAAGAGTTTTCATGAACTCAAGAGGAGACTCATTTCGGCACCTGTTCTGTCAATACCATCTGGATCGGAAGGATTTGTCATCTACAGTGATGCTTCAGGCAAGGGTTTAGGATGTGTTCTCATGCAATATGGGAAAGTCGTAGCCTATGCCTCACGACAACTCAAAGAATATGAGAGGAATTATCCTACTCATGATATAGAGTTGGCAGTTGTTGTTTTCGCACTTAAAATCTGGAGGCATTACCTGTATGGGGGAGAAGGTGGAGATCTTTATGGATCATAAAAGCCTCAAATATTTTTTCACCCAAAAGTAACTCAATATGCGGCAACGACGTTGGCTTGAACTGTTGAAAGATTATGATCATACCATTCAATACCATCCTGGAAAAGCGAACGTGGTAGCTGACGCATTGAGTAGAAGATCATATGCGGGTACGAGTGCGATATTGTCAACGCAAAGGCCCATTTTGTATGACTTGCAAAAGATAGAGATAGAGATAAAGACTCCAGGGACCCATGTGATGATGGCAAATATACGAGTAGAACCGAATTTAATCGATAAAGTTAAAGCTGCTCAAGCTACAGACCTGGAGCTGATGTGCATGAAGAAGAAAGTGCAAGAAGGTGCTATTCCGGAAGCAAGAATCGATGAAGAAGGAATACTTAGAGTCAACTCCAGACATTGTGCTCTTAACGACTCTGATTTGAAGTATAAGATCATGATGGAGGCGCACAACACACCGTTTGTAATCCATCCTGGGAGTACCAAAATGTATCGTGATCTTCGACATACATTTTGGTGGAGCAATATGAAGAGAGAGATAGCGAAGTTCATCTCAAGGTGTCTAACTTGTCAACAAGTCAAGGCGGAGCATCAAGTGCCAAAAGGTCCATTTCAACCACTTAAAATTCCAGAATGGAAGTGGGAGCACATTACCATGGATTTCGTTACTGGTCTTCCTAAGGTTTCTCAAGGCATTGATGCGATTTGGGTCATTGTTGATAGATTGACCAAGTCTACTCATTTCTTACATATACGAGAAACTTATACACTTGAACGTCTTGCTCGTATTTATATAAATGAGATTGTAAGACTGCATGGTATGCCAGTATCCATAGTTTCTGATCGAGACCCAAGATTTACTTCACGATTTTGGGTTAGTTTGCAAAAAGCTATGGGCACGGATTTACGATTTAGTTCGGCATATCATCCTCAAATGGACGGACAATCAGAGAGGACTATTCAAACTCTCGAAGAAGATCTATTAAGACTCCGTGTCCTTGAATTCAAAGGAAGTTGGGACAAGTTCTTGCCATTGGTGGAATTCTCCTACAACAACAATTATCAAGCAAGTATCGGCATGGCTCCATTCGAGGCGTTGTATGGACGCAAGTGTCGTTCTCCAGTATGCTGGGATGAGGTGGGTGAAGCAACGTTGTTGGGACCAAAATTAGTACGTATGACTACGGAGAAGATTCAAATGATTCGCTAACGTATAAAAACCTCATAAGATCGACAAAAGAGTTTTGCTGATCTTCATCGAAAGGACGTGGAATTCAATTTTGGAGAACATGTGTTGTTACGTGTTGCTCCATGGAAAGGAGTTACAAGATTTGGAAAGAGAGGAAAACTTAATCCTCGATTTATTGGCCCATTTGAAATCCTTGACCGAGTAGGAACTGTAGCCTATAGACTCGCTTTACCGCCAAGTATGTCTCGTGTTCATAACGTTTTTCACATATCCATGTTACGTAAATATATGGAGGGCCCGAACCACATTATTGAGTTAGAACCGAACGAAATAGCAGAAGATTTAACGTATGAAGAGGTTCCTGTTAAAATCTTGGATAAGAAGGAACATATTCTACGCTCCAAAGTTATACCTCAAGTAAAAGTTTTTTGGAGAAACCACGATGTTGAGGAAATGACTTAGGAGTTATAATTTAAAATGAAATCAAGGTATCCTCACCTCTTCGTCATATAAGGTATGTACCCTAATTTTGAGGACGAAATTTCATAAGAAGTGGAGGTTGTAAGACCCCAACTTTTATGAATAAAGATTAACTTTCTCTAAAATATTATTTTTGAATATTATGGTGTGGATTTGATATAATGATATAGTTGTGGGTAATATTTATAAATTTTGCAAAGTAAGCAAGTTGTTATAAAATATTCGTTTGGTCGGGGAATATTCTTTTTGTCGGGAAATATTCGTACGGGGAATATTCGTACGACTCAATCATTGGTGGACCCCACAACGGAATTATTGTCGGAGTTAGAAAACGACAAAATTATCTTTTTATAAAAATAACGGCGGAAGTTTTACCGTTAACTGTTGAAATACCCGGTAATAAAGGTAAAATAATACGTGTGGTTGCATTGTAGCACACGGTATTAATTATTGATGCTTACGTAAGAAGTTACTCAGTTATACTCAATTATTGCTACAGTAATTGCTGCATCATATCTCTTATATTATTGATTCAATTATTGTCACAGTATCATCTGTATAATATGTTATATTATTAAATCAATAATTGAGACGACAAGTTAATATTAATGATGAATAATTGTTGAAAGATTAATGTGTGTTGATAAAATGATTTGTGGTAATACTTATTCAATCCTTGATGTAAATAAGAAGTATATTATGAGACGTTTGTGGTAAGTTTGGTTTATTCTATGGGGGCCATATGTCATCATCTAAGAGTCTCTTTTGCCAATAGTAATTGCCTTTACCAGACGTCAAACTAATTGTCGTTTCATATTACAGGCGTCGAACCAATTGTCGTTTCACATTACAGGCGTCGAACCAATTATCGTTTCACATTACAGGCGTCGAACCAATTGTCATTTCACATTACAGGCGTCAAACCACTTGGTGTTTCACATTACAGGCGTCAAACCACTTGATATTTCACAATACAGGCGTCAAACCACTTTTCTTTTCACATCACCAGTTGTCAAGCCACTTGCCTTTTCATATTGCAAGTGCTAAACTAGAAATCTTCTATAAATAAAGGCCTAGTTCTTCATTATTTTTCACGAATTCATTCAAGCTATAGAGAAAGAAAGTATAGAGAGAATAAGAGAGAAAAAAGAAGAGTATTATGTTACTATACTACTGCAGTATTCAATATCCTACTAAGGTAAGGGGTATTATTTCTTTCTTATTCATGAAGAAAACTTTTATTATTCCATTCTTTATTATTCTGCTGGAATAACCTGTATACGCGGGTTACCCTATACTTGGTGAAATTCTTCTGTTATTCCATTCTTTATTATTATGTTGGAATAACTTTTTCTGCCAATCTCGTATACATGGTGAAATTCTTCATTATTCCATTCTTCATTATTACATTGGAACATCTTGTCCGCATGCGTTCGCATGACTCGGTTCCGTTATTTATTATTCTGTTGGAACATCTCGCAGCCGATGCGTTTACGCATGACCGGTTCCATTATTTATTATTCATTTGAAACATCCTCGTCTGCATGCGTTCGCATGACTTCGGTTCCATTATTTATTATTCTGTTGGAATAACTCATGCATGCGGTGGCCTATCGCATGCACGGTGATTTCTTTTGTTATTCCATTCTTTATTATACTCGGTTGGTTAAAGTTTCAACTTCTATACTCCATGAAATTAGTGGAATATTCTTGATATTTGCGCTTCATCCAGTATCTTTTCATGGAAATATTCTTCTGAGCATTCTTGAATTTTACTCTACAAAGAAGTATCATGTTGACAATTTGGACGTTATTGGTTCCTAGATAAATTAATTCTTGAACTTGTTTTATTGAATTCGTATATCATTGTCATCATCCTCATGTTTATATTATGTTAAAAGTCATTTGTGGCCTGTAGAGCATAGATGGACTTGGTATGATTATGACCAGGGATTATTCGGTATAATCATAACCGTAATGTTACAAATGATGTGGTAAAAGTCCTCATTGGCCCGTAGTGCATTGATGGACAGTGGTTGGCATGATCATGACCATTGATGAAAACACGAATATCCTTGGCCCGTAGTGCATGGATAATTTGTGGTTGTGATACTAATGAATATCCTTAGCCGTAGTGCAGGGATGATGTGGATTATTTATTAAGCTGAGTCTCAGCGATAAAAGTATTGAAAAGCCTTGTAAATCATAGAAGATAGTAGATTTTATTCTCTACTTGACTCTTCTAATGGATTGCTTGTTCCGCTGCAGTTAAACTTGATGTTTGTTATATTGTATCAGTTTAACACTGTTGAAGGCTAACGATAATTTATTCTGCATTATCTTAGTCATAATATTTCTTACTGGGCTAGTTGAGCTCACCCCTTTTCTTTCATTGTTCTCTTCAAGAAATGAGAATATAGCTGGGACTAGTCGGGGAATGGAGTGACGGTCCAGATGGGTGTCTTAGTAGTCCTCACTATTCTATGAAATAGTGTGATAATAATTGTAATAAGATTGAATTTGAGTATGGATATTGTCTAGAAGATAATATTCGTATTTAAACTTTCAGCTTATGTTTTGTCATATTTACACGACAGTTGTATTAATTAAGTTGTATTTGAATTCTGTACCATGTATTTGGCGACTCAGAATAGGTGATGTATACCTATTTTGGGGGCGTCACAGTTGGTATCAAAGCTTAGGGATATGATCCCTGGCAAAGATGTGAGACTAGAACTAGGAGGGGAGAGAAGGGTAATTCCTTCGCTAGTATGACCTACCTAAGCTTATTTGTTATTTAATTGGTCGGTCAGAGTATAGGGATAATATGTGGCATGTTAATTAACCTTTATTTTGTGGCAGTATTTGAAAATGACATCCGAGAATGTTGAGATAAGCAATGGAGCACATGAAACCGTTGAGTCACTAACGATCAATACCCAGGATAATGTGCATCAAGATGACCATAATCCTCAGATGAACAACAATAACGATCAATTGACGAACGATGGGATGTTCAGAAGCTTTATGTAATTCATGCAACATCAGGCGAGAGCGGCTTCTGTCCAAAATGCAGGTGGAAACACTGGCAACTCTCGGATGGTCACCAGTACGCAGTCAAGGAACTGGGACCACCAAAGTTTTTTGGAGAGCCAACACGAAACAACTTCGAACGTCTCGACGATCTATTCCCGTAAAATACTACCCGAGGTTGTTCTAACGTCTTAATGTTCACATATTTCTTTTGACAATCTATAATTGCCCCATGGTTTACTAACCAATCCATCCCGAGAATTACGTCAAACTCTCCTAACTTTATTGGTAACAAATCTACCGATAATTTACAACCCCGTATGTCTACGCAACAACTCCTATGAACATCTTCAACAGGAATTATTTCTTCGTTCGCTACCTTAATATTTAAAGGTATAGGCAAATTTTCAGGAAGTAATCCTAATCGTCTAGCAAAATCACACGCTATAAATGAACAAGTAGCACCCGAATCAAATAGCACGTACACATTGGTATCGTTGATCGGAATAATACCTGCGACGACGTCCCCTGATGCGACTGCATCTTGGACTGTCATGTTAAAGGTATGACTCATCGACCTACCCGGCTGTGCTGGCCCACTAATAACTAATTTACCGCTATTAGTGCCCGGTTCCCGTCCGTCCCCTTGTTCGGGCAGTTCTTTGTCATGTGGTCAGTTGATCCACACACAAAGCATCCGTTGTTCTTCTTTGGACTCGAACAATTAGTGTGACGCCCCCAAAATAGGTCCAATTCATCCAACCTATTTTGAGTCGCCAAATACATGGTACTGAAAACAACTACAACTTTATTACTACAATTGTCGTGTAAAATACAACAACACATATACCCATGATTTTCATCAGTCCAATACTTTTATTATGACTCTCATCATAATCAACGTAACCAGATTATTTCCACAATTTAATAAGGAATGAATACGAAGGATCATTCACCATGCATGTGGTAATCCACTTATACAGGTTATTCCAACATAATAATAAAGAATGGAATAACAGAAGGATTCACCATGCATGCGATAGAGACCGCACAGACAGGTTATTCCCAACAGAATAATAAAGAATTGAATAACAACTCTTACGAGTATTGAAAGAAAGTAATTCTCTTCATAAATACAAAAGAATAATACCCCTTACAGGTACAACAAATAATATCCCTTACCTCAAAAGAGCAGTACTTCTGACTGGAATATCGGATATGACGCTGAAAAAAACTTGCACTCGTTAGCAACTCTCAAAGTATCAAAATACACACAAAATACGCTCGATAATATAGAGAGAGAAAGAGAGAAAGCTTATGTTTCTGGTGTGATTTTCAATTCTAACTTAGCCCTCTATTTATAGGAAAATGTTAAAGACGTCAAGTAGACTTAATTTGGCCACCAGTGGCTTTACCTGCTACTATTTCCACCCACCACATTTGAATTAGAATTTTAGCACATTTCTTTACCAACCATAGGTGGGGCCCACGCATTCTAGAATTTTCAACCAAAATGATAAATTTCGAAACTTCAATAATTTCTGAACCAGTCACCTCTTAAAATTCATAACAAATCATACATTCATTTTTAACGGTTCAAAATTTGTGGACGTATACTCAACTTATATATGTATAACATATCCAAAAAATCACAACGATCCAACGGTCGGATTAAAAATTATAACTCACGCAATATATCGCAAGAACACTGATTTGATTTTTAATACCTCCATTTCGACAAAAATACTGATAAAACACCTCAACATTAATTCCTTCAATTATAACCACATAAATAAATTCATCATTTATATCTGCATCAAATAAATATTTTCTTATCAATAATTAATTATTCACAAATAATATTACAGAATCACAATAATGACAACCAGCAGCTTCCTGGAGAGAGGAGGAGCTTTCCAATAAGGATTTCTCATTCTTCGGCGCATGAAATTAGGTGACCAAACCTCTTCTTGACGTAACTTTCTAGACATTGCCATATAATGCTATCTAATAATATTATTCAAATAATATGAATTATTGATCTGATAATGGGAAATACTGTGCAGTGACAATTATTGAAACAACAATATTATAAAGTATCAACGCAGCAATTATTAAATTAATAAAATAAAATATTGAACAATAATTAATGTAACAATTATTGAGTAGTGCCTTCTTACGTAAGAATCAATAATTCAAAAATACTGTGCAATACCGTGTACTACTGTGCAACCACGCGTATTACTGTATTTTAACCACCAGGTATTCCAACAATGTTAGCGGTAACAACTACGCCGTTATTTATAAAAACTCAAACTTGTCATTTTCTTTATCCAACAGTTATTACATTATGGAGCCCTGAATGATATGCGTCAATCGTCATTTAATATTCTCCGACAACAAGAATATTCCACGACCAAACGAATATTCCCAAGCGAAATGAGTATTTTATAACCACTTGCGTATTTTGAAAATTTTACATATATCACCCTTAACTTTAAACTGTTATCAATTTAACCATTTACTGAATAATAATTATAAGAAAAATTGAATACTTTTATTTCATAAAATCCGGGATCTTACAATTAGGCGCAATATGCCCCTCCTGTCCGCAATTGTAACAGACGACCTTCCCCTTGAGACAGACTCCTAAGTGAGTCTTCCCACAGGTCTTGCAGGCCTCCATTCTTCTCTTCAGGTCTCCTTGCTTCACTCCAATATTCCCAGAGCTAAATACCTTCTTCTTTTGACCCTCGCCACTTCCACTGGCTCCCTCGATCTTGACTCTCCCGTCTACTTTACCCTTGCTCTTCTTGTCCTTGTGGTATTGACTCAGAGCCTCACTACCACCTTCGGCGATTATCGCCTTCTCTAAAACGGTTCCAAAAGAAACACTTTGGAATACTGAGATATCTGATTATAGATCCGAGGTTTCAAGCCCCCTTTCGAACAGTCATACTTTCCTCACCTCATGACTTATCAAACACTTGGGCTTGAATATCACATTGGGCTTACACCACACTAGTTTGGACTCATGATTTATCAAACACTTGGGCTTGAATATCACATTCTATTGGACTTATACTATTAGGTTAATAATCCTACAAGTCCATTATCTTAGATTTAACAACTTAACAATTATACCGACGTATATTCTTCGTATGCTAGCTCGTATATTAATTCTTAATATACGTTATCTCATTCTTCATACATAATAGTACAATACGTCGTATTATACTTACATTCATTACCTTCATATAATGAATACACATTATACGATCACAACGTTCATCCTTTAACGCTTAATAAACCTAACGTTCCCAAATTAAGTCCGCATGCAAAATATTACATTTTCCATACCTAGATTATTATTACATAATCCATCACACCTTGATATTATAACGTTACGTATTTTTCGGAAGTTCAAAAATAATTTTCGAGCAAAAATCGATGAATAGTATTTTTCAAAAAATTTCTCGGAAAGCTTTTATTTTCGTCTTAGAAATTCAAACACTATAATTCTCTCACGTAGTTAAAATACTACGACTTTCCGACGTTTCTAGGTTATAGAACAACATCCATCTTATCAACACATAATAATAATAAATAATATTATTTTATTCATTATTAAAAGTATTTAGGTTCGATTTTCTGGGGCGTTACAGTATCGAGCTACTCTGCTCGCCTAACACCCCTACCAAAGAAGAATTATTTCATCATCCCTTTTTTTGTTTTGAAAATTAATATTATTGCACTTTAGTTTTAGGAGAGGAGTTTCGAAGAAAACTAGATACAAACCCGCGTGTTACAGCGGGATTATTTATTTTGTTAATAAAAAAATTATACGTGCAATTAATAAATTAAAATATAATAAGAAGATGGTAGATTATTGTGCGCTGATCAAATTTTGATAGCGTATGTTACATAGAGTTGGGTAAAAGTTTTGTGCACAAATACATATCCAAGTATATAATTAATCTGATCAATAGCTAAACCTCTGGACATTATATAATAGTTGTGTGTGTTTGTGTGTATATATTAATTTCTTGATAATGTAACCAATAGGGTTAAAAAAGGGTACATCTTTCATTCTAAAGAGCACTAACAAATATTTAGAAAGTGTAATGCACAATGTCATCGAGTTGTTATATCTCATTTTACCTGAGGTTCATCACATAAGCTTGTGTAGGATTCAATTATTTTTTCATCGTTAGTCATTCAACTATGAATGTCGCATAATTTGCCTTCAAATTATAAGATGATATTTGTATATTGAAAAGAAACCTCTTTAGCAATAATAAATTGAGTTCATACGGAAAACAATTAGAGTCTCCATCATTTAACACATTTAAAAAACATGAATTAAAAGCAGTTATATACATAAGGTTAAAACTGTATACTTTAAATATGTAATAATTTTTTCTATTTTAATTTGACCTTAATCAATTGTTCCCTCAATTCATAGGATGATTTTCCTATGACTTGTTGGGCTTCACGATCAAATAGAACAAAAGATGCATTGGACGTATCATCCATTAATTTAACCTGAACTTTAAATCTACAATTAAAATTTACATTTACGAAGTTAGATAGTATTAACAGAGTGCACAAAGTATGAACATAAGGTAGATATAACATATAACAAAATATTGTATCACAATACCTTGGTGTAACAGAATTAATATAGTCAGAACATTTATCACACCAATATTTTCGACTGTCAGGTTTTATTTTTTTGCGACATTTTTTTGCAGGAATTGTAGAACCAATTGTATTCAGTTTCTATACACATAATAGTAGCAAGTACCACACATGTTGACTCCTGGAGTGTTAAATAGAAAATGAGCAACGAAATATAAGATAATGTTGTGAAAGAAGTAAGGTGTTTTAAAACGATTTTAATTACCTCTGTTGAATCCCATATCTTATCACGAGTTTTTCTATCACAGATTTGGAGGAATTCATCTGTAATAGATAATGTGCTCTGGCTGGATAAATAATTTATTGTAGTTTTATTATTTGTTGCATCACAAATGCTATTAGACAACAATGAGGGTAGTTAAAGGGGAAATTAACTTGTAGTAGTAAGGAAATTTAATAAGGGATCAAAGAAGTATGCAATATATCTATTTTTAAAAGTAACAACCTCAGGGATATCTGCATTTATAAGAAGTCTCGAACCAAACATTGACTTTGACAACGTTGGTGTACCTAATTAATGGCAGATGTTGTATAGTTAATAATCATATGTTTGGAGATATATTTTTCATTGAAATAAAAGATATAATACCTTTCTAAAACTTGATTTTTGCAAATTGTAAAATAATTATTTTGATTTTCTGTTTCAGTAAAAGAACAAATATGGTTTACAAAGTCATCCCACAAGGTGCAGCTCAATATATTTTGACTGTAAGAAAAATAAAATGTAAGATTAATTTAAATGACCATAGTTATTAATAAAATTAGTGCGAATATAGTTTAAAAAGTTACATGTTATCAGTTAATTCAATATTAACTCTCTTGCTCTATTTACCATTATTTGTGTTGACTTCTAAACTCACTATTGCAGTTAGTTGTCCAATAACATTTGGTTATACGCAACAGAATTATGTAGGTAAATAAAAAACTCAGTAAGTAAAAATTTGAAGGGGTAATTATTGTTTAACATACCAACTAAGTATGAATCATCAACCAGTGTTGATAGTATTTGATCGTATGGAGTGAATTGAAATCCATATGTATGAATGAGAGTCTCATCTAACTCTCGCAGTGAAGTGGAATACAGAAAACTAATCTTGTATGTATGTTGAATAGCTCTGAAAGAATCACTGTTTTGACTGACAATGAAATTGGTGATTATAAAAACTTTTCGTTCCTTGACTGTTGTTTGAAATTTAGTAAAAAGTGACCTTTTGATACTCGCTTGTATTTTTTTGTCTTATAAAAGTATAATATGCATATGGTAAGATGTTGTAATTTAAGATGCTGTAATTTTAAGATGTTGTAATTTGGAGTTGCGTATGTATGTGTGTGTGTGTGTGTGTGTATACATTTTCATCCAGCAATACCATCTCGATGCTGTTTAATTATGTAGTCTGCTTTGTTGAATCTTGGCATATTCCAGAGTCGAGTTATCCTGACTTTAATCTTCCATATCTCTTTGACAGGGCTGATGTCATCAACAAAATCGTATTTAGTCGTCTAAAAAATGTGATAGGTAAAGTATAAGATAAATGTTTATCAGGAAATAATAAGAATAAGATAATTGTTTATAGAATGAGTTGTTGCGTAATAGTTGGTATGTAATTATAGGAAGAAAATTAGGTTAAATAACGGAGAGTAATGATAATAGCTCAGTAATGATAATATCATAAAGTAGTGATTTTAGGAGATAATAATTAAATTAGAAATGATAATATCAGAACAGTTGACATTACTAAATCTGTTTAGATTTTTAGTGATTTAGGGGATTATAAATTCAAAATATTAATTTGAGATTAAAAAAGTAGTGATTTTAGGAGATAATAATTAAATTAGTAATGATAATATTAGAATAATTTAGATTTTTAGTGATTTAGGGAATTATAAAATCAAAATATTAATGTGTGATTAAAAAGTAGTGATTTTAGGAGATAATAATTAAGTAACGATAATATAAAAACTGTTTAGATTGAAAAAGTAGTGATTTAGGGGATTATAAAATCAATATAGTAAGTTATGATTGATATTATTTTTTATTTTAATTTTGTTTTAAATGTTTTAAATTGTATTATGACGCCTCCAAAATAGGTCTATACAACCCATTCTGAGTCGTCAAATACATGGTACAGAATTCAAATACAAACTTCATTTATACAACTATTAATTGTCGTGTAAAATACGACAAAACATACGATGTGAGTTTCAATACAAATATTGTCTCGTAGACAATATCCAAACTCCTCATTTCAATTATTGTCACACTATTTTACAAAATAGTAAGGACTACTATAATAACAATCTTGGACCTTTACTCCACTCCCCGACTAGTCCCAACTACATTCTCGCTTCCTAAGAAGAACAATGGAACCAAAAGGAAAAAGGGTAAGCTCAACTAGCCTTGTAAAGAATATTATGACTAAGATAATGTAGAACAAATTATTCTTAGTCTTCAACAGAAAAAAAATCTGATAGAATACAATAGACAACAAGTTTTAGATCAACAACAGCAGCAGAAATAACAATCCATTAGAAGAGTCAAGTAGAGCACGATGTCTACTATCTTCTATGATTTAAAATTCCATCATCAATATTTTTATCCATGTAACACCAATAATCAATAATTATTTTCAATCAACGAATTATCCATGCACTACGGGTCAAAGATATTTGTATATATCACCAGTGGTCATGATCATGCCAAACAACTGTCCATTTATACACTACGGCCAAAGAGGACTTTTACCATAATATTTTTCTGTGACATTACAGGTCATGATTATACCAATGCATAATTCCTGATCATAATCATACTAATCAACAGTCCGTCTATGCACTACAAGCCAAAGATGACTTTCACCATAATATAAGCATGAGGATGATGACAATTATATAAAGAATTAATCAAATGAGATCAATGATAAATATTAGAGATTTATAATTCAATTTATCCAGAGTTCAAGAATGTCCAAATTGTCAACATGATAACTAATTGTGGAGTAAAATTCAAGAATGATATTCATGTATCAAAAATAATTTGGACAGAAAAGAAACCAATTTTATCGTGAATAGTACCCCGAGTGAATAATATCCCGTAAATAGTACCCCGAATAAAAATATTAAAATTTAATAAGAAGGTTCAGGAAAATATTTCAGTGAAACGATACTAGAAGAATCGCAAAACTCAAGAATATTGTACTAATTTCAGGGATTATAGAAGCAATACTTATCAAAGTAAGTATAGATTTAGGAATATGAAATGAAATAATATCACTTACATACTATAGAGTATGGAAGAAAATAATATTCCTTACGAATATTGAACGAAAATAATATTCCTTACGAATATTGAACGAAAATAATATCTCTTATGAATATTGAACGAAAATAATATCCCTTACGAATATTAAACGAAAATAATATCCCTTATGAATATTGACGAAAAATAATATCCCTAACGAATATTGAACGAAAATAATATCCCTTACGAATATTAAACGAAAATAATATCCCTTATGAATTGTAATACCCAAAAAAAATATTAATTAATAAAAAAAATGATTTTGTTTTAAAACATATTAATTATACCTTGTCTTTTACTTGGGTTAACTAGTCATTTAATTTATGTGGATTAATAAATAGTGGATAAATTAATTTGATAAAATTGTATTTTTTTAAAACTAATTGAATTTAATTTATATATGGGTAATATTAATCATACTCTAATTAGGAGAATTAATAAGATAAATAATAAGTAAATAAATACTAAAACCTAATCATTCAAGCGAAACAAATCAAAAAGAAAAAAAAGTGATTGGCGGCTGCGCTGTGAAGAGAGAACAAAGGAAGGAGAGGAGAAAAGTATTTTTGCATTGTAATTTGAAGAAGAGAAATCAGCCGATTCACTTGTTGCGTATGAAGTAAAAAGGTACTGACGTATTGTAGCTTTGCTAGTATTAATGAATTATTATAACTTATCTTTGATTGACTTACGAAATTGAGTAAACAGTATGAAGTGATGTTGGCTTTTTCCTTAAAAAAAATAAAAAATTACGCTAACGTGATGCTAAAAGCTACTGTAATGAATTAGGATACATCATATAGTTTTTAGGCCTGCAACTCTTGCAGGCATGGTTTTCGTTTTTATTTTTTTTGATTATATATATATATATATATATATTGTGTTAATAAATTTTTTTGTCATAAAACGTATAACAGAATTGATAAATTAATTGAGGTTATGTATATTAATTTGAATTAATTAATTTTGTCAACATAGTTATAAAAATTCTTAATAATAAATTTAATAGTATTATGTTATTAATGATTGGATTATAATAAAATCTTATTAAATTATTTAGATTTAATGGAGAGGGTCTAACAAACTATAATTGGAGTATAAATTTTGGGTATTACATTGCTTAATCCAGGTACAGATTCCTTACTCTTTCAGCGAGACTCTTTTATTTTTAATTTGTTTGTTTCGTTATGCGTTTTGAAAATTAGTATTGCCTCTCATGATTATTTCTTGTCAAAATTATTGTGATAATTTCGTTTGGCGTTCATAGTTGGAACTCATATTTGTACTCTGTATACTACTACAACATGTCTAAATTTATTTTGATATTTATAGTAATGTGCATGTTAATATTTTTGGAGACTTTGTGTTGATATCTCGTTTCAGTTTAACATGTACATGTTAGAACCCCTTTGTTGTGTCGCATGTGTTGTAACATTATATTTTTTTAGAATACCGTAAGGTATACTTGAGCTATAACCACCTGTGGGGGTACCATAGGCATGTCCTCTTGGCACCGAGGCATGACACCTTCCGTGATTTGCAGATCACCCACACTGGCGTCTCCGTTTTGTGCTCCGTTGGGAGTTGGCCATTTGGTGTTTTGTTGTTGGAGGAGTATGGGTCGACCCTAGTTTTTTGTTTTGTTCTGTTCTGCGAATTGGTGATGTTTGTGCCAAACACGCCTTCCGATTTTGCACGCATCTGGATTGCACAGTCCGATGTGTGATTGCCTGTGTGGCATTATTTTGATTGCCTGTGTGATATTATTTGACATGCCTGTGTGGCAAGGTATATTACTATTTATTTTGAGCTCGGTATGAAATAACACCCAGCCATTTGATTTAGCCTATCATTTTGTTGTGTTAGTTTGTTTGTACAGTTCAGTTCATTTAATTGTGTTAGTTATTTCGTTTCATCATTCTTTTATTTTATATCCGTACTGGGCATTTGGCTCATGCTGTGTTTTTCTTCCGGCGGTAATTAGGGGATCAAGGCGGCAAAGTGATGAGAGCTCCTTCATTCCAATGGTTTAGAAATATTTTTTGTTTAGGCTTTTTATGTCAGTTTATTTAGTATTGTAATAATTATTTTAGATTGTGGTTTGAGCCAGTGTGGCATTTATTATGGTTTGTCTTATGAGATTATTATTTTGTGGTTTAGAGCCTTGTGATATTCGTTAGTTCTGTTGTGTTGTGCGTAACCTCTCTTTCTATTTTGGAAAGGGGGTGTTACAGAGTTGGTATCAAAGCTTAGGTTCTTTCTTGTAGAAAACCTATTTAGGTTTGACCTGTGAGTTATGGGTAAACTTTTGGGTTAGGTTTTTATTCTGTTTGACTTTCTATTCAGCTATCATATCAGCTATATTCGAATTTGTCTCTAATATGTTTTGTTTATATTCGTGATCTTTTCCTTAGATGGCTCGTAGATCCGCTAGAGTTGCTGGGAGGCGAGGTAACAACAGGGGAAGAGGTGAGGGTCAGCCTAATGAGCAACCTAATGACCAGATTAATGCTCAATTGGCTACCTTGGTGAATCAGGCGGTGAACCAAGTTTTACCTCGCCAGGCATGTGTCAGACAGTTATGCAAAGAGCGATGTAGCGGTACCACCGTAAATTCTCGAAATGGAGAACCCGAAAAATAACGGTCTACAGGAAAACGAAGGGGAAGGGAATGTAGATGGTCATGATCAGCAGGGACTGCGATGTATGTATGGTTGGAGAGGTTCCAGATGCAGAAACCACAGTCATTTAGTTCTGCTCCAACTCCAATTGATGCAGAGAATTGGATTGCCCACCTAGAGAAGATTTTTGATGTGTTGGGGTGCTCGGATAATCAGAAAGTGTTACTTGCTGCTTACAAGCTGGAAGGGGATGCACAGAGGTGGTGGAAGGCGGTGAAAGTAACAAAGGGTGATGGATATGTTGGGACACTTAGCTGGGCAGAATTTTGTGAGGTCTTTTATCAGCAGTATTTTCTTGCTGCTGATAAAGAGGCCTATGCTAGGGAGTATAAGTCGATTCGGCAGAAAGATGATGAGTCCATCACGGACTTCATGACGAGGTTTACTACGATGGCAGGATTTGCGGGAACCTCAACAGGGACTGTAGCAAAACAGGCAGAGAAGTTTAAGTGGAGGATCCATTACAGGTATCGGCAACATCTCATTAACACCAAGTTTGTAGATGTGTCAGCAGTGGCCAATGCTGCCAAGAATATTGAGATGGAGAGACAAGACTTTCGGTCTTCTAAACCGGGAGGGAGTCGAAAGAGGGATAGAGATGACCAGCAAGGTCAAACTTCGGGTCAGCACGGGAAGAATCAGGGTGGTCAATGGAATAGAACTGTGGTGGCAAAGCAGGGTAGTTATGCGTGGCGTAATCAAAATAGAGGTTATCGTGAGATGCCTCAAAGAGACGTAATCGTCGAAGAATTTTTTATAATATCTAATATATCATTTATCTATAGAAAACAATAACATTAATACAAGAATAAATAATAAATTCATAAGCAAATTTTTTATAATCTCTAATATACCCTTTATCTATAGAAAAACAATAACATTAATACAAGAATAAATAATAAATTCATAAGCAAATTTTTATAATCTCTAATATACCCTTTATCTATAGAAAAACAATAACATTAATAGAAGAATAAATAATAAATTAAATATAAAATTTAATTTTACTTTTCCATTTTCTTTAAAAACTCAGTAAAACATTAAATAAATTTATAAATTTGTCTATTCTTCTTTGCTTAATTTTTTATTAGTGAAAGGAAGGAAAATAGAATATTTAAATTAATAACATTTTTGATTATTTCGTCTTTCATTTAACAGTCCGCGCTTATATATGCACTTAACTTATGTCTAGGGTTTAGGTCTCATTCGCGGATTCTATCTGTATTGCTCCTTCTCCTTCGAGCCGTCGTCTGCAGCTACAGTTTCGCAGCAACCATGGGGTAAGATCTCAATTCTATGTAGAACTCTAGGACTAGATCTTAGGACTTAATCCCTCTTAAATTTGTTGTTTGCTTTCATTTTTGCCTGAGCTTGCATTATGTGAAAATTTCGTTTCAAGTGTAAAAAAAAAGTATCACTAATATATAATAATCTGAAATGTTGTTATACTTGCTACAAAGAAAGGAAATTTACTGATATTTCTGATTTTGGATGATGTATTTCTGAGATTTTGTTTATTTTTCGGATTAGTTAGCTAGTTATACCGGATAAGTATCTCATCAAATACTTGTGCTGAATATTTGGGATAAGATAATCTTTAAACTCGGTAAATAGTGGTTTAGCTAATGATTTTCTTCATTCAACTAGAAACAATATTTCTCGAGGACTTCCCTTTGAAGTTTTGAACTTTTGAAGGTTAAACGTGTTGGTCAATTCAGGCAAAAAAAATGTATTAAATCTTTACTTCAGAAAAGAAGCTGTGCATATTACATATTGAAATGAATGGTGTATAATTGTATTAATTTGGCTTAAAATTTGAGGATAAAACTCAATGTTGTCCAATCTATTATTATGGTAATAGTCTTCCAACATTTGCTGTTTTGGGATAGTACGATTACAATCTTCTTTTTGGTTGGGGATTCTGGGATGATATGCTAACAAAATGACAGTCAGTGTTTTGCTGTTGTATTGCAAATGACTAACCTCGGTTTATGAGAACAACATTGACATTTTTATGGGATGAACATAATTTTGTATATCATTTTCATCTTGCAATATAATTAATGAGGCAGCCTGGTGCTTTCCTAATGGGGCTATGATCCCTACCAACAAAATGAAAAAAAGAAAAAGAAAAACAAATCACTCACACACTTATTCCATTTTATGAAAGCGGTGGTTTAATATCTTGTGTAGATTAGATATGTCAACTGGTATCATTAAGAGCTTTGCATACACTAGGCTCAAGCCTAGCTTCTGAATTCTCAAGTCGATAGCTAATAGGTTTACATTTCTATTATTGGAGACTGAGCTATACTTAACTCTAATTTTTGAGATGCCATCTGAATTTGTTATATTTTTGGAATTCACTCACTTAATGGTTATTTCACAATTTTAACTGTGACTTGTAGCAAGACTCGAGGTATGGGAGCTGGGCGTAAGCTGAAGTCCCACCGTAGGAGGCAAAGGTGGGCTGACAAGTCTTACAAAAAGTCTCATCTTGGAAATGAATGGAAAAAGCCTTTTGCTGGCTCTTCCCATGCAAAAGGAATTGTCCTAGAAAAGATGTAAGTCTTAAACTAATGCTCTTTTGTTGTAGGTTGTATGAAATTTCTTTATTGATAAATTGGATTATGATTTGACATAAAATTTGCTGCCTTTTGAAGTGGGATTGAGGCTAAACAGCCTAATTCTGCTATCAGAAAGTGTGCTAGGGTTCAGCTGATCAAGAATGGGAAGAAGATTGCGGCGTTTGTACCCAACGATGGTTGTTTAAACTATATTGAAGAAAATGTAAGTTGCCTGGGAAAAGGAAGGGTAGAGCTTCATGACATGCATATTGCTGAGTATTTTTCTTTTTGGGGTTTTTTTTTGCCTAGCTGCATAAACATCAACATATTCCCATATAAGTTTATCTGTTGGAACTGTTTAGAACTACCTTGAATGCCATTGTTTTGTTTTTTGTAAGATTTTTTAAAATTGTGAGAACTTGATATACAGTCAATCCTGCACTTAATATTTTCAGTGCCTAAAGGAACCAATTATTATTACTTCAGGATAAGTGGCCACTCATTCAGCACATTTAATTTATATTTGCTCGTAATTTTTGTCTGCACTGGGTATTAAATCCTCGGTGTGGTACATGTTGGGTGCAGGACGAAGTGTTGATTGCAGGATTTGGACGAAAGGGTCATGCTGTTGGAGATATTCCTGGAGTCCGTTTCAAGGTTGTAAAGGTATCTGGGGTGTCACTTCTAGCTCTGTTCAAAGAGAAAAAAGAGAAGCCTAGGTCATAAACTGCTAGAAGCGGCTTATCTTCCCTCTTGCTGTTATCTCGACTATAGTTGTTGGTCTTGTTGGCAAAGAGTGGATTTTGTGAAAGAGTTTTCTTTGATAATTCAGTTGAGTTCAAATTTCTTGTTAGCATTTGACATTCCTTCCTACTTAATCGAGAATGTTTTTTTAATTATTATTTTACGGTATTAACTAATATATTGTTACCCTTTAAAAGGATGTTACTAAACATGGAATCTTGGTTTGCAATTTATAACTGTGGGGGAATGCCTTCATTGCAGGTTTTCTTGTGGGTTACAAGTAGGAGTGAGCATTCGGTTATAACCGAACCGAATAAAACTAATTTGGTTATAACCAAAAACTGAAATGTCACTATTTAGCTAAATAACTGTAACCGAAATTGTAAACTATTTTCACAAGTTCTCATGAAAAATAACTGAATACCGAAATTACTATTTGGTATACCGAAATAACTGAAAAAATATGAGAAAAATAACTGAATATAGAAATTACTATTTGGTATACCGAAATAACTGAAATTGAAAACCATTTTTACCAGTTTTGATGAACAGTGCTATTGAAATTTGAAGTATCCAGCGACTCCATCTTAAAAAAGAGTACTCTATCTTAAGCACTTGATACATCTTAAAAAACAGCGTACTCTATCTTAAGCACTTGATACGAACAAACAGTAAGTCAGTAATGACAACGATGGACTAAGCACAAAAAGGGGAATGCAAAAAAAACAATATACCCACATAATCCAATTGCAGAGTACTCTAATCAAACATTGAAATATAATAAGTTAATAACACATAATTGCACACAAAAAGATTTTATACTCACTGAATATAACTAGGTTCAGGCTAAACACATTTATATCAAGGAAGATTCACTAAGGGAGTGTTTGATAAAAATTGAATGAATCTGAATTTGAATCTGAATAAAAAAAATTATTTGATAATTAACATGTTTGAGACATCTGAATGACAAAACTTTATTATTTTACCCTTCTGAAAAAATTCAAAATTGTTGTAAATTTATTTAATATTACTTAATATAATAGTTAATATTTTTTTTTAAAATTTTTAAATTTTTAAATTTTTTAATTTTTAATTTTTTTTTTTACTTCATTTAGCTGCTCATTCAGCCATTCAGTTAAAAAAATCTGACTTAGCCATTCAGCTCGTCCATCTTACCGATTCAGCTATTCAAACCAAAACAAACGCACTGACCGATTCAGCCATTCAGATTCAGCTCCATTCAACTCCATTAAGCTCTAAACAAACAGCCACTAAGGGGGTGTTTGATAAAAATTGAATGAATCTGAATGAGCTGAATCTAAATGAGTTGAATCTGAATCTGAATGAAAAAATTGTTTGATAATTGACATGTCTGAAACATCTGAATGACAAAACTTTATTATTTTACCCTTCTGAAAAAATTCAAAATTATTGTAAATTTATTTAATATTACTTAATATAATAGTTAATATTTTTAAAAATTTTTTTTTTACTTCATTCAATTTTCATTCAAATTACTCATTCAAATTTCTTCAAATTAAAAAAAATCTAACTTAGCCATTCAGCTCGTCCATCTTACCGATTCAGCCATTCAGATAAAAACAAACGCACTGACCGATTCAACCATTCAGATTCAGCTCCATTCAACTCCATTAAGCTCTAAACAAACAGCCACTAAAACAAACACCAGAACAGATCGGTCGAGGAACAGAATGACAGAGAGGTCGAGGTCGAGGTCAAGGTTGGGAAGAGAAGTCGCCAAATCACAAACAACGGATAATGAGACGGAGAGAAGCGGAGAGCGAGAGGAATTGGGAGTTAGGGTTGAATGAGACAAACAAATCTTGACTCTTGGTTCGGAGGTGAAGCGGAGTTGCGACTTGTGATTTGGGGACTAAAGTTTTAACTTTTGGGTAAGGTCAGAGAGAGATTAGAGATTAGAGATTAAGAGATGAGAGATGAGAGTCGAGCTCTGAGAAGTGAGAAGACTGAGATTAGAGACACTGAGAGTCTGACACAGAGTGAGATGAGATATAAAATATTGTTTTAACTTTTAAGTCTTAATTTTTTTTATTTCTCATTCGGTTAACCGAAAAACACAAAATTGAAAACGGCACTTGAACCCGAAAAATCGGATAAAAATTTGGATATAACCGAATTGCAAAAAATATCCGAATTATCAAGAAATTTCTGGTTCGGTTCGATTATTCGGTTATATCTATTTTTTGCTCAGCCCTTTGTTTTCTTTTGTTTTGTGACGCCCCCAAAATAGGTATACAACACCCATTCTGAGTCGCCAAATACATGGTACAGAAATAACTACAATTTTATTAATACAATTGTCGTGCAAAATACGACAACACAAACTGTGAGTTTAAATACAAATATTGTCATCTAGACAATATTCACACCCAAATAAGTCCTCATTACAATTATTGATACACTATTTTACAAAATAGTGAGGACTTAAAAAATAACTTCCTAGAACCTTCATTCCATACCCCGATTAGTACTCGCTATATTCTCGCCTCTTGAGAAGAAAAATGGAACAAAAAGGAAAAGGGTGAGCTCAACTAACCCAGTAAAGAATATTATGACTAAGATAATATAGAATAAATTATCGTTAGTCTTCAACAGGAAAAAATATGATAGAATACAATAGACATCAAGTTTTAAATCAATATTCGCAGCGAAAATAACAATTCATTAGAAGAATTACGTAGAGAATGAAATCTACTTTCTTCTATGAATTTAAAAGTTTATCATCAATATTTTATCCATGTAACATCAATCAATATACATCTTGAATCAAATATTCATCTTTGCACTACAGCCAAAGATATTCATCGATTAATCAATCATGGTCATCTCAACACTTGTTCATCTTTTGCACTACGGCCAAAGATATTCATCAGAAAATCATTCATCTTTGCACTACAGGCCAAAGATATTTAGTAATATCATCATTTAGGACTCAGGATGATGAAAAATATTTTAAAGAAAACGAATCCAGTGAAACAAAAGAATAAAGATTAAGGATTCGTATTTCGGTTTATCCATGTTAAAAAAATACTTCATAAATAGCAATAGTGGAGTAAAATTCAAGAATGATCAAAACATGGATACAATCAAAGCTAGTATCCATAATAGATATTTTGGACGAAAAACAAAAAATTTAATTTTTCTGTGAATAGTGTCGTATTCGTGAATAATGTCGTATACGTAAATAGTGCCGTATACGTGAATAGTAACTCCGACACTAAAAACAAGAATTTCACAAGAAAAATCTTACCAATATTTTGGCATAATGATATTGAAAGAAATAATATCATTTATAAAAAAATAACATCTCTTACCTCGAAAAGACAGTACTTTTGACTGGAATACTGGATATAGTTCTGAAGGAACTTGCACCATATAGCAACACTCAAAGTATCAGAATACTCACAAGAATACGCTCGATAATATTGAGAGAAAAGATTTCATTTTCTGGTGTGATTTTCAATTCTAACCTAAGCACCCTATTTATAGAAAAATGCTTAGAACACCAAAGCAGAAAATTTAATAAAATAATATATTTATAAATAAAATTCACGCCCACCTCAAGACCATCTGAATTCAGTCACCAAGAGGTCCACAATAATGACAAAAAAGTTTTTCTAAACAAAAATATTTAAAACTCCAAAATCAATTTAGACCCAATATACGAGAACTTCAATAATTCATAATAAATAGCCCTTTTATCAGAAAAATTCAAATCTTATGTCCATTTTATAGGAAATTCAATTCTCTACAACTTTATAGTTTTAAGTTTTTCCAAATTCCAAGCAGAAACTGACCGAAATCCACATACGGACGATTTTACAAGCTATAATCAAATTTCAGTCAAGAAATGGGGTCCACAAACATGAAAAACATGTTTTAAACGTTTATTGTAACAAAAATACTCTTCCTCCTCATTTATTCATATATCACAAATTCATTGTAAAAATATCACCATTATTATATTATTATAATACAATAATATATTTAAATGAATTATTTTATCAGAAAAGATAAAATATCAATTTTTCAACAATTGTCACTTTAAAATTTTCTCTATCTATATCCACATAAAATAAATATTTTTCTTATCATATAAATCAATAATTAATTATTCACAAATAATATTACAGAATCACAATCATCGGCAACCGTGCCGCTCCCAAAAGAGGGGCTTTCCAATAAGGATTTCTCTTTACTGGCGCGCAATTAGGTGACCAAACCTCTCCTTAGACAGAACTTTCTAGACATTGTCAATAATGCTATCTAATAATATTATTCAAATAATATGAATTATTGATCTGATAATGGAAAATACTATGTGTTGGTCGTTTTACCGATCAATATATGCGTGCAAGTATACACGGTCAACAAGTAATAAAGAGTAAGTAAAATATCGTTCCCACGGAGAATTATCTAATAAAGTTTACCAAGCACTAGCCCATAACCATTTCAGTCTTATTTAAACGAATGATATTATATTTTATATTTAAACTATGAAATTAATTAAACCTAACTATTTCTAGAGTGAGACTAGATAATGAAGACCTGAGATTACAAATTCATTTATTGACTCAGTCAAATCTATACACTTCATGTTAAGCCAAACTAATTATACCGGTTTGTTAGTCGAGAACACTAAAGTAAAGTATAGCCATCTTTCAATGTACCATACCCATATCACATATAATTCACAATTTATAGAATACACATGAACACCCACATTACCTAAACCACTATATGTCTATGTGATTTATGAATAATTAGGGTTTAATCCCAAGTTCTCAATTGACTACGAATGGTGCTTCGGTATATGTCTATCCTAAGCACAAATCATACATCCCAACACAATGTAAAATATATAATCATAAGCTATTAAGATCATATCCAAACTCATACTTCATTTCTCAAGTCCATATGGATTATCACAATAATTGAGGGCCAATCAACTAAGTAATTAAGCATGAATCTAAATAGACAATCCCATAGCAATTAATAAGGCTAACAATGGAACATATCAGAAATAACTAATCCATAGAATCCATTGCAATCTCAGAATAGAGTTTAAATCATAACTGAATTAATGCTATCATCCACATATTGAATAAACATCATAAGATACAATTAGGAATCAAAGAGAGAGTAAGAATAGAGAATGGTAGTGCAAATATGTTCTCTTGATCCAAGATTGAATCTCCAATGCTTTCCAATCGCTTCAAGTCTTCAACCTAATCAACTCTAGAAATCACTACTCTAACCTACTTATTCAAAGTTGAAGAAAGAAAATAATAGTAGCTTCAGCCCCCAAGGGGTGGAATATCTCTCACATAATGAAAATACGTCTAATATATAAGCCCTAATTGAACCCCCTCTCAATTACGCTTCAATTGCACTGTTTAATGAAAAGTCGGCTTTGGTCAACATCGTACGTCAGCTACCGCATGCGCAGAATTGGCTTGAAGTTAAGCGCGGCACGCTCAAGAAAAAAAAAAAATCACGTTTTTGGCTCTGAGGTCGCGCGTTGCCATGCGAAATGAACTACAAATTCGCGCGCCCGCGCAGTCCATTTTCTGTTGCAGTGTCCTCTGGTAAAATGGCTATAACTTTTGATCCGGAAAGAGTTACGGGGTCTGCCACCTATCAAATCAAAGATATCGACGAGCTCTACAACTTTCATTCTTTGATGATTGAGAAATTCTGGCCGGATGAAGGTTGAAATTGGGCTGGAAGGGACTGCTATGAAAATGGCTAACCAAAACAGCGAAGTTTTACGTCCGTTGGTACAAAGATCATAACTCTTGCATCCGAACTCTGATTAGAAAGATTCAAGATGTTACGAAAAGCTACGAAGACGCTCTACAATGTAAGCTAAGTTTCAAACCAAGAACATGAAGTAAACATGAAAGCCCAAATGATGTCCGGATTGCTTTTCTTTGCATTTTCCTTGCTTTTTCTTACCAATAGTCGCTCACACCGCTCCCAAACATAAGATCTACAAAATAAACATAAAATTCATGAAAAGTAACTAAGAAACATGAATATAATCAACTAATTCAAGTAAAAGATACCGGATAAATAGGTATAAAACCAACTTATTAAATACCCCCAAACTTAAACCGTTGCTTGTCCCCAAGCAATATAATATAATGCAATCTACATGTTATGCAAGCTACGCTACTATGACAATGAATCCCCAGATTTTCAGCCATATTAAGAATTCCAATAAGATATGCCTCAGAGAAATATCAAGATCCAAGAACAAAGCATCAAACTAAGCTAAAGGCATAATGACATACAATTATATAATCCTAACCTGCTATAAAGATGTTGTGTGTGTGTGATGTGTTCACAGATAAGATTGACAAAGGTGAAGATACCATATGCTAAATTGCTTAAGACAGAAAATTGAAGTTTAAATCAAGAACTGCATATACTAATGAGACATCAATTACTCCAACACAACAATACAAACTAAGGTTCAACAATGGGTTTATTCTGCTTTATTTTTACTCACGAGAGCGATTTTCGCACTTTCCCGCGGTGTTTATTGATATATATATATATATATATATATATATATATATATATATATATATATATATATATATATATAGTGCATTTTACGCCCATCTCACTTTCCATTTCCATTTAAACGAGTGCGTTTTACGCTCCATCTCGTCCCAATAGCAAGCATACCCATGTGTTCCCAAAGTTTGAGTATCTGTGTTTTCATAGTCTATGTCTACTTTATACACAATTCCATCTTTAAAAACAACATTTTCTACTAAGCAAACAAGTATGCTAATCTTAACTAACAAGCAAATAGGAACATTGTCGTGCTACCTGGTAACATCTAAACAGCAAACATGAATTATATCATGTATAAAATTATAACTAAGCTCAAGATATCAACCAAATTCAAAAATCTATCAAATTTCTTTTTCATCATTGGCCAAATTAGAATTCAACTAGCTAAAAACCTAAGATTATGCAATGTTATGCAACTAAACATATATTAAGCAAACAAGACAAAAGAAAACTAAAAAAAAATTCATGTAGAATTTAACTACAAAGATACTAAAATACCCCTACTATGCAACTTAAACATGCAATCAAACTATATGCAACTAACTATATGCAACAACTACTCACTACAACCCAATACCCCCAAACTTAAAATAAACAATGCCCTCATTGTAATTAAAAGTGAAAGAATACTCCCCTAAGTGGCAATGTCATCTATGTTCGCCTCCTCATGATCCGATGGTATATCAGGCGATGGCTAAGTTTGAGATATTCTATAGTTAGAGACTGAGTGTGGGCTTCTAACTGTCCGAATGCTTGAGTCAGAAATTCTAAAAATTTAGCAATTTTTTTTTTCATGGATCGATCTATGGCGCTGACATGCATTTGGCTTGTAGTTGGTATTGGCCATTACGACACAATACTCTGGTAGCTTGTTTTTGACTTCTGTTTGATCCTGAATGCTTATAGCAATTGGATTGAACCTGAGAGGAGAAACAATCAAACTATTATTAATACTTACAACTATCTAACATCTACTAAATATGGAAATATAAATAAGAATTAAACAAGGAAGGAGAAAGAATGGATGGGGTGCCTCCCATCTAGCGCTTGGTTTATAGTCCGTTAGCTGGACTCTTTTCTTGACACTGCTATCCGATTCCTCTACGATAAGCTAGGAACCCTCCATCCATTAGAACCGCTATGTTCGTTGGAAGGTTCGCCATCATGAGAGTCTGTAAATTGAAGCCACCTAGCATATTTCCTGTACATGATGCCCCTAGTTCCATTGCAATGCCAGGTGCTTCTCCCGTTGTATCTGTGAATAGATTTTTGCATTGAGGCATGAAAGATACAACAGGATTTTCTTCTTCTATTATCTCTTCCTCAGCCCACCATGGTTTATAAGAGGCCTCATAACTGCGGAAATTTTTTCTTTGGATGTGACTACTAAAGGGACATGGGTGTGCAAAGTTCATTGAAGTTGTCTCCTCTATGTCCACTCCTTTCAGTTCATTCCGTGGCATGTACACTTCTGGCTCTCCATCAGTTTCATCGTCCATGTCATAGCACCAATTATTTGGAGGGCGATTGTTCAAGGCTTCGAACATTAGATCCATCTAATTCTGAAGATTTTGAATTGACCTCTCTTGCTCAATCATCTTCTTCTCAGTTGATGCTACAAATTTGAACCACAAATCCTCCAATCTTGAATTATCTTTCTCAGTTTCGAAATCCATGTATTGAGGACCATTCATTGAGGAGTTAGTGAGTTGTTGTCTGTTAAGATTTTGGCTTGATAACTCCTGACTCATCATCAACTCTTCATGGTCTGCTATGATTTTTGACATGAATTCCTTCAACCTTAAATTTTCTTCTTGTTGCATGGGAGGTGGATATGAGAAATCTGATGGATATGTTGGACTTGGAATGCAATATTGGTCTTAATAGTTATAAATCCATTCATAATTTGGGTGATACCCCCAACCTTGATGATAATTGGGATAAACATAGTTGTTGAGATAATCACCCCAAACTGTACTTGTCCAGCACTGATGTTACACTGATAACTTGGATGCTCGCCAGCACAGTATTCACATGTAACTACTATCTCTCGAATGCGTTGGGCTGCAAGAATATCCAACCTCTCCGAAAGTGTTGCAATTTGTGTTGACAATGTAGAAAATACATTGAGTCCCTCAGTGCTTATGTCCCTTGGTTGAGTCCTATTTGCATAAGGCCCTTGATAAGAAAAGTCACCCATGGTACCTGAAAAGAGAGAAATATAGGAAGAGAATTAAAATAAAATAAAATAAAATAAAATAAAATAAAATGTTTAAATTAAGACTAATTTGATTGAAATTAATGTTGGATAAAATTATTAAAATAATTTCCCGGCAACGGCGCCAAAAAACTTGTTAGTCGTTTTACCGATCAATATATGCGTGCAAGTATACAAGGTCAACAAGTAATAAAGAGTAAGTAAAGTATCGTTCCCACGAAGAATTATCTAATAAAGTTTACCAAGCACTAGCCTATAACCATTTTAGTCTTATTTAAACGAATGATATTATATTTTATATTTAAACTATGAAATTAAACAAACCTACCTATTTCTAGAGTGAGACTAGATAATGAAGACCTGATATTACAATTTCATCTATTGACTCAGTCAAATCCATACACTTCATGTTAAGCCAAACTAATTATACCGATTTGTTAGTCGAGAACACTAAAGTAAAGTATAGCCATCTTTCAATGTACCATACCCATATCACATATAATCCACAATTTATAGAATACACATGAACACCTACATTACCTAAACCATTATATGTCTATGTGATTTATGAATAATTAGGGTTTAATCTCAAGTTCTCAATTGACTACTAATGGTGCTTCGGTATATGTCTATCCTAAGCACAAATCATACATCCCAACACAATGTAGAATATACAATCATAAGCTATTAAGATCAGATCCAAACCCATACTTCATCTCTCAAGTCCATAAGGATTATCACAATAATTGAGGGCCAATCAACTAAGAAATTAAGCATGAATCTAAATAGACAATCCCATAGCAATTAATAAGGCTAACAATGGAACATATCAGAAATAACTAATCCATAGAATCCATTGCAATCTCAGAATAGAGTTTAAATCATAACTGAATTAATGCTATTATCCACATATTGAATAAGCATCATAAGATACAATTAGGAATCAAAGAAAGAGTAAGAATAAAGAATGGTAGTGCAAATCTGTTCTCTTGATCCAAGATTGAATCTCCAATGCTTTCCAATCGCTTCAAGTCTTCAACCTAATTAACTCTAGAAATCACTACTCTAATCTACTTATTCAAAGTTGAAGAAAGAAAATAATAGTAGCTTCATCCCCCAAGGGGTGGAATATCTCTCACATAATGAAAATACGTCTAATATATAAGCCCTAATTGAACCCCTCTCAATTACGCTTGATTGCACTTTATTTAATGAAAAGTCGACTTTGGTCAACATCGTCACGTCGCTAGCCGCCAGCAGAATTGGCTTTGAAGTTAAGCTGCCACACTCAAGCAAAAAAAATCACGCTTTTTTGCTCTAGGATCACATGTGTGTGCATGCAACAAATGCACTAAAAAAATTAAATGCCAAGTGGTCCATTTTCTGCATTGCGGTCCCTCTCGGTAAAATGGCCATAACTTTTGATCCGGAAGAGTTACAGGGGCTGCACCTATCAAATCGAAGATATCGACGAGAGATATACAACTTTCATTCTTTGATGATTGAGAAATTCGGCGGATGAAGGTTGAAATTAAATGGAAGGGATGCTTTAGGAAAATGGCTAACCAAAACAATAAGTTTGACGTCCGTTGGTACAAAGATCATAACTCTTGCATCCGAACTTCGATTAAAACGATTCAAGATGTTCCGGCAAGCTATGAAGACGCTCTACAATGTAAGCTAAGTTCCAAACCAAGAACATGAAGTAAACATGAAAGCCCAAATGATGTTCGGATTGCTTTTTTTTGCATTTTCCTTACTTTTTCTTACCAATAGTCGGTCACACCGCTCCCAAACATAAGATCTACAAAAAAAACACAAAAATGTATGAAAAGTAACTAAGAAACATGAATATAAGCAACTAAATCAAGTAAAAGATACCGGATAAGTAGGTATAAAACCAACTTATCCCCGGCAACGGCGCCAAAAACTTGTTGATCGATTTCACAATCAAAATATACGTGCAAGTATACACGGTCAACAAGTAATAAAGTGATAAGAAAAGTATCATTCTCACGAGGAATTATTTAATAAAAATTACCAAGTACTAACTCTTAACCAAATCAATTTTATTTAAACAGCTGCAATTTATGATTTTTAAAATCAAGCAAACTAAATTAACTAATTAAACTGAATTACTTTATAAATGAATTCAAATAAATAAAGGTTAAGACTACAATATCCCCAATTATGAACTATAAACTAATTATCTAATTATCCTAATTATTATGCCTACTGAATTGTTAACAGGAATTCTCAAATGCCAAAAGCCCTTTTCTAAGTGATCAATTGACTTCTATTTAATCCAGATTAATTTTGCTATATTCCTATGCAAAATAATTAAATTAAACTCCTTCAATCCCAATTCCTTATTTGTTACATGCAGTGAAGAGATATTTCCATTCAATTCACAACCCTAATTATCCGTCATGCAAATAACTAAGAACACATGTTATCATGCCCAGTTCTAACCCTAGATCTCCTCTTTCAATTCCTTCTAGAGTAACAAGGTAATTATTGGCCAAACAATTAATCAATAAGCACAAGGCAAGATAAACAATTCACTTTGACACAAATAATTAGAATAAATCGAATAACTAATTTATAGACATAAAAGGTTCAATTGAAATCTTAATAAAAGAAATTTAGTTCATTGTCATTGAATTAAAATCAAGAATCCACAACTGAATAAACATTAAAAGATAGAAGTAAGAGAAGAGAAGAGAATATAATCTATTATCAGTAGTCTTGAGACTCCTCTTTCGCTCCTGCTTTGAATCTTCAATGATCCTCAAGTTGCTTCAATCTTCAAAACTAATAAGAACTAGGGTTTATGTTTTAATCTAATGGAGTGTATCTCTAATCTAATCTATGTAATCTCCCATATTTTATGCCTTACATCATGTATGTATAGGTTACATGTCCAATTTTTAGCTTAGGAACAAACCCAATCCAATTTGGAGTCAAAAAAGTGTCAAAATTTGCCCCAAAACGCGTCCAAGCCTCACTAATCACTTCCCAGTATTTTGCTACTGGCTGTAACACGTCACAACATTTCTCCTAGCGCTCAAGCGCTTGAGCATAAGCTTGATTTGGGCGTCCCGGCACTGGAACATTTTCTGACATTTTCTGCTCCGACGTCCTTTGGGAAAATGACCATAACTTCTTCGTCCGAACTTCGATTTTGATGATTCAAGATGTTCCGGAAAGAGGAGACGTAGATCTACAACTTTAATCTGTAAGTTTTTCAAAATAAGGTCCAGAGAAATACTCAAATTTTCTCGAAGAAGTGATCATTGTAAATGGTGTGGAAAACGCTAATCTAATCTAGCCACCCCAAACGTCGATCCAAGTAACTTTTAATTACTACAAAATAACGTAAAACATGCATGAATAGACACAAACACTTAAAAACATCCAAAAGATTAAGCTCAAATGCACTCAATTCATGTGTATAAAACTCACTCATCAAATACCCTCAAACTTAAACATTTGTTTGTCCTCAAGCAAAAATACAAAAGAACTAAAAATAAACAACCGAACTCAACTACATGAATGCATATGCATGATCTACTTCCTAATATACCTACGAACCCAGTAATAAATCAGTATGATATATAGCAACAGGCCTCAAAGATACCATTGATACTCAAACAATATATCCAATCAAGTCAAAATCCATAACTATAACCAATTAGTCAATCCAAACCAGTCATCACCCATGTTGTGTGTGTGTGCTTGTTAACCATTCTAACTAACCACAGTTCAAGATAATCACATAACAAACTTCTTATAAGGAAAATTTCAGTTCCAATTCAATTACTTTTGTGAACATGACAACTCCGGTTAAAACTAAGCAATTACCAAGTCTAAGGGTAAATAAAGGATTTATTTATACTTTTATTCAACCACGAGGGCATTTTTTCTCTTTCTCATGTTTCTTTTTTCATTTTTTTTTTATTTTTCTCATAGTTGTGCAATGTCCTATTCCCTTAGGCTTTTCAGTGCTACCTTAACGAGCTTTCAACCAACGACTCCCAAGCCATTAAGACCTTAGGGCGCTAGGTGTAAAGACAATCCCCTCGAGCTTACTTACTCAAGTAACAAAGGCCACAAAACTAGACAAGCATGCCACGGTGTTTATTCTCTTCTCCTTTTTTTCTCTTCTTTTTTTTTCTCTTCTTTTTTTTCTGGATTTTCTATTTTTTTTTCTTTTCATCATTTCTTTTTTTCTTTTTTTTTCTTTTTGTAATATATATATATCTCATAGATTCCCTCAAACTCAAACTTTTACGTCATTCCAACCTTTACCGCCAGTTCACTAATATTCCCCGACAACAAGAATATTCCACGACCAAACGAATATTTTATAACCACTTGCTTATTTGAAATATTTGCGCATTTTTCCCATAACTAACCACATTAATCAAATCAACCCTTACTATTTCAAAATAATAAATAAAGGAAATTTAATTTCATTTATAATAAGTTGGGGTATTACAACCTCCCCTCCTTATGAAATTTCATCCTCGAAATTGATGTACGTACTTGGTGTTTCGAAAAGATGAGGATACCTCGCTTTCATTTTCGTTTCCAACTCCCAGGTCATTTCCTCAATAGCATGGTTCCTCCACAAAACTTTGACTTGTGGTATGACCTTTGTGCGTAGGACATGTTCCTTCCTATCCAAGATCTTGACAGGTAACTCTTCATATGTTAAGTCTTCAGCTATCTCGTCCGGTTCTAACTCAATAACATGGTTCGGGTCTTTCACATATTTACGTAGCACAGATATGTGAAAAATATTATGAACACGAGACATACTTGGAGGTAATGCGAGTCTATAGGCCACATTTCCTACTCGGTCAAGAATCAAAATGACCAATAAATCGTGGATTGAGCTTTCCTCTCTTCCCAAATCTTGTAACTCCCTTCCATGGAGCAACACGCAACAATACATGATCCCCAATACTAAATTCCACGTCCTTTCGATGAAGATCCGCATAACTCTTTTATCGATCTTGTGCCGTTTGTATACATTGTCGAATCATTTGGATCTTTTTCGTAGTAATACGTCCCAACTCTGGTCCCAACAATGTTGCTTCACCCACCTCGTCCCAACATACTGGAGAGCGACACTTTCGTCCATACAATGCTTCAAATGGGGCCACACCTATACTTGCCTGATAACTGTTGTTGTAGGAGAATTCCACCAATGGTAAATACTTATCCCAACTCCCTTTAAAGTCTAGGACACAGAGTCTTAATAGATCTTCAAGAGTTTGAATAGTCCTCTCTGATTGTCCATCCGTTTGAGGATGGTATGCCGAACTGAATCGTAAATCCGTGCCCATAGCCTTTTGCAAGCTAACCCAAAATCGTGAAGTGAATCTTAGGTCACGATCCGAAACTATGGATACTGGCATGCCATGCAACCTCACAATCTCATTCATGTACATACGAGCAAGACGTTCAAGGGAATAAGTCTCCCGTATCGGTAAGAAATGAGCAGACTTGGTTAATCTATCAATAATAACCCAAATAACATTTATGCCTTGAGAAACCGTGGGAAGACCCGTAACGAAATCCATGGTAATATGTTCCCACTTCCATTTTGGAATCTCAAGTGGTTACAATGGACCCTTAGGCACTTGATGCTCCGCCTTTACACGTTGACAAGTTAAACACCTCGAGATAAACTTTGCAATCTCTCTCTTCATATTGTTCCACCAAAATGTATGTCGAAGATCACGATACATTTTGGTACTTCCAGGATGGATTGAAAACGGTGTATTGTGTGCCTCCATCATGATTTTGTTCTTCAAATCAGAGTCGTTAGGAACACAAATTCTGGAGTGGAATCGAAGTATTCCTTCTTCATCGATTCTTGCTTCTGGAATAGCACCTTCTTGTACTTTCTTCTTCATACGCATCAGCTCCGGGTCTGTGGCTTGAGTAACTTTAACTTTTTCGATTAAAGTCGGTTCTATGCATATACTTGATATCATCGCATGGGTCCCCGGAGTCTTGAATTCTATCTTCATCTTTTGTAAATCACACAAAATAGGCCTTTGTGTTAACAACATCGCACTCGTTCCCGCATATGATCTTCTACTCAACGCGTCAGCTACCACGTTCGCTTTTCCAGTATGGTATTGAATAGTGTGGTCGTAATCTTTCAACAGCTTGAGCCAACGTCGTTGCCGCATGTTGAGTTCCTTTTGGGTGAAGAAATATTTGAGGCTTTTATGATCTGAATATATCTCCACTTTCTCCCCATATAGATAGTGCTCCAGATCTTTAGCGCGAAAACGAATGCTGCCAACTCTAGATCATGAGTAGGATAATTCCTCTCATATTTTTTAAGTTATCGTGAGGCATAGGCTATGACTTTCCCATTCTGCATGAGAACACATCCTAACCCTTTGCCTGAAGCATCGTTGTAGATAACAAATCCATCCGAACCAGATGGTAATGTCAGAACAGGTGCCGAAATGAGTCTTCTCTTGAGTTCTTGAAAACTCTTCACGCATTACTCGCTCCATACGAATTTTGTATCCTTCCGAGCCAGCTGAGTTAACGGAGTAGCGATTCGAGAAAATCCTTCTACGAATCTCCGATAATAACCACCTAGCCCGTAAAGCTTCGTCTTTGGCCACCGACTTTTTGGTTGCTCTAACTTTGTATTGCTTTAATCTTCGCCAGGTCAACAGATATTCCATGTTTTGACACCACGTGCCCAAGGAATACTACTTCCTCAAGCCAGAACTCGCATTTCTTCAACTTGGCATATAGCTTATTTTCATGAAGCCTTAGGAGTACCAGCTTCAAATGTTGCTCATGATCTTCACGACTTTTGGAATATATGAGGATGTCATCAATAAAGACAACAACGAACTGATCCAAATATTCCTTGAATACTCGGTTCATCATATCCATGAAAACCGCAGGAGCATTAGTCAATCCAAAAGACATGACTAAGAATTCATAATGCCCATACCAAGTTCTGAAGGTAGTCTTTGGAATATCCTCAGTTCTAATCTTCAGCTGATGATATCCAGAACGAAAATCGATCTTTGAAAAGAATTGTGCTTCTTGTAACTGGTCAAACAGGTCATCAATACGAGATAGGGGATACCTATTCTTGATAGTGACATGGTTTAATTCCCGGTAGTCAATACAAAGTCGCATACTCCCGTCTTTCTTCTTTACGAATAAAATAGGAGCACCCCAAGGAGATGTACTAGGACGAATGAAACCGATGTCCAACAACTCTTGTAGTTGGACATTTAACTCCTGAAGTTCAATAGGAGCCATTCGATATGGGGTTTTAGAAATGGGCTTTGTATCAGGTTCAAGATCAATAAAGAATTCAACTTCACATTCTGGGGGTAGATCGGGAAGTTCTTCAGAAAATACATCAGGAAATTCACTAACAATAGAAATATTATTCAAATCTGACGTGTCTTTATTCAAATCCATAACATGGGCTAAAAAAGCTTGACATCCGTTTTTCAATAAACGAATGGCTTTATGACTTGATATGACAGTGATTGATTTTAGTGGTTTAGTCGCTTGAATTCGCATAACAGGTTGGTTAGGAATATGAAAACTAACAACCTTACGAAAACAATCAATTTTGGCATGATGAGTAGTTAACAAATCAATCCCTAAAATCACGTCAAATGCAAGTATCTTTAAAGAGATAAGATCAACAGGTAATATGATGGTGTCAACTTGGATCAAAAAAGATTTATAAATAGTGGATGTGATGAAATTTTCTCCTAATGGAGTCTCCACAGATAGGTCAAAGTCTAATTTCTCAAGAGTCAAGTTTAAACGTTGAGCACAAGCAGGAGAGATAAATGAATGGGTAGCACCGGTATCTAGTAATGTATAAACTTCGCAAGAATTTATGATTAGCTTACCCGTGATCACCTCGTTTGGGTTCCTTGCATTTTGACCAGTCACAACAAACGCTCTTCCAGGAACCGTTGACTTTGACTTTTCTAGGACAGCCTTTTGAGTCACCATCCCCGCTGGACTTAGTTTTGCTACAGTACAATCTCGAGCGTTATGTCCTTCCTTTCCATAATTATAACATACCTTAAATTGTTGTGGGCAGTTTGGGCTAATATGTCCTTCTTTTCCACATTTATAGCATACGACTGGTGGTCGTTCTCCTCCCTTAGAATCAGTTGCTGCTGGTGCTGACGTCTTCGCATTGTCATTGTTGAATCTCCTTTTTTTAAAATCTCCCCCCGACTCGCTTCTTCTATTTTCATGGCCATGATTACCACCAGAGTGGTTGCCGCTTTTGTCCATATTTTTCTTTCCCCGCTGGTTATCGTTGCTCTGATGACCGGTTTGACCCTGGTTGTGGTCCCTCGGTTGAACGTACTCATTATCTCGCTCTAATAATTGAGCCCTGTTGACAACATCTAAATATAGAGAAAATTTATGAGAGATGAGATACTGACGTATGTCGGGTTTCAAACCTCTCAGAAACATCCGCGTCATACGTTCCTCATTCTCCACCAAATGAGGTGCAAACCTGGATAACTCCGCGAACTTCGCCTTGTACTGGGACACGGTCATGTTGTTTTTCTCCAGTCTAATAAACTCCATCTCCTTCATATGACGAATACTTTCAGGAAAGTACTTGTCATTGAACAGTTTTTGAAATGTCTCCCAAGACATGCTGAGTGCGGCTAGATGGGTACGCTTCACAGATTCCCACCAAAGAATCGCCTCATTACTGGAACATAAAGTGGCGAATGGAACCTTCGTTCCTCTGTGCATCCCAAGACATCGAATATCTTGGTAATTTACTTGACCCATGTCTCTGCCTTAATCGGATTCGGCTTTCCCGAATTCGTGGTCCCAACTCCTCGAATCGCTTGGTTGTGACAAACCGTATGCGTTCTTATCATTTTCTCCTCAGATTTTGAACACGAGTCTCCCTCGTCTGATTTTGCATGAACTGCAAAAAGCTTCTAAACATTCCGTCGTTCATCGTCTGATCAGTGGTGTTGTTTACAGGAGGAACATTGTCGATCTGTTGCACGTTCTCCTCATTGGTGAGTAAAGGAGTCTCCACGGTCTCATTTACTCCACTGTTAACATTCTCAGTTGCCATTCTCAAATACTGCCATAAAACAAGGGTTAATTAAACAAATTAACATATCACATAATATCCCTATATTATGACCGACCAATAAATAAGCTTAGGTAGGACACACTAGCGAAGGATTTACTCGTTTCTCCCCTCCTAGTTCTATTCCCCAATCTCCGCCAGAGACCATATCCCTAAGCTCTGATACCAACTGTGACGCCCCCAAAATAGGTATATAACACCCAGTCTGAGTCGTCAAATACATGGTACAGAAATAACTACAACTTTATTAATACAATTGTCGTGCAAAATACGACAACACATAAACTGTGAGTTTAAATACAAATATTGTCATCTAGACAATATTCACACCCAAATAAGTCCTCATTATAATTATTGATACACTATTTTATAAAATAGTGAGGGCTTAAAAAATAACTTCCTAGAACCTTCATTCCATACCCCGACTAGTACTCGCTACATTCTCTCCTCCTGAGAAGAAAAATGGAACAAAAAGGAAAAGGGTGAGCTCAACTAACCCAGTAAAGAATATTATGACTAAGATAATATAGAACAAATTATCGTTAGTCTTCAATAGAGAAAAATCTGATATAATACAATAGACATCAAGTTTTAAATCAATATTCGCAGCGGAAATAACAATTCATTAGAAGAATTACGTAGAGAATGAAATATACTTTCTTCTATGAATTTAAAAGTTTATCATCAATATTTTATCCATGTAACATCAATCAATATACATCTTGAATCAAATATTCATATTTGCACTACAGCCAAAGATATTCATCAGTTGGTCATGTTCATCTCAACACCTGTTCATCTTTGCACTACGGGCCAAAGATATTCATCAGAAAATCATTCATCTTTGCACTACAGGTCAAAGATATTCAGTAATATCATCATTTAAGACTGAGGATGATGAAAAATATTTTAAAGAAAACGAATCCAGTGAAACAAAAGAATAAATATTAAGGATTCGTATTTCGGTTTATCCATGTTCAAAAATACTTCATAAATAACCATAGTGGAGTAAAATTCAAGAATGATCAAAACATGGATACAATCAAAGCTAGTATCCATAATAGATATTTTGGACGAAAAACGAAAAAATTTAATTTTTCTGTGAATAGTGCCGTATTCATGAATAGTGTTGTATACGTGAATAGTGTCGTATACGTGAATAGTAACCCCGACACTAAAGACAACAATTTCACAAGAAAATTTTACCAACATTTCGGCATAATGATATTGAAAGAAATAATATCATTTATAAAAAAATAACATCTCTTACCTCGAAAAGACAAGATTTTCGATGGAATATCGGATATAGTCTTTGAAGGAACTTGCACCGAGATAAAGAACACTCAAAGTATCGTAATACTCACAAGAATACGCTCGATAATATTGAGAGAAAAGATTTCAGTTTCTGGTGTGATTTTTAATTCTAACCTAAGCACCCTATTTATAGGAAAATGCTTAGAACACCAAAGTAGAAAATTTAATAAAATAATATATTTATAAAAAAAATTCACGCCCACCTCAAGACCATCTGAATTCAGCCACCAATGAGGCCCACAATAATGACAAAAACGTTTTTCTAAACAAAAATATTTAAAACTCCAAAATCAATTTAGACCCAATATACCGGAACTTCAATAATTCATAATAAATAGTCCTTTTATCAGAAAAATTCAAATCTTATGTCCATTTCATAGAAAATTCAATTCTCTACAACTTTGTAGTTTTAAGTTTTTCCAAATTCCAAACAGAAACTGACCGAAATTCACATACGGACGATTTTACAAGCTATAATCAAATTTCAGTCAAGAAATGGGATCCACAAACATGAAAAACATGTTTTAAACGTTTATTATAACAAAAATACTCTTCCTCCTCATTTATTCATATATCACACATTCATTGTAAAAATATCACCATTATTATATTATTATAATATAATAATATATTTAAATAAATTATTTTATCAGAAAAGATAAAATATCAATTTTTCAACAATTGTCACTTTAAAATTTTCTCCATCTATATCCACATAAAATGAATATTTTCCTTATCATATAAATCAATAATTAATTATTCACAAATAATATTACAAAATCACAATCTCGGCAATCAGCCGTAGTTCCGAAAGGGGGCTTTCCAATAAGGATTTTTTCTTCTTGGTAGCGCAATTAGGTAACCAAACCTCTCCTTAGACAGAACTTTCTAGACATTGTCAATAATGCTATCTAATAATATTATTCAAATAATATGAATTATTGATCTGATAATGAAAAATATTGTGTAATGACAATTATTAAAACAACAATAATATAAAATATCAATGCAGCAATTATTGAATCAATAAAATAAAATATTGAACAGTAATTATTGTAACAATTATTGAGTAGTGCCTTCTTACGTAAGAATCAATAATTGGTGCAATATCGCAGTAAATTGTGTTTTTAACCAACGGTATTCCAACAAATATTAATTGCAGAATAACTACGCCTGCTATTTATAAACAACTTATATTGTCGCTTTCTTCATCCAATCGCTTTTCAGTTATGGGGCCTTTACATAATAAGGTCACGTTGCATATTAATATTCCCTCACAAAAAGAATATTCCATGACCAAACGAATATTCTCCGACAACAATGAATATTTTATAACCACTTGCTTATTTGAAATATTTGCACATTTTTCTCATAATTAATCACATTAATCAAATCAACCTTTATTATTTCAAAATAATAAATAGAGGAAATTTAATTTCATTTATAATAAGTTGGGGTATTACATGTTTTCTTTATCAGCTTCTTGAAATTTTGTAGGTCAAACAATAATCTCAAAGCAAATAAAGCTCCGGGTCAATGTCTAGACAATCTCCCTGATGGACTTGTTTGAAACAGAGATTGTTCTGAATGGGACCTTATTGTCCAGTCAACCATATCCAACTTGATATCATTTGAGTTGCTCTGTGAAAGGAAAATAATGTGAAGTTGAGTTTAATGTGTGAGAAGTCACTCTTGCAAGCCATATACTTACTATTTACTTCTTGAAGTTAATTTGATATTTTTCAAAGTGATGGGGATTCATTACCAGTTGGAAGTTACGAAATAATAATCTAGATATTTAGATATTTTTTAAGATAATTTTCAATATTATTCATTATATTGATTAAAATTAAATAAATTTATCTCAATTTTTGAGTTTAAAAATAATGTTTCAAATAAACTTTAAACCTTTCATATATAAAAACGTTGCGTTTTTTGGCCATTGTACAAAAGATCTTCTTTTTCCCCAGCTGCAACATTTTTCTATAAAAAAATACAGAAAAAAGTTGCATCCAAGGAAATATTGTTCCTATGCCTGTAGCTTTATTGAAAGATAAATACACTTACACCATCAAATCTTGTGCTTATCCTGCTATGCTGCACTTATTGCTTTACTTCGCATGCTTGTACTTGTAAAGTTTTCTTTCTTTCCTTTTTATCTTTTACATTTTCCCTCCTGCAAACAATCAACTTTGCCTCTCCATGCACATCCTGCAACATTAGAGATGAGACAGATGTGTGTGAGAGAGAGAGAGACCTCTAAGAAATACCAACCAAACTAAAATGCTTATAACTTTTCAGCTATTTTCCTTTTCAGCATTATCGAAAGAGGGGAAGGTTGATGATGCCTTGTCAACCGGTTTTTCTTGAGCCAATTCAATTTTCATTCCAAATAATCCACTTTTATTGCAGACAGAATTTTTCTCCGCAAGTGGGGTTCTTGATTTGGGTGTAAACTCCACAGTTGTTGGAAGAGAATGTGGACTAGGCTTCAACATGACCGGTGAATCCTGCTGCTGTCCTCTGAGAAATCGCTCCCCTTTAAAAGGTTCACCGAGATGATCACGGGCACCTTCAAGCTCTATCATCACATCTCCTCCGAGGTCAATGACCTCAAAATATCTGCTTAAATCATTAGCTTGATCTTCAAAATTCCACAAATTTGCTTTGCTTTCACAAATTGAAGGCAAATTAGTCTCAACATGTTCTTGCCTGGCCTCCACGTGCTCTCTCTTTACCGGGTCTATGGGGTTAACCAAGTTGTCATTTTCAGCCTTTTGACCCTTACCCTCTATGCCCATTTTATTCTTCAATATGCCTTTGGTTCTTTTTCCATCTGTCTTCAAACTGGAAGTTAGACCAACTTTTCTTCTGTCATGTTCCCCGTTACCAACCTTTCTAGTTTTTGAGCAATATGCGGTATCCACTTCCAAAGATATTTCATTCTGAACTTTTGAAGCTGTTCGTAAGCTATTTCTCAAGCCAGATGTTTTTTGAGAAGTACTTTCTAGGTATTGAGACTGCACAGAAGGTTGAAGCCTTGTGCTCAAAGTAGAAGAACGTAGAGCTCGAGTTTGCTGAGAACCAAGCTTATTCCCGCTCTCTGGTAAATTTCTAGACTTAGAAGGTCTTCTTTTAATTGCATTGGCATTAAGGTCAGGTAAAGTATTCTGTGCTCCAATTTGGAACTGCAAAGACTCACTTACCATTGGCACCATGGAGTTCTTCTGAAATTAGACCAAATATACGTTATACAGCTAAATATGGGTTTAAGGGAACACATGCAAACAGGTCTATGCCATGATGAAATTAACAATGATATACTCTCATCATTAAAACCCGAATAAGTTAGAAGAGAAAACTAACCTCATCAAAAAACCCAATTTTGGGTGATGGCATTTGTAGGCCTGAAGGCCTGGAATTTCTTGTTGATTCTACAGGAACAGAACCAGCTTCTCTTAATGCTTTTCTCGTACATTGATTTGGCAAACTTTTTAAACGAGTTTCTAGACAACCAGGGGATTGATCATGTGAAGCTAATCCTTGGATGGTACCTCTTCTTAAATTGAACTCTAAATTACCATATTTTCTGTTGGCAGTAGAAGTTGAAGAAGATGATTCCGAGGACCATCCCTCAATGGAGTTAGCAGGGGATTTGCTAGAGGAATGGTTTGACATGGACAATAAATGGATTGAGGAAGTAGGAGTAGGATTGCCCAATCTACTTCTGCTTCTGCCCGAGAATCTGAGAGGAGCCTTAGAGGTTGAACCAGAGGACACTATTTTAGTGTTGCTGGAACCTATGCTTCTTGTCACAGAGCTTGAGGAAGATTTAGAAGATGAAGCACTAGCAGATTCATCGAATGAAGAACCATTGACTGATGAGCTTTTGCTGACAGAGGGAGAAACTGAAGAAGATGATTTTGTGGGTGGCGTAGAGAATTTGTTAAAATTACATGAGTCCTCAGAACCAGATTGCTCAGGCACCATCAAACTTTGTCCTGCAACAATCAAATTGCCTTTATTCCAATTTTTCATTTAGAAGCTGCAACAAAGAGGTTTATATATCAATATGTATTCAAATTCTCTCACCATAACAAGCCTTTGAGGTCCTATTTTCTATTCTCCCATAGCCCGACGACACCCTTTTGGTTTGTCCTGCTGATACGACATTTAGTCTGCCTAATATCTTGGGTGGCATGTGGGGCGACGAGTAGTATTCCCCTTTTCTAGCATTGTGCTTTGAAAATCAACAATAGTCGGTTAGTCCATATTACAGTTTATATTGACATTTTCTGTAACACATTTCTTATGCATCATGCACAACCACCTAAAAGGAGCAACCTAGCTCTACAAATACAATTAATAATCTCTAATAATTAACAAAGTTGCGCAAATTCAGAAGTGAATGCATCTATAAGCTGTGTGCATCCATGAAACCAAAGGTAATCATTTGATTCTATTCAATTAATTCATACCTGTAAACTTTGTGGAGGAAGAGAAGCCTCTTTAATTGTCTTTGATCTTTGACAATTGATGCTTTGCCTTTTAGAAGGTGGCATAGATTTCATCTGAAAATTTGAAAGATGAGAGACTTTCATCCTAAACATCCAAAACCGTTACAAAAACAGTATGATAAATGCCACATACCATGTTCTGAGAACTAACATTAACCTTCTTGGAGGCTGAAAAGAAGCAACCACATCAGAAAGATCAGGATGCACAATCACATAAACTAGCTACCAGAAGAGCACTCTTAGATACGTTAGCAAGCATAGGTATAATACACATAAATTATAATAGTTTTTTTGTCCAGTGGCTTCCCCCACTCCCCCAAAAGAAAAAGGCATACAATATTAACAGACATAATACCATGTTCTTATCTTAAAAATCAAATAGTGAATTTGCAATATAATCACCTGCTTTCCCATAAATTGATTCGCAACTTGCGGTTGTAAAAGTGCCACAGGATCTATGGATTGATGCTCTTATATCTTCAAATAGGTCACCCTCAACGCTTTCCAAAGAGAATTCATCACTATCAAACGTTGATTCTGAGTCAGCAGATCTACGCATTTTCAAGTCTTCTTGTATGCCAGGAAAGAGAAAGGATTCTCACCTCTTAAATCCTTTATTCATCACACACAATTCTTCAGGATCCAGAACACCTGTCAGTGTATGTAGAAAGGTGTTCAATAAGTAATTAATCAACACTATGAAAAAAAAAGGTAACATTGATTGCAGACTAGAAACTCTACGTTTCTTATGAACAGTCATGAGTACCTGCACAAGTGAAAAAGGCATTATCCCAAGCTAAACTTTTGCGCAAGTAACTTGCTCTTCTTGGCTCCAGGGATTCTGAAGGTGAAAGCTTCTGTTCCCTTTGGTGCAGAACCTTTTCTGAATTTTCCACTTCCAATGGATTCACAATCTTAAACAACTTGATACCGTCATGCCCATTTACATTCCCGAATGTTACTATAAAATGAGTTAAATCCAAAGATTGTTAAGGCAAAAACAAGAGTGTATCAATTAGGAGGGAGAAACATGTGTAGTAAATTAACTGTAAACTCATTTATTACAATCTCTTGCATATCCAATAACTCGGTTACAAGTTTTTTGTCTTCATTTACTAAAAAAAACTATGATCATAGAAAGAAATACATTTTCACACTCACAAAAGAAAAAAGAAAAAAAGATTATTTTATTTGTTTCACTTTAGAAAATAAAAGGAACTGCCAAATGACATTCTATAAGCCAGTGCCAATATTCTTTCTGTACGCGTGGCATCTAAATTCACAATTTACATTCTTAAAGTAAACACAAATTTTCTCTACATTCTCTTTGAGATTACAAAAATTAGCAAAACTATAGGTGTAGCTTCCCAAAAAAAAACAGTACAAATGCACACATTGTCACAATTTCAACATTAAATCATGATTGGCCTCCCTTTCAGGCGTTTGATAAGCTATGTTGAAATTCATTAAATTTTAGTAATATAAGACAATACAATGTACAAATCCATACGACCCAACAGGCAAAATTAATGAAAATTATGAAACAAAAAAAGTTTCTGACAACCAATTATATTTCTAACTTAAATTCTTCAGAATATATATATATATATATTTGGTCGGGATCAAAATTATACTTTTTTATTTTTCATCTCACGTTTTCACCTTTAGCGACGAACCCGACGATAGTTTCGGTCATATGACCGTCGTCTATACTTTTAGCGACGCTATATGTTGTCCGTCGCTAAAAGTATAGAACGACTGTTGTATGATGAAAAACCGTCATGGGTCCGTCGTTAAAGAGAGGTGAAACGGCGAGTGAATAAATAAAAGCAGATGACTTATCATCCTTGCTATATATATATATATATATATATAAGGCGATCATACCATTGCATTACTAAAAATACCAACACTCAAAACGAAATCAGATTTTGCATGCAATAGTTCGTTAATTAAAACCACATAATTCCATTGCGATCAAGAAAAACAAATTTCTGTCTAAGAAATCACGAGTGAGAAAAAGGAACAACAAAAAAAATGAACCTAAAATTAATCAATACAAAAAATCAATTAAGTCAGGGAGATTGATTTTTAGGGAGAAAAAGAAAACCTGAAAGTCGAAGGTCTTCGAGAGAATCGCGAAAGGGATAATCCACGAGAATATCATCCTCCGACGAGAAATCTATCAATTGAAGCTTTTCAACTTCATCGAGATTCTTATTTTCCCCCTTTTCCCTTTCCATTTTCAAGAATTTAACTCAATTTTCACTTCAAAAATCAACTCAATTTCACTTCAATTTCTGTATAACTGTATGTGTATAAATATAGAGAGAGAAAAATAGAGGGAGAGAGAGAGGAGAGTATTAGAAGAAGCAAATTGGGGAAGAACGGAAATGTAAAGATAAGTTGCAGAGGGAAAATTTTGAATTTTGATAAGCAGGACAAAATATTAACAATTAATTAGCGATTAATTATGTAATTAATAATATAATTAAGTATGATTATGACGTTGGACGTCTGACAATTCTTTTGGGACGAACCGAAAGAATGGAAGATTTCATACTCGCGTGACGGCGTCGTACTTTGTGGCGCGTGTGTTGTATGAGAAGGAATCTAGTATGACCCGGATAAGATCTTTCGGTATGTTTGGCCAATGAAATGCTTTCTTTTGACACGTGAGAATATGAAAATCAATAGCTGGCACGTTCTGTTGCGTGATTTGATGACTGATAAGCACTCCCCCTGACAATTTGTAAGTTTTTAAAATAAAGGAAAATGATATATATTGTGAATATTTATATGAATTATTTGATGATAAGTATTATTGATAAATTTTTTTAGAAAAAATATGTAATAAATGAGACTCTTTTATAATTCATTTCAATTTCATGTATTAATGAATTTTACAATTATAATTTATCGTAATAAAATAAATATACAAGAAAATACTCAAATGTATGGGTGATTACAATTTGACTAAAGATACAATATACACTTTTACTTATTATATTAATTTGCAAAATTTTAAATTCAGAATAGATGGTGATAAATTATTTAATTTTAGTACAAATAACTATAACTACTAAAAATTAATTAAAAAACACTACTAATTAATATATTTGTTTTTTACAAATTTTGAAAATTTTATATCAAATTTAAAATTTAAAATTTCAAAAAATAAATTGCAACATTAATTTAGAAAATTCAGAAAGTGAAAACAAGAGGAAGGGATGGAAACCCTAGGGTTCAGCCACTCCTTAGGGTTTGGTTATTTAAGGAGGAGTCCTTTTTCTCACCTTTTGTTTGCCCGGATTGAAAAACGCTGACTTGATGTCTTATTAATAATTTGTTGATTTTTAAGAGGAAAGGAATTCAAAGAGAAAGCAAGGAGAAAAGTGAAAGCATGAGTAACATGGGGGATATATATAGTCCCCCAAATATATTTGCATCAGATATGAAAGTAGTCATTCCACCCCTAACAAGGGAAGAATTCAATTTCATTTCCAAAAATAGAAAGATATTTGATTTTGCATCTAAATAAGAATAAGGAAAGATATTATATCCAACATAAAGGGGAAAGATTTCATTTTATTTCCAAGATTTGATTTTATTTGGTAAATATATGATTTTCAAATCTAATTTGATTTATCTTATTTTAGTTTCCAAAAAGATAAGGAAACAAAAATTGAGCAAGATTTGGAAGGATTTTACAAAAGATTTTCCAAGATATTTTAGGAAGAGCTCCTTTAAGGCTCACCCCTAGAGTTCAACCCCCCCCCCCCCCCCCCCCCTAGCGGTTCCCTCTTTTAGGATTTTGTTTTCAAGGCTTGCAAAGATTGAGCTCTGTAGATTGATCAGAGAGATTTAAAGCATAACTTTAAATTTTGAAGTATTTTGCACGATTGTTCCTTCAAAGGCGTGACTCACGCGCAAGGGTAAATGTGAGCCCAAATGTAAATTAGGGTATGACCTAGACCTGAAAAAAAATATGTTTGGGTTACATAAATAGTTATGAGTCACTTAAAGAACCAAAATCATATTACTTATATTTAATATGGGTTATGTGGTTTGGATTTAAATGGTTGTGGGTCGAATCCAAGTCGACTTATTTTTCAAATTATTATTTTTTTGGGTGTATACATAATCATTAATATTTTTTGGGAGGGTAGGGGTGGGTGGGCGGGATGGGGTGTACACATAATCAATAAATATTATTTTTTGTTGGGGGTGGGGGGAGAGGGGGAACAAGATCTATGAGAACACAAAAACAATAAAGGAGTACTTAATTGATGAAGGTCTACCATATGTATGATCTTCTAATATATATATATATATATATATATATATATATATATATATATATAGGTTGCATCCACAAAGAACCGATTCTTTGGGAGCAACCTCTTTTTAACCCAAATTGCTACAACATGTAAATGACTTGTTATATATATATTTTTTGCTCTAGCCACTACAACATGGAGTCAAAAGAGGGTTTCTCCCACCAATCGATTGTTGTGGATGCAACCCCATATATATAGTATATTGTTGTAATTGATTCCCTCCTTTCTTTCCTATCTTCCGTGCTCTCTCCCTCTCCTACTTCTTTCCCCCCGTGATCTCCCTCCCCTTATTTCCCTTTGTCTCAGTCTCTCTGCATTTCCTATATAAGGAAACTCATACTGAATGAAAGTAGAAGAAAAACTTCTCTGAAGAAATTCTCTGAAAGTTTCTCTCTCCTTTTCTCTTGCTTATTCTCTCTAAATTTATGCAGCAATTATAAGAGTATCTTTATACACTTTTGCTAAAGTTTTATAACACATTATCAGCACAAAGCTCTAACCAACTGAGACGAATAGATGGCAAACTTGGCAAAAATAGATTTTTCTATTTTAAAAATCTATGGAGACAACTATTTGGCTTGGGCACTTGATGCAGAATTGTACCTTAGTGCAAATGAGTTAGAAAAGACCATTGAATCAGGAAATACAGCAACTTCGGCACAAAATGCAAAAGCCATAATTTTTCTTCGTCACCATATTGATGAAGGATTAAAGACTGAGTATTTAACAGTCAAAGATCCTTTGTCTTTATGGACACAACTTAAGGAAAGATTTGACCATCAAAAATTGGTTGTTCTCCCTAATACCAAATTTGAGTGGCTTAATTTAAGGCTACAAGATTACAAATCAATTACGGAATATAGTTCCAATATTTATAGAATAACCTCTACTTTGGCTTTGTGCGGAGATCCAGTTTCTGAAACCCAAATGTTAGAGAAAACGCTCTCAACTTTTTATCCCACCAATATGATTCTGTCGCAACAATATAGACAGAGTAAGTTCACAAAATTCAGTGACTTATTGTCTATCCTCCTTGTTGTAGAAAAGAATAATGAATTGTTGTTAAAAAACCATCAAGTATGGCAAACAGGTGCTGCCCCATTGTCGGATATTAATAGCACGTCATTCCAGCAGAATAAACGTGACAATAGATGGTCATATAAAAAGAAGCCTTGGGGACAAAAGAATAAACGAGGCCATCATAACAACAAATTCCAGAACCGCGACAATTCAGGCCACCAGAAGTGGCAAGTGTCTGGGTCGGATAAAAATAAAGAAAATGCAGCACCGATAAAGAACAAACCAGATGTTTGTTTTAGGTGTGGGATGAAAGGGCATTGGTCGCGTACCTGTCGTACGCCAAGGCATCTAGCTAATTTATTCCAGGAGTCTCAAAAGAACAAAGTAATGAAGGCAGAAACAAACTTTGTTAATCATCAATTGAATATTGTTGATGATCCACCAATGACCAACAATGAGGAGAAGATTGTTGATATTACTGAACCTTCTGAAAGTATCTTTTGGGATATCGTTTAATTTCTTGTTTTAATTAAACATCCTGCATGTATAATATTATTAGTTTTCATTCTATATATGGTATGTGTTTCTCATGAATAAAATTATATTTGAAATGTAACTTTTCTTATTTATGTTTTTATATGTGTCAGACCATTTTTAATGGATATGGAGGATATATGTTTAGCAGACAGTGCAACAACTCATACAATCCTTCGAAATGAGAAATATTTTTAAAAACTGATCAAAGCTAAGGGAAATGTAGGAACTATCTCTGGCACATCAAATTTAATCGAGGGTTTGAAAAAGCTAGTTTTTTGCTACCAAATGAGACACAAGTTTTTATCAAAAATGCTCTATATTCTAGTAAATCAAGAAGAAATTTGCTTAATTTTAAAGATATTCGACTAAATGGTTTTCACATTGAAACAACCAATGAGAATGATAATGAATATCTTCTCATTACTTCTACTATTTTTGGAAAAAAGAATATCTTAGAAAAACTTCATTCAATTTCTTCTAGATTATATACTATGAAAATTAGAGCAATTGAGTCTCATACTGTTATGATTCTAAAAATCATAGATCCCAAATCCTTTATGCTTTGGCATGAAAGACTCGGTCATCCAGGTACTTCTATGATGCGTCGTATTATTGAAAATTCTACTGGTCATCCTCTCGAAAATAAAAGGGTTTTTCCTAGTAGTGAATTTTCTAGTGCTGCGTGTTCTCGAGGAAAATTAATTGTTCGACCATCACCAGTAAAAGTTTATAAAGAAGCTCCAAAATTCCTAGAGAGAATTCAAGGAGACATTTGTGGACCTATTCACCCATTATCCGCCCATTTCGATATTTCATGGTTTTAATAGATGCTTCAACTAGATGGTCTCATGTTTGTCTTCTCTCTCTCTCTCAAAACTTTGCCTTTTCAAAACTTCTTGCTCAAATAATCAAGTTACGGGGCTCGGTTCTCGATCATCCAATCAAGTCAATTCGACTTGATAACGCAACTGAATTTTCATCAATGACTTTTAATGATTTTTGTATGACTATTGGAATCTCTATTGAGCATTTTGTTCCTCATATTCATACACAAAATGGTTTAGCTGAATCTTTAATAAAAAGACTTCAACTAATTGCACGACCATTAATGTTAAGGGCAAACTTACCTACCTCAGTTTGGGGCCATGCAATTCTTCATGCTACAGCCATCATTCGAGTAAGACCAACGGCTCTTCATAAATTTTCTCCTTTACAGTTAGTTCTTGGACAGATACCCAACATATCACACTTTCGAGTTTTTGGAAGTACGGTATATGTTCCAATTGCACCTCCACAAAGAACTAAAATGGGAGCCCAACGAAGAATAGGTATTTATATTGGTTTTGATTCTCCTTCATTATCGAGACATCTTGAACTTTTAGCTTCGGAGATGTTTTTTATCTTGCGCGTTATGTAGATTGTCATTTTGATGAATCAGTATTTCCAACATTAGGAGGAGGGAAAATTTTAAATAAAAAACCCTCTGAAATATCATGGAATGCATCAGATTTAAATTCACTTGATCCTCGTACAGGACAATGTGAAATTGAAGTTCAAAGAATTATTCATTTACAAAATATTTCAAATCAAATGCCAGATGTATTTAATGATGCTAGAAAAATGATAAAGTCACATACACCTGCGGTGAATACTCCAGCAAGGATAGAAATACCTATTGAAAAATCAATTCCTGGAGAATTGACAAATAAGGTAATAGAAGAATCTAAACCATGCCAAAAGCGTGGAAGACCGGTTGGTGCAAAAGACACTGTACCACGAAAATCAAAAGCAAATAAGGGAATCCCTGAAGGAATACCCGCTCCAGAAGTAGCACTTATTCCAAGAGTGGAAATAGCCCCAGAAGAGGTACAAACCGTTCCAGAAGCCGCACATATTCCAAGAGTGGGAATAGCCCCAGGAGAGGTTCAAAATCTCAGTGAAGGGATAAGAGATGAACACCAAGAGATCTCAATAAATTATGTACATGATGAGAGAATATGGGATCGAAGCAAAGTCATGATTGACGATATATTTGCTTTCTCTATAGCATCAGATATTACTTTGATTCCTGGCACGGATCCTGAACCACAAAACGTGGAACATTGTCTGAAAAGAAAAGATTGGCCAAAATGGAAAGATGTTATTCAAACTGAGCTACAATCTCTATTGAAAAGAGAAGTATTTGGACCAGTAGTCCAAACACCGCTGGGTGTAATCCCGGTTGGAAATAAATGGGTATTTGTACGAAAGCGAAATGAGAAAAATGAAACTGTGAGATATAAAGTCCGACTTGTAGCTCAAGGGTTTTCTCAAAAACCTGGTATTGATTATCAGGATACATATTCTCCAGTAATGGATGGAATCAATTTTCGCTTTCTGATAGGTATGGCAACCATGGAAGGTTTGGAAACACGTCTGATGGATGTTGTAACAACATACCTATATGGCTCACTTGATAGTGAGATTTACATGAGAATCCCTGAAGGATTGAAAATGGCTGAATCACAAAGGCCACGTCACATATATTCAATCAAGTTACAACACTCATTGTATGGGTTGAAACAGTCTGGTCGTATGTGGTATAATCGACTTAGTGATTATTTAATAAAAGATGGGTATATAAATGATCAAGTATGTCCATGTGTTTTTATTAAGAAATCACAAAGTGGATTTTCCATCATTGCTGTATATGTGGATGATTTGAATCTTGTAGGTACTCCTGAAGAACTCACAAGAACTGCTACTTATTTAAAAGATGAATTTGAAATGAAAAATCTTGGAAAGATAAAATTCTATTTGAGAATACAAGTGGAGCATTTAGCATCTGGAATTTTTGTTCATCAATCCACATATGCTGAAAAGATTCTCAGTCGTTTTCATATGGATAAAGCTCATCCTTTGACTACCCCGATGGTTGTTCGATCTTTAGAAGTTGATAAAGATCCATTTCGGCCTCTAGAAAGTGGGGAAAAAGTTCTTGGACTGAAGTTCCATACCTAAGTGCAATAGGTGTTCTTATGTATCTTTATAAACTTGTATACAACCTTGATATTACTTTTTTGTTGTCAACTTGTTAGCAAGATATAGTTCTTCTCCGACTAAGAGACATTGGGATGGGATCAAACACATTTTGAGATACCTCAGTGGAAGTATTGATCTTGGGTTATTTTATCCAAGAAATTCAACGTCATGAATTGGTTGGATATGCCGATCACGGGATATTTATCGAGATCCACACAATGGAAGATCACAAACAGGTTATGTATTTACATATTGTGACACGCCTATATCCCGGAAATCCACAAAGCAAACCATGATGACTACATCTTCAAATCACTCCAGATTCTCGCTATACATGAAGCAAGCGAGAGAGAGTGTGTTTGGTTGAGATCAATTATTCAAATATATTCAAAAGTCATGTGAATTACCATCAATCAAAGACATTCCTACAATTCTGTATGAAGATAACGCTGCATGCATTGCTCAACTTAGAGGAGGGTACATCAAGGGAGATAGAACAAAGCACATTTCACCTAAATTCTTCTTCACACATGAGCTACAAAAGAAGGGTGATATAGATGTGCATTAAATTCGATCATGTGATAATCTAGCCGACTTATTCACAAAGTCGCTACCATATGCAACATTTGCAAAATTTCAGAAAAGGATCGGAATGTGTCGACTGAAAGACTTATGACAACATTTCATCAAGAAGTAATGAAATCCTTTTGAGGGAAAGACTGTACTCTTTTTCCTTAGTCACGGTTTTTATCCCAATGGGTTTTTCCTGACAATGTTTTAATGAGGCAGTCAATTTAGATATTTATGTAAAAGATATGTACTCTTTTTTCCTTCGTTAAGTTTTTCCCACTGGGTTTTCTTAACAAGGTTTTTAATGAGACATAATCTTCTATCGTAGGAAATCAGGGGAAGTGTTGTAATTGATTCCCTCCTTTCTTTCCTATCTCCCGTGCTCTCTCCCTCTCCTTCTTCTTTCCCCCCGTGATCTCCCTCCCCTTATTTCCCTTTGTCTCATTCTCTCTGCATTTCCTATATAAGGAAACTCATACTGAATGAAAGTAGAAGAAAAACTTCTCTGAAGAAATTCTCTGAAAGTTTCTCTCCTTTTCTCTTGCTTATTCTCTCTAAATTTATGCAGCAATTATAAGAGTATCTTTATACACTTTTGCTAAAGTTTTATAACATATATATATATATATATATAGACACACACATTTGTAGATTGCACATTTGTATTTTCATGATTGCATGGTTATCTTACATTGATTGATGTATGCTCAAGGTGGATATCTCTGCAGTTGGCACAACAAGCTTTTTTGGGGGGTTGTCGTTAATTCACTATATTAATTTCCCATCCTTATTATTTAATTATGGACAAAATTGTCATATTATTTATTTTACAAGCTTATTTTTGATAATATAAAATATTTTATTCTCTCTAAAATTCACCCACCTTACCCTACTCTTCTTTATTATTGATTAATGTGTTGACCCATATTTTTAATTCATAATATGGGTTCAAAATCAAACCAACCCATAACATAAAAAGTAGTTAACCAACCCAATAAAATCAAGTGGTTTTGGTTAAATATATGGGTTTCAACTTAAATTGTCAAGTCTAGTATGACCTAAATAAATCAAATGAAATGACGAAAAAGTTAAAAATAAATGAACAAAATCATAATTAATGAATAGAGCATTAAATGAGCAAAAAGGAAAAATCCTAGGGTTTTGGCCCCCTAGGGTTCAACCACCTCAAGGTGGGCCCTCCTTAAGAAAAAATTCACTCAATCTCTTCTCCGACTAGGCTTGGTTTGAACCATTGGAACGAAACAAGAAAAATGGACAAAAGATGAACAAAAGTAGCCCCTAGGCACCTTAGGGTTCGGCCCCCTAGGGTTTGCTCTGCTTCATTTTTTTGATTTGCTTGCAAGATGAGTTTTGATCTAAGCGATGACAAAATAATGAGCCTGAACCACAGAAAAAAAAACTAAGATCTTGTGAAACGCCAAGGAATGATTGACCTTTGAATCTCCATGACAAGAATAGTTTCTCACATAATTAAAAATCAAAAGAAAATGATGAAAATCGACCAAGAAAAACCGAGACGAGCGAAGGAGGCACAAACCTTGGATTTAGTCCCAAGGGTTCGACCACCCTAGGGTTGAGTTCTTCCGAGATTTTTCGACAACAAGATTCTCAGATAAAGAAAGAAGAGCAAGAAAACATGGTTTGGGCAACAAGAACTTTGAAGCATGAGACCTAGGAGGGGCCTCCATAAGTCCCAAGGCAGAAGACTTATGGAGGCAACTCATTTTAAAAATTGAATGAGTGATTGGATTGGTGGCTAGAAAGAAATGACGATTTGAGCATACTCTGGTGACCAAGGGTATTTCTGAAATTTTTCTTAAAGTCACGTGGTCACTTTCGAGAAAACCCTATAAAATACTTTTTCCATTCCATTGAAAAAGGGACCTTTTGGAAAAACTTGAAATTTACGAATTCTCTTTCAACCTTAAGCACACATTAAGACTTTAGATCCTAGATACTCTAGAAGATTCTTGGATTCTAAAAGTTCTACAGGTGTTACTAGGTTAATTGTTTACATGTTCTTCTACGATTTTCTTACCCACAAATATTATTGGTTATTTTTTAGAAGAAATGTGCAATAAATGAAACTCTTATAATTCCTATCAATCTCATATATTAATAAATTTTATAATTATAATTTAGCGTTAATTTATCTTAATATATAATAGGACTATAAAATAAATATATATAAAAAAATTACTCAAATGTGTGGGTGATTACAATTTGACTAGAGATACACTGTACACTTTTACTTATTAAATTAATTTACAAAATTTTAAATTCAAAATAGATGATAAATTATTTGATTTTAGCACAAACAACTATAAGTACTAAAAATTAATTAAAAATCACTATTGATTAATATATTTGTTGTTTACAAATTTTGAAAATTTTATATCAATTTTAAACTTTAAAATTTCAAAAAGTAATTTACAACATTAACTAGTAAAACCTAAATCAGTATCCTCCTCTTCTATTATCATGCTTGAGTTGTAAAGCTATTCATGTTACCGATTCCATAAAGTTATCATACTCCTGTGTTGGTCCACAAAAGTAGCACTAGATGACAAAACAACACATTAAACATAAATTAATATTTTCACATGTTAAAATAATATTTTCACATAAATCAATTTAACACGAAGCTAAGATCCAATCACTATTTATGTGAAAAAAATCATAAAAATATCAATTTTTTATGTAAAAATATCAATTCCCTAACCATAAAAAAATATAAACTTACATATGTACAAAGGTATGACAATTTCATGGAATTCAAACGTCTGTATTTTGAAATAAACCATCATCCTCATTTCTCATTTTCGAATATTCATAGTAAATATAAATCTGCAAGAGAATTAAGCTGCAACAAAACCTTAATCCATTCATCAAATTGTGAGCCATTTATTACTCAAAAAGTTAGAAGCCAAAAAAGAAAAATGCTTAAAATTAAAATCATTTCAAGCACATTCTTAAGTATTATCAGCTTCAGTTCATCCGCTATCCATAAGTCTAGCAGCTGCACCCATGGACAACCTTTTCACTTCATAACAGCTTATCATCATTGAATGAGATCCAATGGCTGCAACAGACTACAAAAGATGTATTAATAACATACTAAAAGTATTCTTATCTGTCAAGTGAACAAGTTAAGTGCTTTCTAAACACTAAAAATTAGCAAAGATATTTGTTTCAGAATAGAACGCATGTTTATACAAAGTGAATCCTGTCTAGGAGTCAAATTATGAAAAGTAAATTGCTGGTATTATTTAGCATGGGGGTGGCTAATAACCAAGCTCTCATCAGATAAAAAAAATACTCTAATTCATGGAGTATATTCAAGTGAAAAAGCTGAATCTACAGACGAGTTATTCACCATCATCCCTATATGGGAACAATGCTAATATTGTTGACTTGAGCGAAAATATTGGAGGTACATGGCTTCTTTCAGTTTTATTCAGGTGACGTAACTTTCACTTCAATTTATGTTTAACCCTTATAGTTATGCCTACTTGCAGTTTTTTTTTGACATATCCAAAAAAAAATCTTTCATGCTACAAAATAGATTATAGGTCATCGGGAATTTGATAACACAATTGAATGAAATTCCTCCAATCCATAAGATATATAGATTCACCAAAATAGCAAGAAATGAACTGTCATGCCCAGCTTGTTAGCGAGAGGAGTGGGCCACCATCAAAATGGTTATCCTTCTTCTAACATTAGACCGAAGGATCATATGTCAGTTTACCTAATAGCATTAGACCAAGGGATATGTCAGTTCGCCTAATAGTGTCTAGCAACTAAGGCTGTAAAATGAGCAAACAGACTCGCTCGACTAAAAGTTCGATTCGAGCTCGACTCGAAATATAAATAAGTCAAATATGAGCAAATTTTAAAGTCGATAAATTACTCAAACCTCCTCAAATTGTAAGTTTCAATTATACTCGGATCATATTCGTTCGAAAAGTTCAAACTGCTCAGGCTCGATTCGGAATCGTGCTCGACTCGGTAGCTAAATGAGCCTTAATCAAACATTATTTTATACTCGATAAATTTTGTGAACTAAATCTGAACAACTTAATACTGGAATTAATTCGGTTCGTTTATACCCTTACTAGCAGCTGCAAAAATCATGAGAAGAGGGTATAAAGAATAAATCCAAGAGAGGTACTTGACCTGACATGTTCAAGATTCTAGTGCTAGGAGACCAACTAAACCTCTAATTTAAGAAGCAAACAAGTTCCTAAGTATTAGCTACTATAAGTAAAGACTCCAGAATAATCAACCTAATATAATTGAAAGATAATTAATAATTACAATTACAATTACTTTCTCTCTAAATAGTAATATAATTTTAATTATTCTCTTGATTTGATCTGCATCATTCCAACCATCCAAAGGTTGTATCAAGTGCATGCCAGATTGAAAAGATGAAACAATATGCTGCTTTTCCCCAGCCATCCAAATGTTTTGCATATGTTAAATACCTTTTAAAAGATAAATTATCATGAACAGATATATAGCAGCAATTAGAAAGTATTTTGACTAGCTGGTCAAAATTTTAACATAATCCTATCATCTAAACCCTCTAGCCAGGACAATTCAATTTCACAACAATACTTCTTTTCCTAATTGGGGTTCACAACCAAACTCCCAGATATTCCATCCTCCAGCCGAAAACTGTTCACAAGTACAAAAACAAGCTTGAAAGACGCACACTTGAGCACCCTAAGGACAAGTCGTAAAAAAAAATTTAAGATGAAAAACTTAAACCTACCGATGATCAAGGTTGATAGACATCAGGAAGTTGTAGACCCACACTTGCAGCAGATTTCCGAAGTACTTTTTTCATTTCATCTGATCTATCCACTGCAATGTTGTAAGAGAAAAGCAAGTCCTACAAAACCACAGGCAAACCAAAGTCAGAACTGAAAATGGATTAGCATTAATATTATAACAACTATATGATACAATCAATGTACTAGAGAATTAATTGTGGCACGTCCCTTACTGAGAACAATGGGATTACATGGCTTCAGCATTTAACTCGGGAAGGAGCAATGTGAAACTATACAGTGAAATCAATATAATGAATTCAATATGAATTAAGAAATATATATTGAGAAAAGAAATGGTCAGTATTCCAAAACCATAAATAAGTTGCGTCATCTTTCGTAGTAAACATTCTTTTGTAAAGCATTTTTTACTGTGATGGCTTTGAAAAATTATTACTTTATGAAGACACATCAAGTTGTTCGAATGGACCTGCTAGTCCTAAATGGCAGAGCTCTGTTTTTTACCTATCTCACTGCAATTCATTCAGTTTGATAGAGGGCACATTTATGTCATATCTAGACGGAACAAGACTAAATGAAGTAGCATAATTCAAAATTTACATAATAAATATCCCCAGAAAGTCAATTTTAGTTTAGTAATCCATGTTCAGATCCTTTTAATCAGGCTGCACAGAGATCTAGTCAAGAGCGTAATGCATCTCATAACACTTGAACAAAATGATACCTCTTCAAACAACAAAAATAAACACCCATGTATACACGAACACAAACAAGTGTAAACATGGTATACCTTGTGATGGTGGACACTGTTAAGAAGAAAGGTGAAGTCACGTGCAAGCTTTGCTTTCTGTTGAATGAAAGAGGGGTCAAATTGTTGACGGCCCTTTTGAAACTCTTGTTTTATAAAGTCTGTGAAATGGATTTTGTGCTCTTCAGTTCCAATGTGTTTCTTTACAGCTTTGAGAAGGTGGCGATACACCTTAGCAGCTTGTAAGGCTTCTGCAGATCCCATTTGTCCTCAAATTGTGTTGTTATTTATTTTAGGCTTTTACTGGATCATGATTCAACCAAGTTATTACAAATCTCTATATGTATATACATAAACTAGTTTTATGAACTACAATAGAATAAATATTCATTATAAGAATGAAAGCAGAGTTTAAAGACACAATTATCTAACAAAAAGTACTTAACAAATACAACTGATGCTTTTTCACAGTTCTTTATCATCAACGCATCCAACTTTTTTGTTAGTGCTTATGAATCCATGAAGAACTATTGAAAAAAAAAAGTGTACTTGGTCATCTGGAAGGACTAGGAGTTTCATCAATGGTTCTAACTCTTCTAGAACCAGCTCAATACTGCCCAACCAAAACCAGCTGTACGACCCATAGTAACTCCAGCAGTAGGTGATCATTAGCTTCTATCTAGTTTTGTCCTTTGAAGTTTATAAGTATTAGCATTTCACTTCTAGAATACAATATATCTGCGTTTGGCTTTAAGAGAAGTGATTTAGGAGTTTTGACAAAAAAATCCTGCTAATTATTTTCTTGAGAAGTAGAGAGTTTTGCTAATACTATGACTTTTATAACCATGAAATCCTTAGAGGCGCAACTTCTTTTTCTTCTCTTTTCTTTTCTTTTTTTTTTTGTTTTCTTTTTTCCAGATATAGACACAACTTCACAGACAAACTAAAGCAAAATAACAAATTTAAACTGTAAGAAGAAAAGTGGAGGACAAAACCTCCAACAGCTGGGAAAAATGGCAGAGGTCTTGAGGAATAACTCAAGGTCACTGGTTCCAATGCCGAAATTACCTATAAAAGAAAACAATAAGTGGAGAGAAATTTCACATAATAAGAAAATTTGAAGTAGAGAGACAAAGCATAATTTGAACGCATGGAGATTGAAGGAGGTTTCTAATTCCCAAGTGATGTAGGACAAGAATAAAAGTATCAATCGACGCAGAAAATCGGTAGAGAAACACATACAGAAACACGAAACTTAAATCTCAAATCAATATATTCAATAATCTGAAAATAAATAAAAATTACAATACTTTATATAGAGAACCTAGACTTAACGGCCAAATCATCATCCGGCAATGAAATTGAGGGATGATACGAGGATACTCTAATCGAGTGAAGGAGACTGGGACAGGAAACAAGTTGGGTGGCTTCGAGAAGTCTACCATATATATTGATTTGAACAAAAGAACACTTCACTGGTTGAGGCTCAGCCTTTGACTCTGCTTGCCTCTCATTTAGAGAAACAAACTCATTACATAAATATCTCTCAGATTTGCTAATTATTTGACTGCCATGAATAGTCGGGACATTGAGGAATATCCAGAAACGCATTTCAACAATTTTGGTGTTTCTACTTTCAGCCAACTATAACCAAGGTAGATACCAAACTATCTTCTCAATATATTTGCAAAAAAGCCTTCAATGTAGTGATGAATCCTATTTGTTTCACTAAAGACCCTAATTTAAAAAAGAAATAATCTTCTGAAAAAATCTACTATAATTAGAACTTCTAGAGTATCAACAAAATAAGTAATAAATAATTACATTAATCACCAAATATTTATCCCTCAATAATACCATAAAAATAACTAAGCAATCTTATGATTCTCCTCTTCCATTCGGCATCACATAGGTCAAACGTGATAGCCAAAAATTCAATTGGAAAGTATTGTCAGAGATATTTTTTCCAAAATGAATTTTTACTTTTAATTTTTGCTTTAGGCTTTAATTGAATTCTAAAAATACAATTTTTCCTTGTCTCTGTGTAATCTGACTCTTACCTTTCAAATAAATATAAAACCCTTCCCTCTCTCTCTCACTTACACAGTTAGACTCACTCTTTGAAATTCTCATGAAAATAATCTAATGATAGTTAGTGAAATTCATGTTATCCAGGTCTTAAACTACACAAAAATGTAAATGAAACCATTTAAAAAAGCCATATATCCATTGAACATTTGAGGATTTCTAAGGCCACATAATTTGCATACCTAACCAACAAATTGGACCCAACAAACCACTCTAACCAGATTCATTATCAAATAACATAAGTTCCCAACTCAATCACACACATATATAATCCAAATATTTTTTCTTAAATTGCAATAAATAAGTACAAATAGAAAGAATGAAACTGGAGAGATAAAAATACCTTGAACAGGTCGATTAACAAGCTGACACGAAGCAGTAGCGCAAATGACGGTGGTTGAATTGAGAAGAAAGAGGAGAGGGAGAGAGCATGAAGCGGAGAGACGAAAAGGGTATAGACGGATAATTTGATGTATCTACGAAAAATGGAATTAAAAATCTGTCCAAACAGGGCGTTATTTATGTTGAGAAAATAAGTAATTTGCATGTTTTGAGTCATCCTAGTCCTAAGGATTGTCAATTAGTGGTAGGAGTTTATTTTGTGAACGTTGGGTAGTGATAGGAGTTTATTTTGTGAACGTTGGGTAGTGGTAGGAGTTTATTCGGTAGTGCCTATTTTCATGTTATCAGTTATGTATTAGCCTATATAAAGGTTGTTTGGTTAAAGAATAATATTATCCTCTGATCCTCTGTCTTCTAGCCTTTTGTTTACATCAGTTATTTGTCTATTGTTTACATCAGTGGTATCAGAGCCAGAAATAGGAGAGAAAAGCGAGAGAGTTCCAAAAGACTGTGAAAGTCCCCAAACAATACATTGTCCAAAATAGCAGTAGCTCTATTTACTCGTCTGTTTTTCTTTTGCAGAAGCAGTAAAACAATGGCTTTAGATTCCAATTTTGTGCAAGCGGCAATCCCACGTTTTGATAGTCACTATGACCATTGGAGCATGCTAATGGAGAATTTCCTGCGGTCAAAAGAATATTGGCAAATTATTGAATCTGGAATTGGACAACCAGAAAAAGATGCAGTGTTGACAGATTCTCAGAAAACAGAGTTGGAAGGGAGAAAGCTAAAAGATTTAAAGGCAAAAAACAACCTTTTTCAGGCAATTTATCGTTCCATTTTGTAAATAATTTTTAGCAAAGACACTTCCAAGGATATTTGGGATTCCATGAAGAAGAAGTATCAAGGTACAACACGGGCTAAGAGGCAGCAACTTCATGCACTTTGTTCGGAGTTCGAAATGCTTCGAATGAAATCAGGAGAGTCAGTTTCAGACTATTTTTCAAGAACGATGGCAATCGTTAATCAGATGTGAATCCGTGGCGACAAGACAGATGATGTTACTATTGTTGAGAAGATTCTTCGATCCTTGACACCAAAATTTAATTTTGTTGTCTGTTCTATAGAAGAGGCTAATGATGTTGATAAACTTTCAATTGATGAATTATAAAGTTCTTTGTTGGTTCATGAAAAAAAAAATTAACCAACAAGAGAAAGAAGAACAAGCATTGAAGGCCTTATCAGAAAATAACTTTACACCTAATAGAGCTGATAGTGGACGGGGTAGAGGCAATAGTCGTGGTAGAGGCGGCAAATTTAACAATGATCGTGGGTTCCACCAACAAAACCATCAGCATCATGAGAAATAATTTCAAAGAAAAGGCAGAGGACGTGGTGGCTACCACTCAACAAATTATAGACCAAAGTCAGCAGACAAGTCCAATGTTAATGTTGAGTGTTACAGATAAGTCCGAATGTGAAACTAATTTGAATAGACAAAGTGGAGAAAAAACTAACTTTGCAGAAAAGGAAGAAGAAGTGTCTCTTTTGATGGTATGTCATGTGAAGGAAGAAGCTCAACAAAACATGTGGTATTTAGACACCGGCTGCAGCAACCACATGCGTGGAGACAAAAAGGCGTTTTCTGAGTTGGACGAATCATTCCGTAATACTGTCAAGTTTGGTGACAACTCCATAGTTTCTGTCATGGGAAAAGGAAAGGTAATTGTTCAAACTAAAGGAAATTCTACCCATATCTCTAATGTTCTTTTTGTCCCAGACTTAAAGACCAACTTGCTCAGTGTGGGTCATTTCTGAGAAAGGGTGCGCGATTATTATCAAAAATGGAGTATGACGGATTCAAGATGCAAATTTGGGCTTAATTGCTCAAGTTAACATGACAGAAAATCGCATGTTCCCGTTGTTTCTTCACAACACCAATCATACGTGTTTTTCAGCAAAATTGAAGAATGAATCATGGTTATGGCATTTTCGTTATGGTCACCTAAACTTTGGTAGTTTAAAGGCTCTACAACAGAAAAACATGGGTGATTGGTCTTCCTCAAATTACAGCTCCCGCCGAAGTTTGTGAAGAATGCGTTGTTAACAAACAACATCGTAATCAATTCATGCAAGGAAAATCATTGAGAGCAAAAAGGCCACTGGAACTGATTCACTCTGATCTGTGTGGGCCAATAAGTCCATCTTCTAATGGAGGTAAAAGATACATAATTACCTTCATTGATGATTATAGTCGAAAATTTTGGATTTATTTTTTACAAGAGAAATGTGAAGCTTTTGCAGCCTTTAAAAAATATAAAGTGCTTGTTGAGAAGGAAGTTGGCAGCCCCATCAAAGTTCTTCGTACTGATCGTGGTGGAGAATACAACTCACATGAATTTGCAAGTTTTTGTGAGGCTCATGGAATCAAGAGGCAACTTACAACAGCTTACACTCCCAATGAGCGGTGTGTGCGAAAGGAAAAATCGCCTTATTATGAATATGGTGCGAAGTCTTTTTGACAAGCAAATGGTATTCAAAAACTTTACGGCGAAGCGATTAATTGGAGCATTCATATTTTGAACAGAAGCCCCACACTTGTTGTTCAAAATATGACGCCGGAAGAAGCCTGGAGCAGATGGAAACAGCGGTGGATCATTTCAGAATTTTTGGGAGTATTGCTTATGCCCATATTCCAGATGAGAAGAGAAAGAAGCTGGATAACAAAGGAGAAAAATGTGTTTTTCTTGGTGTCAGTGATCAATCAAAAGCCTATAAACTGTACAATCCTATCACCATGAAAATAATTATCAGTCATGATGTGGTTTTTGATGAAAAAGGCACATAGTTGTGGAGTGAAAATGGTGTTAAGCAAAACATTCCAGCAGATTTACATGATGACGAGACAAGGCAGCAACCTATGGAGACAGTACAACAACCAGACCAAATCATTCAAGATCAACCTCAAAGTCCACTTGTTAATGAAGCTGCAGAACAAATACCTCAACGACAGAGAAAAAGGCCTGCTTGGATGACAAATTATGAGGTAGATGATTTTGACAAGTCTGAAGAAGATATACTTACACATTTTGCTTTATTTTCAGATTGTGATCCTGTCATTTTCGAAGTGGCCGTCAAAGAATCAAAATGGAGAAAGGTTATGGATGCTGAAATTACAGCCATAAAAATAAATGATACTTGGGAGCTTTGTGATCTTCCAAAAGGGCAGAAAACAATTGGTGTAAAATGGATTTACAAGACAAAGCTGAAGGAGAATGGTGAAGTTGATAAGCACAAGGCACGTTTGGTGGCTAAGGGCTACAAGCAGGAGTTTGGTGTTGATTATAAAGAAGTCTTCGCTCCGGTTGCAAAGCATGACACAATCAGATTGGTGATTGCATTCGCAGCTCAAAACTCATGGCCTATCTTTCAATTGGACGTGAAATCAGCTTTCCTTCATGGAGATTTGAAAGAAGAGGTATTTATCGATCAACCTCCTGGTTATGTGAAACTTGGCAATGAGCATAAAGTGTATAAATTAAAAAAGGTTCTATACGGATTAAAACAAGCTCCATGTGCTTGGTATAATCGTATAGAAACTTATTTTTTAAAGGAATGATTTCAAAAATGTCATTATAAACATACACTTTTCATAAAGATGGAAGATGGAGGAAAAATACTCATTATCTGTTTATATGTAGATTATCTAATCTACACTGGTAATAACACAACAATGTTTGAAAGTTTTAAGAAATCCATGATGACTGAATTTGAGATGTCTGATCTTGGTATGATGCATTACTTTCTTGGGATTGAAGTGGTGCAGTCCCCTACTGGTATTTTTATTTCTCAAAAGAAATATGTGAGAGAGCTTTTAGACAGATTTCAAATGAAGAATTGTAATTCTGTTTGTACACCAACTGAAGTTGGTTTGAAACTTATCAAAGATCCTGGAGGAAGGAGGGTTGACAGCACCAAGTTCAAACAAATAGTCGGAAGCTTGATGTATTTAACAGCCACAAGGCCCGATATAATGCATGATGTAAATCTTATTAGCAGGTTCATGGAAAAACCAAGGGAGATGCATCTTCTAGCTGCAAAGAGGATTTTTCGTTACTTGCAAGGTACATTTGATTATGGGTTGTTCAAGAAGGGAGAAATGTCAGGCTTAATTGGCTTCACAGACAGTGATTATGCTGGAAATAAAGATGACATGAAAAGCACTTCAGGTTACGCTTTTATGCTGGGTTCAGGAGCTATCTCTTGTCTTCAAAGAAACAACCTATTGTCACTTTATCAACAACAGAAGCTGAGTTTGTTGCTGCAACTTCATGTGCTACTCAAGCTATTTTGTTGAGAAGAATTCTTAAAGAGTTGCATTGCAAAAAGGATGGGCCTACTCAGATTTATTGTGACAACAGTTCAGCAATAAAGCTTTCAAAAAATCCTGTTCTACATGGTCGAAGCAAACATATAGATGTGAAGTATCATTTCTTAAGAGATCTCACGAATGATGGAGTCATTGATCTTATTTACTGCAGGAGTGAAGATCAGGTTGCTGATATATTTACAAAGCCCCTCAAATTGCATACATTTCAGAAGCTCACGAAGCTACTCGTTGTTTGCACTTCAAATGATCCAGTTTGAGAGATGGAGGTTCAAAGTTTGACTATATTAAACTGAATTTTATGTCTGGAACATCAGTTTAAGGGAGGGATTGTCAATTAGTGGTAGGAGTTTATTTTGTGAACGTTGGGTAGTGGTAGGAGTTTATTCTGTAGTGCCTATTTTCATGTTATCAGTTATGTATTAGCCTATATAAAGGCTGTTTGGTTAAAGAATAATATTATCCTCTGATCCTCTGTCTTCTAGCCTTTTGTTTAAATCAGTTATTGTCTATTGTTTACATCAATTTATTTACTCCTACTTTTGGAACAATTTGTAATATTACAAAAGTATGAGGGCTTTGTCGTAATAAAAGAATGAATGGAGAAAAGAGAGAGATCTGTTGGGGAAGAAGAATTTGGAGAGGCAATGTGGAGGGAGAGAATTAGGAGAGCAATATTACCTCCGGCTAAGGAGGTATTATTATTATTAATTTATTACTCATTTAATCTTTATTTTTATTTTTTATTGGATATCTGAACTTTTATTGTTTTATTTTTTTGCAATTTTTGATGCCAGCTGATGAAATTGTTGAGGAAAAAAAACAAACAAGCAACAGCTTTAATTAATTAGTGCTTAAACATTAGATAATTTTTTGTATGATAATTATTTGCAGAATATTGGCAAGTTAGATAAAGTTGTGAGATAAGGCAATTATTATGGAGCTCAACAGATGTACAAGTCTATCACTGCAAGGTAAAATATTTCCATAAATATACATATATACTATGTGTATACACACATACATTTTTGTACAAATACATCCTTATATACACATATATACGTATGTATGTATAGGGGGTGAATTATAGTCAATGACGTGTGTAAGCCAACTTTTACAAGACGTCTTGTGGGAATTGTTAATACTACCCAAATTTTTTTTATACCAGAAGTGAGTCATAGCTGACTTTGGCTACGGATCATTTCTCAATATATACATATATTATATATTTGTATTGCACTTCAATGCTTGATTGGTTATATATATATATATATATATATATATATATATATATATATATATATATATATATATATATTTATTTATATTTATATATAGGAAATCCTTCAGAAGCGAACTCTTAGAACGAACAAAAGACAGACTTTAAAAAAAAAACAGGCACGCGGGTCAAAGACTCAAAGTGGGTTGGCTAAATGGGTTAAGAGAAAATAAAGTGGGTAGAAAGGGCAGGCAATTAGTGTCAGTTAAGTTTTGTACTCCCCTCTGTACCAAAATTACAGTTTCATTTTTTACTTAATTTTATTTAAAAAACACATCAATCTGTTATCCTCATGAAATATGCATATTTATGTTTTCATTTTTCAGGTTACCTGTGGGGCTGAGCTTGCGGTGTTATTTGTAGACAACCTTGTTAAAGGGAAACTCCCCTACGACGATGATACTCTTGGTCAGTTTTATGTATTTAGTTTTGTTTACCTTGGTATTATTTTTTATTCAAGTATCCCTTTCTCTATGTTTTGGACTGTATTGATTTTACACAATAAAAACATACTTGAATAAAACTACTCCTATCCTAAAAAAAGAAAACTACCAATATTTGAAATCTAATTTGAAAACCATACATTGTGTGAAAACCATACATTGTGTGAAAATTCAGCCAAATTCTACCAATCTTTCCCCAAAAGTGTTTATCTAAAGGTTGCACAGACCAGTTTATTTTCAGGCCGGGTACTCCATCAGCACTCATAAATGATCCAGTTTGGTATGTCTGAGTTCTCATTTTTTTTCTTCTAGTTATCACATTCTATACTTTTCAAGAGATCAGCCCAAATATGATATCAAACCATACAACCTCAATTCTGGAGTAAAACTAGGATAGATTAGAATGTAATAAGAAATAGACAGACATGAATGGTGAGCGACTGAGAGTGAAAGCAGGAAACACCAGTATGCCTTGTTGCTACAGGGAAGTGAACAAGGTAAAGATCTAGATAGTCTAGCTGAAGCTTCTTGAGACTGTCTTTACAAGCCTCAATGACATGTCCATGGTCTGAATTCCAAAGGTGCAAACAGGGCACAAATAATGTCAACACTATTGTTGTTCCCACACAATCTAGAACTGGAAAAATTCTAAAAACCGAAGACAATGAAAGAAAACAGTTTACTACAACATTCTTGCCTTGGTAGTAATGAAAAGATCCTCCCTCTTGACAAGCCCTGAATTAAATGCCTCCGTGAGTGCCTCTCCTACTTCTACTTCATTCTGGTAATCAGCTGCAAGCGGTGCCAAACATCATCAATGAAAAAGCCCTTGAAATACCATAAGGACACAGAGAGCAGAACTACAAGCAATCTACAGTGTTACAGTACAAATTCCAGATGTTTTTCATTCATAACATTTATTAATAGTAGATCTGAACTTCGCCTTACAGGTATAGCCAAAATGACCTCGCGATTTCTATAAATCAATAACTGCAAAAAGCATATTTTCAGAAACCCTAGATTTCTTTCAAATCAAACTGAAACCTCTCTGTTTACAACAAGTTCTGTTCGATCTTCTTTTTTCCTACTCAGAATCGGGGAGAGAGAATCGGCAGGATTTGGGAGAGAGCATCGGGGAGAGAGGGAATCGGCAGTAGCGTAGAGAGAGGGAATCGGGTAGAGAGAGGGAAATTACTTTACCTCTTCTTTTGTTTTTTGACCCGCCTCCTGTTTTAACCCATTGCCTGACCCGCGTATTTTTTTGCTAATGTTGTCCGTTGCTAGTCCGCTCAAATTGGTACGTCTAAGAACTTGCCTAATATATAGGCATATATATATATATATAGGAAATCCTTCAGAAGCGAACGGTTAGAACGAACAAAAGACGGACTTTAAAAAAAATAAACAGGCACGCGGTTCAAAGACTCAAAATGGGTTGGCTAAATGGGTTAAGAAAAAATAAAGTGGGTAGAAAAGGCAGGCAATTAGTGTCAGTTAAGTTTTGTACTCCCCTCTATACCAAAATTACAGTTTCATTTTTTACTTAATTTTATTTAAAAAACACATCAATCTGTTATCCTCATGAAATATGCATATTTATGTTTGAAAGAAGAAAATGAAATACAGAGAAAGAAACAAGAATTTGACACGGATATTCCATGTCCTTAAGGTGTTTATTGTCCATTACTGGCTGGGTTTGCTAAAAAAAGTTACTAGCAATTCACCTCCGCGATATATGTCAAGTCTTATCTAATTTTCAAAGGATAAAGAACTCACTAAAAATCTCAATTTTATGTCGCTTTGTAAAAGTTGATTTTCGGAAGAAGATTGCAATAGCAAGATCGTTTCAGCTTTTAAAAGCAATTGTTAATTAAACATCGATTACAAAGTAAATAATGTATTAATCACAAATCAGTTTATTTTGTATCCATAATAATTAAAGGTTCAATGAATCTAGTTCAAAATAAAAAAGTCGGCTCTTGGCTTCAAGCGAAGTGCTTAAAGCGCCAATCGCGACTTTTATGACCGAACTCACACCACTACCCGAGTTCCGGGTCCCGGACGCAGCGCTATCGTGTGACCAACTCCAAGCCTTTCCTTTAGTACCACTAGTGAATTAAACTATTCCACATATACTTATAAAGTATTAAATAGTTTTATTCATACTCAATGTGGGACTTAAAGAAAATAGTTTTCTTAAACAACAGTGAACTTTTTCATATTCTCCACTTTGGATACAATTAAATCACAATATATAATTCCTACTTGAATCATATATTAGTCTATATTAATCTCCTTGTAATAGACTATCAAATGCACTTTTAATTTAATACAAATTTAATCAATTAATGGATCTAAATTAATCCCCAAATTGATCAAAACTCATGTATGAAAAGGTGCATTAACAATCCCCCACTTGTTTGAAAAACTACTTTTCTTCAAACAATTCTTTATTTATCAACTCTAAGGTTTATATGCATAATAGAAGGTGTGACGAACATTGAACCTTCTTTTAGCATAAACAACTCAAAGTCATATCAAAATAGATGGTGTCCGTAGATTGAACCTCTATTTCAATTGATATGACCGGAGTTATCATACACACACAAAACCTCCTTTTACGGTGAGCATAATAATCATTTTACGCTATTAAAGTCATGCGCAATATCCTGTTTCTTGAACCTCTAAGAGAGTAAACCATAACTCTCTATAAGAAGCGGCTTCACTTCTAGTTCATATAGGCAAAATGTTTCTCTAGCACTCCTGTTGCTATAAGTGCAACACTTTGTTAAGAGCATAACTCATCCTCGGTCGTGCAACAGACGTTACTATCATATACTACATATGAGACCAAATTGATAGTAACACAGCCAACAACTGTGACTTATTTTTCCCATTGAACCTATAAACTAGGGGTAACCTAGTAATAAGTTGGGTTTCCATCACCCTTGGCTCAGAATGGTTTAAGTCCCATATCTCGTGTAGTCAAACTTATTAAATCTCTCGTCAGAGGCTTAGTAAATGGATCAGCCAAGTTTTTACTTGACTTCACATAGACAATAGTTATGATACCATCATGTATCAATTGTCTCACAAATTCATGTCTCGCACCAATATGTGTAGACTTACCATTATAGTACCACTATACGCTCTTGTTAAGCGTAGCTTCACTATCACAATATAGTGAAATTGGAGGCATTGGATTTGACCATAGATCTATGTCTAACAACATATTTCTAATCCAATCATCCTCTTTTCCTGCTTGAGCCAAAGCTATAAACTCTGACTCCATAGTAGAGTGAGAATACAAGTCTGCTTTCTTGCTTGCCCAAGAAACAAAGACCATCGGCAAGTGAAAATCCACCCACTTGTAGATTTATTATCTCCCACACTATTAATCCAACTTGCATCAGAATATCCTTCCAAAACACTAGGGAATTTATAGTAAAACAATCCTATGCCACTGGTTCTTTTTAGATATCCAAGTACCCTTCCAATAGCTTTCCAATGATCAATAACTAAGTTTAGAAACTACAACAGAAATATCTGGCCGAGTACAATGCATAGAATACATAAGGCTACCAATAGCACTTGCGTATTCCAGCTATGCAATAGCTCTACCCCTATTTTCTTTTAGTTTAACTCCATTCTCAAAAGGAGTATTCACCTCCTTAACCTCGAGATGACTAAACTTAGTTAATATTTTTTCAATATAGTGAGATTGATTCAATACATAACCCCCACTATGTTTTTTAACTTTGATGCCTAAAATAGTATCTACTTCACCTAAGTCTTTCATCTTAAAGACGGAGGATAAATACTTTTAGTCTCATTTACTCTAACCATATTAATCTTGATGATCAACATATCATCTACGTACAAACAAACTATCATCATATAATCGAAGTGGTTTTGGAGTATATGCATATATCTCACTATTATTATATTTAAACCCAAAGTTTATAATAAGCGAAGATCAAATCTCTCGTACATTTGTTTTGGTGCTGTTTTTAGACCATAAAGGGACTTAACTAATTTGCATACTTTAGCCTCATTACCGGAGCAACAAACCTTTCTAAGTTGTTCCATATATACTTCCTCATTCAAATTTCCATTCAAAAATGCAGTCTTTACATCCATTTGATGAACGTAAAGATCATACAATGAAGCTAAGGCAAAAAGAATTCAAATGGAAGTAACTCGTGCTACCGGTGCATAAGTATCAAAATAGTCAATACCTTCTACTTCTCTAAAACCTTTTGCTACTAATCTTGCTTTAAAAGCAAAAATAGTACCGTTAGTGTTATACTTTGTTCTAAAAACCCATTTGCAACCTATAGGTTTAGAACCTCTAGGTAAATCTGTCAATACCCAAATATTATTTCCCAAGATTAAATCCATTTCATCATTTACAGCTTCCTTCCAAAAGGCAGCATCCCTAGAAGCCATAGCTTCTTTAAATGATTTAGGATCAGTCTCAAGACTATATATATAGGGTATTTCATTTACCACCTCATTATTTTGGTCCCCTTCCACCAAAAAATAATAGTGACTGTGATGAAATGAAATCATCATCTAAATATTTATCTTTTCTAGCTCTAGTACTCCTTCTAGGTCCAATTGGTTGAATTAGAACACTAGGTTCTTCAACTTCAACATTAGACCTTATAGGACCTCTAGGCTCATCAAATTTTGGTATATCCACATTCTCAACATCTTTTGAGAATTTATTTTCAAAAAATTTCACATCCCTTGACTCAGTTATTACATTAGACTCTAAATCAAGAAGCCTGTAGTCTTTACTATTTTCAGCATATCCAACAAATATACTTCTAATAGCTCTAACTCCTAACTTAAAGGAACTCGAAAATAAGCTATACACCCCCACACTTTAAAATAATTTATGTTAGTTTTCTGCCTTTCCATATTTCATAAGGACTAGTTTTAATTACAGTACTAGGAATCCTATTTAAAATATGACACGCAGTTAAAAGTGCTTCACCCCATAAATTATTTGGCAAACAAGCATGATTTAACATACAATTAATCATATCATGAAACACACGATTTTTTCTTTCTGCTAAACCATTTTGTTGAGGTGTAGATGCTGCACTTGTTTGATGTATAATGCCATTTTCTTCACAAAATGCATCAAAAGCATTCAAACAATATTTCATGCCTCTATCAAAACGTAAAATTTTAATCTTCTTCTCAAGTTGATTTTCTACTTCTAATTTGTATTTTTTGAATGAGTTAAATGCCTCATCTTTTGTTCTCAACAAATACACATAACAATATCTGCTAGCATCATCTATAAAAGTAATGAAATATCGTTTTCCACCCCTTGTCAATATTCCATTTAACTCACAGATATCAGTATGTATTAAATCTAATAATTGTGATTCTCTATGTACATTTGAAAATGGTTTCCTCACAATTTTTTTTTTAACACAAATTTCACATTTCTCAAGTTCAGTATTGCCAATATCAATCAATTTCATTGCATGCATATTTTTTAAATCTTTGAATTTATATGTCCTAAACGACTATGCCATAAAGAAATTGCACAAGTGATATAAGCGAGTAAATGTAACTGCTTCTATTAATAGATAATTTGTACATTCCATTACAAGCATAACCCTTTCCAACAAAAACACCATTCTTTGAAAGAATGACTTTGCCGGACTCAACAGAAATCTTAAAACCTTTCCTATCTAAAAGATCAACAGAAATTAAATTCTTTCTAATTTCTGACACAAACAACACATTCAGCAAGGTTAGCTTCTTCCCGAAGGTGAAATTAACTTCCACAGTTCCTTTTCCATCAACTTTAGCCACTGAACTATTTCTCATCTGAACTTCCTGTCCAATAATCTCTTCAAATGTTTTAAACATTTCTCGATTATTACAAATATAGACAGTAGCTCCGGAGTCCAACCACCAACCATTCGGCTCACTTACCATGTTAACTTCAGAAATCATAGTCACATCAAGACTAAGATCAGATACCATGGCAATAAGGTTCTCCTCAACCATGTTAGCGGAGCCACTTTTGCGTTGTTTGCATTCTCTGGCATAGTGTCCAGTTTCTCCACAAACATGACACTTACCCTTTCTCTTATTAGGATCAGATTTTTTATTTTTCTGTCCAGGATGCTTGAACTTATGATTATCTTTTTTAACACCAGGTCCTTTCCCTTTAAATGATCTTGCCTCCAAATAGTTTACACTAGACTGTCCTTGAGTCAAATTCTTAGCATCACGTTTTTGGGCCTTCTCCTCAATACGAAGATGCTTCTGAAGTTGATCCAAGGAAAAATCCTCAGATTTGTGCATCAACTTTTTAGCAAAATCTTTCCAAGATGAAGGTAATTTTGCAATTATTGCTCCAACTTGAAAAGTTTCAGGCAAGACAATTTTAAGAATCCTCAACTTATTAACAATAACCTGGAGCTCATGCACTTGCTCCAAGATAGGTTTATTATCAACCATCTTACCAATGCATATTCCTCCATTTCATTTTTGTTGTCCCTGTACTTTTGGGTGTGTGGTACAAGGTTTAAGACATGCAAAAACTCATATGTAGGACTCATTTGTGCAACAAACAAAGTTAGACTCCGTTTATAGCTTTTCTGGTTGTTGATTACTTGATTTTATGGTTTTGTGGTACAGTAATCAGTATATGTTGATATACAGGATATGGCTAGAGTATCTTTCCATTTTGTTCGAGGGAAAAATCCAAAGAAGTTTGCTTCAACTCTAGTAAATTTCTTGGGCAAGGTAAGCCTTGCTACTATCCAACTGGACTTTCTTCTCAAGTTTGACCATATAACTGCTACATGATAACTTACATCCATCAGTTTGTCCTTCTCTCCTGTAAAATCCATTGAATTCAGTCGCGTTTAGGTTCTGCAATGTTTAAGCATTGAACCATGTGTGTAATTTTGTATTGTTAGGGATATTATGACTGTAAGTTTTCCACTCTCTTTAGCACACAATAACATATAACTCTGCTAAAAAATTTCATACTTTCTTGGTTTAGTTGCTAGATGTTATTGCAGAAAAGTTTTATTGGGTAATTATTGTAATCCTATCTTTTAATTTTGAATATCCATGTTTGATATCGCTACTGATTTTATTTATTTATTTATTTGTTTGTGCAGATGATGGGAGGTGAAATCATGTGACAAACCATTACAAATTCTCCTGGAAGAAAAATACTTGCTTTTCTTTTTATCTTCACGAATTGATGTGAACTCATTGATCTTCTTTTACTGCTGCAAGTATTTTTGGAAAAAGTGATGCATGCCCTTGAAGGCAACTGTAACCTTTGTTACAATGCCAAAAAAATATTTCAACTCGCTAGTTGTACAACTGAATAAAGAGATGAAATATCAATTTCCTATATGAAAACCGACAAATCCACATATTTCACCGTCGCAATAGCGATACTTTTCATGTGAAAATATCAAAAAATACTGTGAAAATATCAACTTATATATATATAAAACAGAGCAGAGAGAGAAAAAGAGAGGGAAATACATAACACCCTGTTTCTGAGTTTTGAACAGAAAAGAAAAGAATAGAAAACTTAAATTAGAACATAAAAGAAAGAATAGAAAAACTTGAAGTTTTCCTTTTGTGTTGTTTACGAGTTTTTAATAGAAAAGAATAGAAAAATTTAAAATTGAGGGCACGAGTTGTAATTTAAAATTTATTATATTAAAAGTTGAGGATAATATGAGAATTATAAAAATATTACTTATTCCAATTTCTTTTCCGTCCAAATCATGCCAATTTTGGACCAAAAACTTTGGCAGGAAAAATGGCCAAGTTTTCTATCAATTTCTTTTCTTTTCCGTTTATTAAAAAACTCAGAAACATAAGAATTGGAAAGAAAACTTAAATTTTTCGTCCATTTCTTTTCTTTTCTGTCCATTTTAAAACTCAGAAATAGAGCGTAAATGTCACGTCCAAATTCCACATCAACAGCTCTCTCACTCCCCCTTTTCAAATTTCAAACCCTCTATCTGTTCTTACACACACAGAGCTGAGAGATAAAATTAAATTAAAGAGAGGAAGAGAAACCACAGGATACAGAGTGAGGAAGAGAAAGAGAGTCCGCTGGAAAAAAGGGAGGCCAAGCGGTCACGAAGGCAACGGATCTGTCTGGTTCGTACGCTCCACCGCCAAGCGGCGGAGGTTACGGAGGTGGAGGCGGAGGTAGTTACGGTAGTGGATATGGCGAAAGTGGAGGAGGCGAAAGATATGGTGCCAGCGGTGGAGGCTATGGAGGAAGTGACGGTGGATACGGTGGAGGTGGCAGTGGGGGAGGGGTTTTGGTGGTAGTGGGGGAGGAGGGAGTTATAGTGGCAGGGTATGAGGATATGGTGGAAGCAGCGGCCGTGTTGATGGTGGTCGTGATGGTGGAGGCTATGGAAAATGGTACTCTTCCCCCACCCCCTTTTTTGTTTGGGATATACAGTTTTCTTTTTCCCATTTCAGCTGAAAATTCTGAACATTCATATAATGTTATGGTAGTATTAAATCTTATCAGTGTATCTTCCTGACTCCAGTGGGAAACTGATATTTCCACGTCTCTTTTTGATATTTTTATATATTAGCTTGCCATACATGTGGAAATATTAAAAAATGATGTGGAATTGGAAATAACAATGCTCTGTCAAGGATTAGAAAAATAAATCTAAGATATGATACACTGCATTTTGGGTCCTTAGTCACGTTTTCAAATATTTTACTTTTATTCTAATTTTATGGGATTGTGCTCGCAGGTTAAACTCTCCGATTACATTGGGAAGAAATATATAATTCTCTTTTTCTATCCACTGGATTCCACCTTTGTTTGCCCAACAGGTAAATTGACATTGAGGACTATTAAGATAATCGGTTATTCGACTATGTACTTTAAAATTTTAAATACACAATGAAGATTTATAATAGCCGCATATATATTTATCCTCCTTGTCTTCCTGTTGTTTTTTGTGTAGAGATTACTGTTTTTAGTGACCGTCATGCCGAATTCGAGAAGTTAAACACAGAGATTTTGGGTGTTTCAATAGACAGTGTGGTGGGTGCCTTTCCTAAGTTATTTCAAAATTGTGCGAAATCGGTTGTATGGTTACAAGTTTTGATTTTCTTTAATTACGTGGGTTATTTGTTTTTATGAGGGAGAATGTAAAACCCTATAGAAAGTTGAGTAGTTAATTCTGCACCCCTAACTTTAAGCTAGAAAGTTGAGTAGTTAATTTTACTTGCAATGTGCAAATGTGCTTCCTGAGTCAGAACACTGGTATATAGGTCTAAATAATACTGTAATTGGTGCCAACCTTTGTCTACAATGTTGGAGAAGGGACTTCCTTAAAATTTCTGCAATAGGTAGTCTTTGTAGCTTATCCAGCTTATTCTTATATGTTGTTTCTGAAATGATAAAAGAAAATCTCTTTGGCCTATCATGTTGGTAGATTGAATTGTGCAAGTGTTTTATTGTCATTAGCCAATATCCGTTGTAATCTAAATTTCTTATTTGTTGGAAACCTTTAATAACATTGTAAGATAAACTTATATTGTTGTTTTTTGTAGTTCTCCCACCTTGCATGGGTTCAAACCGATAAGAAGTCTGGAGGGTTGGGTAATCTGAACTATCCACTGGTTTCTGATGTCACTAAATCGATTTCAAAATCTTTTGGTGTGTTGATTCCGGATCAGGTACTTTTTATCTCTCATTTGTAATACTTTGTGGAAATTTATGCTAGATGATGACGATGTGTGATGGTTAGCTACAAAGAGAGAGAGAAATAAGTGTCGCATCAAGTTTCACGTAAGCCGCTTTCTCTCATTCACCCTTATTCAAATTTCAAACGCACTCTCTCTCTCTGTTCTTACACACATAGCTCTTATCTTTCAGACCCAGCCAACTCGATCCCCCAAACAACTCGATCCCTCTCAACTCCCCTAAATCTCTTATCTCTCATACCCAGCCCTATTTCCATCCCCAAATCTCTCATACTCAGCCCCTAATGTACGACGCGAAGCAGAGATCAATGAAGATCTAAGACCTTCTCCTCTTGGATCTCCTCTTCCTCGGCACCTTAGGTCGTGCTGATCGACTTCCATTTCGATACCCACCAGCCCACTGGTCCAAGAATCCGCGTCGATTATCTTGGTATTTCTTCAATTTCAGTTTGATTTCTTACAAAATGTATGATGTTTACAATTATAAACTGATTTGTATCTTGGGACTAGGCACGAAGAGTTCGGGAACCGAAAATGGATATAAATTGATTTTTTTTTCTGGCATATTACTGTGTTATTTCCTACTAAAACCAATTACTAAACTTCAATTTGATTCTATATTATGTCCAGCTTCTAGCATTTCAAAGATTGTTCATTTTTGTTTTTCTTTCTAAAAATTGTGCAGTAGGCATTTTTTTTATATTATGTTGGTCGAGGGTTTGGATCCACTTGGGGCATTTGCAGGTGGCCTAAATTATGTATGGACTTAACTTCAGGCTAATGGTTTTTATCATGGGTATGTACATCACTGATTTGGAGCTTTATATTTTCCATTTTATTTGGAAATTACTATTTTCCTCTGATAGGGTTATTTATTGATATGTAATTGCTTTATTTATTAATTTTTTTTTTGTGTGTTTTGTGTAAGAATATGAATAAAAAGTGTATTAGATCATATTGGGCATTTGAGGTGTGTAGTTTAATATGCTGGCATCAAAGCTGATATCTTTCTTTTGATTTTCTTAGCAGATCTCTTCATTTAGGGAGAGTAAGTCGGATAATAGACGGTTTTATATATTTACTGCCACAAAGACCATTCACCTTAAGACTCATTCTAGGAAAGAAAGAGTGGCTTGGATAAAAGCTTTGGTTTCAACTAGAAGTCTTTTTTCACTAAGACTTAGAAATAAGAACCCATTGTCTCAAGGTTTAGCTTTATTGGGTTTATGGGGTTCTTGATTTGGTGTTCTTTTTTTTAGGGTTCCTTTGTTTTGAATTACTGGTTTCAATTAACAATGGCTTAAAGCTGTTTAACAAAATGTCTAAGAGTTCAAGTAATTTTTAATATAAGAACCACAATGTTGACCTTGAGGACAGTAGTATCCCATCAAGGCCTGCTGGATTTGTAGTCTTCATTATTAACCAAAAATCAATAGAAATAGAACAATAACTTACCTACTTTCAGGCATTACCCACACGGAGTGATGGCTTTGCCATGTTGTACGAGTATAATTTGCATATAATTTCCTGCTTCTGATTCAATTGTTGCACGGCAGCAAATTTATGACCCGATAAATTCATCCAAAAAGAACACACGATCTTTGACATTTTTCACTTCCCCCACTTCCCCTACGTTATAGTGGAGAAATCCAATCTGAACAAATATATTGATTGAATTTCTTTGCATTGGAAATTTTTAAAAGATACACGAATTATGAATAATTCCGTATACTTTAACTTGTATGTCAATCTTTCTTCAATCGAATCATCTTCGTGATCGGATATTTTTCTGATCTGGTTAGCATACGACATTTCTGTCCATTTTCTCATGGGTTTCGTCTTTATTTTCATCTTGCTTTTCCTTCATAACCTCCTCAGTTTCTGCTGCAGCATTATTCTTCTCACTTTTTTCGGCTTCTTTCATTAAAGTTTCCTCGGTAACAACTTCTTTCTCTTTTCCATCCTTTGCACTGGAAGATTTTCTGCTCCTTTTTTGGGGGGCTCACTTTCTGATCCTCGCTTATCTTCTAGGTGTGATTTAAGATACAGTTCCAGCTGCTTTCTGTTAGAGATCTCTTCCCCTGTCGGGGCAGTGAATATGATCTCATTCTTCTTGGGGTCCCTCCTTTCTTGGGCATGAACTGCGCAGAAACATAAATCTGTCTTATTCAACTTATTCAGACGAAAGATATATAATTTTTTTTTAAAAACAAATGCATTGAAAAAGCTTTCAAATAGTTTAAAGTTCTGGGAATTTCCAAGACCATAAAGGAGGGGAACACATACGAGTCTCACTTATAGTGATGGAAGATGTAATATGAGGAAACATAAAAAAATTAAGTTTTTTGCCGATCCCACAAAAAATGAAGGAGAAAAAGAATACTAGAGATGCATAATCTTGTCACTTTACATAATAGTAGGAACCAGGCTCATGCACCTCGGTCACAAAGCTAGGTGACCGAGGATCAAGCTATTAAGAATAGTTCAATTGTTGACCTCAACACAATGTTAGGCTTGCTAATTAGCGTTAAGATGACTACTGAAACCAATATCATCGCTGAGCTCTTTCAGCTGATCATCATCTCCGAATGACTTCAAAACTCACGGTTAACCAGCCATGGAAACAACCCCAAATCTCCCTCCCCAGTAATTGTGGGATTCGACAATGATAAAGACATGTACTGCTTTTCTCTTCTCTTTGGAAAGTTTATTTGGGAGATGCCATTTATTTGCATCTGTTTTAGACATCTAATTAAGTTGGTATGTTCTATTATGGATGTACTGCTTTTCTGTTCTCTTTAGGATTATGGCTCTGCTATGAGGCTATTTGAGGACTAAAGGCGAGAATTTATCGTTCCAATTTACTGATAAGTACACCTCTAAGGTTAGAAACTCTTAATTGGGATTAAATATGGCGGGTATAACTCATATAATACCTTTCCGAGTAGAAATCACAGTATATATTGATCTCTATTACCAACATACCAAACTCTTATATTGATACTCGGGTTCCCATTGAAGTCACAGTATAATTTCTCAACATCTATTTATTGGTTTGACAATTCTTCCTCATGACGTTGTTGTTATAAATTGTTGGGAGGTGAGCAGGTGACGGTTATCGTTTTGTCTTTCACGTGTTTTTCCCTTTCTTCCTCTCTCCTTCCATTTCTGTAGAACCTCCTTTTATCTGTTTGTTTCTGGAAAATCAGTCAGCTGTTTCCTTGGGGGTGGATTAATTGTTGCTTATAAATACACAAAACCCCCTCTTCTCCAACTCTTATTTACGTCCCTTCTTTAGACTGAGTTAGAAAGCTATACATATAACTCTACTATATATATACACACATAGAGATAGAGATATGGAGGGAGAATTTCTGGTGGGTTTAGATCATTTTGGTTCCGCGGACCCTCCTCTATCTTTCCGCCTAATTCCCCCAAAGTCTTTTGGTGTGTAGAATAACATTTACGAATTTCTGGTGGGTTTAGATTAAGCTACAATTTTCAGTGGGTATTTGAAGAAAAGAGGGTTCAATATTGAGCATTGATGTTTGAGAATTTTTGCTGGGTTTGTGTTTATAAATAAAGGATAGAGAGCTAATTTATGGTTTTTATTTTTCTTGGGGTTTTAGAGCTAAATATTTGATTAAAAATGGGTACTTTCATTTGTTAGTCTTCGAAGTCGCTTATGATTCCTTTCGTTCTAAAGAAAAAGCAAAAGCATGAGAAAGGTATGGTGGTACCACTTCTACCATTTCACATAGTAGTTTTCCATAGCTATCTGTATGTTGGGGTTTTAATATTTCCCAAAGGAATGTAAAGGTGGAAAAAAAAGTAGAAAGAAGAATAGTTTATAGAAAATATAAATTTGTAGAATTTGGTCGATTTTGAACATAATAATAGGGAAAGGATTAAATACAAGAAAAGAGAAAAAGTATTTGAACCACAAATCTGACACCCAATCTAAAATTATTGAGAATTTGATGGGATAGCATAAATGTTTTTTTTTGTAAGGTAATGTAAGGTAATGAGTGGTAATGTAAGGTTTTTTGTAAGGTAATGTAAGGTTTTTTTTTTTTTGAAAATTATGCCTATGGGATAGCATAAATGTTTTTCATTTATTATTACTTTCGAATAGCTCATAATTAGAATATGGACTACAGTACATGAGATAACTAGATAAGTGCACAATGAAATATATTAGTATTCCTTATATTTTATGGATAATTTTTGGCTCTATCTTTGCCCCTAATTCGACCAAGGTATTACTATTACTACTCTCTTCAATTATCATACAAGGGTTATAGAATATAAGTCTTTTCATTTCAGTTTGGGTTTTTTTCTGTTCATTTTATTGTCTCTTCTGCATTTATAGCATGAATTTTTATATTTAATAACCGTTTTCTGTTAATGGGCAACAGTTTAATCCTTATACTATATGTAGACTACTTTTGTTCTCTGCAATAAGTTCTTTTATTGCTTTTGCTAAGCTATAGAAGCTTTCTAAATTTGATATTGTGATTCTTGATGGAGTTCTTTTCAACTTCACCAAATTGGATGGAAAGCAAGCATTTGAGGTTTAAGGAGTAATTTATTTTATGGGTTTTGTATTATAGCTCACGCTGCTCACCTAATTGGGAAAAAAGACAAAGGCTTAATTCAATTTTTCTGTTTAATTTTGAAAATTGTCAACCAGTTAAGTGAAAGTAAAACTTGCAATTTGAGTGAGGTGATGTTGTGCATGTTAATGTGAATCTTGCCTTTTGAGTTTCTTTCTAAAGTTGGTATTTCTCTTGGTTTTCATGGACATGCAGTTGTTTCCATCCACTTCTCTTCAATTTGTGTTGTATGAAAGGTTTATTCAATTGTAAGATTGGTTCTATTTCGAGTTTTAGGAAGGGAATCCTGCTTGCCCGATGCAATTGACAAGAAGAAAGACTCGCAAAGGCGGGCTTGGATTGCCAAACACGAGCTCCGTGTTTGTGAAGTCCAAGAGTTACTCGCTCAGTGCTTTGTAATTCCCTTTCTCTTTTATTCACACTGCAGGGTGTAATTCAGTTTGTGTCTGGAAAAGATAGTTTCTTTCTTGTTAAATTCATTTGTTGAATTATTGAGTAATGGGAGCTGAATCTTATCCCACTCCCCCCCTTTAGTTATCATGCTTACAATTTTATATTGAACCACAAGGCCTTCGCCAACTTAGAGACAACTTATATTCATTTGTTTCTCTATTTTCTGCACGTTTGTATTTTTTTATTCCATCTTTTGTAAAGTTAACTAATTATACATGGTTATGATAATTTTTGGGTATGGAATGATGATTTTTGGTGGTTTGGATATGTATTGATGATTGTAAGGTTTGTAGACAGGTTTAGAATTTTCTGAATTTCTATTTTTAAAGAAAATTCTACCGAAATTTCTTGAAATTATTACCGACTAGCTCGATGTTTTGGTGGTTGGATATGTATTGATGATTGAGTATGTATTAATTGTTGTGGTGGTATTAATTTTCAAAGGAAACTCTACCGACTAGCTTGATGTTTTTCGTTACGTCGTGCCTTCAGGCACGGGTTATCGCTAGTATATATATATATATATGAGGAATGATCCATAGTAAACACTTGCTATGAATAAAAAATAGGCAAACACCATCATTAACGTCCAATACAAGAACCAACGACCCAGATTATAATTGAAAATAATAGCATAGTTCTAATCTCAACAATTGGTTCTTATAGTATGCTCAAAACTATTTCAAATATCAAAGTTTATTAAAATGTAATTGTTGTTAAAAACGATATAGAAGAGAGGCTCTTGACTCGGTAAGATGTTGCAATGATCTCAAAGAGAATTATAACCAACTCCCCATTATGCGGATTTAACAACACCCTTGTGAATATGATCTTAAGTTTTCTGAAATACCATTCAAGCAAAACTTAATCAGAAAATGAAAACATTTTCCAGAAACTCCACGCAGAATTTACGGAAAACAATGGAGTGGGGGTATAGAACATGACAGCATTTGAGTTAACCAGCTTTAGTAAAATATGGATTCGACAAATTAGTTAATCAACACGACAGCATACTACAACACGACAAACCGAATACAGTACATGATAGTTTCTGTTGAAGGGCTTGGTAACAATATTCAGCTCTTAACCATTAGCCAAGCATGGTTCAAGTCTTATTTGAGTACAGCATGCTGCACCTGGATCGGCTTCCAAAAGAAGATAAAACTACTCATCAAACGTAAACATCACCTTATCATCCTTTTTGAAGTAATGAGTTGTGTGATCTACCACCTGCACACAGTAACAAATAATATCGGTGAATTTTCATTAAAGTTTATATGTAGCTTCATTAAGGGTATTAAGGCAATTAACATTATCCACAACTTTCATTTAAGTTTATATATAGCTTCATTAAGGGCATTAAGGCAATTAACATTATCCACAACATTGTGTTGCAATAGTTAATTTGTTCCGCGAGAAAGTGTTGCGGAAATCCGCACATATTTTAAATCTAGGCTGCCAAATATTGCAATAGAGGGTGGAAGATCTGGTGGCCATTTAAGGGTCCATAATCACCATTGCTATGGATCAGCTCAACAGACACGTGTGTGTGTGTATATATATATATACAAATATCAAATATATGAAAACTCTTGTGAACTATTTAGATCGGCCATTAACATTATAAGAGGGTTAAACTGGGAATAACTAAAATAGCTAGTATATTCTAGAATTAGATGTTTTGTATACACGTGTGCACATGGAGGTTTTTAGCTTGTGTGTGTAGGATAAGAGAGTGGTGTAGGCTAAGAGTATTTACACTTACGTATTTTAGTAGCTATATATGAGTGTAATGGGTGGAATAACCTCCAAGCTTTTGAATATTATGCAATTTGTGAATTAAATGAAAAAAGCTTGTTTAAACTTTCTCTCTCCATCTCTCTCAGTCTCACAAACTTAGTGATATATTACTGAGTTCTTCTCCTTCCTCCCTTATTCACTCTAAATTCTCTTTTATTTCTATCTCTATCTCCGTTTCTCTATTATTTTCTGGTTAGGCTTCAACAAGGGCATGACAAATTGTTATCAAAGCTCAAGTTCTATCCAAACTCATCATCTTCTTCCTGTACATCCTATGTTCTTCTCGATCTTCAACCTCTGATTTCTACTTCTATACCTTTCTATCTGAATTCTATCTTTTCTACCTTCTTTCATCCTTTAAACACTATCTAGAACCAGCACAAAACCATCAACAACAACTGTAGATCTCTGTGTTAATTCACTTGTTTCAAGTATTAAACACTTCCATCTCACTCGTTCCTATCACATATAGATAACCCAGTCCATAAAAACTCATTTACAACATCACCCACACATTTTAATTCATATTTTGGTTGATCTTTTTTTCGGTAATTTTTTTCCATATTCTATATGTTTTGTTTGTGTTAGGTGATTCATATTAAGTTATTTCAGTAGTAGAGTTTTACAAGTTGTTTCAGTCGTAAAGTCTTACAAGTTATTTCAATCGTAGAGTATTAAGTTGTTCCAGTCTACGATCATAGTCTTATAAGTTGTTCCAGTCTACGATCGTGGAGCCTTCCAATTGTTTCAAAATTCCAAAAAACCAAACAGTTTCTGCTTATGTGCTAATATTAGTGCTTGCTATTACTCTGTTAACTCGTGTTAATATTAGTTTTGATCCTTTGGTGCTATAACTTCATTTGTGTGCTCATTTACTCATTAAAGTTCAACTAAGCTTTAGCTAGTTGAGTTTAAACTTGTTTGGCCTGGGATACTCAGTTTGTTTCACTGAGGAAATCAACTTCTCACTTAAATAGCTACTCAAGCTCATTTACCCTTACTCAAGTAGTGTTGCTACTGTTTGAATTCATTTTCAAACTCGGAATGTGAATAATTTTCTTTCTACTCTATAAATATGGCAGGTCCTTCACAAATGTTGTAGTAGGATTTCATAAACTACAGAGAGTACACCAACGAGAAATTGCAACTCATTGATGAGAAAATGGACCACTTCATGGATGATATGAATTAATTGTTGAGACAGAAGAGCCCAATCATTGATGAGAAAATGGACCACTTCATAGAAGATATGAATGAATTGTTGAAACAGAAGAGCCCAAAATGATGACGGGTTTGAAAATCCTTTTGGGGATAATGGAAGGGGCAAGAGACCTGTTCATATGGGGCAAAAGAGGGATAAGGGCTTCTTTAGAGACCCTAGGCATGCTGAGCAAGAAAAAACAAGGAAACATGAAGAAGATAATGCTCAATGGAGGAACCAAAATGATGATGATGATGAAGAGGAAAGAGAACTTAAACATCTTAAATTGGTGCTCCCATTATTTATCGAGGGTGAGGATGCTAAGAGCTGGTTACAGGATTGCAAGGAGTATTTTGGCATATATGGGATTCATTCTCATTTCTCATGAGAATTGTCATAGCTGGGATGCACCTCCATGGTTCTCTAAAATATTGATATAAGTCTTATGTTAATAGCAAAGAGGGGTTTATTTGGAGTGAGTTTGCAAATGATTTCACTGTGAGGTTCACCGAGGCAGGTGTGAAAAACATATACGAACAATTCAAGTTGTTGAAGCAAGTAGCTGCGAATGTATACTATGATGAGTTTCGAAGGTATAAGGAGAGACTACTTGAAAAGTTGCCTCACTTGACCGAGGACTTCTTTGTGGGGAACTTTGTTGGTGCACTGAAAGATGAAACCAAAAGAACGGTAAAGTTGCTTGACCCAGAAACTCTATCCCAAGTCTTCAAACAAGCCAAGTTCTATGAGAGTCATATTCCTAAACTTGCCAACACCCACAACTATCCTAAACCACATCCCAGCCACGCCAACACTCAGCCCAGCTACAAAAAGGACCTCCCTGCACCACCAACAACCAAAACTCCTATGCTCACCTATCCTAGAAGTGACTTTAACAAGCCCAAACCTATTACTGCAACTCAAAAAGATGAGAGAAAAGCCAAGGGCCTATATTTTTATTATGATGAGAAGTACATCATGGGACACGATAAGGCTCCTCAAAATTTCATGATCACTTGTGAGGATTTCCAGAACTGTAAGGCCTCTCAAGAGTTTGTGGAATACTCTGGACCTCCCCAATATGATGAAGAACTAGCCTGTGAGATTACAGAAAATTTTCCAACCAAAGAAAATATTAAGGTATCCCTTAATGCCCTTGAAGGCCAAGTTAGTCCCCAAACCATGAAAATAACTGGTTATATTGGAAAAAAATCTATATCAATAATTATTGATGAGGGCAGTACTCATAATTTCTTGGATCCTAGAGCAGCATAGAGGCTCAAATGTGCTCTAGAGCCCACCTTAATGATGGTTTTTGTGGCAAATGGTAGTCAACTCCCTAGGAGCCAACAATGCTTAGGGTTTAGATGGAAATGGAAGATTTTTTTTTTCAAGGAAGCAGTGAGAGTATTACCTCTGGGAGGATGCGACATGGTGTTAGGAGTTCAGTGGTAGAAACAGTTGGGACCAACCACCTTTGACTATGAGAAGCTAACTTTACAATTCAACTATGGGGGAGAAATGGTACAACTACAAGGGCAGGATAAAAATACATGCCTAGAACTGAAAATTATCACACTAGAAGGTATGGTCCAACATATTAATTTGTTGATCAATGTGCTGAGGTGGACTATGCCACATCAGTAATTTATAAAATATTTGTAAAATAGTTTGTGTTTGTAGCATTACTCTTACGGATAATCCGTCTTTCATTTGACATACTAAATTTTCAATATAATATAATTATATAAAAATATTTTTTATTTATAAATATATGATCATACAACCATAGATTATTCTCCAAATAATATCTTTTAAAATGAATCACTCATACAGATGATAAGAATATCAAAAAAAAAGTGTCAAATTTTATATGGGCAAAGGTGCAAAAATGCCCATGTAATTTTATCCAAAGTTCCACTTAGCCCATGAATTTTTTTTTTTCAAAAGTACGCTTGACCTTACAAATTTTAGGTCAATTGTGTCCTTGCTCCTAACGAACATGCCACATAGACTAACTTCAATTACACGTGGACATATTTTGTTGATAAGGCATGAAGACAGAACAAGAGGGAGAAAAGCCATAATCTTGCCATTCTTTTCTTTAGTCGTAAAGATGAAAAGAAATGAAGCCCTAATAGTTGAATCGGTTCTGAAACTTCAAAGAATCGTCATCTCCATCCTTTTTGAAACTGCTCGAAGAATCGTAATGGCTTACAGTTTGTCGTCATCTTCATCCTCTGCTCGAATACGCGCCACTGATGTTGATTACAAAGCTCTATCATTGTGTTATTGTGGGTTAAGAGCTCCTCTGTGGACCTCATGGAGCGAAACAAATCATGGCTGGAGATTTTTTTTCATGCTCGAAATTCAGAGTAAGTGTGACGCCCCCAAAACAAGTATACATCACCCATCTTGGGTCGCCAGATACACACTACATAAATTCAAATACAAACTTAATTATACAACAGTCGTGTAAAATACGACAAAACATAGCTGAGAATTTAAACAAGAATATTGTCATCTAGACAATATCCACACTCAACGGAGTCCTCATTACAATTATTATCACATTATTACGTAGAATAGTGAGGACTACTAAAGCCATTTATCATGGACCATCACTCCATTCCCGAGGCTCGTTCCAGCTATATTCTCATTTCCTGAAGAGAACAATGAAAGAAAGGGTGAGCTCAACTAGCCCAATAAGAAATATTATGACTAAGATAATGCAGAATAAATTATTCTTAGCCTTCAACAGTATAACAACTGATAGAATACAATAGACAACAAGTTTTAGATCAACAACTGCAGCGGAATAAGCAATCCATTAGAAGAGTCAAGTAGAGTATAAAATCTACTATCTTCTATGATTTAAAAAAATTTTCATCAACTTTATCGCTGAGACTCAGCTTAATAAATAAACCACATCATCAAATCATCCCTGCACTACGGGCCAAGGATATTCATGTAATCTTCAATGGTCATGATTATACCGAATAATCCCTAGTCATAATCATACCAACAATTGTCCATCAATGAACCACAAGCCAATGAGGACTTTTACCACATCATTCATTACATTATGGTCATGATTATACCGAATAATCCCTGGTCATAATCATACTAAGTCCATCTATGCACGTAAGCCAAAGATGACTTTAATCACAATATAAGCATGAGGATAATGACAATTACCTAATAATTCAATAAAACAAGTTCAAGGATAAATTTTAAAGATTTATAAATTAATTTATCCAGAAATCAATAACGTCCAAATTGTCAAGATGATACTTCTTTGTGGAGTTCAAGAATGCTTAGAAGAATATTTTCATGAAAAGATACTGGATGAAGCGCAAATATCAAGGATATTCCACTAATTTCATGGAGTATAGAAGCCAGAACTTTAACCAACTGATTATAATAGAATATATGAATCTGCAAATGGATTTTCGCCCGCCATGTAGTACCGTAATGTTAAAAATGATGTGGTAAAAGTCCTCATTGACCCGTAGTGCATTGATGGACAGTTATTGGCATGATCATGACCATTGATGAATACAAGAATATCCTTGGCCGTAGTGCATGGATAATTTGTGGTTGTAATACTAATGAATATCCTTGACCGTAGTGTAGGGATGATGTGGATTATTTATTAAGCTGAGTCTCAGCGATAAAAGTGATGAAAAACCTTTTTAAATCATAAAAGATAGTAGATTTTATTCTCTACTTGACTTTTTAATGAATTGCTTGTTCTCACCGCAGCTTAAACTTGATGTCTATCAGATTTTATCGCTTAACATTGTTGAAGGCTAATGATAATTTATTCTCGCATTATCTTAGTCATAATATTTCTTATCGGGCTAGTTGAGCTCACCTTTTACTTTCATTATTCTCTTCGTGAAATGAGAACGTAGCGAGGACTAGTCGAGGAAACGAGAGTGATCGAATTCATCGATAAGATTATTAGTCCTCACTATTCTATGAAATAGTGTGTTAATAAATGTATTGAGGATTTATTTTGAGTTTTAATCTTGCTCTGAAGACAATATTTTTATTAAAACTCACAAACTTCATGTTGTATATTTAAGATTGTATTTGTATTACATCCATGTATTTGGCGACTTCGTAATAGGTGATGTATGCCTATTTTGGGGCGCCACAACGCTCGCTTTTAGTTGAAGAAATATTTAAGGGTTTTAGAAATGGGTTTTGTCTTCGGGGTCAATACAAAATTCGATTTCACGCCTCCGGGTAGGCCGGAAGTCTTCGAGAATACGCCGGAAAATTTATTAACAATAGAAATATCATTCAAAATCGTGACTCTCATCCAAGACTTGGATAAGACATGTAATGAAGGTTTCTCCTAATGGAGTTTCAACAGATAAGTCAAAGTCTAACTTCTCCGAATTCAAATTTAAATGTTGAGCACAAGCAAGAGAGATAAAAGAATGGGTAGAAAGCGGTATCTAATAAGGTATAGACTTCGCAAGAATTTATAATTAACTAAGCATTAACTTCGTTTCAAGTTACTCGCTTTTGAGAAGTCACAAAAACGCCTCCACAAAACCACCGACTTTATTTTGTCCAGATCCGCTTTTGGTGCCACCGTCCCCAAATTGGACTTGACTTTGGTGCACGACAAAATTGGGCTAGGTGACCTTCTTTTCCACAATTGTAACATGTTTTGGACTGCATCATGCAGTTTGGACTGATATGTCCCTCCCCTCCACATTTAAAACATACAATTGGTGGTCGTTCTCCTTCCTTGAAAATGGGTGCTGGTGCTGCTGTCTTTCAATCATTATTGAATCTCCTCTTCTTGAAAATTTCTATTTCTATTATTGTCTTTCACTTCTATTATTTGGTGTGGTTGAAACTTTTACTTTCCACCGAAGTGGTTACCATTTTTGGCATGATAATTTCCCCCACGATAGTTATCGTTGTTCCGATGGTCGTTGCCACCGGTACGATTAATATCATGTTATTACTCGTTACCTTTTGGTTGAGCTCACTTAACGGTCTCATGTACTTCATTGCTGATCTCAAAATTTTCAGATGCCATTTTCAAACACTGTCACAAAACAAGGGTTAATTGACATATCACATATTATCCTTATACTCTGACCGACCACCAATTAAATATCAAATAAACTTAGGTAGGTCATACTAGCGAAGGAATTCCCCGTCTCTCCCCTCCTAGTTCTTATCTCACATCTCAGCCAGGAATCATATCCCTAAGCTTTGATACCAACTATGATGCCCCCAAAACAAGTATACATCACCCATCTTAGGTCGCCAGATACACACTACATAAATTCAAATACAAACTTAATTATACAACAGTCGTGTAAAATACGACAAAAACATAGCTGAGAATTTAAACAAGAATATTGTCATCTAGACAATATCCAAACTCAATGGAGTCCTTATTACAATTATTATCACATTATTCCATAGAATAGTGAGGACTACTAAAGCCATTTATCCTGGACCATCACTCCTTTCCCCGAATCGTCCCAGCTATATTCCTATTTCCTGAAGAGAACAATGAAAGAAAGGGTGAGCTCAACTAGCCCAGTAAGAAATATTATGACTAAGATAATGCAGAATAAATTTCTTAGCCTTCAACAGTATAACAGCTGATTGAATACAATAGACAACAAGTTTTAGATCAATAACTGCAGCGGAATAAGCAATCCATTAGAAGAGTCAAGTAGATCATAAAATCTACTATCTTCTATGATTTAAAAAGTTTTTCATCAAATTTATCGCTGAGACTCGGCTTAATAAATAAACCACATCATCGAATCATCCCTGCACTATGGGCCAAGAATATTCATGTAATCTTCAATGGTCGTGATTATACCGAATAATCCCTGGTCATAATCATACCAACAACTGTCCATCAATGAACCACAGGTCAATGAGGACTTTTATCACATCATTCATTACATTACGGTCATGATTATACCGAATAATCCCTGGTCATAATCATACCAAGTCCATCTATGCACGTGAGCCAAAGATGACTTTAATCACAATATAAGTATGAAGATGATGACAATGACATAATAATTCAATAAAACAAGTTCAAGGATAAATTTTAAAGATTTATAAATTAATTTATCCAGAAATCAATAACGTCCAAATTGTCAACATGATACTTCTTTGTGGAGTAAAATTCAAAAATGCTCAGAAGAATATTTCCATGAAAAGATACTGGATGAAGAGCAAATATCAAGGATATTCCACTAATTTCATGGAGTATAGAAGCCAAAACTTTAACCAACTGAGTATAATAGAATATATGAATCTGCAAATGGATTTTCGTCCGCCATGCGGTAATCCACGTAGACAAAACATTTCCATAATTTAATAAGGAATGAATACGAAGGATCATTCACCATGCATGTGGTAAATCCACATGATAAAGTTATTCAACAGAAATAATAAAGAACGAAATAATGTAAGAATTTCACCATGTATGTGGTACTTAGCATGACAAAGTTATTCCAACATAATAATAAAGAATGGAATAACGTAAGAATTTCACCACGTATATGCGGTGCTTGGCATGTATATGTTATTCCAACATAATAATAAAGAATGGAACCAGTCATGCGTAATCGCACATATAGGATATTCTAACGTAACAATAAAGAATGGAACCAAGTCATGCGTAATCCGCATGCATGTGATATTCCAAATGTAATAATAAAGAATGAAATAACAATGAATTTCACCAAAAAGTGATGATGAGATGCATAGGCGAGTTATTCCAATGAATAATAAATAATGGAACTGTGTCATGCGTAATACGCATGCATGTGATATTCCAACGAATAATAAAGAATGGAATAATGTAAGAATTTCACCATGTATGCGGTATTCACATGATGTTATTCCAACATAATAATAAAGAATGGAATAACAGAAGACTTTCACCATGTATGCGGTACTTGGCATGGGACGAAGTTATTCCAACATAATAATAAAGAATGGAATAACAGAAGCTCTCTTCATGAATACGAAAGAAATAATACCCCTTACCTCAAAAGAAGACTGGATACCGGAATAGTGAGGTAGCAGACTTCTCTTCTTCTTTCTCTCTATAATTTCTCTCTATAATAATTGCTCTATAGCTTTAGTGAATTGGTGAGAAATGAAGGAAGAATGAGCTTCTATTTATAGGAAAATATAGTTTCAATAATTGTACATTTTGGGGCTCGAAAAATTACAGTATAATACCTTCCTCTTTTTCTTCCTTTTTAATTTAGTCCTGCAAGTATTATCAAACTTGCACCACCTCCCCTAATAGTAAATCATATGAATCAATAGTAAATCATGTGACTCAATAGTTCTAGACATGTGAAAATATGAATTATAGTATAGTACCTCCATCCATACCTACATTTTTAACTTAGTCATGCAAGTATTAACAATCTTGCACCAACTCCCCTAATAGTAAATAAATGTGAATCAATAGTAGACACATGTGAACAAATAGTTATAATCAAGTGAATCAATAGCAATTAATTGCTCATTTATCCGGTTAATTATCCGATTGGTCAATATAACCTCCAGACATCAATTATTATCAAAATAAATGTCGATTTCCACTAACACTAATAATTCCAACACAATGGAACTATCAATTTCTCCTTTAATCAACACGAACTTATTCATCATTAATATTATAACTCACAATATTTAACAACCAGGTTGTTCCCAGGAAAGAGGGGGCTTTCCGATAAGGATTTCTCCTTATTAGCGCGCAATTAGATGACCAAACCTCTCCTTGATAGAACTTCTAGACATTGTCAATATTGCAAATTATAATATGAATAACTTTGTCGTCTCAATTATTGATTTAATAATATAACATATTATACAGATGATACTGTGACAATAATTGAATCAATAATATGAGAGATATGATGCAGCAATTATTGTAGCAATAATTGAGTATAACTGAGTGACTTCTTACATAATCATCAATAATCAATACAAGTGTGCTTTATTATGCAATCACGCCAGACATCGTACTTTTTTACTACCGAGTAGTTCAATAGTTTTAATTGGAATACTCACTCCCAAGTTATTTTTATAAAATGATAATTCTATCGCTTTTTTAACTACGACAATACTTCCGTTGTGGGGGTCCACTAATGATTGTGCTTGGTCGTCATTTAATATTCCTGTTAAAACGAATATTCTCCCACCAATCGAATATTATATAACAACTTGCATACTTTGTAAAATTTATAAATACTACCCACAGCTATAACATTATATCAAATCCACACCATAATATTCAAAAAAATATTTCGAGAAATTTAAATCTTTATTCATAAAATCTGGGGTCTCACAGTAAGTTCTTATAATATAGTTTGATTTAGTGTTTGGAAAAGGGTTGTACCTGCAGCAATTGAATCATTTTTAATGTTTTGGATTCAGGAAAGGTGACGTGGGTTCTTTGTATGGCATGACCCACAAATCTGTGAGAGGGAAAAAGTTGTCATAAATGATCTGAATAGGGAAAACAAGATTTTGTTCAATAAGGAGCTGAATAAATTTCCTCAAGTTGAAGGGGCATCTAAATTGAAAGAATTGGTTCATGAGTTGAAGAAGTTGAAGTTAAATGGAGATGAAGTTTTTGTGAACCAAATTAAAGAAGTAAATTATTTGAATAGGAAGTGCATTGTTGTGTCATTATTAGTTACATTCATCTGTATTTCTTTTATGCTATTTACGTAGAAAAATGGTTAGCTGAATTGGTAGTGTTGTGGATTGTAATGTACTGCAATTTGAAATATGCAATTAACTCAATATAATTGTTAAAATTGGTTAATGGAGGTCCTTGTTTGAGCAGTTTTGTGTGTATCCTTGTGAATGAATTGTGCAAGTTTAATATGTGTTTTGAGGTTGCTTTGTGACTTGCAATGTTTCTTTTAACTCAATGTCAAAGAATTGTTAAATTAACTTGGTTAATGAAAGTCCTTTTTGTGTGTATCATTGTGAATAAGTTGTGTAAGTGACTTATGTAAGACCCCAACTTTTTATGAATAAAGATTTAATTTACTCTAAATATTATTTTGAATAATAAGGTGTGGATTTGATATAATATTATAGTTGTGGGTAATATTTACAAATTTTGCAAAATAAGCAAGTTGTCATAAAATATTTGTTTGGTCGGAGAATATTCGTTTTATCAGAGAATATTCGTACGACGGCACAATCATTGGTGGACCCCACAACAGAATTATTTTTGGATATAGAAAGCGACATAAATAACCTTTTTATAAAAATAACGGCAAAACTTTTACCGTTAGTTGTGAAATATCCGGTGATAAAAGTACAATAATATGCGTGGTTGTACAGTGGCACACGATATTGTACAGTATCTTTGATTATGGATGCTTACGTGAGAAGTCACTCAGTTTTATTTAATTATTGCAACAGTAGTTGATGCATAGTATCTCATATTATTGATTTAATTATTGTCACAGTGTCATTTGTACAATATTTTATATTATTAAATCAATAAATGAGACGACATAGTTATTCATATTATTATTTGCATTATTGACAATGTCTAAAAAGTTCTGTCGAGAAAATGAGTTTGGTCATCTAATTGCGCGCCAATAAGGAGAAGTCCTTATCGGAAAGCCCCTTCTTTCCTGGGAATGATCTGGTTGTTAATATTGTGAGTTATAATATTATTGATGAATAATTGTTGAAAGATTAAAAATGTGGTTAGTCAAGTGATTTGTGATAAATAAAAGGGGTTTGTCATGAAGTACTTTTTTATAAATTTGGCTTATTACATGGACCCCCATTTACTCATTTTTCAAAATCGTCGGTAGAAAGTTATCTCAATTTTTGTTTTATATTGCATAGTACTGCATAGTGTTACATAGTACTGCATAGTATTTTCATAGTACTGCATAGTGTTTGCATAGTGCTGCATAGTGAAAATAAAAAAAAAATCAAATTTTTCCGTCTGCGCCCGTGACACTTTTCCTGTACAGTCCGTGAGTATTTTCTAAATAGTATCTTGACATTCTCCTATAAATAGGATGCTTAGTTTAGAAATGAAAATCACACCAGAATCAGAGAATTCTTCTTCTATAATATCGAGCGTATTTCTTTTGAGTTCAAGCAAACTTTGAGTGTAGCAAGTAGTGCAAGTTTTCTTCAAGAATATCTCCGCTATACCAGTCGAAATACTCTCCTTTAAACGTAAGAGGTAATATTTATTCATATTCGTAAGAGATGTTATTTTTCGTATTCGAAAGGAATATTATTTTCGTTCAATATTCGTAAGGAATATTATTTTCGTTCAATATTTGTAAGGGATATTGTCTTCGTTCAATATTCGTAAGGAATATTATTTTCGTTCAATATTCGTAAGAGATATTATTTTGTTCAGTATTTGTAAGAAATAAATTTTCTTTCATACTCTGTAGTATGTAAGTAATATTATTTCGTTTCATATTCCTAATTCTACACTTATTTTGATAATTATTGCTTCTATACTCCTTGAAATTAATAGAATATCCTTAAAATTTGCGCTTCATCTAGTATCGTTTCACTGAAATGTTTTTTCTGGACATTCTTGTTAAATTTTAATCTTTTCATGCCAGAGTACTATTCATACATACGACACTATTCATACATACGGTACTATTCATACATATGGTACTATTTACGAGGTATTATTTATGAAATACTATTCATGGGGTATTATTCACTCGAGTACTATTCACCCGAGTTACTATTCACGACAAAAAAAAATTGATTTCTTTTCTGTCTAAATTATTTTTGATACTTGAATATAATTCTTGAATTTTACTCCACAAAGCAGTTATCATGTTAACAATTTGGACATTCTTAGACTCTGGATAAATTGAATTATAAATCTTTAAAATTTATCCTTGATCTCACTTAATTGAATTCTTATATCATTGTCATCATCTTCATGCTTATATTGTGATGAAAGTCATCTTTGGCCCGTAGAGCATAGATGGACTGTTGATTGGTATGCTTATGACCAAGAATTATGTATCGGTATAATCATGACCTGTAATGTTACAAATGATGTTGTAAAATTTCTCACTGGCCCGTAGTGCATTGATGGATAATTGTTTGGCATGATCATGACCATTGGTGATACTAACGAATATCCTTGGCTCGTAGTGGATGGATAATTAGATGATGTGGATATATTAATGAATATCCTTGGCCCGTAGTGCATGAATGATTTGTGGATGTGATACTAATGAATATCCTTGGCCCGTAGTGCATGAATAATTCGGTGATGCAGATTATTTATTGAGATGTGTTACAGAGATAAAATATTGATGATGAACTTTTAAATCATAGAAGATAGTAAACATCATGCTCTACTTGACTCTTTTAATGGATTGCTTGTTCCGCTGCAGTTAAACTTGTTGTCTATTGTATTCTATCAGTTTTTACACTGTTGAAGACTAAGGATAATTTATTCTACATTATCTTAGTCATAATATTCTTTACTGGGCTAGTTGAGATCACTTTTTTCTTTCATTGTTCTCTACAGGAAATGAGAATATAGCTGGGACTAGTTGGGGAATGGAGTGATGGTCCAAGATGGTGGCTATAGTAGTCCTTACTATTTTATAAAATAGTGTGATAATAATTGTAATGAGGACTCCATTAGAGTTTGGATATTATCTACGAGACAATAATCGTGTTAAAACTCTCAGCTTACGTTTTGTCGTATTCTGCACGATAGTTGATAATTGTATAAATTAAGTTTGTATTTGAATTATATACCATGTATTTAGCGACTCAGAATGGGTTGTGTAGACCTATTTTAGGGGTGTCATAGTTGGTGTCAGGGCTTAGGGATATAATCCCTGGCTGAGATTTGAGGCTAGAACTAGGAGGGGAGAGACGGGTAAATCATTCGCTACTATGACCTACCTAAGCTTAATTGTTATTTAATTGGTCGGTCGGGATATAGGGATAATATGTGGCATGTCAATTAACCCTTATTTTGTGGCAGTGTTCGAAAATGGCATCTAAAAATTTTGAGATAAGCAATGGAGCACATGAGATCGTTGAGTCACCGCCAATCAATAACCAGGATAATGTGCATCAGGAAGGCAATAATCCTCATGTAAACAACAACACCGACCAAATGATGAACGATGGGATGTTGAGGAGCTTTTTACAATTCATGCAACACCAAACAAGAGAGACTCCTGTTCAAAATGCAGGTGGAGTCAACTGTGACGCCCCCAAAATAAGTATACATCACTCATTCTGAGTCGCCAAATACATGGTACAGAACTTAAATACAAACTTAACTTATACAACGGTTAAGTATCGTGCAGAATACGACAAAACATAAGCTGTGAGTTTTAATACAAATATTGTCTCCTAGACAATATCCAAACTCAAATTGAATCTCATTATAATTATTATCACACTATTTCACAGAATAGTGATAACTACTAAAACAACCATCTGGACCGTCAATCCATTCCCTGACTAATCTCGGCTATATTCTCATTTCTTGAAGAGAACAGTGAAAGAAAAAGGTGAGCTCAAATTATCCTTAGCCTTCAACAGTATAACATCTGATAGAATACAATAGACAACATGTTTTAAATCAACAACTGCAGCAGAATAAGCAATCCATTAGAAGAGTCAAGTAGAGCATGATATCTACTATCTTCTATGATTTAAAAGTTTATCATCAATTTTATCGCTGAAACTCAACTTTAATAGACAATCCGCATTACTGAATTATCCATGCACTACGGGCCAATGATATTCATTAGTATCATGACTGTGACGCCCCCAAAATAGGTATACATCACCCATACTGAGTCGCCAAACACATGGTATAGAAACAACTACAACTTTATTAATACAGTTGTCGTGAAAAATACGACAACACATAAACTGTGAGTTTAAATACAAATAGTATCTTCTAGAAAATATCAACACTCAAATAAGTCCTCATTACAATTATTGATACACTATTTTACAGAATAGTGAGGACTACTATAACAACTGCCTTGGAACATCACTCCACACCCCGACTACTCCCCACTATATTCTCGCTTCCTGAGAAGAAAAATGGAACAAAAAAGGAAAAGGGTGAGCTCAACTAGCCCAGTAAAGAATATTATGACTAAGATAATATAGAACAAATTATCGTTAGTCCTCAACATGGAAAAATATAATAGACAACAAGTTTTAAATCAATATTCGTAGCGGAAATAACAATTCATTAGAAGAGTTAAGTAGAGGATGAAATCTACTATCATCTATGAATTTAAAAGTCCATCATCAATATTTTATCCCTGTAACATCAATCAATATGCATCTTGAATCAAATATTCATCTTTGCACTACAGGCCAAAGATATTCATCAGTTGGTCATGTTCATCTCAACACATGTTCATCTTTGCACTACGGGCCAAAGATATTCATCAGAAAATCATTCATCTTTGCACTACAGGCCAAAGATATTCAATTATATCATCATTTAGGACTGAGGATGATGAAAAATATTTTAAAACAAACGAATCTAGTGAGACAAAAAAACAAATATTAAGGATTTGTAGTTCGGTTTATCCATGTTCAAAAATACCCCATAATATACTATGGTGGAGTAAAATTCAAGAATAATGATCAAAACATGGATACAATCAAAGATAGTAACAAAAATAGACATCTGGGATAAAGAACAAAAATTTAATTTTTCTGTGAATAGTGTCGTATACGTGAATAGTAACCCTGACACAAAAGACAAGAATTTCACAAGAAAAATCTTACCAATATTTCAGCATAATGATATTGAAAGAAATAATATCATTTATAAAAAAATAACATCCCTTACCTCAAAAGGATAGTACTTACCGACCGAATATCTTTGGATATAAGTCTTTGAAGGAACTTGCACTATGACCGTATAACAACACTCAAAGTATCAAAATACTCACAATAATACTCTCGATAATATATATAGAGAGAGAAAAAAAAAACTTCAGATTCTGGTGTGATTTTCAATTCTAACCTAAGCACCCTACTTATAGGAAAATGCTTAGAACACCAAAGCAGAAAATTTAATAAAATATTAATATTTTCAAAATAAATTCCTATGCACACCACACCAGACCAAAGCATCAGCCATCTACCCCACAAAAATAAGAAAAACGTTTTTCTTAATAAAAACATTTATAACTCCAAAAATCAATTATTCCGGAACTTCAATAATTCATAATAAATAGCCTTTTATCAGAAAAATTCAAATCTTATATCCATTCCATAGGAAATTCAATTCTCTACAACTTTGTAAGTTTATATTTTTCCAAATTCCAAGCAGAAATTGATCGAAATCCACATACAGACGATTTTGCAAGCTATAATCAAGTTTCAGTCAAAAAATTGGGTCCACAAATATGTTTAACATGTTCTTAGCATTTATTGTAACAAAAATACTCTTCCTCCTCATATATTCATATATCCCACATTCATTGTAAAAATATCACCATTATTATATTATTATAATATAATAATATATTTAAATGAATTATGTTATCAGAAAAGTTAAAATATCAATTTTCAATAATTGTCATTTTTTAAAAAATTCCTCCATTTCTATCCACATAACTAAATTTTTTTTTTATAATATAAATCAATAATTAATTATTCATAAATAATATTACAGAATCACAATAATGATAACCGAATCGTTCCTCAGAAGAGGGCTTTCCATAAGGATTTCTCCTTCTTCGCAAGCAATTAGGTGACAAAACCTCTCCTTGACGTAACTTCCTTAGATTTGCCAATAATGTTATCTAATAATATTATTCAAATAATATGAATTATTGATCCGATAATAGAAATATCGTGCAAAGTGACAATTATTGAAAACAACAATAATATAAAATATCAACGTAACAATTATTGAATCAATAAAATATTGAACAAGATAATTCATTGTAACAATTATTGAGTAGTGCCTTCACGTAAGGATCAATAATTGGTGCAATCATGTGTGCTATTGTCATGCAACAACGCCAGATATTACTATGTTTTAACCAATTTAGTATTCCAACGGTGTTAACGGTAACAACTACGACATTATTTATAAAAACTCATACTTGTCGTTTTCTTCATCCAATCGCTTTCCGCTATGGGGCCCATACAAAGGTCAAGCGCCCGTCGCATGAATATTCCCGACAAAGAAGAATATTCCACGACCGAACGAATATTCCCCGACAACAATGAATATTTTATAACCACTTGCTTATTTAAGATATTTGCGTATTTTACCCATAACTAACCACATAAATCAAATAAACCCTTACTATTTTAAAATAATAAATAGAGAAAATTCAATTTCATTAATAATAAGTTGGGGTCTTACAACGACCACGAATTATCCATGCACTACGGGCCAAGGATATTCGTGTTTTCACCAATGGTCATGAACATGTCAAAACAACAATTCATCTTTGCACCCTTGGCCGAAAAGAATGCATGATCAAATATAAGCATGACTTTCATCATAATATAAGCATGAGGATGATGACAATGATATAAAAATTCAATCAAATGAGATCAAGGATAAATATTAAAGATTTTATAATTTAACTTATCCAGAATTTAAGAATATCTAAATTGTCAACATAATATTATTTTGTGGAGTAAAATTCAAGAATAATAATGTATCAAAAATGATTTGGACCGAAAAAAAATTAATTTTTGTCATGAATAGTATTCTGAGTGAATAGTACCCAAGTGAATAGTACCTCGTGAATAGTACTTTGTGAATAGTACCTCATGAATAGTACTCCGGTATGAAAAGGTTAAAATATTTCAAGAATGCTCATAATAATATTTTCATAAAAAGATACTGGATGAAGTGCAAATATCCAGGATATTCTACTATTTTGATGGAGTATAGAAGCCAAAACTTAACAAAATGAGTGTAGAATTCAAAATCTGAAACGAAATAATATTACTTACATACTACAGAGTATGAAAGAAAATATTATTTCTTACGAATATTGAACAAAAATAACATCCCTTACAACTGTTGAACGAAAATAATATTCCTTACGAATATTGAACGAAGATAATATTCCTTACGAATATTGAACGAAAATAATATTCCTTACGAATATTGAACGAAAATAATATTCCTTACGAATATTGAACGAAAATAAAATTTCTTACGAATACGAAAAAATAATATCGTAAGCGAATATGAAATAAATAATACCCGTACCACAAAAAGAGATCAATTTCGACTGGTATAGCGGATATATTCTTGAAGAAAACTTTTACTATTTTCTACACTCAAAGCTTCCTTAAACTCTAAAGAAATACGCTCAATATTATAGAAGAAGAATTCTTTAATCCTGGTGTGATTTTCATTTGTAAACTGAGCATCCTATTTATAGGAGAATGGAAGGATACTATTTGAAAATTAAAATCACGGATGCACATTAAATATTCACGGGCGTCGATCGTTTAAAAATTTTAATTTTCTGATTTACTATGCAAACACTATACAGACACTATGCAAATACTATGCATAATAAAATATAATATATTCTATTTTTCGTAAAAAACAAAACTTATAAATATATATATATATATACATATATATATAACCTTTCCTCCATTCCAATTCCCGTGACATCCTCCCCCCCCCCCCCCATTTTCCCCCCAGTGACCCACATGTCACTATCACTCATGGGCCCCACCATATTATATATACAGAATAACTTTCTACCGATTATTTTGAAAATTGGATAAATGGGGGTCCAAATAATAATCAAAATCTACAATAATAACTTCATAAAAATTCCCTCAATATTTTTAACAACATTTATTCATCATTATTATAACTCGCAATATTAACAACCAGATCGTTCCCAGGAAAGAGGGGGCTTTCCGATAAGGATTTCTCCCTATTGGCGCGTAATTAGGTGACCAAACCCCTTTCCTCGACAGAACTTTCTAGACATTGTTAATTATATAAATAATAATATGAATAACTTGTCATCTCAATTATTGATTTAATAATATAAAATATTATAACAATAATTGAATCAATTAACGTGAGATACTATGCAGCAATTACTGTAGCAATAATTGAATAAAACTGAGTGACTTTTCACGTAAGCATCAATAATCAATATCGTGTGCTACTATGAAACTACGCGTATTACTGTACTTTTACCACCGGGTATTTTAACAGTTTAACTGTAAAACTTTCACCGTTATTTTTATAAAAAAATATTTCTGTCGTTTTCTCATTCTGACAATAATTCTGTTGTGGGGTCCACCAATGATTGTGTCGTTGTACGAATATTCCCTGTTAAAACGAATATTCCCCGACCAATCGAATATTTTATAACAACTTGCTTACTTTGCAAAATTTGTAAATATTACCCACAACTATAACATTATATAAAATCCACACCATAATATTCAAAAATATATTTCGAGAAAAATTAATCTTTACTCATAGAAGTTGGAGTCTTACAACCTCCCCTTCTTATGAAATTTCGTCCTCGAAATTAACGTACGTACCTGGTATGTCGAAGATGTGAAGATACCTCGTTAGATTCTAACTCTTGAGGTATAACCTTTGAGCGTAGAATATGTTTCTTCTTATCCAAGATTTTAACAAGTATCTCCTCATACGTTAAATCTTCTGCTATCTCGTCTAGTTCTAGTTCAATAATATGGTACAGGTCGTCCACATATTTACGTAACATCGATACGTGAAAAACGTTATGAACACACGACATACTTGGCAGTAAATCGAGTCTATAGGCCACAGTTCCTACTCAATCGAGGATTTCAAATAGACTAATAAAATCGAGGGTTGAGATTTCCTCTCTTCATCGATTTTTGCTTCTAGAATAACGCCTTCTTGAACCTTCTTCTTCATATTCATCAGCTCCGGGTCTGTGGCTTGAATAACTTTAACTTTATTGATTAAAGTCGGTTCTACTCGTATATTTGCTATCTTCACGTAGGTTCTTAGAGTCTCTAACTCTACTTCATCTTTTGTAAGTCGTACAAAATGGGTCTTTATGTTAACAACGTCACACTCGTAACCGAATACGATCTTCTACTCAACTCGTCAGTTACCACATTTCACTTTTCCAAGATGGTATTGAATGGTATGGTCGTAATCTCTCAATAGCTCGAGCCAATGTCTTTGGCGCATGATATGTTCGTTTTGGGTGAAGAAATATTTGAGGGTTTTAGAAATGGGTTTTGTAGTGGGGTTAATACAAAATTCGATTTCACGCTTTGGGGTAGGCCAGGAAGTCTTCACGGAATACGTCAGGAAATTTATTAACAATATAAATATCATTCAAAATTGTGACTCTCATCCAAGACTTGGATAGCACGTCACATTGATACCTATCAACTTGCCACTGTTATTCACTTCGCCCCCCTACGAAAAATGCGGCTTGTGCATTCCAAGACTTGGAAGTCACCAATGAAAGGATCGGGGCTCTTTACTTATGGCTTAATATGATAGTGATTGACTTTAGTGGTTTGGTTGCTTAAATTCACATAATAGGTTGGTTAGGAATATGAAGGCTAACAACCTTACGAAAACAATCAATTTTAGCATGATGAGTAGTTAACCAGTCGATTCCTAAAATCACATCAAAGGCAAGTATTTTCAAAGAGATATGATCGATAGGTAACATGAGGGTACCGATTTGAATCAAATAAGACTTATAAATAGTTGATGTAATGAATGTTTCTCCCAACGGAGTTCTAACAGATAAGTCAAGGTTTAATATCTCATGAGTTAAATTTAAACTTTGAGCGCAAGTAGGAGAAATAAAAGAATGGGTAGAACCGGTATCAAATAAGGTATAGACTTCACAAGATTTTATGATTAACTTACCCGTGATAACTTCGTTTGGGTTCCTCGACAAACGCTCTCATTTAAACTACCAGCTTTGACTTGTCTGGGACATCCTTTGGCGTTACTATCCCAGCTGGACTTGACTTTACTACACGACAAAATCGAGCTAGGTGACCTTCTCTTCTGTAATTAAAACACGCTTTGGGTTGCTGCGTACAGTTTGGATGGATGTGTCCCTTCTATCCGTATTTGAAACATACAACTGGTGGTCGTTCTTCTTCCTTAGAAACGGGTGTCGTTGTCTTTCCATTGTTATTGAACCTTCTCTTCTTGAAGTTGTTCTCACTTAGTTCACCTTTTCTATTATCCTGACCATGATTACCACTAAAGTGGTTACTATTTCTGGCATATTGATTCCCTCCACGTTTGTTGTCACCACTTTGATGACTTACTACCATTGGTATTATCGATTTGTCGGCTGCTCTCTCTTGGTTGGGTTGTCTCATTATCGCATTCTAATAACTGAACCCTATTCACAACATCTGAATACAAGAAAAGTTTGTGAGAAATGAGGTATTGACGTATTTCGGGTTTCAAATATCGCAGAAACATTTACGTCATTCTCTCCTCATTATCTACCAAATGAGATGCAAACTGAGATAACTCCGCAAATTTAGCCTCGTACTACGATATGGTCATATTGTTTTGCTCCAGCTTGATGAATTCAACCTCCTTCATGTGACGAATACTTTCGGGAAAGTACTTGTCGTTGAACAATTCTTGGAACTTCTCCCAAGACATCTTGAAAGTGCGGCAAATTTGGGTACGCTTTTACGATTCCCACCAAGAATCCGCCTTCTTCACGCAACATAAAGGTGGCGAAGGAACCTTTTGCTCTTCCTCGAGCATTCCAAGACATCAAATATCTTGGTGATTTTCTTTATCCACGTCTCTGCCTTAAGTGGTTCTGGCTTTCCCAAAAACTCTGGTGGTCCTAACTCCTTGAACTGCTTAGAGGTGACCAGTCGTGAGTTGTCAGTCTTTCCACCAGTATTATGAACAGGAGTTTCTCTCGTTTGGTTTTGTATGAATTCTAGAAAGTTCCTAAATGTTCCATTATTCGTCATTTGGTCGGTGTTGTTGTTTATACGAGGATTATTACCTTCTTAATGCACATTATCCTAGTTATTGATCGTCGGTGACTCAACGGTCTCATGTGCTCCATTGCTTATCTCGACATTTTTAGATGCCATTTTACTGTCACAAAACAAGGGTTAATTGATATGCCACATATTATCCCTATATTCTAACCGACCAATTAAATAACAATTAAACTTAGGTAGGTCATACTAGCGAAGGATTTACCCGTCTATCTCCTCCTAGTTCTAGTCTCACATCTCAGCCAGGGATCATATCCCTAAGCTTTGATACCAACTGTGACGCCCCCAAAATAGGTATACATCACCCATTCTGAGTCACCAAATACATGGTACCAAACTTAAAATACAAACTTAATTTATACAACTGTTAAGTGTCGTGCAGAATACGACAAAACATAAGCTGTGAGTTTTAATACAAATATTGTCTCCTAGACAATATCCAAACTCAAATTCAATCTCATTACAATTATTATCACATTAGTTCACAGAATAATGATGACTACTAAAACAACCATCTGGACCGTCAATCCATTCCCTGACTAGTCTCAAATATATATTCTCATTTTCAAGAGAACAAAGAAAAGAAAAGGGTGAGCTCAACTAGCCCAAGAAGAAATATTATGACTAAGATAATGCGTAATAAATTATCCTTAGCCTTGAACAAAGATAACAACTGATAGAATACAATAGACAACATGTTTTAGATCAACAACTGCAACAGAATAAGTAATCCATTAGAAGAGTCAAGTAGAGCATGATATCTACTATCTTTTATGATTTAAAAGTTTATCATCAATTTTATCGTTGAAACTCAGCTTTAATAGATAATCCACATCACTGAATTATCCATGCACTACGGACCAATGATATTCATTAGTATCACGACCACGAATTATCCATGCACTACGAGTCAAGGATATTCGTGTTTTCACCAATGGTCATGAACATGCCAAACAACAATTCATCTTTACACCCTTGGCCGAAGAGAACGCATAGTCATGATCATACCAACAACCGTCATTTGAGACTCGACAAATAATCCACATCACTTGTAACATTACAGGTCATGATTACACCGAATAATCCCTGGTCATAATTATACCAATCAACAGTTCATCTTTGCACCCTTGGCTGAAGATGACTTTCATCACAATATAAGAATGAGGATGATGAAAATAATATAAAAATTCAATCAAACGAGATCATGGATAAATATTAAAGATTTTATAATTTAATTTATCCAGAATTCAAGAATATCTAAATTGTCAACATGATACTGCTTTGTGGAGTAAAATTCAAGAATAATAATGTATCAAAAATGATTTAGACCGAAAAGAAATTAATTTTTATCATGAATAGTACCCCTAGTGAATAATACCCGAGTGATTAGTACCCCGTGAATAGTACTTCATGAATAATACCCCGTGAATAGTACTCCGACATGAAAAGGTTAAAACTTATTAAGAATGCTCAGAATAATATTTCCATGAAAAGATACTAAATGAAGTGCAAATATCAAGGATATTCTACTAATTTCATGGAGTATAGAAACCAAAACTTAACAAATTCGAAATCTGAAACGCAATAATATTACTTACATACTACAGAGTATGGAAGAAAATATTATTTCTTACGAATATTGAACAAAAATAACATCCCTTACAACTGTTGAACGAAAATAATATTCCTTACGAATATTGAACGAAGATAATATTCCTTACGAATATTGAACGAAAATAATAATATTCCTTACGAATATTGAACGAAAATAAACACAAATCATCCATGCACTACGGGCCAATGAGGCAATGATATTCGTTATTATCACCAGTGGTCATGATCATGCCAAACAACTGTCCATCAATGCACTACGGGCCGATGAGAACTTTTACCACATCATTTGTAACATTACAGGTCATGATTATACTGATACATAATTCATGGTCATAAACTCATAATCATATCAATCAATTGTCCATTTATGCACTATGGGCCAAATATGACTTTCACCACAATATAAGTATGAGGATGATGACAATGATATAAGAATTCAATTAAGTGAGATCAAGGATAAATATTAAAGATTTTTAATTTAATTTATCCAGAGTTTAAGAATGTCCAAATTGTCAACATGATAACTAATTTGTAGAGTAAAATTCAAGAATAATATTCATCTATCAAAAATAATTTGGACATAAAAGAAACCAATTTTATCGTGAATAGTACCCCGGGTGAATAGTAACCGAGTGAATACTACCGTATATATGAATAGTACCCCGTGAATAGTACCCGGGCATGAAAAGTTTAAAATTTAACAAGAATGTTCAGAAAAATATTTCAGTGAAACGATACTAGATGAAGCGCAAATTTTAAGGATATTCTACTAATTTCAAGGAGTATAGAAGCAATACTTATCAAAATAAGTGTAGAATTAGGAATATGAAACGAAATAATATTACTTACATACTACAGAGTATGGAAGAAAATATTATTTCTTACGAATATTGAATGAAACTAATATCCCTTATCTTAAAATGAGAGTAATTCTGACTTGTATAGCGGGGATATTCTTGAAGAAAACTTACACTATTTACTACACTCAAAGTTTCCTTAAACTCAAAAGAAATATGCTCAATATTATAGAAGAAGAATTCTCTGATTCTGGTGTGATTTTTATTTATAAACTAAGCATCCTATTTATAGGAGAATGACATGGTACTATTTGAATTAGAAAATCACGGGTGAATAAACGAAGACTCATGGGCGCAATCACGAAAAATTTTGACAAAAATTTTGATTTTACTATGCAACACTATGCAGTACTATGCAATATAAAACAAAAATGTATATAACTTTCTATCGACGATTTTGAAAACTGAGTAAGTGGGGGTCCATGTAATAAGCCAAATTTATAATAAATACTTCATGACAAACCTATTTTATTTATCACAAATCACTTGACTAAACACATTTTTAACCTTTCAACAATTATTCATCATTAATATTATAACTCACAATATTAACAACCAGATCATTCTCAGGAAAAAAAGGACTTTCCGATAAGGACTTCTCCTTATTGGCGCGCAATTAGATGACCAAATCTCTTTCCTCGACAGAACTTTCTAGACATTGTCAATAATGTAAATAATAATATGAATAACTGTGTCGTCTCATTTATTGATTTAATAATATAAAATATTGTGTAGATGATACTGTAATAATAATTGAATCAATAATATGAGATACTATGCATCAACTACTGTTGCAATAATTGAATAAAACTGAGTGACTTCTCACGTAAGCATCAATAATCAAAGATACTGTACAATACAGTGCGCTACTGTGCAACCACACGTATTATTGTACTTTTATCACCGGGTATTTCAACAGTTAATGGTAAAAGTTTTGCCGTTATTTTTATAAAAATGTTATTTCTGTCGCTTTCTATATCCGACAGTAATTCTGTTATGGGGTCCACCAATGATTGTGCTGTCGTACAGATATTCCCTGATAAAATGAATATTCTCTGACCAAACGAATACTTTATGACAACTTGCTTACTTTGCAAAATTTATAAATATTACCCACAACTATAACATTATATCGAACCCACACCTTATTATTCAAAATAACATTTAGAGAAAACTAAATCTTTATTCATAAAAGTTGGGGTCTTACATAAGGGATCATATGTCTCCTATCAGTCAACACCCAACTTAAACATGGACCATATGCGGCAGCCATCTTTTACCTATTAATCCATATAAAATGCACTTTATTAATCAAAAGCAAAGATGAAAGTACCTGTGAAAAGCTGAGAGATTCATTTTCTTCCTTCGACTTTCTGCCTTCGATTAGACTTAAGTTCGACGAATTGATTGCAGAGCAAATACAGAGCAATGGCTTCCTCAATACTGATTAGACTTCTCTTAGACGAGAAAATACGAACTCAGTAATCACCTTCTTTGACGAACTCGAAAGCAAATACTAATTAGGGCTTTTTTGTCCCTTTTGAAATCTAAAAAGGGATTTTGTTCTGTTTTCATGTCTCGTCAGCAAAATATGTCCACGTGTAATCGAAGTTAATCTAGGTGGCATGTCCGTTATGGGCAGGGGCACAGTTGACTTAAAATTTGTAACGTCAATTGTACTTTTGGAAGAAAAAAAAAGGTTCATGAACTAGGTGGGACTTCGGGTTAAATCATAGGGACATTTTTGCACTTTGCCTATTTTTATATATTTATGTGTAATTGAAACTCTTATGTTACGTTTGGATTGAAGAAATAGAATATATAATGGAATGATTCATTCCGTTTTAGTTGAAATAAGTTATTCTATAATCTCATTCCCCCAAGAAATAAAATTCATAAATTTAGAAGGAATAAGAATGGTTCAATCCATTCTAATCGCAACCAAACACAATTTTTTTTCTATTTCATTCCTACCTTCATACTTCATTCCAAACGTAGCATTAATCTATGTATTAAAAATTCAGTATCATTTTAATGACATAGAGTTATTATTTTAAAATTTTATTTTTAAACAATAGGGTCTCATCTTAAAATAATTTTTAAAATAAATGGTCTCTCTTATTTTTATATGTTATTATCATATATATACGTTTGCATTTTAATTATATTAAACAAATAATTCGATTTAAAAAATCAAATCGAATTACTATATATTTGGAAAAGTCAATTGAACTAATTTAGATTAGATTCAATTAAATTTAGTCAACAAAATTTTGGTCTAGTATGAGCTTAATTCTTCGTGTATGTGAAATATATTTTTTTTCTTTAGGTGAGATTTTTATGTATTTTTGTTAAAGAACTTGCACTATTACAATTTAATTATAAAAAACATAAGAACAAAATTGAAACTACAACGAATTACTAGCAGACAAGTATTTTTACTAATCTTAGTTAAATCTCAGAATAAGGAGGGTGTATTCAATTAAGATTTTTAAAGACTTTAAAAGTTTGGTTGTATTCAATCAAGACATTTAAATAGTTTATAAAAGTTTAAAGGTATTCAATTACAACTTTTGTAATGTCTTTAAAAGTTAGCTGGTATTGAATTAAAACTTTTATAAAGTCTATAAAAGTATTTTGGTATTCAAAAAGTCATTGATTTTTTAGATTTCTATTAAATGGTAGAGTTTGACAGACTTTAAAAGAAAATTTATAACTATCAGCCCATATCCAAAGTCTGACATCATCTCTAAAGACTTCTAAAGACTTCCAAATATTAAACACAAAGATAGAAATTCAAATCGCATGTAAAAAAATTGCATAGAGATTTTATGAAAAATCCAAAAGTCGCAAAACTCTTCGGTAAATTTTTAACTTAAAATGAATATAAATTAATCTAATTTTAAAAAATATAATTATTAAAATTATAAACCGTTTATATTTTTTTTACTAAAATTATTAAAAATTAGATAAATTACACAAACTTTTATTATAAGAATATCTCGTTATGACTTTGAAAAATTAAACAGTAAATTTTGATTTTTACTATTAATTATATATATATAGATATAGTATATGATATATACGAATCTTGATAAATTCTAAAACTCATCAAAATTAAAAAAAATAATTAAAAGATGACAATTATTAATCGTTAAAAAATTAGTTACGTAACATTTTAATTAATTAATATCTAACATCATAAATAAATTAAAAATTCACATAATTATTTTTTTAACGGTCAATTTTGATTCACTAACAACTATTAATAATTTTAAGAAGAAAAAAATCTCTCTGACAATTTCTGATAAATTTTTTATAATTTGGTGGCAATTTACTCACATGTATGAAGTTTTGCGATCATATAAATTTTTATTGTCATATTATTTTATGAAAAACAGAGTTTGAAAGTCATACTAAAAAATCGTACACATATATAGTATATATAGTTCAATAAAAAGTGTGCTTAGTTTTTGTGCTGCGTCTGTAGCTTCTAAAGTTTTATTCGTATTCGAGTATCCAAATTTATCATGAAATGAGTAGAATAATATGAATGCTTTCAACATATATAAAATCTCATGCCACAACAATTTATTGAAATAATGAGATTTTGTGTAGTTCAAGAAAAAAGAGTAAGAGGTTGTGCACATGAGCTAAATAACAATTAATATAAGCTACAAGATATATTAGAAGTATACAAAAATCTATCAAAATCTTGGCAAAAAGTCTATTAAAGTCTATCACTTATTTCATTGAGTCTATAAAAGTCATTTTAAAATTTTTTTTGAAGTCATTAAAATTCACAAACTCTATAAAAGTCGGTCACTTAAAAAAAGCCTTTAAAAATCTTAATTGAATAAGTGTTTTGATTTTATTAGCTAAAGTTTAGAGTTTATTAACTTGGGTTTAGGGTTCATATACGAAGGTTTAAGGTTAATCAACTCCCTTTTAATAAACCTTAAATCATAGTTTATAAACTCTAAACCCTAGTTTATAAACTCTAAAACCTAGTTAATAAATTATAAATTCTAGTTGATTAAGTTGATGTAGAAAATAAATTTTCTAAAATTGTATGCAAATTTTGCAGTTTTGTTGTCAATTGAAGGGTTTTGCTAGAGGAGTTTCAGGTGTGAAGGCGTCCGCTAGTAATACTAGCTGACGAAGTAATTTTTTGACACGTTGACTTTCGTTGACTTGGGGTTATAATAATATAATTGGTGTCATTATACCGTCCGATAGAATTACTAGTAGACGATGCGTTCCTCTTTTTAATCTTGGTCGTTAATATTTGGAACGGATGCTATAGATGGTGTTTGCCCCTTTTTGATCCATAACAAATATATATATATATATATATATATATATATATGTGTGTGTGTGTGTGTGTGTGTGTGTGAGTGTGAGTAATGATTTATAGCATCTATTTGCTATAGATCAAAAAATGACATATAGCATCTATACCTTCTATTACGAAAATGAAACGAAAAATGAAAAGTCTGGGATTTAAAGAGAGCTTACGCCGTCCGCTAGTAATTCTAGCGGACGGGATTAAAATCAATTTTGGTCGGAACTTCCCCCACTCAGGCCAAAGCAATGCAGGAATGATGGAATTTTTAATCTGTCTGCTAGCTAACCAAGTTCTGTAAACTCAAATCCAAGTCACAGAAGGACACAAATTCTATAAATCCAATTCACAACCAAGTTCTGTAAACTCAAATCCAATCCATGTCAGTAATCTAACCAAGTTTTGTAAACTCAAATCCAATCAATGTCAGTTGCTTGTTAGACATTCTAAAAATCATCTCTTGCAAGCAACAGATAATAGAACAATTTAATTAAAAAGAAGAAAGGCATGCCAGAGACCACCAAAAGGAACAGGAGAAAGTGGAAAATACAAGTCCTTAACAAAGGATTGCCCCCAATATCTAGAAATAGCTACCTTAATCTTCAATCGTCAAAACCCACAGTGAAGCAAAAAGAAAAGATATCATAATTCATATCTCAACAACCAAATCTTCCACGCGTCCGCTACGAATTCACTACTAACGATTCCAATTGAAGGGTTTTGGTTGCTCTTAATCGTTGGAGTTGAGGAATCACTAAGGATTCCAATTGAAGGGTTTTGGCAAAGGATTGAATGCTTGATTTTAATCCCATCCGCTAGAAATACTAACGGCATAACTTCTCTTTAAATCTCAGCCCTTCATTTTTCATAATAAAAGGTATATATGCTCTTTTTTGATCCATAACAAATAGATGTTATGGATCATTACCCTATATATATATCCTATGTGAATGAACTTTTTTGATATACTCTGTCAAACCCTTATTCCATGGTTTAGCTGAAAATGAATTCCATATGTAAAATTTTAAAAAAAACTCAGAACTATTTCAAATATCAAAGTTTATTAAAATGTAATTGTTGTTAAAAAACGATATAGAAGAGAGGCTCTTGACTCGGTTAGATGCTGCAATGATCTCAAATAGAATTATAACCAACTCCCCATTACAAGGATTTAACACCACCCTAATGAATATGATCTTAAGTTTTCTGAAATACCAATTCAAGCAAAACTTAATCAGAAAGTGAAAACTTTTTACAGAAACTCCAAGCAGAATATACTGAAAACAATGGAGTGGGGGTATAGAACATGACAGCATTTGAGTTAACCAGCATTAGTAAAACATGGATTCGACAAATTAGTTAATCAACACGACAGCATACTACAACACGACAAACCGAATACAGTACATGATAGTTTCTGTTGAAGGGCTTGGTAACAATATTCAGCTCTTAACCATTAGCCAAGCATGGTTCAAGTCTTATTTGAGTACAGCATGCTGCACCTGGATCAGCTTCCAAAGAAGATAAAACTACTCATCAAACGTAAACATCACCTTATCATCTTTTTTGAAGTAATGTGTTGTGTGATCTACCACCTGCATACAGTAGCAAATAATATCGGTGAATTTTCATTAAAGTTTATATATAGCTACTTTTATAGATAAATTACAAATTATAATATTATATATTTAAAACCTTATATTGTGGTTCATGAGATTAATTAGCTTGAAAGAATGAATTCCATCAACAAAAATATAAAAAAATAAAAGAAGACAGATTTAATAATCTTGATAAGATAGAACTATGTTCACTATAGTAGGATCCAAAAAAAAATTGTTTTATTTCTTTAGCTTTTTATTTTTAATTAGTTTACAAAGAGAATTGTTACCATTTTTTTTGTCTCACTTTGATAATAAAGTAAAAATAAAAATAAAAACAAAAGAGAAAAAAAAATACATAAAAAAAGGAAGGAAAAGGAAAACAAATAATCTCCAAAAATTCCAGGGTGGGGGTCATATGACCCCCATAGACCCTCCTGCTTCCGCCCATGCCGCCAAATATTGCAATGGAGGGTGCAAGATCTGGTGGCCATAAGGGTCCATAGCCAGCATTGCTATGGATCAGCTACACACACACACACGTGTATATATATAAATATAAATATAAAATATATGAAAACTCTCCGTGAACTATTTAGATCGGCCATTAACATTATATTGAGCTTGTTTTGTCAGTTTGGTATCATTTGCGTAAAAGGTTTTTCTAAGTCATTACAACTTCAAATTCTGGAAAAACCTTTATTACTTTATTAAAGTATTTTTTGAATTCATAAAAAAAGAGAGTAAAATACAGTAACCCCTCTAGATAATCATAATAATACTCACCTCCCCTCTAGTTTTTTAAGTAACAGTTATTACTCTTACAAGTTTTTAGGGTTGATTAAATAGATAAAATTATATATTTACCCTTATATATATATATATGTTTAATATATATATATATATATATATATTTTAATTATCCTTTTTAATACAATATATTTTAATTATAGTTTTATTTGTAATTAAGATTATCTCATTCAAATAATTTAATTTAATTAACGATATATTTGGATAAGTGATACAAATATTAAGAATTTTAAATTAAATTATTAATGGAGGTTTTCTAATTAAAGTCATCGAGTATGTTGATAGTTTAGTTTTTGGTGTTTAACAACAAAAATATTATTATTTGAATTCTTAGTTTTATATTATGATTTTTATATATTAAATTTTCTTAGGTATATGTCAAAATTTGGGATGTTAATGATTTTAATTACATTTTATTATACTGATTGGTGTTGTTTTTATACAATATTGAATAAAAAAATATAATAATATTTATTACTACATCTATCGTATTAAAAGAATTTTTTAATGTATTTTTTTAGCAATAAAATTTGTCATTTTTATTGTATAATAATTAAACTTAAGTTTGACTTATGTTTAGTTTAATATTTGAGAAAATAATTAATATAATTTTTAATACTTTTTTATACTAATAATAAGATTCGTTAGGTAATAATAAGTTTATTTTACGTAAATTTAATATTTGGAAAAATAATTATAATTTATTTATGTTAATTTGTACTTTTATGCTTACTAAAATTTTACTTTTTAATTATAAAAAATATATTTGAATGTATATTACGTAAATTTTATCTTTAAGAAATTTAATTAGCAAAAAGTGTATGACTTTATTATTTTGATAAAATAAATATTTATTATTTTTGACATTTATGTTATTTATTGCACAAAATCACAATTTAATTAATTAGATCAAGTTAATTAAAAATTATAACTTACAAATTTATATTTAATGGATATATTAAACATTATAACTCGAATGGTATATTAGATATTATATTAAAAATATTTTTGAATATTAGTTGGTCAACCACATTAGGAGTAGTGAATATTATATATTATATACTAGAGGGGTAGTGACTGTTACTTGAAAAACTAAATGGGTGGTTAGTGTTATTATAGTTATTTACAGAGGGTGTAAATATATTTTACTCAAAAAAAAAAAATATGCATTCATTAAATGTTAAAATATTGAACAAATCTTCCCACACAAGGAAGAATGTACTAACTATCATCAGGAAGTAATAGTGATTAGTAAAGTATGTACCTATGGCCCTTTCCACGAGTCTCAACTTGGTAAGATAGGGAAATTGAGCATTCTTCATCTAATTTTTTTCGATGTTTTCAGACTTCTATTAGGTTCATTTTGAATAGCCATCTTAGAAATGACACCACTGTTTTTTATTTGTCTTTCATCTTTCTAAATTTCAAATCTTTTTCTGTACGTAATTAAGGCTAAATCAAAAATATAGTAAGAACACCCCAGGCTTCCACTTTAAGTTCAACATGTTTTTTACAATGAGAATAGACACCAACTTTATTAAACCTTTTAAGTAAATATTATCTACTTTCTAACAATATAAACATACATGCAAATTAGTTTATTTCCTCTCAAACAATTTTTGTTGGCTAATACTCAACTATATTGACTTTCTTTCTCAGGCTAGATAAATCAGGCTTAAGGTTTCACTGTATTTACTCGCAAAATCAGCAATTATAGAGTACATGTTTAAAGAACTTGTCAAATTCATGGATTCAGAAAAACTTATTTGTAAAACTTAAGTCGAAAAGATTCCTAACCTGGACATTTTACAACCATCCAGTATATCCCCACAAAAAGTGCATAAAAAGAAATTACTTTCCAAGAGAAGCAGCATGCCTTACAAGAACACAAGTGGGACAAAGGACAAACAGAAAATGTAGTTCGAAACATGACATAAAAAGAAATAATTTAAACATTAGAGAAATCACCCTCTAATGATAAGGCTATTGAAGCATCCAACTCAAAACCAATTGGCAATGGGTGGAGTAGCCTCTCAAATTATATATTGAGTCTCCAGGTCTTAGTTGCCCAATGTAGGACTTTATATCTCAACACACCCCCTCACATGTGGCGTAATTTTGAGCCAAACGCGTAAAAACTTTTAATTGGGTGATGTGGAGCATGTGAGCCGTTGGGCCTGCACATGAATGGTGTCTACTCTGATACTATATTGAAGCATCCAACTCAAAACCAATACCAATTGACAATGAGTGTAGTAGTCTCTCTAAGTTATATATTGAGTCTCCAGATCTTGGTTTCAACAAAGGCTCTGGAGAAACAGAAACCAAGTATATATTTTTTTCGTTTCCTAACTTCTAGTATCTTAAAGTGGCCCTAGTAATGTACAGTGGGACTATTTTAAACCCTAGAGCCATGTTTGTTTCCAATGATTATAATCCTAGGACTATATTCCTATGTATAATTCCAAAATTATTAATCTTAGAATTAAATAGTCCTAGTCACGTGTTTGTTTTTTATGAGATTCATAAGATAACATGTTTGTTTTGTCCAGGATTATTTAAAAGATTAGATAAAAACTTACTGTTTGAACTATCATACATTTACTACTAATAACAAAAATATTATATTCTCATTAGTTTAAGTATATAGATATATATTATGATAAGATACATCGGTCTCGATGTAGGATAAGGTGGGAAGAAGAAGAAGAAGTAAGAGTACCTATCTCCGCAAAGAATCGGTAAAGAAACACACAAAAGCACACAACTTTAATCTCAAATCAATATATTCAATAATTTAAACATAATGAAGTATTAGAATGCTTAAATAGAAAACTCAATACTTGGGGATTAAGTAAAAACCTTAATTTATAAAGGAAACAATCTTCTAACTAAAATCTACTACTATAATAAACTCTCTTAATTGAAATCTACTACTACAATTAAAACTCTCCTAATAAATAGTTACTACTATAGTATCCTACTAAATAATTTCATTAACTCAACATATATCTCTAAATAACAATATAAAATTAATAATAAAATTTTTGAATTTCTTCTTCAGTACCGCATCATTCTCCTCGCCTTTGAAAAAAACTCATTCTCACGTTTTGAAATATCGTAGAATAATAAGCCATAGTCCAAGAGATGTCTTCGAACAAAACATTTGCAGCATCCGATGTTTTAATGTCGTGAACACAATTTTTGGGAATAACGACGACATAATATAGAGATTTAAAGTAGCTGCGGACTCAAATGTATCAACTGGAAAGGAAAATCAACATGGCTGACCTCAACTTTATCTTCCTTGATGTTTTCGCATTTGTGGTCAAACTTGACTTCAATTTTCTCACTGCAAACCATCTCTGAATCTGCAAGTTGTTCAACACTTAACTTCCGCTTCATGTTTCACACAAACATCAATATGGTACTTGCTCTTCTTTATCCTCACCGATTTCATTTTGGTTATTGATACGTATTATAAGACATTCATCAATTGTCTCGTAAGAATTTACTTTGCGGATCTCCTCATGTGAACACATCGCTTTAATTGAACAAACACGATTATGAACATTATTTTGCACTCAAACAAAATATGGACGAACATAGCACATGGTTATGTACTCGTAATATGCCTTTAAATTTGCAAGACTTGTTTCAGAAAGTGCAAGCTCATCGCATAATTTTCAATACTTGGCCCTATACGGGACACAAAACTATTTAAGTTGCTCGCATAGGACCAAAGTTCAATGCTCAAGTTGCTTTATCTTAGCCCAAAGAAAGTCTGAATTGTTAAACCTGGAAGACATTATATATATGTAGAGGGGTTGGAATTGAAAATTTCAAAAACTTGGGGGTTAAATTTGAAAACTCAAAACTATGGGGCTAAATTGAATATTTTAGAAACTTTAGGGGTTAAATTGAAAGTTTTAGAAACTTTAGGCGCGAAATTGAAAATTTTAGAAACTTAAAGGGCTGAATTGAAAATTTCATAAACTTGGGTGTACCAAACTGTAATTTGGCAGAACATGAACAGTGTCGCACATTGTAGCGATGAACAGTAACGCATAACTTTTTTCTTTTGAAATAGATTGAGACTACGGCGACGACGATTCCTACTGCAGATCGTGCTTTCGTCTCGGAAAATTATTGTCTTCTAGCAAACTTCGACAATTTGATGGAGGCCAAAAAAATAAAATAGGAAGGAATTGAGTGAAATCAAACGATATCAAGAATTTTAGCTCTTGATACCATTATAATGTAGGACGGGGTAGGAAGAAGGAATAAGAGTACATATCTCCGCAAAGAATCGGTAAAAAACACACACACAAGCACACAACTTTAATCTTATAGATCAATATATTCAATAATCTAAAAATAATGAAGTATTACAATGATTAAATAGAAAACCCAATACATGGGGATCAAGTAAAAACTCTAATTTAGAGAAGAAACAATCTCCTAACTAAAATCTACAACTATAATAAACTCTCCTGATTGAAATCTACTACTACAATTAAAACTCTCCTAATAAATAGCTACTACTATAATATCCTACTAAATAATTTCATTAATATCGAGTTGGACATGATATTAAATAGTGCCCCCTTTCAAGTGACTTTATTACCTCGGGACTAATAATCCCAAATCTATTTTAAAAACAAACAAGAGACTTGAGATTAATAGCAAGTATAATCCTTGCAAACAAACATAGCCTAGGAGTTATTTGATTCAGACCATAAGAAGGGGAAGCAGTACGAGGGTAAATCAACAATCATAATATCTAATAGACCAGAATAAGGGGAAAGCGGAATGAGGGTACAACATTACAAAAAACTAATATCTAATAGTAGACGGTATATGAACAATCCTTATAAGCTAAAGTTTCATCTAAATCTCCAAGATGGGGTGCATATTGCTCAAATCTCAGATATCACAAAGCAAATCAAGAGATTGAAGAAACAAATATGGGAATAAGTGAAATGTATTAAAGCATATAAGGTTTAAGTCGGTAGAGTAAGTTTCAACTAAATCTTCCAGATATGGTGAACGTTGTTCAAATCTCGGATATCAAACAGCAAATCAAGACATTGAAGAGCTAATATGAGAATAAGTGGTATGCATTAAAGCATATAAGATATATGTCAGTGTAGCAAGAGAAATAGAGGTGCTCACATTAGTATTGCTCAGTTCTAGGTTGTAAAAGTCCATCTTATGTGGCGTAAAAATTGGCCCAGCATGCCACGTACCTACATTCAACTTCACAAACTTAGGACCTGAGAATTTAAAAACACGAACATCTTCAATTGCAGGTGGCACATAGAAATGACCACTGCGTGCTTGCACAACATTTGACCCCTTATTGCCCTTATCTTTGCTGGGATCCACTATCGAAGACTTGGCAACTCCAAGATACCAAACATGACCACCAATTGAACCAAGACACTGAGTCACACTTGCATGATGTGTTATGGAAGAAAACTTCAGTGGTAGACCATCAAGACTCATAATGTAAAACCTGATATCATGCACAAATGCATCATTATAACCTCATTTAATTAACTACACTAAAAATTCTTCAAGTTCTGCTGTGCTATAAATAAGTTAAATCTCAATTACTTTAGCCTTCGATATATAATAAGCCACTAGCATTCAGTCCTAGACCACATGAAAACCTTGAATTGCATGCTAAATCCATAGCCTCTTCTTTTCCAACTATACAATCACCAGTGCTACTCCCAAATCAAAAGATGTACAGAGCTGTATGATTACAAAAATTATATTCTTGCTTCGCGTAATTGAAGTCACAAAATCTTATATTTTGAAGATTGATTCAACAAATGAAGAAAACAACAAATATTCCAAGAACGAACAAACAAGCTAAACAATAAGCAGTCAAATGGGACCCCTCAATTTTTATTTTATTTTTTGTGGGGGAGGAGGAATCTTGCAATAGAGAACAATAAATTGAACATAGTTCAGCAATTAATATGTTCCAACTTTTTGTCCAAAAACTCAAAATATAAATTAAATAAGTTATTTTTCAACTACATATATCGGCAAGCATATAGGAGATTGAACATTGATATATATATATATAGTTTACATGTTTTTAAGAGAATAAAGAAAACCCTAGGAGAGAGAAAATGAGAGGACCTAGGGATTCCTCGGCTGAGATGTAGTTGAGCATCTTGAGGTCCGAACTCTTCGCCGTCCCTCGACGGACCGATGACTTGACCGAACTCTTTGAAACTCTCCGGAGTTCCTTCGATCGTCTCTAGCTTCACTTCCTTTAACTTCGCCGCCGATTTGCCGGAATTTTCCATTGCAAGTTGCAACGACGGAGACTGTCTATTGATCTACTCCAGATAAAGGATGACAATCTATCTAACAAAATACAATGATTTTGAATTTCCAAAGTTAGGATAAATCCCAACTGTACATAGGTTCGGGACACAGCTAGTATACAACATATACAACAAGTGGAACCGTCTACTGATCTACTCCAGATAAGGGATGGAAATGGGTCGGGTTTTATTGTACCCGTGAGCGTAATACCTGCATGTTTTATATACCCAACATATATTTACGGATAATCCGTTTTTCATTTGACATACTAAATTTTCAATATAATATAATTATATAAACAATATTTTTTATTTAAAAATATATAATCATACAACCATGTATTATTCTAAAAAAAAGAACACTATTTACACATGAAGGTGAGACTAACTGTATACTTATGTAGAAATATCAATTTAATTTAATTTTTAAGTCAATTTCAGACATTTAAAATTTTAAATTAATGTGATTTATTAATTACAAAATAATAGATCTTAAAATTAGCAATATTTTCATCATCATGCTAACTATAATTAATTACATTGTTATCAATCTTAAATTTAAAATATCTAAAAGTGACTTTTAATATTCAACGGAGGGAGTACTACTATATTTAATATTGATATTGATATATATCTTTATAATTGTATCATTATATTTTAAAAATAATATATTTTAAATAGTAAAATTGAATTTGTTGTTACATTATATAAAGTCCATTTAATAATGTATCCAAAAAACCACCAAGAATAGGCATGGATGGTATCATCACATAGGGATGCTCAAAATTTTCGATTTTTTCGAGTTTTTTACCTAATTCTGATTTTTTTCGGATTTTAACACTTTCTATGCATTAGCGGTAATGACTTTTTTGAATTCGGTAAAAACCGAAATACCGAAAATACCAAAATTTAATAATTAATAGTTAATGTTTTGTAATTTTATATATTAAATAATTTTTTTATATATTAATAATTTCTATATAATAGTAGTTTTATTAATTTTATATATATATATATATTAATAATATTTTGTAGTTTTATTTTATATATTAATTATTATTAATAGTTAATAATTTCTTAGTTTTTAAAAAAATTATTAATATATAAAAAAAATATTTAATTATTATTAATAATTATATATATTACCATGCGGTATAACCGAAAACCGAACCGAAAAAATTGGTACCGATTTTGTACTGAACTGGTACAGAAACCGGTAATTCAGTACCGGTTTTAGTTGTTGTTTTTCTGGTAATTTCGGATCGGTTCGATATTTTCGGTACCGGTTTGATTTTTTACCGATAAGCACCCCTATCACCAGACTTTGCCACAGTAAAGACTTGGGAGTTGGGCTGAAACTTCAAATCCCCCTCCTCTATATATGTGGTTTTAATGAATTAATACTACTTACTAAACAAAAATGTAAGACCCCGAATTTTATGAAATAAAAGTATTCAATTTTTCTTATAATTATTATTCAGTAAATGGTTAAATTGATAAAAATTTAAAGTTAAGGGTGATATATGTAAAAATTTTAAAATACGTAAGTGGTTATAAAATACTCATTTCTGTCGGGAAATATTCGTTTGGTCGTGGAATATTCTTGTTGTCGGGGGAATATTCGTACGAAGGCGCAGTTATTTGTGGGCCCCATAACAGAATAACTGTCGGATGAAGAAAACGACAAGTTTGAGTTTTTTATAAATAACTACGTAATTGTTACTGAATTAACACTATTGGAATACACGGTGGTTAAAATACGATGTACGCGTGGTTGCATTACCTGCGTATTACGCATGATTGTTGAATTATTGATTCTAACGTAAGAAGGCACTACTCCATAATTGTTACAGTAATTACTGTTCAATCTTTTATTGATTCAATAATTGTTGCGTTGATATTTTATATTATTGTTGTTTCAATAATTGTCATTGCACAATATTTTTCATTATCAGATCAATAATTCATATTATTTGAATAATATTATTAGATAGTATTATTGACAATGTCTAGAAAGTTCTGTCAATGAGAAGTTTGGTCACCTAATTGCGCGCCAGTAAGGAGAAATCCTTATCGAAAAGTCCCCTTTTTCTTGGGAACTGCCTGGTTGTCATTATTGTGGTTCTGTAATATTATTTGTGAATAATTAATTATTGATAAGGAAATATTTATTTGATATAAATGATGGATTTAATTATTTTATGTGGTTTTAAATGAAGGAATTATTGTTGAGATTTTTTATCAGTATTTTGTTGGATTGGAGGTATTAAAAGATTAAGTCGGTGTTCTTAAAGCTCTATTGCGTGAGTTATAATTTTAATCCGACCGTTGGATCGTTGTGATTTTTGGATACGTTATACATATATGAGTTGAGTATATATCCACAAATTTTGAACCATTAAAAATGAACGTATGATTTGTTATGAATTTTAAGAGGTGTTGAAAATCATCCGTTTATGGGTTTCAGATATTTTTTGTCTGAAATTTGGAAAAACTCAAAGCTACAAAGTTGTAGAGAATTCGATTTCGTGCGGAATGGACATAAAATTCATATTTTTCTGATAAACACGCTATTTTCTATGAATTATTAAAGTTTCAGAAAATAAAATAATTTTTATTAAAAATGAGATGGGACCCACTGTTGTTTTAACACATGTGGGCTGCCAAATTTGTTCAAGTATAGCATGCTAGAGGCTGCTAAGTTTTCAAGAGAGGTGGCATAGAGAGAAGAAAAAAAATTAATTAATATTTTATTAATTTAGTCTCTTTTGGCGTTCTAGCATTTTCCTATAAATAGGTGCTTATGTTAGAATTGAAAATCACACCAGAAACATAAGTTTTCTCTCTCTATATTGTCAAGCGTATTTTTATGAGTATTTAGATACTTGGAGAGTTACTATTCAGTGCAAGTTTCCTTCGGCTTTACATCCGATATTCCAGTCAGAAGTACTACTCTTTTAAGGTAAGGGATTTTAAGGGTTATTATGTTTCTTCAGTTTCGTAATTTTTCTGATCTTCAAAAATTATGGAAAAATGTAAAATGATGTTTTGATGAGTTTTCTCGATTGTATCCAAAAATGGCGATTTTTGGATGGATAGATTAGGAGTTATGAATTTTATGAGAAAAGACTATTTTAAAAGTAAACCCTTATAACTCCTTGTGGTTAACTCCAAAATTGGTAAAATATTTATTGGGAGTACATATATATAACACAAGTATACTCTGTAAATTTTGGAATTTTTGGACAAACGTACAATTTATGATAAATGTCTAAATATTCGGTAGTTTTGGCCATGTGAAAAATAGTAAATGAATTTTAAAAATTCTGAGAAAAATATGTTTTCAATATGGGACTATATTCTGCTAAATCCCAGAAAAGAAATATTTTTGGAATTGATTTGATATTTTTCATGAAAATGGACTAGTTATGAGTAATGAATTAAATATGTTATGTGAAGTAACAAAATTGAAAAATAGGATTTTATGGCTTGAGAATCCTATATATGGTATATGCAGATTTTTGATGAAGTTGTTGGTTATTGGTGATGAAATTTTATGAGTTTGGCATTTTAGGATGATTAAATTCATTAATTAGTAAAGTGTAACCAATTAAAATAAATTGTTTATAAGTTTAAGAAATGATTAAGATATTATGGTAATATTAATGATATTAGATTATGAGATTATTAAGTAATTTATAACATTTGGATTAAGGTGTTATAAATATTGATATGAATTTTATTGTGAAAGTTTATCTTTTTGTGTCGGGATTACTATTCACGAGTTACTATTCACGGAATACTATTCACGATAAAATTGGTTTCTTTTTCTGACCAAATTATCATTGATTTATGAATTTTACTCTTGAAATTAAATCCATGTTTTGATCATATTGTTTTTATTATCATATATAACATTTTTATAACCGTGGTGAAGAAATTTCTCTTTGACTTGAGTGTAAAGATGGGTAGATTATTGGTATGATCGTGACTATGGGTTCTCTTTGGCTAGTAGTGCAAAGATGAATTGTTGACTGGTATGATCATGACCATTGAATTTATAATTGAATATTTTTAGCTTAAGTGCAAAGGTGAATTGATCAACATGATTATAATTATTGTTTATATAAATTCTGAAATGATTATATATTTCTTTGAGATATTAATATCTTTGGCTCGTAGTGCAAAGATGACATGTTGTTGAATATCTTTGGCCTGTAGTGCAAAGATGAATTGTTGATGAATATCTTTGGCATGTAGTTCAAAGATGACTGTTCTTTGAATATCTTTTGGCATGTAGTGCAAAAGATGAATCATTAATGAATATCTTTGGCCCGTAGTGCAAAAGATGAACTTATTAGTATGATTATAAATGTGAACTGTGATTTGGTATAACCATGATCTTTGATGTTTTAGGTAAAGACAGTGATGGAAATTATCTTCGCCTGGATGAGAAGAGAGAATTTAGAATCACAATTATGATTATGAGTTATTCATATGATTGTGGGATGAAAACGTTGATTGATGTTACAGGATAAAATATTATTGGTGGACTTTTAACATAGAAAGATAATAGACATTATGGTCTATTCGACTTCTTCTAATGGATTGCTTCGCCCGCGCGATGATGGTTGAAAAGTTTTATCATCTACCATATGTTCTAAATCTCCGATTTATTGTCGATGAAGGCTATTGATAATTTAATTATCTTTAGTCATGATATTCTTTATCGAGTTAGTTGTGCTCACCCTTTTTGCTTCACAATTCCTTTCGTGTAATAAGAGTGTTGCGGGAATTCGAGCGGGGATAACAGGGGAATAGAATCTGTAGTCTCTATAGTCATTGAGGTTCTCCTAAATAGTATGAAAATAATTTTATTGAGAACTTTAGATAAGTGTGTCGTATTGTATACGTCATTTGATATTTAATTTTGGTGAACCGAATAATAGGGTGAGGTGAACCCAACTTTGGAAGGGTATTTTGCCACTATCATACAAGATGTCTAATGACATACAACCTCGTGTTATCATAAGATTGGGTTGTGCACATCCACTTCTTGAAAGTATATCTACGAGCACTACTACTATATATGATCTTGGAGTTTGGTTGAAACATAATGTTCAATCGCAGACGCCGGAGAGATAGTTATATGTCAAGAGAAAACTCACCATCGGAAGGAACATGATAGTAATCTTCTCATTTTCTTTTGGTTTTATCAGATCAACCAAGGATAATTCTCTGACATATGATATTTATCATAACTTAGATTCATGGCCTCCTATGTACGGTTGGTTTCTTTGAGTACTTCCCAAAGATTTTAATTTCTAAAACAGCTTATCGATCGTACATTTATGTAATATATCAATGTGAGGTCTCATCCATAGTTGGGACATGAGTCACAGCTTGGTATTAAAACTCAAGATATATGTGTGTTGTTGTATTTTGCACGATAATTATAATAATAAAGTTGTAGTTGTTTTCTGTACCATGTATTTGGCGACTCATAATACGTTGGATGAATTGGACCTATTTTGGGGGCGTCACAAAAAATGTATCCAACAAACTTGTTCAAAATAGTTCAAAAGCTTAAAATGAGAAAGTACATTCGTTTATATGTTTCACACAAATTATCTGCATTCATTCATATGTTTCAGACAAATTATTACCAAACACATTTATTCATTCAGCGTTCAATTTTCAATTAGTATCTCTATTTTATTCAGCCATTCAAGCTTTCTTAATTATTCAACGTTTATTAAAACAACCCCTTACTTTAAATTTAATTGTTCAATTTTCAATCAACATATTTATTTTATTCAACCATTTAGGCATTCTCAATTATTCAAAGTATTTTATTCAGTTTTATCAAATAACTCGTACTTTTAATTTTTGGTACGGTCTAAAAAGAACTTTATATTGGGCCAACCTTTGTTATAGTGATAATGTAATACTCCGTTACTTCCAAAATTAGAGATATATTTGACGTTTTAGAATCAATTCGCCAAATCCTAAAATTTAAAATTGATATGAATTTTTTTTTTGCTAAGTGGATGTGAAGTTATTTAGTTTTAATACAAACAAATATAATAGGGGAACTAATATTTCCACATGAAAAATAATAATATTTCCACGTGATCCTTCTCACATACATGAATAATAAGTGGATCCCACATTCATGTAAAACCGACTCATGTGGAACTATTATTTTTTTCATGTGGAAATATCAGTTTTCATATAATTGTAAACTAATTATGGAGTATTACTAATTATCACCTTTGTTGTTTTTCACACTTGAACTAAATTATATTAAAATTGAATTTTGAGATTTTATGAATTAATTTTAAAAAATTAAAATTTATTTTTCATTTTGTAACGGAGAAATTAGGTTATACTAAGATTTATCTTATATTATGCAAAATGGAGTTTAGAAATAAGAAAACAAAAAACATAAGTTAAATCTAGACCCATATCGTGTTATGTGAAGTGCACCAAACAGTCCTTACTCTCGAGTCCTTATTTTCTCTGTTTTTCTTGGATTTTTTTATTTAAATTTTGACATCTAAATTTTTATTTAATATTAATTAATTTCAAAATTAAATAAAAGGATCCCTGTCAAAAATTTTAGCGGAGGACACAAAAGACAGGGAAATCCTACTCTCACTCCAAGTACACGCTTCAGTCGACACTTCCAAACCCTGATAATGAGAATGAACCACCCGCCACCGCCGGAACCGCCATTTCCGACATTACAACCTCCTCAAATCACCCAGACAATCACCGAAATCCTCACTTCTTCTTCTTCCTACTCCTCATCATCCAATCAAAACCCACACGAATCACTCACCCGATTCATCCCCCACCTCACTCCACCTATTATCCTCTCCATTCTCTCCTCCAAATCCCTCTCCTCTCGCCCCAATACTCTCCTCTCCTTCTTCAAATGGACCCAATCACATATTCCCCACGCTTTCTCTCTCCAAAACAACAACCCCACCACCCCTCTTCTCTCCTCCTCACGCTCCTCCCCTCCCTCTTCCGCCACAACAAATTCTCCGACGCCAAATCCCTCCTCCTCAAACACATCTCTGCCGACCCCCCACCACCTCCACCGCCTTCTTCTCCATCCCACCCGCTCCCTCCCGCCACCCACCAAAGCCCTTCTCGACACCGCCGTCGGCGCCTATGTACAATCCGGCCGCCCAGACCTAGCCGTCAAGATTTTCAAGAGAATGAAGCGCCTAAGGTTCCGGCCCAATTTACTCACCTGCAACACTCTCCTTTCTTCATTGGTAAAGCACCCATCTCCAGATTACATTTTATCTTGTACAGAAATTTTTAATGATGCAATTAAACTTGGAGTAGTTTTAAGTACACCTACTTTTAACATTTTGATCAAAGGGTATTGTTTGAAGAATAAATTTGATGATGCTATGGAGTTGTTGAATGAAATGAGTGAGTTTAAATGTTTGCCTGATAATGTCACTTACAATACAATATTTGATGCGTTGTGCAAAAAGGGTAGGTTGAATGAGGTTAGAGATTTGTTATCAGATATGAAGAAAAGAAGGCTGTTGCCGGATAGGAACACATATAATATATTAGTTTGTGGGTATTGTAAAATAGGGTGGTTGAAGGAAGCTAAGAATGTTGTTAAGTTGATGACCATGAATAATTGTTTGCCTGATGTTTGGACTTATAACACGGTGATTGCTGGGTTGTGTAGCGAGGGGAGGATCGATGAGGCTTTGACGGTTCGAGTTGAGATGGAAGACTTGAAATTGGCGCCTGATGTGGTTACTTATAACACGTTAGTCCATGGTTTTCTGCAGTGGAAAGGCAGTTCGGAGGCTTTGAAGTTGCTTGATGAAATGAGTGAAAAGGGAGTACAAAGAAATGAGGTGACTCACAATATAATGATCAAGTGGTATTGTAAGGAAGGAAAGATGGATGCAGCTACTGATGCTGTTCGGCAAATGGAAGCTAGTGGGTTTGACCCAGATCCCGTTACTTACAATACTTTAATAAATGGGTACTGTAAAGCAGGAAATCTGGGGGAAGCCTTAAAGATGATGACTGAAATGGATGCGAAAGGTCTAAAGATGGATACTTTTAGCCTCAATACTGTTCTTCATGCTTTTTGTGGGGAGCGGAAGCTAGATGAGGCCTATGCGTTATTAACCAGTTCTAAAAAGCGAGGTTATAATGTTGATGAGGTAAGCTATGGCACTTTGATTATGGGTTACTTTAGGGATGAGAATGTGGACATGGCTTTGAATATTTGGGATGAGATGAAGAGCAAAGAAATCAGTCCCAGTGTCATCACATATAACTCTATTATTGGAGGTCTCTGCAAATCAGGAAAAATGGAGCAAGCAATTGTTAAATTGAATGAACTTTTGGTGAATGGGTTATTTCCGGATGAGACAACATACAATATACTTATTCATGGGTTCTGTCGGGAAGGGAATGTTGAGAAAGCATTTTCGTTTCACAACAAGATGATTGAAAATTCATTCAAGCCTGATGTGTTTACATGTAATATTCTACTTCAGGGGCTTTGTAAAGAAGGGATGCTAGAAAAAGCCCTCACACTCTTTCACACTTGGATGTCAAAAGGGAAAACAATAGATGCAGTAACCTACAACACATTGATAACAGCTCTGTGCAAAGAAGGAAGACTTGAGGATGCTCTGGGCCTTATTACTGAAATGGAAGTAAAGAAGCTAGGGCCTGATAAGTATACATATAATGCCATTCTTGGTGCACTTACTGATGCAGGGAGGATGAAAGAAGCCGAGGACTTAATTTCAAAAGGGATTGAGATAGGAAACTTATCTGACCAGCACCTGCAAATGGATAAGGTGGAAGATATTGTCACTTGTGAAACTTTGGATGAATCAGATTTAAGTTCTATTGCTTATTCGAAACAGATTAATGAGCTTTGTACTGAGGGGGAATACAAGGAAGCGATGCGAATTTTCGAAGAACTGAAACAGAAAGGCATTTCCTTAAATAAATCCACATATATCACTTTGATGAATGGACTTATCAAGAGGTAAAAAAGTACACTAAAGGCAGGCTGATTATGCTACCTCCTTCCATTGTTTACAATCCATGACAATGAGTGTCGCAGTATCATTGACAGTGCCACAAGAACTTTCCAATAAATCAACCAGGTTGGGCTGCCAGGTGCTTATACTCTCTCCTTCTCTCCCTCTCTCACACGCACACAAGAAGAGATACTCACAGTCTCTCACACACACACACGAAGAGATAATGAAAAAAAATTGATTGGAGATGACCCCTGTTCATGGGTTGAATGTCTTCTCATTGATTGATATATAGCTGTTTCCTGAAATCCACTTTGTAGGCATTGTCATTAATGCGGTTAAGAATTTGAAATGGACCATCTCCTCTTGGCAGCAATTTCGACCGTCTTTGAACCGGAAATCTTTTTTTCCGCATGTGTAACTACACCCAATCTCCCCGTTCAAAGATAACTTGACGTTGACCCTTGTTGGCCTGTTTCGCATATTGCTCCGTCCTTTCAATGTTGAGCCTCTCCTTCTCATGTGTCTGCTTAACAAATTCAGTTTTTTTCTTTCCATCCATGTTAGAATACTCAGAAACAGGTAATGGTGATAAATCCAACAGTGTCAAAGGATTAAAACCATATATAATTGCGAAAAATTAATAGCAGAATAAACAGATCTATTATATGCAAACTCAATATGTGGTAAACATTCTTCCCATTGCTTGATATTCTTTTTAATGATGGCCCGTAACAGATAAAATTCTATTTACTACTTCAGTTTGACCGTCAGTTTGTAGATGACAAGTAGTTGAAAATAATAGTTAAGTACCCAATTTATACCACAAGGTCTTCCAAAAGTAACTTAAGAACTTTGTATCTCTATCAGTTTGGCTTGATACGAAATTGTTTGGCTTCAAGCGAATTAAAGAAATCATGGTCATCAACATATAATTCTTTAATTCACTCAAAGCCAAACAATTTCGTGTCAAGAGTAGATAATAACACATATTCGAGAAAGTGCATCTGCAACGACTTTCTCTTTACCTTACTTGTATTGAATGACATGGAAATGTCTCGATAAATTCCATCATCGTGCATGCCTCTTATTCAATTTGTGTTGACCTTTCAAGTACTTCAATGATTCATGATCGGTGTGTATCACGAACTCTTTAGGCCAAAGGTAGTGTTGCCATGTTTTCAACACCTGAACCAATACGTACATCTCTTTGTCATAAGTAGGATAGTTCAAAGCTGCCCCACTCAATTTCTCGCTGAAATACGCCACTGACTTTCCTTCTTGCATCAATACAGCTCTAATTCCCAAACCTGAAGCATCACATTCAATCTCAAAGGTTTTAGCAAAATTAGGTAAAACAAGTAAAAGAGTATTGGTCAATTTTTCCTTGATCAACCAAAATGTCTTCTCTTGTTCATCACCCCATTTAAAACTCACGCTCTTTTTGATTACTTCAGTCAATGGTGCTGTGATGTTGCTGAAATTCCTCACGAAAAGTCGATAAAACTCGCTAGTCCATGAAAACTACAAACTTGACTTACATTTGTTGGACTCGGCTATTCTCGGATTGCCCGTATCTTTTCCTTATCCACTTGGACTCCCTGTGAATTCACAACAAAGCCAAGAAACACAATTCTATCCATGCAAAATGTACATTTTTCCATGTTAGCAAACAACTTTTCTTAAAACAGATTTTAAATGTAATGCATGCTCTCCCAAGTTTTTGCTATACACAGGAATATCATCAAAATAAACAACAACAAACTAACCAATGAATGAACTCATTATGATTCATTAGACGCATGAAAGTACTAGGTGCATTAGTTAAACCAAAAGGTAACATTAACCACTCATACAAACCATATTTAGTCTTAAATGTTATTTTCCGCTCATCTCCCTCATGCATTCGAATTTGATGTTACCCACTTTTTAAATCAATTTTTGAAAACACCGAAGACGTGTAATTCATCTAACATGTTATCTAAACGAGGAATGAAATGTCGATATTTTATCGTAATGTTATTTACCAATCGACAATCGATGCATATCCGCCATCTCCCATCCTTCTTTGGCACCAAAATCCTTGGTAAAACCATCATGTTTAACCCTCCTATCGAACTGCCATGGCTTACCAAGCAACAAATGTCCCGTCTTCATAGAAACCACATCGCACAATATCTTATATACATATCGACCAATAGTAAATGAACTAATATCTGCTTAGTCACTTTAATATTTGAGCTGTCATTGAGCCATTGTAAATGATACGGTTGTGGATGCTTGGATGTAGACAACCCCAATTTCTCCACCATGGTAGTACTCGCCACATTAGTACATCTACCTCCATCTATCACGACACAACAAATCTTCCCATTCACAAGACATCTAGTATGGAAAAGATTTCCCCGTTCACTACTACTGCACCGTGTATAGCAACCTACCATCTACCTCCTCTAATGGCAACATAGAATCAATATCACTATCTTCTCCCTCGGTCTCCAATTCTCCTTTGTCAAGCAACAACATAGTTCTTTGATTTGGACATTGACTTGAAATATGTCCACTGCCTTGACATTTAAAACATACAATATCTCGATTACGACTAAAAGAAGGTGGTTCAGTTTTACCTTGCAATCCCCAATTAGTTGTTCCTTGCTTAACCTCCACTTTAGGCTTGCTAACAACTGGTTTTTCCTCGCGCTTCACAACATTAGGTTTCCATGCTGAACCAATGGTAGGATTTGATCTTTGGCCACCTCTCCTCTTAAGCTGTTTTTCAATTTTGATGGTCACATGTACCATGTCTTTTAACTCCACATAATGTTGTCACTCCACCAAATATGCAATTTCTCAATTTATCACTGCTGAAAATTGAGCCATTGTTGCCTCATTATCCTCATCGATATTAGCCCTATCAATTAACATCTCCATCTCCTTGAAATAGTCCTCCACACTCCTTACTTTCCTGTTTTAAATTCTGCAAACTTCGAAATAAATTTCGGTGGTAGTGGCTTGGCACGAATCTCTTTTTCATTACAGCTTTCATCTCGGCTCAAGTCTATGTTCCCCACATCTCCTTCGGCTGGTCATCAACTGATCTCACCAAGTAACTCCATCTTTTTTCATTCTAAATATGCCTCTGGATCGCTCTTTCCTTGGAAAACTGAAAATTTTATTTTGATGTTATCCAAGTTATTGTCCACCCGATTTCGATGTCCTCTATTCTTAGCTCCATGTCTCCGATGAAGGAAGTCGGATTCACGGTCCTCCTCTTTGCTAAATTGTCCTGCATATTAAGCCTCTTCCTCCGTTCTCGTTCCTCTTTGATGCGTTCTTTCTTGTTGACCTGCCCCATGAGGATGTTGAAACTGATTTCCTTGGGATGCACTCATTTGATCAAAACGCTCGTTCACTTGCTCCATCACCATATCCAACTTCCTAATAAATTCTTTCATCATGACTTCCATCACAAATTTTGTATCGAACTTTGATGGACTCCATAGCACCTTTATCCTTTGAGCTAGACGTAATTTTGCTGCAAAATAAGGGTTAATAGAAAACAATTTCCTCACTACTCCTTTACGTGTTTCGCTCGAATTAAAGTTTCACTCGTGTGCACTCAAAATTGGCTTTCCTCAATTAAACTTACTACTCTTGCCTTTACCTCTAAATATTCTCTCTAGGTTCTTTTTGAACTCACCAAACAAAATTCACAGTTTTACTAATCAATTCAAAAATAACTTATCACGAAACAAAATATAGAAGGTATGAATCTCAACGATAGCAAGCAATCAAAATAAAAATCTAAAGATTTTCTACTCTTTTTTTTGCTCAACAATTCAAATTGAAAAATTAAGGATAGATAACTCGATCGAAGACTTAGCCTTGATACCAAATAATAGACTCCACGGCACGCTTGCGTGAGGTGGTCGTCGTCCGAATCGTTAAGTTGTAGGATGAATTGCTCACAATACCTTAACCTCTCGCTTATATGTATATGATAATCTCGGTTCAATTGCTCGCGTTAGGAAATCTGCGTTGAATGGACACTAACGACATCTTGACCCCTCGCTTATCGACGATTGATGCGGTAGAAGACGCAACACACAACTATGTATTGTTGTATGATAAGTCAAACTTGAATATCAAAGAAAAAACTAAGAAAATATCTTAGGAATTCTTCAAAGAACTAAAAGTAAAAATAATCATAAAAATTTGAATTGTATTGAATGTTGTATGAATTACATTCATAAAGCTTATTTATACTAAATATAAAACCTTAGAATCCTATAAGGAAATAACAAGTAATTTAGAATCAAACTCTAGTCTAAAAGTAACTTAATTACAATAAGAATTTGAAAATATCCAATTTATGAAGTAAACCCGCGTCCAAAATAACAGAAAATGAGTAAACTGAATTTCCCCTGTGGCGCGGCCGTGCTAGAAATGAACCGACTTTGGGCGCGGTCGTGCTCAACTGACAGAGAGCATATTTCTGTCGTCAGAGCAGTGCGGCAGCGCTGGAAATGAACTGCTTTAGGGTGCGGCTGCGCCTGACAACAAATTTTGAATCTTGCTCTCTTTTGCTTCTAGGCTTGGTATGCTCGTCTCGACTTGACAAACTTGGCCTGACACGTTCACTTGGACCATGTTTATGTTTATGATCTTTGAACCAACCTCCTTAGTACAAGTTGTCACGCCATTCTCAATCCACATCTCTTGCACCAAACCAATAAGACCTTTCTTGACGCTCTTAGCTCGCGCTCTCGTCACGGGTCCAACTGGAACTCGCATCGGATCCGCTCCTCGGTTGCCAATCAATCCTAAGGTAGAGATGTCCTCATCACATAGCCATTGGGGTGAATGACACATTTTGTCCACTTCATTTTAATTTTGCGGTTACTTTTGGTGGACTGCTTGTCCGCCTCTGATGTTTATTTGTTCTTCCTAATAAATTTCTTCTTGAAGAGAAATTTAAAATATAACTATGAAGTTGGGGGGAACTTATTGATTCTTTTGAACACTTGTCCCAATCTTCTTTGACCTAACCTTAATTTAATATGAAATACTACATTATGAGTTTGTATCAGTCACCTTGATGATTAAATGTAGGTGTTTGGGGAGTTAGGGGGGGAGTTGTGTCGGACAATAAAACTTCAATGACACCGACATTGTATAATAAGTCTTCAACTTTACTTTCACATCAAATGGAGTTTATATTATCAACACGCATGCCCTATCATAACTCTATTTCAAATGAATTGGAGAGTCTATTTCATGGTCCAGATTTAAAATGTGTTGGAATGTGAAATCATGCTGATGGGAGAGAGAGATGATGATGGGGAATATACAAAGAATGAAGACTCTCCATTTCAAATGAAATGGAGAGGATCCTAGTCCCATAACGAAATCTGTACCCTGGCTTCTAGTTCAGGTTTAGCTTGCTGAAGATTTCTTGAACTAGCAGTTACCTAAGGTCTATATGGAGGATGGAGATATCTATCAGAATGTACCACTATTTCAATGACTTTCAGACTTTGTGAAGACCAGTGACACCCTTCCTTCTTGTATTATGTGTTGTTTCTTTTATTTGTTTATTTATTTAAGTTTAGTTAAAAGAGTTACTGGAATTATTTGATACAAGCTTGATTTTTCAAACTTAATTTTAATGCAACTATAATATGACTTCTAAAGAGGGTTGCCCTGGTATAATATTGATTTCCAACTGGATGTTGTATTATCCTTCTAACTATATATTCACTACAACAGGTCATTCTATAATCTTTTTATTCATAAAGTTTTGTTCTGTATACAGCTGCTAAAAATAAGAAGAAAGGTGTAGGAGAAATTCTGCAATACTCTTATGCCACTTGCTCGCAGCAAAGCCAACTGGTACTGGGCATCCATTCAGGTTTGGCACCAGGTACGTTTACAATTTTTCAATGCTAAATTAAATAGAATTAATTTTTATATAAAATTTAAAAGTATAATGTAATCTACCAAAGCCAGTCGATTTCTACCCTAAATCCTAATATTAAAGGTATGAGAGAAGATTCCCTTCCCTGCACTGTAAAATTAGTGATGTATACGAGCAGGATCAGAGTTCTCATTACTCATTAGATGTTTATTTTCTTTAAAATTGTGTAAATATTGGCTAACTCGGAACATTTGACTACAAAATATTCAATTCTTTGACAATCCATGTAAGAAAACTGAGATTAATGACAATTATTGCTAGGGACATGTAAATGAACAGTGTAGACATTAGCCTTGGAAGCAAGTTCCTGGAAACTCTAATTGCTCTGCGTTCCGCAATCGGTGAGTGTTATTGTAGCCATGCTTTGAAGCCTTCAAATATTCAGAATCCTGTAGTTTCAAAATCCTTAAAAGATCAATGGTTTTCCAAGGCAGGAAAGTCCCCCCTCAGCCCCTCTGCAAGTTGGATATTTGACCCCCCATGAGTAGTGGCATCCAGCCTTCCATGCATATATATATATAGCTGACATGCTCTAGCTAGAGAATTTTAGGCACCCCATTTTTCAAGTACGAAACCGTGTGAGAGAAACCTTGCAAATGAAGTCCAACCAGTCATATCATATGGCCTTACTCTTGTTAAATCAAATATGGAAACCAGGCTGCAAAAGCTGCGGCAACAACCTGACAAGTGGCTGCATTTTCTTACTAGTTATGTTGCACGCACTTCCTCTGCTCCAAAATCGTTATCGACTTTTTTTTGAAGTATATTTTCTAACTAAAGATTCTTTTAATTTTAGTCAACACAGTGATAAATATCGTAAACGATCTAAAAAAATATTACTCATTGCGTTATAATTTTTAAAGAATCATTTTAATTTTGAGTTTTAAAATATTTCAAATCGACTTTTAAAAGTTAATAATAATTTTATAATTTGAAAGGAAGGGAGTATAACAAAGCCCGGTTCTTTCCATTGGGGATAAGAGCGAACTAGTTATAGCGACAATTTTTTTCGTCGTTATAGTATAAAAAATCGACTTTCTATGATATAGCGACGGTAGTTCGCTTCTTTCAGTTCGTTAGAGATAAACAAATAAATATATTATTATACAGAGTAGACACAATAATATAGTCCGTAATTGCACTTTCATAATGTAACGGATTGCTCTATCAATTTTTTTTTCTCACACTCGACCAACATAAAACAAATTTTCATGCAATTAAGTTAATTTTGTTTTGTAATGACTATCTATTTAATTATTGGTTGGAATGGCTGCCTCGGAAAGGACACAAGGGGTCCCATGGAGAGTATATTTTTTGTTTTCATTTTTCTTGTCCTTTTGTGTCTCCTTACTTAAATTTTAACATCTAGTTTTTTATTTAATTTTAGAGTTAATTGATGTTAAGTAAGAGTTTATGTGTCAAAATTTAAGTGGAGGGACACAAGGGTGACAGGAAAAATAGAGACAGAGGATCTGCTCTCCCATGGGTACAGTTTGCACGTTCGTACAAGTTCAAGACTCCCAATCTGACATGTCATACATATCACTATCATGTCAGCAAATTTGATTTCGTATCATATTAACCCTTAATCTAATTAATTAACATGCGGCGTGGTTGATTGGCCACTAGCCTTGAATATTTATTTTATGGGGTAATAAATTAAGTTAATTGGTTATGGTAGAAGTCTAGAAGAGTAGTAACATGCATGGAACGACAAATTTATTTTTCCTAAAATATTTAACAAAAATGTGTCCTTTTTGACTGGCCAGTATCGCTTTGCTGGTATATTGAAGCGTACATATTCATTTCTAGTTATATAGTAGTAGTTCCAAACCTAACGTTAGAAAATCTTAGGATTAAGTCAATCAATTGCTATCAGATTATCGGCGCCTACGTGTTTTTAGATCTAATAATGCAATAATTAATTCATTAATTAACCAATTAATTCAATACATTGATTTCTTATCTCTTGACCAGCCAGTCGGTCAGTCTGTCCCCTTATTCCATTTTTTGGCATGCACATAACTTTTAAAGTGTTTGGACTTGTTTTGTGTATTATTTGTCTCGTGCGAGAGTTTTTCATTTCTTTTTCTTCTTATTCTCTTTTGCCTTCACACTCTTGTACAATGGTTGGTTGGTTGGTTAATTAATTAATTAATTATCATTTCTATTCTATTTCTTTAATTAATATTGTCTTTTTATTTCATGTTTACGCACCTTTAGAAAAATAAGTTACTAATTTAATACTTAACGATGATGTGATATATAATTAAGAAAATAAAATTAAAAATATGATGTCATTTTTTACTAACCAACCACAAGGTTACTAGAAAAAAAAATGAAAAAATAAAAAAAATTAAATGTGACAGCTTTAAAACAGCGGTCTCTACTTTAATAACATATATACTCCAACAAAATAAAATGTACCATAAGCAAGAAAAAGTTGGCAGCAGCCACGTCACCCAAGAATTTTCATAGTGATGACGTCATCTAGTGTGTATTACGCGAGAGCAGATCTTCTGTTCCCAAATTTTCTGTTCCTCTTGTGTCCTTCCACTTAAATTTTGACACATGTCCTTTTATTTAATTTTAGAATTAATTAATATTAAGTAAAAAAAAGGACAAAAAAATTAGGGACAAAAAATCTGCTCTCGTATTACGCAGATAATCCATATAACCCACCCAATCTCCCTCCCGGCCTAGCTCTCCCACTGCCCACTATAATATATATTCTCTCCTTTTGTGCCTAACTAAACCAACTCCATACTAATTCTCTCTCTCTCTCTCTCTATATATATATATGTATGTGTGTGTGTGTCTTCATCATCACCAATGAAGTCTGATCATTTTAATAATATTACAGTAATTTCAGCTCCACCGGTAGTAATTATGAGTCCTTGTGCTGCATGCAAAATCCTGCGTCGGAGATGCGTTGAGAAATGCGTGTTAGCGCCCTATTTTCCGTCCACAGAACCAATCAAGTTCACCATTGCGCATAGAGTCTTCGGAGCTAGCAATATCATCAAATTGTTGCTGGTACTAATTGATTTAACCCCATTAGTGTGCTGCTTAATTGGTTTCCCATGCAGTTGGGTTTTTCTTAATTTAGAATATATATATATCCTAGTACATACGTACTTAATTACTTGTATTATATATATATATATATATATATATATATATATATATATATATATATATATATATATATATATATATATATATATTACATTCTCTCACAATTCCTTTATTTATTAATGACGGTTTTGTTATTTTGATACAGAACTAGTTGTGACAATCAGTTTTTTCCATGCATATATATATAATATTTGTATATATATGAGAGTTATGCTATCCCTTAAAAACCTTTTTTAAGCAATCGTTTTATTTATCTTAATATAATTTAAATGTATATGCCAATTCTAATAAATGAAATTAATGTTTTGTAACTATTATTTAAGAAATATTAATCACTATAAATATTGTCTAAATTGTTTTCTTTAACCACCAGTGTAGCTCTTATTTTCTCTAAATACACACGTACATATGTATGTATGTATAATGTATGTATGTATGTATGTATGTATGTATGTATAACTTATTATTATTATTAATGTGTATACTGCTAATTAATCTACATAGTTTCTTTGATCATATTTGACTTGAGCACGATTCAGACAAGCTAGTAGCCAGTAAACAGGGTGGTGGTAGTGGTGGTGGGTGGTGGTGGTGGGGGGGGTTTCCATCTAATGAAAATATATATTAACCAGAAGAGTTGACACTAGCATAGAAAATAGATTATACTCGGAAGATTTAGTCAATACCAGTAGGTACAAAGAAAAGGTCCAAGTTTGATTCACATCTTTATTATCACTTTTTATTGTTACTCAATTACAATTAAGTCTTTCTTTTCTGCTGACTAAAACTTCAAAAAAAAAATGTCATTCTTCCATTGATTAGGATAAGGGCTCAAGGGACATTTAAGAATATATACTGTGCATGAGCGCAACTGTACTTTTGCTCACAATCTCTCATCTCCTTTTTTCTATTAAAGTGGAATAATATATATATATATATATATATATATATATATATATATATATATATATATATATATATATTATCAGGAACTCCCGGAGTCTGAAAGGGCAGATGCAGTGAGCAGCATGGTTTATGAGGCAAATGCAAGACTTAGAGACCCTGTCTATGGATGTGTTGGCACAATTTGTCACCTTCAAAACCAAATTAGTGATCTGCAAGCAGAATTGGCCAAGGCACAAGCTGAGATTGTAAACATGCAAAGCCAACAAGCCAATTTACTAACCCTAATTTGCATGGACTTGTCGTCACAACCTCATCGGGATCAATCCTTATTAATCTCACAACCACCACCCTATGAAAACCTAAATTTCTTTCCGGATGATGTCAATCTAAGCGCCGTTTTTGAGCCACTTCGGATATGATATGATAATCAAGAAATTAATTTTAATTAGTTTCACAAGATCATTAATCTAAAGTTTAATTAATTAATGTTTACTTGTTTGCAACAATAACAATAATGGGATTTGAACCCTCAATCACTGTACTTATATTAAAGATGCATGCGATTAGTTTTAATAAAGTTAGTTACTTAGTTATTATAAGTTCATATGAATGATATGATGATTTTTCTCCCAAAAAAGGAGATCTAGTGCTATCTTTATATATACTGTCCTTTTTGTTCCAATAATCTTGCAGTAAAAACAACTTTTGGGTGACCAATTTTTTTTGATCTTGTCACGAGGTTTAGCTTTACATGGTTTGCTTGTCAAAGCTGGTGATTACCAATTTCTAAACTTTGTGGTATGTGTGTCTTTTAGTGGTGAATAAGTATACTCTCCTGTTTTTCTTTTTCAAACATGAGGAGCTTCTTTGGGGAATAATAACCCTTAAGCACTCTATGCCACATCACTAATTAAGGCCTCAATTACCGTAAAAAAAATATTATTCCCTCCCTCCCATACTCCCATAATATATCACGTTTTAAATAATTTTATTTTTTTCAAAATTATTTGATGTTTTATATAATCTGGGAGAATTAATCATAATATTTTCAAAATTATCTCTCATGAAAAAATATTACAGATGAGAGAGTATAAAATAATACTCCCTCCATTCCTAAATAAGTGTCGTTTAGACCTGGCAATATAGTTGGTTAACTGTCGGGTCAACCCATATTAACTGGAACCAAATGAGTTGGTTAACTATTTTTATTTATTTGGGTTGGGTAAAGTTTGGAACCATATTTTTAAAAAGAAATATAGTTCCAACCCGGTTAACCATTTTTCGATCCATATTTTATTCCAAATCTAAATCAAAAATTCTTTTCACCCATATTTACATATTCAAGAAATTCAACCACCCACGCACTCACCCACCCCACCCCACCCCAACCGCACCCCACCCCACTCCACTCCACCCTTACACATAATCGCTTAATATTACTCGCTCCTATTCAGATTAAATGATATTTTAGAGTTAAGCACACTTATTGAGAAATAACACAAAATGTCTTTTATGTCCCTAATTAATTATTTTTCTCTTCACAATTGTCTCTTCTCATTCTCTACAATTGTCCCTAATTAATTATTTCTCTCTCCATAATTGCATTTACTAAACATATTAAATAGATGGGTAAATTAGGAAAAAATAGTGCAATATTGCATAGAGATTCCAAAACGACACTTATATAGAATAAAATTAAACTCCCTAAAACATCATTTAATCTGAATAAGAGGGAGTAATTTTTTTTGGAAGAAAGTGGTGGGGAGTGAGTGGAGTGGGGTGGGGGTAAGGGTTGGAGTGGGTAGTGTACACATTATTTTTTTTGGGTGGGGGTGGGGGGTAATGGGTGTATACATAATCATATAATATTATTATTTTTGGTTGGGTTGGGTTGGGTTGGGTTGGGTTGGGTTGGGGTGGGGTGGGGTGGGGTGGGGTGGGGGTAAGGGGTATATACATAATCACATAATATTAGTGTCAAATCAGGCCTTCATGGAACCCATAACCCATAACAATATTAAAATGGTTAATATAGTTTTTAACCATAACCATATGGTTCCAACCCACATTATCCATATTAAAAATGGTTAATATGGTTTTAGTTCTTAAATGGAACCATAACCATATTTTGAAAATCAAAACCAACCCATAACCATATTTTGCCAGGCCTAGTGTCGTTTAAGTTTTTTGCACATGGATTAAGAAAGTCATTTAATAATTAAAATCTGTGTGAAATTTCATCACTATCCCTTTATGGGAAGTTGAAAACTATTAAATACGAAGGGTGAAATTTCTTGGGATAATGAGAGAATGTAGGGGTGATATAGGAAAGTAAATAATTTATTCTCTTAGAAAGTTGTAAACGATAAATAAATTGAAACAAATTTTTTCTTCTAAAACGTCACTTATTTAGAAATGGAGGGAGTATATGGTAAAAGATATTATAGACAATTAATACTATATTTATTGTCATACAATCATTTTTTAATTATTATGCACAATTTTAAAATGTCATATATTATGGGACGAAAAAAGTAACTTTGTATTTTTTTCCTGATAAGATTTTGAGTCCTCATTTGTGCAGATGCAAATGGCAAAAGAAGAATAAAAAAGAAAAAAAACAGAAGAAGAATGCACATAAAAGATTTCAAAATTAAGTTGTTACTTAGTCAATGGCATTTCATAATTAAAGTAGGTTAATTTTAGACCAAAGATAAAAGTCTGTCTAGTGGTATATATAGTTTTACTGCGTATGAACACAAATTCAAGAAGATGATTAAATTGTGGGTGTCACATTTAGTTGTCAAACCAATTGGTTGAGACAATCTTTGTAAAGATATAATTTTAGATATTTTATTTCATTCATATTAAGTTTTTTATTTTATTCATTGATAAAAGTCTAGCATTTCACTATTCTATTATTTAAAATTACGTTGCTTTGAGTTGTTGGTATAACTTACTAATTTTGACAACCCTATTTATATTTTTTCTCATGTAATAAAGGGTTTTTTTACAGTGATATACAACAATTAGAAATTAATTATAACATTAGTACATCTATAAAATAATTATAAAAATAACACAATAAATTAGTATGCTTCAATTTCACATTAATACGAAACTAAAATTAAGGAGAACAATAACTGCCCTACACGAGTTATCGAATCTGTGATATCAGTAACCAACTAATCTCCTAAATTCAAAATAATGATAAAACAGGGAGACAAATTTTGCAGATCGGAGAAGACGGAATCAAAAGAACATTCAAGTTCAGAGAAGACGAAATCAACAAACGACCCCAGAGTTTCCAAAAACGATTCCAAAATTTCCATATCAGTAGAACATTCAAGATCAATAGATTTGAATTCGGCGTTCAGGGATTACGTAATTACATATGCAAGTAAACAATGTGTTTATGATTTCGGTTTACAATCAGTAACCAGAGACAAAACTATTATAATGATTATTGGTTGTTTATTGATTGGCTACATATTTGTATACTGAGGTATGTGACGTTCAAGATCATATGCATATATTTACCCGTAGTCACTACATAATCATATATTATTTACCTTCATCTAATTTTTTGGTCTTTAATTGGACAAAAAGTCAGTATACTGAGTGTTTTAATTGTAAAATGAATGGAAAAAATGTGTTTTATGTTCTGGTTACTAAGTATATATATATATATATATTGGTTACTGTCTAATATTGATTTGGTTACTATATAATGTTAATTTGGTTGCTGTATAATATTAATGTGTTTTCTACTAATGATTTTTATATTGATGATTACTTAATTACTAGATATATTAGATACCTTCATACAATTGTTCGGCCTTTAATTGGTCACAAAGTCATTATACTGAGTGTTTAGATTGTAAGTTGAATGGAAAAATGTGTTTTATGTTCTGGTTACTAAGTATAAATGTGAGATCCCAAATTTTATGAAATAAAAATATTCAATTTTCTTATAATTATTATTCTATTTAGTAAATGGTTAAATTGATAAAAGGTTAAAGTTAAGGGTGATATTTGAAATTTTTTCAAAGTAAGCAAGTTGTCATAAAATAATCGGTGATAAAAGTACATTAATACGTGTGGTTGCATAGTAGCACACAATATTGTACAATATTTTTGATTATTGATGCTTACGTGAGAAGTCACTCAGTTTTATTCAATTATTGTCACAATATTTTATATTATTAAATCAATAATTGAGACGACAAAGTTATTCATATTATTATTTGCATTATTGACAATGTCTAGAAAGTTCTATCGAGAAAAAGGGTTTGGTCACCTAATTGCGCGCCAATAGGGAGAAATCCTTATCGGAAAGCCCCCTCTTTCCTGAGAATGATCTGATTGTTAAATATTGTGAGTTATAATATTAATGATGAATGTTATTAAAAATCAAATTTGAGTTCGGAGTTGAATTTGGAGACGTGAACGTGATATTTGAGTCCGGGACGATGAAATTAGTAAAAATAGACTATAAACACAAAAATTGTCGGGGTTGACTTTTTGGTTAAAAAGTCAGTAGTTGACTTTTTCAAAAAAAAGTCAAACTTCAAAAATTTTAAAAATGAAATTGTTGATAAAAATATTTGCATTGTGTTGGAATTATTAGTGTTAGTAGAAATCGTCATTTATTTCGATAATAATTGATTTCTAGAGGTTCAATTGACCAATCGAATAATTAATCGGATAAATGAGCAATTAATTGCTATTAGTTCACATGCATATAACTATTTGTTCACATGAATGGAGCTATTGATTCACATGATGTACTATTAGGGGAGGTGGTGCAAGTTTGATAATAATTGTAGGATTAAATTAAAAATAGAAAAAAAGATGAAGGTACTATACTATAATAATTTGAGCCCCAAAACGTGCAATTATTGAAACTATATTTTCCTATAAATAGAAGCTCATTCTTCTTTCATTCTCACCAATTCACTAACACTCATAAGAGCAACTATAGATAGAGAAACTATAGAGAGGAAGAAGAATAGTATTCTGCTACTTCACTATTGTAGTATTCAGTCTTCTACTAAGGTAAAAGATATTATTTATTTTTTATTCGTAAAGGTTATTATTTCTTACTATTTACTCGGGGTATTATTTATGGGGTACTATTCACTCGGGTACTATTCACTCGAGATATTATTTACGGGGTACTATTTACTCGGGGTACTATTCACTTAGGGTATTATTTATGGGGTACTATTCACTCGGGGTATTATTTACGGGGTACTATTTACTCGGGGTATTATTTATGGAGTACTATTCACTCGGAGTATTATTTACGGGGTACTATTTACTCGGGTATTATTCACTCGGGGGTACTATTCACAAAATACTATTCAAAAAGTACTATTCATGGGATACTATTCACGAAGTACTATTCACAGAGTACTATTCATAAAGTACTATTCATGGGGTACTATTCACAAAGTACTATTCACGATAAAAAATTGATTATTTTCTATCCAAATTATTTTTGATACGTGAATATTATTCTTGAATTTTACTCCTCAATTGGTGATCATGTTGACAAATTAGATATTCTTGAACTCTGGATAAATTGAATTATAAATATTTAATATTTATCCTTTATCTCACTTGATTGATTCTTTATATCATTGTCATGATCCTCATGCTTATATTGCGTTGAAAGTCATCTTTGGCCCGTAGTACATAGATGGACTGTTGGTTATTGGTTTTACAGTTGTATGTCTTTGGTCTGTAGTGCAAAGAAGAACTGTTGATTGATATCTTTGGTCATAGTGCAAAGATGAACTGTTTATTGATAGCTTTGGCCCGTAGTGCAAAGATGAACATGTGTATGACATGATCATGACCACTGGTGATACTAATGAATATCCTTGGCCGTAGTGCATTGATAATTCGATGATGTGATTGACATGATTATGACTATTAGTTAACAGTTGAATGTCTTTGGCCGTAGTGCACTAACAGGCAAATCAAATCAATATTAGACAGTTGACCAATATATTGGTTACTGTCTAATATTGATTTGGTTACTGTCTAATGTCTTTGGTTACTAAATATATATATATATATATATATATATATATATATATATATATACTTAGTAACCAATATATATATATACCGCTTAATATTACTTAGTAACCAATATATATATCATGCTCTACTTGACTCTTCTAATGGATTGCTTGTTCCGCTGCAGTTAAACTTATTTTCTATTGTATTTTATCAGTTGTTATACTGTTGAAGGCTAACGATAATTTATTTTGCATTATCTTAGTCATAATATTTCTTACTGGGCTAGTTGAGCTCACCCTTTTCTTTAATTGTTCTCTTTAGGAAATAAGAATATAGCTGGGACTAATCGGGGAATGGATTGATGGTGTGACGCCCCCAAAATAGGTCCACACGACCCATTCTGAGTCGCCAGATATCACACTATAAAAATCATTTACAAACTTCATTTATATAATCATTGAATCGTCAGTGTATGAGAATCGACCACAATTAAACTGTGAGTTTTAATACAAATGTATGTAACTCTCATGGTTCCTCAACCACAACCTTACAATGGTACTTTACATAAAAGTACAGTCAAAAACTGTTTTAGAAATTAAAATCTTTGGGAAGTGCTCAAGAAAAACTTCATACATGGGAGGCCATGCGTCAAGGTTATGATAGATATCATATGTCCACAGAATTATCCTTGGTTAACCCAATAGAACCCAAAGAAAAACGAGAAGATTACTATCATGTTCTTTCCAATGGTGAGTCTTCTCTTGACATATAACTATCTCCACTATCTGCAATTGAAAATTATATTTCAACCAAACTCCAAGATCATATAGGTAGTACTAGTAGATATACTCAGCAAGTGTATGTGCACAACCCTGTCTTATGATAACACGAGGTTGTATGTCATTAGACATCTTGTATGATAGTGGCAAAACACCCTTCCAAAGTTGGGTTCACCTCACCCTATTCGGTTCACCAAAATTAAATATCAAATGCCGTATACAATACGACACACTTATCTAAAGTTCTCAATAAAATTATTTTCATACTATTTAAGGGAACCTCAACGACTATAGACCTCCGCTCTATTCTCCTGTTACCTCGCTCGACCCAAATTTACACTCTTATTACCTGAAAGGAATTGTGAAGCAAAAAGGGTGAGCACAACTAGCCCAATAAAGAATATCATGACTAAAGATAATTTACATCATCAATAGCCTTTATCAGTAATAAATCAGAGATTTAGAACATATGGTAGATGTTAAAACTTTTCAACCATAGTTGCAGCGGAACGAGCAATTTATTAGAAGAGTCAAATAGACCATCAGATCTATTATCTTCTCCATGTTAAAAGTCCACCAATAATGTTTTATCCTTGTAACATCAATCAACAATTCCTTCGCCCACAATCATATGAATAACTCATAATCATAATTGTGATTCTAAATTCCTCTTCGCACCTGTGACGCGAGATAATTTTCATCACCTATCTTCACCAAAACATCAAAAATCATGGTTATTCCAAATCACAATTCCTCGCTTTCATAATCATACTAATAAATTCATCTTTGCACTACTACTAAAGATATTAATTAACAATTCATCTTTGCACTACAGGCAAAGACATACAATTGTATTTTAGAAGAGTCAAGTAGAGCATGATATCTACTATCTTTTACGAATTAAAAGTGTATAATCAATATTTTATCATTTGAGACTCGACAATAAATAATCCACATCATCGAATCATCCATGCACTACTGGCCAAGGATATTCATGTAATCATCAATGGTCATGATTATACCGAATAATCCACTCGTTATAATCATACCAATAACATCCCATCAATGCACTACGGGCCAATGAGGACTTTTACCACATCATCTATAACATTACGGGTCATGATTATACCGAATGATCCCTGGTCATAATCATACCAATAAACAGTTTATCTATGCACATAAGCCATAGATACTCATCAATCAATAGTTCATCTTTGCACGTAAGCCAAAGATATACAACTGTAAAACCAATAATCAACAGTTCATCTTTGCATGTAAGCCAAAGATATACAACTGTAAAACCAATAATCAACAGTCCATCTTTGCACGTAAGCCAAAGATGATTTTCATCATCATATAAGCATGAGAATGATGACAATAATATAAGAATTAATCAAACGAAATCAAGGATAAATATTAAACTTTAAATTTATCCAGTATTTAAAAATATCCAAATTGTCAACATGATACTGCTTTGTGGAGTAAAATTCAAGAATAATATTCATGTACCAAAAATAATTTGGACAGAAAAAAATATATTTTTAGGGTAACTAGTACCTTGCAATAGTACCCTATGAATAGTACCTCGTGAATAGTAACTCGTGAATAATACTTTAACACGAAAAAGTGCCCCGAATACCCGAGTTAATAATACTAGAGTGAATAGTAATCGAATGAATAAGTAACTTTCAGAATAGTAACTCGTAAAAAAAAATACCAAAGAAAATGATATTCCATGATTTAGCAGTAAAAGAAATGATATCTTATACGAGTATAATAGATTATCTGAAATCGCAAAATGGATTTTCACCACATGCAGAATCCATGTAGATGCATCATTTCCACAATTTAATAAAGAATGAATACAAAGGATCTTTCACCATGCATGCGCGAGTCCACACGCATACGTGTTATTCCAAAAGAATAATAAGGAATGGAATAACAAAAGAATTCACCGAGCATGCGATAGACCGCATGCATGTGTTATTCCAACAAAATAATAAAGAATGGAACCGTAATGCGTAATCCGCACCGCATGCATGTGATATTCCAATGTATAATAAAGAATGGAACCAGTCATGCATAATCTCCACGCATGTGATATTCCAACGTAATAATAAAGAATCGGAACCAGTCATGCGTAATCCGCATGCATGTGATATTCCAAATGAATAATAAAGAATGGAATAACAATAGAATTCACCGGCATGCGATAGAATCCCGAGATGCAAAGTTATTCTAATGTAATAATAAAGAATGGAATAATAGAAGAATTTCCCCATGTATGCGGTACTTCGCATAGACATGTTATTCCAACATAATAATAAAGAATGGAATAACAGCTCTTACGAGTATTGAAAGAAAATAATTTTCTTCATGAATACGAAAGAATAATACCCCTTACTATAATAATATTATCCCTTACCTCAAAAGAAGACTGGGTACTGGAATATTGAGGTAGCAGACTTCTCTTCTTCTTTCTCTCTATAATTTCTCTCTATAATAATTGCTCTATAGCTTTAGTGAATTAGTAAAAAATAATGAAAGAATGAGCTTCTATTTATAGGAAAATATAGTTTTGATAATTGCACGTTTTGGGGCTTGAAATATTACAATATAATACCTTCCTCTTTTCCTTCATTTTTAATTTAGTCTTGCAAGTATTATCAAACTTGCACCATCTTCCCTAATAGTAAATCATGTGAATCAATAGTTCTAGACATGTGAAAATATGAATTACAGTATAGTACCTCCATCTACACCTCCATATTTAACTTAGTCATGCAAGTATTATCAATCTTGCACCAACTCCCCTAATAGTAAATGAATGTGAATCAATAGTACACACATGTGAACAAATAGTTATAATCATGTGAATCAATAGCAATCAATTGCTCATTTATCCGGTTAATTTCCCGATTAGTCAATATAACCTCCAGACATCAATTATTATCGAAATAAATGTCTATTTTCACTAACACTAATAATTCCAACACAATGGAACTATCAATTTCATCTTTAATCAACATGAACTTATTCATCATTAATATTATCATTCACAATATTTAACAACCGTGTCGCTCCTGTGAAAGAGGGCTTTTCCGATAAGGATTTCTCCTTATTGGCGCATGAATTAGGTGACCGAAACCTCTCCTCGATGTAACTTCTAGACATTGTCAATATTGTAATTTAATAATATGAATAACTTTGTCGTCTCAATTTTGATTTAATAATATATCATTTTATGCCAGATGATACTGTGACAATAATTGAATCAATAATATGAGAGATATGATGCAGCAATTACTGTAGCAATAATTGAGTATAACTGAGTGACTTCTTATGTAAGCATCAATAATCAATACCGTGTGCTACTATGCAACCACGCGTATTATTGTACTTTTACTACCGGGTAGTTCAACAGTTTTAACGGTAACACTTTCGCCTTTATTTTTATAAAAAGATAATTTTGTCATTTTCTAACTACGACAATACTTCCATTGGGGGGTCCACCAATGATTATGCCGTCGAACGAATATTCTCTGTGAAAATGAATATTCCCCGACCAATCGAATATTCCCCGACACAACGAATAACAACTTGCTTACTTTGTAAAATTTTTAAATATCACCCTTAACTTTAACCTTTTCTCAATTTAACCATTTACTAAATAACATAATAATTATAAGAAAATTGAATACTTTCATTTCATAAATTTTGGGGTCTTACAATCTCCCCTCCTTATGAAATTTTGCCCTCGAAATTTATGTACCTGGTAGTTCAAAGAGATGAGAATACCTTGCTTTCTTTTTGGGTTGTACCTTCCTAGTTATTTCCTCTGTATCATGATTTTCCCATTCCTCATCTCCTGTATTTCAGATATCATTCTAGATTATATCTTCAAAATAAAGGTTGATTAATATATCACAATTTGTCAACTTATCAAGTAAACAATTTTAGCTTAGGTAAGTCACACACTAGCGAAATAAATAACTCGTCTCTCCCCTCCTAGTTCTAGACTCTTATCTCCACCAGCGACCATATCCCTAAGTTCTGATACCATTTGTGACGCCCCCAAAATAGGTCCATACGACCCATTCTGAGTCGCCAGATATCACACTATAAAAATCATTTACAAACTTCATTTATACAATCTGTTGACACGTAAATGCATTATCGACCACAATTAAACTGTGAGTTTTAATACAAATGTATGTAACTCTCATGGTTCCTCGACCACAACCTTATAATGGTACTTTACATAAAAGTACAGTCAAAAACTGTTTTAGAAATTAAAATCTTTGGAAAGTGCTCAAGGAAACCTTCGTACATGGGAAGGCCACGCGTCAAGGTTATGATAGATATCATGTGTCCACAGAATTATCCTTGGTTGACCCAATAGACCCCAATGAAAAACGAGAAGATTACTATCATGTTCTTTTCAATGGTGAGTCTTCTCTTGACATATAACTATCTCCACTCTCTGCAATTGAAAATTATATTTCAACCAAACTCCAAGATCATATAGGTAGTGCTCGTAGATATACTCAGCAAGTGGATGTGCACAACCCTATCTTATGATAACACGAGGTTGTATGTCATTAGACATCTTGTATGATAGTGGCAAAACACCCTTCCAAAGTTGGGTTCACCTCACCCTATTCGGTTCACCAAAATTAAATATCAAATGACGTATACAATACGACACACTTATCTAAAGTTCTCAATAAAATTATTTCTATATTATTTAAGGAGAACCTCAATTGCTATAGACCACCGTTCTATTCTCCTGTTACCCCCGCTCGACCCAGCTACACTCTTATTACCTGAAAGTAATTATGAAGCAAAAAGGGTGAGCACAACTAGCCCAGTAAAGAATATCATGACTAAAGATAATTTACATCATCAATAGCCTTTATCAGTAATAAATCAGAGATTTAGAACATATGGTAGATGTTAAAATTTTTCAACTATAGTTGCAGCGGAATGAGCAATCCATTAGAAGAGTCAAATAGACCATCAGATCTATTATCTTCTCCATGTTAAAAGTCCACCAATAATGTTTTATCCCTGTAACATCAATAAACAATTCCTGTCCACAATCATATGAATAACTCATAATCATAATTGTGATTCTAAATTCTTCTTCACACCGGGATTTAAGATAATTTTCATCACCTATCTTCACCAAACATCAAAAATCATGGTTATACCAAATCACAATTCCTCGCTTTCATAATCATACTAATAAATTCATCTTTGCACTACTGACCAAAGATATTCATTAACAATTCATCTTTGCACTACGGCAAAGACATACAACTCAGATTTTTAGAAGAGTCAAGTAGAGAATGATATCTACTATCTTTTACGAATTAAAAGTGTATAATCAATATTTTATCGCTGAGACTCAAATTAATAAATAATCCACATCATCGAATCATCCATGCACTATGGCCAAGGATATTCATGTAATCATCAATGGTCATGATTATACCGAATAATCCCTGGTTATAATCATACCAATAACTGTCCATCAATGCACTACGGGCCAATGAGGACTTTTACCACATCATCTATAACATTAAGGGTCATGATTATACCGAATGATCCCTGGTCATAATCATACCAATAAACAGTTTATCTATGCACATAAGCCAAAGATACTCATCAATCAATAGTTCATCTTTGCACGTAAGCCAAAGATATACAATCAGAAAACCAATAATCAATACCCATCTTTGCACGTAAGCCAAAAAGAAATACAACTGTAAAACCAATAATCAACAGTCCATCTTTGCACCTAAGCCAAAGTTATACAACTATAAAACCAATAATCAACAGTCCATCTTTGCACGTAAGACAAAGATGACTTTTCTCATAATATAAGCATGAGGATGATGACAATGATATAAGCATTAATCAAACGAAATCAAGGATAAATATGAAAGACTTTAAATTTATCCAGTGTTTAAAAATATCCAAATTGTCAACATGATACTACTTTGTGGAGTAAAAATTCAAGAATAATATTCATGTACAAAAAATAATTTGGACAGAAAAGAAATATATTTTTAGGATAAATAGTACCCCGCAATAGTACCCTATGAATAGTACTTCGGGAATAGTACTTCGTGAATAGTATCCCGGCATAAAAAGTACCCCAAATACCCGAGTGAATAACATTCGGGTGAATAGTTATTTGGGTGAATAGTAACCCGTGAATAGTAACTCATGAATAGTACTTCGACACGAAAAGTGCCTCAAATACCCGAGTGAATAATACTAGAGTGAATAGTAACTGGGTGAATAGTAACCCATGAATAGTAACTCGTAAAAAAAATTCCAAAGAAAATGATATTCCATGACGAGTACAAAAGAAATGATATCTCATACGAGTATAATAGATTATACGAAACTGCAAATGGATTTTCACCCGCCATGCAATAATCCACGTAGACAGATCATTTCCACAATTTAATAAAGAATGAATATGAAGAGTCTTTCACCATGCATGCGGTAGTCCACACAGAGGTTATTCCAACAGAATAATAAAGAATGGAATAAAAAAAGAATTCACCAAGCATGCGATAGATCGCACAGACAGGTTATTCTAATAGAATAATAAAGAATGGAACCAGGTCATGCGTAATCCGCACAGACAGGATATTCCAACAGAATAATAAAGAAGGGAATCCGGTCATGCGTAATCCACACGCATGTGATATTTCAATGTAATAATAAAGAATGAAATAACAACAGTAATTCACCGTGCATGCGATAGACTACAGCAGATGCATGTTATTCCAATGTAATAATAAAGAATGGAATAACAGAAGAATTTCACCATGTATGCGGTACTTCGCATAGATAGGTTATTCCAACATAATAATAAAGAATGGAATAACATCTCTTACGAGTATTGAAAGAAAATAATTCTCTTCATGAATACGAAAGAATAATATCCCTTACTATAATAATAATATCCCTTACCTCAAAAGAAGACTGGATACTGGAATAGTGAGGTAGCAGACTTCTCTTCTTCTTTCTCTCTATAATTTCTCTCTATAATAATTGCTCTATAGCTTTAGTGAATTGGTGAAAAATAATGAAAGAATGAGCTTTTATTTATAGGAAAATATAGTTTCGATAATTGCACGTTTTGGGGCTTGAAATATTATAGTATAATACCTTTCTCTTTTCCTTCATTTTTAATTTAGTCTTGCAAGTATTATCAAAATTGCATCATCTCCCCTAATAGTAAATCATGTGAATCAATAGTAAATCATGTGAATCAATAGTTCTAGACATGTGAAAATACGAATTACAGTATAATACCTCCATCTATACCTCTATTTTTAACTTAGTCATGCAAGTATTATCAATCTTACACCAACTCCCCTAATAATAAATTAATGTGAATCAATAGTACACACATGTGAACAAATAGTTATAATCATGTGAATCAATAGCAATTAATTTCTCATTTATCTGGTTAATTACCCGATTGGTCAATATAACCTCAAGACATCAATTATTATCGAAATAAATGTCGATTTCCACTAACACTAATAATTCCAACACAATGGAACTATCAATACACGAACTTATTCATCATTAATATTATAATTCACAATATTTATCAACTAGGTCGTTCCCAAGAAAGAGGGGGCTTTCCGATAAGGATTTCTCCTTATTGACGTGCAATTAGGTGACCAAACCTCTCCTTGACAGAACTTCTAGACATTTTCAATATTGAAATTTAATAATATGAATAACTTTGTCGTCTCAATTATTGATTTAATAATATATCATATTATGCAGATGATACTGTGACAATAATTGAATCAATAATATGAGAGATATGATGCAATAATTACTGTAGCAATAATTGAGTATAACTGAGTGACTTCTTACGTAAGCATCAATAATCAATACCGCAGCTACTATGCAACCACGCCGTATTAATGTACTTTTACTACCGGGTAGTTCAACAGTTTTAATTCGGTATCACTTTCGCCGTATTTTTATAAAAGATAATTACGCTGCTTTTCTAACTACGACAATACTTCCGCTTGGGGGTCTACCATTGATTATGCCATTCGAATCGAATATTCTCTCGTGAAAATGAATATTCCCCACCAATCGAATATTCCCCGACACAACGAATAACAACTTGCTTACTTTGTAAAATTTTCAAATATCACCCTTAACTTTAACCCTTTTTCAATTTAACCATTTACTAAATAACATAATAATTATAAGAAAATTGAATACTTTCATTTCATAAAATTCGGGGTCTTACAGATGGTCCAGATTATTGTTGTAGTAGTCCTCACTATTATGTGAAATAGTGTGATAATAATTGTAATGAGGATTGAATTTGAGTTTGGAAATTGTCTAGAAGACAATATTCGTGTTAAAACTCTCGGCTATGTTTTATCGTATTTTACACGGCAGTTATATAATTAAGTTTGTAGTTGTATTCTGTACCATGTATTTGGTGACCCAAGATGGGTGATGTATACCTGTTTTGAGGGCGTCACATTTGGTATCAAAGCTTAGGGATATGATCCCTGGCTGAGATGTGAGACTAGAACTAGGAGGGGAGAGACAGATTAATCCTTCGCTAGTATGACCTACCTAAGCTTATGTGTTATTTAATTGGTCGGTCAGAATATAGAGATAATATGTGGCATGTCAATTAACCTTTGTTTTGAAGATGTATTCTAGAATGATATCTGAAATACAGGAGATGAGCAATGAAAAAATCATGATACAGAGGAAATAACCAGGAAAGTATAATTCGAATAGAAAGCAAGGTATTCTCATCTCTTCGAACTACCATGTAGGTAAATTTCGAGGGCAAAATTTTATAAGGAGGGGAGATTGTGAGATCCCGAATTTTATAAAATGAAAGTATTCAATTTTCTTATAATTATTATTCTATTTAGTAAATGGTTAAATTGGTTAAAGATTAAAGTTAAAGGTGATATTTGAAATTTTTTCAAAGTAAGCAAATTGTCATAAAATAATCGGTGATAAAAGTACAGTAATACGCATGGTTGCATAGTATCACACGGTATTGTACAATATTTTTGATTATTGATTCTTACATGATAAGTCACTCAGTTTTATTCAATTATTGTCACAATATTTTATATTATTAAATTAATAATTGAGACGAAAAAGTTATTCATATTATTATTTGCATTATTGACAATGTTTAGAAAGTTCTGTCGAGGAAAGGGGTTTGGTCACCTAATTACGCAGTAATAGGGAGAAATTGTGACGCCCCCAAAATAGGTATATATCACCTATTCTTAGTCGCCAAATACATGGTACAAAAATACAAATACAACTTAATAATACAACTGTCGTGTAAAATACGACAAAACATAAACTGAGAGTTTTAATAAGAATATTATCATCTAGACAATATCCACACTCAATGGAGTCCTCATTACATTTATTGTCACACTATTTAACAGAATAGTGAGGACTACTAATGCTATCATCTGGACCGTCACTCCGTTCCCTGACTCATCCCAGTTATATTCTCATTTCCTGAATATATAAAACTGCAAATGGATTTTTGCCCGCCATGCGGTAATCCACGTAGAGAAATCATTTCCATAATTTAATAAGGAATGAATACAAAGGATCATTCACCATGCATGTGGTAATCCACATAGACAGGTTATTCCAACAAAATAATAAAGAATGAAATAACAGAAGGATTCACCATGCGTGCGATATAGATCAGCATGCATGGGTTATTCCCAATGAATAATAAAGAATGGAACTGTGTCATGCGTAAACGCATGCATGTGATATTCCGACAAAATAATAAATAATGGAACCAGGTCATGTGTAAACGCACAGACAGGATATTCCGACAGAAGGAACCAGGTCAAGCAAAATTCGCACCGACAGGATATTCCAACAGAATAATAAAGAATGGAATAACAATAGAATTTCACCATGTATGCGATTGCAGACATATAAAGTTATTCCAAAGAATAATAAAGAATGGAATAACAACATAATTTCACAATGTATGCGGTACTTCGCATAGACAGGTTATTCCAGCAGAATAATAAAGAATGGAATAAAAACAGAATTCCACCATGTATACGGTAGTCCGCGTATACATGTTATTCCAACAGAATAATAAGGAATTGAATAACAATAGCTCTCTTCATGAATACGAAAGAAATAATACCCCTTACCTTAGAAGAAACTGGATATTAGAAAAGTGAGGTAGCAGACTTCTCTTCTTCTTTCTCTTTATAATTTCTCTCTCTAGAGTTTCAGTGAATTTGTAAGATATAATTAAGGAATGAGCTTCTATTTATAGAAGAACTGAAAGTAGCTCTTGGTCTTAACGAAGGGTCAAAATGACTCTTGATAATATTGTAGAGACAACTACTATTTGTGAAGGGCAATTAACTATTGGAACACCGAAGAGACAAGTAACTCTTGGAAAAATGAAGGGACAAATAACTCTAGGAAAACTGAAGGGACAAGTGACTCTTGGAAAACTGAAGGGACAAATGACTCTTGGAAAACTGAAGGGACAAATAACTCTTGGAAAACTGAAAGGACAAGTTATTATTAAAACTTTAAACCAACGATCCATATTGATTTACTATTATAATTTCAACCAACGGTCTGAAAAATTAGCACATCTCCTCATGGAATAATATTGTACCCAAAAATGATTTGGACCGAAAAGAAATATATTTTTTGGATGAATAGTACCCCGTTAATAGTACTTTGGGAATAGTACTCCGTGAATAGTACCCCAACACAAAAAGTGTCCCAAATACCCGAGTGAATAATACTAGAGTGAATAGTAATTGGGTGAATAGTAACTCGTGAATAGTAACTCGTGAATAGTACTCGTACACAAAAAGTGCCCCGAATACCCGATTGAATAATATATCCTCCAGACATCAATTATTATCGAAATAAAAGTCGATTTCCACTAACACAAATAATTTTAACACAATGGAACTATCAAATTTCATCTTTAATCAACACGAACTTATTCATCATTAATATTATAATTCACAATATTTAACAACCAGGTCGTTCCCAGGAAAGAGGGGGCTTTCCAATAAGGATTTCTCCTTATTGGCGCGTAATTAGTTGACCAAACCTCTCCTTGATAGAACTTCTAGACATTGTAAATATTGCAATTTAATAATATGAGCAACTTTGTCGTCTCAATTATTGATTTAATAATATATCATATTATACAGATGATACTGTGACAATAATTAAATCAATAATATGAGAGATATTGTGCAGCAATTACTGTAGCAATAATTGAGTATAACTGAGTGACTTCTTACGTAAGCATCAATAACCAATACCGTGTGCTACTATGCAACCACGCCAGACATTCATCGTTTCTTTACTAAGGGTAGTTCAACAGTTTTAACGGTAACACTTCCGCCATTATTTTTATTAAACGATAATTCTGTCATTTTCTTACTACGACAATACTTCCATTGTGGGGTTCACCAATGATTGTGCTGTCGTACGAATATTCCCTGTTAAAACAAATATTCCCCGACTAATCGAATATTATATAACCACTTGCTTACTTTGCAAAATTTTTAAATATTACCCACAACTATAACATTATATTATATTCACACCATAATATTCAAAATATATTTCGAGAGGAATTAATCTTTATTCATAAAAGTTGGGGTCTTACAACCACCCTTCTTATGAAATTTTGTCCTCGAAATGAGGGTGCGTACCTGGTATATCGAAGAGGTGAGGATATCTTGACTTTATCTCAGATTCTAACTCCCAGGTCATTTCTTCCACATCGTGGTTTTTCCACAAAACTTTGACTTGAGGTATAACTTTGGAGCGTAGAATATGATCCTTCTTATCCAAGATTTTAACAGGTAACTCTTCATACATTAAATCTTCCTCTATCTTGTCTGGTTCTAATTCAATAATGTGGTTCGGGTCTTTCACATATTTACGTAACATAGATATGTGGAAAACGTTATGAACATGAGATATACTTGGCGGTAAGGCAAGTCTATAGGCCACAGTTCCTACTCGATCGAGGATTTTAAATGGGCCAATTAAATCGAGGGTTAAGTTTTTCTCTCTTCATTGATTCTTGCTTCTAGAATAACGCCCTCTTGAACCTTCTTCTTCACATTCATCAGCTCTGAGTATGTAGCTTGCACGACTTTAACTTTATCGATTAAAGTCGATTCTACTCGTATATTTGTTATCTTCACGTGGGTCCCTAGAGTCTTTAACTCTATCTTCATCATTTGTAAGTTATACGAAATAGGTTTTTGTGTTAACAACATCGCACTCGTAAATGCATACGATCTTCTACTCAACGCGTCAGCTACCACGTTCGCTCTTCCACGATGATATTGAATGGTATGATCGTAATCTTCAACAGCTTGAGCCAACATCTTTGGCGCATTATACGTTCGTTTTGGTTGAAGAAATATTTAAGGGTTTTTAGAATTGGGTTTTGTACTGGGGTCAATACAAAATTCGATTTCACGCTCTGGTAGTAGGCCAGGAAGTCTTCAAGAATACGTTAGGAAATTTATTAACAATAGAAATATCATTCAAAACTGTGACACTCATCTAAGACTTGGATAACACGTCACATTGATATCTATTAACTTGCCACCGTTATTCACGATGTCCCCTACAAATATTCTAGCTTCGGTGCGTTACACACAAGGAAGTCAACAACGAAAGGATCAGGGCTTTTTACTTATGGCTTGATATGACAATGATTGACTTTAGTGGTTTGGTTGCTTGAATTCGTATAACAGGTTGGTTAGGAATATGAAAGCTAACAACCTTACGAAAAGCATGATGAGTAGTTAACTAATCGATTCCTAAAATCACACCAAAGGTAAGTATTTTCAACGAGATAAGATCGACAGGTAACGTGAAAGTGTCGATTTGAATCAAACAAGACTTATAAGCAGTGGATGTAACGAAAGTTTCTCCTAACAAAGTTTCAATCGATAAGTCAAAGTCTAACTTCTCTAGAGTTAAATTTAAACATTGAGCGCAAACAAGAGAGATAAAATAATGGGTAGAACCGGTATCTAATAAGGTATAGACTTCGCCAGAATTTATAATCAACTAACCCGTGCTAACTTTGTTCGGGTTACTCACTTTTTGAGAAGTCGCGAAAAAACGCTCTTCCTGAAACCACCGACTTTGTTTTGTCCGTATCCGCCTTTGGTGCCACCGTCCCAACTGGACTTGACTTTGGTGCACGAAAAAATCGGGCTAGGTGACCTTCTTTTCCACAATTATAACATGCTTTGGACTGCATCATGCAGTTTGGACTGATATGTCCCTCCCCTCCGCATTTGTAACATACGACCGACGGTTGTTCTCCTTCCTTAACAATAGGTGCTGGTGCTGACATCTTTCCATCATTGTTGAATCTCCTCTTCTTGAAATTTTCACTCCTATTATCTTGGCCATGATTACCACCGAAGTGGTTACCATTCTTGGCATGATAATTTCCCCCATGATGGTTATCATTGTTCCGATGGCCGTTGCCACCGGTACGATTATTATCATTGCCTTTTGGTTGGGCTGGTTCATTATCGCGCTCCAATAACTGAGCCCTATTCACTACATCTAAATACAAACACAATTTTTGAGAAATGAGGTATTGACATATATCGGGTTTCAAACCTCTTAGAAACATTCGCGTCATTCGCTCCTCATTATCGACCAAATGGGATGCAAACCGGGATAACTCCGCAAATTTAGCCTCGTATTGTGACACGGTCATATTTCTTTGCTCCAACTTGATAAACTCCACCTCCTTCATGTGACGAATACTTTCAGGAAAGTACTTGTCGTTGAACAGCTCTTGGAACTTCTCCCAAGACATCTTGAGTCGTCGGGTTTGGAGTGCGTTTCTGATTTCCACCAAGAATCGCTTCTTCACGCAACATAAAGGTGGTGAAGGGAACCTTTTGCTCCTTTGAGCATCCCAAGATATCAAATATCTTGGTGATCTTTTTTAACCACGTCTCTGCCTTAAGTGGTTCTGGCTTTCCCAAAAACTCCGATGGTCCCAGCTCCTTGAACTGCTTAGCGGTGACCGACCATGGGTTGCCATTATTTCCACCTATATTTTGAACAGGAGTCTTTCTTACCTGATGTTACATGAATTGCATAAGGCCTCTGAACATCCCATCGTTCATTATTTGATTAGTGTTGTTATTTACCTCAGGATTATTGTCTTCCTGTTGCACATTATCCCGGGTATTGATCGTTGGGGACTCAACGGTCTCATGTACTTCATTTTGATCTCAACATTTTCAGATGCCATTTTCAAACAATGTCACAAAACAAGGGTTAATTAACATATCACATATTATCCCTATACTCTGACCGACCAATTAAATACCAAATAAACTTAGGTAGGTCATACTAGCGAAGGAATTCCCCGTCTCTTCCCTTCTAGTTCTTGTCTCACATCTCAGCCAGGGATCATATCCCTAAGCTTTGATACCAACTGTGACGCCTCCAAAATAGGTATACATCACCTATTCTGATTCGCCAAATACTTGGTACAAAAATACAAATACAACTTAATAATACAACTGTCGTGTAAAATACGACAAAACATAAACTGAGAGTTTTAATAAGAATATTATCATCTAGACAATATCCACACTCAATGGAGTCCTCATTACATTTATTGTCACACTATTTAATGTAATAGTGAGGACTACTAATGTTATCATCTCGACCGTCACTCCGCTCCCCGACTCGTCCCAATTTATATTCTCATTTCAAGAAGAAATAAAGAAAGAAAGGGTGAGCTCAACTAGCCCAAGAAAAAAATATTATGACTAAGATAATGCGAGAATAAATTATCATTAGTCTTCAACAATGTTAAACTGATAAAATACAATAGCCATCAAGTTTAACTGCAGCGGAATAAGCAATCCATTTGAAGAGTCAAGTAGAGCATGATATCTACTATCTTCTATTTTAAAATGTTTTCATCAATTTTTATTTCTGAGACTCAGCTTAATAAATAAACCACATCATCTAATCATCCCTGTACTACGGGCCAATGATATTCATTAAATCATCAATGGTCATGACTATACCGAACAATCCCTGGTCATAATCATACCAAAAATTGTCCATCAATGCATTACAGGACACTGAGGACTTTTACCATATCATTTATAACATTATAGGTCATGATTATACCGAATGATCCCTGGTCATAATCATACTAAGTCCATCTATGCACGTAAGCTAAAGATGACTTTTATTACAATATAAGCATGAGGATGATGACAATGACATAATAATTCAATAAAACAAGTTCAAGAATAAATTTTAAAGATTTATAAGTTAATTTATCTTGAAATCAATAACGTCCAAACTGTTAACATGATACTTCTTTGTGGGGTAAAATTCAATAATGCTCAGAAGAAGATTTCCATGAAAAGATACTGGATGAAGCGCAAATATCCAGGATATTCTACTAATTTCATGGAGTATAAAAGTCAAAACTTTAGCCAATTGAGTATAATAGAATATATGAAACTGCAAATGGATTTTTGCCCGCCATGCAGTAATCCATGTAGACAGATCATTTCCACAATTTAATAAGGAATGAATACAAATGATCATTCACCATGCATGTGGTAATCCACATAGACAGGTTATTCCAACAGAATAATAAAGAATGGAATAACAGAAGGATTCACCATGCGTGTGATAGACTGCACAGTAAAGTTATTCCCAACAGAATAAGAAAGAACGGAACTGGGTCATACGTAAACGTATAGACAAGATATTTTGACAAAATAATAAATAATGGAACCAGGTCATGTGTAAACGCATGCATGACGATATATTCGATAGAATAATAAATAACGAGAACGTGTCGAAGTAAAATTACAGACGAGTGATATTCCAACAGAATAATAAAGAATGGAATAACAATGAAATTTTACCATGTATTCTAGATTTGCCATGATAGACAAAGTTATTCCAAAGAATAATAAAGAATGGAATAACAACGAATTTCACCATGTATGCGGTATTGCATGAGAGGCAGTTATTCCAACATAATAATAAAGAATGGAATAACAGAAGAATTTCACCATGTATGCGGTACTTCGCATAAACATGTTATTCTAGAAGAATAATAAAGAATGGAATAACAACAGAATTTCACCATGTATACGGTAGTTCGCGTATACAGGTTATTCCAACAGAATAATAAGGAATGGAATAACAATAGCTCTCTTCATGAATACGAAAGAAATAATACCCCTTACCTTAGAAGAACCTGGATATTGGAAAAGTGAGGTAGCAGACTTCTCTTCTTCTTCTCTTTATAATTTCTCTCTCTAGAGTTTCAGTGAATTTGTAAGAAATAATGAAGGAATGAGCTTCTATTTATAGAAGAACTGAAAGTAGCTCTTGGTCTTAACGAAGGGTCAAAATGACTCTTGGTAATATTGAAGAGACAACTACTATTTGTGAATGGGAAATTAACTCTTGGAACACCGAAGAGACAAGTAACTCTTGGAAAACTGAAGGGACAAATAACTCTTGGAAAAGTGAAGGGACAAATGATTTGGAAAATTGAAGGGACAAATAACTCTTCGAAAACCGAAAGGACAAGTTACTATTAAAACTTTAAACCAACGATCCATATTGATTTACTATTATAATTTCAACCAACTATTCAAAAAATTAGACATCTCCTCATGGAATAATATTGTACCCAAAAATGATTTGGACCGAAAAGAAATATATTTTTCGGGTGAATAGTACCCTGTGAATAGTACTTTGGGAATAGTACTATTTCAATATTGCAATTTAATAATATGAATAACTTTGTCATCTCAATTATTGATTTAATAATATATCATATTATACAGATGATACTGTGACAATAATTGAATCAATAATATGAGAGATATGATGCAGCAATTACTGTAACAATAATTGAGTATAACTGAGTGACTTCTTACGTAAGCATCAATAACCAATACCGTGTGTAACTATACAACCACGCGTATTACTGTACTTTTACTACCGGGTAGTTCAAAAGTTTTAACGGTAACACTTCTACCATTTTTTTTATAAAAAGATAATTACATGCTTTTCTTACTACGATAATACTTCTTTGTTAGGGTTCCACTTAATGATTGTGCCGTCGTCTGAATATTTCCTGTTAAAACGAATATTCTCCGACCAATCGAATATTATATAACCACTTACTTACTTTGCAAAATTTTTAAATATTACCTACAACTATAACATTATATTATATTCACACCATAATATTCAAAATATATTTCGAGAGGAATTAATCTTTATTGATAAAAGTTGGGGTCTTACAGAAATCCTTATCGGAAATCCCCCACTTTCCTGGGAATGATCTGGTTGTTAAATATTGTGAGTTATAATATTAATGATGAATGTTATTAAAAATCAAATTTGATTTTGGAGTTGAATTTGGAGACGCGAATGTGATATTTGAGTCTGGGATGATGAAATTAGTAAAAATAGACTACAAACATAAAATTTATCGGGGTTGACTTTTTTTTAAAAAGTCAAACTTTGAAAATTTCAAAGATGAAATTATTGATAAAAATATTTCCATTGTGTTGGGATTATTAGTGTTAGTGGAAATCGTCATTTATTTCGATAATAATTGATTTCTAGAGGTTAAATTGACCAATCAGGTAATTAATCGGAGAAATGAGCAATTAATTGCTATTAGTTCACGTGCATATAACTATTTGTTCCTATGAATGGAACTATTGATTCACATGATGTACTATTAGGGGAGGTGGTGCAAGTTTGATAATACTTGTAGGACTAAATTAAAAATGGGAAAAAAGATGAAGGTACTATATCCAAATTAGTGATCATGAATTTTACTCCTTAATTAGTGATCATGTTAACAATTATTTTTGATACGTGAATATTATTCTTGAATTTTACTCCTCAATTAGTGATCATGTTGACAATTTAGATATTCTTGAACTCTAGATAAATTGAATTATAAATATTTAATATTTATTCTTTATCTCACTTGATTGATTCTTTATATCATTGTCATGATCCTCATGCTTATATTGCGTTGAAAGCCATCTTTGGCCCGTAGTGCATAGATGGACTGTTGGTTATTGGTTTTACAGTTGTATGTCTTTGGTCTGTAGTGCAAAGAAGAACTGTTGATTGATATCTTTGGTCGTAGTACAAAGATGAACTGTTGATTGATAGCTTTGGCCCGTAGTGCAAAGATGGACATGTGTATGACATGATCATAACCACTGGTGATACTAACGAATATCCTTGGCCATAGTGCATGGATAATTCAATGATGTGATTGACAGGATCATGACTATTAGTTAACAGTTGAATGTCTTTGGGCGTAGTTCACTGACAGGCAATTGATTGGTATGATCATAACCATTGGTGGAATATCTTTGGCCCGTAGTGCAAAGATAGACAACTGATTGGTATGATCATTGTTTTTACACTTGAATGTCTTTAGCCTTTGGGGTAAGGATATTAAGTGAACGTTCTATTAAGCCTTTGTGGCAAGGAGAAACTGTTGATTCACAATATTATAAACATGAATTATGAATTTAATTAAAATCTTTGGTGGTTCAGGTGAAGATAGGTGATGAAAGTTCTCTTTGTCTTGGGTATAATAAAGAACTATTAATAGGTATTACAGGGATAAAATTGATGATAAACTTTTAAATCATAGAAGATAGTAGATATCATGCTCTACTTGACTTTTCTAATGGATTGCTTGTTCCGCTGCAGTTAAATTTGTTGTCTATTGTATTTTATCAGTTTTTATACTGTTAAAGGCAAACGATAATTTATTTTGCATTATCTTAGTCATAATATTTCTTACTGGGCTAGTTGAGCTCACCCTTTTCTTTCATTGTTCTCTTTAGGAAATGAGAATATAGCTGGGACTAGTCGGGGAATGGATTGACGGTCCAGATTGTTGTTGTAGTAGTCCTCACTATTATGTGATAATAATTGTAATGAGGATTGAATTTGAGTTTGGATATTGTCTAGAAGACAATATTCGTGTTAAAACTCTCAGCTATGTTTTATCGTATTTTACACGGAAGTTGTATAATTAAGTTTGTAGTTGTATTCTGTACCATGTATTTGGTGACCCAAGATGGGTGATGTATACTTGTTTTGAGGGCGTCACAATATACATATTGGTTACTGTATAATTTTGATTCGATTAGTGTATAATGTTGATTTGGTTACTATATAATATTAATTTGTTTTATAACGATATGTTTTATATTGAAGGTTATTTATTAGCTACATTGGTTACCTTTATACAACTGTTAGTCTTTAATTGGTAACAAAGTCATTAATTACACTGAGTGATTTGATTATAAAATGCATAAAAAATTGTGTTTTATGTTCTGATTACTAAGTAAATATATATTGGTTATTGTTTAACCTTGATATGGTTACTGTATAATGTTGATTCATTTGTTAGACAATGGAGATGATTCTAGTTGTACTTTATTTCAATGGAACGTAGACTGACAGTAACCAATAAAACAAATTTGAAGTTACTGGCCTACTAGCTAGTTCCATTAACTAGTTCGTTCAAAGAAATGCAAAACTTGGTATGCAGTGCAATAAGGCTAGACAAAAATACAACAACCTTGTCAATCAAACTTCAGATTAGAAGAGACATTCCACCGATCACTATATCAGATGAATCAACCTTTAGATTCTTTATGGAAGTTAGTAGAAAATCTGATGAGCAAGTCAAGTTCCCACTGATTATAGAGAATGTATACAGTAGGGGATGCACAACAATCTTGCAGAACTTGATACTTGCGGATGCCCGGGGTGCCCCGGGCTCTGTGGGACCCGCCGTCTCGAAGTACATGCACGCATGCAACGCGTTGTTCGCTCGAACCTTCATAACTTTCAATTCGGGCATCCGATTAAGGCGTATAATACCTTTTCAGAATGTTGTTGTCGAGATCTACACAATGACATGGGATAAGAGGTTGTACAAAGTCGGGAAGATAGGGCTATGCCTAGATCTTCGGGTTTTCAAATTCCATCCGGTGTGCTGTCTTGTGTAGTAGTCACTCGGGATTTGAGCTATGGTTCTTGTAGGACACTTCTATGTAGAATGTAAGTTAAAATTTTGTTGAGATGACGCAATATGAGACCGAGGTGACAAAATGATGATTTTGCCCCTCACCGGGGTTATCTCCGGGGCTGATTTAACAGTCGTTGCTCAAGGTTATCTCTGAGATTGGGCAGCTGTGAGTACTGAAGGTCCTCAGGGTTGTCTCTGAGGTGTGCCTGACCTCCTGGGGTTGTCTCCGGGGTTAGAAATGAGTGTCATGGGGTTATCTCCGAGGTTGAAGCTTACTACAAAGGGTTAAAATGAGCTTTTCTGAGGTTATCTCCGGAACTGCAACTGCATTCCTCGGGGTTGTCTCCGAGGTTGAAGCTGAAACTCCCGGGGTTATCTCTGGGACTGGAACTGGGTATCTCAGGGTTGTCTCCGAGATGGCAAAACTGATAATTCCGGGGTTGTCTCCGAAACTATAACTGCATTCCTTGGGGTTGTCTCCGAGGTTGGAACTGAAACTCCCGGGGTTGTCTCCGGGATTGGACTGAGTATCTCGGGGTTGTCTCCGAGATGGCAAAGCAGATAATTCCGGGGTTGTCTCCGAAACTATAACTGTATTCCTCGGGGTTGTCTTCGAGGTTGGAATTGAATCTCCCGGGGTTGTCTCCGGGACTGAAAATGGTTGGTCCTCCAAGGTTATCTCTAAAAGACGATTCTGCCCTCCTGCATTGTTAGTAACAGGAATACAAAAAATTCGAGTGTTTACAGAAACTAACAAATAATAACATAGCAACCAAAACTCCACTTTGTGATCACATTAACAGTAACCAAAACATAATAAAATAGTAACCAGGTTATAATATAACAGTAACCACAATTTGATAGTAACCATAACATACCTTTTCCTGTTGTTTAGGCCAATCTTAAACCATTGATCAAATAATGCATCTTCGTATTTTGATGGCATGACCATGCATACTTTGGGGAATGCAAAAAGACCTGTACATATTTGAGTAGCTCCCACGACTATAAAAGATGAACCAGCAGATCCAAACTTTGTTGTATATGGAATCCTCAGAACGACACTCTTTACATGTTCACGAACCGGTCTACCACCGGATTTATGGGCTCTTCTCTCCATCTCAACACACTGAGCTATGTCCTGAGTGGTTAATACCATTTGATCAAGTGCCGACATGCTTTCTGTCTCGATTTTATATCCCTTTATCAATTGACAAAAAATGTAACAAATACAATTAGATTTTCAACCCAAACACATGCATGTAATTAATATATGCAATAACAATTCCAAACTATAATATAATGCAATAACCAACCCAACGTATGCAGGTAACTAGTATATGTAATAACCAATCCAAACAACAATATAGTAACCAATGTATGAAGTAACAGAAATAATATACTGTAGTAACATAAACTATAATGCAGTAACCAATATATGCAGGTAACTATTATCACCAAAAACCAATACAAACTGAACAGTAGCAGACTGACTATAATGAAGTAACTAACTCAACATATTCAGGTAACTAAATATTTTAAAAAACATTGACCTCATTAGGGGTAAAAACAAACAGCTCTTTCCCATATGATATAATAGTAACCAACACATAATATAATAGTATCTAAACATACTATAATAGTAACCAAAACATATTATAACAGTAACCAAACATAAACAACATGTAATCAAAACCAACATATGCAGTAACAAATCCAGCATATACAGGTAACTAATTTTTTAAAATAACACTAACCTCAACAACAACATAAGCAACAAGCTCTTTCCTAGCTGAATGGCTTAATATATCAAAAGATGGAATGTCATTATTCTTGACAACCTGTGAAAAATAAAAAACAACTAATTAATCATTAAAACAAAATACATATAACACATAAAAAAATAAACAAATATGTCTAACCTTGACATTATCTTCATCATCATTATTTTTTATTTCAAACTGGTTCGACAAATCCGAACCATGACCTGCATCATGGGACTCTTCATCATCTTCATCAATCTGAACCCCACCAAAATCACCAACATCAGCATCAACTTTTCCATGAAATTGTTTTGCTTCATTAGAACCTTTGACTACAACATCATCCTCAACAGACGTAACATCATCATCTAAATTATTAGCATTACCAGCATCATCATCCTCATCCAACTCATCATCATCATTATCATCAATTTCATTTCTCCCTTCACTAGAACTAGGGCGGCCACGTATCTGCTTTCTCAAAATCTTCTTTATGTCCCTGCAAATCTCAATATGAAAAACATGCAATTCATCTTTCAATTCAACCCCCAGCTTCTGAATTTCTTTCTTAACCTCCATCACATTCTCTTCCAAAGGCCTCACCCGTGCATCAATAATTTTTTTCACATCAGAAAGTGAAAATCCAAAGTCTTTATCCTTCCCGAATTTATCCACTTTAATATCAGCAATATTAAAGCCACCATCATTCCCACTAAAAAAAATAAAAACCACCCAAATCCAAACGCTCCTTCTCATCATCCGTAGGAATGAGATTTTGAATCATCAACTGAAACATATTAATAACAATAAATATATCATGTCAAAAACATTGAACATATAAAAGAAACAAAATAATACACAAAAAAATCAAAAATTTAAGTCAGTAACCATATATATAGATAAAGGTAACCAAACATAATGTAAATGGTAACCAGCATACCTGACCTGAACCAAAAACTAAATCATTCAACTTCTCATTCTTAGGAGCCTTCCCTAATTCCCTCCATCTAAATTGTGACGCCCCAAAAATTGGTATACATCACCAATTCTGAGTCGCCAAATACATGGTACAGAAACAACTACAACTTTATTAATACAATTGTCGTGCAAAATACGACAACACATAAACTGTGAGTTTAAATACAAATATTATCTTCTAGACAATATCCACACTCAAATAAGTCCTCATTACAATTATTGATACATTATTTTACAAAAATAGTGAGGACTACTAAAACAACTTTCTAGAACCATCATTTCATACCCCGATTAGTACTCGCTACATTCTCGCCTCCTAAGAAGAAAAATGGAACAAAAACGAAATGGGTGAGCTCAACTAGCCCAGTAAAAAATATTATGACTAAGATAATATAGAAAAAATTATCGTTAGTCCTCAACAGGGAAAAATCTGATAGAATATAATAAACAACAAGTTTCAGATTAATATTCGCAGCGGAAATAACAATTCATTAGAAGAGTTAAGTAGAGAATGAAATCTACTATCATCTATGAATTTAAAAGTCCGTCATTAATATTTTATCCCTGTAACATCAATCAATATTCATCTTGAATCATATATTCATCTTTGCACTATAGGCCAAAGATATTCATCAGTTGGTCATGTTCATCTCAATACCTATTCATCTTTGCACTACGGCCAAAGATATTCATCAGAAAATCATTCATCTTTGCACTACATGCCAAAGATATTCAGTTATATCATCATTTAAGATTGAGAATGATGAAAACTATTTTAAAGAAAATGAATCTAGTGAGACAAAAGAACAAATATTAGGGATTCGTACTTCGGTTTACCATGTTCAAAAACACCCCATAATATACTATGGTGGAGTAAATTTCAAGAATAATGATCAAAATATGGATACAACCAAAGATAGTAACAAAAATTTAATTTTTTTGTGAATAGTGTCGTATTCATGAATAGTAATCCTGACACAAAAAGGTAAAAATTTCACAAAAAAAATTATACTAATATTTCAGCATAATGATATTGAAAGAAATAATATCATTTATAAAAAAAATAGCAACCCTTACCTCAAAAGAATAGTACTTCTAGCTGAAATATCGATATATCATTTGAAGGAACTTGCATCAGATAGCAACACTCAAAGTATCAAAATACTCACAAGAATACGCCGATAATATAAAGAGAAAAACTTGAGTTTAGTGTGATTTTTAATTCTAACATAAGCACCTATTTATAGGAAAATACTTAGAACACCAAAGCAGAAAATTTAATAAAATATTAATATATATTTTTTTAAAATTCCTACGCACACCTCCTTTGATCAAAACATCAGCCACCAAGTGGGGCCCACCTCACCAAAATCAAAAAAAATGTTTTTTTTATTAAAAAATATTTATAACTCCAAAAATCAATTATTCCGGAACTTCAACAATTCATAATAAATAGCCCCTTTATCAGAAAAATTTGAATCTTCTGTCCATTCCATAGGAAATTCAATTCTCTACAACTTTGTAAGTTTAAGGTTTTCCAAATTCCAAGCAGAAATTGGCCGAAATCCGCATACGAATAATTTTGTAGGCTATAATCAAATTTCAGTCAAAAATGGGACCCACCAACATGTTTAACATGTTTTTAGCATTTATTGTAACAAAAATACTCTTCCTCCTCATTTATTCATATATCACACATTCATTGTAAAAATATCACCATTATTATATTATTATAATATAATAATATATTTAAATGAATTATTTTATCAGAAAAGATAAAATATCAATTTTCAACAATTGTCATTTTTTTAAAAATTCCTCCATTTTTATCCACATAAATAAATATTTTCCTTATCATATAAATCAATAATTAATTATTCACAAATAATATTACAGAATCACAATAATGACAACCAGGTCGTTCATCAGAAAGAGGGGGCTTTCCAATAAGAATTTCTCCTTACTAGCGCGCAATTAGGTGACCAAACCTCTCCTTAGACAGAACTTTCTTAGACATTGCCGATAATGCTATCTAATAATATTATTCAAATAATATGAATTATTGATCTGATAATGGAAAATACTGTGCAGTGACAATTATTGAAACAACAATAATATAAAATATCAACGTAGCAATTATTTAATCAATAAAATATTGAACAGTAATTACTGTAACAGTTATTGAGTAGTGCCTTCTTATGTAAGAATAAATAATTGGTGCAACACCGTAGTATTATTGCGCAACACCGCCGACATCGTGTTTTTAACCACCGGATATTCCAACAGTGTTAACGGTAACAACTACGTCGTTATTTATAAAAAAAACTTATACTTGTCATTTTCGTCATCCAATCACTTTTCGTTATGGAGCCCATACAAGGTCAAGATTTGTCGTCATTTAATATTCCCGACAAAGAAGAATATTCCACGACCAAACGAATATTCCCCGACAACAATGAATATTTTATAACCACTTGCTTATTTAAGATATTTGCGCATTTTACCCATAACAAACCACATTAATCAAATCAACCCTTACTATTTTAAAATAATAAATAGAGGGAATTCAATTTCATTTATAATAAGTTGGGGTCTACATAAATAATCTAACTTCTGATACATGTTCATCAATACAGAAACCCCTGACTTTCAGTGTAGGAATTGTTTCAAACAAAAAACTTGAAAAACATAGGGTAATCCATTAAACTTGTAAGATTTACAATAACTGTCCTTGTAAAAATTGTATATCACACCCCCATTCTTACCCTTCTTTACATGTCCCTTGACAGCAATCGATAATGAATTCTTCTTCTGTTCAAATACAAATTTCCCCCACGGATAACTTTTAAGGTCGCTATAAGACAAAAAGTTAAACAAATCTTCATCAACATAATTATCCGAGACAATAGCTAGTATGAAATTAAAAACCAAGAATATGATGGACATCCTGATAGCCTCATCATCATCATCAAAGCTAGTACTCCTATATATCCTCCCGATACTAGAACGGTTCACAACCTCATTTCTAAAAAACTTTTCCACCAACATATTTTTCATTCCCTTAAATCCATCATTATCCTCATCTCCTTGCCAACTCAAACTAGAAATCAAACAAAATTCTGGCAATCCAAATCTTACCATTTTCTTACCAAATAGAAACCACATCTCCCCATTATCCCTTTGATAAACTTCTCTCACCAAAGCCTGATGGATTATCTGTGAACACATTTGGGGCTGCCCAACATCTAAAAAATTCCCAAAACAAGATAATTTAAACTTATTCAACTGAACTTCAGACAATTTATTCTTAATAACACTTGGCACATTCATATCAGACCAATAAATGATTTTTACTGTAAAATTGCGATGGTGCTCCTCATAAAATAGATCCCAAATCTAAAAATACAATACATTATAATTACAATAAATTATATTACGAACACATTAATCAAATAAGAATGGAACATTCGTCAAACTTTAAAACCAAAATTATACAATCAACAATATCCAAATATACTAGCATTAGTAACCAAACAACATCAGCAAGTTACCAAAACCAAAATAATCTGACTCTATAATGTAACAAAGTATCTAGTAACCAAATCAAAAAATAATAGTAACCAAACCTCCATTCGGAGAGAACATAACCATTTTAACAAATACAAGTTGAACATTCATCAATCTATAACTCCAGGGTAACAAAATCCATTTTAACAACTATATAATCAACAATATCCAATAATAATAAAATTAGTAACCAAAACTCAATCAGCAGGTTACCAAAACCAACATAATCAACCTCTATAATGTAAAAAGGTATCTAGTAACCAAACCAAAATATACTAGTATCCAAACCTCCACTCAGAGTGAAAATAACCATTTTATCAAATACAAGTTGAACAATCATGACATTACAACTCTATACTAACAAAACACATTTCATCATTTATACAAAGGTACATATCCAAATATATTAACATTAGTAACCAAAACATAATCAACAAGTTACCAAAATCAAATTAATCAACCTATGTAAATGTAAAAAAGTATATAGTAACCAAATCAGAATATAATAGTAACCAAACCTCCACTTGGAGTGTACTTAACCATTTTAACGAATAAACATTAATCAATAACCAAATTGAACAGCAGCAGACACTAAAACAAATACACAAGTATCCAAAAACAATTAAAATAACAAATCTTAAGATGTTTTTGGCAGAGAATAATTTTCCAGCTATGAGCATCATCTTCATCCTCTTTCCCAACTTTGTTTGGCGAACCTTCAAAATCAAAATCCAAATACATCAATTTCTTAGCCTTCTTAGACACATGTCTCCCCAATTTCTTATCCTTAACAGGTGATTTGACCACTAACATCTTCCCCTGCTTTGGGGACTTTACCACACTATCCTTCACCTTCACATATTTCTTCACATCCTTAACATAATCATCATCCCTAATTCTTTTTCTCTTCTCATCACTCTTCTTATCAACCATTCCCTCCATACTCTTCCTCGTAGTAACCATGCTATACAAAAACGGAAGAAATAACAAAGCGCAAAAAATATAGTAGCAATAGAGGAGAAACCACCACACAACTTACGAACCACCACAAATCAAGAAAGCGGGGCGACAACGACGAATCGAAGAAAGCGATTTAAACGATTTAATCAAGAAGCGCGACGACAACGATTTAACCCAAGAAGTAAACGACAACGACGAAGATCTACCGGAGGGAGCGACCGACTCAACTTAGAAGAAAATAAGTTTGCTTAGAAAGCTCAAAATATAAAATAAGGGTTTCCAATTGAAAGAGATACGACAAATAAGATATACACGAAATTCAAATTAAAACATGATGTCCACAAAAACCGTGAACATTTTATTTTTGTAAAACTGATTTGCCACGTCATCATCTCATTAAAGCACACACCTAAATTAAAGAAAAAATAAATTCACTAATTGTGTAAATAAAATATTTAAATGCATTAATTGTGTAAATATTTTAGGTATGCACTTTTGTTATATTTCATTCCAAATCTAAATCAAAAGTTCTTTCTACCCCAAATTCAGAAATTTTTGATTCAAAAAAATAATATTCAGTGATTATGTATACACCCCCAACCCTCACGCCCACCCATCCCAACCCCCACCAAAAAAATAATAATATTCAGTAATTATGTATGCACTCCAATTCCACCCCACCCCCACCCCCACCCCCCACCCCCCCCCCTCAAAATAATAATATTTACTATTATGGTGGATCTTCTATAAGATGGTTACTAGAAAGCTTTCAAGTGGATGTAGGGGTGAGCATGATGCGGTTTGGTGCGGTTTAAAGCTGAAACCGCACCCGAAACCGCTTAGGTACGGTTTAACAAATCCAAAACCGCACACGAAACCGCTTGTAATTGGTGCGGTGCGATTTCAATTAGTGCGGTTTCGGTTTCAAAACTAATTGAAACAACAAAAAGTCCAAGCCTTCAATAGAATTTAACACAGAGCTCACATCGAGCAATTAACTTAATGACAGAGTCGACAATGAGAATTATATCAAGTATAAAATCATAGCTCCTTCTGCCAAACATGTCAAATTCATCATCAAATTATAGAATAGTGAGACACATAAAATAGTTTTAGCTTATAATAAAGGAATGATGCTGTAAAAACTAAAACATACGCTATATAACACAACGGAGACCATATATTCTATAACAAGCAAGAAGGTTTATTTAATTCCCCAAAAATTAAAAATATATACTGGAGATAGAATGAAATTTTATCTTATATATTGCAGGGAGGACTTATAGAATATAATCCTAACTATATCTAATTTGAACAATATTCTATTAGACTATTACTACTATAGTATAGACCTTAACCAATGCATCAAGTGCTCGAACCAACGAATTTGGCCCCTCACTTATAAGCCCCTCTAGTAACGCATCAAACAAATCCGAAATTCAAAAACCTAAATGCTCAATTTTTGACTATATAACCTCTAATCATCTTCTTTCAATTGGTGAAAAAATGACAATGAAAGACAAGGGTTTTCTCTGAGCATGTTCAAGTGAAAAGTAACTTTAGAATTTACTAAAGATAATACATACAAAGACACACATGGTGCGGTTTCGATTTTATGCGTGCGATTTTGGCTAGTAACCAAACCGGAATCGTAATTTTGGTTATTCAACTCACCTAAAACCGCCACATACGCTGGAACCGTTGGTGCGATTTTAATTGGTGCGGTTCGTGCGGTTCGTGCGATTTTTGGTGCGGTTTCGGTTCTAATTTGGTTACTTGCTCAGCCCTAGGTGGATGTTTGCTCACAGTATTCCTAGTTATTATATTTATCATTATTGACTTTTGAAACTCAATTTTTGAAATGTTGATTTTAATAAATCAATAATAATCTTTTTATTTTGAAATCAAAAGTGTACTAAATTATTTCCTCTGTCTTCAAAAGGATGAATAAAGTACAATTTACACGAGTAAAAGTAGATGAAATTAAGAGAGAAAAAATTTTAAATTTATTCTTAGTGGTCTCATAAAATTATATAAAATGATAAATATTTTTTTTATATTAATTATCTTTCACTTTATAATCTATCCTTTTAGGACGGAAGGAGCAGTATTTTGCATAATATTGTGTAATTATTTTACTACTCAAAGGTTTGAAACCCCACTTTCTTGGTACACCAAGGATGGGCCAAGACCCTATGGTTGCTATTGCATGATCCTCCCTATTTACTTGATCTGTCATTTTCCTTTTAATCAGTGAACAAACATTCAATTAAGTAGGCCTTTCATGCATTTTAATGGGCTGGAGGAGATTTTTGTTGGGGTAAATTGGAGTTAGCTTCTTGGGCTTAGAGCATTAGAGAGCCCAACAGAAAGTGCAAGGGAAAGTTTAGTTAAAGGGATAACGAACTCAGAGTATGTTTAAAAAAATAATGGATGAGATACGAATATTTGTATTAATTTAGTACAATGAGGAATTACTTTATAAGTTTTGTTATATATTACGATAATTTATGTCGACCTATAATTGCGAAACTTGTTAATACATGATATTAATATGAGTTATAGGAGGGCCCGTCCAACTTATTACACGTATCTCTACAAAAATTACCACTAATATTTATTCACATGATAACTGCCAATTAAATAATCGACATAAAACATTCACAATATATATAATTATCGTTATTTTATTCTATGCTTAGTCTTTTTCTTTGAAGATATTTGTGTTTTTTAAATTATATAATACACTAAAACAACTAAGTAGGTAGGTTAGATTTTATATTCCACTCCATGCATTCCATTAAAAAGAGTTCCCTTTTTTTTATCTTGTTGTATAAATTCATATATTTATTTATATGGAATAAAAATTTATTCTTAACATTTATAAATTTGATAAATGAGGCTTTTTGTAAAACGGTTATCATTCATTGCAAGTGTATAATATAATTTAAAAATATTTAGGGTTGCTACTTCTGCATATAATTATATTTAGGAATTATAATAAATGTCAATTTTTATTTCACTCTACATGCATCACAAATATATGAGATGACTTGGAAGACAAATATCCCTGAGTATACGTTTCAGCCATGTGCCCTAAAGAGGAATTAAGCTAGAATTGGAAGACTGGAACCTACACCCTAAACCCTAAAATTGAATTAAGATGAAGAAAAATCTCATATATATATATATATATATATATATTCCATTTTCCCATTGGAATATGATTAGTTTTTAATTGCAGGAATTAAGTTCTTTTGGATTTATAAATAATCATATTTATAAGTTGACCTATTCTTGGGATTGTGGAAAATTTAGGGTTAGGCACATGCATGAATCACATCAACAATTAATAATTAATACTATATGAGGTCTTCTTAATGTTGAAACCATGCATTTATTATTAATTCTCTCCATTTATAAATAAGACTCATTTTCTTCGTCAACATTTTACGCATGAAAGTTTGTAGTCCTCCTTTAGTTTTCATTTGCTAACAAATTTATTTTATAAAAAAGTAGATCATTTTTTTATTATTAATAATAGTATAAAATAATATTATGTTATTAAGTCAGGGTACAGAAAGTAAGGACTACCTTAGGTATCTTTTTCTAATAATAATATTTTAAAAAAAATTATAAAAGTATCTTTTTATGCATAATATGGAAGAAAGTATATTCAATTATGCAAAATAACCCTATTTTGAGGGTTTGCTTGAGGTAGCCCTCTCCTCCATTTTTGCCATTATTAAATTTGCATTTATAATTTTCATTATCATGAAATTATATTTACCAACAATTTATTAATTAGGAGAATTTTTTCGCGGAATAGAGGGAGTGATTAATATTGATCAAGGCTCATTAACCATTAGATTTTAATTAGGTTTGATTCTAAAAAATTATATCCTGTCCCAGAATTATTGAAATATTTTTTTTAATATTTGTGGCATATATAGATTTTAAAACATGTAAAAATTATATTTAAATATTATATTATTAAATTTTTTGACATGTAAATGAAATATAATATTTAAATATACCAAAATATATATGTAGACACTCGAAATTTTCTGCACACTTGTTACTAACATTGCAGGAGGGCAGAATTGTCTTTCGGAGATAACCCTGGAAGACAGTTCACGTCCATTCCAGATACTACCGGAAGTTCAATCTCAACCCCGGAACACACACCGGGAGTATCATTTCCAACCCCGAAACACACACCGGGAACATCATTTCCAACCTCGGAGATAACCCCGAGTTTCGTCCTTGGTGATAACCCCAAAGAATGTTGTTGCAGTTCCGGCAATAACCCCGGAAATACTTGTTTCAAGTACATGCGATCATCTTCAATCAGACCTCCTGCCGAGGCACTCATACCTCAGACCCGGAGCTAACACCGGGCAGACAGGCATCCACAAGATGACATTGCGGCATTCAACACTTGCAGCAGTCTAATCTCAGATGTAGCCCTGAGAAACGTCTGCTTTCAACTCAAATCGGTGATAACCCCGATGAGGAGTCATACGTCATCTTGCTACCTCAACACATGTGCGTCGTCTCAACGCTTCATACATACATACATACATACATACATACATACATACATACAAAAATGTCCTTTAAGAACCAGGAGTCCCAATCCTGAGTGACTATTACGCGTGGCAGCACACCGGATAAAATTTGAAGCTTGAAGACCATGGGCATGGTCCCCTCTTCCTGACTTCGTACAACCTCTATTCCATGTCATTGCGTAACTCTCGACACAAGTAGTCCGAAGAAGGTCGTATATACCTTGTTCGGATGCTCGGATTGAAGTTCTACAAGTTCAAGCGGACATTACAGTGCACAAGTGCACGTACTTCGAGACGACGGGACCCGCGAAACCCCGGGCAACCACAGGTGTAATTGCGGCTTCCGCAGGTGCAACTGCGGCTTTCGCATGTACACCTACGGCTAGCAGTTCTATAAATATAGAGCTTGGGCTAGCCATTTTAAAAAAAGAAAAGGTGAGGAAGCCCTGTCCAATTTACTTTATACACACCCTATATTGAGTGCTTGCTCTTTTTAAACACATATTAGCCCACATACAGTTATAAATTTACCGGCGGGAGGAATTTGAGTGTTTGTCCATATAGAATTCATAGAAGTCTGCATTGGCGAATTTCACCGTAAAGCCTTCTTACACTCTATAAAGCCTTTCTTTTCATATTTGCACACACTATTCTACACATTGAGAGTCGTGTTGTTGTGTGTATGCCCTAACTTCTATCCGTGGTTTTCATTTCATGCAGATATATATATACTTATATATATGTATATATTTTTATATGGACTAACATTATCGAGTTATGCCTCGATTGAGCGTAGACTTATGTCTGGAACATTTATTTGCTTATATATATATATATATAAACTGTTGTCAGACTCTGTCTGATGAGCCTGGATTTTATATCTAGTTCGTTTAATTGCTTTTATATATATACTTATATATATAATTGTTGTCGGACATAACCGATGAGCCTGAATTTTATATCCGGTGCATTTACTGCTTATATATATATATATATATATATACATTTCTGTCGAAGCACGTAGTTTACTTACGGGCCTTTTACTGCCTTTATATTTATATTTCGTCACACAGTTTACTTATGTGGCGATTGATAGCTTTTACTTTATTTACATTCAAGTCCTACTTTGAGTTTACTTTGTGGCGGTTGATAACATTTACTGCTTTATTTACATTTTCGATCCCCAATGGAGTTGCTTCGTGGTGGCTGATCATGCACACACACACACACACACACACACACACACATATATATATATATATATATATATATATATATATATATTTACCGCTTATATATATATATTTAACTCGCTATCGCTTTCTATACAAACTGCAGTATCATGCGAGCCTAAGAATCATGTGATCACAGATTCAGTCCACTGAATCTAGATTCGGTTCCCGTGATGGACTTTTTCAGCTGTAAGCAACTTGTACATTATTTACAAAGGTACTGAATTTCCTTGGATGGATGTCATGCCCATAAGGAGTTCTAAGATTATCAGATATTATTTTCTCGAAGATGCCTCGGATCTCGAAAATAAAAGCAAACAAGCCGAACATTTTAATAATAAAATGGAAGTATGAAAAGGTCTCAATTTCCATTGAGCACAAGGTTTGAAAAACCTCTTTTTACAAAATTTCATTGCTATATCTTGGTTAAAACTGAATTTTTCTATAAATTCAAACCTTGTGTATATAGGTGCGAACGAGGCCTCGCACTACTTTCAAATAATTGCACATTGATCCACACACACACACACATTCATATAATAGTTTCTTTGAGAAGTGGCGGTCACCGTGGCAACACGGATGTCGGGGGGGGGGGGCGTTCTTAACACCTTCCCTCCGCATAATCAAGCCCCCGAACCCAAATTAATCTTGGTTTCACAGACCCGTTTAGCAGTGTCACATCACTGGGTCAATGTGCAAACCTTTTCGGTTGCGTTGGTGCAACTAGTTAAAAACACCAACTGGCGACTCTTAAAGTCAAATCGTCGACATTACACATGTCGGACCTTTTTCACTTATTTTTTCAAACAAATCTCACATTAACATGAGAACACCAAAGAACAAGTAATGAAAAGGGACACTAAAAAATCCCGACGTCGACAGGTGGCGACTCCGCTGGGGACTCCAGTAAGAGGGCTTAAGCCGCTATTACAAGCTTTTCAAAACTGTTATATGCTTGTGTGTTAATGTTGCATTTACATTTATGATGAATGTGTACGAATGCATTTTACTTACTGCACTGCTAAATATCTATCTGTGATATTAGTGCTTCGCACATGTCATCATTTTGCATAAACGGTGAGACACGTTATATATGAATGTATGTTGTGTGGTTCCTCTACCAGGAGGCTATCCTGTCGGTGTTTGATTACTGGACTTGTAGGAAGACTAATTCCAATGAGGCTCAGGAAAGGCACCACCCAGATTTGCTCCAGTTGAAAGACCGGATTAACTTCCCGTCAAGTAGATTGCGATGATCTGGGAACCTTCATGCCAAAAAGCCGCGAGAGTAACCTAAGATAGGTCAACCTTTGATAAACCAAACGCGGAGGAAAGTCTCTTCATGCTTTCCATTTTTAATTACTTGTAAAAGCATTTACTTGTAATTTTATTCCGTGATCATTTATATGTAATGGAAAATATAAAGAATATATGTGCATACATGACATGTTATCAATTAACAACCATTTTTACAGGACCATATTCCTAAAACGGGCACATCATGATAACATTTACATTATCCCTAAGACTAAACTATATAAGTCTTTTGTAGGGAAGCAATTGGGCCTGTTACCAGCTCAAAATCCAAAAAGGCCACGAGCCTACAACCAATCATGTCTTCTTCCGACCGATCCTAATCATCAAGCTTTCCGAGAAGAATTTGACAGATTGAGTAAACAAATCATAGATTTGGCTGTTCTACTTAAAGAACTGCATCAATCTACTCAGGGTATAAAGATACCTACACATACATAATCCTTTACACAAAGGGGAACCCAAGGTTTTGAAAAAACAATTCCAGAACCTCAGTTGGATACGACCAACAAATACCCTGACAACACCCATCTCAAAGGAGATCCAGACACCGGTGATATCAGGAAGAAGGACCTTCAAATGGAGGAAACTATCCGTGTTCTCAAAGGGATTGAAACACATGAAAGTGTCTCATATACTGACCTTTGCATATTCCCTGGTGTTTATTATCCAGAGAAATTCAAAACCCCTGATTTTGAAAAATATGATGGATTAGGAGATCCTTATACACATTTGAAAGTGTTCATTGGAGAACTTGGGTCTTATGCGGAAAATGAAAAGCTCAGAATGTAGTTGTTCCAGAAGAGTCTGACTGGAGAAGCCCGTTCATGGTATACCAGATTAGACAACTCCAAGATCCATAGCTGGGAAGAGCAAGCTCACGCCTTTCTCACTCAATATAGTTTTTAATCTCAGATGGCTCCTGACCGGTACCAAATTACCAAGGTCAAGAAACAGTCTAATGAGTCATTCAGAGAGTATGCTTAAAGGTAGAGCGCCTTTTTGCTTTCAAGTTATTCCTTCATGATGAATCGAAAAATGGTCATGACTTTCATAGATGTACAGGAAGCTCCTTTCTATGAGAGAGTTTTAACCGGTATCGGCAAACCATTCTCTTAAATGATCAAACACGAAGAAATGGCTGAGATGGGATTGAAGTCTGGTAAGATTCAAGACCTCGCTGCTCTTAAAGCTGTTGCTGAGCACATCCAATCCGGATATTATGGAAACAACCCCCGAAGGGTCCATAAAAAGAAAGAGGAGGATGTTTCCTTGATACTACAAGGACAGAAGAGCAGTCAGAACATGCCTATATAGAAGAGAAACTACTCCCCTTTCCAAGCACAGTCTTCAAACCCTCAATTGCCTAAAAGTGGAGAAGCAAAGAGACCTCGAACGTTCACACCCTTAAGGGACTCGCTCGAGAATATTCTTGCTCTTTTGACTAATCAGAAGAAAATCACACGGCTTCTTCCACCAGCCAACCCTAATGGGAGGGGTTTTAATGCTACTCGGAAGTGTGCTTATCATGCCGGAGCACCTGGACATGATACTCAAGATTGTTGGGCCTTGAAACAAAAGATCCAAGACTTGATAGACAATGGTGAGATTGTAGTCACCAAACCAAATCAACCTCATGTGCAAGACAACCCTCTTCCCCAACACAAAGAAGAAGAGGTCAACATGATCAGTTGGAGCACTGGGCAAAGTTCCAATTTTAATGGCGAGCCATCTCAGACCATCAAAGACGGTGTTGATATATGGGATTATGCAAAGTTCCAGTTTACTATGGAATGAAAGATGAAAGCTCTTTGCAAACAAATTGAGCAATTGGTAGAACTGGTGACCCATCAGCATCAAGTTACACGCCAATTAATCAGGCAGGAGCATGCCTATCTCCTTCCATTTTTTATGAATGCTCCACCCTTAGAAAGCGAAGCTATGGAGGATAAGGTTGCAAAGCGAGCAAATGCTAAAGCCCGTCGGGATTTTGCCAATCAGAGGGATTTCACCTATCTGGGCCAACCTATGGAGGAAATATTTCAAATGCTGATCAATAAAGGAAGAATTACGTCCCTTCTACCTCCAATCAATCCCCATGCAGGATGGTTTAACTCTGATGGAGTGTGTCAATATCATTCCTATTCTCGCGGTCACAGCACAGACGAATGCTGGGCACTCCGCTACCTCATTCAAAATCTTATTGATAGCGGTGTCCTGCAAATGGTAGATGATAACACTATACAACTTGAAGGTGGGAGTGCATGTCCTACTAAGTGGAAGGGATCAGTAACAGTTATATCTGATGAGGATGATAAGACTATCAAAGCATTTCCCATTCAAGCAATTCAACTCAAAGGAGCTGACAATCCTTTGAAAGTGGCCGCACCCGAGCCAATTTCTTTACTTTTCAGACCACAATATCCTGTTGCCAGCTTACACAAAGTTCCACGGAATTATGGAGAAGCTGAAAGATCCACGTCTCATTCTATTGCTATAGTGTCAAAGGATAATCCACTGTATCTTCCTCAAAGGGTTATCAAGCCTACCCTCAAAACAAAGGGGAAGATTCCCATGGAGAAAATTAAAAAATTTCTCCGCACTATGGGCCATAATGAAGCCAAAGTGGTTTTAAGCTTAAGAGAAGCTCCACATCAGATATCAATACTGGACTTGGTTTTCTCTTCCGAAGATCACCAGAAGATTTTATTGAAGGTTTTGGAAGAAGCCTACTTATCGAAATCAGTGGATGTGGAAAAATTTCAACATATAGTTGATCACATTTTCAACAATAATGTGATATCCTTCACTGATGACGACATACCTCCCGAAGGGACCGGTCATTACAAACCATTGCACATTACAGTGTTATCCTCCGGGTATATGTTAGCTGGAGTGTTGATAGATGGAGGTTCATATCTGAATATCTGTCCTTATGCCACCTTGGTGAAGAGGAATGTCAATCTCAAGTGGATCCAAAGCAGCCATACGGTGATCAAAGCTTTCGATGGATCCCGACGAAATTCCGTCAGAAAGATTGAGCTGCCAATTGAGATTGGTCCAAATACATTCAATGTATCCTTCTACGTCATCAAAATAGATTCAGGATACAACCTGCTATAGGGGAGAGCATGGATACACATGGCTGGAGATGTTCCCTCCACATTACATCAACAACTAAAATACATTGTCAACAACAGTCTAGTCACTAGCGATGATGAGCTGGAGTATCTTGAACAAGGAGATCTGCCAATCATCAGTTTCAACTCTGAAGTTGAACCGGCCAGTTTTCATACCTTGGAAGTGAGTAACATTCAATATCGACCTATTGGAGCACCACTTTCCGTACCCAAGATTTTTGCCGAGGTTATGTCGACCACTCAAGAAATGACGTCATTGGTTCATCAGCCTGGACAAGGGCTTGGAAAAAATCAGCAGGGTATTAAGCACCCTATTCAAGTGTCCAGTCAAACTGGGACAGCCGTACTAGGCTATTCTGCTAGTTCCAGTCATAGGAATCCGCATAAACACAGGCCGGTTCCTCAAACTTCCGCCACACGGCGATGTTTTCCATCTGCACCTCATGAGTATGACATGATCTCCGCTTAGGTGCCAAAGACATATTATGACTATGCTGTTTCCCAAACCAGTACCATTCAAAGAAAAAGAGGTGCTGATTCCTGATCCCGACGTGGAAGAATGCAAACATGACATTGTTTTGATGATGTCTGGCATACGCGTCATTGTTCATGATGAACATACAAACCGATATACCCCAGACGATGATGGCCGAAATATCATGGTTATCATTCGGGAGAAGGAGGGCAATGACGACCCCTCTATCACTGCAGTCCATCAGGACTTTGCCCTTGACAATTGGAGCAACACTGCATGCATTGGTCGACGAGGGACTCTGAATATAGATGTGTTTGTACTTGCTGGTGATATGCCTTCTCTCTACAAAGGCTGTAACTTTGATGCAAAGTTGGACTCAGACTTGATGGACATCCAAGAGGACATTGAGATACCTCAGGAGATTAAGGAATGGGTCGCAGAAGCCTAAACCCAACCTTGACCAAACCACTTATTTCAACCTTAGAACCTTAGAAAACCTTAAACTAATCCAGATTGGTTCAGACCTCACTCCAAACCAACGGAATGACATGGTTGCACTGTTAACCCAATTCCAGGATGTGTTTGCATGGTCTCATGAAGACATGGTGGGTTTGTCCACTGACATTGTTCTTCATCGCCTTCCCATTAAAGAAGGATTCAAGCCAGCTAGCGTAAACTCAAAGCGATGAAACACGAGTGGAGTTTAAAAGTCAAAGAAGAAATTGTGAAACAATTTCAAGCTGGCATTATCATGGTGTCTACATTTCCGGAGTGGATATCTAACATTGTTCCCGTGCTTAAACCTGGAGGAAAGGTGCGAGTTTGCGTGGATTACCGAGATTTGAACAAAGTTTGCCTTAAAGATAGCTTTCCCGTGCCCTTTATCCACATCCTCATTGACAATACTGTGCAATTCGACATGTACTCCTTTGCGGATAAGCTTTGCGGGGTATCATCAGATTATGGTCGCTGAGGAAGATTGTGAGAAAACTGCTTTCATCACGCCTTGGGGAACCTTTTGCTACAGACGGTTGTCATTCGGCCTCATCAATGCCAGGGCAACCTACCAACGAGCTATGCTGGCTCTTTTTGACGATTTAATGCATAAAGAGATAGAGATCTACGTGGATGACATCATTGTCAAATCCTGAAAGGAGGAAGACCACTTAGACCATCTCAGAAAGCTATTCAACAGGTTGCGTAAGTACAACTTGAAGTTGAATCCAACTAAGTGCGTCTTTGGTGTCAAATCAGGCAAGTTGCTAGGTTTCCTAGTCAGCCAAAAAGGGATTGAACTGGATCCTACCAAAATCCAGGCCATCAAGGAAATGCCCATTCCTCAGACAGAGAAGGAAATACGGGGATTTTTGGGAAGAATCAACTTCATTAGCAGGTTTATCTCTCAACTCATAGCAGCCTGTGAGCCCATCTTCAAGTTGTTAAGGAAGAACTCCTTCATGAAATGGAGTGATGAGTGCCAGAAAGCCTTACTTGCTATTAAAGAGCAGTTGGTTAATGCTCTTATTTTGGTACCTCCCAGGGACGATGTTCCCCTATTTAAGTACACATCATTATGACAATGCCATGGGTCGCATCTTTGGGGAAAAAAAAGCGATAGAGGCCAAGAACGAGCTATTTATTACCTCAGCAAAAGATTCAGCATCAGTGAACACAAGTACACTCTGATTGAGAAGACTTGTTGTGCTTTAACATGAGCTTCCATGAGGTTACAGCATTACCTCTATAGTCACACAACCCGTCTCATATCCAGCGTGGATCCTCTCAAGTATGTGTTCGATGGCCCATCTTGAATTGTCGATCGTCTGGATGGCGCTTGATCTTATAGCAATTTGACATCGTCTACGTGATGCAAAAGTCTGTCAAAGTTTAAGGAATTACGGATCAACTGGCCGCCACACCTACAGGGGACTACAAACCCTTAGAAACTTATTTCTCCGATGAATGGGTAATGACAGTTCAGCAACACCATCAGTACGATGCATGCCACATATGGAAAATATATTTTGATGGAGTCATAATGCGAAGGCTCGAGCCGGAGCGCTTTTAATGTCCCAGACGGGGTGCAGATATCCGTCGTTGGTCAAATTACATTTATCAACACCAACAACACAAATAAGTATGAAGGTTGTATCATGGGGCTAAAACTTGCCCGCTCAATAGGCATCGGTGCAAGAAACGCCTTTGGGGATTCCAAATTGGTGATCAAACAATCCATGAGAATCTATCAAACCAAAGAATTACATTTGCTTCCTTACCATCGGTAAGTCTTACAGATGGCTTTGGAGTTCGAAGAAATCTCCTTTCTACACATTCCTCGTAATAGGAATGATTTTGCGGATGCATTAGTAATGTTGGCCTCCTTGGTTCACATACCTGACAAGGAAAACATGTCAAGCATCACATTTGCTATGCAAAAGTCCCCAGTTTATGGGAACTACGTTGGAGAAGTATCGGATGAGCTACCTCTCATCCACAACCCTTGGTATCAGCATATCAAGGAGTATCTGCGAGATGGATCTACACTCGCTGAGGTGAGCCTAACTGAGAAGAGGTGGATCCATCGACTTGCTATGAAATTCTACTTGAGCGGAGATGCACTCTACAAGAGAGATGCAGGATTAGGTCTCCTCAGATGTCTGGACAAAGACCAAGCTCAGAGGCTCATGGATGAGATTCATGGTGGAGTATGTGGCCCACACATGAGTGGCCCCTTACTTGTCAAGAAAATTCTCAGAATAGGGAATTATTGGCTTACGCTCAAAGCTGACTATGATGATCACGTCAAGAGATGTTATCAATGCCAAATTCATGGGAATGCCATCCAAGCCCCTCCAAGGGAACTCCACACTATGAGTTCGCCCTAGCCCTTCTCAATGTGGGGGATGGACGTGATCGGGCCCATCAAGCCCAAAGCCAGTAATGGACATCGATTCATATTCACCATGATCGACTACTTCACCAAATGGGTAGAAGCAGCCTCCTTCCTCAGGGTTACCAAAGAAGTCATCATTACTTTCATCAGAAACAATGTCGTCTATCGATATGGACAACCAGAGGTCATTGTGTCAGACAATGCTAAGAACCTCAATAACAAGATGATGGAGGAGTTATGCAGTAAATTCCACATCAAACAACTTAACTCCATCATCTACCGTCCAAATATGAATGGTGCTGTTGAAGCGGCTAATAAAAATATCAAGAAGATCATGCAGAAAATGTCCGCCATTCACAAAGGGTGGCCTGAACTCTTGCCTCTGACTTTATTAGCCTACAGAACTTCTATGCGTACTTCCACTGGGGCAACCCCCTACTCGTTAGCCTATGGGATGGAAGGAGTGTTCCCCATAGAAGTGGAAATGGAATCCCTTAGAGTATTGATGGATGTTCAGTTGTACGAAGACCAATGGGTACAAGACAGGTATCACCAATTGTCTCTGATAAAAGAAAGGCGAACCACGACAATCTTCCATGGTCAGTTAAATCAACAAAGGATCACCAGATCCTACAACAAAAAAGTCTGGCTACGATAATTCAAACAACATGACTTGGTTTTGAAGAAGATCATTGACAACCAAGATCAATCTAAGGTAAAATTCACTCCTAACTGGGAAGGCCCATTTGTTGTCAAGGAGGTATTGACAGGAGGTGCTCTCAGACTACAGGAAATGGATGGCGATGAATTTTCACAACTTATCAATTCAAACACCGTGAAACGGTACTATGTCTAAAGTTACCATCAAGCAAACATCTTGGTATTGATTATCCAATCACAAGTCATTCCGGTTTTGAACCCTATCTTTTTACAAACTCTTCTGCCCCTCAATGAAGCCTACAATTCAAACTAGCAGCCTGGTTTCACTTCATATCAAACTTTTTATACCTGCAGTTTATCCTGAAGACGGGATTAAACTTTTCATACCTGCAGTTTATCCTGAAGACGGGATTAAACTTTTCATACCTGCAGTTTATCCTGAAGACGGGATTAAACTTTTCTACGCTTGCAGTTTGTCTTGAAGACAGTATCAAACTTTTTCCACACCTGCAGTTTGTCCCCATTATGGGATCAAACTTTCTTCTCCCTGCAGTATAGCCTGCACATGGGATTCACACTTTCTTCTCAGAATGCATCAAGATCACAAGGCCCTGAAGAGACAAGCAAATATCAAGCAAGTATCAAGGCATAACTAAAAGGGAAGTAAATCAGAATATATTTCTCTGCCATATATACTACTGTTTGATATATACATCTGTGCTGTACATGATAAAATGGCTAAGCTAGCCTGTACAGGAAAATACAAAGCTATCTACGGATCTGTGTGTATATGGACTATCAGATCTAACATAGCATCCCTCTCTGAAGACAGAGGTAAAGATGCAAGCTCCTGCACAATGGTATCTACACGAGCTAACAGATCTGAGGCTAACTGCATGATGGCCTGATGTTCATCAATGTATGCACTCATATAAACAAAAATACCAGTCGTCTGGGATCTTACTGAAGTACTATCTGCAATGGCCACATCCCTAGAAGATAGGGCGGCATCCCGCTCCATGATCAATGCATCCCTGGCTGATCTAGCCTCATCCCTCTCTAATAGAGCGACGTCTCTCCCATCAATAGCTGTCAACATCGTGGCCATATCCTGATCTCTCTCAGAGGTCAATAGATGTAAGCTCTGCTCCAAATACTATGTCAGATACTAAGTAACAGTGACACTCACGGTGGGAGAATCAATCACAAATGCTGGCAGCCCAGCAGTCAAATCCCCATCGATGGGAATGTCAGCCTCCTCTATAGGCTCCTCATCATCGAAATCAAACTCCTACACTGTGGATACTACCATAGTCGATGCAGTCTCTGTCTCTATCCATGTTGAATACTCTGCAGAATAACCAGGATAACTGACAGAAAACTCAGCTATCTCTCGCTAATCCCAACATGCATATAACCTGGATCTGTCCGCTGATGATAAGTGGCGAGAAGCGAAACGCTGAATCACTGCCCCCTCATATAGGTGGAAATCTTGAAACTAGTCAAACTGACACATCACGACCAGTGGGTGGTTGGTGATCATCCCTCTCAAACCTGCTAGAGGTAGATAATCTATGCCCGGAGCATGAGTAATGAAGCTGTAGGGTGAGCTAAGCCCTATACACGGCAATATAGTGAATGGATCTCCAATCCCTTCCAGAAAAGCTGATCAAGATGCAGCATCTGTACACTCCGCAGGCTGGAAGGAGTACGACTTCGCTATATCATGGGTGAAACAATAACTATGCCGTCTGAATGTACCGATCAGTCCCAAGTGTGACATAAACCACACGTACAGCATGACCGAGATGCTTATGAACACTCCTGCCGGATAAGTGCAGCAATATATGGCCGACCTCAGAGTCTCTGCCAAAATCATTGGTAGGATGGTGTGACCCTCCCGGAGAGCTCTCATTGCCATAATGACGCCGATTTCCAACTCATCCATGTACCGTGGCATGTAGACGTATGACAATATGCACAGCAGCAGTACATCCACTCTGGCCAAACGCCACTGATCCTCCGGTGTGGTGAAATCCCCGGTATGCCGTGCATAACTATCCTCAAAGTGAAATTTGTCAAACAGAAAATGTTGGGATATCACGTGGCCGGATGTAATCTCGTCCTGTACCACTCTATGCCTCAATCCGGTGAGGGTCATGAACTGCCTACTCATGTCTCTGGTCGCCATATGCACGCAAGGTCTGTCTAGCGGCAGCATCGTCAACCGTGCATACTCCTCTAGAGTAGGAGTTAACTCTTGGGTACCAAACCGAAAAACCTGTCTGTCCAGTACCCAGTGCTCTAGCATACCATCTATGAACCCTGTGGGAAGCTGAAACATCAACAAGGTCATAGTGTGCTACAGCAAATGATCTACAGTCACCCTGTCTGGTGGTGACATACTATCATACCATGAGCGCATACCAGATGCCACCAAAAATGGTGGGGTATGATCAATACAGATAACTGTCGAAGAAGACATCTGTACGGGCCGTGTCATAAGACCATCTAGGGGTCAATGCTGAATATCTCTGGATATATATACATATGCATAACATAATAACATGCATGATACAATAGATGACAATATGATATAGGGAATGGAAAAATATATATACATTCCTAAGTATACCATCATCTAATACATCTCTGTACAACTAAAATATAGGGAAAATGGGGCGAAGCTACCCAATATCTCAACAGAGGCCTATCAAAAGAGATAACAAGAAATATACATAAGAAGAAGTCAATGGTGTCGATGTCCACATCGTTGATCCTGTCCACCTGATGTAACTCCTCCTGAGTCACTAGATCTCTATCTACAGGGATGTTAAGCCTATACAAGGGAGGATCTGCACCGATAAAGCCATATGGGTCACCTGAGGGGCCAGCGCCAGAGCTGGAAGGATCAAAAGTATCTGCCTCTGAAGGATCTCTACCCAAATGCCAGATAAAGAAATGTGCCCGGTCCAACTGCCGGGTCAAGCTGTCAATTTGTGTCACATGAGTCGGGTCTCGGACATAGGCTAACCAATCCGTCATCATCATGGATCCTGGAACCATATCCCCCATAAACTGTGTGGCGCGGGTCTGAGCTCCAATGGTTCGAGGGAACCACCAATGCTGGAACATCTCTTGAGTGCAGGGGGCCTCTAATAATGTATAACTGTCAATCCCCAACAATGGGATATCAATGACGGGTGACTGCAAAACAGGCCAATAACGCCTGGCAGGAGGCAAGATCAGCATGCAAATCTCTCCTGTAGTGCTCCTAATAGCACACTCTCCTAAATAGAGCTCCCATCCTCCATCTGTGAAGAGAGGAATCCTGCGGGTGGACATAACGTACTCAACTCCAGTCGGGTACCCATCCTCAAATCCAACACTCAAGTGCTCCCCAAAATAGGGAACTCATGTGATGACATCCGCTGTCAACAACTCCAGCTGCAGGCGGCAATGAGTGAAACCCTCAACTACAGGGACCTCCGTAAGTATGGAATGATGTCATCTTCGTCCTCGTGGATAGGTGTCTAAACCTAGCATGCTCATAGGACGCAAACATAGAAGCCTCTCATAGGCCCAAAACTGCCAACACAAAGGCAAACATCTGCTGTCAGTCAACGTTCTTAACCTGTACATGGGAAAAGACAAGAGAAATACTCACCAGCAGAAACGGGTAGAATCCTAACCACGCCTCAGTCAAGCCCTACGATCGCATGCGCATTCCCCTGAGGAAGTAGGCAAAGGTGTAGGAACCCCAATCATAATCTCCTATACGGTCCACGTGTCGAGTGGCGCTGATCAAAGTGAAGGACACCGTAGAAGAGTTATCTACTATGAAGAAGCCCCTAATGATCATCAGGAAAAATCGCCGAAGAATACGATCCCTGACTCTCACATCATCGGGTATAGGCTCACTCAATAGCCCGCTCATAGCATCTACGCTCAAAGGACACATGACGTGCAGGGTCGCCTCGAAGCGCCTCACGCCGAACTCCTAACAAGGATCGACGACGTAGGGTAATATCCGCCGCAAAGGCAATCGGATCCCTCCAAAATCCATACACGTGATAAATCGCCAATCCATCTGGCGTCATCATCATCACCTAACAGTCCAACAAATGGAGTGGCGAGAAGTCCGGTGAAACCTCGCTGCATAAATGCCCTGAGGTAACCCCAGGGACAATGACGGGGAAGAATGGAAAAGAACGTCCCGAACCCCCAGCCATAGACAATCTCTCTATAGTCATCATGTAGGGCCTGATACATAGAGTGGATGCTGAACTAGTTCCCTCGAGGCTATGTAAAGCCGGGAACCTACATCAAATACAGATCAAAATCAGAACCCTTTACTCCTCATTAATAGGAAACAAGGAAGATTAAGATCTAACTTCATACCTCGTTTGCGTGCAGGTATACTGAAGGATGCCGACTCAAGTCACCCAGAAGATCTGGGTTCGCCACTTGAATTCCTGGCAGTTCCCTATGGGGAACACGTGCAGCAGGAGCAAGAACCTCAACAGGTACATCCTCCTCCTCTTCCTCGACATCCGGCACTTCAACCCAGATAGGACGAATCACCGCCTCCACCAAATGACGTGGCTGTCTAACAGAACGGGGTCGAGGTACTTCAGAAGCCCTTTTCCGTACACCAGAAGTGGTCCTGCGGGAACTACTCGGCTGATCCGGATCCATAATATTTTGACAACAAGTCTCCAAATCACCTCAGAAAAGGTGTGGTAAATTCTTACCTGGAGCTTTTCAAAATGCATTTTATGATTACATGCATGCATGCATTGTTTTAACATACATTTACACTAGAGTTAAAAATGCATGACTACCGAATGCCTATGTTTTGGAAATTTTTTACCATAGCCCCTTTTGTAAATGGGACTATCCACATGCACATAGGCATGACTAGGTGGCCATTCAGTAGCACACCTATCCACAATCATATACATCCTACATGCATTAATACATCACAGTAAAAAATCCATAAGTGTGATCTAATTACCAGGGTTGTTTTACTTTTCTACCTTTACTCATTTGTCCTCGAATAGGATAAGAAATGACAGTAAAAGGTACCAATTTGACTGTTTCAAAAGTTAAATTTTTTCACATCATTATGTTCAACATGGTTTAATACTAACATTTATCGTGTTGAATATTTTTTATCAAATCATATCAGCATGCATATTCACTACTATGTGTCTAAATGCATTTCATGTGATAAGTCATTTTCCAACGGATAGAAAATAGAAAAGAATACATGCATATGTTACCAGGACAGTGAAGAACGCTTGTACGGTGACAGAATATGCAAAAAGTTGCTCGAACTCAAAAGGACTGAAGAAGAGCTCTCAGATATCCTTCGTCGCGTAGCTTGAAAATGACTTATGAAAGCAACCCATGGGCTTTGTATAGCCACGGTTGGCCGCAGATCCACCTGCGGCTGCTGCAGGTGTACCTGCGATACTCTTCTGTGGGTCCCACACCTTCGGCTCGCTCTAGTTAAAGTTGCAAAGTTGGTCCCGCAAGCTGAAAAGGCCAAGTCAGGAATAAAAATGCTACGCGATTGAGCGGAATAGCTTGAAATCCTAGTTTTTATGATCCAAATTCTGGCTCCACATTGGTATTCACCTGCATACAAGGTATACGATACTAGTGGCCTCAGCTTTCACAAATCATGCTCGGCAATACCTCACAAAGGTCCGATGCCGTCAATGAACGTCGAGCGTTTGATGTATCCCCAGCCAGGTTATAACGTATTGAAGTTACAAATTAAAGACGTATCCCCGGCGGGGGTTACAATGCCAAAGTTACAAATTAAAGACGTATCCCCGACGGGGGTTACAACGCCAAAGTCATGAACCGATGACATATCCACGGTGGGGGCCACAACGCAACATTTTCAAACATCCACGTATCCCCGACGGGGGTTACAATGCAATGCAACCATTGATACATACATCAATAAAGGTCAAGCAACCTTGACATACGTCCCGACAAGGATTACAACTCAATGCAATCATTGATACACACATCAATGAACGTCAAGTAGCCTTGACAATGCACCCAACAGGGATCTATCTGGTGATACACACATCAGCGAAGGTCATGCAACCTTGACAAGTTCATACTGTTGGAAGTAACTCCGATAGGATGGTGGGATATGTTATACACATCCTCAAACAGACAAAGCTTTATCCCCACAGATCTCTTATACACAAGAGGCACCTCTATGGAGAATGAAGTCTGTGTCTAGGATTTACGACTTTGGTGATAGCCCCAATGTCAACATCCTTGAAGACTTGGATCTCATGTCCAAGGCATCAGTGATTGTCATCCCAATAGGATTAACTGACAATCATGCATCATACATTTGCATCATGTTGCTGCACATAGCATCATGTTTTATCTTGTTGCATTTCAAGTGTCTAGGATTCTTTATCCTATCCATGCCTTACATTGCATGAATATGATAAAGAGGGCATCTCAGAGACACTCAAAATTTTCTCGCACACATCACACTAACATTGCAGGAGGCGCGTAATTGTCTTCAAGATAACCTTGGAAGACAGTTCACGTCCATTCTGGATACTACCGGAAGTTCAATCTCAACCCCAGAACACACACCGGGAGTATCATTTCCAACCCTGGAACATACACTAGGAACATCATTTCCAACCTCGGAGATAACCCCAAGTTTTGTCCTTGGCGATAACCCCAAGGAATCTTATTGCAGTTCCGGCGATAACTCCAGAAATGGTTGTTTCAAGTACATGCGATCAGCTTCAATCAGACCTCCTGCCGAGGCACTCATACCTCAGACCTAGAGCTAACACTAGGCAGACAGGCATCCACAAGATGACATTGCGGCATTCAACACTTGCAGCAGTCCAATCTCAGATGTAGCCCTGAGCAACGTCTATTTTCAATTCAAATCGGCGATAACCCCGATGAGGATTCATACGTCATCTTGTTACCTCAACACCTGCGCATCGTCTCAATGCTTCATACATACATATATACAACAATGTCCTTCAAGAACCAGGAATTCCAATCCCGAGTGACTATTACGCGTGGCAGCACACCGGATAGAATTTGAAGCTTGAAGACCATAGGCATGGTCCCCTCTTCCTGACTTCGTACAACCTCTATTCCATGTCATTGCGTAACTCTTGACACAAGCAGTCCGAAGAAGGTCGTATATACCTTGTTCGGATGCTCGGATTGAAGTTCTGCAAGTTCGAGCGGACATTATAGTGCACGAGTGCACATACTTCGAGATGACGGGACTTGACTTCCCGGCGGCCTGACGACGAAAGCGAATCAATGCAGTAATCGCTGATCACCAGTAGTACACCTGGTAGCTAGCAAATTCTATAAATATAGAGCTTGGGCTAGCCATTTTAAAAAAAGAAAATGTGAGGAAGCCCTGTCCAATTTTCTTTATACACACCCTATATTGAGTGCTTGCTCTTTTTAAACACCTGTTAGTCCATATACAGTTATAAATTTACCGGCAGGAGCTGAGTGTTTGTCCATATAGAGTCATAGAAGTCTGCATTGGCAGCCCCCTGTAAGCCTTCTTACACTCTATAAAGCCTTTCTCTTCATATTTGCACTCACTATTCTACACATTGAGAGTCGTGTTCTGTGCGTATGCCCGGACTTCAGTCCGTGATTTTCATTTTTGTATGTATATATATACTTATATATATGTATATATTTTTATATAGACTAACATTATCGAGTCATGCCTTGATTGAGCCTAGACTTATGTCTGGAGCGTTTATTTTCTTATATATATATATATATATATATATAAATTATTGTCAGACTCTATCTGATGAGCCTGGATTTTATATCCGGTGCGTTTAATTGCTTTTATATATATATACTTATATATATAATTGTTGTCGGACATATCCGATGAGCCTGAATTTTATATCTGGTGCATTTACTGCTTATATATATATATATATATATATATATATTTCTGTTAGGCTTGGAGTTTACTTCGTGGCCTTTACAACTTTATTTACATTTCGTCCTGCCTAGAGCTTACTTCGTGGTAGTTGATAGCTTTTACAGCTTTATTTACATTCAAGTCCCGCCTGGAGTTTACTTCGTGGTGGTTGATAGCATGTACTGCTTTATTTATATTTCTGATCCCCCATGGAGTTGCTTCGTGGTGGCTGATCATGCACACACACACACACACACACACACACACACACACATATATATATATATATATATATATAACTGCTTACTACTTTCCATATAAACTGCAGTATCATGTGAGCTTAGGAATCATGTGATCACAGATTCAAATCCATCAATCTAGATTCTTGCCCGTGATGGACTTTTTTCAAATTTATGGCGGCTTGTACATTATTTACATGTAAAATTTTCTTGGATGATCGTCATGCCCATAAGGAGTTCTAAGATCATTTGTATATTATTTTCTCGAAGATGCCTCGCATCTCGAAAATAAAAGCAAACAAGCCGAATATTTTAATAATAAAATAAAAGTATGAAAAGGTCTCAATTCCTATTGAGCACAAGGTTTGAAAAACCTCTTTTTACAAAATTTCATTGCTATATCTAGTTAAAACTGAATTTTTCTATAAATTCAAACCTTATGTATATAGGTGCGAACGAGGCCTCGCACTACTTTCAAATAATTGCACATTGATCCACACACACACACACATACACATTCATATAACAATTTCTTTGAGAAGTGGCAGTCACCGTGGCAACACGGATGTCGGGGTGTGCCTAACACCTTCCCTCCGCATAATCAATCCCCCGAACCCTAATGAATCTCGGTTTCTGAGACCATTTAGCGGTCACATCACCGGGTTAATGTGCAAAAACTTTTTGTCATATTGGTGCAACCAAATTAAAAACACCAATTGGCGACTCTTAAAGTCAAATCGTCGATATTACACATGTCAGACCTTTTTCACTTGTTTTTTCAAACAAATCTCACATTAACATGAGAACACCAAGAACAAGTAACGAAAAAGAACACTAAAAAGTTCCGACGTCGACAATATAAATATGCATAAAAATATAATATTAAATTATGTTTTTGATTCATCTTAAATTCCCTGCCACACAAAATTTTTTTTTCAATAATTATGGAATGAAGTTAGAAAATATAAATTTGTATTTTCTATTTATCATAGGACTTTCCACTCTTTATAATTGTGAAAATAAGTATGATTATAGAAGTCATTTCTATATATATAATACTTGTACCTCTAAATGAATAAAAGGAGAAGTTTGTCCAAGACCAGAATTAACTTTCAAGTAACATTTGACATTACAATGTTTACAGTAAATATAAAAAGTGAATCATCGAATTAAGACCATTGTGCGAGGGTATATAATACTCCCTCCGTCTCTAATTATTTGACGTTTTAAAATTTTTTATTTATCTCTAATTATTTAACATTTATTCAAATCTAGGAGAATTAATGACAATTTTTCCAAAATTACTCTTCATTACTCTACCTACTTTAAACTCTTTCTCTCACCTTATCCCAACAAAACTCTCCTTATTCCAATAAAAGATTTAAGAGTATTATAGACAATTGAGTACTATATTTAATGCATTTCAATTATTATCTTAATTCTTGTGTCCACATTTAAAACGTCAAATAATTAGGAACGAAGGGAGTATAAGATTTATTTTCCCTCCTATTATTAATTCCCCACTATTAACGGAAGGTTTTCCCATTCTCTTTGTTATTAATATTCTTTTTATAAATAAGACTACTTTGTAGTAAATACTTTCAAAGTCAGAACGACCGTGTTCATACTAAAAACATTAACAATAATTTTCCAAATTAATTCTCCATCCTTCATTTTAAAGAATACATCAACAAATTATTAGAGCATTAATAACAGTTTCTCTAATCAACTCTCTATCCCCAATTTTGAAGAATACATTAACAAATCATTATCCAACAGCTTCTTTATCCTCAGTGGTGGAACCAGAACAAAATTTGAGGGGGGTCAAAATTTGAGGGCGATTCTCAAGGTCCTAACATCGACGCTTTAAGTTGCACCCACGAGGAGCGAGTTAAGTTAAGGTCCTTGGGTTTGATTTTGACCCTGATTTAAAAAATAAAAGTATATTAATGCCAATGATACATCGAGGCCAGAGAATCGTGGCCCAATGCACAAGGCAGCATGCTACCGATAAGAACACCAATAATCAGACCCAACTGGTTGAATGCAACACGCGGAAACAATGACCTCAATTTTTTTGAAGCAATGTCTCAATTCTCAAAGCACCTACCGTTAGTATTTGCTAATTCCTACAATCAGTAGTTAATGGACCAATGGAATGTCAATATCAAATATGTGAACCAGTTACCCATTACTCCAAGACACAAGTGTGTAATTTATATTATATTATTAGATTTAAATAGTAAAATACTAAATTTGAAAGTTAAGTAATAAAATAAATAAAGTTAAGAGTTATAAAGATGAAATAGAAATTTTATAAAAGTTAAAGGGCATTTTAAGAAGCCAAAAATATTTCAAATCGTAGGGTCTCCTCTGCTTTATATATTAAATAAAATTCAAAAGAGTTTCGATGTGGAAATTTATCTAATACACTTGTTTTAGATCGATATGAATCTTTACCTAATACAATTTGTTTTTTCCTTTTATAGTTAATTTTCAGTACTTCGAAAAACTTGAATCATTCTTATTCAAATTTCCAACATGTGTTGTAACTATTAAATTGATCTTCAAATGGACCAAATTGGTAATATAATATTCATTAAAACATTTTAGTTACAATTAATTTTTTTAAATTTAAATAAGATTAAGGAGTAAATAACATGTGTCTAGTGGCTGTCGAAAATATCTCACCACCACTGCACAACTTTCACCCATCATTGACTGTCGAAAATACCCTCACCAACCTCCTAACAAACTCCTCTGCTTTCTTCCTGTACTTTCCCCCCTTTAAATTCGTCCTCTCCATCAGCAGAAAAACCCCATTTGTGGATCAATTAAACTTACATTAATGATTCATCCAAGGAGTTATACATTACATTAATTAGATATACTTATTTTTCCTCTCTCTAGGAATTTCTCTCTCATGGCGGTACCAAGCATTCCCACTACTAAATCGACCTACATTTTTCAAAATTTTCTAATACCCATTCGAGCTTGATCAGTTTTAGGAAAACCCATTTGGGATTTTAGCCTAACAATCAAAGAAAGTGGAGAAATTTATTATCTTTTGGGGGAGGTGATAGGAGGATAAGAACGACAGGGGATTATGTTGTAAAGAATGAAAATGATAAGAAGAAAGTGAGAGGCGGCAGGGGCAGCGGCAGGTAGCGATAAGCTTCATCCTAGGGGGGTCATATGCCCTCCCTCGACCCCCCCGGTTCCGCCTCTGCTTATTCTTATATGACTCTTTATTTTAATCTTTATATAGGATTTTACTCCCCAGTGTGAGAGAGTCAAAAGTCTGTTCTCTATATATACAAAATGACATTTCACACTCTCATGTAAGTGCACAACTCATCAATCATACACATCTTGACATTTTTTTACTACTTTATTTTCAAATTATAAACTTAATATTGACTTATTTTTTAAAAATTAATTTCAAACGTATTCAAATTTAAAATGATATAAATTTATTTAATTTATGTCAATATAATTATAAATATTATAAAAGTACTATTAATTATAAAATTTATTATTTTCAAAATTTAAATGAATCATATTAAATTTAAATTTAAAAATATCATAAATTAATTTTTAAAAGTTAATATTGATACATTTGCAACTCTACAATCCATTCAATATTCACTTCATAAATTACTTAAAATTTAAAATAAAATAAAATTATTTTAAAGTGGAATATAATTGATAAATTATACATCTCTTTTTATAAATTATAAGATTATTATTAATTTGATGTTTTGACTGTTGGAATTTTTAAATTTTAACCTTTAACCTTTAACTTTTATTATTTAAGGAAACAATATAAGGAACATGTTGGGTACATAATAAAAAAATTGTATCCCTATTTTGCAGAATGACCCAATAGCACTGCAGAGTAAGGATAAATATAAAAAAACTGTTGTAAATGCTCTAACATTTTCCTTATCCTTATTTGACTCTCTATTTTAATCCCTATATAGGATTTTACTCCCCAGTGTGAGGGAATCAAAAGACCATTCTCTATATATACAAAATTACATTCCACACCCTCATTCAAGTGGACAACTCATCAATCATACACATCTCGACATTTTTTTTACTACATTTTCAAATTATAAACTTAATATTGATTTAAAAAAAAAAAATTAATTTCAAACGTATTCAAATTTAAAATTGATATAAATTTATGTCAATATAATTATAAATATTATAAAAGTACTAATAATTATAAAATTTATTATTTTCAAAATTTAAATGAATCATATTAAATTTAAATTTAAAAATATCACAAATTAACTTTTTAAAAGTTAATATTGATCTTATGTACATTTGGAACTACAATCTATTCAATACTCACTTCATAAGTTACTTAAAATTTAAAATAAAATAAAAATTATTTTACAGTGAAATATAATTGATAAATTATATTCTCTCTTTTATAAATAATAAGATTATTATTAATTTGATCTTTTGACTGTTGGAACTTTTAAATTTTATTATTTAAGGAATCAATATAAGAAACTTGTTGGGTACATAGTGAAAAAATTGAATCCCTATTTTGCAGAATGACCTAATAACACTGCAGAGTAGGGATAAAAATAAGAAAACTGTCATGTGATAATATACGTAATATCATGTGTAATAATTTAGATAAATTTTTGAGTTTAAGTTAAATCTTAACATATTAAAATTCAGTGCACTATTTCAGTAGTATCTTCTTGAGTTATTTTTGGCTATTACAAACTCATTTAAAATATAATTAAATGTATTATGGTAGTAGTTTAGGGTCTTAAAAATATATTAAGATATTCGCATGTCATGTTACGATATGAGACTGAGATGTCAACATAAGTATTAGTTGAAGTAAAAAAGAAAGAACACGTAATACAAAATTCATTCGAATTGCAATTTTATGCTTACAAAATGAGGATTATTTTTATAAATTGTCCAAATAGACTTTTCATTTTGAACTGTCTGAAATCAAGATTCATTCAAAAAACTTGACAGTTACTAGTTAAACTAACCTGATTAATTTAGTTAGATCAAAAGTGATAGTCTAATGATAAAGCTTGTCTTTTTGCCGCGTAAGGTTAGAAGTTATTCTTTCTTTATGTCAATTTATAATTGTGAAACTTGTTAATATATGAGATTAGTAAAAATTATAGAAGGGCTTAACTTATTACATATCGCTCTATAAAAATTACCAGTAATATTTATTCACGTAACTGATAATCAAATAGTTAACATAAAATATTCACAATATATGTCATTATCATTATTTTATTCTATGCTTAGTAGAAGATATTTGTGTTTTTTAAACTATAATACACTAGAACAACTAAGTAGGTAGGTTCCTGTCTAGAAACGGTTCCCTTTTTTTAACTTGTTGTATAAATTCATAAATTTATTTATATGGAATAAAAATTTATTCTTAACAATTATAAATTTGATAAATGAGACTTTTTGTAAAACGGTTATATATCATTCATTGCAAGTGTATAAATAATTTAAAAATATTTAGGGTTGCTACTTCTGCATATAATTGTATTTAGGAATTATAATAAATGTAAATTTTTATTTCACTTTACATGCACAAATATATGAGATGACTTGGAAGACAAATATCCCTGAGTATACATTTCAACCATGTGCCCTAAAGAGGAATTAAGTTAGAATTGGAAGAGTGGAACCAAAATTCTGTGGGTAAGGAAATCGTGTCTTGCTAGGGTTAGAATTTTGTGTTAACTGAGAAGGAGAGAAATTAATGAAGACGGCGCAATTGATTGATTGATTGAAAAGGGGAGAAGAACATGTGAGCGATTACTCTAGTGACGCGTGGCAGAACTCCTAGAATCTGAAAACCTTGTTAGGGTAGCAGGGATTCAATGAGCCTTCTTAAGTGTTTCGGGTTGAGAGAAAATGTCCAAGAACCCTTAGAATCCGGAAACCTTGTTAGGGTAGCAGGGATTCCAAGAGATTCAAGCGTCCAAGTCCAACAAGAGGTCTCAGCTCCCAAAGTCTCCAGTCCCAAAAAGAGTCCCCTCCTTCCTAGAATGGAAGAGGTATTTATAGAGTTTTCTGGAACATAAGTAGTCACATGTCTTTTGAAAAACTTCAGAAATACCCTTTAGTAATTAGAATAATGCCCATATCGCCATGTCCTTCTAGCCACCAATCCAATCCCTCAATAAATTCCCAAAATGAGCCGCCTCCCCGAGCCTTCTGTCTCAGGACCCGTGGAGGCTTCTCTCGGGTCTAGTACATTTATTTCCTGTTTTTCCGTCTTCATTCAATTAGGCCATGCGAACCCTAATTTACACATTTAATGAGGTCGTAGAACCCTAATTCTGTATTTTATTCAATTAGGTCATGTGAACCCTTATTTACACTTGGGCCCACATTTGCCTCTTGCGTGAGAGTCGCGTTTCGAAAGAGACAATTGCACAAGAATACTTCAAGCTTTTGAACGATTTCGCAGGACTCCATTTTATAGGTCTTTGAAGACAAGAGTCTTGGAAGAGGGAACTCCTAGGGAGCTAAACCCTTAGGGTTAAACCCTAGAGAGGAAAAACCTAGCAGGGCTCTTTCTTAAACATATTAGAAAATCTTCTAAAAATCTTTCCATAGATTGCCCAATATTTGTTTCCTTATTTTTTCTGGAAATTAAAACAAGGAAGACCATCAAATATTACCAAATAAAATTTAATCTAATAAAATCTTTCTTTTGGTAAACTAAATCTTTCTTTTTTATCAAATCAAATCTTAATTTTATTTTGGAAATTAAATTAATTTTTTTTCTTTATTTGATTTTGAAGACAATATCCTTCCTTATCATTATTATTATTTAGAAGGAAAAATCAAATTTTGAAATTTCATTTTATTGGGAGTAAAATCAAATCTTTTCTATAATAATATCTTTATATATATATATATATATATATATATATATATATATATATATATATATTCCTATTTAGAAACAAAATCAAATATACTTATCTTTTGAAACCAGTTGAATCCTTTCCTTAATAGAAAAGAGTGATTGCTTCTAAATAGGAATATATATATATATATATATATATATATATATATATATATATATCTCCCAAGCCTTTCACGCCTCACTTTTCATCTTGCTTCATTGTGGATTTTCTCTCTTCTTATGAGCCAGGAAGATCATCAAGGGAGCAGCAAGGAGACTTTCTTCAATCCGAGCGAGAGGTAACAAAGAGGATTCCTCCCTATAGGGTCGAACCCTTTGGGGGATCCGAACCCTTGGGGCTCCATTCCTTCTTCTTGTCTTCGCTTTTCAATTTTTTTACTTGCATGCTTTCTTTCGGATTTCTCTTGACTTGCTTCCTCTATTTCTCTTTTCTGTTTCAGGAAATTGTAGTCTTTTTTTGTTTTTGAGCCCCATCACCTTGATCATATCTTGGTTTTTTCTCTCGAAATTCATCAAAGAAAGGCTATAATTTTTGCGGCGAAGAAGCATTCGTTCCAAGCAATTGATTTGTGGAGCAACAGGACCTCGAAGGAATAGAGGGGACAACCCCCTAGGTGGCCGAACACTATGGGGGGCCGAACCCTAGAGGTTTTTTTCCAGGTACCTCTAATCTTTCTTTTGTCTTCCGAGCCCCATTACCTTGATTATATCTTGGTTTTTTCCCTCGGATAATAAAGAAAGATTTGGCATTTTTTTTGACGAAAACACAAAGGAAGAAAAAAAATGCTCTACATGCTGCGAAACCACCCCAAGTGGCCGAACCCTAGGGGGAAATCATCGATTAGATGAAAAAAATGAAGTCCTTGAGGAGTAGCTACTATTTTGATCATAACTTTTGATCCGTTTGGAGTTTTGGGGTTCATAATATATCAAAACAAAGCTAGCGATGAGCCCCACAAAAATAATGACATTTGGCCATGATAGATACCGTTATAAGTCCAAAAAATGCTCTGAAGTATGCTTTTGGGCTGTTTGAAGTTTTTTTAGAAAATTCTAGGAAATTATTTCTTGCATGATTGTGATTCCTAACACTTTCTGACATTGTTTCTTCTTCTTTTCAAGTGTCTTTAAGCTTAAATCTCAGACTTTTCTCTTTGTCATGGTAAACACTCAAGTTCAAATACTTTCCTTGTCATCCTTTCCTTGCTCTTTAGAGCCCTTATGCTGATTTTTCTTTGCTTACAGGCCCTCTCCACTAAATGCTCTGTAGACCCGGTAACCGCCAATGAGACCCTCTTTGCTCCTTCTGACGTCTTTTGGGAGCACGTCCAGACTTATGACCGTACAACTTTTCCTCTGCCATAGAATGAAGGCTTGTTTCTATATGCAGCGGCTTGCGAAGGTTGGAATGATTTTCCCCATTCCAATCACATTCCCCGTATATGCATAGAGAAACAAGAGTACCCTTTCAGTCCCCTTTACTTCTTGTCTGATTCATCTAGTCACCTTTACGAATGGCAGCATTGGACCGACGAGATACTTGGGAATGCTGATTATGTGGATATACTAAAGAGAGGGCTGACATTCTTCGTTGCATCCAGCTATGCAGGGACATTTTTATCCAATAGGACCATGATGTTCCTATCATGTTGATTTCACTTTAGTGCTCCTCTACATGCATATTCGTCACTGTATGGGGGGAATTCACATCTACTTTGGAGGATATATGTCTATGCCATCTACCAGTAAGCATTTGCCCCCTGCACGTGAGTCACACCTTTGGTGAGATGGTCGCGAAAAATGCATTAAGTGTTGAAGTCTTGATTCAAGTTTCTAAACAATTCGTGGAGCTTGATTTTTTGCAAGTCTCAAAAATGAAAGTCCTAGAAGAGGGAACTTCTAGGGGAGCAAACCCTAGGAGGGCGAGCCCTAGAGGAGCTCTCCCTAGATATCTCAAAAAATATTTGATCTAATCATTCTTACCATCTCTTAAAATTTCTCTTTTCTTTAGAATCAAGAAGTCATCGAGAAGACCAATGCTGATGAAGAGGATGATGATGTTCCCATTGGGCTCTTTGCGAGTACCGCAAATGGGGTAGCTGCGACTTCCATTACTTGCGAGATGTCCCAGTACATCATTATTTGTATCGAGTCTTCTTCACTACATGATGATTGTGTCAGTCTTAATGCTAAGGATTCTTTGTCAGATGTAAGCTCGGATGGCCTGCTGTGGGTGGTGCAGTGCTCTCTTCACGCCTTCCTATAATTTCTCCTCATGACAATGTTGAGGGTACCGATGAGACTCTTCCTTCTTCGAGGTGGAATCCTTCTGAGAGTATTGTTGATGTTCATCTTCCCAAGGAGGATTTTGCCGAGTTGATGATTGCACGGGAGGGTATTATGGATAGCACTTTGGGTGGATTGAATGACCTTTTGTCTCCCATGGCATCTGCTAACTCTCATTGGACATCATGAAAAATCTTCTATTCTTGGTTCCCATAGATACTTGATCCTATACATATTCGTAAGGCTATCCTCCAGACCTTCTTGCTAGATGGACTTGCAAGCCTTATTCTCAAAATGCACAGTCTTTCTTTCTATTCTTTGCGAACAGAGAACTTAGATAGTTTTAGTTGTGAGGTTGATGATTTCTCCTTTGTGGGCCTTGACATGTCTCCCCTCTATGCTAGGTTGGATCTCTTTATTTCCAATCATCATGTTATTGCACTTCGTTCGAAAGTCACTTCACGTCATCATGAGAATGACTTACTTTATGTAGAGCTTCAAGATGCCATGGATAAATTAAAGACCAAGCTTTTGGAAAATTGAGTCAACTGCCCAAGACCTTGAAGGCCTAATAGCCTCAAATACAAAGACTTGGGGTACCGTCATTGTTGACTTGGAGGCTTTAGCTATTCCCCTCTCTTCAGTTCGACATGTCATGGCCTTTAGATCATGAACTTTTGTAGTTTTTCCATTTCCTGTATCAGAAAATTCATTTACATATATTTCATTCATCAAAATATAGTTTATTTATCCTTATTGAATGCCTTTAATTTGAACGATTCCTTAAAACTCAATATTAAACATTGGATCTTAAGTTGTTCAAATTAATACTCCAAGACAACAATAGGCCTCATAAAACAACAAACATAAATTTTGTTAAAGAAAAGACATTTTTTTCTTTTCGATTTCATGCAAACCAACACTTGAATCTATACTTTTCTTTTTAAAAAATTCAGAAAAAATATTCAAGTATAAGTGAAAGGTTGACATTTTGTTGTTAATCAGATTGCTTTTAAAAAAAAGCGTAACTTTTCAAATAATAAATCCTGCTTTTGTTGGAGAAAGCTTAATATTCGCCACTTTTAGAGTTGAAATTAGTGTAACTTTCGAGGACTTATAGTCAGGTGCCTCGATTACTTTTGAGGTTGAAAGTATAACTTTCGAGGACTTATAGTCAAGTGCCTCGATTACTTTTGAAGTTGAAAATATAACTTTTCTGGTCTAAGGACTTATAGTCAGGTGCCTCATTCACTTTTGATGATAAAGTGTAACACTCGGGTGCCTCATCACTTGGGTCGTCTAATTTCTTGGCAAGTGCGGTCTACGAGGATTTGAAATTTGGTGCCTCGTCACTTGGGTTGTCCAATTTCTTAGCAAGTGTGGTCTACGAGAACTTGAAATTGAGTGCCTCGTCACTTGGGTCATCCAATTTCTTGACAAATGTATTTTACAAGGACTTGAAATCAGGTGCCTCATCACTTGGGTCGTCCAATTTCTTGGAAAGTGTACTTTATGAGGACTTGACCACCATCTTGGGTGGATTTTTTTTAAATCAATCAATTCTAGTGCCTCTTCCCTTGGTCATCCAACTTCTTGGCAATGGATACTCCTGAGGACTTCAACCACCATTTTTAGTGGACCACCATCTTGGGTAGAATTTTAATTCGTCAATTCTTATATCTATATTTCAGAGTTCTATCAATGGTAGAGCCAGTATTTCGGTTGTCCATCATCTTGACTTCTGGGGCTGTACCATGGGTGATAGTGTTGCACGTTTCTTTTCCTAGTTCAATCTCTCTGGCTGCCAACTTCTCATGGTATATCCTCCACAGACTGTAACAGTCCATAGTGGAATGTCCTGCGTATTGGTGGTATACACACAAGTCCGGTCTTCTCTTCATTTCTTCCGTCACAACCAACCGGGGCCTTGAAGGTTTCACCACTCCATGCTCAATCCATTGTTCATACAGATCCCTGAATGCCTTTTCACTACATATGATAGCCTCCGAAACTGGCATTCTGGTATACTTGTTCCCATGCTTTCCTCTGTTTCGCTCAAATTTCTCATTCTTCTCCCTCTTGCCCCCTTGTAGTTTTTACTTAGAATTCGCCAAAGCCACAATTGTTGTCTTCTTGCACTTCCATATAATCGTCACATGGCTGGTGGGCAATGTCATGATTCCTCCTAAGTCTTGTGAAAAAGAAGAGATGGTCGCAAATGAATCACAAGCCTTGGTAATGAGGTGGGGCTTGAAGGCGTCTAAAGCACCATTGTTGCATATGCTAACCAAGTTCTTTTCTTCAATTGGCTCTGCACACTTTTGTGCTTGGGATTTGAACCTATCCACGTAATCTAACAGCTCCTCGTTTGGCTTCTTCTTGAATCGCATGAGCTCTACAATGGTTACCTATTTCTACACATAGAAAAATTTCTTAAAAAATTATAATTTTAGATCATCCCAATCATGGACTGATCCCTTCTTCAAGTTATAATACCAACTGAAGGCACTATCTGTCAAAGTCTTGTTGAATTCCCTCATCAACAAATTATGATTGTTCATTTCATCATATCCTAACCATGGAGACATCGACTCCAAGAACCTGGCAATGTGTTCCCTGACATTTCCTTTCTCCCAATTGTATTTTGGAAATTGTAGGGGATGCTTGATATACCCTGTCGGGTAAGGTTGTCTCCAAATATATGTCGGGTAAGGTGGACTAAAGTCTAACTCTGAAGGTCGGGATGTCTGCCTGCATGTGACGCCCCCACAATAAGTATACATCACCCATCTTGAGTCGCCAAATATATGGTACAGAATTCAAATACAACTTAATTATACAATAGTCGTGTAAAATATGACAAAACATAATCTAAGAGTTTTAATAAGAATATTGTCATCTAGACAATATCCACACTCAATGGAGTCCTCATTACATTTATTGTCACACTATTTAACAAAATAGTGAGGACTACTAATACTATCATCTGGACCATCACCCGCTCCCGACTAGTCCTTGATTACGTTCTCATTTCAAGAGAACAAAGTGAAAGAAAGTGTGAGCTCAACTAGCCCAAGAAGAAATATTATGACTAAGATAATGCAGAATAAATTATCATTAGTCTTCAACAATGTTAAACTGATAAAAATATAACAAACATCAAGTTTAACTGCAGCGGAATAAGCAATCCATTAAAAGAATCAAGTAGAGAATAAAATCTACTATTTTTTATGATTTAAAAAGGTTTTTCATCACTTTTATCGCTGAGACTCAGCTTAATAAATAATCCACATCATCCCTGCACTACGACCAAGGATATTCATTAGTATCACAACCACAAATTATCCATGCACTACGAGCCAAGGATATTCGTGTATTCATCAATGGTCATGATCATGCCAACAACTGTCCATCAATGCACTACGGGCCAATGAGTACTTTTATCACATCATTTGTAACATTACGGTCATGATTATGCCGATTAATCCCTGGTTATAATCATACCAAGTCCATCTATGCACTACAGGCCACAAATGACTTTCAATATAATATAAGCATGAGGATGATGACAATGATATAAGAATCCAATAAAACAAGTTCAAGAATTAATTTATCCAGAATTCAATAATGTCCAAATTGTCAACATGATACTGCTTTGTGGAGTAAAATTAAAGAATGCTCAGAAGAATATTTCTACGAAAAGATACTGGATTAAGTGCAAATATCTAGGATATTCTACTAATTTCATGGAGTATAGAATTCAAAACTTTAACCAACTGAGTATAATAGAATATATGAAACTGTAAATGGATTTTCACCCGCCATGCGGTAATCCACATATACAGATCATTTTCACAATTTAACAAGGAATGAATACAAAGGATCATTCACCATGCATGTGGTAATCCACATAGACAGGTTATTCCAACAGAATAATAAAGAATGGAATAACAAAAGAATTCACTGTGCATGCGATAGATCGCACAAATAGGTTATTCCCAACAGAATAATAAATAATGGAACCAGGTCATGCGTAAACGCACAGACAAGATATTACAATAGAATAATAAATAACGGAACCAGGTCATGCGTAAACACACAGACAGGATTTTCCAACAGAATAATAAAGAATGGAATAACAGAAGAATTTCACCATGTATGCGGTACTTCGCATAGACAAGTTATTCCAACATAATGATAAAGAATGGAATAATATAAGAATTTTACCAAGTATAGGGTAGCCCGCGTATACAGGTTATTCCAACAGAATAATAAAGAATGGAATAACAGAAGTTCTCTTCATCATGAATACGAAAGAAATAATACTCCTTACGAGTACAACAAATAATATCCCTTACCTTAGAAGAACTGGATATTGGAAAAGTGAGGTAGCATAATACTTTTCTTCTTTCTCTATAGTTTCTCTCTCTAGAGTTTCAAAGAATTAAGTAATTAATGAAGGAATGAGCTTCTATTTATAGAGAATGGATCTGAATAAGAACTAATTCATGAAACGGTCCAAATTGATTTACTTTTAAACGAGACGGTCCATATTGATTTATTATGCAAGATTAATAAATTATTCTAATAAAATAAAATCTTTTAAATAAAATATAATATATTCTATTTATAGTCTAATAAAATAAATAACTTTATAAAAGTATTCATTTTATATAAAAAGATTTTACTATGCAAAATATTATGTAGGCACTATGCAACACTATGCATAATAAAATATATTCTAATTATTGTCTAATAAAACAAATAACTTTATAAAAGTATTTTATTTTATATAAAAAGATTTTACTATGCAAACACTATGCGACACACTCTGCAAAACACTATGCATAATAAAATATAATATATTCTAATTATTGTCTAATAAAACAAATAACTTTATAAAAGTATTCATTTTATATAAAAAGATTTTACTATACAAAACACTATGCATAATAGAATATAATATATTCTATTTATAGTCTAATAAAATAAATAACTTTATAAAAGTATTCTGCTTTTATATAAAAAACTTTTACATTTTATTACATTAATAATACTAATAAAACAAAATTTATATAATATATATATATATATATATATATATATATATATATATATATATATATATATATATATAAATTTCCGTGACTTCATAAAAGGCACCTCAATATATTTAACAATATTTATCATCATTATTATAATTCACAATATTAATCGACCGTGTCGTTTGCCAAGAAAGAGGGGGCTTTCCAATAAGGATTTCTCCTATCATGCCGCAATTAGGTGACCAAACCTCTCCTTGGCGTAACTTCTAGACATCGTTAATATTGCAAATAATAATATTAATAACTCTGTCATCTCAATTATTCATTTAATAATATATAAAATATCGACAATAATTGAATCAAATAACGTGAGATACTATGCAACAATTACTGAAGCAACAATTGAACAACACCGAGTGACTTCTCACGTAAGCATCAATAATCAATACCGTGTGCTACTATGCAACCACACATATTGCTGTACTTTTAACACCGGGTATTTCAACAGTTAATGGTAAAACTTCCGCCGTTATTTTCATAAAAAGATATTTTTATCGTTTTCTCAATCCAATAATAATTCCGTTATGGGGTCCACCAATGATTGTGCCGTCGTACGAATATTCCCTATTAAAATGAATATTACCCGACCAATCAAATATAATATAACAACTTGCATACTTTGCAAAATTTATAAATACTACCCACAACTATAACATTATATCAAATCCACACCATAAATTTAAAAAAATATTTCGAGAAATTTAAATCTTTATTCATAAAATTTGGGGTCTCACAATCTCCTCTCCTTATGAAATTTTGCCCTCAAAATTTATGTACGTACCTGGTATGCCGAACAGATGAGGATACCTTGACTTCATTTCAGATCCTAACTCTTGAGGTATAACCTTTGAGTGTTGAATACGATCCTTCTTATTCAAGATTTTAACACATATTTCCTCATACGTTAAATCTTCCGCTATCTCGTTCGATTCTAAATCAATAATGTGGCGTCCACATATTTACGTAACATCGATACGTGAAAAACGTTATGAACACGCGACATACTTGGCGGTAAAACGAGTCTATAGGCCATAGTTCCTACTCGATCGAGGATTTCAAATGGGCCAATAAAATCGAGGGTTGAGATTTCCTCTCTTCAACGATTCTTGCTTCTAGAATAACGCCATCTTGAACCTTCTTCTTCATATTCATCAGCTCTGAGAATGTAGCTTGAGTGGCTTTAACTTTATCGATTAAAGTCGATTCTACTCGTATATTCGTTATCTTCACGTGGGTCCCTAGAGTCTTTAACTCTATCTTCATCATTTGTAAGTTATATGAAATGGGTTTTTGTGTTAACAACATCGCACTCATAAACGCATACGATCTTCTACTAAATGCGTCAGCTACCACGTTCTCTCTTCCACGATGATATGGAATGGTATGATCGTAATCTTCAACAGCTCGAGCCAATGTCTTTGGCACATTATACGTTCGTTTTGGTTGAAGAAATATTTAAGGGTTAAAGAAATGGGTTTTGTACTGGGGTCAGTACAAAATTCGATTTCACGCTCTGGGGTAGGCTAAGAAGTCTTTAGAAATACGTCAAGAAATTTATTAACGATAGAAATATCATTCAAAATTGTGACTCTCATCCAAGACTTGGATAAAACGTCACATTGATATCTATCAACTTGCCATCGTCATTCACAACGTCCCCTACGGAAAGTCTGGCTTCGGTGCATTTCACACAAGGAAGTCAACAATGAAAGGATCGGGGCTCTTTACTTATGGCTTGATATAACAGTGATTAACTTTAGTGGTTTGGTTGCTTGAATTCGGATAACAGGTTGGTTAGGAATATAAAAGCTAACAACCTTACGAAAAGCATAATGACTAGTTAACCAATCGATTCCTAAAATAACATCAAAGGCAAGTATTTTCAAAGAGATAAGATCGACAGGTAACGTGAAAGTGTCGATTTGAATCAAACAAGATTTATAAACAGTGAATGTAACGAAGGTTTCTCCTAACAAAGTTTCAACAGATAAGTTAAAGTCTAATTTCTCAAGAGCCAAGTTCAAACATTGAACACAACTAGGTGAAATAAAAGAGTGGGTAGAATCGGTATCGAATAAGGTATAGACTTCGCAAGAGTTTATAATTAACTTACTCGTGATAACTTCGTTCGAGTTCCTTGATAAACGCTCTTACTTAAACTACCGACTTTGACTTGTCTGAGACATCCTTTGGCATCACTATCCCAGTTGGACTTGACTTCACTACACGACAAAATCGAGCTAGGTGACCTTCTTTTCTGTAATTGAAACACGCTTTGGATTGCTGCGTACAGTTTGGACGGATGTGTCCCTCCTGTCCATATTTGAAACATACAACCGGTGGTCGTTCTTCTTCCTTTGAAACGAGTGTTGATGCTGCTCTCTTTCCATCATTATTAAACCTTCTCTTCTTGAAATTTCCACTTCTATTATCTTGGCCATGATTACCACTGAAGTGGTTACCATTCTTGGCATGATAATTTTCCCCACGATGGTTATCATTTTTCCGATGGTCGTTGCCACCGGTACGATTATCATCGTGTTGTTGGTTGTTGCCTTTTGGTTGTGCTGACTCATTATCGCGCTCCAATAACTGAGCCCTATTCACAACATCTGAATATAAACAAAGTTTGTGAGAAATGAGGTATTGACGTATATCGGGTTTCAAACCTCTTAGAAACATTCGCGTCATTCGCTCCTCATTATCGACCAAATGGGATGCAAACCGGGATAACTCGGCAAACTTAGCCTCGTACTGCGATACGGTCATATTATTTTGCTCAAATGCTTATCTCAACATTTTCAGATGCCATTTTCGAACAATTGTCACACAAAACAAGGGTTAATTATCATATCACATATTATCCCTATACTCTAATCCCACCAATTAAATACCAAATAAACTTAGGTAGGTCATACTAGCGAAGAATTCCCCGTTTCTTCCCTCCTAGTTCTTGTCTCACATCTCACCAGGGATCATATCCTAAGCTTTGATACCAACTATGACGCCCCAAAATAGGTATACATCACCCATCTTAAGTCGCCAAATATATGGTATGTAATTCAAATACAACTTAATTATACAACAAATGTAAAAAATACGACAAAACATAATCTAAGAGTTTTAATAAGAATATTGTCATCTAGACAATATCCACACTCAATGGAGTCCTCATTACATCTATTGTCACACTATTTAACAGAATAGTGAAGACTACTAATACTAACATCTGGACCGTCACTCCGTTCCCCGACTAGTCCTGACTACGTTCTCATTTCCTTAAGAGAACAGTGAAAGAAAGGGGTGAGCTCAGCTAGCCCAGTAAGAAATATTATGACTAAGATAATGCAGAATAAATTATCATTAGTCTTCAACAATGTTAAACTGATAAAAATATAACAAACATCAAGTTTAACTATCATGTTCCTTCCAATGGTGAGTCTTCTCTTGACATATAACTATCTCCACCGTCTGCGATTGAACATTATGTTTCAACCAAACTCCAAGATCATATAAGTAGTGCTCGTTGATATACTCAACAAGTGGATGTGCACAACCCTGTCTTATGATAACACGAGGTTGTATGTCATTAGACATCTTGTATGATAGTAACAAAACACCCTTCCAAAGTTAGGTTCACCTCACCCTATTCGGTTCACCAAAATTAAATATCAATTGACGTATACAATACGACACACTTATCTAAAGTTCTCAATAAAATTATTTCCATACTATTTAAGGAGAACCTCAATGACTATAGACCACCGCTCTATTCCTTGTTATAATATTAGCTCGACCCGGCAACACTCTTATTACCTGAAAGGAATTGTGAAGCAAAAAGGGTGAGCACAACTAGCCCAGTAAAGAATATCATGACTAAAGATAATTTACATCATCAATAGCCTTCATCAGTAATAAATCAGAGATTTAGAACATATGGTAGATGATAAAACTTTTCAACCATAGTTACAGCAGAACGAGCAATCCATTAGAAGATTCAAATAGACCATCATGTCTATTATCTTCTCCGTGTTAAAAGTCCACCAATAATGTTTTATCCCTGTAACATCAATCAACAATTCATGGCCACAATCATATGAATAACTCATAATCATAATTGTGATTCTAAATTCCTCTTCGCACCTAGGATGAAGATAATTTTCATCACCTATCTTCACCTGAAACATGAAAAATCATGGTTATACCAAATCACAATTCCTGCTCATAATCATACTAATAAATTCATCTTTGCACTACGGCCAAAGATATTCATTAATAATTCATCTTTGAACTATATGCCAAAGACATACAACTGTATTTTAGAAGAGTCAAGTAGAGCATAAAATTTACTATCTTCTATGATTTAAAAAGTTTTTCATCAACTTTATCGCTGAGACTCAGCTTAACTAATAAAATTGAATCATCCCTGCACCACGGCCAAGGATATTCATGTAATCATCAATGGTCATGATTATACCGAATAATCCCTGGTCATAATCATACCAACAACTGTCCATCAATGAACTAAAGGCCAATGAGAACTTTTACCACATTATTCGTCACATTACGGTCATGATTATACCGAATAATCCTTGATCATAATCATACTAAGTCCATCTATGCACGTAAGCCAAAGATGACTTTAATCACAATATAAGCATGAGGATGATGACAATGACATAATAATTCAATAAAACAAGTTCAAGGATAAATTTTAAAGATTTATAATTTAATTTATCCAGGAATCAATAACGTCCAAATTATCAACATGATACTGCTTTGTAGAGTAAAATTCAAGAATAATATTCATGTACCAAAAATAATTTGGACAGAAAAGAAATATATTTTTTGGGTGAATATTACTTTGGGAATAATACCCCGACACGAAAAGTGTCCCGAATACCCGAGTGAATGATACTAGAGTGAATAGTAATCGGGTGAATAGTAACCCGTGAATAGTAACTCGTGAATAGTACTCCGGCACGAAAAGTGCCCCGAATACCCGAGTGAATAATACTAGAGTGAATAGTAACCCATGAATAGTAAATCGTAAAAGAAAAATACCAAAGAAAATGATATTCCATGACGAGTACAAAGAAATGATATCTCATACGAGTATAATAGAATATACGAAACTGCAAATGGATTTTCATCCGCCATGCGATAATCCACGTAGACAGATCATTTCCATAATTTAATAAGGAATGAATACGAAGGATCATTCACCATGCATGCGGCAATCCACATAGGCAGGTTATTCCAACAGAATAATTAAGAATGGAATAACAGAAGAATTCACCATGCATGCGATAGATCGCATGCATGTGTTATTCCCAACAAAATAATAAAGAATGGAACTAAGTCATGCGTAATCCGCCATGCATGGATATTCCAATGTAATAATAAAGAATGGAATAACAACGAATTCACTGTGCATGCGATAGATCGCATGCAGACGAGTTATTCCAATGAATAATAAAGAATGGAATAATGTAAGAATTTCACCATGTATGCGGTGCCAGATGTATGAGTTATTTCAACATAATAATAAAGAATGGAATAACAACCCTTACGAGTATTGAAAGAAAATAACTCTCTTCATGAATACGAAAGAATAATAACCCTTACTATAATAATAATATCCCTTACCTCAGAAGAAGACTGGATACTGGAATAGTGAAGTAGCAGACTTCACTTCTTCTTTCTCTATATAACTTCTCTCTCTATAATTTCTCTATAATAATTGCTCTTGTGAGACTTAGTGAATTGGTGAAAAATAATGAAGGAATGAGCTTCTATTTATAGGAAAATATAATTTTCATAATTGCACATTTTGGGGCTCGAAATATTACAGTATAATACCCTCATCTTTTCATACATTTTTAATTTAGTCATGCAAGTATTATCAAACTTGCCCACCTCCCCTAATAGTAAATCATGTGACTCAATAGTTCTAAACATGTGAAAAAAATTAATTATAGTATAGTACCTTCATCTATACCTGTATTTTTAACTTAGTCATGAAAGTATTATCAATCTTGCACCAATTCCCCTAATAGTAAATCGTGTGAATCAATAGTACACACATGTGAACACATAGGTATAAGCATGTGAATTAATAGCAATTAATTGCTCATTTATCCGATTAATTACCCGATTGGTCAATACACTACAAAAAAATGCTCTAACAAACGACGACCCAAACAATCAACCGATATTTTTTCGATTATCAGTAGATAGAACTATTAGCGGATCGACATCATCAATACCGCCCTTTAAATATGGTCGTTAGCTCATATTAGCGACCGAACCCGGTCACTAATTGGTCGTTGGTTCAATTTTACCTCCAAAAAAATTGGCAGGAAATGTTGGCGCGCTAGTTATTTGCGACCACTCACCATCAACGACCGCATGCGGTCGCTGATACTTCCACATCATTTAAAATTAGCGACCGTATGCGGTCACTAATGGCGGTCGCTGATCTATTTCAATTAACCAGTATCAGTTCGTCACTCTCGATCGACAGAAGAAAAAAAAGAGGGAGAAAAAAAGAGGGAGAAGAGGGAGAAGGGGTGGAAGAGAAGAGAGAGGAGGGAACCGGGGCACGCCACCACCACCATCACTACCACCTCGGTGTACGTCATTACCACCACCATCACCGCCACTACTTCTATTCCCGTTGAAGAAAACCTCAATTTTTCCTCTGGTAAACCCCTCTTCTTCTTATTTTGCTCATTTTTTCAATTCATTAGTCGAGTAATTCTGATCTTGATACACTTTGGCATACATAGGACTTATTTATAATTGCATATTCATATAATAGTAATTACAAGAAACTTACTGATGTTTTCTTGTCTGATTTTGTTATTATTTTCTTACCCGACTGGAAAATACTGAATTTTTATTTAGAAAAATGTTGGAATTCTTGTTTGTTCATTTGTTGTGCTTTAAACTTGATCTATTATAATTCAAATTGAAGTAACTTTCTGTTCAATATTAGCATAGTAGTCCTCAATTGCAAAGAAATGAACAACATAATATTTTGCTAATGATTTGGATTGCTTCAGTTATAGTAATATTGATGCTGATTGGATATTTTGAAAAATTGATTTTGAGCTAATAGCGGTTTAGATATTGTTCTTCATTGTTTGATTTGGTGTGGGCATGTTTAATTAGTTGTTATGTAATTTTGAAAAAAGTCATTAGTAATTTTATACTAGATGTTGCAATAACCAAATAAATTAGCTTAGAATCCTTCTAGGTTTTAAATTGATGTAAAATAAGAGAGCTTTTCACCTTTATGGGTAATGTAATTACATATCATGAAATGAAATTGGAGTAACTTGAGAAACACCTCTTATTCATTACCATTAATGACATTAAATTCAACTACATTTGGAGATATAAAAACGAAAGAATGACAATAATACATCTCTAGTGATACATATATAGAAATGCATATGCATATGTATTTACATTCTCTGAGAATTAACCTTTGTTAATATACTTTAGAGATGCTTTAAAAAATAATTGCTCAACTAATCTCCTCAATTAATCGTCATATTTTCGTTTTGAGTAATGAAGCATATTTAAGCTTAATGTGTGTTATTAACTATTGGTTTTTGCTTTGGTTCATGTGTTTGGGGCTACACATTAACTAGAACTCTTCCTAATGGTAAAATCATTAGACTAAAACTATGCGAACAGAAATAACCAAATTCCAAGAGACCCCATCTTTTCTTTGCATGCGAACATAAAGTAGTTAGGCAGACAACGTAATATTGAACGGGAATTAGTTAATATTCCGTTAACGTTCCATTAGTTAATACAGGCTTGACACACAGGTTTCACCTCCTCAGTTCAAGTGTGATACTTCTTGTCCAAATACCCGATACCCAGCTTCCAATCCTACTACATATCTGCTCAAGGTGGTACTAGAACTTTACAGCTATAATTGACATATCCTTTTATTAATGGGGAAACTCCAACTGAATGATTAAATTTCATATTTTTTTGATGTATATAAAAGATGTTGCCGCTTAATCTCAATACAAGAACCTTCATGTGAATGCGCTAAAAGACCATTAAAGTATTGCACTAGTTGGGCAATATGAGTAATAGCAGAAAGATCTTTGAGCTAGAACATGGTGTAGCAACACATATATATATCAACAGTAATAGCAACACATATATATATCAACTAGAACATGTAGAACATGGTGTAGCAACAGTAATAGCAAAACTACTGCGAAAGAAATCCTATGTAGCTTTGTTGAATATATAAGTGCTAGTTGATCATTTAGAACAACACACACACACACACACATATATATATATATATATCATAGTTTAGCTTTCATATGGCCTAGTGGTAGAGACCCTGCATATATTTAAAATAGGTTTTGTTGTTTAGTTCAAGATGATCTAATCGGTTTTAAAAAGAGAACTAAAACTATCAACTCACATACTTACAAGTATACATAGTATGTCATATGCTTACAAGTATGCATAGTATGCTTAAATGTAAGTCATATGCTTACAAGTATGCTCAAGTATGCTTAAATGTTAATCATAAGCTCATGTTGTCTATATTAGGTAACGTGGAATCATGGACCTCTATTCAGACCGTAGTTGGATGGCACGACGAAAGTCAAGTGCCCAGATAGGTGCTACAGCTGAATTTAGAGCTGATTGCCAAGTGTTTTTGGAGTATGCGTATAGTCACCCGGAATGTATAAATGGTAAGTCGCAGATACATGTTTGAAGTGTAAGAATGTAAATTATATGGACAAAGACATGGTAAACTATCATTTACTTGTTTCTGGGTTCATGAAAAATTACGAAGATTGCTGGTGGGCACATGGACAGAGAAGAGATGGTGGCATCACAGAAGTACACAATTCGGACAGTAGTACTCATCGTATGAATGAAATGGTTCATGATATTGCAGGGCCAGATTTTGATTGGGAACAAGGCAAAGAGCAACTTATGAATTCTGATGATAAAGACTTCTTTAAGTTGTTAGACGAGGGTAGCGAGCCATTGTGGCATGGTTGCACCAAACACACTATATTGTCTGCAGTGGCGATATTACTTAACATCAAAGCTGATCACAACATGAGCCATGAGTGTTTTGAGTCGCTCTTGAAGGCCATTAAGAGTATGTTTCCTGACGGTGAGAAATTACCTGGTAACTATTACTTTTGTAAGAAAATGGTGAAGAAGTTGGGTCTTGGATACCAAAAGATCGATGCATGTCCCAAAGATTGCATGTTGTTTTATAAGGAAAATGAACAGATGACAAGCTGCATGTTTTGCAGTCATGATCGGTTTAGGCCTAATAAAGAGGGTGTGACTACAAAAAAATCAAGTATACCGTTTAAGATTCTAAGGCATTTTCCAATAACACATCGGCTAAAAAGATTGTACATGTCTTCGAGAATAATTTGAACATATGAGTTGGCATCGCGAAATCTCCAACTAAAGATGGAGAACTAAATCATCCCATGATGATAAGGTGCTTCGGAAAGATTTTAACTTAGCACATCCCAGGTTTGCATTGGAACCTAGAAATGTGAGGCTTGGATTGTCCACCGATGGTTTCAACTGCTTTGGCCACTCACAATTGCTCCAGACTCATGTTGGCACGGATTGTTACTCCATACAACTTGCCTCCATAGATGTGTATGAAATAGCCATACTTGTTTCTTTCACTCATCGTTCTTCGTCCTAAGAGTCTTGGAAAGAACTTAGATGTTTACTTGAGACCTCTTATAGACGAGTTGAAGGTATTGTGGGAGGATAGAGTACAGACTTGGGATGTTGCAACAAAAACAAATTTCAACCTTAGGGCAGCGGTTATGTGGACTATAAGTGACTTCTTAGCTTATGGTATGTTAGCTGGATGGAGTACACACGGGAAGTTGGCTTGTCCGTATTGTATGGAGCATACATAGTCGTTTAATATATCAAAAGGTTGAAAGCCTTATTGGTTTGACTGTCATCATCGGTTCTTACCCGTAGATCACCCGTTTTGAAGAAATAGAGAACACTTCAGGAAAGGAAAAGTAGACAATGATATGCATGCACCACGATTGTCGGGAACGAAGATGCGAGATCATGTGATGAGATTGCTGGTTATCCCATTTGGTAAGATTGATGCCACAAACATAATCAATGGGTTTGGCGAATCTCGTAACTTGGTTCGGAGAAGCATCTTTTGGGAACTGCCTTATTGGTCTAAAAATTTGATTCGTCATAATCTAGATGTGATGCATATTGAGAAGAATGTGTTTAACACTGTGATGAATGTTATGGGGAAGACAAAAGATAACGATAAGGCACGTTTGGACATGAAAGATATTTGTAAGCGTCCTGGATTAGAACTTTATGAATCTCCTAATGGTAAGATTATCAAACCGCATGCAAGGTACACATTGTCCAAAAAGCAAGTTCAAGATGTGTGCACATGGGTTAAGTCTCTAAAACTACCAGATGGATATGCGTCAAACATTGGAAGGTGTGTTACGGGTGGGAAATTGTAAAGGATGAAGAGTCATGACTGTCATGTGTTCATGGAGAGACTCATGCCTATAGCATTTCGGGATTAGCTTGATAAACCAATATGGGATGCTTTGACGGATCTTAGTCATTTCTTCAAAGACTTATGTTCAAAATCATTAAATGAGAAGGACATGTCTGTACTTGAGAAGAACATCATAGAGATCACGTGTAAACTAGAAAAAATATTCCCACCTGGTTTTTTTGACTCCATGGAGCATTTGCAAATCCATCTTCCCTATGAAGCTCGTGTTGGGGGTCCAGTTCAATATAGATGGATGTACCCTTTTGAGAGGGTGATGGGAAACCTTAAGAGGAAGGTGAAGAATAGAGCTTATGTCAAGGGGTCGATATGTGAGGCATACAGTTTCGATGAAATATCTACGTTTGTGTCAGATTATTTTCCAAACGAAGTCTTGACAAAGGCCAATCGAGTATCGAGACATGATGATGGGGGAAATGTTGAACTAAATGGTCGGCTCTCTGTATTTGGTCTATCAGGTCGCGCTTATGGAAAAGGGAAGCGCATATTCCTCTCTGAGTAAGAATTGCATCTTTGCATATACTTACATTCTTCTCAATTCATGAGGAGATTGGCGAATTTGTGAGGTACACATGTAAACATGATAATTTATCTTGTAAGTTGAAAATTTATTCCAATATGTTAATGTTTATAACATGGTATAGATTGTGCGATGACGAGTTAAAAGTGAAGCATCCCAAGATAATCGATAAAGATATTCAAATCAATCGTGATAAAAAATTTGCACTTTGGCTAAAGGACAAAGTAAGTTCAATTTCTTAAGCACGACATATATATATATATATATATATATATATATATATATATATATATATACTCCATATTAACTATGACTTCATTTAATAAGATGGAGTTTTTGTAGGCTTTGACTAAGGATCAACGATTAGGCTAATGTACAAGTCCTAGCTATGGGACCAGATACTTTAACCAAGTCACCAAATGGTTACAAAATAAATGGTTGTGAATTTCATATAAAGGCATATGGGCGCGGTAAAAGAACAACGAACTATGGAGTGTGTGTCCAAGGAGATTGTTATAATGAGCTTGGTCGTGCCTTTTATGGGGAGTTGGAGGAAATCATAGAGTTGTCGTACAAGGGCACATACAGGGGTCATATTAACTTGTTCAAGTGTCGTTAGTTTGATTCAGAAAAAGGGATACGTGTTGACAGACATGGAATCGTCGATATTGACCTCCATAGGTCGGTTTACTCCAACAAACCGTTTGTTTTACCAACTCAAACAGTACAAGTATACTACACTCCTAGTCCTGTTAGGAAAAGGGATAGACCGCCTACAGATTGGTAAGTTGTAATTCATACTCCTGCGCGCAGTCGTGTCCAAATAATAGATGGGGATTTCTACCAAAAGGAGATGCTTCATAGACCTCCTATAATAAATATAGAGGACAGCAATGATGTAATCCAGTTAGAGGGTGGAGATGAACCTGATGAATTGGATCCCGAGACAATTATTGTGCCAGATGACAATGATACTAAGGAAGAGTTATTGACTGACACTGACACAGAATCTGAAGAAGAAAATGGTTATGAATCTCCGACACTTGTACAAAATGATTCTGACTCAGACAACGATTTTCATTAAAATGTATGTTTAGTTTTAATTGTATTACAATGAATTACATATAGGAATGGTTCTTTATATCCTTAACATGTTTATGTACCTTTCATTTATAGTTGTCGTAGTTAACTATTTCATACAATTAATTGTCATTATTGTCCTTTTATATAAAATATATATTTAGTTTTAATTGTATTACATACAATTACATATGTACATGTTCTCTATATCCTTGACGCGTTTATGTATCTTTCATTTATAACTCATACTAGCATCCTAAATTTTTTATTTATAGATGTCTTCTGAACTTGCAGCACAAAAACGCGGGTTGGGTCGGGGTCCTAATCATGTGCCGAAGGCCCCGGCTAATCCGGATAATCGCATTCTTATACAGATCCGTCCTCCTCCAGAAAGCACGTAAGTTAAACATCGTGTATATATAAGGGTTTAATATTTCCATTGTTATAAATATATGTGACTATAAATTATTGTATATTGTAGTGATTTTCAAGATAGTAAAATTGTGAAGTGCATTTCACAATTATGCTTCTGAATCGCCCTCACGCCGGTGATTACATGGCGGCGAGCACACCTCTCTACCTATAAGGATCTGATTTAAAATTTGAATTTCAAGTATATTTTTTTTATCACTCTGATAGATAATACATAGTTAATCAAATAATATTGTTGGATTATGGTAATATAATATAACAGTTTTAATATTATTATTATTGTTTTATTTGAAAAAGCGGTATAGATGGGACGACGAACATGCATCAGTTATTCAGACACTGTTCTGGCAGAAAGTGCGCCTTCCGAACTAAAGATAATCTAAACAAGGAACGACAAAAAGCCCTACACAATGTTGAGATTGACCATCAAGGACAAGGTGAGCAGTATATGCATGAGCATAGTCCCTGGTGGTGCACACATCCCATATGGGTACAGATGTGTGACTAGTGGAGAGCAGAGAGCTAGGTCAAGAGACGCAAGACTACCGCCTCGAACAGATCCTCAGGTGTATCTGAAGGCAAAAAGGCAAAATGCACGTCTGAGGCGGCGGTATATCACAAATTGCGATATATTCTTTGCTAGGTAATGCGTATGTATAGTAAGCTTATTGGCTTATTTATTTGTTTTATGTTTACAAATCATGTTTTGTAGCTAAAATATCATATGTTTACATATTAATATGAGAACATGAACCGTAGGAGTCTCGAGTCTCAAGGTCAACCTATCAATTGGTTGGATGTGTATGTGGCCGCCGTGATGGTCTCACTTGATCTTTGTTGAGATAAGCGATAATAAGTTAACTTTATACTAATAAGTTGTTTATAAATTGTAACGACCTTTTTAGCATTTTTTAATTTATTTTTAACTATTTAATTTTTAACCTTCTGACAGGACACTTATAAGGGCTTAATGAACGAAGCGATATCCTCAAGGCACCCATTGCTGTCAAATCGATTGATCAAGAATTGTGGGAAAGGGCGTCCGTCATGAAGAAAAACTATGTTAAAGGCCAAGGACAAAAAACGACGCCCGACCATCAGTGGTACAGGAAGCTCTTTTACCCGGTCCACATCATCCATCAGTCATCCAAATTTATCATACTCTCACGATGACCGTGTGAGAGCGATCTGTCAGAATCGTGATCTTCTTCGTATACTGGGTGGGCATCTGCATTCTCTTAGTCCTGATGAGTTGGCGGAGGTAGTGGCGGTAGCAGCAGCATCACAGCATCAGGGTGGCGACCAGGTATATATATCGATATTGTTTAGCTTTTAATTCCCAAGTCATAGCAGTATTAACACATGTAACATATATGTTTTATTCTTTTATTAATTACAAGGTACTAATTTGGATGATCCATGAAGATCTAGACAAGTCATATATGTTAGATTTTTAAAGCTTTGCTAGACTTGTTTTTTAGATTTTTAAAGCCTTGTACTCTTTTAGATTGATTCTTTGGACAATTGTATTAGTTTACGATTATATTATATGGATGTTTACGATTGTATTGTGTTAGTTTACGATGGATGTTTATCATATAGTAGTTATCATGGATGAATGTTTATCATATGGTAGTTATCATGGATGGATGCTTATATATACTATTGTGTGTTAGGATAGAAAGAAGGTACAAAGCAGGTTATTTTTGGGAAATCAATAAAACAGGAAAAATATTTAAAAAAGGATCGTGACGTGACACAATATTAAAACTAAAACGCTATACATTGATAGCTACCTTGAAACTAGCGACCGATTCAGTCGTTGACACGTGTGCCACGTCACAACTGACACATAACTCAGCATGAGTCATAATAGCGATGGATTCGGTCGCTAACAGCGGTCGCTGATAAGTCGGTCACTATTGTTGGTCGCTAAAGTCCATCCAGCGACCAGATTATCTACGACTACTATCAGCGACCGTATTTGGTCGCATATACGCATCTGCGACCATATGTGGTCGCTGATATGCGGTCTCTGATAAGTCTTTTTGTTGTAGTGATATAACCTCCAGACATCAATTATTATCGAAATAAATGTCGATGTTCACTAACACTAATAATTCCAACACAATGGAACTATCAATTTCATCTTTAATAAACACGAACCTATTCATCATTAATATTATAATGCACAATATTTAACAACCAGGTCGTTCCCAGGAAAGAGGGGGCTTTCCGATAAGGATTTCTCCTTATTAGCGCGCAATTAGGTGACCAAACCTCTCCTTGACAGAACTTCTAGACATTTTCAATATTGCAATTTAATAATATGAATAACTTTGTCATCTCAATTATTGATTTAATAATATATCATATTATGCAGATGATACTGTGACAATAATCGAATCAATAATATGAGAGATATGATGCAGCAATTACTGTAGCAATAATTGAGTATAACTGAGTGACTTCTTACGTAAGCATCAATAATTAATACCGCAGCTACTACTATGCAACCACGCCAGACATCTTTTACTTTACTACCGGGTAGTTCAACAGTTTTAACGGTAACACTTTCGTCGTTATTTTTATAAAAAGATAATTCTGTCGTTTTCTTACTACGACAATACTTTCGTTGTGGGGTCCACCAATGATTATGCCGTCATACGAATATTCCCTGTTAAAACGAATATTCCGCGACTAATCGAATAACAATTTGCTTACTTTGTAAAATTTTCAAATATCACCCTTAACTTTAACCATTTCTCAATTTAACCATTTACTAAATAAAATAATAATAAGAAAATTGAATACTTTCATTTCATAAAATTCGGGGTCTCACAACTCACATACTACAAAGTATGGAAGAAAATATTATTCCTACGAATACTGAACAAAATAATATCCCTTACCTCAGAAGAAGATTGGATACTGGAATAGTGAGGTAGCAGACTTCTCTTCTTCTTTCTCTCTATAGCTTCTCTCTCTATAAATGCTCTTGTGAGTCTTAGTGAACTGGTGAGAATGATGGAAGAATGAGCTTTTATTTATAGGAAAATATAGTTTCGATAATTGCACATTTTGGGGCTCAAAATATTACAGTATAATACCTTCATCTTTTCCTTCATTTTTAATTTAGTCCTGCAAGTATTATCAAACTTGCACCACCTCTCCTAATAGTATATCGTGTGAATTAATAGTACATTCATGTGAATCAATAGTTCAATCATGTGGAAAAAAAATTACAGTATAATATCTTCATCTATACCTCCATTTTTAATTTAGTCATGCAAGTATTATCAATCTTGCACCACCTCCCCTAATAGTACATGTATGTGAATCAATAGTACACACATGTGAATAAATAATTATAAGCATGTGAAATAATAGCAATTAATTGCTCATTTATCCGATTAATTACCCGATTGGTCAATATAACCTCCAGACATCCATTATTATCAAAATAGATGTCGATTTCCACTAACACTAATAATCCCAGCACAATGGAGCTATCAATTTCATCTTTAATCAACACGAACTTTGTGACGCCCCCAAATCCGGGTATCTTCCAATCCGAAAGATGGTGCTACACGGTACTACCATTCACACATACATTCAATTCAAAAGTCTCAAAAGAACGAATATGTCTTCTATATATTAGAAATAATATTACATTTCCCCAAGTTCTTTATAACCCATACATTTGTTCTTGTCATAATATAAAATATATTAGAATCGTTCACCTATACTATTACATCAGCACTCTAAGGGTTCGACTTCAACTTACCTTTATCCTTGTCGGAACCTTCGGTCCATTCGATCTTAGCTGTGTTCATATAGTTCAAGCAAGAGTGAGCATGACTACTTAACAAGTACTATAATTCTAATAAACAACATGCTTGAAACATAGAACTCATATATCTTCAGTAACTGAACAATAGTTATGAAGTACTATCGATAATTCAAAATAGCACTTCTTTTCATTCAAAATGTTTTCCAACAACAATATTCAAAAAAATATCAACTAAGGCTCAAAACTATGAAAGCGATTCATAATTTCTTTTAAAAGGACAACCCGACACTAAGTCCAGATATCCCAGCGTAACTTACGAGCACTTCGGGTGATCACCCATAGTACTTCTATGTTGATCAACACTACATTCATTAAACGTGTATACGTTTAAGTTGTGGCAACCTCACGTGCACGCCGTTAAACGACAAAAACATTTTAGCATACTTGGTCTTCGATTGAAAACCATACCAATATAACTTTCGGTAAACATAAATCATGCTTGGCGGAATCATAATATAAGTCTAGCCAAAAAGAGTTGGCTTTAGACTTCATCATTCAAGACTTCATGTAAAAAGAATACATGAATTACAAAACTTGTCCAGATCGAATCGGAACAAGGGTTAGAATACTTGCCTTGATTCACTCTGCTTGATTAACACATGTATACTTTAAGTCACTACGTTTCTACAATACATGATCATATAACGCATTACATTAGGTTGTATATAATCAAGTATGTATACTATTATATCTTACCCTTCATCTCAATGTAAATCCGACTTAGATATACTATTATGGGTTTTCGGCTTTCATTACGCTATTCACATTTCATTCATCTTCAATTGATTATTAACTCTTAATCATCATACTTAAGTGTCTTACAATGCCTTAACAATGTTATGCTTATATCTTAGTTCCTTACTAACAAGTTTTCATTCATTACATACTTGAAAACATTCTTTATCGACCATTGCCTAGGGTTGGCCATGGCTTACCACCCATCGCTTCTTCATCTCAACAAGTGGCGCGAGTTAGCGATGTCTAACATCCGATTTGGTATGCATGGCTTTCACACTTTATTCTTTATCTCGCAACATGCAATGAAGTTAGCGATGTCTTTCAGACATCATTACGGTATTGGCCACCACTCATTGGCCTTGGGTTGGCGCCACGGTGCAACTCGTACCCTCGATAGTTTGCAATTTTTAAAATTTTACGAAACTCTGGACTCATAACTTCTTCAAGTTATAAGTCCGAATTGGCTCGCTCAAAAGCCTACGGTTCACAAATTACATACTCTATGCGTTCATGCAAGAATTTTATCTATTTGACTTCTTTTTCTAAAATTTCACCTATGAGTTCATTTTTAACGAAAACGATAAACGTCCGCGAACGTTCAACGCTCGTTTCTTCGTTCTAAGTCAGAATTCGGTCATTTTTGAGTTCGCAACTATATAATGCCAAATATGACTTGTCTTTATCGAAAACCAACGTTTCTGACTTCAAACACAAAATACGACTTCCATTCCGAGAATTTCACGAATTCAACGATTATCGTCTAATCGTGTGAATTTCGGCAAAACTTCATTACTAATCATTCTAAATGGATTTTAACCAACACATGAACATTTCAAATTACTCATCATACCAACTTATCATCAAAGTAGGTTTTGACTTATTCTCATAAGTCAATGACTTACTCAACTTATTAACTACAAATTCTCATGCTAATGACATACTATAAACTTAAGTCCATCAATCAATGTTCTCATACTATATTCAACATACTAACATCATATGACAAACATATGACAAGTTCTTCATGATTCTATCAACTTATTAGAATTCCAGTTGCTTATTCAACTTATTCGACTTAAGTTCATTCCTCAATGACTTATTACATGTTATTATCAAACAATCCCCCTTCTCTATCAATCCTATCATAGAAGAGATGAAGATAATAGAAATGAGTCTTACCCTTGAAGACTATTACTTCACTTCACTTTAGAAAATCTAGCAAAAATTGAAGTGGCTTATAAGTGCTTATGTGACTTATTCTCTCTACCAAATAAGTTGCTTATCTTAAGAGGAAATTGTTGGATGAAATAACAACCAACAAAAATAAATGAGGCTTGTATTTATAGACAATCCAAAGCTAGGGTAGAATGGTCTTTAAACCATCCACCTCCTTTAATCCACCTCCTCAATTAACCTCCTTAACCTCCACCTCCTTACTATTCATAACTTAACCTCCAAGTCTACTTGTTAACCACTTCTAATACTTGATCATCACACATATTATTTGCCCATCAAGACTACCCACTTTATACTTGGATTGCCCCATGGATCATGGCTTCTCATTGGGCTTGTTAATTAAATATAAATACTTCCTTATTGGGCTTATGCTACCATAGTTTGGACTCATGATCTATCAAACACTTGGGCTTGATTGTCACCTTCTATTGGACTTCTCTTATTAGGCTAATAATCCTATAAGTCCATTACCTTAGATTTAACAACTTAACATTTATACCCCACGTATAATCTTCGTATACTAGCTCGTATCTTAATTCGTAATATACGTTATCTCATTCTTCATACATAATAGTACAATACGTCGTATTATACTTACATTCATTACCTTTATATAATGAATACACATTATACAATCACAACTTTCTTCCTTTAACGCTTAATAAACCTAACGTTCCCAAATTAAGTCCGCATGCGAAATATTACGTTTTCCATACTTAGGGTATTATTACATAATCCATATCACCTTGATATTATAACATTACGCATTTCTCGGAAGTTCAAAAATAATTCCCGAGCAGAAATCTATGAATAGTGTTTTTCAGAAAATTTCTCGGAAAGCTTTTATTTTCGTCTTAGAAATTCAAACACTTTAATTCTCCCACGAAGTTAAAATACTACGACATTTCAACGTTTCTAGGTTATAGAACGACATTCATCTTATCCACACGTAATAATAATAAATAATAATATTTTATTCATTATTAAAAGTATTTACAAAGGTTCGATTTTCTGGGGCGTTACAAACTTATTCATCATTAATATTATAACTCACAATATTTAACAACTAGGTCGTTCCCAGGAAAGAGGGGGCTTTCCGATAAGGATTTCAACTTATTGGCGCACAATTAGGTGACCAAACCTCTCCTTGACAGAACTTCTAGACGTTGTCAATATTGCAAATAATAATATGAATAACCTTTTCATCTCAATTATTGATTTAATAATATAAAATATTATGCAGATGATACTGTGAAAATAATTGAATCAACAATATGAGAGATATGATGCAGCAATTACTGTAGCAATAATTGAGTATAACTAAGTGACTTCTCACGTAAGCATCAATAATCAATACCGTGCTACTATGCAACCACGCCAGACATCGTACTTTTACTACTAAGGTAGTTCAACAGTTTAATGGTAAAACTTTCGCCGTTATTTTTATAAAAAGATAATTCTGTCATTTTCCAACTACGACAATACTTCCGTTGTGGGGTCCACCAATGATTGTGCCGTCGTACGAATATTCCCCGACCAATCGAATATTTTATAACAACTTGCTTACTTTGCAAAATTTATAAATATTACCCACAACTATAACATTATATCATATTCACACCATAATATTCAAAAATATATTTCGAGAAAATTTAATCTTTATTCCTAAAAGTTGGGGTCTTACACCTTGAGCATCTCCAGTTGCACATCATTTGCCTACTCTTCGCTTTCTTCCTCGCCTTGCCTTCTCGCACCTGTCTACTTGACATTCATTAGTTGTTGATCAACCATGTATGGTGATGTTGAACTTCCTTCCGAGGCATCTTCAAGGGTAGGTTGATCGAGATCTTGATTCATGCCTTAAAAAGCTTGATTTGCTTGCCTTGAAATTGGATCCGGTGAAGTAATGCTCGTTGTTGGTGAAACTCTTCCGGTAGTTCTCTCACTTCGAGTTGTGGGCATACTCATCATGAATTCTATACCTCCCCAGCAGAGTCGCCAAAGAAATGTGGGCAAGGAAATCGTGTCTTGCTAAGATTAGGGTTTCGTACTGGTTGAGGAGGAGAGAAATCAACGAAGAGTACGTAATTGATTGATTGATTGAAGAGGGGAGAAGAACGTGTGAGCGATTACTCCAATGACGCGTGACAGAACTCCTAGAATTCAGAAACCTTATTAGAGTAGCAGGGATTCAATGAGCCTTCTTGAGTGCTTCGGGTTGAGAGAGAATGTCCAAGAATCCTTAGAATTCAGAAACATTGTTAGGGTAACAGGGATTCCAAGAGATTCAAGCTTTTAAGTCCAGCAAGAGGTCTCAGCTCCCAAAGTCTCCAGTCCCAAAAAGAGTCCCCTCCTTCATAGAATGGAAGGGGTATTTATAGAGTTTCTTGGAACTTAAGTAGTCACATGTCTTCCCCGAGCCTTTTGCTTCGGGACCTGTGGAGGCTTCTCTCGGGTCTAGTACATTTATTTCCGACTTTTTTGTATTCAGTCAATTAGGCCATGAGAACCCTAATTTACACATTTAATGAGGTCATGGAATCCTAATTGTGCATTTAATTCAATTAAGTTATGTGAACCCTAATTTGCACTTGAACCCACAAACCCTAAACCTTAAAATTAAATTAAGATGAAGAAAATCTCATATATATATATATATATATATATATATATATATATCCACTTTTCCCATTGGAATATGATTAGTTTTTAATTGCAGGAATTAAGTTCTTTTGGATTTATAAATAATCATATTTATAAGTTGACCTATTCTTGGGATTGTTGAAAATTTAGGGTTAGGCACATGCATGAATCACATCAACAATTAATAATTAATAATTAATACTATATGAGGTCTTCTTAATGTTGAAACCATGCATTTATTATTAATTCTCTCCATTTATAAATAACTCATGTTCTTCGTCAACATTTTACGCATGAAAGTTTGTATACGTCAAAGATGTCTTAGTCTATAGTAGTCCTCATTTAGTTTTTATTTGCTAAAAAAAATTATTTTATAAAAAAGTAGATAATTTTTTTATTATTAATAATAGTATAAAATAATATTATGTTATTATGTTATTAAGTCGGGACTACCTCATATATATTTTTATAATAATAATATTTTAAAAAATTATAAAAGTATTTTTTTTGTGCATAATATTAGAAGAAGTATATTCAATTATGCAAAATAACGTCATTTTGAGGGCTTGCTTAAGGTAGCCCTCTCCTCCATTTTTGCCATTATTAAATTTGCACTTAAAATTTTTATTATCATGAAATTATATTTACCAACAATTTATTAATTAGGAGAATTTTTTCGCGGAATAGAGCGAGTGATTAATATAGATCAAGGCTCATTAACCATTAGATTTTAATTAGGTTTGATTCTAAAAAATTATACTTCTTCCGTCCCATAATTATTGAAATATTTTTTTTTATATTTGTGGCATATATAGATTTTAAAACATGTAAAAATTATATTTAAATATTATATTATTAAAATTTTCGTCATATAAATGAAATATAATATCTAAATATACCAAAATATATAAATATGCATAAAAATATAATATCAAAATATGTTTTTGATTCATCTTAAATTCCCTACCACACACCAAAAAAAAAAAAGTATTTCAATAATTATGGGATGAAATTAGGAAATATAAATTTGTATTTTCTATTTATCATAGGACTTTCCACTCTTTATAATTGTGAAAATAAGTATGATTATAGAAGTCATTTCTATATATATATAATACTTGTATCTCTAAATGAATAAAAGCAGAAGCTTGTCCAAGACCAGAATTAACTTTCTAGTGACATTTGACATTACAATGTTTACATTAAATATGAAAAGTGAATCCTCGAATCAAGAGATACCATTGTGGGAGGGTAACTAGGAGTATAATATAAGGTTTATTTTCCCTACTATTATTAATTCCCCACTATTAACGGAAGGTTTCCCCATTCTCTTTGTTATTAATATTCTTTTTATAAATAAGACTGCTTTGGAGTAAATATTCTTTTTTTGTGTAACAATTTAGATAAATTTTTTGAATTTAAATCAAATCTTAACATATTAAAATTCAATGCACTGTTTTAATAATATTTTTTTGAGTTATCTTAGGTTATTACATATTCATCTAAAATATAATTAAATGTATTATGATAGTAGTTTAGGGTCTTATATACATACCAAAGTATCCGCATGTTACGATATGAGACTGAGATGTCAATATAAGTATTAGTTGAAGTAAAAAAGAAAGAACATGTAATACAAAATTCATTCGAATTGCAGTTTTATGCTTATAAAATGAGAATTATTTTTATAAATTGTCCAAATAAACTTTCCATTTTGAACTGTCTGAAATCAAGATTCATTCAAAAAACATGACAGTTACTAGTTAAACTAACCTGATTAATTTAGTTAGATCAAAAGTGATAGTCTAATAGTAAAGTTTTGATCAATTCATAGAACAATAAATATCAAAGTTTATACATAAATCATCACAGTTGAACAATAAATATCACTTAAAATATCAAGTGTCGTTAACAATTATATATAAAAATATCAAAAAAAAAAAATATTTATTATGTTTTCTGTTATTAATGTTAATTAAAGCATTAGTTGGTGTATATAGGAGACTTTTGATTCAAAAATCTCTCTATGTTCTCACTGCAAACCGTTGTTTATTACTACTAGAATCTTCTTAGAATTGTCGTCTAATTAAGTAATCTTCTAGAGTAATATTCTTCTTCTCATTCTTCATCTTTTCTCTATTATGGAACAATTTTTTTTTTTTTTATAATCTTCTATTTTATAATTATTCTGTTAAATCTAGTTGATGATCTCATATTAGTTAAAAGGAAAATTAATGCTGACACTTTGCATATATAATTATTTAAGAATGAACCCTTTGAGAATGAAGAAAAATATTATTCCATTTATTTGCAAAATTAGACATATAATTTAACTTTTGAGGTCAAACGACAACATATTAAACTTTAAAATTAATATGACTAATTAAAAAAGTTTAGAATGAAATAAATTTTGTGATTAACAATTTTTATTATATATTATATAAGTATAATAAATTCACATCAATTTAAAATTTAATATACTGTCGCTTGAACTTAAAAAAATTATATTTTTAATTTTGGAACCGAGAGGTTATTAGTAGATAAATGAATCTCTCTCTAGTAAAAATAAAACATGCATTATTATATTATTGTTGATAATAAACAAGAGATAAACACAATTGGTGGGAGAACTTAGTTTAGTTTAGTTTGGCCAAAAGAATATTATACTAGTTTAGTTCTTAAACCAAACTTTGAATTTAAAAGAGTGATTAGTTAATTATTCCCTCTGTTCTTGTCGTTTTAAGAAGTATTTTTTGTCTTAAAAAAATTGTCGTTTTGAGTTTATCAATACACATTAGCTATTTTTTTCTTACTTTACCCTTATTTAAAGCTTTCTTCTATTTAAAATTTTCTTCCCTTCCCAATGATTCTTATTCAATTTAATGCTATAATCCAAGTAGTAATTGGTTGAATAAGAAGCAATTGGTTGAATTGAATAAGAAACATTGGGAGGGGAATAATTAGTTGAGACAATTAATAAGGATAGTATAGTATTTTTGTTAGGTATTAATTATATTTCTTAATCTGTGTGCATTAATCTTAAACGACAATCTTTTAGAAACAGAGGTAGTAATTAAGTTATTTCATGACAAGAAGACACTGAATGATATGAAAGTTTTGATAATTGTCCAATCTTAATTAATTATTCAATTTGTTGAAAACTATACCTTATCAAAAAGGAATATTTGGTACGTCTCCTAGTGCAATTTTTAGTGGAAATTGAACTAATCTCTAGAGCAGTAACTAGATATTAATTGAGATGGATTCAAATTAAATATATTCAATTTATCTGTCATTCAACTTCAAGTTGAAGAATATTACTCATCGAGCTAACCTTTAGCGTCGCAGCATTGGCGAGGCTATCAGGTAAAATAATAAAAATAATACTTTTTTTTGTTCTAAAATTAGATATATAATTTAATTTTTGAGGTCAAACGACGATATATTAAATTTTAAATTGATGTGAATTTATTTAATTTTAATTTATACAATTATTATAATTGTATAGTATATAATAAAATCTATTAATCACAAACTTTATTATTTTCTAAAATTTTACGAGTCTACCAATTTCAAAGTTTAACATATCGTCGTTTGATATCAAAAATTAAAATGTATCTCTAATTTTAAAACGAAAAAGATTAATTAATAATTGTTTCTACTCTCCCATTTTCTCAACCTTTTTTTCAATAATATATTTCTATTTCCTCATTATCCCACATTTCTCCCCCATTATACTAAGGTAAACACAAGTAGGTATGTGCCAACCAAATTTGTGATTTTTTAGGAAGACTAGTTGTATTAATTAGTTGTATAACTATTTGATAATCATGACACCTATGTACCCTGTCCTTTCATATACTTAAGCATGAGAATTCATATTTTAACTTCACCTTTTAATATTTTTATACATAGGACTAATATATTAATTAATAAAAATTCGATACATCAGCTAATATAGGTCTTACATGTGAAAATATAAAAAATAATAAAAAAATATTGGTTTTCTTATGTATTCATGATAAGAAGACCGTTTAAGATTTTTATTTTTATTTTTTATAGCAAATAGAAACATATAATTAATTTTATTTTTGAAAATCATTAAAACTTTAAAATACAACAAAACTACAAAACTTTCTTTCATCTTCATCTTCATCTTCATCTTCATTTTCTTTCTTGGTTAAGGAATGACTAATTAAATTTCCTTTATCCTAAGTAGTATGTACATATATTTCGCGACTGAATATCACCTTATTTGTCATTTATACTTGCATATTTGTATCTAGTTATATTTTTTTGAGAATTAATATTTTCATATAGAAAATTAATATTTTTACATGATTTCTCTGACATGAATAATAAATGGGTCTCATATCGATATACTCCCTCCGTCCCTATTTAAATGACGTTTTAGAGATGGACACAAACATTAAGATAATGATTGAAAAGTATTAAATATAGTACTCAATTGTCTATAATATTCTTAAATTTTTTGTTGGGATAAGGAGAGTTTTGTTAGAATGAGAAGAGTTTTGTTGAGATATGGAGAGAGAAAAAGAAAGAGTTTAAAGTATCAAAAAAGTAGAAAGAATAATGAGGGGTAATTTTAGAAAAATTATTATTAATTCTCTTATATTTGAACAAATGTCAAATAATTAGACATAAAAAATTTTAAAACGTCATTTAAATAAGGACGAATGGAGTAAAAGAGAATTGTATAGAAATTTCAGTTTTTCATGTGGAAATATGAGGTCCTAATTTTTTGTCTTACTCGAACACAAGATTGACAGAAGTGCAAAGTGCGGATCCAGAATTCTATTTTAGTGTAACCAAATTATTTTAATAATATTTTTTTTATTAAGAAAAATATTAATTAAATAAACAATAGAACAAAGTAAATAAAATTAAAATACAATATACCCCTTCCTTTCCATAACACTATTTTTTTGAGTTTTGAAACAAACAAAAAAAAATTAATGAAAAAAAGTTAATTTTATGTTAAGTTCTCTTGTTTTTGAGTTTTTTAAAGAGACAAAAATAGAAAAAAAATAAACAGAAGACTTGGCTACTTTTTGTCAAAATTTTTAGTCTAAAAGTTGAATAGATTAATTTGAACTACAAAGAAAAAAAATTCGTAAATATTTTGTAGTCCTTACATACACTTTATATACAAACACAAGAAAATTTAATATAAGAGTAAATTAGTAATAATCTTTATTTAAAAGTTAATTTTTTTATGATTTTTCTAAACTTACATGTAACACAAAAGAAAATTTATAGGTTTTCTATTTTTTTTTTAATTCTAATTTGAGTTTTTTTATTATTTTCTATCAAAAACTCATAAATGTAATGTAAAAGCTCATCTTTTTTCTTATCCAATCACTTGATTTTTTTTTAATCTAATCCCCTAATTTTATGCATTATATATATATATATATATATATATTCAAAACTACCCCTAAAATATTTTTGTTTTTCAAAAAATCAATGTAGGCAATTGTCTACACTGGCTAAGTGTAGATCCACCCCTGAGTACATACAAGGGACAAACATTACACCTTTATAAGTGCAAATATGATATGAAATTAATGCAGTTTAAGAGATTTAGTTATGATTAAGTTGTCACATCACATATCATCATGGAGTTCTATCTCTTTTTGTTATATTTGTTATAACAAATGTTGTAGTGTTGGCTCACAAACAGGAGGTTATACTTATATGTAACATTTTCTATAATCAATTAATGCAATAAAAAATTATAAAATTTTATAATGATATATGTGATGAGACAATTTTACTATAACCAGATCAAAGTTTAGGGGACATAAATGTAATTCAACATATATGAATTTGTGAATGAGTTTGGTTTGAGTAAGCTTAACAAAACCTTAACAACCTTCCAAGTTGGTTTATTTATTAAGTTGTGGACCTATGACACCATTAATAGGCAAGTGGATGGAGGTCTGCATAAGTCAGTCAGTCAGTCAAGAAGAACAAATCATCTTTTGGAAACTTGACTAGCTTCTTTAATCCATTCTCTCTTCCTTTGGTGATGCATGTTAGTTAGTCCTTGTCATGATCAGAAATAGTTTAGTTTGGAATTGCCAAATTTGTGTTGAAAAGTTCAATTCCTGTCTCTTGAATGCATGATGCGTTTAGAAAATTCATTATTCCACCAGCTTCTTGTTTTGATAACGGTCTTGTGGTAAACAATCCAAAAGGACGTAATTTCAATCAATATAATTTTTGTCTTGTCTATTTAGCTATGACATAATTATTATTGTTAAAACTCAATATTTACGATAAATTATTTTTAAATTATTTTAAATAGACGTATTTAATTATTATTATTTTAAAACTCAATATTTTATTTTCAAATTATTTTAAATAGACGTATTTAATCATGTTAAATGTGTCAAACAGTTGATTATATGTGTTTGACCTATTTAAATTTCATATTAAATATATGGACATGTTTATAAACGAAAACTGTTTATACTCTATACTAAACCCTCTCATGTCGAGTTAACGCGACGTGTTAAAAATTGTCACCCTTACTTGTGATAGAGAAAAGATTTGTATATTTATTTATCTAGAGAGGACTAAGATCATTGTATTGCAACTGCTATATGATAATTTTAGAATTTTTTAAATCGACGCAACGGGAACTTGTTTAATTTAATGTACTAACACAAACATAAAGATTATATAACATTCTAATACCAACAAAGGAATAAACCTTGATAAAAATCTTGAATTAACAAGGAAGATAGAGAATTCTTCAAAAGAAAACAAGTACTAATATGCATGTTGAACGCGCCGACCTATTTATGACATGAAAATTATTTCTCATATTTTATATCATTATAAAAAAAAGGTTTATCTGCGACCGTCTATCAGCGACCGCTGTGACGCCCCCAAAATAGGTGCACGCAATCCATTATGAGTCGCCAAATACATGGTACAGAAACAAAATACAAACTTCATTAATACAATTCTCGTGCAAAATACGACAACACATATGCTGTGAGTTTTAATACAAATATTGTCTTGTAGACAATATCCAAGCTTAAATAAAGTCCTCATTACAATTATTGATACACTATTTTATAAAATAGTGAGGACTGCTATAATAACCGTCTTGAACCATCACTCCATACCCCAACAAGTCCCAACTATATTCTCGCCTCCTCAGAAGAACAATGGAACCAAAAGGAAAAGAGTGAGCTCAACTAGCTCAGTAAAGAATATTATGACTAAAATAATGTAGAACAAATTATTCTTAGTCCTCAACAAAGAAAAATATGATAGAATACAATAGACAACAAATTTTAGATCAACAACTGCAGCGGAAACAACAATCCATTAGAAGAGTCAAGTAGAGCATGATGTCTATTATCACTACAAGAAAATCGCCTATTTCCGACGGACGTATCCTCGACGGATTAAATTCGGTCGAAATATGATTACTTCCGAGGGAATAATGTGTCGGATATAAGTCCCTCAAAAATAAAATAATTAGGACGGAATTCCGTCGATCTTAGACCTCCCCAGTTGGCGCCAAGTTTGGCGTCACCGCGAAAAGTAATTTCGACGAACAAACATTAATTCCGAGGGACGTTTCGTCAAACTTAAGTTATTTTCGAGAGACGTATGTCCGACGGACATTCCGTCGAAGATAACAAATAAAAACATTTCACCTTCGTCCTTTTCATTTCAGACGCTCGTTTATCTCTCACTCTTCTCACTCTTCTTCCCTCGATCTCATCCTCCCCGCCCCCACCCTCTCTCATTCTCTCACTCGATCTCCTTCCCTCTCTCATCCTCCTCGCCCCCACACCAGTCCCCCCAGTACTCTCCTTCCCTCTCTCATCCTCCCCTTCCCACCCATCCGGCCACCGCTTGGGTCCCCGCCACCCCTTTTCCCCGCCACCGTTACTTCTCTCTCTCTCTCTCTTCACCTCTCTCTCACCATTGCACCACCACCCACACAACGCCATCACGCATGACCTCCTCCTTACGCAAATTGACGTCGACGACTGCTGTTACGGCCGGGTTGGACTCTGCTATCTCCTTCTCCTCCTTTAACCGGTTTTCAAACTTGCTAAGGCCTAAGGTTAGTAATGGTTTATTTGTATAATTAGGTATAATTTTACACCTATATATTGTGCATATTGCACTGAAATTGGTACTATATATATGTATTTATATATATATATATATATATATATATATATGATGATGATAATCTACTATATATATTTTGATTCATTCTTTGAAATTGGGACTTAAGTGTTAATTGTCAATATAAGGGTTATTATTTGTGTTCTATTAAATGGGTTATTGTCTGTGGCTACCGTTGTGTTAATTGCCTAAGCTCATTATGAAAATTGGGTTGCTTAGAAAATTGTGTTCTACTTTAATCATATGATTATCACTCTTTGTTGTGCAAATTAGGATGTAAATGTTTCAATTTGTTTTTCTTTATGCAATTACAACTTATTACACTTGAGTGTATTTGATATTTTCGATGGAATTTCTGACTGAATTTCTGTCAGAATTCTTCAATTGCAAATTTTGTGGGCCCATGTAACTATTTAAATATGTTACTTAATTAATTTTCCAAAACTAAAATAGCCTAGTTTGTAGTAATATTTACTTAGTTTTGTACTACTAAATAAAATAAAATAATATTATAAATAATAAAAATATAAATAAAATAAAATAATATAAGATAATATAATATAATATAAAATAATAAAATTAAATAACATAAGATAAGATAAGATAATTTAAGATAAAATGAAATGAAATAAAATAAAATAATTAAATTAAAATAAAATAATTGTTCCTAAATGAAATAATTTAAATTATATCTAATAAATAAATAAAATACATTAAATAAAATAAAATAATATAATATGAGTAATAATAAGATAAAATAAAATAAAATACAAAATAATAATAACAAATTATAATAATTTAAATTTAATAAATATAATGAAAAAATAAATAAAATTTAATTTAATAAATAAATAAAATTTAATAAAAAATATTTTAAAATATATAATATAATACAAATAAAATACAATCCAATAAAACATAAAATAAAATAAAAATAATAGAATAAAATTAGAATAAAATATAATTTAATTTAATTTAATTAAAATAATTTAAATTAAATTTAATAACTAAATTAGTAAAAAATTTAAAAACTATATAATATAATACAAGATAAATTAAATTTAATAAATAAATAAACCAATTATATACTATAATATAATATACTACAAAAGAAATTGAATAAGAATGTTTTCGATTAAGTAAAATAATATACTTATGGAATTTAATTAGAAACTCGTTTGACAAGTAGGAGTGAATGTTGAACAGTACGTAGTCTCTATAGATTCCAAATAACAATTCTCATAAACTAAGTACCACTTACTTAGTTTATCATTAATTGGCAAAATAAATTAAGTAGCTAGGAGTAAATGTCAAACAGTAGTAGTCTCTATAAATTCCAAATAACAATTCTCATAAACTAAGTACCACTTACTTAGTTTATCATTGGCAAAATAAACTAAGTAGCTAGGAGTGAATGTCGAACAGTAAACTCTATAGATTCCAAATAACAATTCTCATAAACTAAGTACCACTTACTTAGTTTACCATTGGCAAAATAAACTAAGTAGCATTTGTTTAGTTTGCCACAATTTTCAATATATAAATGCAATAATATTCTCCCTACATATATGTACTCTTTCTTGTATGCAGGTTTTGACATAGCGATTCAAAACTAATAGTTCTCCATCGGTTCTCTAAAGCACAATTAAAAAAAGGGGTTGTATTTCTTGTTTGTGTCCTATACTCAAATAATAAAGGTAATTGAATTACTGCAGACATTCCTCACTGTTCCATCATAATAGATGGCAACATCCGGAAGAAGTGCCAATAAGTTGTTGAACAAAGTTCTAGGTTAAGCAACCCTCTAGATGAGCGAACAATCACTTCTCTCATAGGATTGAATCATCTCCCCATATGGGTCCAATCCATGATATAAACAGTTTCTCACCACTTCGAATTCCTCAGATGGGTAGTTCTCACAGAACGTCTCACCTTTTGTATGAGAACTATCTATTTGAGGAATTCGGAGTGGTGAGAAGCTGTCTATATCATGGATTGGACCCATTGAGATGATTCATTCTAAGCGTAGAAGTGATCGCTCGCTCATCTAGAGGGTTGTTTAAGCTAAAACCTTGTTCAATAGCTTAATGGAACTCCTTCGGGATGTTGTCATCTGCTATGATGGAACAGTGAGGAATGTTTGCAGTAATTGAATTAACTTTATTATTCGAGTATAAGACATAACAGAACTACTTAACTTTTTTTTCCCTTCTTAGGCTTCTCAAGTAGAGATTCCACATAACAATTCTCATAAACTAAGTAGCATTTGTGTAGTTTGCCACAATTTTTAATAAACTAAGTAGCATTTTCAATTATATATGTACTATACTTTGAAACTTAGAAACCCGTTTGACATACACTCAATAGGGGTGATTGTCGAGCAGTCCCCAGTTTGGGACTGTTATTGGATGTTATGTCTCTCACTTAGGCCGGTACAAATACGAAACGATACATTTCTTGTTATTTTGAGGACTAATCGACTGTTATCTCTATATGTTCTCTGAGTGCATACTTAGATTAAGTTATCTTAGTCTATTTCGTGTGCTTGGAGACCATGGGGAGGTGCTGCCGAAATTTTCTTGAAACTCATGAAACGTACTCAACGTGTTTGCACTAGTGATTTGAGACGCATTCAATAACGGGATAGAAGCCTTACCCACATCACCCGTAGAGATACTAGGTAAATCTAATTCACGCATGAATATCCAAATTAACTTAATGCGTACTTCTGTGTAGTTAAAAATGTCAGCCGACCGGAGTTGGATGTACCGTAGGATACCCAGTGATGGGAGGGGATTAGTCTCAGCTTATCGTGTTGGGGTTTTAGATTTCTTGAACAAAGCACTACATACGGATGATCCGAACGGGAAGATACGATGCCCGTGTGTCAAGTGTAAAAATCTAATTTGGAAGAAAGTCGACGAGATTAAATTGGACTTATTTTCTCGTGGATTTGTGGATGGGTACTTCGTATGGACTCATCACGGGGAATCAAAAGTGATTGAAAATATTCAAGGTCAATCATACGGATAGTACACACCACTGGTTCTCAGTCGTTCGAGGAGGCGAAGACGGTAAGTGCGTTGTATTTAGTTATTTATGTGTCAAGTTTTCACACAAATACTTAAGACCTGTTTTATGAATGTTTTTATTAGGCATTGGGGAGGACCTTGGGCCGAGATCCTACCATTCTAGAGTTTTGGGATCGAGCTCACATGCCTAAGGACGAGCGTCTTTGTCTCAGGCAACTTTAGCTATACGGGTATAACTCATCTTACTATTTAGCTTTTAATAATATTCAATCATAAATAAAATGATATAATTAACATACATATACAGAATACATTACAGACCGATTTTGAGAGGCTTGGACGAGCGTATAAATTGAATCGAGACTATTAGGAGGAGTTACGAGTAGTTAGATTCCGCCACCCCTCTTCTCGATATTGTATTAGATCGGGATGAGGAGTGAGACTACTATGGGTCGCGCGTCTCGGGATCCCCCTACTAGCGATCTTCGGCAGATATCGAGTGTTGGAGTCTGCCGAGGATACCCGTATATACACTTCCTAGAGGTAATATTTTTTTATGTTTCACGAAATTATCCGAATTTATCATATTATATAAATTATTATTAGTAATCAAATTTGTATATCTTTATAGGCTCCAGTCAGCACCAGCGTCCGAGAGCACATGTCGGACCATCACATACGGGTGCTGGCTTGGATGACGATATCTTCCGGCGGCTGATAGGGGCCATGTCGGATAAGTTCTGTACTGATCCGGTCACTACAAGAAAAAGCTTTATTTCCGACGGAATTATTGTCGACTAAACATATTCAGTCGATGTTAATATAAGACTGACCGAATATTTAGTCGAAAGTAATTCAGTTGGAATTAATGTATCCTCGACTGACATCAGTCAGCTTTAAGATCTTCTCCTTGGTGCGAGGGTTTCCCGCCAGCGCGAATATATAGTCGACCGAATATGTGTCATCCTCGACTGAATAATTCGTCGATGTTATCATAACGTCGACTGACACAACCGCGATGGACTTCCATCAGAAATAAACATAAAAAAACCCTTCGCCTTCCCTGCTTCCTCTCATTTTCATTTCCCTCTCTATTTTTACATTTCCCTCTCTATTTCTCTAGACTACGTCTCTCTCTCTCTCATAAGCTCCCAACTCCCTCGATCGATCTCCACCGGCTAATCACCTCAATCTCCACCGGGTCCCCCACCTCGCACCACTCACGTGCCCCCACTCCCCCAGGCCCAATGTGGGTCCCCCACCACGACACCACCCTTCCCTTGCACTGCCCCACCCTCTCCCCCTGCCGACGTCGTCCCTACGTCATTCGTCCGGGAGTCCGATACCCCACCCCACCCACCCTCGTGTACCCCCACTCCCAAACCCCTTCCCCAGGTGCCCCCCCTCTCCTCCCCCAGGACCCGACGCTGACGACCACCCAAAGACTCACTCAGCTCTCTGGCATGACCCACTGCCATTGGTCACCAAGTAGATCATTGTCAAGACTTAGACCCACTGCCGTCGGTCCAGGTATTGAGTATATATATATTATATATATGTTAGTAATATGAAATTTAAGTATGAAATTTGTGTATGAATTTGGTATTATAATGTGCAATTGGTTTAAATTTATTTTGTTTTTGGATTGATAATGTATAATGTATATTTGCTTGAATTATGTTTTTGGTATTATAATGTATATATGAATTCTGTTTTTGGTCATTTGGGTCTAAAATTGGTCTAATATTTGTGTTTTTATTTCGTGTTTATGAATAAAGTAAACTGGTAATATTATTCATGTTATATTAATTTTTGTAGGCTCTAGCTAGCGTCTGCGTCTGAGAGCCCCTGTGGGACCATCACATACGGGCGCTGGCTTAGATGATGTTTTGTTCCAGCGTGTTATGGCTACGGTGTCGGAGAGGTTTGAGACCGATCCGCTGTTCCATCGTCAGGACCCGCCCAACCGTTCTCGCCTCCATCAGATTAAGTGGGGCGTTGCGGTACCGTGCCACCGTCGAGGGTACAGTATCCTCCAGAGCGAAGCGATGGGCGCGATCGCGACGAGATTGTTGGATGGTGGTTACCTTAGTCGAGGACGCGTTTGGGCGATGTTGAGTCATTTTCATTGCTTTCGTATATTTTGTTTTAAATACAAATATATATTCTGCATGTTATTTAATTTTCATTTAGTTATCTTTAACTGAATTATATATATGGACTAATGAGTTACATTATATTGTATCAACAGGTGTGGTTGGAATCGGACGAGGCGGGATGACGATTTTCATACTCCGGCGAAGGTGTCGGCGCCTTGCCATGATCCTTCTCACACCGAGGGCTCTACTAGCTTTACTTAGTTTACATTCTTTTGTAGTTTAAATTCTTTTATATTAATTTTACATAACTTTTGACGTACATATTGTAGTTTAAAGTACCTTATCATTAATTACTTTGGTTTTGTTGCGGTTTGACACTTAGCTTAATTTTGCTTAATGGGATGTTTGTTGTAGTTAGTTTAGATTAATGGGATCTTTTGTAATTTACCTTAGTTTAATTTACTTTGATTAATGCGGCTTTACATTTCATTACTTTGGTTTGTTCTTGGTTATCTTTAGTAGTAATGGGATGTTTTTGACATTTAGCTTAATTTAGCTTGTGTATGTGATGTTGGAAAAAGCGAGTTTTCGTGCAGTGCAGTGTACAAGATGTGGGTTAACTCCCTGGATATTGCAAAAACAAAAAAATTATTTAAAAAAAAAACAGTAACCTCGACGGAATAATGTTATTATCGACGGATAACCGTCGAGGTTAAGGTTCTTCTCATTTTCGGTATATTGCCACGTGGCATACATAGCCTCGACCGAATAACCTCGACGGACGAATTATAGAGTCGACGGAAGTCCGTCGCACGTAAGATGATTTTCCTTTTTTGCCAGGCTGCCAAGTGGCATGCTTAGGATCGACCGAATATCCTCGACAGACACATTTCAGTCGGGGATATATTAACGCCGACTGAATATTCGGTCGACAATAGTTCCGTCGACAGTAAGTATTCCCGACCGAAGAATCAACGGACTTATTTTTCACGTGCTTATATACGACCGAATTTCTGACCGAATATTCCGTCGGAGATGAGGTTACCCTCGACGGAATAAGCTTAGTGCCGACCGAATATTCCGTCGTAAATAAGCCTTTTTGTTGTAGCGGGTCTATCGACGCCGCCGTGATTTGCCTTCCGATTCGTCTTCACTAGATTGCTCGAGATATTATAGCGAGGGCCTCTGCGCAGAGAAATGCACGGATTACCACGGGAGCAGTTCGACGCTTAGAGCGCCAAGATGCTCCAGATGGTGATTACCTTCTTGGAGGAGGCTTTTCGTCCGCCCCCACCTACTTAGGTATTCTTATTGTTTATGTTTTTCAATTAAGGCTAGTTTGTTAATTCTCACATATATATATATACGGACTAATGATTTATATTTTTGATTCTATCAATGAGGTGGCGATGGCGGCAATTTGGCGATGATGAGCATGAGCACGACGCTGATTTCCATACACCAGAGCAGCGTCGTTCACCTCCGCCCGATGATGATACTTTTACTAGTTTATAGTTCATTTGTATATATTCATGTTATTCTAGAACTTTTATATATATTGTATTGTCTAATTGTGTCTGTACAAGTATTGTAAATTATATTGTTTAACATTTATGGAACATTAGCTTATATTTGTAATTGGTTAGCTTATAATACGTTTTGGTGGATATTTGAATGTGAATGTGAATGATAATGAGTTAAAGATTACATTTTAGTGCTACATTACATATTTGAATGTGATATACAGGTTTATATTACTGTGTATTGGGTTGTGACAGATTATAGGTACATTAATGGGTTTAAACACCTAGAAACTGAACTTTTAAAATCTGCATTTAAAAAAAAAAATTAGTTAATTCTGACGGAATAGGGTATGCTCGACGGAACTTCCCTCGGAGTTAACAAATAATCAATTTTTAATAAATGCCGAAATGTCCTAATTTTCAGTCGAACATACGTTAACTTCGACGGACTATATCCATCGTAACAATGATATGTCCGACGTAAATTCCGTCGAAGTTAATAAATAGAAAATTTTAATAAATATCTGATTATTTTATTTTTCAGTGGGAAATAGTATAAGGTCGAGGGAATAAGTCCGTCAGAAATAGGTATTGGTATATTCGACGAAAAGTTTCATCCTATATATTCTGTCGAAGATAGTTCATGTTCGATTTAACATCCGTCTTGAGATATCGTTAAATGAGGATAATGAATATCCGACGGAATTTTTGACGGATCTTATTTTCGACGCGAATATTTACGACCGAATATCTGACGGATATTTTCATCGGAAATAATATATTTTCGACTGAATAGGCCTATGTCCGACGGAGTATTCCATCGGACTTAAGCTTTTTTCTTGTAGTGTATCTTCCATGATTTAAAAGTCCATCATCAATATTTTATCTATTTAACATCAATCAATAATTATTTCCAATCAACGAATTATCAATGCACTACGGGCCAAAGATAATTGTTTATATCACCAGTGCTCATGATCATGCCAAACACCTATTCATCTTTGCACTACGGGCCAAAGATATCGATCAACTGTTCATCTTTGCAGTATGAGCCAAAGATATCGATCAACAATTCATCTTTGAACTATGGGCTAAAGATATTCATCAATCAACAGTTCATCTTTGCACTATGGGCCAAAGATAACTTTCAACATAATTTAAGTCTGACAATATTTATGATAATGACATAAAGAATGAATCAAGTGAGATCATAACATGAATTCAACTTCAAGAATAAGATTCATAAAAGATAACGTAGATAAAGAAAATAAATTAAATTCTGTTGTGAACAGTACTCATGAATAGTACCGTATGAATAGTACTATAATGACTCAGAAAATCTTATGTAATATTCAGTTATTATAATGTCAAATTTTGGGTATAATTTTATTATTATTATTATATACCTAATTGAAGTGGCATTAATTTATTTATTGTTTATTAACTTATATATATATTTCTCAAGACTTTCTATGGTAAAGGAGGGGAGGAATAATATACATTAATATAATGTTAAATAAATATCAAGAATGATAAGGAAAGCCAAGATGGCTTAATTGAGAAAGATTCTTGACATGAAGCTATCTATGTGTTTAAAGAGTTAATTATATTAAGATAAAAAAAAGTGTTATTTAATAACAAATAAAGAAATGATGTACTATCATGATTTATTTAAAACTACATAGAACCATCATTTTAATGATATATGTGTTAACCATTGTTGATAGCCTAAAAAATATGGTTGATAAAATTCATGTGTTTTATACTTAATATGAGTCCATATTGAAATATTTGGGCCATACTAAATTTTGCTAAGTATGCTTGCAAATGTGTTACATTGATTTTAAGATTTTGGGCCCAAATTAAAGCAATACCCAGCCTTTTCACAAGCCCAATCCGGCAATCCTTAGTAAAGAAAAAGTGAGTTGTGTAGTTGAGTTTCATAGATCAGTTAGTTGGCTTCAATTTACAGCTAACTCAAATTGACAGTTAGTTAGCAGGTCGGTTGACCTCTAGAATACCTAAGCTAACTGTTGGGAGGCTAAATCTGTGACACCCCCAAATCCAGGTACTTCATTTCCACTGGATTTGGTGTTCATTGTACAATTATCATATGTCTATCTACCAATAATAAATGTAACTCATGCAATAGATAGAAATAAATCCTCCCCTTATGGGGTTACAACATCTGAACAACATATACAATCCCAGGTCAACTAACCTTAAACATCTATGCGAAAACATAAATAAATAATAAGTCTTACACAACTTTAACATGAGTCTAAAACATGAATACATCACATAAACAACAAGTCTTCATCACTTGTTAACTTTTCCCTTGGCTTTGCTAGTAGAAGGCTCGTCGGACCTTTCGTTCTTAATTGTAATGTTATTATTATGCAAGAGTGAGCACGATTGCCCACAAGTATAACAATATAATAATAAAATAATAACATGCGAATGAATCAAAGATTTTTGAAATAAGAAAACTCGGCTTTTAAATCAAGAATGAATAACAAGAATCAAAAGAACTTCTGAGGGTCATAAGACCTTGAACTATGTCCTAGGTTGTCAAGTGTTTATACTTGAAACCTTTAACAGTCATAAGACTATGGACTCTTCTTCTCGTATACTTAGGGGGTCAAATTGATACTTGGTACCATCTTGTGCATAATATCTTAACGTTAAAGCGTAAATAATCCCCTATACAGGGTTGTTCATCTCAGTTTAACATTAGAGTCTGCACCAAAGGAAGTTTGGTTTAGATAATTCAACAAGGGTTCTAAAATTTAAAACGTTCATCAACTATGGACTAGTCGAATCAATAAAAGTTCACTACTCTTACAATGTTCAACAATAACTGATATTTAAATTGAATAACAAACTCAAGAGGTATACAACAGAATAAGTATTGTATAACAGAATCATACTTTGAAAGATTAATAACCTTTAATATAACAATTCGAACTTGATTAATAATAACGAGGATTTGTTCGATGTAAGTTCATAAACTTGAATAACCATAACAAATAGGGTTAGGAAACTTGCCTTGTGCGTAGATTACACATTAATTATACACACTCCTTGATTTAATCCTACATACCATTTACATTCACAATACCAGTCAATTATAACATAACTAGTTATCACACGTTCATTCTTTTTGTCTAAATTCTGGTTATGACTATACTTAGTCAATTACCACGCTTATTTTCACGTAATATCACACTACACTAATAATAGGCTAACTATACGTTCAAAAATTCAATCAACATGTAAATGCCTTATCGACATGTTAAGAACCTATGTTAACATCTCATTATATGTTTACCACATTTTATGTTCATTAGATTAGGTTATTATTACATTCCTGGACATGAATAATCAAAAAAATTTCATTTCTGAGCAATCTGCAAAGTGGCGTTGTGGCGCCACTAGCAAGTTTGTTCTTAATAAGTTAGACACACAAGTAAAATAAGCAATTACGGGACTTAAGGCATAGAGTTGGCGTCGCGGAGCGAAACTCCAGTTTTTGAATTTCCAGTTCGCGAAGAACACAGAGTAAGGCAAAATTATCATTACATGATCATTAAATACATTAAATTAAACATACCCATATACTAGAATTCGTACATAATCATTACCCAACTTTACAGAGTGATTTTAACAAGTTTAAACACATAAATTACTTGAATCAAATTATATAATATCACTGTTCTTGATGTTCTTGAAAGTTTTGAAAACAAAGCTTGAAGATTGGCACTACGGGTTCGTTATAACACTAAATCAGTTCATTCAAAGTTTATTTTCTTCATTTTGACATGTGATAACATAATCTACCGTTAAATTTCAAGTTAAACAACAATTCGTAGCATACCAATTCCCATAAGGGCCATACATATGAAACTTATACTCAGTAACTTCACAAATCTATTTACAACATATTTGTATGCAATTGATGTTATGAGAACATACATATATGGTAATAAAACATATTATGATTATATATATATATATCATATATAAACACATAAGTCATTACTTTTTCAATTACAGAGACTTATAGAAATTTTCATAGAAGGTATAAACAACGTGAATTTAAAGTTGGGTTGAAGAGATTACCCAGGGTAGATTAATAGGAGATGAAATCTTTCTCAGATACTTCTTCAATCACAAAGTTTCTCACAAAATTCCTCTGAATTCTCTCTGAGCTCTCAAGTTTTATTTAAAAATTAACATACGTGAAAGATTAATAAGCCTGGTGCATATAGGAACTAGCATGGTGGTGATCAGTTACTCAATCATGGGTTAACTGCTCTCAACCTCCACTAAGGCCTTGTTTGGCTAACTTATTAGAAGATTTTCCCATTTAATTTAATTAATCCTTTATAGTATAGTTTACTAATGTCACACCCAATTACACAATAAATCAAATATCTTATTTAATTTAATTTAAATAAAATATAATAATTTCTCATTAACTCACATAGTTACATAATTAATTTTGTCATTTATTAATTATGTCAAATTATTAATTCTCTAATTAATTATTACATTAATTAAAATAGCATTATGCTTATTAAATATTTCATTTAATTCAATACGCTCACATAAATACATACTTTGAATAATAAAAATTCTCCACATGAATTTAATAAATATAACACATAATTAAATTAATCTACCAAAATTTCATCAATTAATTATTTAATCTAATAAATAAATCATCAAAAAATATTTATTTATTTCAATAACTATTCAAATAAAATTACAAAATCTCATTTGTCACAAAATCATTGTATAAGCCAGTATGTCAGGTAAAAATAGGGGTCAAAGTAGCTGCTAACAAAGGTAGGCTACCATGAGCCTTATAGAGGCAAATATAGGTTGCAAGTTAGGGGCCAGATAAAGAGACTGCATAGGAGCCAAGAGGGAGTGCATGAACTGAGCAGGGACAACTGACTTAGGCTGTCAGAGTAATGTAATAACAGCTAAGTATTGCCATAATGGCTACCCCTTTCTTTCTTAGCTACATATAGCCATACAAAGAACCTCAAACTCAGTTGATATACTATCAAATGAGCTTCAAAACTGAAACACGCATAGAGAGAAGGAGAAGAAATCGAACAGCAACTTATTACAACCTCTGAACTATTAAGGTAAGCTCTCCAATCCTTTCCATTCCATTTCCGAGCTACTAATGGACTGTAATGGTCCGAGGGATTGAAATAGAATTAATGACTGCCATATGGATATTGTTGCTATGATAACTGTTAGGCTTGACTCTTATTAAGTTAATTTACTGTTATTGCTTGGTTTAGGCACAAGGAGATAGGTTGGTTGTGGTGTTATAAGGTGACTTAATGGATTTGAAGAGTAAGTAAATAGCTATGAAACCTGTGAAACAGAACAGTTGTGACGCCCCGAAAATAGATATACATCACCCATTTTGAGTCGCCAAATACATGGTACAAAATATATATACAAACTTAATTATACAACTGTCGTTTAACATAAGCTGAGAGTTTTAACACGAATATTATCTTCCAGACAGTATCCAAACTCAAACGGAGTCCTCATTACAATTATTATCATATTATTTCACAGAATAGTGAGGACTACTAAAGCAACCATCTGGACCGTCAATCCATTCCCCAACTAGTCCCAGCTATATTCTCATTTCCTGAAGAGAATAGTGAAAGAAAAGGGTGAACTCAACTAGCCCATTAAGAAATATTAGGACTAAGATAATGCAGAATAAATTATCGTTAGCCTTCAACAGTGTAACAACTGATAGAATACAATAGACAATAAGTTTTTGATCAAGCAGCGAAAATAAAAATCCATTAGAAGAGTCAAGTAGAGCATGATATATACTATCTTTTATGATTTAAAAGTTTATCATCAATTTTATCGCTGAGACTCAGCTTAATAAATAATCCACATCACTGAATTATCCATGCACTATGGGCTAAGGATATTCATTAATATCACAATCATAAATTATCCATGCACTACAGGTCAAGGATATTCGTGTTTTCACCAATGGTAATGATCATGCCAAACAACAATTCATCTTTACACCCTTGGCCGAAGAAAACCCATGGTCATGATCATACCAACAACTGTCGTTGAGACTCAGCTCAATAAATAATCCACATCACTTGTAACATTACAGGTCATGATTATACTGAATAATCCCTGGTCATAATCATACCAATCAACAATCCATCTATGCACAACGGGCCAAAGATGACTTTTATCACTATATAAGCATGAGGATGATGACAATGATATAAGCATTAATCAAACGAAATTAAAGACAAATATTAAAGACTTTAAATTTATCCAGAGTTTAAAAATATCTAAATTGTCAACATGATACTCATTTGTGGAGTAAAATTCAAGAATAATATTGTATCAAAAATAATTTGGACAAAAAAGAAATCAACTTCTGTCATGAATAGTACCCCGGGTGAATAGTACCGGAGTGAATAGTACTCCATGAATAGTACCCCGTGAATAGTACCCGTACGTATGAATAGTGTCGTATACATGAATAGTACCCATGAATAGTACTCTGGCATGAAAAGCTTAAAAATGAACAAGAATGTTCAGAAAAATATCCTTATGAAACGATACTAGATGAAGCGCAAATTTCAAGGATATTCTACTAATTTCAAGGAGTATAGAAGCAATACTTAACAAAATAAGTGTAAAATTCAGAATCTGAAACGAAATAATATTACTTACGTACTACATAGTATAGAAGAAAATATTATTTCTTACTAATATTGAACAAAAATAATATCTCTTACAACTGTTGAACGAAAATAATATTCTTTAAGAATATTAAGTGAATATAATATTCCTTACGAATATTAAACGAAGATAATATTTCTTGCGAATATTGAACGAAATAAAATTTCTTACGAATACTAAAAATAATATCATAAGCGAATATGAAATAAATAATACCACATACAACAAAAAGAGAGCAATTTCGACTGGTATAACGGATATATTCTTGAAGAAAACTTCCACTAGTTTCTACACTCAAAACTTCCTTAAACTCAAAAGAAATACGCTCAATATTTTAGAAGAAGAATTCTCCGATTTTGGTGTGATTTTTATTTCTAAACTGAGCATCCTATTTATAGGAGAATGGAAGGATACTATTTAGAAAAATTCACGGACTGCAAAGTGGGGAAGTTCACAGGCGAATTCAATCGGCTGAAATTTTTTTCTGATTTACTATGCAAACACTATGCAGATACTATGCATAATAAAATATAATATATTCTATTTTTCATAAAAAAAACAAAACTTATTATAATATATATATATATATATATATATATATATATATATATATAAAACAAAAATGAGATAACTTTCTTCGATAATTTTGAAAAATGGGTAAGTGGGAATCCATATAATACACCAAACTTACAACAAATACTTCATAAAAATCCCCTCAATATTTTTAACAACATTTATTCATCAATAGTATAACTTGCAATATTAATAACCAGATCATTTCCAAGAAAGAGGGGATTTTCTGATAAGGATTTCTCCCTATTGGTGCACAATTAGGTGGTCGACAGAACTTTCTAGACATTGTCAATAATGCAAATAATAATATAAATAACTTGTCATCTTAATTATTAATTTAATAATATAAAATATATTGTGCGATGATAATCTTTGTGACAATAATATAATCAATAATGTGAGATATTATCGCAAAATTCTTGTAGCAATAATTGAGTATAATGAGTGACTTCTCACGTAAGCATCAATAATCAATCACAGTAATGCTACTTATGCAACCACGCCATTATTATACTTTTATTAATGGGTATTTCAACAAATAACGGTAAAACTTTAAGCCTTTATTTTTATAAAAAGATATTTACGTAGTTTTTTAACTCCGATGATTAATTTTGTTGTGGGGTCCACCAATGATTGTGCGGTTGTATTGTGACGTCGTACGAATATTCCTTGTTAAAACGAATATTCCCCGACCAATCGAATATTTTATGTCAACTTGCTTACTTTGCAAATTTTGTAAATATAACTCACAACTATAACATTATATCAAATTCACACCTTATATTAAAGAAAATATTTTGAGAAATTAAATCTTTATTCATAAAATTTGGGGTCTTACAACAGTGCACGTAGGGTGTTTGTCAAAAGTCCTCAATGGACTGTTGTGATTAAAATCGAAGAAAGAGTAGAAGCCAAAGCAAAGGTTGTATGTGGAACACTTTATTCAGTTAATAAAGAGATTTAAGTAAGTTAAACTGAAAAGAAAATGATGTTAAGCCAAATGAAAAGTTGGGAATCCAATTTGCCAAGTAATTTTGGGCACTGTTTTGGGTAACTTGAAGATTCCAAAGTAGGTAGTTTATAATCTATAAATGTAGTCTTGTATGCAATGTAAAATATACTCTAAAAATATGATATTGTATGACGAATGAATCAAAAGTTGTTAGATTGTAAAGTGTCTAGAGCAAGGCTATTTCCCACGACAACAGCAGTCACCATGACAATCAATGACTGGGGGCTTCCTTGGCTCTCGGTCAGCCCATTTGAACTAACCAAACTTGCCCAACTAATATACCTCAATATTAAGTGAATGTCTCTTCTATGGTAGCTTTAATGGTATGTTCGGTAAAACTAAACTTTAATGGTATGTTCAATATTTTAGTTGTTTGATAATAAAAGTGCAATAATTATATGTGTTTTATGTGGTTAGCTAAGATGAGTGAATAAATCCAAGTGGTTATAAAAGCAAGGGATGAACCTTGAATGCTAAAGGAATCTGTGGAAACAGAGAAATTATGTATTTAAGAACCCAATTTGGGTTGGTATTTTTACACATACTATGTAAATACATTGTTCCTATTATTTGTCAAGGTTGGAAAGCTATTGAACCTGATTTAGTTAACACATGTATGGTTAATCAAAGTGTTTGAGTAATGAAAAGTTAGTTTAATCCAAAACATAAACTAAAGAATCAATGTGACAAGCTATTCTTGTTATCATTAATTTGGTAGCAAAATGAATTCTATTTGGTAGTCCAAGTCATCACCTTAGTAAGTAGTCATGGTCACTACACTATTCCAGGACTTGGGCCTAAACCAGATTGCATATCATAAACTTAAAAGTACAGCAAAAAAGGGAGAATGGTATATGTTAAGTAACTGCCGAGCTACTGCTGGCAACAACAGCCAGCTCCCAGCGCTGTGCTGCGCTGCGCTGCAGAGCCGACACACAGTTTGGCATGCTAATTATGTGTTATTTCCTAAGGTGAGTGTACCAAGTATAGCAGGTCAAAGGTGGTGGTACTATTATAAGATAGTAAAATTTTAAAGACAAGGGGGAAAGAGAAGTGGACTACTACCTTTAGGCAGTTGCAGTTGGCATGGGCTGGGGAATCTCTTGAGTTCTCAGACAATGCATTAAAGGAACTAGACCAATTAGTATGTATATTTCTAAATAGGTGAATATATTACCTATATAAAACTCCAAGGCCTTTTAACACTAAAATGATTAAATTGCAAATTAAAAGCTAGAGAAATGGAAGATAAGGGTTTGGAAGATAAGGGTTAGGATATAGTTTCGCTATAAATTTAAGTTACCCTAATAATTGAATATATTAGTTGTGTAATATTCAAGTGAAGTGCAAGTGAACCAAGATTATGGGGAGATCAAGCGAGAAATAAAAACAAGTGCAGCTGCTGCCTTTAGACAGCAACAGTTGGCATGAAAGCTGCAGCTTTGAGCTGTTGTTAAAGTGGTTTTGGGCAGTCTAGCTTAAACTAAAAATGTAATTTGAGAAATTAACTAATTGCCAAAAAAAAAGTATGCATAGGGAAGTAATGATATAGTTACAATCCTATATAAATAACTTAGTAGTTATATTGTACTTGGGGCTATTGAGCCAATGATATGACTACTAGGTTCGAATAGGGCCATGAGGCCAAGTGTGGCCACACAAAGCTTAAGTGCCACCCAATGAATTAAATTGTGACTGTTTTGGCATTAAAAAGAAACCAAAGGAATGGTTGATATTTAGCATTCTATAATAATTCTACAAGTATTGATAGAGGTTATAAACTGCTCAATCAAGTTGTGAATATTCCAAAACATAAAAGAATGTAGAAAGGGATTGTTAAAGCCTTAAAGGGCTGTTTTGATAGTTATCTTGACTGCTATATATTATAAATTGTTGCAGTTCATGGGTTAAACATACTATGTAATGATATCATTTACAATTATCTAAAGTCTTTTACAACTAAATTAGTACCCTGGAAATTGGAATTTTTTACAAACTAGGGGTTGTTGCTATAAGGCAATAATAAGCAGCCACAATGAGCTACTATAACAGATATAGGCAACACAGTTTGGATTAGAAATGCAAATTGAAGAATTAAATAGAGTTTAATTTTTACTTGTTTAAGTAAGCAAGTATTTAAAAGTGTCACATAGTACATTAGAAATTTTCTAGACAAAAGTTAGTAAAGGAGGAACATGGTGAGTTTGGGGACTCTTAGACTCATGTGCTTGGGGTAGCGAGGCCAGCCTAGGCCACACCAAGCTTATTAAAGCCCCACAGGGCCAAGCAAAGCTTGGCTGCCCACATGGCTGGTCAAGTGAGCACTGTTATGCAATAAAGAGGGCTGTTTGATGTACCTAAGCAAAAAGGAAGCTGTTTTGACATAGAGAAGAAAGACAAGAATGTTACTCTTTTGTATACAAAAAATATAAAGCTACAAAAGGTTATAAGATCTATAAGTTACCCAATAAAATTGTGATTACCCCGAAACATGAAAGGCACTTGTAAATTCTCTTGTGCACTTGAGCTATGTATAAAGAACAAAAAATAACAGGTGTTAAGTCAAGTTCGAAGTATTTAAATCTCAAAAGGCTGTTTGAACAACATAGGAAGAAACAAGAATAATTGATGTACTAGTGTATCAAAAAAGGGAGCTTTAAATCATGAGAACAACAAGGGATAACCATACAGGTTGAAATTACCTTCGAAATATAAGATACACTATAAAATTTTCGTGTGGGTTAGAAGTTGAATAAGGAAATATGATATACCTATATTCTAAGTCTTGAATAGGATGTAAATGATAATTATAAGGTGGTTGCTTATTACAAGGCATACAGAACCCTATTAAAGATAAAAATGACTATGTGAAAACATGGATGGAGTATTTGAAAAATGTATAAAATATCTCAGATATAGGAATCTAAACTACAATCATGATCGCTAAAACTATGTGATATGTGAACTTACAAACTATATGACTTGGCTATGTGGCTAATATGCTTGTAAATACAAATACTTGTGTAGGACCTGAGAGAACACACAAATTAAATTGAGTCTGTATCAGTAATCCACAAACCAGAGAAGTTTCTACTCTTACTCTTTATTGAGCAAGTATTCTAGAATTATTCATATATGGACAGGTTCTCTAAATTCTGAACTCTCGCTCATTATTTATGAATAATACAAGGTTAAATAACCTTTTTATTCCATCAGCTTCAAGAGAATAGTTAGAATGTTATCAAGTATATCGAACCTTTCTCTCTTAAATAAGTTTATATTGAAAGAATGTTAATGCCATTATTTCGGTTAGACAACTATTGAGATACATTGATATTATTCATGAAAATCTCATTTAATGTTTTCCAAACCATTTTGTTGTGGTGCGGATTCTTATATAATACTGTGAACGAACAACCCTTTTATAGGGGCATATTGTATCGGACATATGATTACGAAGGACATGTAAAGTGTCATTAGACTGTTATGTTGTGCACAATGTAAGGTACTTGGTTGATCTCCTAAAGTACAAGTCTAGGATATAGAACAACTTCAATAATTGTTTGTATCCATGGATTGCAGTGTTAGTGATATCAATTCTATTACAGAGTTCACTGATCATTTGACCTTACAACGTGTTAAAGCCTGATTTTTAGAATCGAAACTGTTAAAGAAACTGTCTTGTTCGGTATCTATTGAATTGTATCCTCATTGCTATAAATATTCATGTTCCATTATATTCAACTGCTTATTTCCTTCTTTGAAATGACTTTTGCTCCTGTTGCGTTAAATATAATGTTTTCGATTAAAAGCAGAAATATTTGTACATCCGAGAAAGATAAAGGAAAATGCAAAGTTGCTGAATAATCATTTATTAAGCGTCTGTGCTTATATGAACTTAAGTAGTGAATGTAATAAATACTTTTAATACTATGTTTTTTAATGTTATTTGGTATTTAAGTAATGTAAAGGTCTATAGAACCTGGGAGTTAAGTAAGATAAATATGTAATCTAAGACAGGTTTAATTTGTACTTTGATGAAGTGAATGGGTATGTTAGTATCGTGAGCACCAAACTCGAGGTAAAAGTAATCCAAATTTGGGGGCGTCACAGGTTGGTATCAAAGCTGATAGGTTATAAACCTTTGGAATGGGGAAACACCTTAGGATTATGACCTTAAGAGAAATAGTTAAACTCATTTCGAGTATAAGAGATGAATTCTGGGAATTCATTGTTAAAGAAAATAAAAAGTCTAAATGTGATTACTTGGTAATGTTGTATAGAAACTTATTAAGTTTGTTAATGTGTTTTGTAGATGCCTGAGATGGGAAAGTCCAGTAGAGTAAAGAAATAGTTAAAACAAGAGGATCTAGAGGACCAGTTTGGGGGTTTTTCTGAAGAACCCTTCATAGAGGAGGATGATGCCCTGATGGAGCTAACCTATAAGAATTGGGAGAAGGAGGCTCAACAAAACATGCATCAAAAAAAGACCATCAAGCATAAAAAACATAATTCTTAGGCATGAGACAGAAGTGTTGAAAGCTGACAGGAGAAGGGTTGAACAACAAAGAGACAAGGCATTAGGCAGAGCCCATGAACTGAAGGATGAGGTTAGGGGCAAAGATGCCAAAATAGACAAGATGGATTATGCATTTAAGACTGCATTCTTACGCTAGAACATAGGCTGCAGCTTCACCCTATAGATGGGGGTGGAAGTGAACTGGTCCTGACTCGCAAAAGGGTAATGGACATTGGAGACGAGGAACTCCGCAGCGCCAAAAGGGAAGGCATGCTTCTTCAGTAGTCTGTCTGGGCTTTGATAATGTGTCTGTTTGGTGTAGGTATCTATGTAGTATGTTTTTAGTAGTTTATTAATATGAATCAGATGGATGTACCCCTCTTTTGTATATTAAGGGGATAATACTTTTGGGAGCCCAAATTTTGTAGTTAAGGGCAGTTTAAATGTAAATCCCGACTATATGTAGTAAGTAGGGATTAGAACGTTTATAGCAGTATGCAACGTGATTTATCGTGCTTAGCGCAACTTGAAAAAGCATATAAATATAAATATGTATGTTTTTCTGTTATAGAAGGATGTGTATACTTGATACAATGTGCATTATTATAAATATTAAAATGATGATAAAACGTATATTAAACAGAAAATGCCACCGAGATGGAGAGGGAAGGGAAGAAAAAGACTTAGGGCACAAACCCCATCAACTCAAGAGGAGTCTGTAAATAACTCGGCGGGTCTAGAAAACTTTATGAAACAGTTTGTTGATTTGTTAACCCAAGCACTTCAAGGTAGGAATGTCGTACCGCCAGTAAACCCAAACCCTCCTGAAGGTCATTTGACCACCTTTAAGGATTTTAAAGCAGTAGGACCCCCAGAATTTAAAGGAACTAATAACCCGATAGAAGCCCAAATACGGGTAAATGAAATGGAAAATGTATTCGAAGTTGTCAGAGTTACTGAGGATCAAAAGACAGCTTTTGCCACTTTCATGTTGAAAAGGGAAGCAAGCTACTGGTGGGGAGCCAACAAAAATAGAGCTGAAGTAGGAGTAGTGACATGTGATAGGTTTAAAGAACTGTTCTTCGAAGCCTATTTTCCCCGTATCATGAAAAATAAGATGGAGGCTGAATTTTTCGAACTAAAACAAGGAAGTATGAATGTACCTGAATATGCTGCGAAATTAAATGAACTATCGAAGTTTGTGTCGCATCAGGTTGACACTGAAGAACGGAAGGCTCGGAGATTTGAACAAGGACTAAAGCCTGTACTTTTTAATAAGGTTTCAATATTTCAAATAAACACGTTTTCTAACATGCTGGAAAAAGCCATAATCGCGGAAGGAGGAACTGACACACTAGCCAAATTTCATCAACAGAAAAAGATAAAAAGGTAGAAATAAGACCTCGAGAGGGAAGTAGCAAAGGAAATAATTTTAACAAAAGAAAGTGGAACAATAAGAGCAATAAATTTAGCATTAAGCAGGGAGAACAGAGAAGAAAGATAAAAGCATGTAAGAAGTGTGGGAAAAATTATTTGGGACTCTGCATGAAGGGGAAAACGGTTTGTTCTAAATGTGGGCAGGAGAGACACATCTCTCCTAATTGCACCAACCCAAAGAAAGTTCAGGGATGTTTTGCATGTGGAGCTGCGGATCATCAAATTAAGAATTATCCAAAGAAAGGAAACAACGGTGGGAAACTGATAATCGGGGTACCAACCCCATCCAATCGACCAACTGCCAGGACGTTCAACATGATTGTGCAGGGTGAAGTGGCATCAAAGGAGGTAGTGTCAAGTATCATTCCAGTCAATAACATTAATGCCTTTATACTATTTGATTTGGGGGCTACCTATTCTTTTATATCTGAGAAATTTGCTCAAAGGTTAGAATTAACTCCCGAAAGATTGGATCGTCCTTTGAACATAGAGGTCGCAAATAAAAAAGTCATTCCCGTAACTCATGTTCATAAAAATTATAGTATAGATATACGGGGTCATAAGTTTATAGTGAATTTAATTCCTATCCGATTAGGTGAATTTGATGTGATACTAGGAATGGATTGGTTGTATAACCATGGGGCGAGAATTGATTGCCAAAAGAAATGCATAAACCTTCAGACTCCTAGTAAGTCAAAAGTCATGTTTTATGATAGCAAATCACCGAGACAGTCATGTTGTCTGACGATGATGCAGGCCAAGAAGCTGTTAAGAAAAGTGTGTGTTGGTTATTTAGCCCGTGTAGTTGACACCCAAAGAATGGTAATGAAAATAGAACAAATACCAATAGTAAGGGAATTCACGGATATATTTCCAAATGAGTTGCCAGGGTTACCACCGGATCGGGAGATCAAATTCATGATAAACTTAGTGCCTGGTACAAACCCGATTTCCAAAGCTCCGTACCGAATGGATTCGGTAGAGATGAAAGAACTAATGATTCAATTACAGGAATTATTAGATAAAAAGCACATTCAATCGAGTGTGTCTCCCTGCAGAGCACCTATGTTATTTGTCAAAAATAAGGATGGATCGTTACGACTGTGTATCATTATAGAGAATTGAATAAAATCACAATAAAAAATAAGTATCCATTACCAAGAATCGATGATCTTTTTGATCAACTGAAGGAAGCTCGCTATTTTTCCAAGATAGATTTTCGAACAGGTTATCACCAATTGAAAGTGAGGAATGAAGACGTGCCAAAGACTGCATTTAGGACTCGTTACGGCCACTATGAGTTCTTAGTGATGTCATTTGGACTAACTAATGCACCTGCAAAATTCATGGATTTAACGAACCATATATTAAAACCTTACTTAGATAGATTTGTGGTGGTATTCATTGACGATATCTTGATTTATTCGAAGACTCGAGAGGATTACGCAGAACATCTGAGGATGGTATTGGAGATCTTAAGAAGAGAAAAGTTGTATGCAAAGTTTTCAAAATGCGAGTTTTAGTTAGAAAGGGTGCAATTTTTGGGACATGTGATCGACCACGAAGGGATATCAGTAGATCCGACAAAAATAGAGGCGGTAATTAACTAGGAAATACCGAAAAAACCAACTAAAATATGAAGTTTCTTTGGTCTATCAGGTTATTACCATAGATTCATCAATGATTTTTCCAAATTGTCAAGACCTTTGATGAATTTGATCAGAAAAACAGTAAAGTTCATTTGGTCAGAAAAATGTGAAAAGATTTTCCAAGAACTAAAGAAAAGATTGAGTGAAGCACCAATGCTATCTTTGTTAGACGATGCGGGTGGTTTCATTGTTTACAGCTGTGCATTACACAAAGGGCTTGGTTGCGTTTTAATGCAGCACAACAATTTCATAGCATATGCGTCACGCCAGTTGAAGGATTACGAGAAAGGGTATTCTACGCACGTCTTGGAGCTGGCAGCAGTAGTATTTGCTTTAAAATCTTGGAAACATTATTTGTATGGTGAGAAATGTGAGATATACACAGACCATAAAAGTCTGAAGTATATCTTCACATAAAAGGAATTAAACATGATGCAGAGAAGATGGTTAGAACTGATCAAAGACTATGATTGCGAAATTTTGTATCATCCCAGAAAAGCTAACATAGTCGCCGACGCTTTAAGCCGGAAGGGAGGAGAAAGATTAGAGATGCTAACAGATAAGGACGAGCTCATCAAAGAAATGGAGAAAATGGATATTGAGATAAAATATCTGAGAGAGTCGGAAGAGAAACTGTTTAACTTGGAGACTTGTCCAGTGTTGTTGGATAGAGTAAAGGAAGCTCAGGAACAAGATGAAGAATGTAATAAAGTGAAGAAACAAGTAGAGGAAGAAGGGGTCACTAAATTCAAAATAGATAAAGAATGATTATTGAGATTTGAAGAAAGAGTGTGGGTACCGGCAGTACCAAACCTAAAAGAGGAAATCCGACAAGAAGCACATAGTTCAATTTTCTCAATTCATCCGGGCAGCACAAAGATGTATCAAGACCTTCGACAACACTTTTGGTGGCCTAATTTGAAAAGAGAGGTGGAAGAATACGTCAGTAGGTGTCTAACTTGTCAAAGAGTGAAAGAAGAGCATCAGAGACCAAGTGAATTTCTACAACCGCTAGAAATTCCAAAATGGAAATGGGAATACATAACTATGGATTTCGTTGTGGGACTTCCAACTACACATAAAGGTTTCAACGTTATATGGGTCATCGTGGATCGGTTGACAAAGTCAGTGCATTTCTTACCAATTAAGATCAGATTTAATCTAGATCAATTGGCTAAACTATACGTTAAAGAGATTGTATCAAGACATGGATTTCCATTATCAATTGTATCCGATCGAGATTTGAGATTCACATCTAATTTTTGGAGAAGTCTACAAGAATGTATGGGGACACAATTGAAGTTGAGTACGGCATATCACCCTCAAACTGACGGCCAAAGTGAAAGAACAATTCAGACATTGGAAGATATGCTAAGAGCATGCGTCATTGATTTCAAGGGCAAATGGGATGATCACCTACCTTTGGTCGAGTTTGCATATAATAATAGTTATCACGCAAGTATAGGAATGTTGCCTTACAAGGCATTATACGGAAGAAAATTTAGAACCCCGCTCTATTGGGACGAGGAAGGAGAACGTAAACTATTGGGACCAGAAATGGTTTAACAAATTGCATAAATAGTCCGAGTAATACGAACAAGATTGGTAGCAACTCAAGACAGGCAAAAGAAGTATGCATATTTGCACCGCCAAAAGAGAGATTTTGAAATAGGGTCGTTTGTGTTTTTAAAATTATCTCCTTGGAAAGGAACAATTTTATTTAGAAAGAAGGGAAAACTGAGTCCAAGATTCGTAGGACCTTTCGAAGTGCTAAAGCGAATAGATGAGGTGGCTTATGAAGTAGCTTTACCTCCGGAATTAGGGCACATTCATAATTTATTTCACGTATCAGTGCTACGACCTTATAAATAAGATCACAAACATGTAATTCAATATGAACCTATTTAGGTAGAAAAAGATCTAACCGACGAAGAAGTTCCTGTTCAAATAATTGATAGGAAATAACAAGTTTTGAGAAACAAAATAATACCTTCTCTAAAGGTGATACGGATGAACCACGGTGCTGAGGAAGCTACGTGGGAACTCAAAGAAAAGATGAAGAAAAGTTACCCCCATCTTTTTGAGTAACCTTGTACTTGTGATTCCGAGGACGGAATCCTTATAGGGGGGGGAGAATGTAATGACTGAGAAAATAATATGTAATATTCAGTTATTATAACGTCAAATTTTGGGTATAAATTTATTATTATTATTATATACCTAATTGAAGTGGCATTAATTTATTTATTATTTATTAACTTATATATATATCTCAAGACCTTGTATGGTAAAGGAGAGGATGAATAGTATACATTAATATAATGTTAAATAAATATCAAGAATAAAAAGGAAAGCTAAGATGGCTTAATTGAGAAAGATTCTTGACATGAAGCTATCTATGTGTTTAAAGAGTTAATTATATTAAGATAAAAAAAGTGTTATTTAATAACAAATAAAGAGATGATGTACTATCATGATTTATTTAAAACTACATGGAACCATCATTTTAATGATATATGTGCTAACCATTGTTGATAGCCTAAAATAAATATGGTAGATAAAATTCATGTGTTTTATACTTAATATGAGTCCATATTGAAATAATTGGACCATACTAAATTTTGCAAAGTATGCTTGTAAATGTGTTACATTGGTTTTAAGATTTTGGGCCCAAATTAAAGCAATACCTAGCCTTTTCACAAGCCCAATCCGGCAATCCTTATTAAAGAAATGTGAGCTGTGTAGTTGAGTTTTATAGATCAGTTAGTTCGCTTCAATTTATAGCTAACTCAAATTGACAGTTAGTTAGCAGGTTGGTTGACCTCTAGAATACCTAAGCTAACTGTTGGGAGGCTAAATCACTGTATTAGCCAGTATGTCAGGTAAAAATAGGGGTCAAAGTAGTTGCTAACAGAGGTAGGCTACCATGAGACTTATAGAGGCCAATATAGGTTGCAAGTTAGGGGCCAGATAAGGAGACTGCATAGGGTCCAAGAGGGAGTGCATCAAATGAGCAGGGGCAACTGACTTAGGCTGTCAGAGTAATGTAGTAACCGCTATGTAGAGCCATGATGGCTACCCCTTTCCTTCTTAGCTACATATAGACATACAAAGAACCTCAAACTCAGCTGATATACTATCAACTAAGCTTCAAAACTAAAACACACATAGAGAGAAGGAGAAGAAATCGAACAATAACTTATTACAACCTCTGAACTATTAAGGTAAGCTCTCCAATCCTTTCCATTCCATTTCCTGGCTACTAATGGATTGTAATGGTCGGAGGGCTTGCAATAGAATTAATGACTGCTATATGGATATTGTTGCTATGATAACTATTAGGCCCGACTCTTCTTAAGTTATTTTATTTTTATTGCTTGGTTTAGGCACAAGGAGATAGGTTGGTTGAGGTGTTATAAGGTGACTTATTGGAGTTAAAGAGTAAGTAAATAGCTATGAAACCTGTGCCACAGAATAGTGCACGTAGGGTGTTTGTTAAAAGTCCTCAATGGACTGTTTTGATTAAAATCAAAAAAAAGTAGAAGCCAAAGCAAAGTTTGTATGTAGATCACTTTATTCAGTTAATAAAGAGATTTAAGTAAGTTAAACTGAAAAGAAAATGATGTTAAGCCAAATGAAAAGTTGGGAATCCACTATGCCTAGTAATTTTGGGCATTATTTTGGGTAATTTGAAGATTCCAAAGTAGGTAGTTTATAATCAGTAAATATAGCCTTGTATGCAATGTATAATATACTCTAAAAATATGCTATTGTATGACGAATGAATCAAAAGTTGTTAGATTGTTAAGTGTCTAGAGCAAGGTTGTTGCCCACGGCAGCAGCAGTCACCATGACAGTCAATGACTGGGGGCTTCCTTGGCTCTCGGTCAGTCCATTTGAACTAACCAAACTTGCCCAACTAATATACCTCAATATTAAGTGAATGTCTCATCTATGGTAGCTTTAAAATTTCAACTCAACCAAACAAAGGAGATGGAAATCAAAATCTACAGCAGTAAAGGAAACTTATAAACTTATCAAATAAGCTAGCAATTCGGTAAAACTAAACTTTAATGGTATGTTCAATATTTTAGTTGTTTGATAATAAAAGTGCAATAATTATATGTGTTTTATGTGGTTAGCTAAGATGAGTGAATAAATCCAAGTGGTTATAAAAGCAAGGGATGAACCTTGAATGCTAAAGGAATATGTGGAAACAGAGAAATTATGTATTTAAGAACCCAATTTGGGTTGTTATTTTTATACATACTATGTAAATACATTGTTCATATTATTTGTCAAGGTTGGAAAGCTATTGAACCTGATTTAGTTAACACATGTATGGTTAATAAAAGTGTTTTGAGTAATGAAAAGTTAGTTTAAGCCAAAACATAAACTAAAGAATCAATGTGACAAGCTATTCTTGTTATCATTACTTTGGCAGCAAAATGAATTCTATTTGGTAGTCCGAGTCATCACCTTAGTAAGTAGTCATGGTCACTACGCTATACCAGGACTTAGGCCTAAACCAGATTGCATATCATAAACTTAAAAGTACAACAAAAAAGGGAGAATGGTATATGTTAAGTGTAAGACCCCAACTTTTTTTTATAAAGATTAATTTTTCTCGAAATATATTTTTGAATATTATGGTGTGGATATGATATAATGTTATAGTTGTGGGTAATATTTGAAAAATTTTGCAAAGTAAGCAAGTTGATATAAAATATTCGTTGTGTCAGTGAATATTCGATTGGTCGGGGAATATTCGTTTTAGCAGGGAATATTCGTACGACGGCACAATCATTGGTGGACTCCACAACGGAAGTATTATCTTAGTTAGAAAATGACATAAATATCTTTTTATAAAAATAACAGCGGAAGTTTTACCGTTAAACTGTTGAACTACCCGGTGGTAAAAGTACAGTAATATGCGTGGTTGCATAGTAGCACACGGTATTGATTATTGATGCTTACGTGAGAAGTCACTCAGTTATACTCAATTATTACTCTGATAATTTGTTGCATAAGATCTCACGTTATTTGATTCAATTATTGTCACATTATCATCCGCATAATATTTTATATTATTAAATCAATAATTGAGACAACAAAGTTATTCATATTATTATTTGCAATATTGACAATGTCTAGAAAGTTACGTAGGAGAGAGGTTGGTCACCTAATTGCGGCGCCAATAGGAGAAATCCTTATTGAAAGCCCCTCTTTTACGGGAATGATCCGGTTGTTAAATATTGTGAGTTATAATATTAATGATAAATAATTGTTGAAGTATTAAGAATGCGTTTATTGAAGATAAGTGAATTATAAAAGTTAGAGGGGAATAATGCAAACTTGGAAAACTTTAGGGGTACTAAAGTGTGATAAGTTAAATCAATCTGGACAATTGGTGGTGGTTTTAATAGTAAATCAATCTGGACCATTGATGGTGGTTTTAAAAGTAAATCAATCTGGACCGTCAGTGGTGGTTTTAAAAGTAAATCAATCTGGACCGTCGGTTGTGGTTTTAATAGTAATCAATATGGACCGTCTGCTTTAATAGTGAATCAATCTGGACCGCTTAAATGAATTAGTTACTATTTAGTCCATTCTCCTATAAATAGAAGCTTAATTCTTCTTTCATTCTCACCAATTCACCGAGATTCACAAGAGACACACATAGAGAGAAAACTATAGAGAGCGAGAAGAAGAGTATTCTCCTACTTCACTTTTGCGATATCAAACTTTCTACTAAGGTAAATGGTATTATTTCTTTCGTATTCATAAGGAATACTATTTTTCGTATTCATCCTTTAGTATGTCGGAATAACCTGTCTACGCGGATTACGTACCGTATGATAGGTGAAAATCCATTTGCAGTTTTCGTATGTTAATTCTTTTCATATTCTTAAATCTAAACTTACTATGGTAAGTATTGCTTCTATAATCCTTGAAATTAGTGGAACATCCGTGAGTTTTGCGCATTATCCAATATTATTTTATTGGAATATTGATATGAACTTTTTTATTAAATATCAATATTTTTACTCGAAGTACTATTCATGAGTTACTATTCATGGGTTACTATTCACCTGGTTACTATTCACTATAATATTATTCACTCGGGTATTCGTGGCACTTTTCATATCGGGGTACTATTCACGAGTTACTATTCACGGGTTACTATTCACCTAATTACTACACTCAAATATTGTTCACTCGGGTATTTGGGCCACTTTTCATATCGGGATACTATTCACGGGGTACTATTCCTGAAGTACTATTCATGAGGTACTATTCACCAAAAAATTTATTTTTTTTATGTCCAAAGCAGTATCATGTTGAAAAGTTGGACATTATTGAATTTTGGATAAATTAAATTATAAATCTTTAAAAAATTATCCTTTGCTTTCTTTTAATTGAATTCTTATATCATTGTCATCATCCTCATGATTATATTGTGATGAAAGTCATCTTTGGCTTACGTGAATAGATGGACTGTAGATTGGTATGATTATGACCAGGGATAATTCGGTATAGTCATGACCATTGATGATTACACGAATAATTCTTGGCCCGTAGTGCAAGAATAATTTGTGGACGTGATACTAATGAATATCCTTGGCTCGTAGTGAAGGGATGATTCGATGATGTGATCTATTTATTAAGTTGAGTCCCAGCAATAAAGTTATTGATAAACTTTTTAAATCATAGAAGATAGTAGATATCATGCTCTACTTGACTCTTCTAATGGATTGCTTGTTCCACTGCAGTTAAACTTGTTGTCTATTATATTCTATCAGTTTAACATTGTTGAAGGCTAATGATAACTTATTCTGCATTATCTTAGTCATAATATTTCTTACCGGGCTAGTTGAACTCACCCTTTTACTTCCATTGTTCTCTTCAGGAAATGAGAACGTAGCCGGAACTAGTCGGGGAACGGAGTGATTGCCCGAGATGGTGTTATAGTAGTCCTCACTATTCTATAAAATAGTATGCCGATAAATGTAATGAGAACTCTATTTGAGTTTGGATATTGTCTAGATGACAATATTCGTGTAAAACCTCTCAGCTCATGTTGTATAATTAAGTTTGTATTTGTATTAAGTACCATGTATTTGGTGACCCAAGATGGGTGATGTATACCTATTTTGGGGGCGTCACATTAAATAGCTTTAGAAATTGCTTTGCCAAAGAGCCAATGACCTCAATCATTGTTGTTGCTCTTGCTCATTCTGAGAGACACACACAGTTTGGCATGCTAATTATGTGTTATTTCCTAAGGTGAGTGTACCAAGTATAGCATGTCAAAGGTGGTGTTACTATTATAGGATAGTAAACTTTTAAAGATAAGGGGGAAAGAGAAGTGGACTGCTACCTTTAGGCAGTTACAGTTAGCATGGGCCGGGGACTCTCTTGAGTTCTCAGTCAATGCATTAAAGGAACTAGACAAATTAGTATGTATATTTCTAAATAGGTGAATATATTACTTATATAAAACCCCAAGGCCTTTGCACACTAAAATGATTAAATTATAAATTAAAAGCTAGAGAAATGGAAGCTAAGGGTTGGGAACTGTTGCCATTTGTAGCTGACCTTATTAAATCACAATAGCAAGAGTTAGTTTAGCTAACATGTTGGTTCATGTAGGATATAGTTTCGCTATAAATTTAAGTTACCCTAATAATTGAATATATTAGTTGTGTAACCTTCAAGTGAAGTGCAAGTGAACCAAGATTATGGGGAGATCAAGCAAGAAAAGAAAACAAGTGTCGCTGCTGCCTTTAGGCAGCAGCAGTTGGCATGAGAGCTGCAGCTTTGAGCTGTTTTTAAAGTGGTTTTGGGCAATCTAGCTTAAACTAAAAATGTAATTTGAGAAATTAACTAATTGCCAAAAAAAAAAGTATGCATAGGGAAGTAATGATATAGTTACAATCTTATATAAATAACTTAGTAGTTATATTGTACTTGGGGCTATTGAGCCAATGATATGGCTACTAGGTTCGAATAGGGCCATGAGGCCAAGTGTGGCCACACAAAGCTTGAGTGCCATCCAATGGATTAAATTGTGACTGTTTGGCATTAAAAAGAAACAACGGGAATGTTTGATATTTAGCATTCTGTAATAAATCTATAAGTATTTATAGAGGCTATAAACTGCTTAATCAAGTTGTGAATATTCCAAAACATAAAAGAATGTGGAAAGGGATTGTTAAAGCCTTAAAGGGCTATTTTGATAGTTATCTTGACTACTATATATTATAAATTGTTGCAGTTCATGGGTTAAGCATACTATGTAATGATATCATTTACAATTATCTAAAGTCTCTTACAACTAAATTAGTACCCTGGAAATTGGAATTTTTTACAAACTAGGGGGTTGTTGCTATAAGGCAATAATAAGCAGCCACAATAAGATGTTATAACAGATATAGGCAACACATTTTGGATTAGAAATGCAAACTGAAGAATTAAATAGTGTAATTTTTACTTGTTTAAGTAAGCAAGTATTTAAAAGTGTCACATAGTACATTAGAAATTATCTATACAAAAGTTAGTAAAGGAGAAACATGGTGAGTTTGGGGACTGTTAGACTGTGCTTGGGATAGCGAGGCCAGTCTAGGCCACACCAAGCTTAGTAAAGACCCACAGGGCCAAGCAAAGCTTGGTTTCCCACATGGCTGGTCAAGCGGACACTGTTATGCAATAAAGAGGGTTTTTTGATGAACCTAAACAAAAAAGAGGCTGTTTTGACATAGAGAAGAAAGACAAGAATGTTACTCTTTTGTATACAAAAAAAATAAAGCTACAAAAGGTTATAAGATCTATAAGTTACCCAATAAAATTGTGATTACCCCGAAACATGAAAGGCACTTGTAAATTCTCTTGTGCACTTGAGCTATGTATAAAGAACAAAAAATAACAGGTGTTAAGTCAAGTTCGAAGTATTTAAATCTCAAAAGGCTGTTTGAACAACATAGGAAGAAACAAGAATAATTGATGTACTAGTGTATCAAAAAAGGGAGCTTTAAATCATGAGAACAACAAGGGATAACCATACAGGTTGAAATTACCTTCGAAATATAAGATACACTATAAAATTTTCGTGTGGGTTAGAAGTTGAATAAGGAAATATGATATACCTATATTCTAAGTCTTGAATAGGATGTAAATGATAATTATTAGGTGGTTGCTTATTACAAAGCATACAGAACCCTATTAAAGAGAAAAATGACTAATGTGAAAACATGGATGAGGTATTTGAAAAATGTATAAAATATCTCAGATATAGGATTCTAAACTACAATCATGATCGCTAAAACTATGTGATATGTGAACTTACAAACTATATGACTTGGCTATGTGGCTAATATGCTTGTAAATACAAATACTTGTGTAGGACCTGAGAGAACACACAAATTAAATTGAGTCTGTATCAGTAATCCACAAACCAAAGAAGTTTCTAACTCTTACTCTTTATTGAGCAAGTATTCTAGAATTATTCATATATGGACAGGTTCTCTAAATTCTGAACTGTCGCTCATTATTTATGAATAATACAAGGTTAAATAACCTTTTTATTCAAATCAGCTTCAAGAGAATAGTTAGAATGTTATCAAGTATATCGAACCTTTCTCTCTTAAATAAGTTTATATTGAAAGAATGTCAATGCCATTATTTTGGTTAGACAACTGTTGAGACACGTTGATATTATTCATGAAAATCTCATTTAATGTTTTCCAAACCATTTTGTTGTGGTGCGGATTCTTATATAATGCTATGAATGAACAACTATTTTATAGGGGCATATTGTATCAGACATATGATTCCGAAGAACATGTAAAGTGTCATTAGACTGTTATGTTGTGCACAATGTAAGTTACTTAGGCTAATCCCCTAAAGTACAAGTCTAGGATATAGAACAGCTTCAATAACTGTTTGTATTCATAGATTGCAGTGTTAGTGCTGTCAATTCTAGTACAGAGTTCACTGGTCATTTGACCTTATAACATGCTAAAGCCTGATTTTCAGACTCGAAACTGTTAAATAAACTTTCTTGTTCGATATCTATTGAATTTTATCCTCATTGCTATAAATATTCCTGTTCTATTATATTCAACTGCTTATTTCCTTGTCGAGCAAGCTTTTGCTCACCCTTGTATTAAATATAATGTTTTCAGTTAAAATCGAGGGCGTTGGTATGTCCGGGAAAGATAAAGGAAAAGGCAAAGTTACTGAATAATCGTTTATTAAGCGTCTGTGCTTATATGAACTTAAGTAGTGAATGTAATAAATACTTTTAATACTATGTTTTGTAATGTTATTTGGTATTTAAGTTATGTAAAGGTCTATAGAACCTAGGATTTAAGTAAGATAATTATGTAATCTAAGACAGGTTTAAGTTGTATTTTGATGAAATGAATGGGTATGTTAGTATCGTGAGCACCAAACCCAAGGTAAAAGTAACCCGAATTTGGGGGCGTCACAAGTACCGTATGAATAGTTCCCAGACATAAAAAGATTAAAATTTAACAAGAAATTTCAGACCAATATTTTAGTGAAATGATATTAGATGAAGCGCGATCCTTAAGATATTTCTAATCATTTCAGGAATTATAGAAGCAATACTTACCATAATAAGTTTAAATTTAGGAATATGAAATAATATCCCTTACATAATATGGAGTATGAAAGAAAATGCTATCCATTATGAGTATGGAAGGAAATAATATCATTTATGAGTATTGAAAGAAAATAACATCTTTTATGAGAAAAAAAATAATATCCTTTACCTTAATAGAAAAGTAGTTATGTATGGAATAACGAAGATTATGTTGAGGAAATCTTGTACTGTTATCAACACTCAAAATATCCTTATACTCACGAGAAATACGCTCAATATTATAGAGAGAGAATTTTCTAATTCAGGTGTGAGTTTCATTGCTTAACTAAGCAACCTATTTATAGAAAAATGGTAGTACACCATGTTTGAAAAAATTCAGATACACACATTTGTTTTGAAAATATTGCAGCACACCTCTTTGAAAAGGAGATTTCAATTTCAAAATGATAATTCCCTCATTTATTCACATATTTAAAACATTTAACAATTATTAAAAAGAAATCCAAATTCAGTTTGCTCTCTTCCACCTCATTTTATTCTTATACCATAAATTTACTATAATAATATTGTCATTTAAATTATAAAATTATACTATTATATTATCACATTATACTATTATAATGTAATATTATAATAGTATATTTAAATAAATAAATTATCAGAGAAGATAATTATGGTTTCATAGAAAAATATAACAAACTTTCGACAAATGTCTCATTCTAAAATTTCTCCATTTATATCAAGATTGAAGAAATATTTACTTACCAAATTCATCAATTATTTATAATTCTTCAATAATTATTTTTAATTAATATTATAGATTCACAGTACTGACAATCAGATTGTTACCAGAAAAGAGGGGGCTTTTCGATAAGGATTTCTCCTTACTGGCGCGCAATTATATAACCTAACCCCTTTCCTCGACAGAACTTTCTAGACATTATGTAAGACCTCGAATTTTATGAAATGAAAGTATTCAATTTTCTTATAATTATTATTTATTTAGTAAATGATTAAATTGATAAAAGATTAAAGTTAAGGATGATATGTGAAAATTTTACAAAGTAAGCAATTTGTCATAAAATATTACGTTATCTCAGGAATATTCTTTTTTTTGAGAATATTCGTATTTAATGCACGCAAAGAATCATTGGTGAACCCCACAACGGAATAACTGTCGAATATAGAAAGCAACAGAAATAACCTTTTTATAAAAATAACGGCAAAACTTTTACCGTTAAACTTTTGAAATACCCGGTGATAAAAGTACAATAATACGCGTGGTTGCACAGTAGCACACGGTATTGTACAATATCTCTGATTATTGATGCTTACGTAAGAAGTCACTCAGTTTTATTCAATTATTGCAATAGTAGTTACTGCACGCATAGTATCTCATATTATTAATTCAATTATTATCACAGTATCTTATGCACAATATTTTATATTACTAAATCAATAATTGAGACAACACACTTATTCATATTATTATTTGCATTATTGGCAATGTCTAGAAAGTTCTGTCAAGGAAAGGGGTTAGGTTATTTAATTGGGTGCCAATAAGGAGAAATCTTTATCGAAAAGCCTTCTCTTTCCTGGGAATGATCTGGTTGTTAATATTGTAAGTTATAATATTATTGATGAATAATTGTTAAAAGATTAAAAATGTGTTTATTAAAGATAAATGATTTGTCGTAAATATTTATTCACTTTTTGATATAAATATAGGGATTTGTTATGAGGCGTTTGTTATAAGTTTGACTTATTATTTAATGAGGAAATGTGCTAATTTTTCAGACCGTCGGTTGAAGTTATTATAATAAATCAATCTGGATCTTCGGTGGTGGTTTTAATAGTAAATCAATCTAGATCGTAGGTAGTGGTTTTAATAGTAAATCAATCTGCACCGTCGGTGGTGGTTTTAATAGTAAATGAATATGGACAGTCGGTTGTGGTTTTAATAGTAAATCAATATAGACCGTCCATTTTAATAGTAAATCAATATGGACCGTCCATGAATTAGTTACTATTTAGTCCATTCTCCTATAAATAGAAGCTTATTTCTTCTTTCATTCTCACCAATTCACTAAGACTCACAAGAGAAGCTATAGAGAGAGAAACTATAGAGAAAAAGAAGAAGAGTATTTTGCTACTTCACTATTGCAGTATCCAATCTTCTACTAAGGTAAGGGATGCTATTTTCGTATAGTAAGGGGTATTATTTATTACGTATTCGTAAGGGATATTATTTTTCGTATTCATTCTTTATTTGTGGAAAAGATCTATCTACGCGAATTACCGCATGACAGGTGAAAATCCATTTACAGTTTCGTATATTGTTTCTTTTCATATTATTAAATCTAAACTTACTATGGTAAGTATTGCTTCTATAATCCCTGAAATTAGTAAAATATCCTTGAATTTTGCGCTTCATCTAGTATCGTTTCATGGGAATATTGGTATGAAATTTCTTATTAAATTTTAATATTATTTACATGGTACTATTCACTCGGGTATTATTCACTTGGGGGTACTATTTACGAGGTACTATTCACTCAGGAATTATTCACTCGGGAGTACTATTCACTCAGGGGTACTATTCAAGGGGTAATATTCACAAAAAAGTGATTTCTTTTCTGTCCAAATTATTTTTGATATATGAATATCTATTTATTCGAGGTACTTTGCATGATGGGTAACTATTCATTTATTACTATTCACTCGGGGTAATATTTATTCGGGGTACTTTGCATGACAGGTTACTATTTATTTGTTACTATTTACTCGAGGTAATATTTATTCGGGGTACTTTACATGACGGGGTACTATTCATTTGGTACTATTCATCTGGGTACTATTCACGGGGTGCTATTCACAACAAAAGTGATTTCTTTTCTGTCCAAATTATTTTTGATACATGAATATCATTCTTGAATTTTACTCCACAAATAAATTATCATGTTGACAATTTGGATATTCTTGAACTCTGGATAAATTGAATTATAAATCTCTAATGTTTAACCTTGATCTCACTTGATTGATTCTTTATATCATTGTCATTATTCTCATGCTTATATTGTGGTAAAAGTCATGTTTGGCCCGTAGTGCATAGATGGACTATTGATTGGTATGATTATGACCAAGAATTATATATTCGTATAATCATGACCTGTAATGTTACAGACAAATGATGTGGTAAAAGTTATCTTTGGCCCGTATTACATAGATGGACTGTTGATTGGTATGATTATGACCAAGAATTGTGTATTGGTATAATCATGACCTGTAATATTACAGAAAAATGATGTGGTAAAAGTCATCTTTGGCTTACATGCAAAGATGGACTGTTGATTATTGGTTTTACAGTTGTATATCTTTGACTTAAGTGCAAAGATGGACTATTGATTATTGGTTTTACAGTTGTATATCTTTGGCTTACGTGCAAAGATGGACAGTTGATTATTGATTTTACAGTTATATATCTTTGGCTTACGTGAAAAGATGGACTGTTGATTATTAGTTTTACAGTTGTATATCTTTGGCTTACGTACAAAGATGGACTGTTGATTATTGGTTTGACAGTTGTATGTCTTTGGCCCGTAGTGCAAAAATAGACTGTTGATTTACATGATTATAAATATGAATTGTGAATTTAACTATAACCTTTGGTGGTTCAAGTGAAGACAGGTGATGAAAGTTCTATTTATCTTGAGTGAAACAAAGAACTGTTGATGAGTATTATAGGGATGAAATATTAATGATGGACTTTTAATGTGGAGGAGATAGTAGACATTATGTTCTACTTGACTCTTCTAATGGATTGCTGGTTCCGCTGCAGTCGTTGATCTAAAACTTGATGTCTATTGTATTCTATCAGATTTTTTCCTGTTGAGGACTAAGGATAATTTGTTCTATATTATCTTAGTTATAATATTCTTTACTGGACTAGTTGAGCTCACCCTTTTGCTTCACAATTCCTTTCGGTGTAAAGAGTGTAAATTGGGTCGAAAGGGATAACAGGGAATATTGTGATGGTCTGAAGCTGTTGAAGTTTCTCAATACATTATAAAACAGCATGACAATATATAATTGTATTGAGGACTTAAGATATGTGTGTCGTATTTTATACGTCACTTAATAATTGATTTTGGTGAACAAAAATAGGATGATGAGAACCCAACTTTGAAAGCGTCAAAAATACACACCATTGGAATGAACATGATAATAATCTTCTCGTTCTTTTGGGGTCTATTGGGTCAACCAAGGGTAATGCTCAATTCCTATGATATCTATTATAACTTAGATGCATGGCTTCCCATGTATGAAGGATTCCTTGAGAATTTTCCAAAGATTTTAATTCCTAAAACAGTTATCGACTGTACCTTTATGTAGAGTATCATTGGTTTGGAGTGTGAGTACTGTTATTTCTATTGAAACTCATATCTTATGTGTTGTCGTATTTTGCACGACAGTTTAACAGTTGTATAAATGAAGTTTATATTTGATTTTTGTAGTGTATATCTGGCGACTCAGAATGGGTCGTGTGGACCTATCTTGGGGGCGTCACACATTATCAATAATGCTATCTAATAATATCATTTCAATAATATGAGTTACTGTGTCGTGATAATTATTGAATCAATAATGTAAAATACTATTCAATTATCACTGTAGCAATTATTGTATCAATAAGACTGTGGAATTTTACTGTATCAATTATTGAGTGACTTCTTACGTTAAAATAAATAATCAGATATATTGTGCAATATTGTGTATCACTATACAATCACGCGTATTACTGTACTTTTATTATCGGGTATTTCAACAGTCTTAACGGTAAAAATTTTGCCGCTATTTTTATAAAAAGGTTATTTCTGTCGCTTTCGATATCCAACAGTTATTCCGTTATGTGGTCCACCAATGATTGCACCGTCGTACGGATATTCCCTGACAAAAAGAATATCCCCAACCAAAACGAATATTCCCTGATAAATCGAATATTTTATGACCACTTGTTTACTTTGTAAAATTTACACATTTCACCCATAACTAAAGAATTATATCAAATTAACACCTTATTATCCAAAATAATAATTAGAAAAATTAAATTTTTATCCATAAAAACTTGGGTCTTGCAACCACCACTTGTGATTACTGAGACCCATATCTCTGACGACAACTATTATCACGATAATGGTCGCATACATAATTTGGTCGCAAGGGACACCATCTACCATTTTAACGATTGATCTATCAATGAACGCCTTATAAAATAATGATTTTATCACTAAGCTGAGTCATCGTGAATCAGGTCTCAGGGGTGACGTGACCCACGTGTCAACAACCTCCATTAGTGACTGCGTCGGTCGCTAACACCCTCGAGCCTTCAGCGGTCGATAATAGTTAATTTTTAATTTTTTTTTGTCTATTTTATGGATTTCCCAAAAAAATTGTACCTGTTTTGTAATTGATTTATATCCCATCACACAAAAATATATATAAATAAATCAACATTCATACAAATCTATCGATATATCCATCTATATATACAAATTAATAAAACCAACACAGTAGTATAAACATCCACGCATGTTGTGCTCATATATATGTTTTAAGTATCACCTGAGTAAAATTTATATACAAATGTCATAACGTACAATATAAACATGCATCTATACATTCTGTCGGTAAAAAAATTAATTCAATTGTAGATTAACAAAACAAAAGGGAATACAAATGTCTTCACGAATCAATATCGTCCAAATGAGGCTGTAACAAAAGAATAAAACATATATTATTGAATGTAAAGTTAATATATACATGCAAAGCTAAACATAAAGCTAAAGTATATAAAGTTAAACAATGATAAAATTACCTGCTCGAGATCATCCTGGTGCAGTGCAGTGCTATTCTCGCCATTACATCTGCTAACTTCTGAGGACTCGGAAACTGTAGATGCCCGCCAATTGTAAGAAGAAGCAACCGATCCTGACATATTCCTCTCATACGTTCAGCAGGAGACACGAGGACTGAATAAACTGACTAATAAAAGCTACATGTGCCACTGACACACACACACACACACACACACACACACACACACACACACATATATATATATATATATATATATATATATATATATATATATATATATATTTTCATGACGGGTTATCGTGTTATTTACCACCCCTACTTGTGACGGGTTATCGTGTTATTTACCACCCCTACTTGTGATTGATAAAAGACTTTTATATACTATATGATATTTTTAGACTTTTCTAAATTGACGCAATATAGGAACTTAGTTAATTTAATATACTAACACAAACGTGGGGATTAGATAACGTTCTAATTTGATAAATCTTGAATTAAACAAGGAAGATAGATAATTCTACAAAAGAAAACAAGTAGTAATATTACGAATTGAATTGAAATTTTATTTTATTAATGAGAGGTTTCAAGACAACTAATATTTATAGGTCTTGGTGCTTCTTCCATATAATCTGAATAAAAATAAAAATTATTAATTAACTTTCCTACGACCAGGTGAAACTTTCCTAACTAGATTTATTTGAAAAAAGAAATTATTAAATTAAAAATAATGCTAACTCTAAAACTACTGAATTTACTAAATAATAAATAAAAATACATCAAATAAACTAAAACTTCATAATTTGTAAAATATATGGAAATTCTAATTTTCATTGATATTTTTCACTGCATCATTGTTTTCTTCTTAGAAAGAATTCATCCTAAAATTGTAAAGTAAGAAAGTATCAAGCACCAAGAATAAATCTTTAATCTGCACAGAATCAAAACTCCATGTTTTTTTCTTAAAAGATAATTCTAAAAATAAGTGAAAAAATACAAATATTTTTCAATTTACCTACATGACAAAGAAATTTTCAGTAATAACAAAATCAATAATTTTAATATCCTCGATCATTGAAAAATTTCATGATCAATTTTATTTGTTGTAGTATCCACATCCTTAGACGTCATAAAATTATCAATGTTTGCCTCAATAATATATCACTATTTAGGAATTTGGAATTTTTCATAGTACTAGTTTCAATCTCAGGTTGACTTTGCTCCAATCATCAACTTCTAAAATTGGGTTTTCATCAATATAACCTCTAGAGTAGTAACATGTGTGTTCAACAGAGAATTTAACTTTTTAACACTTCTTGATTATCAATAGTTGCATCTGCTTTAAATTCTCAGTGTGAGTGCTCAAGAATTACTTGCATATCAATGACCTCTTCATGTGCACTACTGAAACTATGACGCCCTCAAATTTGGGCCAATACAATCCAATTCGAGTAGCTAAAATATAAAATAATATACATAAATTTTCCTAATTATAATTATTATGAATTTTCCTCACTAAAATTATTTGCACACTATTTTACAAATTAGTGACGACTACTACAACTACTAAATCGGTTCATCACTCCATTCTCATGCTCTCCCTGCTAGCCTCAGCTACATTCTCATTTCCTGAAAAAAAATTAAGAAAAATAAAATGGAGAGCTCAAATAATTCAGTAAGGAGTATCATGACTTGGATAAAAAACGGATAACGTTATCTTTAGTCTCTAATAGTGTATATTAGATATTTAAAAAATGCTAAACAACATAAGCTTTTAACAAATAACTGCAACGGAATGAGCAATTCATTAGAAGAGTCAAATAGACAATAATGTCTACTATCTTGTTTAATTTAAAATTCATCATCAAGATTTCATCAACTGCAACACTAATGATCATGATCATGTTAAACAATAATTCTTCTTTGCACCCAGGAAAAAGAGAACTTTCACCGTTTGTCTTTGCCACACAAGCTAAAAAACCCTCAACAACCATATTGTCTTTGCATCCAAGGCAAAAATATTCACAACGACTTAAGTACTGATGGTTAGTACAAAAAACAAAGAATAAACAAAAATAATATGAATAATAAAACAATGAATGAATATTAGAGATCTTTAATTTAAGAAATAATTTAATTTGTTCATAGTTAATAATGTCTAAATTATCAACACGATGTCCAGAATGTCGGAATGAGCTTAAGTCCAAGGGTATTAATTGTCCAATGAATTGATAACTAGGATTGCCTATCAATTAACTAACATCTTTTAATGATTAATAAAAAGATTTATTCCAGTTATTTTGCTATTTTCATGCAAGAAACTTAAAATAGTTCATTAAGCTCAAACTCCTATCACATTTACGCATGACATACAAGTACTTTCGAGTTTCGACTCGTGCACTATTATGTTATCCTTAACAAGAATTAATAAATTCATGCGTCATTATACTCAGGTCTAATCTAAGATCTCCTCCTTCAATCCAATCAAAGATATAAGATTAACTGTTGGCCAAATAATTATTAAAGTAAGTATAGAATATAATAATCAATTCAAAAGGATCATCTAGTGGACATAATGATTGTAGCGCCCCCAAATCCGGGTATCTTCCAACCCGACAGATGGTGCTATACTGTATTAACATTCAAACATTCATTCAATTGAAAAGCCTCAAAAGAACGAACATCTCTTCTATATTATCAAAATAATATTTACATTGTCCCAAGTTCTAAACCCATTACAAAGGTTCTTTGTTATAATATCAATAACATTACAATAATAACCTATACTATTACATAGACAGTTTAACGATCTGCCTTAGCTTTTCCTTTATCCTTATTCGATCCTTCGGGACGTTCAGTCTTAGCTGCATTCATATGGTTCAAGCAAGAGTGAGCATAACTAGCTCAGCAAGTATAACAATTTCAACAATAACATGCTTGACACATAATAATCGTATATCTTCAATAACTGAACAATAGTTATGAAGTACTATTGATAATTCAAAATAGCACTTCACCTTTCTTTCAAAATGTTTCACAATGAATAATATTCAGTAAAACATAAACTCCGGTCCAAGACCTTGAGTATTCATTCTTTCTTTGAAAAGGAAAACCCGGAACTAAGTCCGTAAGCCCGGTATTACTTACGAGCACTTCTAGGTGATCAGCCTATTGTACTCTATGTTGATCAACACTACATCCATTAAACATATGTATGTTTAATTGTGGCAACCTCACGTGCCTGTTGTTTACCGACAAAACATTTGTTTAACATTTCAGTCTTCTTTTGAAAACCATATCAAGTAGTTGACAAAAGATAACAACATTTCATAACAGATGAATAGATTATCAATAATCCACTCAATATATCAAGTCTAGCCAAAGGAATTGGCTTTAACTTCAACATACTTCAATTCATGCGTAAGGATACATGAACTTCAAAAACTTGTTCAGATTGAACTGAGACAAGAGTTAGAATACTTGCCGTTAGCGTCTGCTACGGTGTATTTACTTTATGATTGAATCTTTCAAGTCTCTACAACACATGATCATATAACGCCTTACATTAGGTCATATATAATCAAGTATGTATATGACTATATCTTACCCTTCATCTCAATCTAATTATGTATTAGATTTGTTTACTATCAATTCCGGTTTATCATTCTACTTGCATTCTTGGTTAAATAGGTTACCATAAACCTTTTCATACCATCTTTAAGTCTTTAACAATGTTACAACATCGTTACTTCAATGTAAGTTTGTTTTAAATTTAGTCCTTTCCTTTCTTCATACTCTTAATCATTCTTTACTATCATTTGTCTAGGGTTGGCCATTTGGCGGCTACAACCAGATACTCTATGCTATGCCAACAATGTGAGTTAACAGTGGAGAGGTCCCGAACTTGGCGTCATGGCGAGTCCTTACTCGATTAGGTCATGGCCTAACTTTTTGATAAGAGGTCATGGCTTGTTCATTGCCACCGCGACGCCATCATTGTCTTATGGTTCGCTATGATGGCGCGAAGTTTCCAGCAGTCTTGGACATTGTTACTTACAAGTGGGACTAATTTGGCCTAGGGTTGGCACATGCATGGCGCCAACTCATGCACCGTAAACTTTTTCAAGGTTAAAATTTTTAGAACTTCCTGGACGCATAACTTCTTCGTTATAAGTCCGAATTGGCTAGTTCAAAAGCCTACAGTTCACAAATTACGTAATCTACATGTTCATGTAAGAATTTTATCTATTCGACCTCGTTTGCTAAAAATTCACCTATTGGTTCATTTTTAACGAAACGATAAACGTTCGTGAACGTTCAACGCTCGTTTCTTCGTTCTAAGTCGGAATTCGATCATTTTTGAGTCCGCAACTCTTAAATGACGAACATGACTTGTCTCCATTGGAAAATAACATTTCCGAGTTCAAACTCAAAAATTTGACTTCTAATCCGGAATTTCACGAAATTCGACGATTATCGCCTAATCGTAATGCGTTTCAAAACAAATCTTCATTACTTAGGATTTGTTCATTACTTCACTTGCATTCATTTCATTCTATAAACATATTCACATACTTAATACAACAACTTATTTTCATTGTTAGATTTTGACTTAATTCATTTATGAGCTTATAGCTTATTCCATTATAAACTACTTATAGCTTCCTTGTTTCTAACTTAAGAAAGTTATAGTCCTTAAATAATTATGCATACATGTTTTCACATATAGTTTCATTCATGTATATATGATACATATACATACAAATTCTTTACTTCCATATTACTTCTATTAATAAACTCATTACAAGTTCATAATACTTTCACATAAGTTTATAACTTATGCTAGCTTAAATGACTTATTACCAACTTATGTGGCTTAAGTTCATTACTTACACATTCTTCTTACTTCTTAACATTCATGTTCCTTAATCCATCTTTTCTTATTAACCTATCATGAATAGAGATAGAAGATAAATTAGAGAAGAAGTCTTACTTTTGAAGTCTTGGTAAGTAGTTTCTTCTTCTTCTTCTTGCTTATGGAAGTGAATTATTTATAACTTAAACTCTCTACCGATTAAGCACTTTGAGATGTTTGGATTATTTGAATAACTAACAAATGGCTTGCAAACCTTCTCTATTTATAGAATTCACAAAGTTAGGACAATTTAGTCTTTAAATCATCCCACCTCCTTAACCACCTCCTTACTATTCATTTACTTGCTTAGCACAAATCCTATCATTTGCATGGTCATTACTCAATTAACTTGGTCATTACATAACTTGGTCACTACTTATTAATCTTAGTTGCCACACTAACTTAGTCACCACTTATCTTGGTCATTACACATTAACCATATTACTATGGTTTGCCCCATAGGTCATAGAAACCATTGGACTTTAATTTAGCTTGGCTTGCATTAATTAACTTGTTCATTAATTAATATTGCGCCTTAACATTTAATTCACTTGGGCTTGTACCAATTGTTAACCAATCTTCCAAGTCCATTAACATTACTTAATACATATACATATTGTCTATGTATTATTCTCGTATTATACTTCGTATACAACTTCATTATATACGATATTACTTCCTTCATACAAACTCGTATAATACTTCGTATTATACTCGTTTTCATTCCCTTGTGCAATACCTAAGCATCATACATTAATACTTACTTACTAATACTTCGCTCTTCTTAATATTCTCAAATTAAGTCCGCAAGCGAAATATTATGTTTTCCATAACTAGATTATTATTACCTAATCCGTCTTACCTTTATATTCTATCATTACGTATTTTCTCGGAATTTCAAAAATAATTCTCGAGAAAATATCGATGAATAGTGTTTTTCGGAAAATTTTTCGGAAAACTTTTATTTTCGTCTTGGAAATTCAAACACTTTAATTCCTTCACGTAGCTCAAATACTACGACATTCCAACATCAATAGATTATACAATGACAACCATCTTGATTACACATAGAATAAAATTTTATTATTATTTAATTTAATAAAATCATTTTATAATAAGATCCGAATTTCTCGATCGTTACAATGATAATTGAATTAAAGCTTTGCAAAAGGTTCCATTGTATTCCTAATTAAGTAATTAGTTCATCATCGTAATAAAAACTAAAAGAGTAAGACTAAATAACATCTCAAATACAAATGAAACTAAGAGAAGAAGAAAAAATCTGTCGAGGAATATCTAATTTCCAAGCTTCAATATCTGTTTTCAATGTCCTCCAATGCAATTTTTAAGTTCCAATAGAGTGGCTATCAATTAATTCTAGCTAAAAATATCTCGTAAACCTTAATAAAAACAAGTCTTTATAGTCCTAACAAAAACCTATTACATAAGTTAAGTCAAAGTCCATATATCAATCAACTTCTAGCAAAAAGGAAACCAAATCAGCAAGATTCATCTGTTGGGGGCGCCTCACACTATGATCCCTTTCAAAGTTGTTGGTTAAAATCTAGTTACGCACAACACACAAGTATACGTGGTCAACAAGTAATAAAGTGAAAGTAGAGTATTGTTCTCATGAGGAATTATTAATAAAAATTACCAAATACTAACTCTTAACCAAACTAGTTTTATTTAAACAGTTAATTTAAGGGTTTGAATTAAATTATTTAATTAAACTAATTCTAATTACCACTAGTTTAAAGTCAAATTATAGAGATTTAGGATCACAACTTCACTTATCATTTCATTTAGACTAATACACTTCTCATTAATTATGCTCATTATTCTGAATTGTTAATCAAGAACACATCAATATCTATGACCATATTTTGATGCACCATAAATAAATTAACTTAAATCCATAAATGATAGAATTAATTAGAGGAACACCCTAATTAACTAATTCACTATATCTCTATGTGGATTACAATTAAATAGAATTTTGAGCACAAGTTCTTTATCAGATTACATGCGTTATATATGTATATCTCTATCCTAGACAAAAATTATGAATTTCAACGCCATGTAGAAAATACAATCACATGTTATGATCGGATCTAAATCTATAATCCATCTCTCGAGTTCATATAGATTATCACAGTAATTGTTAGCTAGGCAATTAAGAAATTCAACACAAACCATAATAGATAATCACGTGATTAGAGCACAGTAATTAATAAAGAGGCATACTAAAATAAGCTACACAATAAGATCTGTTGCAATCTTAAACAAGAGATTTAGTTCATTGTCATTGAATTAAAAACAGGAATCTACAACTGAATAAACATTCAAGATACAAAAGTAGAAGATAAAGAAGAGAATAGATTCTATATACGAAATCCTTGAGTCTCCCCTTCAGCTACTGCAATGAATCCTCCGCGCTCCCTCAATTGCTTCAAGCTCCAAATCTAATAAAAACTAGAATTTGACCTAATCTAATCTACTCTAATCTAATGGAATCAGCTCTCCTAATCCTTGTGAATTCTCATCCTTTTATATCTCTCTTTATGCATCTTTTAGCCCTCCTTAAAGGCCTTGAACTAATCAGCCAAACAAATCATTCTTCCACTCATCTTCTAAAATTAACCCTTTTTCTTCCCGACAAGCCCGCCTCATGGCTTTTTTTTATTAGGAATGCCATTTCATGGTGTACTTTTTATGAGTTGGCCCATGTGGGCTTTTTACACTAGGTATTTCCGTTCCGGCGGGTGTACAGTACTAGAAATTATGAATATGTCATTAAGTTCTATTTTTCATGTTTTGACCCTCCGAAGCCGTTTCCTAAAATATAAACACAAAAACAAGTAAAATGACACTAAAAATACTTAAAAATAACAAAGAATTAAGCATTAACGGTGTCCAATTCTTAGGTATAAAACCCACTCATCAAAAGCGCGTATGAGTCTCGCTTATAATCAGAGTGTCTTTCTTCCTCCTAATACCACACACTGAAGCTTAGTATACTTTTGGCGCGCTACCACAGCAAGATTAACATTTCTAACCATTTCTTCTAGATTTCCTCCCTTTTCATCTCTTTAGCCCATCCATGCTCATTTTCATGTAAAGCATCATAAAACACTAAAAAAATAACACAAAAAATACCTAAAGACTCATAATATTTCAAACTGAAAGTAATCAATTCATAGGTTTTCGACCTACTTATCAAATTCACCTAAACTTGATAAATTGCTTGCCCTCAAGAAATCTAACACATTAATTTAACACAAAATAAATGTAACTAATGAGATTAAGAAATAAGCACAGTAGTCAGACAACGCATATGCCTCAGAGATAAACACTTAGCTCACAGTTAATATCGCAACATGTTCAATCATAGCCTCTCATATCCTCACCTCATTAACACAACTTTAGCCTCTTTCTCTCTCTGTGTGTGTGTGTGTGTGTGTGTATGTCCAATGTCATATCAGCAATCTCAAAGACATTTATGTGATCAATTTCATGTGTAAACTCAACTTTCTCACCAATTTTCAACCAAACATGGAATCCACACAAAGATTAGGGAAATCATGCTCTAAAGCAATTAAACATAATTAATTAAGTGCTCATGTTCACGGGTGAATTTTAATGCTCCATCACACTGATTATTTTTCGTCTGAATTGTGCAATGTCCAACCCCTTTAGGCTTTTCAAAGTTTCCCATGTAGCGGACTTTCGACCAACGACTCCTAAACCAAATGACTTTAGGGAGCTGGGTGTAGATACATCCCCTAGGGCATAGTTGTCCGAGTAACAGAGGCCACGGAGTTGAACTAAGCCAGTTTTTGTTCAAAATGTATCTATTTATTATTTTTATTTTTTATTTTTTATTTTTTATTTTTCATGTATTTTTTTAACAATGGAACCAAAATTCCCCCAAACTTATGTATTGGCCAATGCTCAGTTTTAATCAATGATAAAGTAAGTGCTCATATCCTATCACACATAATTCCTAATCGCAACTAATAATCAACTGGTGTTCTTGAATGTGAAAGAGAACAAGATTAGTGATATGAGGTTCCTATGATCAAGGCTAATCGGTACATGCTACTCAATTTTCTGCAGATAAAAGTAAACTAGCCTCATCATCGACCATCATCTAAACTACCAAGGTTCAATGCTCGAACATCATGCAAAATGCTATGCTCATGCTTCTATAAACATCAAATCCTACATGAATGAATGATGCAAATATGTCTTTTTTATATAGGAATGAATGAATGAATTACAGTTATAAACTACTAATGCAACCTATCATGCAACACTTCACAGATTCACAAAATAACAATCCTAAAATAATAATCCCCCCAAACTTAAAGCAAGTAATGTCCTCATTACATTAAAATATGAAAAAGTAAAATCGTGGAATTCTCTGAGCAACGAGTCAAGACTCGTTGTGGTTACCTTCATCATCCGACGGGGGATAAGTAGGAAGGATAGGTGGAATAAGCAGATGGACCGGGTAAGTGTTTAGGCTAAAACGGGAGAAAGTATCCTCCAATTCCGTGAATGCGCCAATGTTGTACTCATGTATTATGGATTGGCTTTGGGAAAGTCGTAAATTTTGTATTTGTATCCATCTCTGAAAAGTTATAGATGACTCGGCCTCTGCCTTTTCGATCATTGGCTCATCCGCGACTGGAGGTGACTGTGGTCGCACCATGATGTACCCTTCTCCCATTGGATAAGACACTGCCCCGTCCCATGTCATATACTTGTTAATGGTAGGGTGGTCAATAATGGTCATCGGCTGCTATACTTTCCCCGAGGCATGCCATTGGACCTCGACTTTACGACATAAATCTGTGATTAGAAATCCATGTCGTAACCCTCCTGTAGTACCACCTCATAAAGTACGTTCAATGGATTCCTAAATAACCATACCAACATCCACTGAATGAATTTTAATAGTGCTATTTTCTCCAAAGTGGTGGTGTAAAATGTCGTATAGTAACCGAGCCCTCTCATTAGTCACATCATTCTGGTGGAGTGTGGGCATCAACTTGGCACATAGGAATGTGTACTAGGATTTTCCATAATAACTACGTGCGGAATGTGGGAAGCTAATCTTCTCATTGGTTCCCGCTCTAGTTACCCACTGAGTTCCTGGCTTGCACAAACTATCGATGATACTATCCAAATTGAAATTAAACTCCTTCCACCGATTGCTCGAAGTTGGATTTTCCAACCCAAAATATTCGTTGATAGAGTTGCCATCAAATGCCATGGTTTACCTCAAACCATCACTACATGACCCACGTGCTCAATAGCGTTGGCGTAAAACTCTTTGACAATTGAAAGCACCGTGGGTTTTGGCTGCTCCACCAGTTGGAACCAGTTTTTCTCAACAATCATGAGTGCCATATCCCCATCCAAATTAGCGTTTGTCTTTAAACCTCGCTCCAATACTAATGTTTTCTTATCAAGAACATTTTGAAACCTTGTTTCTGCCGCCTCACAAAAAAAATTTGATCCGTCAAATTGTTGCCTAGCACTAGAGGTCGAAGCCCTTTGCCTTTTAACTATAGACATGGTGTTTTGATTGCAAACAAGTGCTTAACCTGGTCTAGGCAATTCAGGGAACAATTGGTGTGCACTTCCAATTTCCCCCCAAAATTACTTCTGTTTGGTCACTCGAGTATCCCCAAATATATAACAATTCAATAAAAACCTTGGGCCATCAGTAACCAAAGGTTTCCAAATAATATTATATCAATCCAATTTGATAAAGCAATTCCACACAAACTAATTCAAAATAGCAATTGAACTGTAATACTGTAATTCAAAAAGGAAATGGATTATTTTATTTGTAATCAAATAATAATATCATTTTAATTGAACATGATATGTTATAGTTGAAACTTAATGTGATGAGCCAACATCAACCAAAATGGTGTGTTGAACTACCGGCGGACGACCTAATACACCGAGGTTAGGCCTTCGGTAACGCCGATGTATAACATCTGTAGGTATAATTAAGTTATGAAAAAATTATGAATAAATAGTAAATGGAATTTTTTTATAAACTATAAAAAATATAATGAAAATGAGTGTGATTTCATCTAAACGAAATTAACTCACTGGTTGATGTTGAAGACGTCGCGCCCTGGGAGCCGTCACCCGATCCTGTACGGCCACCACCACGACGACCTCCACCGCTATGTCTAAGCCTAACTGTACAACTGAAATAATAAACATTAACTTAGTAAATTGCAGTTAATTTATTGTAATACTCATTTTTTTAGTAAAATATTTACAAAACAACAATTATTTAACACTTAGTACGTCACCAAACTCGTCCGAATCAAAATCATTTTCATCCTCTAATTCTGTCTCTTCCTCTTGCGTTTCAATTTCTTCCTTGGTATCATCTTCTACGATGACATACGAACTGACAACCACATATTCCTCGACTTCGTCAACATCGGGTAAGTCAACCACATCATTTACCAACACATCATCATCATTTAGCACTACGTGACTGGGATTGCTAACTTATTCTTGCAAGGGATCATTCGTTCTAGATAAATTAGTACCATCAAAATCCCGAGTCTTCATTGTGACAACTGTATACTAGGGGGATCTATAATTTATGACATCAAGGGCGTAGTACACTTGAGTTTCTTGGCTGGCTAACACGAATACGTCATCAGACTGTAACTTTGACTTTGTATCTAATGTAATGATTCTATTACGATCAACTTTAACACCATTTGTAGTATCAAACCAGCGAAATTTAAATGTATAGACCTTTTTACCCCGGGATAATTGAGAATAACAACTTCCTCTAATCTTCTATAGTAATTGGACTTAGAATCTTAGTAACAGCTTCCCAAAATAACAACGCCAGAGTTGACTGATGTCAATTCATTCAAGTTATTAACCTTGAATCTATACCCATTAACGATGGAGCTTGGAAATGAACTAATAAATTTATACGGACCTGAAATGATATCTCTAAAACGCTCAAAAGCGTTATCTTCTTCAACTCTTTTCTTAAATCACTATTGGAAATTTTCAGTTATGAATGCTTCCAACTGTGTTGTAGTTAGTCCCAGGTTAGAAGCATACACTTCCATTTTGAATGAACTGCAATAATAATATGTTATTTAATTATTGATTAAGGGTCTAAATATTAAATCTTCCACATATAATAATACATACTTGATGTATGAAGATGCTTTAGGAATATTTAGAAGCACATATGTAGATACAATCTTTAAATCTTTATCGGTTAGGTAAGTTTTCGTCTCATGTCCAAATGGTTTAGCAAGATAAGTGAATACGACCAACTCATCAGCACGAGATTGGGGACCGACGATTTCATTCCTACTTAAACGGTTGTGCTTCGTTGAGACTACATAGTCAAAGTACAAGGAGCAGAAGTTGACAAGCTCTTCCTTCGTATAGCGTTCAACAATAGAACCCTTTACACGAGATTTGTTTTTCACTTTCTTCTTTAACCAACACATATACCTAAAATACGACGATATCGACAGAATTAATTATAAATATCATGAATATTTCACAATATAAGTGATATTATCTCTCAAAAGGATACATCCACCGATATTGCGCCTGTCATCCAAGCTTAAGTTCATATGGAAGATAAATAGGCAAATACTCTATTGAGTCAAAGAACCCCGGTGGTAAGATTATTTCAATGTGACGCTCCCAAAATAGGTATACATCACCCATCTTGAGTCGCCAAATACATGGTACAGAATACAAATACAATCTTAAATATATAACATGAGCTGTGAGTTTTAATACAAATATTGTCTTCTGGACAGTATTCAAACTCAAAATAAGTCCTCAATAAATTTATTATCACACTATTTCATAAAATAGTGAGGACTACTAATGCTATCATCTCGACCGCCACTCCGCTCCCCGACTAGTCCCTCGCTACATTCTCATTTCAAAGAGAACAATGAAAGCAAAAGGGTGAGCTCAACTAGCCCAAAGAAGAAATATTATGGCTAAGATAATGCGTAATAAATTATCGTTAGCCTTCAACAAAGTTAAACCGATACAATATAACAAACATCAAGTTTAATCATGCGAAGCTGAACAAGCAATCCATTAGAAGAGTCAAGTAGAGAATAAAATCTACTATCTTCTATGATTTAAAAGGTTTTTCATCACTTTTATCACGAGACTCACTTTTATTAAATAAACCACATTATCCCCGCACTACTACCAAGGATATTCATTAAGATCACGACCACAAATTATCCATGCACTACGGGCCAAGGATATTCGTGTTTTCATCAATGGTCATGATTATGATCATGCAACAACTCGGCCCATCAATGCACTACGGGCCAATGAGGACTTTTAACACATCATTTGTAACATTACTACCATGACTATACCGAATAATCCTCGGTCATAATCATACCAAGTCCATCTATGCACTACAAAGCCACGTGATGACTTTCAACATAATATAAACATGAGGATGATGACAATGAATAACATAATAATTCAATAAAACAAGTTCAAGAATTAAATTTTAAAGATTTATAAGTTAATTTATCCTGAACTCAAAATCGTCCAAATTGTCAACATGATACTGCTTTGTGGAGTAAAATTCAAGAATGCTCAGAAAAATATTTCCATGAAAAGATATCGGATGAAGCGCAAATATCCGTGATATTCTACTAATTTCATGGAGTATAGAAGCCAAAACTTTAACCAACCGAGTATAATAGAATATATGAACTCAAGAAATGGATTTTCACATTCATGCAGTAATCCACGAGATGCATCATTTCCACAATTTAATAAGGAATGAATACAAAGGATCATTCACCATGCATGTGATAATCCACATAGATAAAGTTATTCCAATGTAATAATAAAGAATGGAATAACGTAAGAATTCACCATGCATGCGATATGGAATAATGTAAGAATTCACCATGATATAGAAGTTATTCCCAATGTAATAATAAAGAATGGAACCGTGTCATACGAAATCCGCATGCATATGTGATATTCCAATGTAATAATAAAGAATGGAATAACAACAGAATTCACTGTGCATGCGATAGATCGCATGCATGTGTTATTCCAATGTAATAATAAATAATGGAACTGTGTCATGCGTAATACGCACGCATATGGATATTCCAATGTAATAATAAAGAATGGAATAATGTAAGAATTTTACCATGTATGCGGTACTTCAGATATGCAAAGTTATTCCAACAGAATAATAAATAGTGAAACAGTGTCATGCGTAAGACGCACGCATGTGATATATCCAAATAGAATAATAAAGAATAGAATAATGTAAGAATTTCATCATGTATGCGGTATTGTGATTATGAGAAAGTTTATTCCAACATAATAATAAGGAATGGAATAACAATAGCTCTCTTCATGAAGATGAAAGAAATAATACTCCTTACCTTAGAATAAAGCTGGATACTAAAATAGAGAGGTAGCAGACTTCTCTTCTTCTTTCTCTCTATAATTTCTCTCTATAATAATTGCTTTATAGATTTAGTGAATTGGTGAGAAAATGAAGGAAGAATGAGCTTCTATTTATAGGAAAATATAGTTTCGATAATTGCACATTTTGGGGCTCGAAAAAATTTACAGTACAATACCTTCAACTTTTCTTTCATTTTTAATTTAGTCCTGCAAGTATTATCAAACTTGGACCACCTTCCCTAATAGTAAATAATGTGAATCAATAGTTCAATCATGTGATTCAATAGTTATAATCATGTGAAAATACGAATAATAGTATAGTACCTCCACCTATACCTCCATCTTTAACTTAGTCATGCAAGTATTATCAATCTTGCACCAACTCCCCTAATAGTACATGAATGTGATTCAATAGTACACACATGTGAACAAATAGTTATAATCATGTGAATTAATAGCAATTAATTCCTCGTTTATCCGATTAATTACCCGATTTATCAATATAACCCCCAGACATCAATTAATATCGAAATAAATGTCGATTTTCACTAACACTAATAATTTCAACACAATGGAACTATCAAATTCATCTTTAATCAACACGAACTTATTCATCATTAATATTATAACTCATAATATTTAACAACCAGTCGCTCCTGTGAAAGAGGGGGCTTTTCGATAAGGATTTTTCCTTATCATGCCATAATTTGATGACCAAACCTCTCCTCGATGTAACTTCTAGACATTGTAAATATTGCAATTTAATAATATGAATAACTTTTTCGTCTCAATTATTGATTTAATAATATATCATATTATACAGATGATAATGTGACAATAATCGAATCAATAATATGAGAGATATGATGCAACAATTACTGTAGCAATAATTGAGTATAACCGAGTGACTTCTCACGTAAGATCAATAACCAATACCGTGTGCTACTATGCAACCACGCCAGACATCAGTATTTTTTTACTACCGTAGTAGTTCAACAGCTTTTAACGGTAATACTTCCGCCGTTATTTTTTATAAAAGATAATTATGTCATTTTCTTACTACGACAATACTTCCGCTAGGGGGTCCACCAATGATTGTGCCTGCCATACGAATATTCCCCTCGTTAAAACGAATATTCCCCACCAATCGAATATTATATAACCACTTGCTTACTTTGCAAAATTTGTAAATACTACCCACAACTATAACACTATCTCAAATCCACACCATAATATTCAAAAAATATTTCGAGAAAATTAAATCTTTATTCATAAAATCTGGGGTCTCACAATCTCCCTCCTTATGAAATTTTGCCTCAAAATTTACGTACGCACTTGGTATGTCAAGAGGGTGAGGATACCTTGAATACCTTTTATCGTCGAAAAACATTACATGTTGCAATACGCGCATGCCCGATGTCCTCCGATTGCCTCTCGAAAATGCACATCACCCCTAAAATAGCCATTTTAGGCCTTGATACCGATCTCAAATCTCAAAATATCAAGAATAAAGATTTAGGAACTCATTTCTTTCTAATCATCTTCAATCACCTCAATCGAGTTTGTATGAAAACTTTATGCCCAATTTACTAAAGGACATCCTATGATTTTGGCTTAACACTCACCAAATTTGACCAAATTTGCTTTGCGCCTTAGCGCCCAAGAGATTCTAATCACCGAGCCTAGTGCCTAGGCGCTCGACCTTTGGCACTTAACTCCAATTTTTCAGATTTTGCAACTTTTGACACACATACTTCAAATCTTCATAACTTCTTCATCCGTTATCGGAATTAGTCCATTTTTGAGGCTATGGAAAGTTTGTAACATGCTCTATAAAACCACCATAATTTCATAATTTTTCAAATTCATTAATTATTCTGAAATTTGGCTCCAAAGTCCCCCAAGACTAAGTTTTTACTAACAATGATACGTAAAGAACGTTATGAACACGCGACATACTTGGCGGTAAAATGAGTCTATAGGCCACAATTCCTACTCGATCAAGGATTTCAAATGGGCCAATAAAATCGAGGGTTGAGATTTCCTCTCTTCATCGATTCTTGCTTCTAGAATAACGTCTTCTTGAACCTTCTTCTTCACGTTCATCAGCTCCAGGTGTGTAGTTTGAGTGGCTTTAACTTTATCAATTAAAGTCGATTCTACTCGTATATTGGTTATCTTCACGTGGGTCCTTAGAGTCTTTAACTCTATCTTCATCATTTGTAAGTTATATGAAATGGGTTTTTGTGTTAACAACATTGCACTCATAAACGCATACGATCTTCTACTCAACGCGTCAGCTACCACGTTCTCTCTTCCACAATGATATTGAATGGTATGATCGTAATCTTTAACAGCTCGAGCCAATGTCTTTGGCACATTATACGATCGTTTTAGGTAAAGAAATATTTGAGGGTTTTAGAAATGGGTTTTGTGTTGGGGTCAATACAAAATTCGATTTCACGCTCCAGGGGTAAGCTAAGAAGTCTTCAAGAATACGTCAGGAAATTTATTAACAATAGAAATATCATTCAAAACTATGACCCTTATTCAAGACTTGGATAACACGTCACATTGATATCTATCAACTTGCCACCGTTATTCACAACGTCCCCTACGAAAAGTTCGGCTTCGGTGCATTCCACACAAGAAATTCAACAACGAAAGGATCAGGGCTCTTTACTTATGGCTTGATATAACAGTGATTAACTTTAGTGGTTTGGTTGCTTGAATTCATATAATAGGTTGGTTAGGAATATGAAAGCTAACAACCTTACGAAAAGCATGATGAGTAGTTAACCAATCGATATCAAAGGCAAGTATTTTCAAAGAAATAAGATCGACAGATAACGTGAAAGTGTCGATTTGAATCAACAAGATTTATAAACAGTGGAGGTAACGAAGGTTTCTCCTAACGAAGTTTTAACCAATAAGTCAAAGTCTAACTTCTCCGTAGTCAAATTTAAACGTTGAGCGCAAGCAAGAGAGATAAAAGAATGGGTAAAACCGGTATCTAATAAGGTATAGGCTTCACAAGAATTTATAATTAACTAACTCGTGCTAACTTCGTTTGGGTTACTCGCTTTTTGAGAAGTCACGAAAAATGCTCTTTCTAAAACCATCGACTTTGTTTTGTCCGCATCCGCCTTTGGTGCCACCGTCCCAGCTGGACTTGACTTTGGTGCACGACAAAATCGGGCTAGGTGACCTTCTCTTCCACAATTGTATCAGGTTTTGGACTTTTGCGTACAGTTTGGACTGATATGTCCCTCCCCTCCGCATTTGAAGCATATGATAGGTGGTCGCTCTCCTTCCTTAACAACGGTCTAAATGATGTTGACGCCTTTCCATCATTGTTGAATCTCCTCTTCTTGAAATGTCCATCAATTATTTTGGCCATGATTACCACCAAGTGGTTACCATTTCGCATGTTGATTCCTCCACACTTATTGTCACCGCTTCAATGATCGCTATCACTAGTATTATCATTTTTTCACCGCTTCTTTTTGGTTGGGTTGACTCATTATCGCGCTCCAATAATCGAGCCCTATTAACAACATCTGAATACAAACACAGTTTATGAGAGATAAGATATTGACGTATCTAGGGTTTCAAACCTCTTAGAAACATTCACGTCATTCTCTCCTCATTATCAACCAAATGGATGCAAACTGGGACAACTCAGTAAACTTAGCTTCGTACTGCGACATGGTCATGTTGTTTTGCTCCAATTTAATGAACTCTACTTCTTTCATGTGATGAATACTTTCGGGAAAGTACTTGTCGTTGAACAGTTCTTGGAACTTCTCCTAAGACATCTTCAATGCGGCAGGTTGAGTACGCTTTACAGATTCCCACCAGTAATCTGCCTCTGCCCGCAACATGAAAGTGGAAAATGGAACCTTTTGCTCCTCGGAGCATCCCAAGACATCAAATATCTTATTGATTTGCTTTATCCACGCCTCCGCCTTTTAAGTGGTTTTGGCTTCTCCAAAAACTCCGGTGGTCCCAGCCTCGAACTGCTTAGCGTTGATCATCCGAGAGTCACCGGTGTTTCCACCGCATTTTTGGACAAGATCCGCTCTCACCGATGTTGCATGAATTGCATAAAGCCTCCGAACATTCCATCGCTCATCATTTGGTCAAGGTTGTCGTTTGCATGAGGATTGTCTCCTTCTCGATGCACATTATCCTCGATTATTGATCCGTGGAGACTCAACGGTCTCCCTCGTGGCTCCATTGCTATTTTCAACATTCTCGGATGTCATTTTCAAACACCGCCACAAAACAAGGGTTAATTAACATATCACATATTATCCCTATACTCGACTCGACCAATTAAATACCAAATAAACTTAGGTAGGTCATACTAGCGAAGAAATTCCTAAGCTTTCTCCTACTAGTTCTTGTCTCACATCTCAAAAGGATCATATCCCTAAGCTTTGATACTGACTGTGATGCCCCAAAATATATCACCCATCTTGAGTCCCAAATAATGGTACAAATACAAACTTAAATATACATGATGAGTTGTGAGTTTTAATACAAATATTGTCTTCTGCATGAAGATTCAAACTCAAAATAAGTCCTCAATACATTTATTATCACACTATTTCATAGAATAGTGAGGACTACTAATGATATTATCTCGACCGCCACCCGCTCCCCGACTAGTCCCCTCGCTACGCTCTCATTTCCTAAAGAGAACAATGAAAGCAAAAGGGTGAGCTCAACTAGCCCAAGAAGAAATATTATGGCTAAGATAATGCGTAATAAATTATCGTTAGTCTTCAACAAAGTTGTTAAACCGATACAATATAACAAACATCAAGTTTAATCTAGCATCTAACAAGCAATCCATTAGAAGATTCAAGTAGAGAATAAAATCTACTATCTTCTATGATTTAAAAGGTTTTTCATCACTTTTATCACCGAGACTCAAATTATTAAATAAACCACGCTATCCCCCACTACTACTACAAAGGATATTCATTAAGATCACGACCACAAATTATCCATGCACTACGGGCCAAGGATATTCGTGTTTTCATCAATGGTCATGATCATGCCAACAATCGTCCATCAATGCACTACGGCCAATGAGGACTTTTACCACATCATTTGTAACATTACTACCATGACTATACCGAATAATCCTCGGTCATAATCATACCAAGTCCATCTATGCACTACAGTGCCACGATGACTTTCAACATAATATAAACATGAGGATGATGACAATGACATAATAATTTCAATAAAACAAGTTCAAGAATTAAATTTTAAAGATTTATAAGTTAATTTATCCTCGAACTCAAAAACGCTCAAATTGTCAACATGATATCGCTTTATGGAGTAAAATTCAAGAATGCTCGTAAGAATATTTCCATGAAAAGATATTGGATGAAGCGCAAATATCCGTGGATATTCTACTAATTTCATGGAGTATAAAAGCCAAAACTTTAACCAACCGAGTATAATAAAATATATGAACCTGCAAATGGATTTTTGCCCGCCATGCGGTAATCCACGTAGATGATCATTTCCACAATTTAATAAGGAATGAATACAAAGGATCATTCACCATGCATTTGGTAATCCACATAGACAAAGTTATTCCAATGTGTAATAATAAAAAGAATGGAATAATAAAAGAATTCACCATGCATGCGATAGACCGCATAGATAGGTTATTCCCAAAGTAATAAAAAGAATGGAACCATGTCATGCGAAATTACGCATGCATGTGATATTCCAATGTAATAATAAAGAATGTAATAACAACAGAATTCACCATGCATGCGATAGACCGCATGCATGTGTTATTCCAATGTAATAATAAATAATGGAACCAATCATGCGTAATACGCATGCATACGATGATATTCCAATGTAGTAATAATAAAGAATGGAATAATGTAAGAATTTCACCATGTATGCGATTCATTGAATGAGATTAAAGTTATTCCAATGTAATAATAAATAAAGGAACTAGGTTATAAATACGCATGCATGAATTCCAAATGTAATAATAAAGAATGGAATAACAAAAGAATTTCAACATGTATGCGATTTCAGAGATAGACATGTTATTCCAACATAATAATAAAGGAATGGAATAACAATAGCTCTCTTCATGAAAATGAAAGAAATAATACCCTTTACCTTAGAATAAAGTCGGATACCGGAATAGAGAGGTAGCGTACTTTCTTCTTCTTTCTCTTTATAATTTCTCTCTATAATAATTGCTCTATAGCTTTAGTGAATTGGTGAGAAATGAAGGAAGAATGAGCTTTTATTTATAGAAAATATAGTTTCGATAATTGCACGCTTTTGGGGCTCAAAAATTACAAGACAATACCTTCAACTTTTTTTTCATTTTTAATTTAGTCCTCGCAAGTATTATCAAACTTGCACCACCTCCCCTAATAGTAAATAATGTGAATCAATAGTTCAATCATGTGATTCAATAGTTATAATCATGTGAAAATACGAATAACAGAATAGTACCTCCATCTATACCTCCATCTTTAACTTAGTCATGCAAGTATTATCAATCTTGCACCAACTCCCCTAATAGTACATGAATGTGAATCAATAGTACACACATGTGAACAAATAGTTATAATCATGTGAATTAATAGCAATTAATTCCTCATTTATCCGATTAATTACCCGATTTATCAATATAACCCCCAGACATCAATTAATATCAAAATAAAAGTCGATTTCCACTAACACTAATAATTCCAACACAATGGAACTATCAATTTCATCTTTAATCAACACGAACTTATTCATCATTAATATTATAACTCATAATATTTAACAACCGTGTCATTCCTGTGAAAGAGGGGCTTTCCGATAAGGATTTCTCCTTATCATGCCATTAGATTAGATGACCAAACCTCTTCTCGATGTAACTTCTGACATTGTAAATATTTCAATTTAATAATATGAATAACTTTGTCGCCTTAATTATTGATTTAATAATATATCATATTATACGATGATAATACCGTGACAAAAATCGAATCAATAATATGAGAGATATGATGCAAAATAATTACTATAGTAATAATTGAGTATAACCGGGTGACTTCTCACGTAAGCATCAATAACCAATACCGTGCTACTATGCAACCACGCGTATTACTGTACTTTTACTACCGGGTAGTTCAACAGTTTTAACGGTAATACTTTCGCCATTATTTTTATAAAAAGATAATTCTATCGTTTTCTTACTACGACAATACTTCCGTTGTGGGGTCCACCAATGATTGTACTTGTCATATGAATATTCCCTCGTTAAAATGAATATTCCCCACCAATCCAATAATATTATATAACCACTTGCTTACTTTGCAAAATTTGTAAATATTACCCACAACTATAACACTATCTCAAATCCACACTATAATATTCAAAAAATATTTCGAGAAAATTAAACCTTTATTCATAAAATTTGGGGTCTTACAACGGTTTTGAGTTGTTAGGTTGGAGCCACAATTCCCGCCTAATGTTCATTGCCTCCAAGTATTTACGTGCTTTATCATTGTCCTTTACTTTACCACTCGTATCTAGCACGGTTTAAAATAAGTTCTCGAATACATTCTTTTCTGTATGTATGACATATAGACAATGACAAAGTTCTAGTGTGACCCAGTATTGCAACTCAAACCAAATGGGCGACTGTGTCAAGTTATAAGTGTTCCCATACCCTATTGGTCTCAACTTACCATGCTTATTCTCTAGCATATAAGATCATTTAGCCAGCCCAATACTTCGTTGCCTGATAAGCGAACAACAACCCCTTTCTTCTTTGTCTTTCTGTTGAACTGTGTAGACATCTTTCTATAACTGTGCTCAACAGGCAAGAATCTACGAGCAGTTCCAAAGAAACTAGTTTTTTGCCCATGACGTAGTTGTGTGCCTTGCATATCCCCCAGACATACTGGGCATGACAACTTCCTATGAGTCGACCAACCAATGATCATTCCAAGTGCCAAAAAGTTGGTGATAGTCCACAACAAGGTTGCCTTCATCACAAAATTATGTCCGACAGCTTTATCAAAAGTCTGAACACCTGTTTCCCACAACATCTTAAGTTTATCGACTAACGGCCTGAGGTACACGTTGATATCTTTTGAAGGACTCTTATCCCCCAGTATGAGTAAAGTCAAGAAAAGATACGGATCCGTCATGCATATTAAGGGTGGAAGATTGTAAGCTACCATGATCACTGGCCAAACAAAGTAGGGCTGACTAAAATTATTAAATAGACAAAAGCCATTTGTAGCCATGTCAAGCCTAACATTCCTAACTTCGTCACAAAATTCTGGAAAATTGGTATCAAAATTCTTCCATTTATCTCCATCTGATGGTTGAGTTAGCTACTAGGCATGACATCCCTTGTTCTATTCCGACTCATGTGCTAAGTAGTGTGCTAAGACATGAATAGCCACTGCAACCTCAACGCAAGAGGAAAGTATTGTAATATCTTCTTTGGAACATGTTTCTCCTTCCCCCCACATTTTGTCATCTTGTATCGAGGCAAGTTGCAGATATCACACTGAACCTTATCTTTGTTCTCCCCATAGTATAACATGTAATCCTGCTTATAAGCATCGATCTTCTCATATCGGAGATTCAACCCTTTAACCATCTTCTTCACTTCATAGTAATTCGTGGGCAGAGTATTATTCCTAGGTAAGAACTTGCTGATAATAGCAAGCAAATCATTGAATCCTCTCTCACTGCGGTCATGCTCATTCTTGAGGTGTAAGAGCTTCGTCACTGCAGATAGCCTTTTGTGCTTCTCATTTCCAGGATACAAATGGACCTTTGATTCAGATAACATCTTGTAAAAGGCGGTAATTTGAATCATTTGGCTTTTCAATGAAAGCGATGATTGGCGATGCTCGTTTTTCAAATTTAGTCAATATTGGTAGGTCCATACGCATCAACCAACATCTGCAAGACATCATAATTATCTGATTGTAAATCCCTGTGAACTTGTTGGTCTACAGTACTGTCTTTCAGTTCTCTCAACTCAGCTGATTTCCCATGATGAATCCATACCGAATACCCATCCACAAACCAGCGTGAATATAAGTTAAATTTAATTTCGTCGGCAATCTTCTAGATCATGTTTTTACACTTGAGACACAGGCATTTCATCTTTCCATTCGGATCATCAGCATGTTCTATTTCTTTGTTCATAAAATTGCACACCCCATCACGGTACGCATAAACTAATCCCTTCCCATCAATCCGTATTCTATGGTACATCCAACTCCGGTCAACTGACATCTTTAATTGAAGAGAATATCCAATTAGAGCCAGAATAATCATGAGTTCATGCATGGATTTAGTTTACCTAGTATATATATCTCCACTCTATAGAGGTACTTAGGCTTCTATCCCGTTCCTAGATGCGTCTCCTCACTAGTGCCAATCTTGAGCACGTTTCTTTTTTTAAAAAAAAAATCAGCAGCACCTCTCCATGGTCTCCAAGTACACGAAATAGACCAAGACAACTTAGTTTAAGTGCACTCGGAGAACATGTAGAGACACCAGCTGAAAAATCCTCATAAGTTTATAAAAACGTACCTTGTGAATTGGCACCGACCTAAGTGAGAGACAATATCTAGTAATAGTTCCAAACAGGAGACTATTCAACATTCACTCCTAATGAGTGAATGTCAAACAGGTTTCTAAGCTCCTATTAATACTACATGCACAAGTATATATGCAGTTTACTGTAATTGTGGAAAACTAACCAAATACTACTTAGTTTACTAAAACTCTTACGTATATTACATGATATGTTAAACATATTCAATTTGATTTAGTTGTGAAAAACTAAGCAAATGCTACTTAATTTACTAAAGCTTAGGATAAGTGTACTACATATGTCAAACATATTTTAGTTTACTTTAGCTCTGAAAAACTAAGCAAATACTACTTATTTAGTAAAGGTCATTATAAGTATTTACATGTGTCAAACATATTCAGTTTAATTTAGTTATAGAACACTAAACAAATACTACTTAGTATTTATTTTATTTTATTTTTATTTTTATTTCATTTTATTTATTCTATTTTTATTTCATTTTATTTTTTATTTTGTTTTATTTTATTTTATTTTATTTTATTTTATTTATTTTATTTTATTGTACTTTATTTTAATTATTTCAAATTATTTTATTTTATTTTGTTTTATTTTTTATTATTTTTATTTTCTTTTTTTTATGTTTTGTTTAATTTTATTTTTATAAATTATATTTTATTATATTTTATTTCAATTTATTTTATTTTAAATTATTTTATTTTGTATTAGTATGATGTATTTTATATTGTATTATTTTATTTAAAATTTATTTAATGTAAATTAAAGTATTTTAATTTAATTTATTTGATTATATTATATTACTATATATTATAATATTTAATTTAATTATAGTAAATTAAATTATTTTATTTTATCTTAATTATGTTATTTGATTTTATTATTTTATATTATCTTATCATATAAAATATAATTTAAATTTAGTTTATGTTATAATATTATTTTATTTTTTTAGTAGTTTGAAACTAAGTAAATGCTACTTAGTTCATTTTCAATTGATTTTATTAGTAGGAAACTAAGTAAATGCTACTTAGTATATTTCAATATTGGAAACTAATTAAAATTTATAAACAAAATAAAGCAAGGTCCACATATATTGTAATTGAAGAATTCTGATAAGAATTTCGTCGGAAATAGAAAATATACCAAGCTATTATGCAACCCATATCAGTAACAACCATCATGCAAGATAAGACATAATATTGCAAGAAAAATTCATATATACACAACATAAGTAAAGTAGTCCTAAATTCAGCCCTAATTGAGTCAATATTAACATAACTTTGATCAAATAAAATTAGTCTCAAAACACAAATTAAGTCTCAATTGAGTCAATTAACATAACTTTGATCAATTAAAAGTTGTCCCAATTAGTCCAAAAACAAATTCAGCTTCGATAAATTTAAATTAGTACCCAAAATTAACAAAAAATTAGTACCCAAGATTTTCAATACCCAAAATCAGTACACAATATTTAAATTACCCAAATCAGTAGCCAATTTCATGAATACATGTAAATATGAATACATGAAAGCACAAATCTATAGCCAAAATTAATACCCAATACATAAATATTTCCATTACCAAATTCAGTAGCTAAATTACAAAGCAAAATTCAACATTGAGAAATTACCCATATACAACACAATCAAAATTCTAAAATTAAAACATAAATTAAACCTAACCTTAATAGCACTGTGAGGAGTTAATGTACACAACAATCCGTTCTGCCACCACACATGCTGCCGCTGCCACCACTGCTTGGACAATCAACCTGGGAAGGAGGGAAGACGAAGCAAGGAAGATGAAGGAATAACAGGTTGACCGACCAGCAGGATGGAGGGTGTCGCGAGGTTACAGAAGAAAAAGAGAGAGCAACAACAGAGACAGAGAGAGAATATTGATATGTCTGCGCGACGCTAATCAGAAAGTGATTAGGTTTTTATGTCCATTATTTTTAACGGACCATCCGTCGACATTAATTAGTTCCCTCGAAAATAATTAATCTCGACAGAAATTCCGTCGAGAATATATGTTTATCCGTCGAGATTTGGTTTGGCGTTGGCGGGAAGACTGGCGCCAAGGAGGATTTATTATTTTAGACGGAATTCTGTCGGGATTAAACCATTTTTGACGGACTTATGATCGACTGAATATTCCGTCAGAAATATAACTATTTATGAGGGAATTTGTTTCGTCGAAAATAATTCCGTCGGATATAGCTATATTTCTTGTAATGCATGGAGTAATGACTTAACAATCGTAGAACTACTCTACTATCGTATATTAACTTCAACCTTTACTATCGCAGAGCTACTCTACTGTCGTAGAGCTACTATACTATTGTAGAGTTATTCTACTATTGCAGAACTTATTATTATTATTATTATTATTATTATTATTATTATTATTATTATGTAAATTTTTATACTCCAATATTTTATTTTCAATTCACAATTAATAATTATTATTGGGTTAAAAAGACTCTATTTCTTGCTCTGCAGATTGAAGGCATCTTGAAGATGGTAAACAGTCTCAGTAAGTGGGATGTTTTTACTCATATCCATTATGTACTTTTACAACTCTTTTTAAAATTTTAATTTTCTCACTTTAATAAGTTTATTTTTGTTACCTGACCCAAAATATATTATAAGTTATAAGTAACCATGTATATAAGGCACTTCAATATACACCATTTAGTTTATAAAAATAATTATTTTTGCATATATATGCACCATCTATATTATAATCTTCAATTTAATTATGCGGATTAGGACTCGAACAAAAAAAATTGATTTAGAAGTATAAATCTTCCATTATGTCATTTTTGCATATTTTTGTTGCAGATTCAAGTTATCTGGGCTGATGAGAAACATGAATAGCTAACCAAATATAATCTAGCAATGGGGTGAAGGATTTTCTCATAGCATGAAGTATGGTAGCCATACATGTTTCTCACCGGCTCGGATTACATGAATCAGTAAGAACAATAATATGCAAGAAAAATGAAAATTTTAATTGCTTTAAATTGATCTCTTTTATTTTCAGATCGCTAGTGCCACAAAATGAGATGAGATCCAAATATATTAAACTGCGAATTGACGAGAGGTATTTTGGATATCACCCAATCCGCAATTTAATACAACAAAATCCTCTATATTAAACTGCGGAGTCATATCCTTACCGTTCTTTAACGTTCGATACACAGATAGACGACTGAGATCTGTTGTAAAGATAATTTTATCCTTAAAATTTTAGTTATGAATCAGTGTCCACACACACATAGTTTGGCATACATCATTACGACTTTTAGAGTTTGCACATTTGAAGCCAATTAATGTGGATCAGTTGTGGATAAACATTTCGTAGTATGAATTCATACCTAACTAATTTTACTTTATTTATTTTTTGTGAGCCGTTATTGAAAATTTCCATTTATTAGATTCTCACTAATGATTGCTTATAAAAATAATAAGCTTTGATAATATTTATTTTTTTATTTTTTTATTTTTTGATTGCTAGTTATGTAGATAAGTATTAATTAGTGATACTTTTTTAGAGATGTGTAATACGTGAGACATTTTTATAAATTTCATGTATTAATAAGTTTTTTAATTGTAATTTGACTTAAATTTATTGTAATAAATAACAAGACTCTGAAAATAATTAGTTTTGATAATGTATTTATTTTTTATTTTTCTATAAAAAAAAGAAAAGAAAAAGAAATCATAATTAGACATGTCATATGTGAGGACCAACTAACTAGTGTATATTATTCATGCATCCATTGATTTACCACTTTTTATTTAGATACTCCATATATTCAGACATGTGAGAAAGAGAGAGCATTTGACTTTTTGGATTTGCATGTTAATTTTAAGACCAAATGCCCCAATGGACCCCATATGTGATATAGATACAACTTACTCAATTTTTGAGATGTCACATTTAATTTTGTTTAAAGAATATTTTAGTTTGGTCATTTTCCTTGGTTACACTTTCTCATTTAATCTCACCATTATAAAGTATGAGAAAAATTAAAATTTTAAGTTTGCTCTAAAACAAATAAAAAAATATAAATATACAAGTGGCTAAATGTATCATTCATCAAGAGAATAAGTTATTTCTTTAATTTTTACACGTTTAGTAAGTCTTATATTTCAAAAAAGAGACGATATTTATCATATTTAATTAACAAAACACAACTAATTTTGAATTTCCTGGTCACCTAATAAACGATCAGAACCGTCCAAAGTTTGGAATAAATCTCACCGTCTATTATATTCTCATTAACTTTAAAGGATAAAAAATTGTTCTCTCTCACTCTCAGATCCTCCTACGTTCTTCCTCCTCCCGAGCTCGCCATCTGTCTCCTCCATTCTCTAGCGCCCGACAATCTCTCCTCCTCTTCCGACAATCTCTCCTCTCCTTCATACGTAGTGCCGAAGACATGGATAATACGGCTAGTATGTATTATACGAGGAAACATTTAAATAGGGTTGTTAAACTCAAAATTAATAAGTTGTACCAACAACTTAAAACAACGTAATTTAAAAAACAAAATAATAGGAAAAAAAATCTTCTAAGGAATTCATATAATTTTATAAAATTAATATTAATGAAATACTTAAAATTATAAACCTATTAGTTTGGTAACTAATCGATTGTCACAACTAATTAATTTGTAATTAGTTGTGACAACCAATCAAATTATCCTTAATTTATATATTTAAACATTACATTTCTTTATATTATTGAACACACACAAGTGTTGAAGAGAAATACAAACTATTTTTTTTTACAGTAATTGTGGCCTTTATTAATTAGTTAGTGATGTGACATACAGTACTTAAGGGTTTTTATTTCCCCAAAGAAGTTCCTCATGTTTGAAAAAGAAAAACAGGAAAACATTTATCCACCACTAAAAGACACAAATACCACAAAGTTTAGAATATATCTCAACAAACATAGAATTTAGAAATCACCAATTTTGACAAGCACCCCATGTAAAGCTAAACCAGTACATGACAAGATCAAAATTTTGGTCACCCAAAAGTTGTGTTACTGCAAGGATATTGGTTCAAAAAAGACAGTAGAAAGATAGATTTTTTCACTTCTTTATATTAAGAGAATAAGCAACATGGAGAAAAATCATCATTCATATATATATAAATGTATATATAAATTAACTAATCTCTTCTTTAATTTAATTTAAGTAAAGTGATTTAGGTATTAAATTAACTAATCTCTTCTTTAATTTAAGTAAAGTGATTTAGGTATTAAATTCCATTGTTATTGTCACAACCAAATATAAACAATAATGCGGACACGCCTAATTCATTAAACATTAGATTGATTTTGCAAAACTAAAATTAATTTCTTGATTCATGTCCAAAATGACTCAAAAACCGCGCTTAGATTGACATCATCTGGAAAGAAATTTAGGTTTTCATAGGATTGATCTTGATGAGGTATTGACAAGTCCATGCAAATTAAGGCTAGTAAATTGGCTTGTTGACTTTGCATGTTTACAATCTCAGCTTGTGCCTTGGCCAATTCTGCTTTCAGGTCACTAATTTGGTTTTGAAGGTGACAAATTGTACCAGCACATCCATAGACAGGGTCTCTAAGTCTTGCATTTGCTTCATAAACCATGCTGCTCACTGTATCTGCCCTTTGAGACTCCGGGAGTTCCTGATATATAATATATGTAATAATTAGTCAACAAAATTATTTATAAATTAAAATTTGGCTAAAATAAACTTAATTATTCCTATAATTAATTATGATGAGTTCACATAAATATATGTAGCAAATTTGAAATAATTATCTTAAGACTATGTTTGTTTTGAAGGATTATAATCTCGGAATTATAATTATAATCTCAAGATTATTAAGTCATTTTATAATCCCTAAACAAATAGTCTCAAGTCAAGTGTAAATTTGAAAACAAATAAGACACTTGTGATTAATAGTCTTATCCCAAGTATAATCATTGCAAACAAACATAACCTAAGAGAAGCAGGTGTAATGACTATACTACCCCACGTTAAGACCAAAAGCATGATTGTACTCATGCACAATATTCCCATACGCCCCATGAGTCCTTATCATAATAAATATAAGAATGACTTCTTTTTTCTTTTTCTAATTTTTTTTTGAAAGTTTTGATCACCAGATCAAAAGAATGACTTAATTGTAATTGAGTATTAATAAAAAGTGATAAGATGTGAATCAAACTTGGACCTTTTCTTTATTTCTTTGTACCTACTGGTACTGACTAATTAAATCTTTCATGTATAATCTATTTTCAATGCTACTGAAGGGCATCGTCAACTCTTCTAGTTAGTATATATTTTCATTAGATGAACCCCTATTTACTGGCTACTAGCTTGTCACAATCGTTCTCAAGTCAATTATGGACCACTATCAAAGAAACTATGTAGATTAATTAGCAGTATACACATTAATTTTCATAATATTGGAATAACTTATATTCCAACCGTCATATGCGCTCACACACACACACACACACACACACACACACACACACACACATATATATATATATATATATATATATATATATATATATATATATATATATATTTGTAAGTGAAAATATATATAGGAGCTATGCCAGTGTTTAAAGAAAACTTTTAAACAATATTTATAGTGATTAATATTTCTTAAATAATAGTTATAAAACGTTTCATTAATTAGACTTGGCATGTACATTTAAATTATATTAAGATAATCGATTACTTAAAAATGGATTTTAAGGGATAGCATATATAACTCTCATATATATATACATAAATTATATATGCATGGAAAAAAACGGTATTGTGATTGTCACGGCTAGTTGATTAATATCACAAACAATCAAAAATGACAACCTAGTTTTGGTTGATTAAATTCGTAAAATGACAAAATTAAGAATTATGCATAAATCTTCCATAAATCTTACGTACAAATAAGTACTATAGCTAGGGTTCTATAGAGAAACACAAATGCGAAAGCAGTTAAGCAGCATAGAATGGGGTTATTATACTACCAGAAAACTAGTATCTGAAACCGAAATTAGTACCTGCAGCAACTTGATGATATTACTTGCTCCGAAAACTCTATGGGCAATAGTGAACTTGAGTGGTTCTGTGGGCGGAAAATATGGCGCTAACACGCATTTCTCAACACATCTCCTGCGCAGGATTTTGCATGCAGCACACGGACTCATAATTACCGCCGGTGGAGCAGAAAGTACTGGATTATTGTTAAGATGAGATTTCATTGGTGGTGATGAGGATGGTGAAGATATTATTGTTGAAGATGAAGAATATGATAAATAATTATTTGGTGTACTATTAGTAGTTCTGGTGATGTTAATCTTGTCACAGCATTCCATATATATATATATATATATATAGAGAGAGAGAGAGAGAGACAGAGAGCTAGATCAGAGAGAATATATATAGATATATATGTAGAGAGAATTACTTTGGAGTTGGTTTAGTTAGGAACGAAAGGAGATAATATATATAGAGCGGTAGAGGCCGAGAAATTGGATGGTTATATGGGTGTGACGTCAACATCTGCGTAATGCACACACTAGATGACGTCATCACTATGAAAATTATGGATGACGTGGCTGCGGCCAACTTTTTTCTTACTAGATTTTGTTGTAGTACAATTAAGCAACTTGACATTTTTCATTTTTGTTGCAAAGTCAAGTTTAGATTATAATTAATTTTGGGGGTGTACTTTGGGTCTGGTAATTAGCCGACAATTCCAGTTTATTTATAAATTTATGGTATGTGATGAAAGAAAAAAATCAACTTTTAAATATCTGCCCTATAAGTTTATTTTGACCAGATTTGAGTTTATATCTGTTTCTTTATATTATAAAGCGGGAAATTTACGTTCTGTTTTTAAGTTTTAAAATGGACAGAAAAAAAAAGAAATTGACGAAAAAGTTAAATTTTCTTTCTAATTCTTATGTTTCTAAGTTTTTTAATAAACGAAAAAGAAAAGAAATGGATAGAAAACTTGACCACTTTTCCTGCCAAAGTTTTTCGTCCAAAATTGGCCTGATTTGGACGGAAAAGAAATTGGAATAAGTAATATTTTTATAATTCCCATATTATCATCAACTTTTAATATAATAAATTTTAAATTACAACTCATGTTCTCAATTTTAAATTTTCTATTCTTTTCTATTAAAAACTCAGAAACAACAGAAAAGAAAACTCTAAGTTTTCTATTCTTTTTTTTCTGTTCAAAATTCAGAAAGAGTGCTAATATTGAAAATTGAATAGAAAGTAGTGTACTATATACATAGAGGACAGCAAGATCTCACTTCTCAATTGAGTTAAAAAGACCAGTGTGTCTCTCGTTTCTCAAATGGACTTAAAAAGAGTAGCGTCTCACATCCACAAGTTATCAGTACATTATATTTTCCCTATTTTACAAAAAAAAAATGTATTTACTACTTTTTTTGTTACACAAAAAAATCTTTTTATTAATGTTATCTATATTATTAAAAAAGAGCACTAAAAATAACTGATCTTTTAAAGATGTGTCACATTTGAACTCCTTTTCTCTCCCATTTTTTCTCCTAAAATCTCTCATATTTTCTGATCAATCATATTTTATAAAAATGATACTTTTTACTACGCTCATAGTGTGTGTCATAAATAATGATGAGCCAATCAGCAAGATGCAAATTAGAGTTTTGATCAACCTACGAATTTTGACTTTGATCGTCACGTAATTATCTCGATCTCGTCAAAAAATCTACAAAAAGTCTAACAAAGTCGGGAGTTCCGGAAGTACTCTCCGATCGATGCTTAAGTCAAAATATTGATATGAAAAGAGAGAATTATTATAATGGGAGTCATAATTGTGTACTTTAAATATGTTAGAACATCCCTTATTTATAGCATGTGAGTCTTCTACTTCAAGAGTTGGGAATTAAAATTTTAATTGGCTTTAGAGACCTTCCAAGTTACCAATTCTTAGTTGGTTAAACTTCGTGAGAATTCTATCATTTATTGAATTTAATATACTTTTAGAATACTCCGCGAGCAAAATTAATACTACTCTTTTAAAATTATGGTACAATTTTAATTTTAGGCCTCCATGACCTTGATTATGGGCCTAGGGCCTCCATGGTCTTGATTTTGGGTTTCTATGGTCTTGACTAGGAAAATCAATCGAAAAAAATGAAAAAAAAATAGGATCAATAGTGCAATGACGTCATAAATAGTTAAATACTCGGAGGCTGCATATAAGAATTATTAGTTAATGCATGTTGGATTAAGGGAATAAGATATGCGCTCCCCATGTCTAAATTCAATACAGCTAGCACATAAAAATAAAATATAAGAAAATATAAGTAGCTTAGCAATGTCCAGAAAAATAACAGTCGAAAAATCCTCAAAAAAAATAAAAAAAATAAATGTACTAAAGATGAAATAAGGTGAGGATTAGTATTATTATTTGATAAGTAACATATTAACATGTCATTCCTTTAAATCACATAATCTTTTACTAGTTTAACACCATCTTTGTATTGGGTAATCACCAAGTCCTAAAATGCTTTAATTTATTATAGTTTTTGAAACAATAACATGTACTCATTATCAGCACACATCATAATCACTAAATTACCCTTTATGATTTCGAGTGTTCATATATACAATAAATAGTATACATATATACTATATTATTCCAACAGAATAATAAAGAATGGAATAACAGAAGAATTCACCATGTATGCGATAAACCGCACAGACAGGTTATTCTCGACAGAATAATAAAAAACGAAACTAGGTCAGGCGTGATCCGCACCGACAGGATATTCCAACAGAATAATAAAGAATGAAATAACAGAAGAATTTCATCATGTATGCAGTACTTCGCATAGATAGGTTATTCCAACATAATAATAAAGAATGGAATAACAGAAGAATTTCACCATGTATACGGTAGTCCGCGTATACAAGTTATTCCAACAGAATAATAAGGAATGGAATAACAATAGCTCTCTTCATGAATACGAAAGGATAATACCCCTTACGAGTACAACAAATAATATCTCTTATCTTCTTCTTTCTCTCTATAATTTCTCTCTCTAGAGTTTCACTGAATTCGTAAGAAATAATGAAGGAATGAACTTCTATTTATAGGAGAATGAACTGAATAGTAACTAATTTATGAACGGTCCGTATTGATTTACTTTTAAATGCATTTTATCCATATTGATTTACTATTAAAACTTAAAGCAACGGTCCATACTGATTCACTATTAACTTTAAACCATCGATCCATATTGATTTACTATTAAAACTTTAAACCAACGATCCATATTGATTTACTATTATAATTTCAACCAACGGTCTGAAAAATTAGCACATCTCCTCGTGGAATAATATTATACCCAAAAATGATTTGGACCGAAAAGAAATATATTTTTCGGGTGAATAGTACCCCGTGAATAGTAATTCGGGAATAGTACCCCGACACGAAAATTGTCCCAAATACCCGAGTGAACAATGCTAGAGTGAATAGTAATCGGGTGAATAGTAACTCGTGAATAGTACTCCGACACGAAAAGTGTTCCAAATACTCGAGTGAATAATGCTAGAGTGAATAGTAATCGGGTGAATAGTACCCATAAATGGTAACTCATGAATAGTACTTCGACACAAAAAGTGTCCCAAATACCCGAGTGAATAATATAACTTCCAGACATCAATTATTAACGAAATAAATATCGATTTCCACTAACACTAATAATTCCAACACAATGGAACTATCAATTTCATCTTTAATCAACACGAACTTATTCATCATTAATATTATAACTCACAATATTTAACAACCGTGTCGTTCCTGGAAAGAGGGCTTTCAATAAGGATTCTCTCTCTTGGCGGCCTTGATTAGGTGACCAAACCTCTCCTGTGATGTAACTTCTGACATTGTAAATATTGTAATTTAATAATATGAATAACTTTGTCGCCTCAATTATTGATTTAATAATATATCATATTATGCGGATGATCTTTGTGACAATAATCGAATCAATAATATGAGAGATATGATGCAACAATTCTTCAGCAATAATTGAGTATAACCCGGTGACTTATCACGTAAGCATCAATAACCAATACTGGTGTGCTACTATGCAACCACACGTATTCTTTGTACTTTTTACTGAGGTAGTTCAACGGTTTTAACGGTAACACTTTCGTAGTTATTTTTATAAAAAGATAATTACATCATTTTCTAAATCGACAATACTACTCCATTGTGGGTTCACCGATGATTGTCTTAGTCGTCTGAGATATTCTCGACAAAAAGAATATTTTCCAATAAACGAATATTTTATAACAACTTGCATACTTTGCAAAATTTATAAATACTACCCACAACTATAACATTATATCAAATTCACACCATAATATTAAAAAATATTTCAAAAAATTAAATATTTATTAAGTAAAATTTGGGGTCTAACACATAACATTTCTTATAATATCATTACTCTATATTAAATTGTCTAATATTTAGTTACATAGTTAAATATTAGACATTAAATTAATTCTTTAGTAATATTATCATTCCTTGATAATATTGCTATCACAAAACAATTATCGTAGTTAATATTATTACTCGAGAATAATATTTTTTTTACTTCTTAGTATTATTAATTACTAATACTAATTTACTCACGTATTAATATTATTAATCACTTAATAACATTTTAATCATCTTCTAATATTATTGATCATTTAATAATATTTTATTCATCATCTAATATTATTAAACTTTTAATAATATTTTAGTCATTTACTAATATTATTAACCATTTAAAAATATTTTAATTATATCTAATATTATTAATCTCTTAATAATATTTTAATCCTTATATAATATTATCAATCTTTTAATAATTTTAAATCCTTATCTAATATTATCAATCTTTTAATAATTTTAAATCCTTATCTAATATTATTAATCTATTAATAATATTTTAATCTAATATTATTAATCATTTAATAATATTTTAATCTAATATTATTAGTTATATAATAATATTTTATTTATTTATTAATTTCATTTTCTAATATTATTAATTATTTAATACAAATTATTATTTTCATTAATAATATCTTAATATAATATTATTAATATCTTAATAATATTTAAATCATTTATTAAACAATTAATTTATTTATTTTAATTTTTAACCTTTACAAATTCATTTATTTAATAATCCTAAAATTCTATAAATATAACATTTTATCAAAAATAACCAAACTATCCTCTAAAAATCTGATTACCTCATATTAAGGGTCTTTGGTTAGAAAATTATACTTTCCCTTTATAACATTATTTAACTTATTTTATCGATTTATTCATAATTCAATTATTTGCATAAAAAATATGAAATCAATTTCGAAAATTCTAATTTTCTAGGAAACATCAGTTAATATTACCCTTATGAACATACAATTTTTCTGGATTATTTTAGTTTCGTTTATTATGCTTAAAATAGCGAAAACAGTCGGTTCTTGCAACAATTTTTATGAACTGAGTTTTTGTCCAAAATTTTGAAACTTTCAGGAGATGTTGTTATGTATTTTTACCTCCTGTAAAAATTTCACAATTTTTTAGAGTTACACACGAAGAGTTATTCCCTTTTACGTTTTAAGTAGTCATTTCTCGTAAAATCCATAACTTTCATCCTGCACATTCAAAAATCGCCATCTTTGGAGAGGATGCAGTTAACTAATCATATTATCATCTCAATTTTTTCCAAAATTTTTAATGTAAAATGAATGGATGAAAAAACCCCTGCTATGAACTGCCCAAAAATAGTCCCTTTTTCTCTTTTTTGTAAAATCTGGACAGTTTTGCTAAAAATAGCTCCCAAGGATTGAAAAATAATTATTTTGAGTGTTACCACTTGGGTTTACTAGTTAACTTACACATCTAGCACCCCCCCTTTGACGGATCATAAATAAGAAGTGTAAATCTAAAATAATAGATGATCAAAGTGAAGAAAAGTAAGGATTTTTCACCCTTAAGAACATAGTTTCATTTTCTTCCTTTTTTGCAACATTCTAACACTCAAAATAGTTAAATCCTTTCATGAAACACCAGGAAACATGTAGATCTAAGAGTTTTTGAGTTCAAGTACATAGGTTCTTTATTTTGTAAGACCAACAAAAGACATGAAACTAAAGCTTAAGATAACACTTTCTCTCTCTCTCTCTCTCTCTCTCTATATATATATATATATATATATATATATATATTTTTGTTTTGCTAGTTAAGTTTGGAAGGAAATGTAAACTTTATTTACTAATGAGGTGTGGGTTTATATTAGTAGTAAAAAAAATTTGTATATACCATATCTATATGTATATGTATATTACCCCCATCTCTTTCTTTAGTTGATCAAATAAACAAAATAATTTAATTGGAAAAGGATTAGGGTGACACATGGGCTAGGGAGTGGGTGAAGAGTTTGTGACCAATTTTGACAAATAAGAGACCAAAAATAATTTTAGTCACATGCCTTCCCACCCCTTAAAGTGGCCGGATATATACTCCCTCTTTTTCCCATTTTTGTTTTATTTTTATTGTAATATTTTGTTTAATCAAATGACCAAAATGTCCCTTAACAAATGGGCTAAAAATTGGGCCACTCAATTTAATGTTTGGGCCTTTAAATTAATTTGATTGGGCCATGTGAATTACATTGGTCCAAAACTTTACTTTCTACCTTACCCTAATCATTTAATTAGAGTTTCCATTTCACTCATTTTTGAATTTAAATAATTACTAATGTACATTTAATTTCAAAACTCAATTAGACTTGCTTTAATTAAGTTATAAAATTAATTAATTGAGATGTATAAAATAAATGTTAATATATATTTTAAATACTAATATTCTGCAATACCATAACCTTTAGGTTATTTAATTCTCATACCTAATATATATTAGGTCATGTAACTTTCTCTTTTTAATTCTCTTTATAAATATATACACATTATAACACATATATTTATTAAATCATATACATGTTTCACATAGGTTCTCATATTTATCATCATTGATAAATAATCATAATATCCATTTGTTCATATACTTAATCACTACATATCACAAAGTTTTCAATATCATTAATATTTAATTAATATATTTATTTACAATGCGACTTAGAAATTCTTGGTTATTACATCTATAATCCACATTGAATTAGGTTATTAATGGTGGAAAACCTTAGGCCATGTTCATTCTCAATTTAGAGATTACCTTGAAATAATTTACATAAACTACTAATATATGAATTTAGGATAAATTATTTTAATCAATGAAGAGTTTTAAAAGGATTTTTTTTTGTTCGTTGTTAACAATTCAAGGTGCATTTGTTATAGGTTATCTGAAGTGGTATCTTAGATATCCGATAATACGTATTGGTCATCCATGTAAAACATACTTTGATCGATACACTAATAATCTTTCATTTATAATAATCCGCATAACCGATAAGGTGTGAAGACTTGAGACCTTCTATGTGAGCCTCACTACTCACCACCTTATAATTAAATTAGCAACTCATTTAGTAAATTTGAAGACTTCCCTTTCTCAAAATACTATGAAAATTCGCGTCTTTAACACACAAGTATCAAATTACCAACACAAATTTAATGTCCCAAAACTAGATTCCATGAGTTTTATCTGGTACTACTACTAGCTCCACAAGAATGATGCAGTCACTTTATCCTCAAAATAAATAAAACTTAATTTATTTCAAATATTTTACTTCAAATATGTCCCAATTTGACAATAATATACTTCAAAATTAATTGACATCAATGTATACTTCAAATATGTCCCAAATTAACAACAATATATATACTTCAAATATTTTTGACATTAAATAATAACAACATACGTAAAATACTTTAAATATATCATAAATTGAAAACTCGAATCTCTTCAACTATTGAAATTGGTTGAAATTAAGTTACCTTGAAATGGAGGTTGGGCGAGAACAACTGCCAGCATGGGAGGTGGTGGCTCCGGCAGCGACGACGAGGGGAGAAGGAATAGAGAGAGAACACGGGATGAGGCGGGGAAGGAAAGGAAAATAAAGGAAATGATTTAGGGTTATACCTTATTAATTTTTGACGGAATTTCCGTCGACCTTAAGTTCGTCGACAATAACTTAAGTTCGACGGAAATTCCGCCGACCATATGTGCTTTCCATCGAAAATATCTTTGGCGCTGGCGGGAAATGATGGCGCAAGAAGTGGGCATTTTTCTCGATGGAATTCCATCGGGATTAATGTATTTTCGATGAAATTATGATCAATGAATTATTAGTCAAAAATAAATTACTTCTGAGAGAATTATTTTTGTCGAATATAGCTCTTTTTTCTTGTAGTGTTCCAGGTTTTTAAACCCGTTTTTGTACATGTAAACCTGCTTTATCCCAACAACATCTACATACACTAATCTAACATTTGTCGTTATGAATTAACTTAACAATAACAAATATAAGCTAATGTTTCATAAATTATACAAAAAATTATTTAAACTAGAATGATTTACAATGTTTAAACTAGAATGATTTACAAAATTCGATCTACTCAACTAAACTATGATTTTTTACAGTACGAATAAAATATGTACAAATTCTCTACAAATGAATAATATATATATATATATATATATATATATAAATGATATACAAAACTAAATCAAACTAGTACTACCCACAATGTGAGGAGGATCATCGAGGCGAGGGGTTGTGATCTTCCTACAGTTTATGAAAATTATAGTCGTTATCCCCCGTCATGATCGCCATCGCCATCGCCATCCTGCTCGGTATCGTCACCTTGTTGATATAATTAAAAATATAACTCATTAGTCCATATGAGATAATTGAAGAGACAACTAAATGAAAATTAAATAACATGCAAAATACTTAAGTAATTGGAGGCTGACTCCCCATCGGGTCAAAATCATCCGGCAATAGGGTAAGCACCATCCAGAGCACCTCATCGCGTATCTTGACGAACTGCTCCTATGGGACTCCTATACTCTCGATGGTGGTCCCTGATGCAATATCTTTAATTAGCTGATGAAGGCAAGCACGGTTAAGCAACTCCTGACGACGGATAACCGGATCCGTACGAAACATTTTCGACACACCAACCATGGTAGTATGAGATGGTCCAACAGTGCTCTCGGAAGACGCTGCATCAAGCTAGCACAGTGAAAATAAATATAACATTACTAATAATAATTTATATTATTTTTATAAGTTAAGATATAATGAGAAATATAAAAAATATTATTATTTTGAGGTAGTGTATACGGAGCTATTGTTGGCATGCCCAACACTCGATACCTGCTGGTACTGTTAGTAGGGGGATCTCAAGACGCGACCCATATTCTCAGATCCTCATCCCGAGATAATTCAATCTCGAGTGGAGGGATGATGGAATCTAACAGCTCAGAATCCCTGTAGCATCCCACAACTTAGCTACATGATGGTCCTGTAATTTACTTTGTATATGTTAGTTAATTACATCATTTTATTAACTACATAATACTAATAAATAATAAAAATTGAGATTAGTCTTACCCGTATAACTAATTTTTTGGGAGACATGGTAGACTACATAGGCATATGAGCTATATCCTGTAACTCTATCCCAGAACTCTATCATGGTAGTAGGTAGGCCCAAGCTCACCCGCATGGCCTAATAAATATATTTATATAACATTTTATTAAGTATATTAATTACAATTGAGTAACTAATTAAAGAACTAAATTAATTTTATACTTACTGACTTAACCTCCAACTTTTTGAATAAAGAATAATTTTTTCTCGAAATATATTTTTGAATATTATGGTGTGGATATGATATAATGTTATAGTTGTGGGTAATATTTGGAAAATTTTTGCAAAGTAAGCAAGTTGATATAAAATATTAACGTTGTGTCGGTGAATATTATTGATTGGTGGGGAATATTCGTTTTAACGGGGAATATTAAATGCGACCACACATGTGTCATTGGTGGACCCCAATATTATGGAAGTATTATAATGTAGTTAAAAATGAAAGTAAAAATATATTTTTATAAAAATAACGGTGAATTTTTTATAGTTAAAAGCTTGTTGAACTACCGTGGTAAAAATATCGATGTCTGGCGTGGTTGCATAGTAGCACACGGTATTGATTATTGATGCTTATTGTGAAAGTCACTCGGTTATACTCAATTATTACTCTGATAATTTGCATAGTATCTCACGTTATTTGATTCAATTATTGTCACATTATCATCTGCATAATATTTTATATTATTAAATCAATAATTGAGACAACAAAGTTATTCATATTATTATTTGCAATATTGACAATGTCTAGAAAGTTCTGTCGAGGAGAGGTTTGGTCACCTAATTGCGCGCTAATAGGGAGAAATCCTTATTGGAAAGCCCCTCTTTCCTGGGAACGATCTGGTTGTTAAATATTGTGAGTTATAATATTAATGATGAATAATTTTTGAAGTATTAAGAATGTGTTTATTGAAGATAAGTGAATTACAAAAGTTAGAGGGGGAATAATGCAAACTTGGAAAACTTTAGGGGTACTAAAGTGTAATAAGTTAAATCAATCTGGACCATTGGTGGTGGTTTTAATAGTAAATCAATCTGGACTATTGATGGTGGTTTTAATAGTAAATCAATCTGGACTATTGATGGTGGTTTTAATAATGGTGGTTTTAATTTTAAAAGTAAATCAATCTGGACCGTAATCGGTGGTGGTTTTAAAAGTAAATCAATACGGATAAATCGGTGGTGGTTTTAAAAATAAATCAATCTGGATATGATAATCGGTTGTGGTTTTAATAATAATCAATATGGATAAATCGTTTTACTAATAGTGAATCAATCTGGATGGTTAAATGAATTAGTTACTATTTAGTCCATTCTCCTATAAATAGAAGCTTAATTCTTCTTTCATTCTCACCAATTCACTTTGAGATTCACAAGAGACACTATAGAGAGAGAAATATAGAAGCGAGAAAAGAGTATTACTACTTTACTTCACTTTTGCGATATCCGACTTTCTACTAAGGTAAGGGGTATTATTTCTTTTCGTATTCATAAGGAATACTATTTTTTCGTATTCATCCTTTAGTATGTCGGAATAACTTTGTCTCTGGATTACGTCTTAGTATGATGGTGAAAATCCATTTGCATTTTAGTATGTTAATTCTTTTCATATTCTTAAATCTAAACTTACTATGGTAAGTATTGCTTCTATAATCCTTGAAATTAGTGGAATATCCTTGAGTTTTGCGCTTCATCCGATATCATTTTATTGGAATATTGATATGAACTTTCTTATTAAATATCAATATTTTCACCAAAAATACTATTCACGAGTTCTTATTCACGGGTTCTATTCACCCGATTCTTACTATTCACTATAATATTATTCACTTTCGGGTATTAGGGGCACTTTTCATGTTGAGGAGTACTATTCACGAGTTACTATTCACGGGTTACTATTCACTCGGTTACTATTCACTCAAATATTGTTCACTTTCGGGTATTTGGGGCACTTTTCATGTTGGGTACTATTCACGGGGTACTATTCACGAAATCTATTCACGAGAGTCTATTCACGAGTATTCACCAAAAATTTATTTCTTTTACATGTCCAAATTATTTTTGATACATGGATATTATTCTTGAATTTTACTCCACAAAAGCGATATCATGTTGAAAATTTGGACATTATTGAATTACGGATAAATTAAATTATAAATCTTTAAAATTTATCCTTTGCTTTCTTTTAATTGAATTCTTATATCATTGTCATCATCCTCATGCTTATATTGTGATGAAAGTCATCTTTGGCTTACGTGCATAGATGGATTTGTTGATTGGTATGATTATGACCGAGGATAATTCGGTATGATCATGACCATTGATGATTACGAAATAATTCTTGGCCCGTAGTGCAGAATAATTTGTGGACGTGATATAATGAATATCCTTGGCTAGTAGTGCGAGGGATGATTCGATGATGTGATCTATTTATTAAGTTGAGTCCCAACAATAAAGTTAATGATAAACTTTTAAAATCATAGAAGATAGTAGATATCATGCTCTACTTGACTCTTACAATGGATTGCTTGTTCATTGCTGATTTAAACTTGTTGTCTATTATATTCTATCGGTTTAACATTGTTGAAGGCTAATGATAACTTATTACGCATTATCTTAGTCATAATATTTCTTCTTTGGGCTAGTTGAGCTCACCCTTTTACTTCCATTGTTCTCTTGAGGAATGATGAGCGTGGCGGAACTAGTCGGGGAGCGGGTGATGGCCGAGATGATGTGTTATAGTAGTCCTCACTATTCTATAAAATAGTGTGCCAATAAATGTAATGAGGACTCCATTTGAGTTTGGATATTGTCTAGAAGATAATATTAGTGTAAAAACTCTCGATTCATGTTGTATAATTAAGTTTGTATTTGTATTACATACCATGTGTTTTGGCGACCCAAGATGGGTGATGTATACCTATTTTGGGGGCGTCACGATTAATATCAAAGCTTAGGGATATGATCCACAGGTGAGATGTGAGACAAGAACTAGGAGGGAGGCAGAAATTCCTTCACTAGTATGACCTACCTAAGTTTATTTGGTATTTAATTGGTGGGTCGGAGTATAGGGATAATATGTGGCATGTCAATTAACCCTTGTTTTGTGGCGGTGTTTGAAAATGGCATCTGAAAATGTCGAGAGATAGCAATGAAGCACATGAGGCCGTTGAGTCACCAACGATCAATATCGAGATATAATGTGCAGCGAGAAAGACAATAATCCTCGGGTAAACAACAACACGATCAAATGATGAGCGATGGGATGTTTAGGAGGCTTCATGATTCATGCAACATCGGTGAGGCGGCTCTGTTCAAAATGCGGTGGACACACTTTGGCAACTCACGAGATGGTCACCACTAAACAATTCAAGGAGCTGGGACCATCGAGTTTTGGGAGAAAAAAACCACTTAAAAGCGGAGGCGTGGATAAAGCGAGATCACCAAGATATTTGATGTCTTGGGATGCTCAGAGGAGAGCAAAGGTTCCCTTTGCCACCTTCATGTTGAGAGGAGAAGCGATTCTTGGTGGGAATCGATAAAAGCGTACTCGACTGCCGCACTCAAAATGTCTTGGGAGAAGTTCAAGAGCTTTCAATGACAAGTACTTTCCCAAAGTATTAATCACATGAAGGAGGTGGAGTTTATCAAGTTGGAGCAAAAAATATGGCCAGTGTAATAATGATGCGAGGCTAAGTTTGCGAGTTGTCGGGTTCGCATCCCATTTGGTTGATAATGAGGAGAGAATGGCCGCGAATGTTTTTATGAGGTTTGAGACCCGAAATACGTCGATACCTCATTTCTCATAAAGCTGTGTTTGTATTGGATGTTGTAAATAGGGCTCGATTATTGGAAGCGCGATAATGAGTCAACCCAACCAAGAGAAGCGGTACCGCAAGTCGATAATACCGATGGTAGCGATCATCAAAGCGGTGACAACAAAAGTGGAGGAATCAACATGCGAAAATGGTAACCACTCGGTGGTAATCATGGCGAAGATAATAGAAGTGGAAATTTCAAGAAGAGAGATTCAATAATGATGGAAAGACGTCGGCACCAACACTTTTTGTTGTTAAGGAAGGAGAGCGACCATGATCGTCGTCGTATATTACAAATCTGGAGGAGGAGGACACATCGGTCAAAGCTATGCGCACCGATCAAAAGCATGTTACAATTGTGGAAGAAGGTCACCTAGCCCGATTTTTCGTGCACCAAAAAGTCAAGTCCGGTGGGATGGAGGCATCAAAGGCCATCCCAGACAAGACAAAACCGGTAGTTCAAGTGAGAGCGTTTGTCGTAACCTCCCAAAAAGCGAGGAATCCGAACGAGGTGATCACGGGTAAGCTAATCATAAACTCTAGCGAAGTATATACCTTATTTGATCTGGGTTCTACCCATTCTTTTATTTCTCTACTTGCGCTCAACGTTTAAATTTGACTCAGGAGAAATTAGACTTTGATTTATCTGTTGAAACTCAGTTGGGAGAAACCTTCATTACATCCACTTTTTATAAGTCTTGTTTGATTCAAATCGGTAACCACTTACGTTACACCGTCGATCTTATTTCTTTAAAAATACTTGCATTCGATGTGATTTTAGGAATTGATTGGTTGACTACTCATCATGCTAAAATTGATTGTTTTAAATAAGGTTGTTAGCTTTCATATTCTAACCAACCTATTATGCGAATTCAAGCAACCAAACCATTAAAGTCAATCATTGTCATCTCAAGCCATAAAAGCTATTAGTTTATTGAAAAGCGGATGTCAAGCTTTCTTAGCTCATATCACAGTTTAAACAAAAATAAATCGATCTTGAATGATATTGCTATTGTTAATAAATTTCTGACGTATTCCACGAAGAACTTCTGGCCTACCCCCCGGCGTGAAATTGAATTTTGTATCGACCTTGAATCGGTACAAAACCCATTTCAAAAGCCCCATGTCGAATGGCTCTATTGAACTTGAGGAGTTAAAAACCAACTTCTGAGGAATTGTTAGACATCGGTTTCATTCGTCCTAAATACGTCTCCTTGGGGTGCTCTGTTCTATTAAATGAAGAAGAAAAAGATGGAAGTATCGACTTTGTATTGATTATCGGGAGTTGAATCATGTCACCATCAAAAATAGGTACCGTTTACCTCGCATTGATGACTGTTTTGACCCGATTCAAAGCGCCAAATTCTTTTTTCAAAGATCGATCTTCGTTCGGATATCATCGATTAAAGATTAAAATAGATGACATCCAAAGACTTCTTTCGAAACTCGATGCGGGCATTATGAATTCTAGTCATGTCTTTTGGATTGACTAATGCTCCTACTTTGCCTTCATGGATATGATGAGCCAGAGTATTCAAGGAATATTTGGATCATTTTGTAGTCGTCTTTATTGATGACATCCTCATATATTCAAAAAGCCGTGAAGATCATGAGCAACACACTTGAGGTGATACTCCAAAAGCTTCGTGAAAACAAGCTTTATGCCAAGTTGAAAAAATCACGAGTTTTGGCTTGAGGAAGTAGCATTCCTTGGGCACGTGATATCAAATCATGGAATATCTGTTGACCCGAAAAGATTGAAGCAATTCAAAGTTGGGAGCAACCCAAAGTCGATGGCCAAAATCGTAGCTTTCTAGGCTTAGTTTGGTTATTATCGGAGATTAATGGAAGGATTTTCTCGAATCGCTACTCCATTAACTTCGGTGACTCGAAAAGATACAAAATTTGGTTGGAAGCGAGGAATGTGAGAAGAGTTTTCAAGAACTTCGAGAGAGACTCATTTATTTTTGTTACGACAATACCATCTGGTTGGGAGGGATTTGTCATCTCTGATGATGCTTGAGGCAAAGGTTTAGGATGTGTTCTCATGCAACATGGGAAAGTCATAGCCTATGCCTCCACGACAACTCAAAAGAATATGAGAGAAATTATCCTACTCATGATCTAGAGTTGGCGGTTTGTCATTTTTTTAACTTAAGATTTGGAGGCATTACATATGGAGAGAAGGTGGAGATTTATCTGGATCATAAAAGCCTCAAATATTTCTTCACTCAAAAGGAACTCGACATGCGACAAAGATGATGGCTTGAGTTGTTGAAAGATTATGATCATACCATTCAATACCATCTGGAAAAGCGAGCGTAGTAGTAGGTGATGCATTGAGTAGAAGATCATATCTGGTGAGTGCGATATTGTCAACGCAAAGGCCCATTTTGTATGACTTACAAAGGATGGAGATAGAGTTAAAGACTCCGAGGGACCCATGTGATGATGATGCGAATATCTGAGTAGAACCACTTTAATCGATAAAGTTAAAAGCTTGCTCAAGCTACTGGACACGGAGCTAATGCGTATGAAGAAGAAAGTGCAAGAAGGTGCTATTAGGAAGCAAGAATCGATGAAGAAGGAATACTTGAGTCGACTCCGGACTTTGTGTTCTAACGATTACGACTTGAAGTATAAAATTATGATGGAGCGCAACACACATTTTGCAATCCATCACAGGAGTACCAAAATGTATATCGTGATCTTGACATACATTTTGGTGGAGCAATATGAAGAGAGAGAGATAGCGGGTTTATCTCAAGGTGTCTAACTTGTCAACGAGTCAAGGCGGAGCATCAAGTGCCAAAAGGTCCATTGCAACCACTTGAAATTCGAGAATGGAAGTGGGAGCACATTACCATGGATTTAATTCTTGGTCTTCCCAAGGTTTCTCAAGGCATAGATGCAATTTGGGTCATTGTTGATAGATTGACCAAGTCTGCTCATTTCTTCTGGAATCTGAGAAACTTATACACTTGAAGCGTCTTGCTTTCGTATGTACATAAATGAGATTGTAAGATTGCATGGTATGCGGTATCCATAGTTTACGATCGAGACCCAAGATTCACTTCAAGATTTTGGGTTAGTTTGCAAAAAGCTATGGGCGCGGATTTACGATTTAGTTAAACGTATCATCCTCAAAGCAGACGGACAATCGAGAGAGGACTATTCAAACTCTTGAGGATTTATTAAGACTACGTGTCCTTGACTTCAAAGGAAGTTGGGACAAGTTCTTACCATTGGTGGAGTTTTCCTCTGACAACAGATTATCAAACAAGTATTGGCATGGCTCCATTTGAGGCGTTGTATGGAAGAAAGTGTCGTTCTCTCGATATCTTTGGGATGAGGTAGGTGAAGCAACGTTGTTGGGACCGGAGTTGATGCGTATGACTACGAAAAAGATTCAAGCGATCCGAATAACGTATAAAAACCTCACAAGATCGACAAAAGAGTTATCTTGATCTTCATCGAAAGGGCGTGGAATTCAATATTGGAGATCATGTGTTGTTACGTGTTGCTCCATGGAAAGGAGTTACGAGATTTGGAAAGAGAGAAAGCTCGATCCTCGATTCATTGGCCCATTTGTAATCCTTGATCGAGTAGGAGCTGTGGCTATAGACTACGCCTTACTTGCCAAGTATGTCTACGTGTTCATAACGTTTTTCACATATCTATATTACGTAAATATGTGAAAGACCCGAACCACATTATTGAATTAGAACCGGACGAGATAGCGGAAGATTTAACGTATGAAGAGGTAGTTATTAAAATCTTGGATAAGAAGGATCATATTCTACGCTCCAGGTTATACCTCAAATCAAAGTTTTGTGGAGAAACCACGATGTGGAGGAAATGACACAGGAGTTAGAATCTAAAATGAAATCAAGGTATCCTCACCTCTTGACATATCGGTCGTACCCTAATTTTTGAGAGATGAAATTTCATAAGAAGGGGAGGTTGTAAGACCCCAACTTTTTTGAATAAAGAATAATTTTTCTCGAAATATATTTTTGAATATTATGGTGTGGATATGATATAATGTTATAGTTGTGGGTAATATTTGGAAAATTTTTGCAAAATAAGCAAGTTGATATAAAATATTAGTTGTGTCGGTGAATATTAGATTGGTGAGAATATTCGTTTTAACGAGGGAATATTAAATGCGACGACACAATCATTGGTGGACCCCACAGCGGAAGTATTATAAGTAGTTAGAAAAAGGACGAAAATATCTTTTATAAAAATAACGGCGAAAGTTTTCTGTTAAAGCTTGTTGAACTACCGGTGGTAAAAAAATGTATGATGTCTGGCGTGGTTGCATAGTAGCACTGCGGTATTGATTATTGATGCTTCGTGAGAAGTCACTTTCGGTTATACTCTCAATTATTACTACGATAATTGTTGCATAGTATCTCACGTTATTTGATTCAATTATTGTCACATTATCATCTGCATAATATTTTATATTATTAAATCAATAATTGAGACAACAAAGTTATTCATATTATTATTTTTAAATATTGACAATGTCTAGAAAGTTACATCGAGGAGAGGTTTGGTCACTAATTAACGGCGCCATATAGGAGAAATCCTTATTGAAAGCCCCTCTTTTCACAGGAATGATCTGGTTGTTAAATATTGTGAGTTATAATATTAATGATGAATAATTGTTGAAGTATTAAGAATGTGTTTATTGAAGATAAGTGAATTACAAAAGTTAGAGGGAATAATGCAAACTTGGAAAACTTTAGGGGTACTAAAGTGTAATAAGTTAAATCAATCTGGACCATTGGTGGTGGTTTTAATAGTAAATCAATCTGGACCATTGATGGTGGTTTTAATAGTAAATCAATCTGGACCATTGATGGTGGTTTTAATAAATAAATCAATACGGACCATTGATGGTGGTTTTAAAAGTAAATCAATCGGATGAATGGTGGTGGTTTTAAAAGTAAATCAATCTGGATGAATCGGTGGTGGTTTTAAAGTAAATCAATCTGGATAATCGGTTGTGGTTTTAATAGTAATCAATATGGATGAATCTAATAGTGAATCAATCTGGATAGTTAAATGAATTAGTTACTATTTTTGTCCATTCTCTCTATAAATAGAAGCTTAATTCTTCTTTCATTCTCACGATTCACTTTGAGATTCACAAGAGACACTATATAGAGAGAAACTATAGAGAAGCGAGAAGAAGAGTATTACTTTACTTCACTTTTGCGATATCCGACTTTCTACTAAGGTAAGGGGTATTATTTCTTTTTCGTATTCATAAGGAATACTATTTTTTAAATATTCATCCTTTAGTATGTCGAATAACTTTTCTCTCACGCGGATTACGTCTTAGTATAATGCGGTGAAAATCCATTCTGCGATTTTAAATATGTTAATTCTTTTCATATTCTTAAATCTAAACTTACTATGGTAAGTATTGCTTCTATAATCCTTGAAATTAGTGGAATATCCTTGAGTTTTGCGCTTCATCGATATCATTTTATTGGAATATTGATATGAACTTTCTTATTAAATATCAATATTTTCACCCATATTTATTCACAGAAGTACTTATTCATCGGGTTCTTATTCACTAGATTCTATTCACTATAATATTATTCATTCACTTTCGGGTATTAGGGGCACTTTTCATGTAGGGGTACTATTCACGAGTTACTTATTCATGGATTACTATTCACCCATTTACTATTCACTCAAATATTGTTCACTTCGGGTATTTGGGGCACTTTTCATGTGGGGTTACTATTCACGGTACTTTCAAAGTACTATTCACGAAAGTACTATTCACGGTACTATTCACCAAAAATTTATTTCTTTTCTATCATCCAATTATTTTTGATACATGGATATTATTCTTGAATTTTACTCCACAAAGCGATATCATGTTGAAAATTTGGACATTATTGAATTACGGATAAATTAAATTATAAATCTTTAAAAATTTATCCTTTGCTTTCTTTTAATTGAATTCTTATATCATTGTCATCATCCTCATTACTTATATTGTGATGAAAGTCATCTTTGGCTTACGTGCATAGATGGATTTGTTGATTGGTATGATTATGACCGAGGATAATTCGGTATGATCATGACCATTGATGATTACGAATAATTCTTGGCCCGTAGTGCAAGAATAATTTGTGGACGTGATCTTAATGAATATCCTTGGCGTAGTGCGGGGATGATTCGATGATGTGATCTATTTATTAAGTTGAGTCCAATGATAAAGTTAATGATAAACTTTTTAAATCATAGAAGATAGTAGATATCATGCTCTCTACTTGACTCTTAAATGGATTGCTTGTTCATTTGAGATTAAACTTGTTGTCTATTATATTCTATCGGTTTAACATTGTTGAAGGCTAATGATAACTTATTTTGCATTATCTTAGCATTATCTTAGTCATAATATTTCTTCTTGGGCTAGTTGAGCTCACCCTTTTACTTCCATTGTTCTCTTGAGAAGAAATGAGAAAAACTGGCGGAACTAGTCGGGGAAAGCGAGTGATGTGATGGCATCACGAGATGGTGTTAGTAGTAGTCCTCAATAGTCTATTACACGAAATATAAAATAGTGTGCCAATAAATGTAATGAGGACTCCATTTGAGTTTGGATATTGTCTCTCAGATTATTCGACATTATTAATAAATGAATGTAAAAAACTCTCTCATACTCATGTTGTATAATTAAGTTTGTATTTGTATTTTTTACCAAAACCGTATTTGGCGACCCAAGATGGGTGATGTATACCTATTTTATTTCAATTATTTTGTGTTAATTTAGTTAGTTAATTATAGTATCCTATATAAGTTAGTTAAATATAATTTTTTTTATTTTATTTTATTATTTGAATATGGGGACTACTGTTCGACATTCACTCATACTTGTCAAACGAGTTTGTAATTAAGTTTCAAAGTATAGTACATGTATAGACACTTAATAAATTTATTTTAATTATAGAAAACTAAGCAAATGCTACTTAGTTTATTATTTTATTTTATGTTAATTTAGTTAGCTATAATTTAATTTAATTTATGTTATTTTATTTTATTTTACTTTTTAGGGATATTTTATTTTATTCTTTATTATATTATATTATATAATTTTTTAAATTTTTTTATTTTATTTTATTTTATTAATTTTTTATTTTATTATATTTAATTTATTAAATTAAATTAAATTTATTTTATTATTATCTATTTTTTTAATTTAATTTAATTTAATTTATTATTTATTTATTTATTTATTTATTTTATTTTTATTATATTATATTATCTAATTTTTTTAATTTATTTTATTTTATTAAATTAAATTAAATTAACTTTATTTATTTATTTTATTGAAATGAATTTATTTTATTGAATTGAATTTATTTCATTCAAATTTATTATGAATTTTATTTTAATTATTTATTAGATATAATTTAAGTTATTTCTTTTAGTTTTATTAATTTTCTATTTTAATTTATTTTGTATTATATTATATTATATTATTTAATTTATTTTCATTAAATTATTTATTTTAAATAAATTATTTAATATTAATTAATTTATTTTAGTAGTAAGAAACTAAGTAAATGCTACTTAGTTTATTTTAATATTGAAAAACTAATTAAATAATACTTAAATACATGCAGGACCCACATATCTTGCACTTGAATAATTCTGACAGAAATTCCGTTGAAAATTTCGTCAGAAATAACAAATATACCTACACATACAACATGAATCATCAAACACTTACTGAACATTCAATATATCTAAACATAATATAAATCAAACACTTACTGAAAATATGTATATATAAAATATAAGCTAAATTGATACATTCAGTAAGTTCAGAGAAAGTAGAACGTACGTACCCAAAATGATATGGAACATGAATGTTGCAATTGAACCTCATTATCAAAGCCAAACACACTGATGAACAAATCTCCTCAATATCATATTATAGACATTAAATATGTATTTGCACAAATCAAACACTAATTTGAAGGGTACAATACAATAAATATCAAACCCAAATTGAACATTCAGTCTCAATGTCAGTTTCATACCAAAACAAATTAAACCCTAAATTAAATATCAAACCCAAATTGAACATTCAACCTCAATATCAGTTTCATAACAAAACAAATTAAACCATAAATTAAGCCCAAAAATCAGTTGTATATATACCCAATATGAATAATATTCAAACCCTGACACAATCAATTGAAGATAGAAATTATGTACCTCACTTGATTTGAATTCTAGAGAGAGGAGATACCCACAACGTTGTCCACGATACTCACAACGTCACCGGAAAGCCAAAGTCAACCGATAGAGAGAGGAGGCTTGAATTGTGGCGACAATAGTTTGACCCTTATCGATCTATATATATTGAGAGAGAGAGAGAGAGAAAGAGAGAAGACGTTGCCGACGAGGGGGAGAGAAGCGACGAAGAGAGGAGGTGCCGAACAAAGAGAGTGAGAGGAGTTAGGAAATTTCGGCACCGCTAGAGAGAGAAAATGGAGAAAAAGAAAGTATGATCCCTAATTAAAATCGTCTATTTTCGACGGGACGTCCATCAAAATTAATTAGTTCCCTCGAGATTAAGCTATTTTCGACGGAGGTTCAGTCGACTATTTGGCGCCCTTGGGGTAGCATTGTCTCGACGAAATTCCATTGAAATTACAATAATTCTGTTGGAAGTATTTTCAACTGAATATTTCGTCGAAATTGAATTAAGGTTGACGAAATATCATCATTCGAAAATAATTTCGTTGGTCTTAAGTAATTTTCTTGTAGTGTTGCGAAAATAGACTCATTCATAATATCCTTGGTGAATGGTGGAGGTGGAGGGTTTTGATCTCGTGTACAAACTCGAGTATTCACAATGTTAATTTGTTGAATTGTAAAAAATGATGACTTTTTTTTCGTTTTTCACAGATGGTGCCAATTTGATATGTCAATATTGTAAATTAGGGTTTTGGTCAACCCAAAAACTTTAACTTTGACTGCCACGACGTAACCACCTCGATCTGGCTGAAAAACCTGCAAAAGGCCTAACAGAGTTAATGGTGCTCCAGGAGAACTCTTAATTCGATGCATAAGTAAGAACACTGATATATGAAGATAGAGAATTATTATGGGAGCCAGAATTGTGTACCTTGAATGTGCTGGAACATTCCTTCGTTATAGCATGAGAGTCTGATCTCCTTCAAGAGTTAGGAATTAGAATTCTAATTGGCTTTAGAGACCTTTTAAATTTTTTGGGAAATGTATACTTTATTGAATTTAATATACTTCTAAAATATTCCACGAGCAAAATTATTATACTATACTTCATTAATAAAGATATAAAAATAACACGTGATATCTCGTCATTAATAGATTATTTTTACCCGCATGAAATACTAACATAAAATGACATTTTATCCTCAACTCTATCTTCCTAACTATATATCAAATATATCCTTAGTATTTGTAAATAATGTAAGTTGTACTTTTTAAGGAATGAGGGAGTATGTAATAATTTCTTAGGAATGAAAATGGTGTTGAATAATTAATTTAATAATAAAAATAAGTACTTAAGACACATTCATTGAAAAAATAATATACATGCATCAGTTAAAAATCAATATAACATATTACATATTATTATTTTTGATCCAGAAAAAATAGAAATGAACAACTCCCGAACAAGACAGATAATATAGTAAAGATGTTAATGGTGCAATTCAAATATTCGGTCTTAAAAAAATTTAAACCGGAACTGCACTATCCCGAACAGTTATTACAACATAATTGTAATTTCATCAACATTCATCACAACATTGAAAGAAACTAGGCATAACTCATAGTGTTTCTAAGCAATTACACATTAAATGAGAAAAAGTCACAACAAGAGGGAAAAAACATACAATCTTGAATAATTGTTTATAAACTTCAATTCCATCATCTTGCATGGCATCAAACATGGTACAACTTTCATTTAATCTTCCACTTTACATGCAACGAAAGACTGGTGCACCATCAGTTTGAAAAATAGTATGATGCATTGGCGGTTCAAAGGCAAATACCAAAATCTACCGTACTATTCTCAATTTAAATTTTGCACCATCAAAACCAACGGTTTGAATAAAAATTGGCCATTTTAATGCGATTCGACCGATTTTGGATCAGTTTCGGTTCAAATTGACATCCCTAGATAATAGACACGTATATAAGTGCATACGCTTAAAAAGTTATGTACCAAAAATCCTACTTTTCGGATACCGAATTGTTTAATTAATTAATACTGTTTGACTATTACATTAGATCTAAAACCACGTACCCGCCCATAATCGGATACCAAGACTTAATCCTAAGATTTTCTAAAATCACGTACCCGCCCATAATTTGATAGAAATAACTTGGTGAATATGCATGTTGTCAAATTTCACAATCAACAATTACGTGCAAATATACACAATCAACAAGTAATAAAGTGATAAGAATGAGTGTTGTACCCACGAGAAATACTATTTAACGAATCTCAACTACTAGTATTTTATCAATCCAATTTTATTTAAACAACCAAATTTTGTGATTTTTCAATTAAAAGTAAATTAAATTAACTAAACTAATTTTAGCACAGAGATTTGATTCAGATAATAAAAGTTTAAGACTACAACATCCCCAATTATGTAATATAAATTAATTACCTAATTTCTCCAATTATTAAATCCATCTGAGTTGTTAACATGAATTCACATTATTTATTAGTCCTTTTCCAAGTGATCAAATAAAATCATTCAATTCAATTAATTCTTCTATATTCCTATGCAAAATAAAAGAATTATATTCATTAAGCATCAATTCCCAATTGTTACATGTGCAATGAAACGAGATATTCCTAATCAATTTAAAATCCTAATTATTTATCGTTTGCAAATAACTAAGAATACATGTTATCATATTCAGTTGTAACCCTAGATTTTATCTCCCAAATTCATCTTCTGTAACAAGGTAATTTGTTATCAGAAAATTAATTAGTAAGCACAAAATATGCTAGACAACTCGATTTGAATAAATAATTGGATTAATTAGAGTAATCAAATCATAAGTATAAAAGGTTCAATTGAAGCCTGAATTATAAAATTAGTTCATACTGAAAATTAAAACCAAGAATCCCATAGAAGACATCACAATTAAATTTCAAATTGAATAAGAGAATGACAAAAAAAAACTTTGTAAAGCCCTTCAGTCTTCAATCTACAATCTGAATCTCCTTGTAACGCTCCTCTGCAATCTCCAATCTCAAGCTTCAGTTATGTCTCCAAGAATGTGTGTTGTGTATCCCCCTTTTTATCAAAAGCTTCCCCTCTATTTATAGCTTTTAGTTCGCCCTTAGGTTGCTTTCTTTCCCATCCTCTTTTGAATAGAAGTCCACCCTTTTCCTTTTACAGCTTTTGATTGTGTTTATATCTCCTTGAGTAAAAATATTCCAAGTAGAATACCGCTTTCCTTTCCTTATATTTCCTTTCCTTTCCAGAATTCGCGCAACACCTACTGATGCCCAGCTCCCTGGCGCTAGGTTCCTTTCTTTATAAAGCGTCTCGATGCTGGAATGATGCTGCCAATTACAATTGTGCCATTAATGCTCCTGAAATGTCTAAATTACCCCTATTTTGCCTTGTCATGCAAAATAACAAACAAACCAATAAAAATATCCTAAAATATTTTAAAATAAGCAATTAATTAAGTCTTAACATACCTTATTCATGGGTAATTTACTCACTCATCAAATACCCCTAAACTTAGACAATTACTTTTCCTAAAGCAATGCAAACGATGAACACAACATGAATGCAACTACTCACGACTATATGAAACTGTAAAATCAAATAGGATTTAACATTATTAACTTTGATCAGCTTTAAAGTTTCATAAATTCAACCAAATGAATATTCAAAATCATACAATAGTTAAACATGAAATATTATCAATTAAATCTATATTCAACCCACATTGTGCGTGTGTGTATCAACATGCCAATCTTACCATAAATCATCCAAACTTGAAAATCATATGGCTCAAAGATAGATAAATGCAAATATACGAAATTCATTACCCCTCTATAAATTAGTTGCTCCGTATTTCAAAAACCTTTTATTTTATTTTTTTTATTTTTTTCTTAACTTGACCAGTGCAATGTCTTATTTTCTTGGGCTTATCAATGCAACTTATGTAATGAGCTTTCAACTAATAACTCCCAAACTAGACAACTTTAGGTTACTAGGTGTTAAGACACCCCTACGAATCTAATAAACCGAGTAGCAAATGTCATAAAACCAAACTAGCCAAGTGAATTGTGAAATGTTAATCTTTATTAAGCTTTTCAAAGTTACCCATGTAGCGAACTTTTGACCAACGATTCCCAAACCAGACGACTTTAGGGCTCTAAGTGTAGAGACACTCCTAAGGGCTTACTTATTCAAGTAACAAAGGCCACAAAGACAACTAAGTCAAAATGTATTATAATTTTTCAAATTTTTTTTTCAAAAATCGAGATAAAATACATCATAGAGGGAGGTCTATATTTGTCCTAAGCCATAATCCTTTCAGTTCAACTAATTTACGGCTAAATTGACATATTGACATTGTGCAATTAAAATCAGGATTTTCTTCAATAAATCAAATCAATAATACCCACAAGTTAACTTTGTTTTCATTTTTCCATTCATTCAAATTGTAACTCAATTCATAAATTTTTATCATTAGCCAACACAAGGTTATATGTCTCATCATGCTCAAGTGATATCATGCTAACACAATACAAACTAACACATACTAATCATGAAATAACATACTAAATTGAACATGCAACACATTCTAGATGTGAAACAACCTATCATGAACATGCAAGTCTACTATGCAAATTAGAAAACTTCCCCCAAACTTAAATTTAGCAATGCCCTCATGCAAAAAATAAAGCAATTAAGAACAGAGGATATACATGCAAATTCAAACTTTGATGTGATGAGTAGACTGAATTGGGATAAAAGCCCTAATTTTTTTTTTCAATTACCTGTTCCTAGCGTTGGGGCGTTAGGGATTGAACTGTCGGGGTGCTACTGATCAGTAGGTTCAAATTGGTCAAAGTGTCGGGGCGTTATGTTAAAGAAGAATGGGAGCACCGGGGCGCTTAGTTATCTTGAAGTTACTGTCATCCAGCGCCGTGGCACTGGAATGCTCTTTGTATATAGCTCTGGGGTGCTAGAGTTGTCCCTAGCTTGTTGTCTCCTTTACTGCAACACCATTCACTTGCCCCTACAGAGAATAAGTTCTAGATTCATCCCAAAATAGTATCATCTATGACTAATCTACTCTATCAATTGAAAAAAATGAAATGAAATTTTAAAAAAATAAAACTAAAATTTGGACAGCCTCAGCGCTTGGTTTAAAGTCTTCAGCCCTAATTTCTCGCATTTCTTAGCCTGGATCAAATTTATGATTGAAAAATCGCTTCACCATCCAACACTTGGTTTTAAACTTATCCCGCTTGACTTTTTTGTAAGATTGGATCCCTCCGTATTTGAATTGATCCTCCTTGTTCAGTTGAACTAAGCTTTTCCCATCCTTTTCATCCTTGAGTACACCTACAGTTGTGTTGATCCGAAAGCATTATTTATGACCGTTTGGAATCTCTATTGCTTTTAAAACCTTAAATGTCACCTCTTCATCTTGGACTCTCATAGTTAGCTCGCCTTTTTGTACATCGATGAGAGTTTTACCCGTGGCTAAATATGGTTTCCCAAGAATGATAGGTATATCTCAATCTTCTTCATAATCTAACACAATGAAATCTGCTGAGAAGATAAACTTAACCACTTTAACTAAAACATCCTCCACAATCCCTTTTGGATAAGTATATGATCTATCTACTAGTTGTAATGTGACATTGGTGGGCTTTGCGTCCTTCAAACCCAACTTTTTATAAATTGACAACGACTTCAAATTGATACTGCCTAATTCACAAAGGGTTGTACCGAAGAACTGACTACCAATCGTGCATGGTATTGCGAAGCTACTCGGATCTTTGAGTTTCGACGATAGCTTTTTCTGCAATATGGGACTACACTCCTCTGTCAATGCAACTATCTCAAAATCCCCAATCTTTGCTTCTTAGACAAGATCTCCTTTATAAACTTGACATAACTTGGCATCTGCTCCAATGCCTCTGCAAACGAGATGTTAATGTGCAGTTTCTTAAACACTTCCAGAAACTTTGCAAACTATTTTTCCACCTTTGACTTCTGAAATCTCTGTGGAAACAGAATGGGGGGCACACTAGGGTCTTTTTTAACTATATCTTCCCGTTCCACTGAATTTGCATCTGTTGTTGCTGGTTCGCGATTGATTACCTTGCCTTCATCCTTTTTGATGTTGATCTCTTCCAATGATGTTTGTTTAGAGTTTCTATCCATAACAGTTTCATTCAACTTCTTTCCACTCCGGAGTGTGACCGCCTTGCAATGTTCCATTCCTTCCCCCTTTGGATTTATCTTCGTGTCATTAGGAAAAGGTCCTTAAGGAAGATTGTTAAGAGATTGAGCTAACTGACCCATTTGATTTTCCAAATTCCTTATTGATATCGCTTGTCTCTTCACATTTAAATCCATTTGATTCAACAACCTATCTTGATCATTTATTCTCATTTTCGTGGCTGTAATGAATTTTGCTATTATCTCCTCCAAAGCTGGTTGCTTTTCCATCTATGGGGTTGCTTGATTTTGAAATTCGGGTGGATACTGTGGCCTTGGAGCTTGGTTTTGTGCCTGATTATTACTCCAAAAAAACTTGGATGCTTCTTCCACCTAAGATTATAAGCATTCTGATAAGGTTGTTGTGGTCTATTCTGATTCCCCAAAAACTGCACTAACTCTATGTTGATGTTGCATTGATTTGTGGCATGATTACCCGCACAAAGTTCACATACCATTGAAACTTGTTGATTTCCCCGTGGTCCCCATAAATTAATCTTTTTAGTCAACGCAGCTACTTATGTAGATAAGGTGGTAACGTCATCAAGTTCTAACTTACCTGTAGTATTTGGTGGATTGGACCTTATCATCATCCATTGATATTGTTGTTCACCTTTGTCTCTAACAACCGGTAAGCATCAATACTAACTTCTGTTGCTGCATCAATACTAACTCTTATAGGACCATACAAACCATCACAAAACGTCTTCACATGCAACCATCTTGGGATCTCATGATGTGGAAACTTACAGAGCAAATCCTTAAACCTTTCCCATGCCTCATACAATGTCTCTGAGTCAAGCTGGGTGAAAGTGTGAATGTCATTCCTCATTTTCTCCATTTTTTGTTGGTGGGAAGAACTTAACAAGGAATTTTTAAGCTAAGTCATCCCAAGTCGTGATTGAAGCTGGCGGCAAGGAGTGAAACCAACTTTTCACTTTGTCTCGCTGTGTGAATGGGAACAATCTCAACCTTAATTTTTCCTCCGTAACATTGTTGAACTTGAACGTATGCAAATCTCCAAAAAGCTTAAGATGTGTTCATTAGGATCATTATTCAGACCACCCCAAAACTAAACTGAGTTATGTAGCATTTGAATGGTACCCGGTTTGATCTCAAAATTGTCTGCATTGACCGCATGTCTCCGAATGCTAGACTAAAGATCTGTCATTGTCGGCATGGCAAAATCCCTAAGTGATTTTTGCTCGTCTGCTGCCATGTTCAATTGATTGTCAGTTTCCTCTGCCAGTTCTCTTTCTGAATTTACTTTTTCACTAAATACCCTTAGTTTTCAGAACTTTGTTTTGATATCGTCTGCTTATGGCAAAAGTTACTCTTTACCCTTGGATCTAGTGTGCATACACGGATGGAAAACCTGCAAGAAGAAAGAAATAATTAAAAATAAAACTGTAAAAATGTTTAAATTAAAATCGAGTTGATTGTAACTAAAATGGAATTAATATTAAATACAGATTCCCCGGCAATGACGCCAAAAACTTCTGGTCAAATTTCACAATCAACAATTACGTGCAAGTATACACGATCATCAAGTAATAAAGTAATAAGAAAGCTAGAGTATCGTACCCATGACAAATCCTATTTAACGAATCCCAACTTCTAGTATTGTATCAATCCAATTTTATTTAAACAACCAAATTTTGTGATTTTTCAATTAAAACTAAATTAAATTAACTAAAACTAATTTTAACATAGAGATTTGATTTAGATAATAAAGGCTTAAGACTACAATATCCCCAATTATGCAATATAACTTAATTACCCAATTTCTCCAATTATTAAATCCACATGAGTTGTTAACAAGAATTCACAGTGTTAATTAGTCCTTCTCCAAGTGATCAAATAAAAACATTCAATTCAATTAATTTTGTTATATTCCTATGCAAAATAAAAGAATTATATTCATTAAGCATCAATCCCCAATTGTTACATGCAGTGAAAAGAGATATTTCTAATCAATTTAAAACCCTAATTATTTATCTCTTACAAATAACTAAGACTACATGCTATCACATTCAGTTCTAACCCTAGATTTCATCTCCCGAATTCATCTAGTGTAACAAGGTAATTTCTAATCAGAAAATTAATCAGTAAGCACATAATATGCTAGACAACTCAATTTGAATAAATAATTGGATTAATTAGAGTAATTAAATTATAAGCATAAAAGGTTCAATTGAAGCCTTAGCTATAAAATTAGTTCATATTGAAAATTAAAACCAAGAATCCCATAGAAGACATCCCAATTAAATTTCAAACTAAATAAGAGAAGGACATAAAAACTCTGTAAAGCCCTCCAGTCTTTAATCTATAATCTGAATCTCCTTGTAATGCTCCTCTGCAATATCCAATCTCAAGCTTCATTTTTGTCTCCAAGAATGTGTGTTGTGTATCCCCCTTTCCATCAAAAGCTTCCCCTCTATTTTTAGCTTTTAGGTTGCCCTCTTTCCCATCCTCTTTTGTATAGAAGTCCACCCTTTTCCTTTTACAGTTTTTGATTGTGTCTAGATCTCCTTGAGTAAAAACTTATTCCAAGTTGAATACCGTTTTTATTTCCTTCTTTTTCCTTTCCTTTCCAAAATTCGCACAACACCTAATAATGCCTAGCGCCTCGGCACTGGGTTCCTTTCTTTCTAAAGCGCCCCAACGTTAGGATGATGCTGCCAATTACAATTTTGCCATTAATGCTCTCCAATCTGAATCTCCTTGTAACGCTCATCTGCAATCTCTAATCTTAAGCTTCAGTTCTGTCTCTAAGAATGTGTGTTGTGTATCCCTCGTTTCATCAAAAGCTTCCCCTCTATTTATAGCTTTTAGGTCGCCGTTACGTTGCTCTCTTTCCCATCCTCTTTTGAATAGAAGTCCACCCTTTTCTTTTTATAGTTTTTGATTGTGTCTAGATCTCCTTGAGTAAAAACCTATCCCAAGTAGAATCTGCTTTTCCTTTCCTTTCCGAATTCAGCATGACACCTCGATGCCCAAACCTCGGTATTTGGGTTCCTTTCTTTTTAGAGCGCCCCGACGTTGGGATGATGCTGCCAATTGCAATTATGCCATTAATGCTCCTAAAAATGTTCGAATTACCCCTACTTTGCCCTGTCATGCAAAATAACAAACAAACCAATAAAAATTTCCTAAAATATTTTAAAACATGCAATTAATTAAGTCTTAAGATACCTAATTCATGGTTATTTTACCCACTCATCAATGTACCGGCAAAGCAATACCGACCAATTAAAAAAGGTGGAAACATTTTTGTCAAAAATTAAAGAAAAAATAATTTTGTTTATCCATGTTATCTTCTACCATAATGAACCAATTACCTTAATTTATTACGCTATAAAAAATATTTAAACAAAAAAAGGTTGTGGAAATGAGATTACTGATTTCTTGAAATATTGAAAAATAAACTTTTGGAAACATTATAAAAATAGAAAGTATATGTGACATTTGTAAGACCCCAACTTTTATGAATAAAGATTTAATTTTCTCTAAATATCATTTTGAATAATAAGGTGTGGATTTGATTTAATGTTATAGTTGTGGGTAATATTTTTAATTTTTGCAAAGTAAGTAAGTTGTCATAAATATTCGTTTGGTCGGGAAATATTCTTTTTGTCGGAGAATATCCGTACGACAGCACAATCATTGGTGGACCCCACAACGAAATTAATGTCAGATATAGAAAGCGACAGAAATAACCTTTTTATAAAAATAATGACAAAACTTTTACCGTTAACTGTTGAAATACCCTATGATAAAAAATGTACGATGTCTGCTGAGCGATACATAAGTAGCACTGCGGTATTGTACAATATCTTCGATTATTGATGCTTACGTGAGAAGTCAATCAGTTTATTCAATTATTACAAAAGTAGTTGATGCATAGTATCTGATATTATTGATTCAATTATTGTTACAGTATCATCTGCACAATATTTTATATTATTAAATCAATAATTGAGATGACACAGTTATTTATATTATTATTTGTATTATTGAAAATGTCTAGAAAGTTCTGTCGAGGAAAAGGGTTTGGTCATCTAATTGCATGTCAATAAGGAGGAGTCCTTAACGGAAAGCCCCCTCTTTCTTGAGAATGATCTGGTTGTTAATATTGTGAGTTATAATATTAATAATGAATAATTAAAAATGTGTTTATTGAAGTAAAGTGATTTGTGATAAATAGAGGGGGTTTTTATTAAGTATTTGTTGTAAGTTTGGCTTACTACATGGACCGCCACTTACTCATTTTTCAAAATCGTCGATAAAAAGTTATCTCAGTTTTTATTTTATTATTATTATAATAATAATAAAACAGAAAACTTTTTATATAAAATAGAATAATTTTTATATTATATATAAAGTTATTCATTTTATTAGATTATAAATAAAATATATTATATTTTATTATTGCATAGTACTACATAGTGTTTGTATATTATTGCACAGTGCTGCATAGTGTTGCATAATGTTTGTATAATGTTGCATAGTAAAAATCAGAAAATCGGTTGTCTGCACCCGTGAATTCGTCTGAATCTTACTGTGCAATCCGTGATTATTTCCTAAATAGTAGCCTGCCATTTTTTTATAAATAGGCTGCTCAGTTTAGAAATGAAAATCAAACCAGAATCAGAGAATTTTTCTTCTATAATATTAAGCGTATATATTTTGAGTTTAATGAAGCTTTGAGTGTAGAAAACAGTGCAAGTTTTCTTCAAGAATATCTCCGTTATACCAGTCGGAATTACTCTCCTACTAAGATAAGGGGTATTATTTATTTCATATTCGTATGAGATATTGTTTCTCGTATTTGTATGGAATACTATTTCATTCAATATTCGTAAAAAATATTATTTTCGTTCAATATTCGTAAGGGATATTATCTTCGTTCAATATTCGTAAGGAATATTATTTTCGTTCAATATTCGTAAGGGATATTATTTTCTTTCAATATTCGTAAGAAATATTATTTTCTTCTATACTTTATAGTATGTAAGTAATATTATTTCGTTTCATATTCCTAAATCTACACTTATTTTGATAAGTATTTCTTCTATACTCCTTGAAATTAGTAGAATATTCATGAATTTTGCGCTTCATCTAGTATCGTTCCACTGAAATATTTTTCTGAACATTCTTGTTAAATTTTAACCTTTTCATGCCGGAGTACTATTCATGGGTACTATTCATACATACGGTACTATTCATACGGTACTATTCACGAGGTACTATTCACGAAGTACTATTCATGGGGTACTATTCACTCGGGTACTATTCACCCGGAGTACTATTCACGACAAAAATTGATTTCTTTTCTGTCCAAATTATTTTTGATATATGAATATTATTCTTGAATTTTACTCCACAAAGTAATTATCATGTTGACAATTTGGACATTCTTGAACTCTGGATAACTTGAATTATAAATCTTTAAAATTTATCATTGATCTCACTTAATTGAATTCTTATATCATTGTCATTATCCTCATGCTTATATTGTGATGAAAGTCATCTTTGGCTCGTAGTGCATAGATGGACTGTTGATTGGTATGATTATGACCAAAAATTATGTATCAGTATAATCATGACCTGTAATGTTACAAATGATGTGGTAAAAGTCCTCATTGGCTCGTAGTGCATTGGTGGATAGTTGTTTGGCATGATCATGACCATTGGTGATACTAACGAATACCCTTGGCCCGTAGTGCATGAATAATTCGTGGATGTGATAATAACGAATATCTTTTGCGCGTAGCGCATGGATAATTCGTGGATATGATACTAACGAATATCTTTGGCCCGTAGTGCATGGATAGTTTGGTGATGTGGATTATTTATTTAGATGTGTTACAGAGATAAAATGTTGATGATGAAATTTTAAATCATAGAAGATAGTAGAAATCATGCTCTACTTGACTCTTCTAATGGATTGCTTGTTCCGCTACAGTTAAACTTGTTGTTTATTGTATTCTATCATTTTTTTATACTATTGAAGACTAAGGATACGTTATTCTACATTATCTTAGTAATAATATTCTTTATTGGGCTAGTTGAGCTCACCCTTTTATTTCATTGTTCTCTTCAGGAAATGAGAATATAGATGTGACTAGTCGGGGAATGGAGTTATGGTCCAAGATGGTGACTATAGTAGTCCTTACTATTCTATAAAATAGTGTGATAATAATTATAATGAGGTCTCCATTTGAGTTTGGATATTGTCTATGAGACAATATTCGTGTTAAAACTCTCAGCTTATGTTTTGTCGTTTTCTGCACGACAATTATTAATTGTGTAAATTAAGTTTGTATTTGAATTATGTACCATGTATTTGGCGACACAGAATGGGTTGTGTATGCCTATTTTGGGGGCGTCACAGTTGGTACCGAAGCTTAGGGATATGATCCCTGGCAGATATCTGAGGCTAGAACTAGGAGGGGAGAGACGAGTAAAACCTTTGCTAGTGTGTCATAACTAAGCTTATTTGTTATTTAATTGGTCGGTCGGAATATAAGGACAATATGTGGCATGTCAATTAACCTTTGTTTTTTGGTAGTGTTTGAAAATGACATCTAAAAATTTTGAGATAAACAATAATGGAGCACATGCGACCATTGAGTCGCTGCCAATCAATAACCAGGATAATAGCATCAAGAAGGAAATAATCTTCATATAAACAACAACATCGACTAAATAACGAACGATGGTATTTTTAGGAGCTTTCTAGAATTCATGGAACACCAAACGAGAGAGATTCCTGTTCAAAATGCAGGTGGAATTAATGAAAACTCATGGCTGGTCACTACTAAGTAATTCAAGGAGCTGGCATCGCTGGAGTTTTTGGGAAAGCCAGAGCCAATTAAGGCAGAGGCATGGATTAAACAGATCACCAAGATATTTGATGTCTTGGGATGCTCCGAGGAGCAAAAGGTTCCCTTTGCCACCTTCATGTTGCGAGGAGAGGCAGATTATTGGTGGGAATCTGTAATACATACTCAACCTTCCGTATTAAATATGTCTTGGGAGAAGTTCCAAGAATTGTTCAATGACAAGTACTTTCCTGAAAGTATTCGTCACATGAAAGAGGTAGAATTCATCAAGCTGGAACAAAATAATATGATCGTATCGCAATACGAGGCTAAGTTTTCTGAGTTATCCCAGTTTGCATCCCATTTGGTTGATAATGAGGAGCGAATGACGCGAATGTTTCTAAGAGGTTTGAAACCCGAAATACACCAATACCTCATTTCTCACAAACTTTGTTTATATTCAGATGTTGTGAATAAGGCTCAGTTATTAGAGCGCAATAATGAGTCATCCCAACCAAAAGACAACGACCAACAACACAATAATAATCGTACCAGTGGCAATGGTCATCGGAACAATGATAACCATCGTGGAGGAAATTATCAGGCTAAAAATGGTAACCACTTCGGTGGTAATCATGGCCAAGATAATAGGAAAGGTGAACTAAGTTGGAACAACTTTAAGAATAGAAGATTCAATAATGACGGAAAGACATCGATAGCAGCACTAGCACCCGTTTCCAAGGAAGGAGAACGACCACCGGTCGTATGCTATAAATGCGAACGGGAGGGACACATCCGTCCAAACTGTATGCAGCAACCTAAAGTGTGTTTCAATTATGGAAAGGAAGGTCATTTAGCTCAATTTTGTCATGCAGCGAAGTCAAGTCCAGCTGGGACAGAGACACCAAAGGCTTTCTCAGACAAGTAAAAGTCGGTAGTTTAAGGGAGAACATTTTTCGTAACTTCCTAAAAAGCGAGGAACCCGAACGAAGTTATCACGGGTAAGGTAATCATAAATTTTTACGAAGTCTATACCTTATTAGATACTTGTTCTACCCACTCTTTTATTTCACCTAATGGTGCTCAATGTTTGAACTTGACCCCTGAAAAATTAGACTTTGACTTATCTATTGAAACTCCATTGGGAGAAACCTTCATTACATCCACTGTTTATAAATCTTGTTTAATTCAAATCGGCACCCTCACATTACCTATCGATCTTATCTCTTTGAAAATACTTGCATTTGATGTGATTTTAGGGATTGATTGGTTAACTACTCATCATGCTAAAATTGATTGTTTTCGTAAGGTTGTTAGCTTTCATATTCCTAACCAACCTATTATGCGAATTCAAGCAACCAAACCACTAAAGTCAATCACTGTCATATCAAGCCACAAAGCCATTCGTTTATTAAAAAACTGATGTCAAGCTTTTTTAGCTCATGTCACAGATTTAAATAAAAATACATCAGATTTGAATAATATTTCTATTGTTAAAAAATTTCCTGACGTATTCCCTGAAGACGTCCTAGCCTACCCCAGAGCATGACATCGAATTTTGTATCAACCTTGAACCCAATACAAAACCCTCAAATATTTCTTCACCCCGAACGAACGTAACATGCGCCAAAGGCGTTGGCTCGAGCTGTTGAAAGATTACGATCATACCATTCAATACCATCCTAGAAAAGTGAACGTGGTAGTTGACACATTGAGTAGAAGATCATATGCGGTTACGAGTGCGACGTTGTTAACACAAAGACCCATTTCTTATGATTTACAAAGGATGGAGATAGAGTTAAAGACTCCAAGGACCCACATGATGATATTAAATTATGAGTAGAATCGACTTTAATCGATAAAGTTAAAGCCGCTCAAGCTACATACCCGGAGCTGATGAATATGAAGAAGAAAGTACAAGAATGTGTTATTCCAGAAGTAAGGGTCGATGAAGAGAGGAAATTATAGGGTTTCGACACAGAAACGCACAGCAAAAATAGAATAATTTAAAGCAATTTCCGAAACCCTAAACAGGATCCATGCGAAAATAATTAATTCAGTGGTTAGAAATTATACTGAATATGAAAATGCTTCTGAAATTGATGCGCTCGAATCTGCAACGCAATCCAAACGAATCGCGCCTCTAAGGTATTCACACGAACGCATACATGAACAGTCAAATGCGATCTGCAATAAATGGAATCTAGCGGTACTAGCCACCAAAAGGAATGGATTTTAGAACTGCTTTCTCTCTGGTCTCTCTCTAAGAGCAAATAGGGTTATGATGTTATGATATTACCTAAGTGGCTACTATATCATATATATAGTAGTTAAAAGGATTAATCAAAAAGCGTATTTTAATAAAATCCAAATTTATATATATATATATATATATATATATATCTTAATTAAGTCTTACTTAATTAATATACATATATACAAATTATCCTTTTTAATTTAAATTCGTGATTTAAATACTATTAATCATATTAATATATTTAAATCCTTAAAATTTAAATTAATTCCATTTTAAATTACGTTCTATGTGTGTGACCCTATAGGTTATTATTACGTTGGCAATAATTTTAAAATTATATTATAAAATTATAAACAATGAGCGGCATCTAGTAATGCATCACTGCTACCCAAGTAATAATAAGATCGATGATTCGATACAACCTTTTCGTGACCAATGTTTCAATGTAATTTAATCCTTTTAACCTTAATATCCTGGATTAAACTCGAGTCATGGAATGTGTCATACTCTTCATAATTTAATCTGAGTTTTCTTGATCAATGAACAAACTATATGAAACAAATCACTATTTGAGCATGACCATGCATTTCATAGTCCTACTCAATCAAGAGGCCTATGGATATCATCCCTAATATATAGGAGGGTTAAATTCCATCTAGATCACTCATATTCCTCACACGATTCATGATGTACCCAATAATCACCTTTATAGTCCACCCTATTAAAGGTGACATTTGATGATATCAAAATACATAAATTCCCGTGTAGTAATATAATGATTTCAGGTCGGAGGACCATTACATCATTATCACTATGAGAATTTCTAATGACACTTCGCATAATGCTCCACCTAGAATTCTCATGGTGGGTCTGTCCAGTACATCGTTCTCTAACATGTACCTATGCATTAACTTAATATCTCATATATTTATGACCAGTGAGATTTGGTCATCAGTCAATCCACATACTAGTCTCAATGCATCAATGTTGTCCCATCAACAATGATACTCGACTAGGGACATTTAAGAACAATGATACTAATTATAATTATATAATCTCATGTTCAAGTCATATACTTGAAACCATATAATTTGTATCACTATTCTAAGGAATTTTATTATGTTAACAATTATATAACGCAGTAAATAAAACCATAATAAAATCATTCATTTATTCAATCAAATATAATATCAAAACGTTAAGCAATTATATCAAATAAATGGCCTCTAGGGCATAAACTCTAACAGAAATCTCAACCCTCGATTTATTGGTCTATTTGAAATCCTCGATCAAGTAGAAATTGTGGCCTATAGACTCGCCTTACCGCCAAGTATGTCTCGTGTTCATAACATTTTTCACATATTTATGTTACGTAAATATGTGAACGAACTGAACCACATTATTGAATTAGAACCAGACGAGATAGCGGAAGATTTAACGTATGAAGAGGTACCTGTTAAAATCTTGGATAAGAAGGAACATATTCAACGCTCAAAGGTTATACCTCAAGTCAAAGTTTTGTGGAGAAACCACGATATTGAGGAAATGACCTAGAAGTTAGAATCTGAAATGAAAACAAGGTATCCCCACCTCTTCGACATACCAGGTACGTACACCAATTTTCAGGACGAAATTTCAAAAGAAGGGGAGGTTGTAAGACCCCAACTTTTATAAATAAAGATTTAATTTTCTCTAAATATTATTTTGAATAATAAGGTGTGGATTTAATTTAATGTTATAGTTGTAGGTAATATTTACAATTTTTGTAAAGTAAGCCAGTTGTCATAAAATATTCGTTTGGTCGGGGAATATTCTTTTTGTTGGGGAATATCCGTATGACGACACAATCATTGGAGAACCCCACAATGGAATTACTGTCAGATATAAAAAGCGACAGAAATAATTTTTTTATAAAAATAACAGCAAAACTTTTACCGTTAACTGTTGAAATACTCGGTGATAAAAGTACAGTAATACGCGTGGTTGCATACTAGCACACAGTATTGTATAGTATCTTTGATTATTGATGCTTACGTGCAAAAGTCACTCAGTTTTATTTAATTATTGCAACAGTAGTTGATGCATAATATCTCATATTATTGATTCAATTATTGTCACAATATCATCTGCACAATATTTTATATTATTAAATCAATAATTAAGACGACAAAGTTATTCATATTATTATTTACATTATTGACATGTCTAGAAAGTTCTGTCGAGGAAAGGGGTTTGGTCATCTAATTGTGCGCCAATAAGGAGAAGTCCTTATCAGAAAGTCCCCCTCTTTCTTGGGAATGATCTGGTTGTTAATATTGTGAGTTATAATATTAATGATGAATAATTAAAAATGTTTATTGAAGTCAAGTGATTTGTGACAACTAGAGGGTTTTTTTTTATGAAGTATTTGTTGTAAGTTTGGCTTACTACATGGATCCCACTTACTCATTTTTCAAAATTATCGGTAGAAAGTTATCTCAGTTTTTATTTTATTATTATTATAATATTAATAAAACAGAAAATTTTTTATATAAAACAAAATATTTTTTATATTATATATAAAGTTATTCATTTTATTAGATTATAAATAGAATATATTATATTTTATTATTGCATAGTACTGCATAGTGTTGCATAGTGTTGCATAGTAAAAATTAGAAAATCAGCCGTCTGCACCCGTGAATTCATCTGAATCTTACTGTGCAGTCCGTGATTATTTCCTAAATAGTATCTTGTCATTCTCCTATAAATAGGATGCTCAGTTTAGAAATGAAAATCACACCAGAATCAGAGAATTCTTTTTCTATACTATTGAGCGTATTTCTTTTGAGTTTAAGGAAGCCCTGAGTGTAGAAAAAAGTGTAAGTTTTCTTCAAGAATATCTCCGTTATAACAGTCAGAATTACTTCCTACTAAGGTAAGGAGTATTATTTATTTCATATTCGTAAGAGATATTGTATCTCATATTCGTATGGAATATTATTTCGTTTAATATTCGTAAATAATATTATTTTCGTTCAATATTCGTAAGGGATATTATTTTCGTTCAATATTCATAAGAAATATTATTTTCGTTCAATATTCGTAAGGGATATTATTTTCTTTCAATATTCGTAAGAAATATTATTTTCATCCATACTCTATAGTATGTAAGTAATATTATTTCGTTTCATATTCCTAAAGCTACAGTTATTTTGATAAATATTGCTTCTATACTCCTTGAAATTAGTAGAATATCTTTGAATTTTGCGCTTCATCTAGTATCATTCCACTGAAATATTTTTCTGAACATTCTTGTTAAATTTTAACCTTTTCATGTCGGAGTACTATTCATGGGTACTATTCATACATACGGTACTATTCATGGGGTACTATTCACGAAGTACTATTCATGGGGTACTATTCATGGCAAAAATTAATTTCTTTTATGTACAATTATTTTTGATACATGAATATTATTCTTGAATTTTACTCCACAAAGTAGTTATCATGTTGACAATTTGGACATTCTTGAGCTCTGAATAAATTGAATTATAAATATTTAAAATTTATCCTTTATCTCACTTAATTGAATTCTTATAGCATTGTCATCATCCTCATGTTTATATTGTGATGAAAGTCATCTTTGGCCTATAGTGCATAGATGGACTGTTGATTGGTATGATTATGACCAGGAATTATGTATCGGTATAATCATGATCTGTAATGTTACAAATGATGTGGTAAAGATTCTCATTGGCCTGTAATGCATTGATGGACAGTTGTTTGGCATGATCATGACCATTGGTGATACTAACGAATATTCTTGGCCCGTAGTGCATGAATAATTCGTGGATGTGATAATAACGAATATCCTTTGCGCGTAATGCATGGATAATTCGTGCATGTGATACTAACGAATATCCTTGGCCCGTGGTGCATGAATAATTCGGTGATTTGGATTATTTATTGAGATGTGTTATAGAGATAAAATATTGATGATGAACTTTTAAATCATAGAAGATAGTAGACATCATGCTCTACTTGACTCTTCTAATGGATTGCTTGTTCTGTTGAAGTTAAACTTGTTGTCTATTGTATTCTATCAGTTTTTATACTGTTGAAGACTAAAGATAATTTATTCTACATTATCTTAGTCATAATATTCTTTATTACTGGGCTAGTTGAGCTCACCCTTTTCTTTCATTGTTCTATTCAGAAAATGAGAATATAGTTGAGACTAGTCGGGGGAATGGAGTGATGGTTCAAGATGGTGGCTATAGTAGTCCTCACTATTCTATAAAATAGTGTGATAATAATTGTAATGAGGACTCCATTTGAGTTTCGATATTTTTTACAAGGTAGACAATATTCGTGTTAAAACTCTCAGCTTATATTTTGTCGTTTCCTGCACAACAATTATTAATTGTGTAAATTAAGTTTGTATTTGAATTCTGTACCATGTATTTAGCGACTCAGAATGAGTTGTGTATATCTATTTTGGGGGTGTCACAACATCTATCCATCTTGCGGCAATAAAAGAAGTACTCCCTCCATTCTAAAATATATATATATTTTTTAAAAAAAATTAAAAATATATTTTTATTTTTAAACATAAAATATCATAATAATACCTAATTTACCTTATTTAATTTTATAAATTAGTTACCGTTTCTTATTTGGCTTCGTCTATTTTTTTTATTAGTAAAATAATGCTATAATATAGACGACCAATGATGCTATAGCCTATAGGTAGAAAATTGCAAGTGAAGCAATCACTCAGGTATTAAAATCTTCTATTACAATTTTATATTACCCTTAATAGACGATCGAACAACACTAGTAAAACCCATATAAAATATTTTTTTTAAGGGTAAAGTTGAAAGTAAAAAATTATCTATAAAAATTGTCATTTTTTAAATTTATCTCTAATTTTGAAATAGAGAGAAACTGAAATTTTGATTTTAGATGAGTGATTAGTAGTTATTAGTTTCGATATTTTTATTTTATGACATGATGATCGAACGAAATAGTCAATTCATACCTCCTCTGATACATACTCCCTCCATTTTTAGACCAAATGTTATAATCTCGTGTTAAAATTTTTTCCTTTTTTACTGTGAATTTGGAATATACCTCAATAAAATCAGAATCAATAAAAATTTTCCTTCTTTTTCATGTATATAGGTATATTATTCTTATGTTTTCCTAACCCTTTCCCCATAGCTTATATATGTTCTCAAAAAAAAAAAATCATTCCAAAATTAGATATATATTTTTTTAATCAGTCGGGTAGAAAATTAGGAATACATTCTAAATTATTATTATAAATTGACATAATATTTTTAAAATACAAAGGTATCCTTGTAAGTTGTCATTTTAGAAAAATTTCTCAACTTTGAAATAAAGGGAGAATAAGACAAGATTGTATACCAGAATTAGAACTCATTGCCATACTATTGATATAATTATCTCCGCCCATCATCTTCTGATCAAATTAATGTTAGCATTTTTCAACCTGCAGTCAACCAGTTTCCGTCCAATCAAACTTGCCGGACCAATCTCTCTCATGCGCAACCGGAGATGTATCTTTCCGTCCCAAAGAATGCCACCTGGATATCTCGCCTCCCCGAAATAAACTCATTCTGGTGCCGACTGTTTACCAAGAGGTATGACTTTTTAGCACACTAGCTAGTCTCACTATTGTATCATCACCATAATATTCTTCTAACCACCATTTGGCAACTACATACTAGTGATTTGGTGATTTCTTGATAACGAATATATATATATATCATAATTTTTTTTTATAATATCATAATTACAAAGCTAAAAACTTATTAAGTAACCAACTCGTTTAAAAACTTAGGCTATTAAAAAGAGTCACTAACAATGTATATAATATTTAATACTGCTCTTCATATGCAACTTTATAGAGAAGAGACAAATTAAAGTGTATTTGCACTATTAAATTAATTATAAAATTAATGTGCCCTCCATATTTGATTTATAAAATGGGTATAAAGTCTAGTATACAAAGATATCAAGCGCTTTAACTCAAAATCAATTGACAATAAGAAGAGTTGACGCAACTGATCATTATATACTACCATACTAGACATTTTATTAAGGTATTCGATGTAGGATAAGATATACACTCTAACACTCTCCTCACGTGTAACCCGATGTATTAAAGGTTGCACTTGGATCTAATCAATATAAAGACCAACACAAGATAATTAAGAGCAAGCTCAGAAAAACTGATCACAAGACAAGTCCGAAAGAAATCTAGTAAACCACGGATAACTATTGACCTAGTTGATAAGTGGTACTAGTTATAGTTAAGAAATGAGTAACTTTGACCCTTAAAAATTGTTTGCAAATGGATAAAAGTGGAAGTTAAGAAAAGTATTTAATTAAGTTTAAGGATAACCCACTCTGATATTAAATTAAGTTACCAAATTATCTAAAAACTTAGATTAATAATTAAAAAAAATTTCCAACAATATATATCATATATAATTAACTTATCATTACGGTAAGTACATAAAACAAAAATATCTCCTTGAATAATAGTAATACTGTAATACTACTATATAAATGGTGGCCGACACTAGTTTGGTGAAAAATCGCTGAGCTCGTGTCTAACGAGATTGAGACCCTCCTATCTTAAATGAATCAAGTCCCCCTAACTTCATCTCTTGTTATTTCTTATTTTTTTAAAAAAAAATTTAACCGTAAAAATATTTTTAATAATTCAAATTTTAATATAATTAATCTTAATATCACTATCTATTAACATATTTTAATAATTATTAACAAAATTATTTAGATCAAATAACTGATGTATTGGAGAACTAGTGTAATAGAGGGAAGTCAAATCCTACATTTAGATTGCAAATTGCAAACTAATAAGATCTTTGCAATACGATCAGCTTGATCTCTAATAAGATCTTCAAGTTATTTAAAATAAATCTTCACTACATTTTCTTCTCATATAATCAACCACGCAGCATGTTAAGGTTGTTAATTAATCAAATTAAGGCTTAATTAATACAAGGGGGAATATAAGTCGAAATCAAATTTCCTGACATGAAATATAGTGATATGTATGGCTTGTTAGATTGGCAAAACTGTCCTCGTGTAATAAAAGAGGCAGCCATTCCAACAAATAATTCAACTTCTTAGTATATAGAAAGTCATTACAAAACGAGTGTAGCACATTTGTAATCAATTACACAAAATGTATTTTATATTGTTTGAGGGAAGAAAATGATCGAGCAATCCATTACATTATGAAAAGAAAAAAAATGATAATACACTAAAAACATTAGATTTATATACTAAATACACGTGATTTATTTGGTATATACTCTCCCATTCTAATTATTAATTTTTAAAAGTCATATTCTCAACTCAAAAATAAGATATTTGTTTAAAATTATGAAACGATAAATCTTATAACCAATAATACTATATTATTTAAATTGTTTACAATATTTATTATTTTATTGATTAAAATTAAAATATTTCGAATTAATTTTAAAAAGTCAATAACGATCTTATATCTTGGAAGAAGTGCATGTAACAGACCTAGTAGGAAAACGCAGCCACTTGTCACGTACGTTGCCCCAGCTTTTGCAGCCTGGTTTCCATATTTGATTTAACAAGAGTAAGGCCGTATGATATGACTGGTTGGACTTTATTTTGTAAGGTTTCCCTCACATGGTTTCGTACTTGAAAAAAGGAGTGCCTAATTCTCTAGTGCATGTCAGCTATAGATATATCCATGCATGGAAGGTAAAATATCCAACTTGCAGAGGGGGACTTTCCTAACTGAGAAACCCATTTATCTTTATGGATTTTGAAACTAAGAGGATTCTGGGTATTTGCAGGCTTTAAAGCTTGGTTAGCAGAACGCTTATTGACTGGGCACGCAGAAAGAAAGAGGTACACGGAATGTCTCCATTTATCAGCAGGCCCTAGCAATAGTTGTCACCTCTAAGTTCTCTTACATGGGTTTTCAAAGAATTTAAAATTTTGTAGTCAAATGCTGCTAGTTTGATGTCAAATGCTAGTCAATATTTACACAAAATTTTAGTGAAAATAAACATCTAATGAGTAACGAGAAAACTCCAATCCTGCTCTTAAATAAAATCATAAATTGTACAGTACTGCAGTAAGTACCCTTAAGATTAGGGTAGAAATAGACTGGATTCAGTAGATTACATTATATTTAAAAAATTAAAAAATAAATAAATAAAAATTATACTAATTAAGGCTAACATATAGATTTAGCATGAAAAGTCAGATTATAAATGTACCTGGTGCCAAACCAGAACTGACGCCCAGTACCAGTTGGCTTTGCAACAAGCCAATGGGACATGAGCATTGCATAAATTCTCCTCCACCATTCTTCTCATTTGTGGCAGCTGTATAAAGAACAAAACCTTAATATGTTTCGTTTGGATCAGTAATTAAGGAATGGAATAATTCATTCCTATGCTCTATAAAAAAAATTGTGTTTGGTTGTTCTATTGCAATAGAATGAATCATTCTCATGATTGCTGCCAAATTTGTGAATTTTATTCTTTGCTCGAGGGTATGGAATGACTCATTCCAATCATAAATGGAATGAATCATTCCACTCACTATTACATTCTCTATTTCATTTCTTTCACCAATTCTATTCTTCTGATCCAAACGTATAAATAAGATGATTAATTATAGAATAATTAGTTTTCGTGAATTTTATATCGAGGATACTAATACTTATGCATGTGCTACAACACCAGCACCATTATCAGCAGCAGCAGCAGCACAAGTGATTGTGCCAACTACACAAGCAGCAGCACATGTAGCACCACTTGCATGCCGCACCAAATTGATCACAGCATTAGCTAAAGTTAGTTAGCTGATAATGACAGCTGATGTTGACAACTAGATGTAATTGAGTTGTAACTACAGTTAGTATAACTTCAGTGGTTAGTTTAGTTAACTAGGGAGTTTATCTGGTATATCTTTGTTAAATCTCTTCAAGTTCTATTCCATGCAGAGGGGACTTCCCTACCTTAGCAACCCATTTATCATTAAATAGGGATAATTTTTTCATTTTATTTTCTTTTTTATTATAGGCAAAAAATTAACTATGACTTTTATCCTGTGACGGAGGGAGTAAAATATGATGGAAAACACATGTCCTTAACGCCAATGGATGCACGGAGGTTTCCCTAAGTCAGTCAAGAAGCACAAATCATCTTTTGCAGGGAAGCTATGTTAGGACTGGAGGGGGTCACAGTCCCCCATGATTTGAAAATTTTGTAAGACCCATTTTTTCATTTATTATGTATTTTATTACAAACTAATTTTATTATTAAATACATTATAATTGCAGGTTTGTATACTTAGAGCATAATATTGTATGTATTATTTCAATTTAATAATACATTTGTATCCAGATAACCAACTAAAACCCTTATTTAATTTTTTTTATTCTTTGTTTATTTTATGAAACTTTATATTTTAATTTTTAAAAGTTTAATGAGTAATCATAATATTGTATATGTTAATTCCAATCGCATATTCAATTTGTTTTTACGTAACCAACTAAAACCCTTACTTATTTGATTGCAAATTTATGAAAATTTTATTATTAAAAAGTTCAATAAGTGGTCCAATAATATTGACTAACTCATTCTTGTAGTGTAGTTAATTGATTTTTTTTTTTTGTTTTAAAATCATGGAAAAATCACACACTGTTGATTCATTTTTTATGAGAAAGTAATCAAATCATGTTGACACATCTCTGCTTACCACTGAGCCTAATGTTCAAACATCTCTGCCTACCCCTGAACAAGAACAACGTTCTTTAGAATCAAAGAATTGAAGGTAAAGAATGAGATATTAATTATTTTGAGCGTGACCCTGGAAAACATATCGAAATATAGAAATATCGTGGTAATATACTTGATGAAGTTCGACGAGCTTACATCAATTACGATTCCTATCAATGCATTCTTCCCGAGTACTCTTTTTCAGAATATATATTATGTTGTTAAAAAAATTCTTAGCCTCCCAGATCAAATTCTGGCTTCGTTTCTTATCTTTTGGAAACTTGACTGGCTTCTTTAATTCTCTCTTCCTGGTCATGTTAATTAGTCTATGTCATGATTCAATTACTACCCTAGCTAGCTAGGAACATGATCAGAAATAGTTTAGTTGGAATTGCCAAACTTGTGTTGAAAAGCTCAATTCCGGGCTCTTGAAATATCAGTTGTATGTATGATGCGTTTAGAAAATTCATTATTCCGCCAACTTCTATTTTTCTCATGTTCCACGAAGATTCTTGTTAGGATATGATATTGTAACTCCATAGTGCAACCATTTTTGAAATGTAGAGAGGACTAAGATCATTGTATTGTAACTGCCACATGATGTATTTAGAATTCTCTAAATTGACATGCGGTGGGAATTTGATTAATTTAATGTACTAACATAAACGTGCATAGGAATTAGATACCCTTCTAATGCCAACGAAAGAATAAACCTTAATAAAATCTTTAATTAATAAGGAAGATAGAGAATTCTCTAAGAGAAAACAAGTAATAATATTATTATTACGAATTGAATTGAATTTGAATTGTATTAATAAGAAGTTTCAAGTTAAACTTATATTTATAGGTCAATTGAGAAGTATAACAAGATGGAAATCAGATTCCCATTAATTTCCTTTGTTACAATTGATGGCCTCTCGCCTCTGTTATATATAGAAATCTGTTACATGATTTACATGACATCAAATTCAAAACTCAAACCAATCCTAATCTTTCTAATTCAAATATTAGTTACAGCCTTAAATATGTTACAATCGTGGATAGAGTCAGTCCTTATCCAATACAATAGCTTGAGTGGATGAGATAATCTGTGTCAATACCCCCCGTCAAGCTGATGGGGGAGGAAGCACTGTCAGCTTGTTACGGAAAAACTCGAACTTCGCAGTACCTAAGGGCTTAGTGAAAATGTCGGCAATTTGATCATTTGTGGAGATGAAGCGAACAAGCAAAACTTTCCGAGCCACCTTTTCGCGCACAAAGTGAAAGTCAATTTCAATGTGTTTAGTACGAGCATGGAACACTGGATTCGCAGCCAAGTAAGTTGCCCCTGTGTTGTCACACCAAAGTATGGGAGGCTGCTTCAGAAAAACACCCAATTCACTAAGTAAAGATTGGATCCAAGTCAATTCTGCAGCTGTATCTGCCAGAGATTTATACTCAGCCTCTGTGGAAGATCTTGCCACAGTCTTTTGCTTGCGTGAGCACCACGAAATTAAGTTGCGTCCCATATAAATAGCATAACCAACAATTGATTTTCTATCCAGAGGAGAACCTGCCCAGTCAAAGTCACAGAAGGCTTGTATCTTAAGTGGATCGGTGCAGCGAACAAGAGACAAATCATAAGAAGATGTGGCTTGTAAATAACGAACAATGCGTTTAACTGCAACCCAATTAGATTCTGTAGGATTATGCATTGATTGGCACACCTTGTTAACAACAAAAGAAAGATCTGGGCGTGTTAAGGTAGTGTATTGCAAAGCACCCATTATTTTTCTGAAAAGGGATGGATCTGAAAACAACGGATCAGAAACAGTAGTAGGTCGGACAACGGCGGAAGGAGTGCGGACTGGTTTGCAGTCCACCATATTCGCACATCGGATAATGTCACATATGTATTTTCTTTGTGAAAGCACAAGCCCAGTAGAACTCCGAATAGCTTCAATCCCAAGAAAAAAATGAAGTGGTCCAAGATCTTTTAGAGCAAACTCTCGTCCAAGTGCGGTTATTAAGTCCGCTATAGCTGTAGAAGAATTTCCTGTGATAATGATATCATCAACATAAACTAATATAAATAATCGAATATGACCAGCAGTAAGCAAAAATAAGGATGTGTCAGATTTAGAAATAGTGAACCCCAATTGTTGAAGAAAATCTGACAAACGTTGATACCACGTGCGGATGAGCCTTATCCTCAAAGCCAGACGGCTGGGTCATAAAAACAGTTTCATCAAGATTACCATTTAAGAAGGCATTATTCACATCTGATTGATGAATATGCCAAGATTGGGCAACACCTATGGATAAAACAGTACGAATTGTGATCGATTTTACTACCGGACTAAAAGTCTCACGGTAATCTACCCCTTCTTCTTGATTGAAACCCTTGGCAACCAATCGCGCCTTGTAACGTTCAATAGAGCTATCTGCTTTTCGCTTAATGCGAAAGACCCATTTACAACCTACCACATTTATATGAGGCAATTTGGGAACTAATTCCCATGTACCTTGAGAAATGAGGGCATTGATTTCAGAATCCATTGCATCACGCCACTCCTTGAATCGAATAGCCTGAGTATAACATGTAGGTTCAGCATTGGGTGTAGAAACTCCACAAGAGCTTGGGCATGTAACTGGTTGTATTTTCTAAGCATGGCTCTAGTCATGACGCCGAATGGAGGTAGTATTGTGGGGATCACAGAAGAAGTTGTCGCTTGGCCGGAGGAATCAGGACCAACTATGGATGGAAGACTGGGGGACAGGATTTGTGGAGGTGGCGATGAAGAAGAATCCCTAGAAAACACATGAGATGGAGATGCATGAAGTTCCGGAACAACCAAAGAGGATGAGGTAGACGGATTATATAAAGACTGTATAGAGCGAGATTTTGGTGGAGTATTGGAGCTCATGTCTGTGGAATGAAGGTGTGATGGTGGCGACACAAGGGACAATGAAGAGTGCTGAGATAATGGCATGGAAGGAGTGGATTCAAGGGATACATTTGAGAAGTGGGGAGCTTTGAAGGGAACTATTGAGGTGGTGGCCCATGGAAGGGTGGATTGGAACGAGGAAACTGACGTGTTGTCCTGTTGAGAAAATGGAAAACAATTTTCATTAAATCGCACGTGACGGGCTATATAAAATTTCTGATGATGGAGATCCAAACAGCGATATCCCAAATGATTTGAACTATAACCTAGAAAAATGCATGGAACTGATCTATAATCCATTTTGTGGGAATTATATGGCCGAAGAAAAGGATAACATATACACCCAAAAGTACGTAAAAATGAATAGTCTGGAGGATGAAGAAAAATACAGTCATAGGGGGTTTTATTTTTAGAAACGGATGATGGCATACGATTAATGAGGTAGACAGCTGTTTCAAATACATAATGCCAATAACAAAATGGAGTGTGAGAGTTGGCTAACAAAGTTAGACCGGTTTCAACAATGTGACGATTGCGCCTTTCAACCATACCATTTTGTTCATGAGTGTGAGGAAATGCACGGCGGTGATTAATACCAATGGATGCAAGAAAATTATTTAGTGAGCGATATTCACCACCCCAATCAGTCTGAACTGCTTTTATTTTTGAATTAAATTATCTTTCAATAAATAATTGAAATTTAAGAAATATAGCATACACCTCAGACTTGGCTTCCATAGGATAAAACCAGATGTATTTAGAAAAATCATCAACAAAAATAACAAAGTACTTATGGCCATCACAGGAAAGAGAGGGAGATGGACCCCACACATCACTGTATATTAAATCAAGTACAGAAGAGACGTGGTGAATAGTAATAGGCAAAGGAAGTCGCGAAGATTTGCCTAATTGACAAGCATGACAAAAGGAGAAATCATTACGAGATCTGAAAAAGTCATTCTTCGGAAATAATTTTATGAAGAATTTTTAAATGAGGATGTCCTAATCTATTATGCCAACAGGCAGAGGAAACTTTGGTTGTAACACAAGCAACATGTCCTTTATTTGCTGAAAAAGAAGACTGGGAAAGAGAATAGAGGCCCTGATCACTCGGTCCGGTCAGCAACAATTTCTTCGTTATGCGATCCTTCACAGAAAAATAAGTTGGGTGAAACTCAAAATAAACATCATTATCAGAAGTAAATTTATTCAAGATAATAATAACTTTGTGAGAGCAGGAACATGGAGAATATTATTTAACCGGAAAGAGGATTTATTGGAACGAAAAAAGCTAAACCAATGTGACTAATTTTTAAGCCTTTACCATTACCAACCCTTAGGGTGTCTGATCCAGTATAAGGAGTAGAGTGGTCGAGAGACTGAAGGTCTGGAGTAGCATGGTGCGTCGCACCAGTATCTGGGAACCAAGCATCCGAGAAATTATTCTGGTAAAATGAAGCTGTATTTGCACTGGGTGGATGGGCTTGATTATAACGTTGACGACAACTGTCTGCAGTGTGATTAAATCTATGACAGATCTAGCACTAAACAAACTGATTTGGAGATGACCGGTTGTTGTTATTGTTATAATTGTTTCGACATGGCCCATAATTGTGCCATTGTCGAGTGTTGGATGGCCTAGAGTTGTTTCTATTATTATAATTTGGGCCTGTTGAATACCCAGAATATGTGCGAGGGCTTTGCCCCTTTTGTGCAAGATTTACAGACGCTGTGGGATTTCTAAGAACATCAACTTCTACTTTGGGTATAGAAGAATCAGAGAAATTGTGTACCGGCATTTCATGATTCAATAAAGCGCTGAGAAGATCCATGAATGAAATTGGAGTTTTGTTGGCAGCAAGTGTTGGAATGATAGTATGGAATTCATGTCTTAGTCCCTTAAAAATGATGCAGTTGAAGTCACCAGCAGATACCGGTCGTCCCGCAGCAACAAGTTGATCATTGATTATTTTAGCTTTGTATAAATAATCAGTTATGGAGTCATCATTTTGTTTCAGATCCTGTAAACTTAAAAGGAGGTTCAACGTTCTTGTGGTGGAGGGCAATGCATAGGCTGTCTCGAGCATAGCCCACAGCTCTCGAGATGTTTTGGCATCAATAATAAGTGGAATAATATCCTCACGAAGAGAGGAGATAAGAAGACTCAGTAAGTTCTGGTCCTGTTGGTACCAGATGTGATAATCAGGATTATCCACCGGGGGTGTGTTCGTAGTGGTTGCAGGCAGCTTGGCTGGAGGTGCTGTTTCTGTTCCATCAACGAAACGAATAAGATTATTACGACGAAGCAGTGGCATTAATTGAGCCTTCCAAGATAAATAATTTTCGGGATTGAGTTTCATCACCAACATCTGTGTTGGGTTTGAGAGATTCAGCGGTGAGGTTAGAGTGTTTGCAACCATTAGTTGCCGTTGATTTGAGCTTGAGGCATTCAAGGAGGAAGAAGACGACATAATGTCGATTTAGAGCTTTGATACCAAATTGAGAAGTATAACAAGATGGAAATCAGATTCTCATTAATTTCCTTTGTTACAATTGATGGCTTCTCGCCTCTATTATATATAGAAATCTGTTACATGATTTACATGACATCAAATTCAAAACTCAAACCAATCCTAATCTTTCTAATTCAAATATTAGTTACAGCCTTAGATATGTTACAATCGTGGATAGAGTCAGTCCTTATCCAATACAATAGCTTGAGTGGATGAGATAATCTGTGTCAATAAGGTCTAGGTACTTTTCTATATATATTTTGAAAATAATAAAAATTACTCTCTACGTCTTCAAAAGGATGAGCAAAGTACAATTTGCGTACATATTAAAAAAGTAAAAGTAGAGGAAAGATGATAAAAAAAATCCTAAATTTATCCTTAGTGGCCCCATAAGATTATATAAAATGATTTGTACTTTTTTTCTTATATTAATGAACCCCACAAATGACATATTTACCCTTTATTTTATATACTTATCTCATCCTTTTAGGGATGAAAAATTTTGGACTTTTATGATTTTTTTGGAGATGGAGAGAGTATTAATTAACTTTCCTGCGTCTAGTTTGAAACTTTCCTAACTAAATTTATTTGAAAAAGGAAACTACTAAATTTAAAATAATACTAAATCTAAAACTAATGAATTTTCCTACATAAGAAATACAAATATATCAAATAAATTAAAACTCCATAATTTATGAAACATATGAAAATCCTAATTTTCATTATATTTTTCACCTCATCATTTTTCCCTTAAAAATAATTGGTCCTTAAATTTTAACTTCAGAAAGTAAGCACCAAGAACGAATCCTCGGGATCAAAACTCGATGTCTTTTCTTCTTAAAGGATAATTTTGGAAATAATGAAAAAAATACCAATATCTTTTAATTTATCTGAATGACAAAGACATTTTCAAAAATAACAAATCAATAATTTCAATATCCTCGATCACAGAAATAATCTCATGATCAATTTTGTTTATTGTAGTATCCTTTTTAGTTTGTAGAAACAAGAACATAACATACAATCAAATTGATGTGAAGGCATAAACATGACATAAACCATATTTAAAATTTTCTACAATCCCAAGAATCACCTTATGTGATATTATTAATCGAAAAAAAATAAAAGATATACCTTATGAAGATGATTCAAATCCTTGATCTGGTCTTGAACTCCCAATCCTTTGATCCTCCGCACTTCTTCAACTCCACAGATCAAACTTTAGCTACTCAATATATGTAGCACTCTAAAGGTGATTTACCAAGAGATTATTAATTAAAGACGTAAAATTAGCTTTTCTCCAAAACATTGGGTGACTAGCCCCAATCTCTCTCTTCTAACTCTTTAGGTTGTAGAGAATTATTATGTAGTATGTCAATACTGACAGTAGTCTCTAGTCTATCATAAGACATCTAAAACATCTCCTTATATAAGCTAACCCCCCTCCTAAACTTTTTAGGACTTAGGGTTTTTAATTTAATTCCTAAACCATTTAAGAATTGAATAATAATAATAATAATAATAATAATAATAATACTTTTATTAACTTATAATTAGTATTTCTCTAAATACTCAATTATAAGTATTAAGCTATTTAATTTAGGGTTAATTGCATATTATACCCCGAATTATATACCCTTTTACCGTACCTCGATGTTTAAACGCTCTTATCTCGCTACCCCAAGTACCGTTAAGTAAGCATAACTGACCTTTTTGTGCTTTTCAACCATTTAAATTGTGACATGTGACCATTTTTCGGCAAACAAATTGACCAAAAGGGTTAATTATGTTTACTTAACGATACTTGGGGTAGCGAGATGGGAGCATTTAAATATCGGAGTAAAAATGGTAAAAGGGTGTATACTTTGGGGTGTAATATGTAATTAACCCAATTTAATTTATTCCATCATAGTACAAATTAAATATACTTAATTTAATATTATTAAGTCAATTGCTTCTAAAATAATATTTCTCATTTATGGTGCATGTGACCATTTATCTTCAATATTATACCGATAGTAGAATAAATAAATTAAAACCATTCTAATATTATTTATAATGAATTAAACTCATTTAATTCAAATATAAATAAATATATTTATTCTACATCACGAGTGACACCTATCAACATATCATGAATATCTGGATAATATGAAATCAATGTTTATCACAAAGAACCTATTTAGTGAATAGTTACCATACAATTCAATCATTCTACCTTATAATGTCCTAATCAAATATAAAACATGGAATTTCTGTCAAGTTTTATTTATTTGATCGTATGCATTTCGATTCTAAAATGTACAACTCTAGTTAATGTAAATTAGAAACTCTTTTCTAATTTTCATTCAACCCTAACTAGGGATTTCTAAATTGTCACTTATTGAATCGCATAGGACATTCTCTCCCTTTACTGGAAGTGGTAGATCATTTGTTAATCATTCATCTACCTCCATGTACACTTTATTATACCAAACATACCATTTTATATACCCTAAGAGTCTTAAGGAATATGAAAAATTAGTACTCAGAATACACAATGTATTATGATGATCTCAAGTCCAAGTATCATTTGTACTACTATCACTATAGTAACTGCCATTGACAAACAAGTAAAACTCCATTAGGTGTTCCTTTAAGTGAGTCACGTTTAGTGAACTTATTCTTCAATAAGAACCTATATACTTTCTTTAGTGTCTCCATACAAATGATTATGAGATCAATCATCCTTTTTAAAAGAGGAAACATAATATATACTAATATATCAGTAACCCCACATTAGTGATCCAATGATTAGGAACGTTCTAGTTCTGAGTTATCTAGATTTTAGATCTCATTAGCATGAACTAATCATGATTCTAAAATCATTACTCCAAAACTATGAGTTTATCCCAATTAATTATACCAATTCAATATAGATAACTAAATGCCTTTAAATAAATAAATTCTTTATGAATAAATGAATAAGATTACAAAGTAAATATTTATTGCATCAAATGTGATTAAATTGAGAGCATACTACCTACTTTCAATCTTCTTATTGCACTAAAGTCAACTGCCATGGTATCTAATACCCATCTTTTCTAAGTGGTGATCAAACTGTTGCTAAGATAATACTTTAGTAAATGGATCTGCAATGTTGTAACAAAATTAACTCACTCTATGGTGACATCACCTTTTTTAATTATTTCTCTAATAAAATAAAAGCGTTGCTACACATCTTTAAATTTTTTATGAGACCTAGGTTCCTTGGCTTATGCAACAGCCCCAATGTTGTCATAATATAAAACAACAGATCCTTGGATGCTAGGAACCATTCCAAGTTTTGTAATGAATTTCTTCATCCAAGCAACCTCCTTTGCAACTTCGCTTAAAATTATATACTCTGTAACTGTAACCAAATCAACAACTGTTTGTTACTTGGAACTCTTCCAACTCACTACACCACCGTTCAAGGTGTTAGGAATTATTAAGTTATACATATTAAATTTGATGATGTGATTATAATGAATAATTATGCAATATTTTTGTAAAGTCCTTATTTGAGATATATTTGTACCAAGACTTAGATTTAGAACAATCAAACTTGTTAGGTTGATCCTTTGAGTTGATTTTATGTATATGGAATAAGATTAAATCGATCATATAGTATTGTTAAACGATCGTAGAATTACTCTGCATGTTCGTAGTGTTAATGTAAATCAGTTACGTTCGAATAGTTATCTTCAAAATTATAGAGCTGCCGAAGTATTCAAAGAATAAAGAGAAGTTTGTAGAATCTGCTCAAGCATCGTAGAGTGCTCTTCATCAAAAGACATTAGTAGAGCAAATCGTAGAGCGGATGTTCGTAGAACAAGATCGTAGAGCAGAATTTAGAGCTCAAACTCTACATTCCTCATCAATCTACTATTGACCCAGTTTGTAGAGCATGTCAAAACTATCATCAGACTGATAAATGTGGAGAGTTTTCGAGCAGCGATTTCAATATATTTCTCACCATCTTCAAATTAAGATAAAAAGATCGTAGAGTGGTTTATCTAAACTGCTATATTGAATATGTGACACAACTCACATGTGGTTGGTAAGACTACAGTTTGATGTGACTTTCTAGAGCCAAAAAACTCTAATAACTACCCTATAAGTTAACATCAGAGAACATCCTGGAGCAGAGCATTAAATGCACCAACGAGAACTCTCCAATGTGCTGATTCTCATAAGTCTATAAAAGAGTATGATGATTCAAACCAAGTACGAATCACAAAGAAAAAAGATGAAACTCTGCCAAATTATATCAAGCTCTAACTTATGATCCTGAATATCATATTCAAGTTTTTAAGTACCAAAGAGAAGTCAAGAATAATTGTAAAGCTTAGCATCACATCAATCCACTATCATTCAAATAGTGATTCGATTATATTAGTGACATTCATCCAAGTATAAGTGACTTTAAGAGGTCTAAGTGCCTTGCAAAAACTAAGTGATTCCAAAAAATCTAAGTAATTGAGTTGTAATAGATCTAAGTGATTTTGTCTTAGTGACCCCATCCTTAGTGGATTTCATACTTGTTGAAGTAGAGTGGACTAGGCGTTATTTGTACTCCAAACCACTTAAACATCTGGTGTCATTTACTTTCTTTTCTTATATTATGTCATATATTTGTTATATCTGTGAAGTGACTAATAACCTCAAGAACTAAATTTAGAATTGTGATTTCATTAAATATTTAAAGGGAGTTTCAAACTAATATTTTGTTGCGGTAAGATTAATTGGAAAAAAATTAATTATTTGGTAACTAATCTTTAAATAAGCAAAAGTTTTTAAAGATCTATTCAACCCCCCTTTTAGATCTTTATTGTGCTTCTAGAAAACAAAAAAGTGGTATTAGAGAAGGTTCTCACGAACATTTAAGCTTACACTTTAAGTTGATCATATGGCACACAATTAAACCGGTTTTGAGCTTGGTGGTGGGAATAAGCCACCCCTTCTAAATAAGGGAAAATTTGCTAACTAGAAAGTTCGCTTGCAAGCGTATATGGATGTTAGAGATGAATATCTATATGATGCAGTTATTAGTGTTCCATACATTCCAAAAAAAGCTAGCTCTAACTACTGATGATCCAAACAAGATGGCAGTTAAACACATAGCTGAATGGACTAACAATGAAAAGAAGTTGGTGCAGTTGGAAAAAAGGGATAAGAATATTTTCTTCATGGCTCTAGAAGATGATTTTTTTGAAAATGTAGTCAATTACACTACAGCTAAACAAGGTTGGGAAGCCTTTCTGATCATGTATGAAGGAACAGAAGAAGTTAGCGAGAATAAGCAGTCTCTTTTTACTCAGTAGTATGAAATATTTTCTCATACTCCAGGAGAGAACATAACTGCTACCTATGAAATATTTAATAGTCTGCTCAACTCCCTAAGAGCTTATGGAAAAGTCTATCCAAATAAGGAACTCAACATCAAGTTCATGAGAGCACTTCCTATAAGTGGGACGCCAAAATCATTAGTATTCAAGAATCAAAGAATCTACATGAGATGATAGTACAAAAGCTCTATGGTAACCTTCTTACTTATGAGTTAAAGATGAACCAATGAGTAAAAATACATTAGAGAGCAAAAGAAAAGATAAAGGAGTTGCCCTTAAAGTTTCAGAAGAAACAATCTCTAAAAATTCTGTAAAGAAGATTCTGATGATGAAGATTTAGCCTTGCTTGCAAGAAGGCTGAAAAAGTTCATACGTAAGAGCAGCAGCTGGAAACTAAGGAACTACTATAACAAAGGCAATAGTAGCATAGATTAAGAAAAAGACCTATGTTATAATTGAAAAACCTAGTCACTGCATCGCTGAGTGCACCAAACCAATATGAGAAGAATTTAATAAAGACAAGAAGAAAACTTATCTAAAGAAAGAGTTCAAAGGAAACAAGAAGTATCACAAGAAAGATAAAGTCTTTGTTGCTGAGAAATCGTGGAGTGATTCAAAGAATGATTTAAGCTCTGAGTCCAATGATGACAAAGCACCTCAGAAATTCAATATATGTTTGATGACCTTCGAAGAAAATAAAAAAGTTGCTAACAAGTCCACTAATCGTCAAGTAATTGACATCATTGAGGTGTTTGATTTCAACTCTCCTGATATAGATATTGATGATCTTAAAACTTCATTACATGATATAACTTTAGATCTATATCAATATATGAAATGGTTTAGAGTTCTATCGAAGGACCATTTTCGTCTTCAAGAGGAAAAAGAGAAAGCTCTTATAGAGTTGGAAACTGCTCTACGAAGTGCTGCCTCTTTTGCCATTCTTGAGTCTAAGAATGCAAGCTTGAGAAAGATAAATGAAACTAAGTGCACAGAGAAAGTTAACTGTAACCTCTAAGACAGAGGACTTAGAGAAGATAATTTCTATGTGGAATCGTTCTTCAGCATCTATGAACTCTCTGATTTTAAGTCAAAGATTTGTCTCTTATAGGCCAGGATTAGGATTTGGAGATTCTTCTTCAGTTCTAAGTGTGGTAAATTTAATGGAGACTAACAATAACAATGTTTATTCTTCTCATAAACGTGTTGTGTTTTTGAAATCCACAGAAATCGTTTAGTCTAATATTTAAAGCCTAACAATCTCTATAGATCAGATTGTTGTTCCCAAGAACAACAGATCACATACTGAAATTGGCTTTTTGAAATAGAAGAGCAAGCAAAAATCTATAATAGTGCCTCAAAAGATCATAGAGTCGAGTAAAATTAACTCTAAAAATCAACCAGACATAAATCATAGAGATGTTTCATACTCTACGAATTCACAAAATTGTAGAACAATGTGGAAGTAGAGAGATCGAGTACAAACCAAGAAGAATGGTTTATCCCCCACACATGTACCAAATGAGACGATATCCATACACACACACACACAAACACAGACTCACACATGGATAATACTAAAATATTATACATGTCATAAATGTGGTCATATAGCTGTCATGTGTTATAGAGATTATCATCCAGTATATAATAGACCCAAGGTCAAGTTGATTTGGGTTCCTAAGAGAACTAACAAGGAAGGACCCAAGCTAGTATAGGTACCAAAATGAATGATGATTTCATATGTAGGTATCAAGCTCCACTGAATCCATCAAGTATCTTGATAGTGGATTCTCAAGGCATATGATTGGCAATAAAGATCTTCTATCAAGCTTTAAAGAGAAAGATGGACCAGCTGTTGTCTTTGGAGATAATAAATTTGGGAAAACCAGAGGTTATGGTTCTAATCGAAATGGAATAGTATCATTCAGTAAAGTCTCCCATGTTGATGGGTTGAAACAAAATCTGTTAAGCATCAATCAATTTTGTGATAAAGGATATCAAATCATCTTCCTCAAAGACCAGTGTCAAGTTCGAGACCTGGAAACTAACTCATTACAGTTGAATGGATCAAGATAAGAAAATATATATGTGGTTAATCTCTCTGAATTCAGTTCTAGAAAAATAGATTGCTTCTTTGACAAAGCATCAGAAATCAATGTAAGCTAGTTGTGGCAGAGATATTATCCCATCTCAACTTCAAGAGCATTTCAAAGCTTGTATCAAAAGATCTAGTCAAAGATTTACCTAAGTTGAGTTTTATCAAAGAAATACCATGCATGTCCTGTCAACTTGGAAAGCAAACAAGAAGCTCATTCAAAAGTAAGGAATTCAATTCAAATGTGAGGCCACTAGAGTTGTTGCATATGGATCTATTTGGGTCAATACTAATTGCTAGTTTTGGAGGCAAAAGATACTCACTGGTCATAGTGGATGACTAAACCAAGTACACATGGGTATTCTTTCAAAGCTATAAGGATGAGACCATTACTCAACTGATCAAATTCTTCAAGTTGGTTATGAATGAGAAGGGTGAAAAGAACAAGGCAATAAAGAGTGATCATGGCAGAGAGTTTGCTAATTTTTGGCTCGAACATAAATATACCTGAATACTGCAAGCAACGGGTGGAAAATGATTCTTAATGAACTTATTATTATTGTTTCTTATAGGAATATAATGAAATTAATAATAATAGATATGCTATATAGTTATTTAGAAAATGATTGTATAAACTATTAGTGATTCTGTAAGACCCCAAATTTTATGAATAAAGATTAATTTTTATCTAAATGTTATTTTGAATAATAAGGTGTGGATTTGATATAATACTATAGTTGTGGGTAATATTTATAAATTTTGCAAAGTAAGCAAGTTGTCATAAAATATTCATTTGGATGGAGAATATTCGTTTTATCAGGGAATATTCGTACGACGACATAATCATTGGTGGACCCCACAACAGAATTACTGTCGGAGTTAAAAAACGACATAAATAACTTTTTATAAAAATAAAAGCAAAAGTTTTACCATTAACTGTTGACATATCCGGTGATAAAAGTACAGTAATACGCGTGGTTGCATAGTATCACATGGTAGTGTACAGTATCTTTGATTATTGATGCTTACATGAGAAGTCACTCAGTTTTATTCGATTATTATCACAGTAATTGCTGCATAGTATCTCACATTATTGATTCAATTAATGTCATAATATTTTATATTATTAAATCAATAATTGAGACGATAAAGTTATTCATATTCTTATTTGCATTATTGACAATGTCTAGAAAGTTATGTCGAGGAACGGGGTTTGGCCACCTAATTGTGCACCAATAAGGAGAAGTCCTTATTGGAAAGCCCCCTCTTTCCTGAGAATAATCTGGTTGTTAATATTGTAAGCTTATAATATTATTTTTAAATAATTATTATGTGATGGATATTGGTTCAATTTTGATATAAATGAAGGAATTTTGCATGAATTATTTGTTGAAAGTTTGGTAATTACCTTCTCCGATAAAATATTCATTCAAATACATTATTATAATATTATAATTTTTTATAATTTAAATGGTAATATTATTATAATATATAATTTTTAACATGTGAATAAAAGTGGAGTGAAGGTTATTATTTTGGTTTTGAATTCTCCAAAATAATTGTGTGCACAATTTGAATTCTCTTCTACATATTCTTTTTCAAAGAGGAGGCTTACATGCATAATTCTCCTGCAAGTGTGATACTTTCCAAATAGTGTGGGCCCTCAAATTAAAATGTGAGCTATTCCTTTTCAAATTCTCCTGCAAGAATTGTTCCAAAAGGTTGGCCTCACTAAATTGAGAATTGATAGGTTAGGCAAGGAAGAAAATTGAGAAGTTAGGCGGAGAATTTCTTTGTACAGTTAGGCAGATGATATTGATTTCTCCTTCGTGCTGCATTATAAATAGGGGGTAATCCCTACTTCCTCAACACACCATTACAAAATCAGAAATTCTTATTCTATAGTATTGTGAGTATTTTCTTGAGTATAAGGATACTTTGAGTGTAGCTTTTTGTGTAATATTTTCTCAGAATAATATCCGATATTCTAGTCAAATGCAGTTTCTACTAAGGTAAAGGATATTATTTTATTGCAATGCTCGTAAGAAATATTATTTTCTTTCATACTCCATATTATGTAAGGGATATTATTTCATTTTATATTCCTAAATTTAAACTTATTGTGGTAAGTATTGCTTCCATACTCCTTGAAATTAGTAGAATATCCTTGAAATTTACGTTTCATCTAGTATTGTTTCACAAGGATATTTTTTTTGAAGATTCTTGTCAAATTTTAATTTTTTCATGCCGGGGTAATATTCACGGGGTCTATTCATGGGGTACTATTCACTCGGGTACTATTCACCCAGGTACTATTCATGATAAAAATTAATTTCTTTTCTGTCTGAATTATTTATACATGAATATTATGCTTGAATTTTACTCCACGAAGCAGTTATCATGTTGACAAATTAGATATTCTTGAACTCTAGATAAATTGAATTATAAATCTTTAAAATTTATCCTTGATCTCGTTTGATTGAATTCTTATATCATTGTCACCATCCTCATACTTATATTGTGATGAAAGTCATATTTGGCCCGTAGTGCATAGATGGACTGTTGATTGGTATGATTATGACCAGGAATTATGTATTGGTATAATCATGACATGTAATGTTACAAATGATGTGGTAAAAGTCCTCATTGGCCCGTAGTATATTAATGGACATTTGTTGGCATGATCATGACCATTGGTAATAATAACGAATATCCTTGGCACGTAGTGCATTGATAATTCGTGGATGTGATACTAATGAATATCCTTGGCTCGTAGTGCTTGGATAATTCAATGATGTGGATTATTTATTGAGTTGTGTTACAGTGATAAAATATTGATGATTAACTTTTAAATCATAGAAGATAGTAGATATCATGTTCTACTTGACTATTCTAATGGATTGTTTGTTCCACTGTAGTTAAACTTGTTTTCTATTGTATTCTATCATTTTAACATTGTTGAAGACGAACGATAATTTATTCTGCATTATCTTAGTCATAATATTCTTTACTGGACTAGTTGAGCTCACCCTTTGCTTTCATTGTTCTCTTCAGGAAATGAGAATATAGATGGGACTAGTCGGGGAACGGAGTGATGGTCCGAGATGGTGGCTATAGTAGTCCTCACTATTCTATGAAATAGTGTGATAATAATTGTAATTAGGACTCCATTTGAGTTCGCATATTATCTACGAGATAATATCCGTGTTAAAACTCTGAGATACGTTTTTGTCATATTGTATAAATGAAGTTTGTATTTGAATTTTGTACCATGTATTTGGCGACTCAGAATGGGTTGTGTATACCTATTTTGGAGGCGTCACAGTTGGTATCAAAGTTTAGGGATATGATCTGTGGCGGAGATTTGAGTCTAGAACTAGGAGGGGAGAGACGGGTAAATCCTTCGTTAATATGACCTACCTAAGCTTATTTGTTATTTAATTGGTCGATCAGGATAAAGGGATAATATGTGGCATATCAGTTAACCCTTTTTTGTGGTAATGTTTGAAAATGGCATCTGAAAATGTTGAGATAAGCAATGGAGCATATAAGACCGTTGAGTTACTAACGATCAATAGCCAGGATAATGTGTATCAGGAAGGCAATAATCCTCATATAAACAACAACACCGACCAAATGATGAACGACAGGGTGTTTAGGAGCTTTCTGTAATTCATGTAACATCAGGGGAGAGAGACTAGTGTTCAAAATGCAGGTGGAAACACTGGAAACTCTTGGATGGTTATCGCTAAGCAATTCAAGAAGTTGGGACCACCAGAGTTTTTGGGAAAGCCAGAACCACTTAAGGCAGAGATATGGATTAAGAAGATTACCAAGATATTTGATGTCTTGGGATGCTCCAAGGAGCAAAAGGTTACTTTTGCCACCTTTATGTTGCAAGGAGGGGCAGATCATTGGTGGGAATCTGTAAAACGTACTCAGTTTGCCACATTGAAGATGTCTTGGGAGAACTTCCAAGAATTTTTCAATGATAAGTACTTTCTTAAAAGTATTCGTCACATAAAGGAGGTAGAATTCATCAAGCTGGAGAAAAACAATATGAACGTATCGCAGTACGAGGCTAAGTTTGTTGAGTTATCCCGGTTTGCATCCCATTTGGTAGATAATGAGGAGCGTATGACGTGAATGTTTATGCGAGGTTTGAAACCTGAAATACGTTAATACCTCATTTCTCAAAAATTTTACTTGTATTCAGATGTTGTGAATAGGGCTCAGTTATTGGAGCACGATATTCAGTCAACACAACTAAAAGATAGCAGCCGGAAAAACGATAATATCAGTGGTAGCAGTCATCGAAGCGATGACAACAAACGTAGAGGAAATCATCACGCCAGAAATGGTAATAACGAATATCCTTGGCACGTAGTGCATGGATAATTCGTGGATGTGATACTAATGAATATCCTTGGCTCGTAGTGCTTGGATAATTCAATGATGTGGATTATTTATTGAGTTGTGTTACAGCGATAAAATATTGATGATTAACTTTTAAATCATAGAAGATAGTAGATATCATGTTCTACTTGACTATTCTAATGGATTGTTTGTTCCGCTATAGTTAAACTTGTTTTCTATTGTATTCTATCATTTTAACATTGTTGAAGACGAACGATAATTTATTCTGCCTTATCTTAGTCATAATATTCTTTACTGGGCTAGTTAAGCTCACCCTTTGCTTTCATTGTTCTCTTCAGGAAATGAAAATATAAATGGGACTAGTCGGGGAACAGAGTGATGGTCCGAGATGGTGGCTATAGTAGTCTTCACTATTCTATGAAATAGTGTGATAATAATTGTAATTAGGACTCCATTTGAGTTTGCATATTGTCTACGAGACAATATCCGTGTTAAAACTCTCAGCTACGTTTTTGTCAATTGTGTAAATGAAGTTTGTATTTGAATTTTGTACCATGTGTCAGGAATAAGCATATGAATGATATTCCTATTTACATATGATTTAATTATGATATACATATATGAATGAATATGCAAGTATGCTTGCATTAAGAAAAACTGTAAAGTCCTTTGATAGATAATAGAAACATATGTACAAGGACTTAGAGTGAATTGATCAAATGTGTTAGGTTGATCCTATATAAGTAAAACAGCTTTGTAAAGTCCTTAGAAAGAAATGATGTACAAGGACTATAAACATAGAAAGATCAAGTATGTAAGGTCGATCTTATAATGTAATAGATAGGCTTGTCTAATCGTCGAGCACTACACCAGAAATCGTAGTCTGCCAGGAGAGTCAAGGAAAACTCGAGAGCTATCGAGGCAGAATCGTAGTCTGCAAGATAGTAGATCTCGAAGTTCGTAGACTTCCAGGAGAGACGAGGAAGGATCGTAGAGTGTTGATGAGAACTTCCTCAGGGCCATAGTTTGCTGAGGAAGTCATGTTCAGAATTGTAGAGATAGCCGGCCTACGAGCCGACCGAGCATCTGCCAAGGCCAGTCAAGAATCGTAGACTACACTCGGAGTCGTAGAGTCTACTAATGTCAAAGCCAATTCAAGAATCGTAGAATGCCCTAAGAATCGTAGAGTTTACTGATCGTATCAAAGGCATAGATCGTAGTCGAGCAAGATTAGATGAAGACAACAAGCACAACGATAAATCGTAGTATCAAGATCTGATCTCAAAGTCGTAGTGTCTACACAACCAAAGCTGAATCGTAGAGTGAAGAGCTAAGATCTTAACAGATGTGCTCACAAGGCCATAGTAGAATCGTAGAGCAAACACGATTCTCAACAATTGAGCACTCCCAGAATATCCAAAGGAATGAAGCCTCTGGTTGGTAATGCAAAGATACATCTTACATGAAGGAAGCCAGAGAACACTAAACGAATGGCATGCAAGCTAATAGAAGATCTAAGCATCAACTCAATCAGCATCCAGATTGAGTTGAGAAGCCATTCAAGGTAAAGTCTTCCACAAGATGATCATAAGAAGACTTCAGTAGCTGACTAAGGAAAGTCAGCATATGCAGTGGCTGTCAAGAAGAAAGATGACAACGATCCTGAAAGTAACCAGAATCGTAGTGTTTGCCAAAAAAGAAGAAACTGATGGAGTATACACAAAGATACTGGTCAGCCTCTGAATAACAAGGCTAAAGTGATTAAGCATTGGGTAAGTCCATTGATGATAAGTGAATGAGAGATCATAAGGAGAAAGCGAGCTGGACACGCCACAAATCTGAAGTGTCTTGTTATTCAGAAGGGGCCAGAGCAAGAAGTCAAGCCACCAGTATCTGAGAACAGTCGAGGCAAACAGAAGTGTTGAAGCACTGAACTAGAGAAGGAAGTGGTGTTCCACATTGGAGATCTAATAAACACTCTTCAAGATCGTAGTGTTAACTCCACAAGTCAAGAAGCAACAGTCAACAAGACATTACGATCAAGTCTAAGAAGATATGCATCAGAATCGTAGAGTTCGAACAACTGAAGATTGAGGCATTGGCAACGACTCAATCTGAAGACTGATATTAGAATAGAGCTTATTGAGAGCATCAATGCAAAAGGACAACCTCTGATTTAGAAATCAGAAGGAAGAAATAAAGTTGACTACCTGCCCGAGACATAAAAGTGACAATTCTGATGAGGTAGGTAAAACAGTAGACTGCAGTGTCAGAAAGTCAAAAAAAGGTGTTATGTCACATCTGCAGTCTGCACCAAATAACTCGAGATCTGCGAAGCAATTTGAATAGATTTCAACGGCTACTTTCAAACGGGAAGATTGGGAAGGAGTATAAATCAACAGAGCTTTGAAGATCAAGAGTTCCTGATGATTATGAGGTTGCAGAATTGTTGAGTTGGTGAATGCTATAGTTGACTCCACGAGTTCCACCAAAGATCAACATCACAAGTCTCAGTGACAGTGAGACTACTAAGGTGGAAGTGAAGCAGCTTTGAAGAAGAACTCAAATAGATCAAAGCTTCACTCAACAAAGATGAGAATACCACTAAAGATGGCAGCCAAGATGAGAGCCGAGAAGGCCAAGAAGATAGCATTCAGAAAAGTGGCTGAGTACAAAGAAGATGAAGAGAGCCACTCTATGAATCACCATGAACTGAAAGCTGAAACTAAACAAGTGCAGAACCATATCTACAAAGTATTCAAGAAGGGTTCAGGGATTGCTAAGTGTCAGACAAAGTCTACCAAAAGCACATAGACTTAGCAAACCCAGATGGTGATGGTGCAAAGCTGATACCAGATGAAGATGAGCAGAAAAGAGTGATGATCAGCTGCACCAAAGAAGATGTGGTCCAGACTCGAAGCAGAATGCATAGAGGAACACACCAAGCTGCTAAGTACAAAAGATGTTCAGAGCTTAATGACATCTTAGCAGCTCAGCACCACCAACAACAAAAACTACAACAATAAGAAGCCAGGGCCTGAGGGGTCCTTGTCCGAAGGGACTAAATGAGATTCCAAGCTTGCTGGGCTTGAAGAGTTCCTAGGGAAGTAGAGAAGTTCCAAGGCTGCTGGCCTTGAAGGGTTCTTAGTGAACTGAAGTCCCAAGGTCACCGGCCTCAAGGAATCTTAGTGATTCGTGTCTTTGCCTTCCTTAGTGGAAATCTCGCTAGTTGAAAGCGTAAGAGTGGATTAAGAGCTTGAGTCTCTGAACCACTTAAACCCCTTGTGTCTTTTACTTTATGTCATTTACATTATGTACATTAACTGCTATGTATGTTTTAACTGCTTACCACTGAACTAACTCCACGAACAATGTATGTATGAGTATGAATATATCAATGAAGGGGATCTTCTACTTATTCCGCTGCACTTGAAAAGATTCTTATGTTTGTCACATGCTAAATTATTAGCAATACAAAATAAACTAGAAAAGTATTTAAAATTAAAAAGGATCTATTCAACCCCCTCTTCTAGATCTATTGTGCCTACTGGGAACTAACAATTGGTATCAGAGCAGGTTCTCATGCTATATTCGAAAGCTAATCACTTTGAGTCTGATCCTAGGCACAAACATTGTTCTAAACTTAGTTTAGTAGTAAGTCACTTGTTATATGTGGATGAGCTCACACGTTGGTAATATTGTGTACATGAAAAAGTGCATATACACCTGAAGCTGCTCAAATTGGTCCATATTCTTGATTGCCATATCAACAAGACCAATCCCTGCTCACGGTCAATTTTGCAGTCTGAAGACCAGGCCAGAAAGCTCAGAAGACATCAATAGAAAATAATCAAACATCCACCAGCCTGAAAAGATGAAAAGGTCAAACATGCTAAGCAATGCTTATCCAGAGAAGAAAGAAGAACTTCTCAAACATGTGTCTGGCCAACCTGCAGCTGGATGTAAACCTTGTGAACTCAAGGATGTCAAAGGACTAAAGATGCTGATATTCTCTTAGCTTGTATCTTCAAGACCATGACTGATTGATTGAAGGTCAATTGGAGCAACTAATCCATCGGGAAATTGAGAAACTATGCACATCAATGCCTAAACTCAGTATGTCTTAGATAAATGACTGTTAAGAAACTGACAGTAAAAAGGTACGGTTCCTCACTTATATAAATATGTACCTCATGATTGCATCCCTTATGAACTATAACAATATTCTTTCAAGGAATCATAATCTATCTAAAAAGGGTGAAGAGAGAAAGTACACTGAGGGTGGAAACTCAAATGCCTATAAACTTTCTCTCCATCCAAGTTTTAGGTTGAAGATGACGTCTTGAAAGAAATCTGAAATGGGTTATAATAGCATCACAGGTTAAAATAATTTTACGTGAACTAATCTTTGCTGATGGGTTAGTATGTATGTACAACCTATGTTCTAAGTGTTTAATAACACACAGAGTATGATCAGTTCTACAAGAGCATCTTAAAGATTCGGAGAAACTGATCACCTCCATAAATCAACCAGATACAAATAAATTGTAGAGTTGATTCTCACTCTGTGAAGATTTAAACCCTGTGAACATAACCTAGCAAATGATGAAACCATCAAAGAAAAAGAGTGGTTTATTAAAATAACAAATCTCACACACACTCACCATCATGCATCTCAAAGCATATTATCTAAATTACTTACATGCATGAATATGACTGATGGTGATCAATATGATGATTATCCAAATATATGAGGAACATGGGTTTAGAAAACTAACCTAGTAGGACCCATTTAACCATGGGTACCAAAAATAGAAATTGATAACCTACAGGTACCTGGTCCATCTGACCACACTAAGGAATGTTGAAGTAGAAGATTTCAGTCAAGAAAATTCAACCAGCAGAAGGCTTAAGACTGTTCAGAAATGATTATGATAAAACTCCTATTTTTCAAAGCCTGTCCTGGAAGACCTGCTAAGCTAATCTGAATGAAGCTCACATTGTTGCTGATCCTTATAAGGAAGCAAGTCATTCAACCAAAGATGTAAAAGGGTCTTATACGCTCAATCATTCAAAGTAGGTCATAAGAGAAAACTCCTCACGAAAGCTCACCACAGAGGATCATCGAGCATCAAACACGAGGAACTCATTACGGGAGCAGAACTCCACAAGTACAAACTTTAAAAGAAGACTATGTTCGTAGTGCTGTTAAAGGACCGTAGAATGATCAACCTTGAAGATGCCCATTTCTACGATATAAGAAGATTTAGTGATTCCAATCAGAAGGAGATATGCAAGGCTGTCTTCTAATATACATAAAGAAAAGGGAATCACATCTATCTGAGAAGACAGTATCAACCATGGGGAGCAGTGATAAGTTAAGGAACAACAATACTGAGAAATACTATGAAGCAGTGTACCAGCTACAGAGTCCCAAAACTTTGTGGCTGATGAACCAAATGAAGATCCATAGTCAGTAGGAACATTTCAAAACGTACTACTGATAACCTTCCAGCCACCCAACTCAAAACCGTGGAGAGCCTACGATAAAATATCTGATTGTAGTGGAATAGCAGAAGGACACCACGATTACATCAAATGCAATTGTCTAAAGTTGGTAAAGGACCTCACCACCAGAAAAGGTCAAATGAGATATTAGTGCAAATCACCTCTAAAGTACTTCATCTGGAAAGCGCCTCAGGGACAAACCTAACCCTTAGCTCACTCTAAGAGGTTAGCCCTTCCTGAGCTACCTTAACCCAGAAGAATTGCTTAATCAAGTTCATCTCAAGGACCAAGTCAGTCAACGATCATAGAGTATAGGTTGAAGAGAACTCCACGATCATAGTGCAACCTCAGCGATCGTCGAAGCAGACTTGATGATCGCAGTCCTATAAGAGGCTACTCCTAAGTTACGAGGAGTTGGAAGAACAGGAAAATTGCTCAATCATTCAAAATAAGGGAGGACAAGCTCGAATATTGGATGGAAAGATGTCCTGCTGAAGGAAAGTGCCTAAGGCTTCATAAAGCACAACAGTGAATGAGGCATAGAGGTTCAAAATGAGAAGTAATGTCAAAACCATCCACTACAACATCTTTCAGAGAATTGATCGTTGAGTCAACAAAGGAAAATGTAGAGTCAATAGCTGTCCTATCATACTACTCTACGAACTAAAGAGGTCAAAGGTCAATCCACGTCAATCAAACGTCCACTCTTCTAAAAGAGACAGCTAACTGATAAGTTACTGGGGAGTTACAGCTCGTTACTGGGCATCGTGCAACCAATGGCTAGTTAACACGTCATAGCGTATACAGTGTAAGATGGAACTTCCATAAAGACAAATTCAAAATCTGCAAATAGTTACCAAAATCCATTGAACCTTTCTCCCTCCCATTTTCAAACCCTAGAATTCTCTTCGAAGCCAAACCACTAAAATTTCCAGAGTTCAAATCACAATCAGCCATACTCCATAAATCTCCCTGAATCAATATCCATATTCCTCGAATCATTCAAATGGAAGATTGTCGAGTAATCACTGGCATTCAACTCGGAACCAAGTCATTTGAAAAATCCGAAAAGAAGTTCAAAGACATTCTTGAACTCGTGAAGAAAGTTAGATTCTCAGAATGTCTTGAGGCAAGCACTCGAGTATACACTGAACTGGTTAAAGAATTCTACTCAAATGCATTCGTAAATGCTGGAACTCTTTCAACCAAAGTTAAAGGCCGCCTCTAAAAAGCGAAATCATCCGATATCAACTAATGCCTGAGTTTTCTGACCTAGGACCGAAAAACCTTGATGAGATTGACACTGAGAAAGCAAAGGAGATTATGGGGTACCAAAGAAACCCTAGCCTGAAGGATATGAAGAAGAAGGAATTTCCTGAGGAATTCAAGTTCCTTGCTGAGATAGTGGGAAAATATATACTGTGCAAAGACACTGCACATGACACTGTACTCGACCAGCAGTTGAAGATCATGTCTGCCATAGTTTTGAAGAAGAAAATCAACTTTGGAGCTATTCTGTTCGATCAAATCTCTAAATGGGTAGAAAAGGCTGAGTTAAGTCTACAGAAAAACCTCTGACAAAAGTGTTTCATGGAAGATTGTTGAGCATTGTGCTAAAGAAGAAGTTGGGAAATAAAATCAAGGATAATGAAGGAGAGCCTCTAAATGTTCATAAAGTAATGTTTCCGCAGTTGTTCATAAATTGGAAGAAGAACCCAAAGGAAAACAGGAGGCTAACACAAATTGAAAGCAGCAGAAAAGTCTCTGCAAAGAAGAGAAAGGCAAAGGAGGAAGAAAGCTCCGAGTCTGATGACTCTACATCAGTTGCTGACACAACTGCAAAGAAGAAGTCTAAGAATGTGAAGAATGTAAAGGTTTTGTCAAGCTTTGTCTCCACTGATAAGAAGAAATAAGAAGCAAAAGAAAAACCAGCGTCAACTGCTGTAAACCCAAAAAGAAGAAGAAGCAACAAATTGCTTTAAGAGCCTTCAAGAAAGAAAGCTAAGGTGATAAACAAACTAGCCCCAGTTCCCCAGGAAAGTTCATCCAACAAAGAAGAACATGAAGAGTTTGAAGATGAGAAGGGAACTGAAAGTTCAAAGATTGAGACCTCAAGGAGCAAGCTCAACAATGAAGAAGGAGTTGAATCTGTGGAAGAGAGAACCAAGGTTGATAATGAAGAAAAGGAATATGCAATTCCTGTAACTAACTCTCAGAGTACTCACTTTGAAGATGAAGAAAAGCTGCAAGATGCCCCATCTGAATCTCCAAATGTAAATGCTCCAACAAACCCTAATGATGGCTCAAAAGATGATGAATTCGAAAAGGAAACACCTACCCCTGCTAATGATGAAAGTCAAGAAAGCCTGTCTGATGACTCAAAGGACTCAGAGTCTGAAGAAGAAGAAGACTCTGACTCACCCATAGTTGAACCTCCCAGAAGAAGGAAGAGTCACAGACTACTTGCTTAATTTACCTCAAAGAAGAGAAAAATGATCAATCTAATCAAATCATTGAATTAAGTGATGATGGATCCGAGTCACAGGGAAGAGAGTGAAGAAGATGAGACTAGTAATGAAGAAGATGAATCCAACAAAGATGTTCTTTGAAGAAGACTGGAAATGAAATTCAAAGAAGAATTCATTGATGAATCTGATGAAAGAAATCAGCAAAATTCAATCTCAAAAAGGGAAGAGATAGAGAAAGATTCTGATTCTGCACATCAGGAATCTGAGGAACTAGAATACTATCTTGTTCTCTCTCCTACGTAATTAGCGTAAGAATTGTAGTGGAAGTCTTTGATGAGCCACCAAAGAGCCAATGACAAGATGGATAAATCATGAAAATGAACAACTTCGAGTTGTAAGGATAACTACAGATGAAGTGCTTCATAACTGGAAAAATATGGAGTTAGATTGTACCACTATACTATACAATTCTGAAGACCTTCTGATGAGGTGATTCTTCCCATTGATGCCAAGGTTAAAGGCACATACTGAGAGAGTTGAAAGTTACTTCAGCTGGTGCTACTCTCAGTTTCCAAACTTGGAACTGGTGTCACAAAATTTCCCCAGGGTAAAGAAGTTTACAACCATGATGATCAATGACAAGACCCACTACAAGATCTACCGACATGCTGAAAATCATTATATTCCTTATGATCGTAGAGTGGACTCTGATGGAAAAAGGAATATGGCCAAGACACGGATCGCAGAGTCTGTTCACTCTACCACTGATGATGACCAAATCTAGAATAAGATGTCTCCATCTGCCCTAGCACAACTATCTAACATTCCTTCATCCTCCCACAACGATTGGTACTCAATAATTTTTCAGATCCTCAACACTTTCGAAAACATGTCCAAGGATGAAGATCGTAGAGTCCAATCTGGTGTTCAGCAAGAAACTGCCCAACCAAATGACAAAATTTCTATGGAGCAAGAGCTAATGAAAAACTCTGATGAACTGATTGAGAAGATATCTCTAATCTATGAAGAATCAAAGAGGGTGACAACAGCTGGAGATAATTCAGTTCAAGATAGACTCCAAGCAACTATGGCTGATGTATCTCTCAAAATCAAAGATAGAGATCACATCTATCTGAAGGCCTTAAATGATCAGAAGGAAGATGCACTACGAGCTCAGAAAGCAAATGAAGAGGAACTACAAGCCCTCTCTAACAAGATTGACAACTTGAATCAGTCCTTCTCTATGCAATTTGAGTTAAGCCAACAAGAACTCAAGATTGAAGTTGGTAACTCCTCCTACCTGATGGAGCAGCTTATGTCCAACATGGAGCAGCTCTTCCAAATGATTAATAACAAAAAGGGGAAGAAAAAGAAGCATAGAAAGGGGAAGAATAAGAGGCACTCTAGAAAGATTAAGGAGAGCAAAAGGAAAGAAAAGAAGAAGACAACACCAGGGGGAGCTCAATCATCATCTAAGTGGGAGCCAAAGAATGATGAGCCTAAGGCTGAGGGGGAGCCAAAACTAGAAGAAGAAGAAATGAATAGCTCCACATCCCAAGTGGAGCAGGAGAAAAGGAATCAAACAGATGAATAGCTGATCAACAGACATCCTGGAAGCATACATAGAGCCAAAGAGGTACATATCTAACTTGTTAGGTATGTTCTGGATCCAGGATGTAAAATGTTAGTGTATTAAATTCCACATCATTATAAATGAAATTTATGATTATATGTTTTAGAAATACAGCTGTTCACTGTATATAAGATTCATTCATAACATGCATATGCACCTATTATTTTTATCATAATCAAATAGGGGGAGATTGTCAGGAATAAGCATATGAATGATATTCCTATTTACATATGATTTGATTATTATATACATATATGAATGAATATGCAAATATGCTTGCATTAAGAAAAACTATAAAGTCCTTTGATAGATAATAAAAACATATGTACAAGGACTTAGAGTGAATTGATCAAATGTGTTAGGTTGATCCTACATAAGTAAAACAGCTTTATAAAGTACTTAGAAAGAAATGATGTACACGGACTATAAACATAGAAATATCAAGTATGTTAGGCTGATCTTATAATGTAATAGATAGGCTTGTCTGATCATCGAGCAATGCACCAGAAATCGTAGTCTTCTAGGAGAGTCAAGGAAAACTCGAGAGCTATCGAGGCAGAATCGTAGTCTGCAAGATAGTAGATCTCGGAGTTCGTAGACTTCCACGAGAGACGAGGAAGGATTGTAGTGTGTCGAGGAGAACTTCCTCAGGGCTGTAGTCTGCTGAGGAAGTCATGTTCAGAATCGTAGAGACAGCCTGCCTACGAGCCGACCGAGCATCTGCCAAGGCTAGTCAAGAATCGTAGACTATACTCGGAGTCATAGAGTCTACTAATGTCAAAGGCAATTCAAGAATCGTAGACTGCACTCAGAATCGTAGAGTCTACTGATTGTATCAAAGTCAGAGATCGTAGTCGAGTAAGATCAGATGACGACAACAAGCACAACGACAGAAATCGTAGTATCAAAATCTGATCTCAAAGTCACAGTGTCTGTACAGCCAAAACTGAATCGTAGAGTGCAGAGCTAAGATCTTAACAGATGTGCTCACAAGGCCACAGTAGAATCGTAGAGCAAACACGATTCTTAACAATTGATGTGACGCCCCCAAAATAGGTATACATCACCTATTCTGAGTCGCCAAATACATGGTACAGAATACAAATACAACCCTTTAATATATAACAAGAGAGCTGTGAGTTTTAATACAAATACTGTCTTCTAGATAATATCCACTCTCAGAATAAGTCCTCATTACATTTATTGTCACATTATTTAACAGAATAGTGAGGACTACTAATACTATCTTCTGGACCATCACTCCGTTCTCCGACTAGTCCCGGCTATGTTCTCATTTCCTGAAGAGAACAGTGAAAGAAAGGGTGAACTCAACTAGCACAGTAAGAAATATTATGACTAAAATAATGCAGAATAAATTATCATTAGTCTTCAACAATGTTAAACTGATAAAATACAATAGACATCAAGTTTAACTGCAGCGGAACAAACAATCCATCAAAAGAGTCAAGTAGAGAATAAAATCTACTATCTTTTATGATTTAAAAGGTTTTTCATCACTTTTATCGCTGGGACTCAACTTAATAAATAATCCACATCATCTCTGTACTACGGCCAAAGATATTCATTAGTATCACAACCACAAATTATCCATGCACTACGGGCCAAGGATATTCATGTATTCATCAATGGTCATGATCATGCCAACAACTGTCCATCAATGCACTACGGGCCAATGAGGACTTTTACCACATCATTTGTAACATTACGGTCATGATTACACCGCATAATCCCTGGTCATAATCATACCAAGTCCATCTATGCACTACAGGCCACAGATGAATTTAAAAAAAAATATAAACATGAGGATGATGACAATGATATAAGAATTCAATAAAACAAGTTCAAGAATTAATTTATTTAGGAACTAATAACGTCTAAATTGTCAACATGATACTTCTTTATAGAGTAAAATTCAAGAATGCTCAGAAGAATATTTCCATGAAAAGATACTGGATGAAGCACAAATATCAAGGATATTCCACTAATTTCATGGAGTATAGAAGTCAAAACATTAACCAACTGAGTATAATAAAGAATGGAATAACAAAAGAAATCACCATGCATGCGATATTAGATATGACAAAGTTATTCCAACAGAATAATAAATAACGGAACCAAAGTCAAAGTGAATTAAATACTAACGAGTGTTCCAATGAATAATAAAAAAACGGAACCAGTGTCCCAAAAAATGCATGAACAAGATATTCCAACGTAATAATAAAGATTTTAACCAGTCCCAAGTAAAATGCATGTATACATGATATTCCAACCTGAATAATAAAGATTTTAACTAGGTCCAGCGTAAAAGCATGCATGAGATAGGATATTCCAACAGAATAATAAATAATGGAATAGAAGAATTTCACCAAGTATAGGGTAGCCCGAGTATACAGGTTATTCCAAAAGAATAATAAAGAAAGGAATAACAGAAGTTCTCTTCGTGAATACAAAAGAAATAATACCCCTTACCATAAAAGAAGAGTATTCCGACTAGTAGGGCGAGGATATTCTTGAAGAAAACTTGCACTACACTTAAAGCTTCTTAAAACTCAAAAGATATACACTCAAGATTATAGAAGAAGAATTATCTGATTTTGGTGGGATTTTTAATTCTAACTAAGCATCCTATTTATAGGAGAATAGAAGGATACTATTTGAGTTTAGAAAATCACGGACGCACAATATTATTAATTTTTTTTCTTCTTCTCACGGGCGCTTAACAATTCGCCTGATAATTCATGGGTTGATTCTGTTGATCATCAAATGCCTAGCAATTCAACTGATACCATAATGATCAAATAAAACAAACTTATTATATAATATTTATATATATATATATATAACACATGCCTTTGAAAATCTTACTCCACCCGACAACATCAATCCCCCACCCCCCAAAGTCACTTTCATTAAGAATATATATATATATATATATATATACTTTATAACTTCTTAACGATTATTTTGAAAAATGAGTAAGCGGGGGTCAGAAATAAACCAAACCTACAACAAATACTTCATAAAAATCTCTTCAACATTTTTAACAACATTTATCATCATTATTATAATTCACAATATTAATCGACCAGGTCATTCCCAGGAAAGAGGGGGCTTTCCAATAAAGATTTCTCCCTATTGGCGCACAATTAGGTGACCAAACCTCTCCTTGACAGAACTTCTAGACATCCTTAATATTTCAAATAATAATATTAATAACTTTGTCGTCTCAATTATTGATTTAATAATATATAAAATATCGACAATAATTGAATCAAATAACGTGAGATACTATGCAACAATTACTGAATCAATAATTGAACAAAACTGAGTGACTTTTCACGTAAGCATCAATAATCAATACCGTGTGCTACTATTCAACCACGCGTATTACTGTACTTTTACTACCGAGTAGTTCAACAGTATTAACGGTAAAACTTCTGCCGTTATTTTCAATAAAATATTTTTGTCGTTTTTTCAATCCGACAATAATTCCGTTGTGGGGTCCACTAATGATTGTGCCGTCGTACGAATATTTCCTGTTAAAACGAATATTATATAACAACTTGTGTACTTTGTAAAATTTATAAATATTACCCACAACTATAACATTATATCAAATTCATTCCATAATATTTAAAAATGATAATTATAGAAAATTCATCTTTATTCATAAAAGTTGGGATTTTACAATCTCCCCTTCTTATGAAATTTTGCCCTCGAAATTAGGGTACGTACCTGGTATGTCGAAGAGGTAAGGATACCTTGATTTAATTTCAGATTCTAACTCCCAGGTCATTTCCTCAACATCATGGTTCCTCCATAAAACTTTGACTTGAGGTATAACCTTGGAGCGTAGAATATGTTCCTTGTTATCCAAGATTTGAACAGGAACCTCTTCCTACGTTAAATCTTCCGCTATTTCGTCCGGTTCTAACTCAATAATGTGGTTCGGGTCTTTCACATATTTACGTAACATGGATATATGAAAAACGTTATGAACACGAGACATACTTGGTGGTAAAGCGAGTCTATAGGCTACAGTCCTTACTCGATCGAGGATTAAAAATGGGCCAATGAATCGAGGATTGAGCTTTCCTCTTTTTCCAAATCTCGTAACTCCTTTCCATGGAGCAACACGTAATAACACATGATCTCCAATATCGAATTCCACGTCCATTCGATAAAGATCATCATAACTCTTTTGTCGGTCTTGTGAGGTTTTTATACGTTGTCTGATCGTTTAAATCTTTTTCGTAGTCATACGTACCAATTCTGGTCCCAACAACGTTGTTTCACCCACCTCATCCCAGCATACTGGAGAATGACACTTTCTTCCATACAATGCCTCGAATGGAGCCATGCCAATACTTGCTTGATAACTGTTGTTGTAGGAAAACTCCACTAATGGTAAGAACTTGTCCCAACTTTCCTTGAAGTCAAGGACACAGAGTCTTAATAAATCTTCAAGAGTTTGAATAGTCCTCTCTGATTGTTCGTCCGTCTGAGGATGATATGTCGAACTAAATCGTAAATCCGTGCCCATAGCTTTTTGCAAACTAACCTAAAATCTTGAAGTGAATCTTGGGTCTCGATCAGAAACTATGGATACTGGCATACCATGCAATCTTACAACCTCGTTTATGTACATACGAGCAAGACGTTCAAGTGTATAAGTTTCTCGTATTGGTAAAAAATGAGCAGACTTGGTCAATCTATCAATAATGACCCAAATTGCATCTATGCCTTGAGAAACCTTGGGAAGACCAGTAACGAAATCCATGGTAATGTGCTCCCACTTCCATTCTGGAATTTCAAGTGGTTGCAATGGACCTTTTGGTACTTGATGTTTCGCCTTGACTCGTTGACAAGTTATAAACCTTGAGATAAACAACGCTATCTCTCTCTTCATATTTCCCCACCAAAATGTATGTCAAAGATCATGATACATTTTGGTACTCCCATGATGGATTGCAAACGGTGTGTTGTGCGCCTCCATCATGATTTTATACTTTAAATCAGGGTCGTTAGGAACACAAAGTCTGGAAGTTGACTCGAAGTATTCCTTCTTCATCGATTCTTTCTTCTGGCATAGCACCTTCTTGTACTTTTTTTTTCATATGCATCGGCTCGTGTCCAGTAGCTTGAGCAACTTTAACTTTATCGATTAAAGTCGGTTCTACTCGTATATTCGCCATCATCACGTGGGTCCCTGGAGTCTTTATCTCTATCTCCATCTTTTGCAAGTCATACAAAATGGGCCTTTGCATTGACAATATCGCACTCGTACCCGCATATGATCTTCTACTTAAAGCTTCAGCTACCACATTCACTTTTCCAGGATGGTATTGGATGCTATGATCATAATCTTTCAACAGTTAAAGCCAACGTCGCTGTCGCATGTTGAGTTCCTTTTGGGTGAAGAAATATTTGAGGCTTTTATGATCCGTAAAGATTTCTACTTTCTCCCCATACAAGTAATGCCTCCAAATCTTTAGTGCAAAAATAACGGCTGCCAACTCTAGATCATGAGTAGGATAATTCCTCTCATATTCTTTGAGTTGTCGAGAGGTATAGGCTATGACTTTCCCATGTTGCATGAGAACACATCCTAACCCTTTTCCTGAAGCATCACTGTAGATGACAAATCCCTCCGAGCTAAATGGTATTGTCAGAACAGGTGCTGAAATGAGTCTTCTCTTGAGTTCTTGAAAACTCGTCTCACATTCCTCATTCCAACCGAATTTTGTATCTTTCCGAGTCAGCTGAGTTAAGGGAGTAGCGATTCGAGAAAACCCTTCTACGAATCTCCGATAATAACCAGCTAAGCCGAGAAAGCTACGTACTTCGGTCACTGATTTGGGTTGCTCCCAACTTTAAATAGCTTCAATCTTTGCTGGGTCAACAAATATTCCATGACTTGATACTACGTGCCCAATGAATGCTACTTCCTCAAGCCAGAACTCGCATTTCTTCAACTTGGCATAAAGCTTATATTCAGGAAGCATTTGGAGTATCAGCCTCAAGTGTTGCTCATGATATTTATGACTTTTGGAATAAATAAGGATGTCATCAATAAAGACGACCACAAAGTGATCCAAATATTCCTTGAATACTCGGTTCATCATATCCATGAAAGCAGCAGGAGCATTAGTCAATCCAAAAGACATGACTAGGAATTCATAATGCCTGTCTGGGGAGTTACGAAAACCGCTTTGGAATGTCATCGGCTTCTAATCTTCAATTGGTGATATCCTAACGAAGATCAATCTTTGAAAAGAATTTGGCGCCTTGCAACCAAGTTAAACAGGTCATCAATACGTGGCAATGGGTACCTATTTTTGATGGTGACATGATTCAACTCCCGATAATCAATACAAAGTCGCATACTCCCGTCTATCTTTTTCACGAATAGAACAGGAGCACCCCAAGGAGAAGTACTAGGACGAATGAAACCGATGTCTAACAATTCCTGCAGTTGGGTCTTTAACTCTCGAAGTTCAATAGAGCTATTCGATATGGGGCTTTGGAAATGGGTTTTGTCTGGGGTTCAAGGTCGATACAAAATTCAATTTCACGCTACGGGTAGGCGAGTGAAGTTTTTCAGGGAATACGTCAGGAAATTCATTAACAATAGAAATATCATTCAAAATTGACGTATTTTTGTTTAGATCCGTGACATGAGCTAAGAAAGATTGACATCCATTTTTCAATAAACAAATAGCTTTATGGCTTGAGATGACAGTGATTGATTTTAATGGTTTGGTTGCTTGAATTCACATAATAGGTTGGTTAGGAATATGAAAGCTAACAACCTTACGAAAATAATCAATTTTTGCTTGATGAGTAGTTAACCAATCAATCCCTAGAATTACGTCAAATGCAAGTATTTTCAATGAAATAAGATCCACAGGTAATGTGAGGGTACGGATTTGAACCAGACAAGACTTATAAATAGTGGATGTAATGAAGGTTTCTCCCAATGGAGTTTTAACAGATAAGTCAAAGTCTAATTTCTCTGGAGTCAAATTTAAACGTTGAGCGCAAGTAGGAGAAATAAAAGAATGGGTAGAACCGGTATCAAATAAGGTATATACTTCGCTAGAGTTTATGATAAGCTTATCCGTGATGACCTCATTCGGGTTCCTTGCTTTCTGGGAGGTCACGACAAACGCTCTCCCTTGAACTACCGATTTTGTCTTGTCTAGGATGGCCTTTGATGCCTCCATCCCAGCTGGACTTGTCTTCGGTGCACGACAAAATTGTGCCAAGTGACCTTCTCTTCCATAATTGTAACATGCTTTGGAGGGCATCGCGCAATTTGGACTGATGTGTCCCTCCCCTCCATATCTGAAGCATATGATAGGTGGTCGTTCTCCTTCCTTAACGACAAGTGCTGATGCTGACGTCTTTCCATCATTGTTGAATCTCCTTTTCTTGAAATGTCCATTCTTATTATTTTGGCCATGATTACCCGGCGGTTACCATTCTTTGGCATGTTGATTCCCTCCACGCTTATTGTCACCGTTTCGATGACTGTTATCACTGGTATTATCATTTTGTTGGCTGCTCTCTTTTGGTTGGGTTGACTCATTATCACGCTCCAATAACTGAGCCCTATTAACAACATCTGAATAAAAACACATTTTATTAGAGATAAGATATTGACGTATCTCGGGTTTCAAACCTCTTAGAAACATTCGCGTCATTCTCTCCTCATTATCAACCAAATGGGACGCAAACCGGGACAACTCGGTAAACTTGGCTTCGTACTGCGATACGGTCATGTTGTTTTGCTCCAGTTTAATAAACTCTACCTCTTTCATGTGACGAATACTTTCGGGAAAGTACTTGTCATTGAACAGTTCTTGAAACTTCTCCCAAGACATCTTCAGTGTGGCGGGTTGAGTCGCTTTCTGATTCCCACCAAGAATCCTCTTCTGCCTTATAATATGAAGGTGGCAAAGGGAACCTTTTGCTCCTTGGAGAAACCCAAGACATCAAATATCTTGTTGATCTGTTTTATCCACGTCTCCGCCTTAAGTGGTTTTGGCTCTTCAAAAAACTCCGGTGGTCCCAACTCCTTGAACTGTTTGGCGGTGACCGTCCGAGAGTTGTCAGTGTTTTCACCTGCATTTTGACAGGAGCCGCTTTCGCCTGATGTTGTAAGAATTGCATAAAGCCTCGAAACATTCCATCGTTCATCATTTGGTCAGTGTTGTTGTTTGTATGAGGATTGTCGCCTTCCTGATGCACATTATCCTGGTTATTAATCTGTGGAGACTCAACGGTCTCCTGTGCTCCATTGATGTTTTCAACATTCTCGGATGCCATTTTCAAATACTGCCACAAAACAAGGGTTAATTAACATATCACATATTATCCCTATACTCGTGACCAATTAAATATCAAATAAACTTAGGTAGGTCATACTAGTGAAGAATTCCCGCCTCTCCACTCCTAGCTCTTGTCTCACATCTCACCGAGGATCATATCCCTAAAGCTTTGATACCAATCGTGACGCCCCAAAAATAGGTATACATCACCTATTCTGAGTCGCCAAATACATGGTACATAATACAAATACAATCTTTAATATACAACAAGAGAGCTGTGAGTTTTAATACAAATATTGTCTTCTAGACAATATCCACTCACAGAATAAGTCCTCATTACATTTATTGTCACACTATTTAACAGAATAGTGAGGACTACTAATACTATCATCTGGACCATCACTCCGTTCTCCGACTAGTCTCGGCTATGTTCTCATTTCCTGAAGAGAACAGTGAAAGAAAGGGTGAGCTCAACTAGCACAGTAAGAAATATTATGACTAAAATAATGCAGAATAAATTATCATTAGTCTTCAACAATGTTAAACTGATAAAATACAATAGACATCAAGTTTAATCTGCGGTGAACAAGCAATCCATCAAAAGAGTCAAGTAGAGAATAAAATCTACTATCTTTTATGATTTAAAAGGTTTTTCATCACTTTTATCATTGGGACTCAACTTAATAAATAATCCACATCATCTCCGTACTACTACCAAAGATATTCATTAGTATCACAACCACAAATTATCCATGCACTACGGGCCAGGATATTCATGTATTCATCAATGGTCATGATCATGCCAACAAGCGTCCATCAATGCACTACGGGCCAATGAGGACTTTTACCACATCATTTGTAACATTACGGTCATGATTACAATCAATAATCCTCGGTCATAATCATACCAATTCCATCTATGCACTACTGTGCCATATATGACTTTAAAAAAATATATAAACATGAGGATGATGACAATGATATAAGAATTCAATAAAACAAGTTCAAGAATTAATTTATTCAGAACTAATAACATCTAAATTGTCAACATGATACTTCTTTTTGTAGAGTAAAATTCAAGAATGCTCGTAAGAATATTTCCATGAAAAGATCTTTGGATGAAGAGCAAATATCAAGGATATTCCACTAATTTAATGGAGTATAGAAGTTAAAACTTTAACCAACTGAGTATAATAAAGAATGAAATAACAAAAGAAATCACCATGCATGCGGACTTCGCATAGACAGGTTATTCCAACAGAATAATAAATAACGGAACGGTCGAGTAGAAATTCACACCGGCTGTGGTGTTCCAATGAATAATAAAGATTTTAACACAGTCCCCGCGTAAAAACGCATGCATGTGGATATTCCAACAGTAATAATAAAGACGGAACCAGTCCCACGTAAAACACACCAGAACGAGGATATTCCAACTGAATAATAAAGACGCGGAACCGTGTCGGCGTAAAAACGCACAAAATGAGGATATTCCAACGAATAATAATAAATAATGGAATAGAAGAATTTCACCAAGTATAGGGTAGCTCATGATACACGAGTTATTCCAACGTAATAATAAAGAAGGGAATAACAGAAGTTCTCTTCATGAACACAAAAGAAATAATACCCCTTACCGTAAAAGAAGAGTATTCTAACTGGTAGGGCGAGGATATTCTTGAAGAAAACTTGCACTACGCTCAAAGCTTCTTAAAACTCAAAAGAAATACGCTCAAGATTATAGAAGAAGAATTCTCTGATTCTGGTGGGATTTTCAATTCTAACTAAACATCCTATTTATAGGAGAATAGAAGGATACTATTTGAGTTTAGAAAATCACGGACGCACAATATTATTAATTTTTTTTCTTCTTCTCACGAAGCAACAAACAATTTGATAATTCATGGGTTGATTACATTGATCATCAAATGCCTAGCAATTCAACTGATACCATAATGATCAAATAAAACAAACTTATTATATAATATTTATATATATATATAACACATGCCTTTGAAAATCTTACTCCACCCGATTCGACAACATCAATCCCCCACCCCAAAGTCACTTTCATTAAGAATATATATATATATATATATATATATATATATATATATATATATATATATATACTTTATAACTTCTTAACGATTATTTTGAAAAATGAGTAAGCGGGGGTCAGAAATAAACCAAACCTACAACAAATACTTCATAAAAATCTCTTCAACATTTTTAACAACATTTATCATCATTATTATAATTCACAATATTAATCGACCAGGTCATTCCCAGGAAAGAGGGGGCTTTCCAATAAAGATTTCTCCTTATTGGCGCACAATTAGGTGACCAAACCTCTCCTTGACAGAACTTCTAGACATCGTTAATATTGCAAATAATAATATTAATAACTTTGTCGTCTCAATTATTGATTTAATAATATATAAAATATCGACAATAATTGAATCAAATAACGTGAGATACTATGCAACAATTACTGAATCAATAATTGAACAAAACTGAGTGACTTTTCACGTAAGCATCAATAATCAATATCGTGTGCTACTATGCAACCAAACGTATTACTGTACTTTTACTACCGAGTAGTTCAACAGTATTAACGGTTAAACTTCCGCCGTTATTTTCAATAAAAAATTTTTGTCGTTTTCTCAATCCGACAATAATTCTATTGTGGGGTCCACCAATGATTGTGCCATCGTACAAATATTTCCTGTTAAAATGAATATTCCCCGACCAATCGAATATTATATAACAACTTCCGTACTTTGCAAAATTTATAAATATTACCCACAACTATAACATTATATCAAATTCATTCCATAATATTTAAAAATGATAATTATAGAAAATTCATCTTTATTCATAAAAGTTGGGGTTTTACAATTGAGCACTCCCAGAATATCCAAAGGAATGAAGCCTCTAGTTGGTAATGCAAAGATACATCTCACATGAAGGAAGCCAGAGAGCACTCAACGAATGGCATGCAAGCTAATAGATGATCTATGCATCAACTCAATCAGCATCTAGATTGAGTTGAGAAGCCATTCAAGGTAAAGTCTTCCACAAGATGATCATAAGAAGACTTCAGTAGCTAACTAAGGAAAGTCTGCATATGCAGTGGCTATCAAGAAGAAAGATGACAACGATCCTGAAAGTAACCAGAATCATAGTGTTTGCCAAACAAAGAAGAAACTGATGGAGTATACACAAAGATACTGGTCAGCCTCTGAATAACAAGGCTAAAGTGATTAAGCATTGGGTCAGTCCATTGATGATAAGTGAACGGGAGATCACAAGGAGAAAGTGAGCTGGACACTCCACAAATCTGAAGTGTCTTATTATTCAGAAGGGGCCAGAGCAAGAAGTCAAGCCATCAGTATCTGAGAACAGTCGAGGAAAATAGAAGTGTTGAAGCACTGCACTAGAGAAGGAAGAGGTGTTCCACATTGGAGGTCTAATAAACACTCTTCAAGATCATAGTGTTAACTCCACAAGTTAAGAAACAACAGTCAACAAGACACTACGATCAAGTCCAAGAAGATATGCATCAGAATCGTAAAGTTCGAACAACTGAAGATTGAGTTATTGGCAACGACTCAATCTGAAGACTGATATTCGAATAGAGCTTATTGAGAGCATCGATGCAAAAGGACAACCTCTGAGTTAGAAATCAGAAAGAAGAAATAAAGTTGACTACCTGCCCGAGACATAAAAGTGACAATTCAGATGAGGTAGGTGAAACAGTAGACTGCAGTGTTAGAAAGTCAGAAAAAGGTGTTATGTCACATCTGCAGTTTGCACCAAATAACTCGAGATCTGCAAAACAATTTGAATAGATTTCAACGGTTACTTTAAAACGGGAAGATTGGGAAGGAGTATAAATCAACAGAGCTTTGAAGATCAAGAGTTGCTGATGATTGTGAGGTTGCAGAATCGTTGAGTTGGTGAATGCTATAGTTGACTCCACGAGTTCCACCAAAGATCAACAGCACAAGTCTCAGTGACAGTGAGACTACCAAGGTGGAAGTGAAGCATCTTTGAAGAAGAACTCATACAGATCAAAGCTTCACTCAACAAAGATGAGAATGCCACTAAAGATGGCAGCCAAGCTGAGAGCCGAGAAGGCCAAGAAGATAGCATTCAGAAAAGTGGCTGAGTACTAAGAAGATCGAGAGAGACACTCTACGAATCACCATGAACCGAAAGCTGAAATTGAACAAGTGCAGAACCATATCTGCAAAATATTCAAGAAGGGTTCAGGGATTGCTAAGTGCCAGACAAAGTGTACCAAAAGCACAGAGACTTAGCAAACCCAGATGGTGATGGTACAAAGCTGATACCTTCCTTAGTGGAAATCCTGCTAGTTGAAAGAAGAAGATTGGAATAAGAGCTTGAGTCTCTGAACCACTTAAACCCCTTGTGTCTTTTACTTTATGTCATTTATATTATGTACATTAACTGCTATAACTGCTATGTATGTTTTAACTGCTTACCACTGAACTAACTCTACGAACAATGTATGTATAAGTATGAATATATCAATGAAGGGGATCTTTTACTTATTCCGCTGTGCTTGAAAAGATTCTAATGTTTATCACATGCTAAATTATTAGCAATACAAAATAAACTAGAAAAGTATTTGAAATTAAAAAGGATCTATTCAACCCCCCCCCTTCTAGATCTATTGTGCCTACTGGGAACTAACACTATGTATTTGGCGACTCTGAATGGGTTGTGTATACCTATTTTGGAGGCGTCACAGTTGGTATCAAAGTTTAGGGATATGATCCATGGCTGAGATTTGAGTCTAGAACTAGGAGGGGAGAGACGGATAAATCCTTCGCTAATATGACCTACCTAAGCTTATTTGTTATTTAATTGGTCGATCAAAATAAAGAGATAATATGTGGCATATCAATTAACCCTTTTTTGTGGTAGTGTTTGAAAATGGCATCTGAAAATGTTGAGATAAGCAATGGAGCATATGAGACCGTTGAGTTACTAACGATCAATAGCCAGGATAATGTGTATCAGGAAGGCAATAATCCTCATGTAAACAACAACACCGACCAAATGATGAACGACAGGGTGTTTAGGAGCTTTCTAAAATTTATGCAACATCAGGTGAGAGAGACTCGTGTTCAAAATGCAGGTGAAAACACTGGCAACTCTCGGATGGATACCGCTAAGCAATTCAAGGAGTTAGGACCACCGGAATTTTTGGGAAATCCAGAACCACGTAAGGCAGAGATATGGATTAAGAAGATCACCAAGATATTTGATGTCTTGGGATGCTCTAAGGAGCAAAAGGTTCCTTTTTCCACCTTTATGTTGCAAGGAGGGGTAAATCATTGGTGGGAATCTGTAAAACGTACTCAGTCTGCCGCACTAAAGATGTCATGAGAGAAGTTCCAAGAATTTTTCAACAATAAGTACTTTCCTAAAAGTATTCGTCACATGAAGGAGGTAGAATTCATCAAGCTGGAGCAAAACAATATGAACGTATCGCAGTACGAGGCTAAGTTTGTCGAGTTATCCCGGTTTGCATCCCATTTGGTAGATAATGAGGAGTGTATGGCGCAAATGTTTATGTGAGGTTTGAAACCTGAAATACGTTAATACCTCATTTCTCACAAATTTTGCTTGTATTCAGATGTTGTGAATAGGGCTCAGTTATTGGAGCGCGATAATGAGTTAGCACAACCAAAAGATAGCAGCCGACAAAACGATAATACTAGTGGTAGCAGTCATCGAAGCGATGACAACAAACGTAGAGGAAATCATCACGCCAGAAATGGTAACCACTTCGGTGGTAATCCTGGGTAATAATAGAAGTGGAAATTTCAAAAAGAGGTGATTTAACAATGATGGAAAGATGGCAGCACCAACACCCGTTTTTAAGGAAGGAGAACGACCACCGGTCGTATGCTACAAATGCGGAGGGCAGGGACACATCATTCCAAACTGTACGAAGCAACTCAAAGCGTGTTACAATTATGGAAGACAATGTATCCTAGCTCAATTTTATCATGTAGTGAAGTCAGTCCAACTGGGATGGAGACACCAAAGGTCGTCCTAGACAAGTCAAAGCCAGTAGTTTAAGGGAGAGCATTTGTCATGACCTCCCAAAAAGCGAGGAACCCGAACAAAGTTATCACGGGTAAACTAATCATAAACTTTTGTGAAGTCTATACCTTATTTGATACCGGTTCTACCCATTCTTTTATTTCACCTACTTGCGCTCAACATTTAAATTTGACTCCAGAGAAATTAGACTTTGACTTATCTGTTGAAATTCCATTGGGAGAAACCTTCATTACATCCACTGTTTATAAGTCTTGTTTAATTCAAATCGGAACCCTCACATTACCTGTCGACCTTATCTCTTAGAAAATACTTGCATTTGATGTAATTTTAGGGATTGATTGGTTAACTATTCATCATATAAAAAATTAATTATTTTTGTAAGGTTATTAGCTTTCATTCCTAACCAACCTATTATGCAAATTCAAGCAACCAAACCACTAAAGTCAATAACTGTCATATCAAGTCATAAAGCCATTCGTTTATTAAAAAATGGATGTCAAGCTTTCTTAGCCCATGTCACAGATTTAGACAAAAATACGTCAGATTTGAACGATATTTCTATTGTTAATAAATTTCCTGACGTATTCCCTGAAGAACTTCTTGGCCTACCCCCAGAGCGTGAAATCGATTTTTGTATTGATCTTGAACCCGGTACAAAACTCATTTCCAAAGCCCCATATCGAACGGCTCCTATTGAACTTCAGGAGTTAAAAACCCAAATACAGGAGTTGTTAGACATTGGTTTCATTCGTCCTAGTACGTCTCCTTGGGGTGCTCCTATTCTATTCGTAAAGAAGAAAGATGGGAGTATGCGATTTTTTATTGACTATCAGGAGTTGAATCGTGTCACCATCAAAAATAGGTACCCGTTACCTCGTATTGATGACATGTTTGACCAGTTGCAAGGTGCCAAATTCTTTTTAAAGATCGATCTTCGTTCTGGATATCATCAGTTAAAGATTAAAACTGATGACATTCCAAAGACTACTTTTAGAACTCGGTACGGGCATTACGAATTCCTAGTCATGTCATTTGGATTGACTAATGCTCCTACTGTCTTCATGGATATGATGAACCGAGTATTCAAGGAATATTTGGATCATTTTGTGGTTGTCTTTATTGATGACATCCTCATATACTCTAAAAGTTGTGAAGATCATGAGCAACACTTGAGGCTAATACTCCAAAAGCTTCGTGAAAACAAGCTATATGCCAAGTTAAAGAAATGCAAGTTCTGGCTTGAGAAAGTAGCATTCCTTGGGCACGCGATATCAAATTACTGGATATTTGTTGACCCAACGAAGATTGAAGCAATACAAAGCTAGGAGCAACCTAAGTCAGTAACCGAAGTACATAGTTTTCTCGGCTTAGCTGGTTATTATCGGAGATTCGTGGAAGCGTTTTCTCGAATCTCTACTCCATTAACTCTGCTGACTCAAAAAGATAAAAAATTTGGTTGGAGTGAGGAATGTGAGAAGAGTTTTCAAGAACTCAAGATGAGACTCATTTCAGCACCTGTTCTGATAATATAATCTGGTTCAGAGGATTTATCATTTACAACGATGCTTCAGGCAGAGGTTTAGGATGTATTCTCATGCAGCATGAGAAATTCATAGCCTATGCCTCACGATAACTCAAATAATATGAGAGGAATTATCCTACTCATGATCTAGAGTTGGCAGCAGTCATTTTCGCATTAAAGATCTGGAGGCACTACCTGTATAGGGAGAAAGTGGAGATCTATACAGCTCATAAAAGCATCAAATACTTCTTCACCCAAAAGGAGCTCAACATGCGGCAGTGACGTTGGCTCGAGCTGTTGAACGATTATGATCATACCATTCAATACCATCCTGGAAAAACAAACGTGGTAGCTGACACGTTGAGTAGAAGATCATATGTAGGTACGAGTGTGATATTCTCAATGCAAAGGCCCATTTGGTATTACTTACAAAGGATGGGGATAAAGTTAAAATATCCAGGGACCCACGTGATGATTTCAAATATACGAGTAGAACCGACTTTAATCGATAAAGTTAAAGTTGCTCAAGCTACAGACATAGAGGTGATGCATATGAAGAAGAAAGTGAAAAAGGTGCTATTCTGGAAGCAAGAATCGATGAAGAAGGAATACTTCGAGTCAACTCCAGACTTGGTGTTCCTAACGACTCTGATTTGAAGTATAAAATCATGATGGAGGCGCACAACACACCGTTTGTAATCCATTCTGGGAGTACCAAAATGTATCGTGATCTCCGACATACATTTTGGTGGAGCAATATGGAAAGAGAGATAGCGGAGTTTATCTCAAGGTGTCTAACTTGTCACGTGTCAATGCGAAGCATAAAGTGCCAAAAGGTCCATTGCAACCACTTGAAATTCCATAATGGAAATGGGAGCACATTACCATGGATTTCGTTACTGGCCTTCCCAAGGTTTCTCAAGGCATAAATGCAATTTGGGTCATTGTTGATAGATTAACCAAGTCTGCTCATTTGTTACCTATACGAAAAACTTATTCACTTAAACGTCTTGCTCGTATATACATAAATGAGATTGTAAGACTGCATGGTATGCCACTATCCATTGTTTTTGATCGAGACCCAAGATTCACTTCACGATTTTGGGTCAGTTTGCAGAAAGCCATGGGCACGGATTTACGATTCAGATTGGCATATTATCCTAAGACGGACGGATAGTTGTAGAGGACTATTTAAACTCTTGAGGATCTATTAAGACTCTGTGTTCTTAACTTCAAAGGAAGTTGGGACAAGTTTTTGCCATTGGTGGAATTCTCTTACAACAACATTTATCAAGCAAGTATAGGCATGACCCTATTCGAGGCATTGTATGGACGCAAGTATTGTTCTCCAGTATACTGGGATGAGGTGGATGAAACAACATTGTTCGGATTGAAATTGGTACGCATGATAACGGAAAAGATTCAAATGATCCGACAACGTATAAAAATCTCACAAGATCGACAAAAGAGTTATGTTGATCTTCATCGAAGGGACGTGGAATTCAATGTTGGGGATCATATGTTGTTACGTGTTGCTCCATAGAAAGGAGTTACAAGAATTAGAAAGAGAGGAAAGCTCAATCCTCGATTCATTGGCCCATTTGAAATCCTCGATCGAGTAGGAACTGTGGTCTATAGATTCACCTTACCACCAAGTATGTCTCGTGTTCATAACGTGTTTCACATATATATGTTACGTAAATATGTGAAAGACCCGAACCACATTATTGAATTAGAACCAGATGAGATAGCGAAAGATTTAACATATGAAGAAGTACCTATTAAAATCTTGGATAAGAAGGAACATATTCTACGCTCTAAGTTTATACCTCAAGTCAAAGTTTTGTGGAGAAACCACGATATTGAGGAAATGACCTCGGAGTTAGAATCTGAAATAAAATCAAGGTATCCTCACCTTTTCGACATACCAGGTACGTACACTAATTTCGAGGATGAAATTTCATAAGAAATGGAGGTTGTAAGACCCCAACTTTTATGAATAAAGATTAATTTTTCTCTAAATGTTATTTTGAATAATATGGTGTTGATTTTGAAAAGGGTTTGGTCACATAATTGGGCACCAATAAGGAGAAGTCCTTATTGAAAAGTTCCCTCTTTCCTGGGAATGATCTGGTTGTTAATATTGTGAGCTTATAATATTATTTATGAATAATTATTATGTGGTGGATATTGGTTCAATTTTGATATAAATGAAAGAATTTTGCATGAATTATTTATTGAAATTTTAGCAATTATCTTTTCCTATAAAATATTCATTCAAATATATTATTATAATATTATAATTTTTTATAATTTAAATGGTAATATTATTATAATATATAATTTTTAGAATGTGAATAAAAGTCGAGTGAAGGTTATCATTTTGGTTTTGTGCAAGATTTTCTCCGAATAATATCTGATATTCTAGTTAAATGCAGTTTCTACTGAGGTAAATGGTATTATTTTATTGCAATACTCCTAAGAAATATTATTTTCTTTCATACTCAATATTATATAAGGGATATTATTTCATTTCATATTCCTAAATTTAAACTTACTGTGGTAAGTATTGCTTACATACTCCTTGAAATTAGTAGAATATCCTTGAAATTTGCGTTTCATCTAGTATCGTTTCACAAGGATATTTTTCTGAACATTCTAGTTAAATTTTTATCTTTTCATGCCGGGGTAATATTTACTGGGTCTATTCATGGGGTACTATTCACTCGGGTACTATTCACCCAGGTACTATTCATGACAAAAATTAATTTCTTTTCTGTCTGAATTATTTATACATGAATATTATGCTTGAATTTTACTCCACAAAGCAGTTATCATGTTGACAAATTAGACATTCTTGAACTCTAGATAAATTGAATTATAAATCTTTAAAATCTATCCTTGATCTCGTTTGATTGAATTCTTATATCATTGTCATTATCCTCATGCTTATATTGTGATGAAAGTCATATTTGGCCCGTAGTGCATAGATGGACTGTTGATTGGTATGATTATGACCAGAAATTATGTATCGGTATAATCATGACATGTAATGTTACAAATGATGTGATAAAAGTCCTCATTGGCCCGTAGTGCATTGATGGATATTTGTTGGCATGATCATGACCATTGGTAATAATAACGAATATCCTTGGCCCGTAGTGCATGGATAATTCGTGGATGTGATTCTAATGAATATCATTGGCCCGTAGTGCATGGATAATTCAGTTATGTGGATTATTTATTGAGTTGTGTTACATCGATAAAATATTGATGATTAACTTTTAAACCATAGAAGATAGTAGATATCATGCTCTACTTGACTTTTCTAATGGATTGTTTGTTCCGCTGCAATTAAACTTATTGTCTATTGTATTCTAACAATTTAACACTGTTGAAGGCTAACAATAATTTATTCTACATTATCTTAGTCATAATATTCTTTACTGGGCTAGTTGAGCTCACCCTTTGTTTTCATTATTCTCTTCAGGAAATGAGAATATAGCTGGGACTAGTCGGGGAATGGAGTGATGGTCTGAGATGGTGGTTATAGTAGTCCTCCCTATTCTATGAAATAGTGTGATAATAATTGCAATGAGGACTCCATTTGAGTTTGGATATTATCTACGAGATAATATCCGTGTTAAAACTCACAGCTACGTTTTTGTCATATTATATAAATGAAGTTTGTATTTGAATTTTTTACCATGTATTTGGCGACTTAAAATGGGCTGTGTATACCTATTTTGGGGGCGTCATAGATTCTCTGTTGGCAATTTCAGATAATCAATTTAATGAATGAAGAATATTATTATTTAAATGATTCATCGGGGTAAATAAATTTCATAATTTTTTTTATTCATTGAATTAATATTTTATTAGTTATCTCAGTTATTTATTCATTTCATTAGAGAATTCCTTTTTCTAAATAGAATTAAATTGGTGCATATTTAGTAATTAGTTATTAAGTTTATTATTCGCTCTTCGTGGAAACAATACTCTATTTGCCACTATATTGCATAAGTGATCACGTATACTTGCATGTGATTGCTAGTAGTGTTTTAGGCAAGCAAAAGCCCTACGAACATAGAAGCTGAAATTTTAGAGCTAGACCCAATGACCATAGTGCCAGAAAGAGAGATCATAGAGCAGTTAGTTCCAGAAATGAACACTTTACGAATCAATGAAGCTACTGATCTTGAACTCAATATTGAAGAATTCAGAAAAGAAGGCACAAGGAAAGATTTTCCACCTGGAAGAAGCTGGGAAAGAAATCACAACAAAGATCTGATTATTTGGGATCCCAATGTAAGAGTAAAAAAAAGATCTTCCTTTCTAAATGAATGTTTCTACTTAAGCTTTCTCCCTTTCAGATAGAGCCTAAGAAGATTAAAGAAGCTATGGAAGATTCAAGATGGATTGAAGCTATGCAAGAGGAGTTGAATCAGTTTGAAAGAAGTAGAGTGTGGAGGCTAGTTTCAAGGCCAATAGATTATTCAGTTGTTGGTACAAAATGAGTTTTCAGAAACAAGGTAGATGAAGATGGTGTGATCATTAGAAACAAAGCAAGACTGGTGGCCAAAGGATATTCTTAGGAACAAAGGATCGACTATGATGAAACCTTTGCTTATGTTGTTAGATTGGAAGCCATCAGAATGTTTCTAACTTATGCAACCCACATGAAGTTTAAAGTCTTCCAAATGGATGTCAAGAGTTTGTTTCTAAATAAAGAAATTCAAGAAGTTTATGTTGAACAACCTCTAGGTTCTATCAATCAAATACATTTAAATTATGCCTATAAGATAAAGCACTATATAGTTTAAAGTAAGCACCTAGGGCATGGTATGAAACACTACCTACTTTTCTAATTGAAAATGGATTAACTAGAGGTAGAGTAGACAGAACACTATTTCTTAAGAAGTACAAAGATAAAATTCTATTAGTACAAATCTATGTAGATGATATTATTTTTTGTTCTACTAAAGAAAAATTATGTGAGAGATTTGCCAAGATAATGTAGAAAAATTTGAGATGAGCATGATGGGTAGGCTGAACTTCTTTCTTGGACTGCAAGTGAAGAAAACTGATGAAGGGATCTTCATCACCCAAGTCAAGTACATTGAAGATTTACTTAAGAAATATGACATGGAATCAGCTACTCCTATGAAGACTCCTATGGCCTTTGCAACAAAACTTGATAAAGATGAATCTGGTAGATATATTGATATTACTCAATACAGATGTATGATAGGATCTCTCTTGTACTTAATTGCTAGTAGGCCAAATATCATGTTTTCTACTTGTAGTTATGCGAGGTTTGAAGCTAATCCTAAGGAATCTCACTTAATTGTTGTTAAAAGGGTTTTCATATATCTCAATGGTGCTCTATATTTGGGATTATGGTATCCCAATGAAATCTAATAGGGTATTAAGATGTTATTTTTACAGGATATAAGATTGACAAAAAGAGCACTAGTGGAACTTGTCAACTGTTAGGGAATAGGTTTGTTTCATGGTTCAACAAGAAGAAAAATTCAGTATCAACTTCCACTTCAGAAGACGAGTACATTGTTTCTGGAAGCTGTTGTACTCAAATTTTATGGATGAAAAATTAGCTAGTTAACAATGTGTTTGATTTTAAGTCTATCCCTATATTATGTGATAATACTAGTGTTATATTAATCACTCATAACCCTGTCATACATTCTAGGACTAAATATATTGAAATCAGATACCATTTTATTAGAGATCATGTGCAAAATGGGAATATTGCATTACATTTTTTTTAACTAAAAATCAACTTGCTAATCATGTGGTCACTAAACCACTAGACGAATCTAGGTTTATTAAGTTAATTAGTGAGTTAGGAATGTTAAATTTACATGTTTGATACTATGTTGTTGGAAGTTTTTAACAGTGCAGGTGAAAATTGTAGAGTAACTATTCATGGTTCGTTGAGTAAAGAACTATCGTAGAATGAAAGGAGTTCGTTGAGTGAAGAACTATTATAGTGGTTCGTAGAGCATAAGTGATTGTAGAATGAAAATCTTTTAACTCTCAGTTGATCTAAAATGGCTATTTTATGGCGAGTAGTGTTCACACTCAAGTAAAGTGAGTGAAAGAAAAAGGTTACTACTCTATAGCTAGCAGGAATAAAGCGACAAGCAGTGTGACGCCCCCAAATTCAGACATGATATCTCGAATTCGGTGCCTCACGATCTCACACTAATAACTCATATAGCGGAATAATAAATTAATTTACATCGATTCAATATAAATATTCTCATCACAAGGTCTTGTAATTGTTAGTACAACATTACATATCTTAAATCCAAACATAACTTAATACATAATACTAATCAAGTCTTAATACAAAATCATAGATAAGTCTTAAATACAAAAATACGATAAAACTTCTAATATAGAAGAACAAAGCTATGTCGTAGCCTTTCCCTTTCCCTTATCATTGCCTGAAGGTTCACCACGTTCTGCTTTAACTGAAAGGTTTAAAGAAAGCAAGAATAAGCAACAAATTTGCTCAGCAAGTATATAACAATAAAGGTGAACAGACATAAATTCAAAATCTCAAGAGTATAACAGTAAATAATAGTTCAGGAATTAAAAGGATAATGTTGTAACAAGAAGTATCAATTGTTCCAAATCTATCCTTTGAATCATAAATAATGAGTCATTATAGACCGAAGGATTTTAAAAGGATTCAAAGGTTTCAACACTGAGTAGTCATTATGGACCAAGAACTCCTACTAGAATTATCAGTATTAAACTGACAATCCAATAAAACAAGTATATTAGGTGATCAGCCCAAAATACCCAATGTTATGCATAACATTTAAACATTTTGTTTATACGCACGTCGGTTTTCCGACAATATATAATTTCCCCTTCAATGAGGGTTTTTCATCTCAGTATATTTTTAAGAGTCCGCACTAAGACAATTGGTTAGGATATCTTTCTAACACATAATATTAGTCTAGCCGATTCAAATGGCTTAGACAACTTTTATAATGCATTTAGGAACGATAAGTTCAATGCTTGTAACAACATCAAGATACAAAATCAAAGTCTAAATATTAATAGATATTTGTTCGATATAAATATGGTCGATATAGCAACAATTCATATTTATACAAAAGGTAAAGTTAAGAGAGTTAGAGAACTTACAATAAATGCTAATGTTCAATAGCAATCATAGATGTGGAGAAATCACAATAATTATCCATTAACATGCTTGAAAGATAATAACTCGAGTTTGAGTTAGGGAACTTGCCTTTAGCGTAGTTTTTGAATCTTAAAGCTTAAAGTCACTTCAAAGTCTTATAGTATCCTATTTATATATGTATATATACACATTAGTTATACAAGGTCAATTCATAAATCGACGATTCTACACATACTCCATTATGTACCTTAAGCACATACATTAATTTCTATCATATTTACATAATTAGACTATACTTCACTACAATAATCAAGCTACATCTTTTTGTAATCATCGTTAACTTAACTTTTGAAAACACGTCTCAAATCTTGGTTTACTATAGTCAACATATACTTGAACAATTAGAACATTCGTTTATTCATGTATTAAAATTTTGGACATTAATGTAAACATGCATCAAGTTTCAAATTACAAATAAAATAGTCAGATTGTACTGCCCTATGGCCCGACTACACTAGATTTAGACTAGGGAGTGGCATGGTCGCGCTGCTCCCTGTCAAAACCAGTACTAAAAATAAGTTTGCATGATCTTAGCTCACTTATTAGCGTACATTGATGATGATACATACTGTACATACATGTTATGAAGTTCTAGGCTAGGTTTTGTCTCTTCTATTTACTTGCAAACAAGTTATAGTTTTATTCGGGAAAACATCTACTTAATAAGGCTAAAAGAGTTCGTTGCACAAAAGGCTAACCATATTACCCATTATATCACATAATTATGCTAATAAACCTTTAATACGCATGCTCACATGTATACACTTATGTACACTTAGGTTGAATAGTTTAACACTTGAAATCTCATTCTAAACCATGCTTGAAAAGTCTAAATCATGCTTAGCTAAAGGGCGATCATATTGGTCATTTCTAAAGGCATATAATGTCCTAACATACATGCTTGAATGGTCAGAATACAATTTACACAATGTTCAAGAGTATTTGTAATACCTGAGAATTTTGAATATTATTAATAATGATATTAATAAAGGTCGAATATTTATTTGAATATAAATAAATATTGTGGTGTCACAGAATATAGTAATTAAGTATGTTACAATTATGTGCTATGGCGGAATTGGTGAAATGCTTAATGTAAAGCTTATAAGGATTGCCTAGTGTGGCATAATGAAGGACTAAGAGGTTCACTAAGTGAATTAATAGAGGAATGGTTTAATAAGAGAAATATTAATTAATATTATATAATTTAATTAATTGTTATTATGAGTAATTGTATATAATTGGATAATAAAGTAACCCCATGCATGAAAAATGAATAGGATGTTTTACTAGTGGTATCATCCATTTGAGATTTAATTTATGCTATATGAAACTGGAATGGTGGTAGAGGTTGTAACTGGCAAGTAACTAAACCAGTTTAGCATCGCTAGGATCGGCGTAGCCATTAGCCTTTCTGCCTCAGCAAGATAAATCATGATTCTGAAGGCCAGATTTAGAAAAGTTGGTTATTACTGTGGATATTATATGGGAGATTATTGTAATGTGTGACAGTACTAAAATCATATGATAAAAGTAAATTGAATGGTAGGAAGTATTAGGTAGCATAATAGGGTCACGTGTGGCAGTCTAATACAGAAGGAATTAATTAACTGTGCATCTCAAAAATGTGGGATGAAGCTAAATAAACAATTAATATTGAATATCATTATAGTGTTTAGGCATAATGGGAATTATAAGTTTTATGAAAAATAATAGTTTTTTAATACCCAACCAAATTATATTTTAACCCAACTTAAATATTATTTTATTAAGACCCAAAGTATATGGATTATATGATATGTGTACATATATAATCCCTAACTTTTCATTATGCAGTAACATTACTACATTAAAAATCACATGAAGGGATCAAAGAGGAACTAAACTAAGTACATTTGAAACTAAATGCTGGGATTTAAGAGACTTGTCCCAAATCAGTTGGCCCAAATAGAGCTACAATACTTCCCTTTACGTGAATTACAGAGCTTTGAACAATGACTAGCTAGGAGATCATCATGGCTGTGATGATGGCTGAGGAAGAGTGGTTGGCCAACTCTTCCTTAACCATTAGTTTCTCCTTCTACCTCATGGATTCAAACTTTAATATAAAACCAATAACTGGTCACTTATTCTTCTATAAATAGTAGTTATCTTCTTCATTTTTCTTGTTGCTGTGATTATCTGATAAATTCTAAGTTGAGAGTGTGAGTTGCTTTGTTATTTAAGAAGGAGTTTGGAATTTCAGAGAATAGGAATTAAGCTTCTTAGAAGGTAAAATTTCTTGCTTATGCTTTTAATTCCAAACTTGGTAAATTATAGAAATTCTTATCAATTCTTGTGAATTTGATTTGGAAATTTCTATCAATGTGTATATGAAGTTTATATGCATGAATGGAACCTCTGAAAATAAGTTTGAGCATGCTTAAAATAAAGAGAAATTATAATTGTTTGAGTCCTGTCGAAGTAGAGGCCTTCCGGATCGTCGAGGTAGGGAGCGCAATCAAGGCTCCTTGCAATTCGAGCATCTAGCAAGAAATGCTGCGGGCCCCGAGCCGTGATTTTGGTTTCTATTAAAGCAATGATAAATCTTAATAAGTTAGTTTGACTTAGATATGCATAAATACATATATAACCTGAAGACTTAAAGCCCCTTGGGTTATATACAACTTTTTTTGGTTTTGAGATAAATGACTTTCTAAACAAAATCTTGACATACTTGAGATTTATATTCATGAATGTTATGTGGAGTATATTCTGACTTTGTGGACATATAGATATGATCTAAGAACGCATGAGATATGATTCTAAGAAGTTTTGGTATGACTTGAATGCATGGTGTAAGTTTAAAATGAGTTCTAAAGACGGACTCGGACATTTTGCAAGCTATTACTATAGACATTGTTATGGCAGATTCTGAACATATAAGATTGCATACTAATACCCTAATCATGACCTATATGTGCATCTATCTAGAATGACATAACATAAGATCATTTAAGCACAATTTTATAAAAGTTTTCAAAGGATGGACAAGACTAAATATGTGTATATGATGAAAACCTTTGTGACCATACATAATCACCGATGTCATGATTACCTCATATGGATACAAGGTGAACATAGTAGTCCTTATGATTTCATGACCTTAATTGGCCTTAACTCATTTGAAATCTCAAACTAGAACTATACATTTCAAAGAAGAACGTTGGATAATCTTAAAAGCATGCAAGACCCTTTAACATGTGTATATGCTATGTGTATATATCTATGTATGCTTAGAGTCACTACAAAAAAATGGGGCTTCAGCAACAGCCGATTTTCATTGATAAAGGTGCCAAATTTTGTTGCAAAAGGATTTTGGCAACGACTTTACTGTCGTTGCGTCTTTCGTTGCGCAATGAGCGTTGCTAATTGTTCCGCAACGAACATATTTTTTTCGTTGCCAAAAGTAATACATTTTGCAACGAAATTTGGCTTTCGTACAGAGACATCGATCATTAAGCAACAAAATGTATTGTTGCAGAATAATTAAAATTTCGTTGCTAAAAAGCCCATTTCGTTGCAAAAGACTTCTAATTGGCAACGAAATGAACTCTTTTTTTTTTGCAACGACCATGCATTTTCGTTGCAATTGACACCATTTTATAACGATATGTTTCGTTGCAGTAAATTATGAAATTTTTTGCCTAAGCTTGCTTTCGTTGCAGAATGTAAACTTTTTAGCAACGATTTTTGTTGCTGATTATATTATTTGGCAACGACATTATCTTTGAATAAGCAAATCTAAATGTTTATTGATGGTTATTTTCAATAAAGAACGAAAAGTCGCCGATTAAGCAATGACATTATATGTTGTTTCTTTATATATGTAAACGAAAAGTTGATATGATTTCTAACGATAAAAAATATTGCCTTTTATTTTAGTATTAGCAATGATAAAAAATATTGCCTTTTTATAATGTTGCCAAATATTATATTTTTAATTCCATTAGCAACGAAAATTTGTTACTAAATTTAAAAAAAATTGTTGTTATATTAAAACTTGTTCAATGCTTTGGTAACGAATTATATTGTTGCCAAATTAAAATTTGACATTCTTTTTGTGTACCTGGCTGGCTCAATGTCCCCATAGCAAATAATGGCAAAAATACAAAAAACTAAAATATTATTAACTTAATAAAATCATCCACTACATAATCATTCATTATCTTTACAATTAACCATCTAAAGCTACCACAGTTCTTCAATCAAAGTATATATCTACATATATATAGAGAGAGTACAGTTCATAATTTCATCTCTTATCTTCCGTAAACGTAGCACGGAAATTTGATACCCAGTATTGTAAGGCAGGTCGTAGAAGAAGTCTTCCTGCACATATTTACAAATAATAGCAAGTCAAAAAAATGAAGCAAATAGGTCACCAGAGACACTTAATGCCAAAATCAATACACAAAGATAATAGAATTGCTACATGGTACTAATGTACACCGTATTGCTCATAAGCAGAAAAAGATAAATAGGCAATCACAATATCTTTCGATACAAATCCAAATAGAAAAAAAACCTTCAGTGCGACTATATGATTGCTCTGTTACAAGAAAAAAAATAGAATCTTAATCAGCCATTTCATGAATTAATTTCAGTAAGCATAGTGGTAAACATATTTTCTGTTATAAGACTTGTAGATTATTATTATATGTTGAACTCAAGTCAGAATTCATTCACATTCACCAACCACAAGCATCACACAATCTTAAATACCATCACACAATCTTAAATAACAATGTTTAGATTTCTATATAGAAAGGACAATAATTATGGAAAAGTTGAGGCTATTAGTCAATGTGGAAAAACTTTTCTTGAGACGACAAATTTGTATACAGTATATGCCCCCAAGATGCTCATACTAGTAGTAGCACCACACCATTTATTAGAAGAATATTCAACTAAGGCAACAGACTACTAACTTAGGCAGAGCACAAATATTTTTTCAATAATATGGAGAGAAGATACCTGATGTATGGAAGTCATTATTATTATTTTTTAATAGTTAATACATGAAGTTAATGATTGAAAGATGACTTTGAGACAAATTTCATCAACGGAGCATGAGCTTTAGGCTTTAGCTTACATGTTTTAATCCTAAAAATCTAAAAATAAAGTTGTATTTATTGTCTCCCATTCCCCAGTTCAAAAGTCACATAATGACTTGACATATCCAAACTCCAAGATAATGCTTCTTCATCTTCCCTCCTTTTCTATACTCAGTAGGCGCAAAAAGGTAAAATCAAAAGTGTCATGTGTAAACTCTAAGAGGGAAGTATAGATAACAAAACTGAAGTAGAATGAAACATGCAATATATTCGGAAAGCATAGAGTGGCACATCAACTAGCTTAAATATTACCAGTTGAAAGATATACTCACATAACATGCCCGTTGGATGGAACTCGCGAACCATTACTACCAGGAACAGTTCCTTGAAGCTTATTCCTGTCCAACCGAAGTTCCTCAAGGTAATTCAAATTGCCAAGCTCAGGAGGCAACTTCCCAGTCAACCCATTGGACTGAAGATTTCTGTAACAATACATCTGAACAAGTAAGAATAAGCAAGAGATAACTAAATAAAAAAGTCCAATACATAAAACCCAATGCCAAACTTGACTTACATTATAGTAATCGTAGTTAAATTCCAAATCTCAGTAGGAATTGGTCTAGATCGCAGGTTTGACCCCAAATCCAACACCGTGAGGTATTTCAACAAGCCAATTTCTTTGGGAATCGTACCAATGAAACTATTTCCATGTAGAATTCTACAAACATTGGCAAAGTTAAAATTTAGTTTACATATTATACCATAATAATTAAAGCTAAAAAATAAAACCAAAGATCAATATAATGTAATAAATTCATAAAGTTCTTGCAAAGAAGAGAGTTGATGCAACTCTGATGCAATAAATCCCTTCAAAGATGACCCAGACACATTGCTGCAAACAGAATTGCACCAAAATTTTAAAGCTCAGATTAGTCTTTAAACATGGCAACTGATATTTCTCAGTTAAGTTTTTAACAATAATCTCCACCTAACTATTAAACATAATGTACATGCTCATACGATTTCTATATAGTATATTCACCAAAGATGCTAGCTATAATCACAGACATCGTAGTCTTCCTGCACATATTTAAAAATAATAGAAAAGTCAATAAAATAATAGCAAAGTCAAGAAAACGTGCTAAATTTACCCAAACTACATTATTTAATAACTTATTACAAATGGAAGATGAAAAGATCAACCTATTTTGATCACTAAAAGAAAATAAAGAAAATATATATACAGAGAATAAAACGAAGGTCATCATTAGAGCATATTTAATAAAGCTTTATCCTAGTCTGGATGGTGCTTCAACATATAGGACAGAGATGAAGGTCTTGTCCATATTCACAACATGTCTGCAAATAAGAACGAAAAAGAAAACTTGAAGATACACTCTAGTCATGTTCTCTAAAAATGAAAACAAAAAACCTTTTGACAGTGATACCTGATGTCCACAACCAAACGCCATATCTCTAGGATTGGTAATGCAAATAGGACATAACTATCACAAAGCAGACAAGAAATAGTTTACTATGATTCCCAACAATACATAAACATTCCAATACTAAATCCATTTTTCAAGTATACTGGATCACTCCAGTACTAAATATACAGGTAAAGTTTTATTTGAAAAAGTTGTGAACGCATATCACTTACATGAACATCTAATGCAGCACTTGTAGGCTAACTCATGCCGATAGCTGCAGCCTGTCTATCTGAAGAAGATGCACTCGGTTGGAAACTACTAGACTGTGAAGGTTTTGATGCTCCTCGAGAAGCCATACCATAATGAGGTGAAGGAATAACAATCTTGTCAATAGCTTTCCCTTTGAGCACTAATTGAGAAACGCAAATATATCAAGAATTTTCCTAAAAAAAAATATTGATGAACATTATGGCAAAAAACCAATAAAGCCAAGTTCAATTAATACATCGTCATGTAATATATTAACTTCTCTTTCTTGACTTCGCTTTATATTCCAAATAATTTCCATTACAAGATTGTGAAATATAGCGAAACTATGCTTCTTTCTGGATCGGGAAAATATTCCAAATAATTTATATAAAATTTATAAACTAAAAGGATAAAGAAGCCGATAAATGCTCGATAACAAAAGTTTATGCAAAACTCTAACTTGTTCTTCCAAACAACGGTTTTTAAGGTTCCTTCAATACAACTCTAAAAATTATATAGTAATCACCAAATGGAAAAATTATCAAAATTATCAAAGGCTCGGCGGTATGTTGTCATCGAATTCTTTCATCATGTCCCATGGCCCATCTCCAACACCAACTAAAATGATTGACAAGGGGTATTCACTATAAAGTAAAAAAGAGCATTTCTCGAAGATTTGGGTCACAAAATCATCCACCCATCAAAAGTCAATTTGAAAACTCACCTGACTTTCACGATTGCCTCAACAGTTTTCCGTTTTTGGGGGCTTAATTAGCCATATTCAGTATCAACACTTCTTGTCACCTATCATACATTAAAGAATGAATAATTAAAGCAAACTCGTAGTTTAAACTCTAGTTTTATCCAAGTAAGCATTAGAAAACATACTAGCACATCAAAAAGCAGTAAGCTAGTAAACACTTCAATGGTTCCTCTAACAAGTTACACCACACCTTATTCTTAGGAAAGAGAATATCACACCAAAAGTCATATGAAGATGTTCGTAGAACTTATTTTGATGAGTAAAACACTAAAAAGAAAAAATGATAATAAATTATAAAACTGTGCAATATATGACTACGTAACGAAAAAAATGCATTCGATGACCTAAGAAGAATAGTATGGTTACTCAAATTAAATGTCCACATTGCTATGAACTTGTCTACATGACCATTTGCAAAAACTAATTTCAAAAGCCAGCCATCTACCAATAGTCTTTCAAGGAAATGCTCTCCTGCAATAACATATCGAACTCATTTGTGAGCTAGTAACGTGTATGTATCCATGTGAAATGTACAAAAACCTGTTTATGTATCCATGTGAACAGGATAGAACCAATAAGAGAGTTGTTCAATTTGACTAAACTAAATAATTAAGCATCATTCCAATGTTTCAACTTTGATAAGATGAAAGGCATACCTTATTTGATGCTAGTTCTGATCATCTTTCTCTTCCTCGTCCATACTTTGTTCTTCTTCGCTACGATAATCTACAGGTGTATCATCCTCTACACCCCTCGTCGAATTCATCCTCCTCAAAATCATCTTCATCGACATCATCATCTATGTCTCTATCCAATAAGATATTGTGTTTAATGTTAATTTTTTGAGATGTTATTTATTGTTTCTGGATCAACATCATCTCTATTCATTGTCCCTATATCCCGATCTTGAAAAATAATGTCGATATCGGGTGAGTCATCATCAAGGTTAACAACATTATCAGTGGTATATTCTTCAATCTCGTCCATTTCATCCTCCGGAACATCAAATACGTGTTTGGTTAAACCTTTGAACAATTTTCCATTGACGCCTAATTTCAAATCATCAACAAAAAAAAACTTGTTTTTTTGAGAAGCTAATATGTATGGGTCGTTTCTATACCATGTGTTACTTACATTTACACTTTTAAAGTGTGTATCCTTCCTAATACCCATACACCGATTAGATAAATCAAACCACTCACAAGAAAATATAAATACATTATACCTATTTCCATACTCCATTTTGATAATATCATTTAATAAGCCAAAAAAGTCGATACTTTTTCCATCGTGTTCTCCTTCACATGTTATTCCACTATTTTGGCTTTTTAAGATTGTCACGATCTTTGACAAGAAACCTTACTCCATTTACAATGCATCCTTTATATTTCCATACTCTTAAATTTGGACCACATGATAATGCAAATAGTTGATCACTAATGACATTTGATGTGGTATTCCAAAGATGATGAATCTACTAGAGGAAAAAATTTAAATTAATCATTGATTTTCAAATAGCAATAAACAACTTTAAAAGGGAAGAAATATTATTTTACCTTCTTTTTAAACCAATCGAGGAAATCTTTTTCCAATTCGATGTTGTTTTGGTAAGCTAGTTTCAATTCCTCCTCACATTCCCTATAAGAATAATATTAGTACAAAAAACTAGTATGAAGCAATAATTATTTGAATAATTTAATGATAAAATGTATAACTTACTTAATATAAGGTTGCACGTCTTCACAATTATTCAAGACATACCAATGAGCCATTTGAATCTCCTTGGAATCAGCATAGTCAAAAAGAAAACCACCTAATGGTTTAACATTTTGAGAAAAGACAGAAAGAGCATCTTTTCTAACTTTTCCATCAGAATTACGGTCCTTTTTATTGAACTTGCTCTCACTTCGTGGTAAGTACAAGGAACAAAATGTCAAACATTCATCTGCGACATACCCTTCAGCAATTGATCATTCTGGATGTGCTTTGTTCCTTACGTACTTTTTCAGCGTGCATAGATACCTTTAAAAAAAATTACGAAATTAAGTATGACACAACTATAAAGTTCATTGATAACCAGAAATATATAGTTACATACCTTTCAATTGGATACATCCACGAATAGCATAGGAAGGCTGTAAACATTTCTTCCTATAAACATTGCTTCAAATATCAATGGTAGATGAATCCTCTCAATCTGAACATAATTATATATCAATTTTCTTAAGAAGGCCTACTACATAGATTTTTAAAGATAAATCCTCTGTTGTTGCAATCTTTAAGATTCCTCGCATAAGATAATTATAATATCCTTCTCCATTTTATCTTAAGTCATCCAATTTTGATGTATCCTACTACATTTGGAGATTTTTCTTCTCCAATATGGTAGCTTAAAAAACTACTTTAAGTGCGCTTCTTTACGATATTCATATCCTCTAAATCTTGTCGAGCCTTGTAAGTGTCCTTATTTTTACCTTCAATTAGAGTAATGGAGTTATCACAAATATTCTTCTCGATCCATTACTTTGAGCTTATCTTTCTTTCTATTAGCTTAAAAAATACTTTTCTTTATCTAATTAGAGTTGGATGTTTGCCTTTCTAAAACATTTTTTGGATGCTTGCAAAAAATTGATTGATTCTACATGATGTAAAATTTTGATCCACCTAGGATCTTAGGTGGTCTACTGAGTTCTCTCTTTTCCATCATAGTCTAAACTCTTTCTCCACCTACAAGGGAAAGATAAACCATAGGAAGTAAATTATGTGAAAAATGAGAAGATAAAATTAAAATAAGTTACGTATTAAAAATACCTATGTTTAGGACCGAGAAATGCACGATGCCCCCCATAATAGATTTTACTCCTCAACCTAGTCGAGCGTGTATCTACATTGCAAGTTGGACAAGCCATGTACCCTTTGTTACTCCATCCATAAAGATTTGCCAGTGCAAGAAAATCATTAATTGTCCATAAAACAGAAGCATGTATGTTAAAATTGCACCCAGTATAAGAGTCATATGTTTAAATTCCTTGTTCCCACAAATCAACAAGATCATCTATTAAAGGATGTAAATAAACATTCCAGGAATCAAAAGTGACATTATGAAAAAGGGCTCCTTCATGCACATCCAAGGGGGTAAATTATAAGGAGTGAGTATTACCGCCTACATGCTATATGAGTAACTCATATTTCAAAATGGATGGAATCCATCCGTGGATAGGCCAAGACGAATGTTTCTTGGATCATTGGAAAACCATTCATACTTTCTATCAACCTACTTTCACGATACAGAATCTGCTGGATGCCTCAGTTCACCTTCTACTGAAATAAGTTTTTCCTTATGCCACTGCATGTCTATTGCAATTTTTTTTTGACATAAAAAGTCTTTGCAACCGCGATTTTATAGGAAAGTATCTCAAAATCTTGTGTGGGATTTTTTTACCCTTCCCATCATTAACTTTCCATCTTGATTCCCGGCATATTGGACACTCTTCTAAATCTTTATTTTCTTGCCAAAAAAGGGTACAATCATACCTTCAAAAAAAATGAGACAGATTAACTATATATGAATGAGTGTTATAATTAAGGACTTTTTGATATGTTATTTTACTTACTTGATTGTGTGTATTGGAAGGTATCTAAGTCCAATTTCATGTAGCATTGTCTTTGCCTCGTAGTATGATTTTGGCAAATTTGCACCATCAGGAAGAACATCTTTAATCAACTCAAGTAGCATGTCTATGGACTTATTTGTCCAATGGTTGAAAACCTTCAGCAGCAATTTTATAACAAATTACAAAATGGAGTACTTTTGGCATCCCGGATATAACTCTATGTCTAACATATTAAGCATTTGTTTAAATCTGGTATGATTTCGATTTTGGAAGGTATCTTCATTCCCACCAACAGCCAAGGTTCCTCGATTAATATCTTCCATTAGTGTCTCAATTTCATCCTCATCACCATCTAAATCATAGTCCATAAACTCCTCATTTTGAGAGAAAATATTCTGACTCATTGGGTATACGTGGAATGGGTTCACCGTGGTAAATCCACTGATCATAAGAAGGTATTATCCCATTTATGCACAAATATGAAGACACCTCTTCTTGGGTTTTAGTGTATAGGTTCATACACTTGATACAAGGACATCTAATGTCAACTGTTGGACCAAATGTTGCACGTACATACTCAATGAAGCTTTTGACCCCATTACGATAAGTCGCTGATATACGCTCATGATGCATCCAACTCTTATCCATGAAATTAAGTTCAACCTGTAATTTATTCATCAACTCAATTACATCAACTCAACCAGTGATTTAAACAATAACACAATACAAAAAAATCAGATAAAATAATAACCAGTGGTAATATTTAAATCATTTATATTTTTGAGAGATCGAATCAAACTTTTAGTTAAACGAGTACATTGTCATACATTTGAGTCACTCTTATAGTTTAAAGGGAAACATTTGGGTCACTCTTACAGTTTAAATAACAATTGTCAAAGAAAAAGTCATAAAAGATTGATTTGTCACTCGTGTGTCTTTCAAATTTGCAATTGAGGTAACTTAATAAGATATCATTATGTGTTTGCGACATGCTTAAGAGTTGAGACACACAACCAGAAAATCTGAACTTGTATAAGACCAACACCAAAGAAACTATTTGTAATATCAAAAGACTAAAGGTTTTGTGACATTGGAGTGTTTATCTGTTGTTCCCCTTTCATATTTGCAGACTGTAAACAAATTGTTAACATTCATCAAACATGCAGTTAATTATCTAATAGGAGCATTACATTTATATTAACTTTTAATGTGAATGTTGCAACTGAAGTTCCCCATGTATGGCTTTGCATAACAAAGTTCTGAACTTTACAATAAAAACTACTCATATTTATTAAGAAAGCTTTCTCATTATAAATATTTATCACTTACCCACTTGAGGCAAAGAGAATATATAAAATTAGCTACTTCAATTTAGGTGGAATGGTTTCTCTGTAATATGTAGTGTGTAATAGCTATAATTTAGGTGGAATCTGTATGCTAATAAAGCCTTGATTTGTCTTATCCTTGACTTCATCCCAATTCATATGCATTGGTTGTCGACATGGAGAACATCACTTTGAACCGGTATTATGGGAATGATCGTTCAAGCTTGTCCCAAATTGCATATTTGAATGGGAGGTGTTTGCCATTGTGCTTTGTAACAAGTTTTTTGATAGAATACGATCAAAATATCGCTTAGTGCACACTTTAAGGACACACAAGGTCTTGTGATGATGATATGTTTTTTCTGCGTTTACGGGAAGAGGACTCTGATGGAAATGTTGGTGTTTCTTTGTCTAAGGAAATCATGACAGTTGCTAGTGAAGCTTTTAAAAACCAACATAACTACGTTAGTGCCTCTTGTATTGCCAATGTCTGAACAATTGTTGTTCCTAGCCACATTAGTTAGGAAGAAGTTGTTCAAGATGATATAATAGCCAGCGCATTGTTTCCTTGAATTAAATTTTACACTTAAATTCTGCACTTTTGACTTGAGAATATTGTTATAATCAATTGGAAAGTTAAGTGTATGAATTAATTTTATTAGCACTACCCAGTTTTAGCAAGTAGATATCTATGAATAAACCATTCCAAGAATAAGATATATGTTGTTGCCCAACTGCTGCCCATTTACTGAATGAATGTCAGCTTCTATTTAACTCTAATGAGAGTAGTGTTGAGACTTTAGTATCAGGTTCCATACTTGTATTAGCCATACTTGATCAAAGGAAGAAAAGAGCCAAAACAGAAAATCCTTTTAAAAAAAAACAATTCATTATCCTATCCCCAACATAATCGCTTTTTGTGGCCAAAACAAATAAGGATCCGCAAGTTCATTCAATTTCCACATATTTAAAATTAACATAACCTTATCACTACAATAAGATTGAAAAATAAATCAAATGATAAAAAGTTCATAATAGTTGACAAATGTCCACAGACTAGAGAAACATTTTTCATCCAACTAAAAAATAGCACGTCTTTCATCCAACCAAAATAGGTGTAATAGCCAAGTGGTAATCACATATTACCAATATCAGATTTGATCATCACATATAACAAATTTCAGATTTGATTAAGCACATATGAATAAACAAAGTGCAGATATTAAGAAATAAATAAACCGAGAATTGATTTCTTCAATTGAAAGAGAATAGAAGAAGAAAAATAACCTAGAACCCTGGATGGGATCGACTTGAGTGCAAGCTAAACTACTGATGGAGGAGAGAAGTAGAACATGTGCTGTGATGGAGGACATGATTGCTTGTGAAGCTACTGATGGGATGGATGTGAGTTTTGGCTATGTAAGAAGGAGAAGAAACCCAAATTGCTATATGGAGTTTTTGGTAAGAAAAGAGAAACCCAAATTAGCCTCTCTCTTTCTTCTCAGTATAACACCAAACAATTGTTTAGTAAGTTAGGGACTCTGCTCCAAAAAGCGAGTTTGATAACATTTTTTTAAAAAATTATAGAAAGAATATTATACTTAAATTATTATTATTTTAAAAACTTAAAAGATAAATTTAAATTTTAGGATATTATAAATTAAATATAATAAACTCAAATATAACTCTTTTGTAGAATAAAAAAAGTAATATAAATAAACATTTATAGTCTACATTCATAAAAAAGTAATAATTATTATAATTTCGCTTATTCTCAATTAACAATATTTTAATTTTTAAAATTATTATAAGTTAATATTCTATTTAATACAATTAATAATTTAAATTACTTAAAAAATATTATTAAGAATAATAAAATTTGTAAAATATTAATTATTACAATTTGAATTGTAGTATATTATAAATTAAAGAATAAACTCAAAAGCTTTACTCTTTCTATGCACAAAACATATGTTTTTTTTCATTTGTGCATTTGTGCTATCTCATTATTCCACATTTTTAAATTTCTTTATCCTTTTTCCATCATCTTGTATTTAAAATTTTGTGGGAAGTTCAAGCAGATATCTTTCTATTTTTTGGGATTCTATTCGGACTAGGAATGTACCATGAAATATTTTCATTTTAAATTCATTTATCTTGGAACTTCTAAGAAAACTATTTACTTTATGTATTATTATAGTCCATAATCGATATTGTAAATTACATAAATAGTGATATTAAAATAAAATTTATTATTTTTAAACCATTTTAATTTAATGCATTTATATATAATATAATTAATATTCACTATAATTTATATCATGGGAGAACATAGTCCTAAGTTGTTAAGACCCCAACTTTTATGAATAAAATAGAATTTCCTCTATTTATTATTTTGAAATAGTAAGGGTTGATTTGATTAATGTAGTTACTTATGGGTAAAATCACGTAAATATTTTAAATAAGCAAGTGGTTATAAAATATTCATTGTTGTTGGAGAATATTTGTTTGAGTCGTGGAATATTCTTCATCGAAAGAATATTAGTATGCTTTATAGCGGAAAGTGATTGGATGAAGAAAATGACAAGTATGAGTTTTTTATAAATAACGGTATTATTACAGATTAACTTCTTGTTGGAATACCCAGTGGTTAAAACCCGATGTCAAATATTTCTGATTATTGATTCTTCGTAAGAAGGCACTACTTTCGAAAATTATTAAGATAATTCTTTATTCGATATTTTTATTTTATTGATTCAACCAATTGCTATGTTGATATTTTATATTATTGTTGTTTCAATAAGTTCATCACTACGATATTTCCATTATCAATGATTCGTATTATTTTAATAATACTATTTCTATATTTATATATAATATAATTAATATTCACTATAATTTATACCATATCATGTTATTAAATAGTCTTCTCTTAATGTTAAATCCTTCATAAAAATATTCAAATTACTATCAGAATATTGTTTTCAAATAAACAACTCCTTCCTTAGTTTTGATCCATCATCTTTTTTAAAGATAAAAATAAGAGTAGAGTAAAGAATAAATCATTGTCTTTCTTCCTCAAGCTCCTATGATACCAAATCATTTAAAATATACAAAAACTATATGCAATTTCTTTATATGAACAAATGTAGCAAAAAAAATTTACTTTATGGACTATATAGATGATATATAAATGTTAAATTAATATTTTGTTGTTTAAAATAAAATTTATGAAATTTAACCATTTATATATAAGTATAATTAATATTGTATAATTTATAACATCATATGAAAAGACATATTCTAAATGTTTAAAATTTTTTGGAACATAGTAGTAGTCTTTTAAATATTTGTAAAATACAATAAGTATTAATAAAAATAAATTAAATCAAATTAGAATTGTCTTTTTTTTATAATTAAACTCACATGTTTATATTTGACAAATATTTAAGTTTCATAACATGATTTTAATTTTTATGACAATATTTTTAAGTTTATCATCACAATTTTATTAATATTACATCAACAATACTACAAAATTAACACTTATAAAGATTTAGGGAGTACATTTTCAAGAAGAAATAAAGAATTGTGATAAATTTATATCAATATTAAAACTTATTAACACTTACTAATACTTATTAACATTTATTAATACTTATTAAAATTAATAATTATATATATATATATATACGATAAATTTATATCAATATTAAATAACTTGGTACAGTATGTGGGTACATTGATAAGAGGAAATAAAGAATGAAATCACATATATATTACTATTCTATCTTATTGCTTATGCAAAACATATTCTTTTATAAATTAGAAGACGTATAAATAATTATTACAAGTTCCATTATCACCGTTACCACCTCTTAATTTCATATGAGCCATTCCAATACTAAATAACTAATCATCTAAATAATACTCCTAATAAACTCCATAATTTGACTTTTATGGTCAAATTGTCAATTTTTTAAATTATTTATTAAAAATATTTATACATAAATTTTAAATTCTGAATCTTGAAAATTGTAGTAAATTCTCCATAATTTATTACAATCATAATCAATAGACGTATATCACAAGTCATAATTAAAAAATTGGCAATTTCACGTAACAAAATCAAATGAAGACGTTAAATATAGGACGAAGAGTACTAATTATCTAATAATAATAATTATTATTTATTAAATTAACAATATTGTTATGTATTTTTAATAAATATCATGTATATCACAAGTCCAGAGATCGAAAATAATTTTTTTTTAATCTCTAATATTACAAACATGTAAAAAAGTGTTAAATTTTCCTTTACTTATATTTAGTCTAAGACACTGATATTAATTAATCTAAGACACAATATTATTATACTTTCTCCCACTATAATTTTCGCTCCAATATATTATATTTCCCTCCCAAAATTGTTTAGCGCTAGGATATATCATATTTTGCTCCCAAAATTGTTAAGCGCTAGGATATATCATATTTCGCTCCAATTAATATATGATCCTTTCTTCTCATCCAGTTCTCATTCACTTATTCCCAAAATAAGTCGCTAGTTCTCCTCTCTGGCGTCAACTGTCGAGGGTTTTTTTCGTAGGTCAGATCTTTTCTTCTCATTCGATTTATATTGTTGTTTGTTTTTGTGATCAGTTTATTTGTGATTATGTTATATATGGAGTAAATATCGTGGATTATTTATGGATCGATATGGTTTATGTTTTGATTTTGGTCTACCAAACTGAGTTTATGTACTTCTCTTCATATGCTTTTGGAGGTAAAATATAGGTTTTACTCTCTTGTGCGGCAGATTAATAGTTCTTGAATGTTTTACATTTCCATTTAGCTACTCCATTTTAGATTTGACATAACTATTGTTGTTGTTAGGCAAATTAAGTAGTGGAATATTCCACTCGTTTTATCTAATTGATTTGGGTTTCATTGTTTAGTGCTGATATACTTAAAAAAATGAATCAGCTTCTTTTGGATGTGTGAATTTAGGCATGCATGGTGAACCTAGTTATGATTTTGAGATGTACGACATGCTTAAGTATTACTTTTTAGTACTATACATGTCTTATTTACTAATACGTATAACTGATCTGATTATGTAGTTTCAGAAATTTACTCATCTTGCATAATTGGTACTTCAAAATGTCTGGCCTTGGATTAAAGAGGAAAGGAGCAGCTCAAACAAGAAAATATTTAGCCTCGCAAAATGTTGAGTTCTTTGAGGATAATAAAGAAGTTGAACTAAACTTAACTGAAGGTTCAAATCCTCGTGTAAAAAGAAGAATTATGCTGACATCAAGTCCTCCAAGAAGCCCAATCACAAGATCACAAATTATGTTGACATCAAGTCCTCCAAGAAGCCCAATCACAAGATCACAAACTCAATCTGCTCAACCATCACCTGTGGGTCGAACAAGCAAATTACGTTCAATGATTGCACATTCACCGAATGCCAATGATGGTCATGCGAATGAAGTGCGTACTCCCATTTCTACCTCGATGCAACATACTAATGACACTATAGTTGGTGAAAATTCTACCCCACCAACAGAATGTGGCCCGAAACCGATGTCCGATGAGCAAGGGTCTGCACAATGTGAGTTTTATGTAAACCTATTTAGTAGATATATGTTATACACGTGTGTGTGTGTGTGTGTGTGTGTGTATATATATATGATATACATAATTATTGTTTTCTTGTTAATTTGTTGTTCTTTTTACTTTTTGACATCTAATATTTTGAATAACTTCATCTTCAGCAAAGAAAATACGCGGACCTACTCGTGGTATTTGTCTTGAGAAACTCACCAAGTCAAAAGGAAAAAAAGTTAGCTATCAATGTGTCACCTAGTAAAGGAAGGCACATAGATCCTACAGAATCTGATAAGTTATCGTCAGAGATAGGATTGATGGTCCGCCACCACCTCCCAATGAATACCAAGTTCAAGGATATTATAGAGGGAGTAATTAAAGAATCATTGTCAAGGGTTGAATTAAGATCCATAATATTAAATTATGTCAAATATTGTTATTCATAGTTGAGTCTGCATTTGTCCTTTTTGGCAATTAGTTTTTGTTTTATGCCTTGTCTATAAATCCATGGAGAATGACACTCATTAGGATACATGAGTAGTTAAATAAAAGGTGTGAGTAACCGTTGAATTCATGGATTAGTGTTTAATAGGCTAATTTTGCCATTTTTTGTCTCATGAACTAGTTAATTTTGCTGGATTATTTTTTTCTTTAGGCTCGTTTCGATATCGACCTTTCTAAACCTTATGTGAAGCGTGTTGCACTTGGAATAATGAAGGATAGGAATAGAGGGCAGAGGTGTAAGCTTTACAAATTATTCAAAACTTCTCAATCAACCGAAGATGCTAGAAAAAATCCTCCAAACAACATTGATATTGCCAAGTGGACTGAAATGTGTGATTATTGGACATCGCCAAAATTTATTGTATGATTATTCTAACTTTAATCGTTTATTTTATATGCTTATTATTTTCAGCTTTTTTTTAAAGATTAGATTTTTATTATTTGTTCCATGATTTTTTTTCAACATCGCTCAGAAGTAAACAAGAAAAATCGAGGCAATAATGGCATTCATAGTGGAGGGTCAAAACCATTTGTCGTTCATCATTCTGAGAAGGTATGTAATTATATATGTTCAAAATCATTCTTGTGTGAACCAGCCTATTATTTTAAGCAATTAAGATCTTTTAAGATCGCCTAATAGGCCATTGAGTGTTTAATTTTACTAAACTGGTTTACTAAACCCACCATACCCATAAGACATAGCTTCTACACGGCTAGGAATGGGGGGTTAAGAAATTCCTGAAAATGACATTTGCATCGGCATGCTGTTTGGAAGGGTTTCGGCATGGGTTGAGAAGGGTTTCTTTTGCTTGACTAGACATATAAGGAGGATAAATAATGTGGGCCTAACTTGAGCTGAAGATGTACTGGCCTAACTTCTTGAGGCAAATCGCATTATTGGGACCAAAGCCTTATGTGGTAACAAGTGATTTTGTGGAGTCGATTTATTGAGATTGTGTAAAGCTATGGTGGAGATAGGGTGTTGAGAATCGATGATATATAATGACTACTGGTTGCGTCGGAGGGACATTTGAAGGTATATAATAACCCCGTGATCTGGTAGACTTTGAGTGATTTTAAACTGAAATGAGTCAAATTTAAATAAACATCTACAAATTGTGAACACAACACCGAAACCTTATATAAGCTATGCTTGAAACTAGAAAACCGGGATACTTAAGCCTTAATTCATGTTCCTTGTACAAAAAATTATACAATAATGCTCTCGTTATTAATTATTCTAATATGATTTTCAGGGAGATCCAATTGATGGTTACAAGAGCACACATTAGAAAAAGGAAACAAATGACTGGATACAACCTGAAAATGAAGTTACATACGTAAGTTATACAAACCTTATCTTGTTTTTAAATTTGGGATTATGTAATGAATTAGTTGCATTTGTTGTTAATTTCACAGAATGAAATGAAATTACTCTCTGAATACACCTCTAAGATGAACGCAAAATATGGAAATTTTGACAATAATGACAAAAGGGAGATTATGACTCGAGTGTTGGGTAAGAAGGCAGAGAGATTGATTGGCTTTGGATTGGGACCTCGAGTAGGGAAGTCTTCGTCTATCGATAAAGAAAAAGTTGCATTGGCAGCAGAGTTAGAAGCGTCTCACAAAAAAAATGATGAGTTTGAAACAACCATTCAGGCACAAGGAAAACGGATGGACAATCTTGAGAATTTACTTACAAGTTAGCTGACAATCCATAATTTCTACAGCTAATTCAAGGCAACAGCAGCTTAGAGACAGAAAGAGCTGGAAATAACTCTTGATCGATATTTATGGACATTCAAAATTGTTAGAACTTTTGTTGTGGACACTACAAAATCTTGGATATTAATGTTGAACTTTATGTTAGACTTGGTAAATCAGTAATTTGTAGTATAATGGATGGTATTTGGATTTTGATTTTCCAATTTTGGTTAAATATGATGGAAAGATTTTATTTAGCTAATCTATTGTTGTAGTTGATGGTTTGCTATTGTTAAAGTTCTTAACTTGTTTTAGGCCAAAAATTGGTTGGTTTGTCTATGTTTTCTGCTGTTTGGACTGTCTTGCTCTGAATTCGTTAACTTGTTTGGACTGTCTTAACTTGTATGTGCCTCTTGGGTCCCATAAATGTTCAAATTCAGCATTGCTGGAATATGGGTTCATCAACATTACTATGTATCTTATTTCAGGCAAGTTTAAAGGAGAACTCACCTGTGATTCGTGCTAAGGCATTACGATCAGTAAATAGAAGTGTCAATGAATTCTCAAGTCACTTGCTATTGCGGTGACCACTTACTATCTTTCTTTTTGTGGACTTACTTCGTGTGCTCCTTATTTTTCATGAGAGCATGTTAGTGTTATTGTTGAAGCTGATCCAGAGGCTTTGCATGATAAGCTTGTTCAAACTGCTGTTGAAGGAAGGTTCTGCGACTCTTCTATATCTGTTACAAAAATAGCTCTCGAACTTGTTAGTCGGCATATTACCTCACATACTGATGTTGGTTTGAAGGTATTTACAAAGTATTGGGTAGTTGTATTATCTGCACTAGCAATTGGCTGGCTTGATATTGTGGTATGTATTGCTTCCCAGTTATAAATTATATTTAACATCTCACTAGCAATTGGTTGGCTTCAACTCTAGTTGCCTACAGTTGTTTGATGAATTGATTATGTCAAAACACTCACCTATTCTTCTCAAAATTTCTCAATCGCAGTCTTCTACTCTTGTCTCCAATTTCATCATAGCCTGTTGCTGCAGATTGGGTCTAGCTAGTGCTGCTGTGTTTTGTTGTTGATTTGCAGGTTGCTGTTGGGCTTTGTTTTTTAGGGGCTGCTATTTGGTATGGCTAATAAATTATTCTTATTGTTGGATTGGAAATTGGGTTCAGTAAATATATTTAATTAATATAAGCCACCCTCTTTATCATTAAATGTTTCTTAGTAAAGTTGGATCAGATACTTCTTGATTATCTCTGATTTGCAAAGCTAGAACAGTGCTCAAAGAAGAAAAATTGATCAGTTTCGCCCATTAAAAAAATTGGCGAATATGGGAGCTTGTGGATTGAAACCAAGAGGCTGTGGAATGGGTATTCGAAGGAATAATAGAAGCCGTAGAAGAGTAACAAAGACACCCTCTTTATCTCACAAGCTCAATAAAGTGGATCCTTCTTCTGTTTCAATAGATCGTAAATACTGCAATTGTGAGATCCCGAATTTTATGAAATAAAAGTATTCAATTTTTCTATTTTGGTAAATAGTTAAATTGATAAAAGTTTAAAGTTAAGGGTCATTTTTCAAAGTAAGCAAGTTGTCATAAAATAACCGGTAGTAATAGAACAGTAATACGCGTGGTTGTATAGTAGCACACGATATTGATTATTGATGCTTATGTGAGAAGTCACTCAGTTATACTCAATTATTTCTACAATAATTACTGCATCATATCTCTCATATTATTGATTCAATTATTGTCACAATATCATCTGCCTAATATGTTATATATTATTAAATCAATAATTGAGACGACAAAGTTATTATAATATTATTTGCAATATTGACAGTGTCTAGAAGTTCTGTCAAGGAGAGGTTTGGTCACCTAATTGCGCGCCAATAAAGAGAAATCCTTATCGGAAAGCCCCCTTTTTCTTGAGAATGACCTGGTTGTTAAATATTGTGAGTTATAATATTAATGATGAATGTTATTAAAAATCAAAGTTGAGTTTGAAGTTGAATTTGGAGACGCGGACGTGATATTTGAGTCCGGAACGATGAAATTAGTAGAAATAGACTATAAACACAAAATTTGCTAGGGTTGACTTTTTGGTCAAAAAAGTCAACATGTGACTTTTTTAGAAAAAGTCAAACTTTGAAATTTCAAAAATGAAATTTTTGAGAAAAATATTTCCATTGTGTTGGGAATGTTAGTGTTAGTGGAAATCGACATTTATTCGATAATAATTGATGTTTGGGGGTTATATTGACCAATCGGGTAATTAATCGAATATATGAGCAATTAATTGCTATTAATTCACATGATTATAACTATTTGTTCATATGTGTGTACTATTTATTCACATTCATGTACTATTAGGGGAGGTGGTGCAAGATTGATAATACTTGCATGACTAAGTTAAAAATGGAGGTTCTATACTGTAATTCGTATTTTCACATGATTATAACTATTAAGTCACATGAATGAACTATTAATTCACATGATTTACTATTAGGGGAGGTGGTGCAAGTTTGATAATACTTGCAGGACTAAATTAAAAATGAAAGAAAAGTTGAAGGTATTGTACTGTAATATTTCGAGCCCCAAAACATGCAATTATCGAAACTATATTTTTCTATAAATAGAAGCTCATTCTTCCTTCATTTCTCACCAATTCACTAAGCTATAGAGAAATTATTATACAAAGAAATTATATAGAGAAAGAAGAAGAGAAGTCACTATTCCAGTATCCAGTCTTCTTTTGAGGTAAGGGGTATTATTTCTTTCGTATTCATGAAGAGAGCTATTGTTATTCCATTTCTTATTATTATGTTGGAATAACTTTGTCTATGCAATCTTCGCATACATGGTGAAATTCTTCTATTATTTCATTCTTTATTATTACATTGGAATATCCTCAGTATATGCGGATTACGCATAACCCGTTCCATTCTTTATTATTCTCATTGGGAATAACTCATTCTGCATGCGCCTATCGCATGCTCGGTGAATTCTTCTTATTATTCCATTATTTATTATTACATTGGAATAACCTGCCTACATGTGGATTACCGCATACACATGGTGAATGATCCTTTGTATTCATTCCTTATTAAATTGTGGAAATGATCATTTACGTGGATTACCGCATGGCGAGTTAAAATCCATTTGCGCTTTAATTAATTTTACGATCCTCAAAAATTCTGGAAAAATTTGGGAGGATATTATGATAAGTTTTCTAACATTTCCAAGTGGAATCACTGAAAGAGGAGTTGTAGATTTTTGTATGGACTATTTTTAACAAAGCACGAAAAAGTGAAAAGGAGAAAAAGTTGCTGCCCAAAATTTTGTAAGGGCTGTTTCGGCAACTTAATTTGTGAGAAACATTCCGCCCTTTTGCGACATGGAAATATATTGTATAAAGTATATGCAGATTTTTGATGAGGGATTTGATCATTGGTGATGAAATCTTATGAGTATGGCATTTTTGAATGATTAAATGCATTATTTGGTAAAGTGTAAACAATTAAAATAAATTATTTATAAGTTTAAGAAATGATTAAAATATTGTTATAATATTAATGATATTAGATTATGAGATTATTAAGTGATTGATAACATTGGGATATTCTTGAATCCTGGATAAATTATATTATAAATGTTTAATATTTATCCTTTATCTCATTTGATTGATTCTTTATATCATTGTCATAATCCTCATGCTTATATTGTGTTGAAAGTCATCTGTGGCTTACGTGCATCGATGGACTTGGTATGATTATGACCAAGGATTATTCGGTATAATCATGACTGTAATGTTACAAATGATGTGGTAAAAGTCATCTTTGGACCGTAGTGCATAGATGGACTTGGTATGATTATGACCAGGGATTATTCATTATAATCATGACCGTAATTGAAAACATGAATACCATTGGCCCATAGTGCATGGATAATTCGTGGTCGTAATACTAATGAATATCCTTGGTCGTAGTGCAGGGATGATTCGATGAGGTGGATTAATTATTAAGCTGAGTCTCAGCGATAAAATATTGATAATACACTTTTAATTCATAGAAGATAGTAGATATCATGCTCTACTTTACTTTTCTATATACAGTTGTATGTCTTTGGCTTGTAGAACAAAGATGAATTGTTGATGAATATCTTTGGCCGTAGTGCAAAGATAAATTTATTAGTATGATGACAAACAAGAATTGTGATTTGGTATAACCATGATTTTTTATGTTTCAGGTGAAGATAGGCGATGAAAATTATATTCGTCCTGGGTAAGAAGAGGAATTTAGAATTACAATTATGATTATGAGTTATTCATATGATTGTGGACACGAATTGTTGATTGATGTTACAGGGATAAAACATTATTGGTGGACTTTTAGCATGGAGAAGATAATAGACCTGATGGTCTATTTGACTCTTTTAATGGATTGCTCGTTCCGCTGCAACTATGGTTGAAAAGTTTTATCATCTACCATATGTTCTAAATCTCTGATTTATTATTGATGAAAGCTATTGATAATTTAATTATCTTTAGTCATGATATTCTTTACTGGGCTAGTTGTGCTCACCCTTTTGCTTCACAATTCCTTTCAGGTAATAAAGGTATAACTGGGTCGAGCGGGTATTAAGAGGATTAGAACGGTGGTCTATAGCTGTTGAGGTTCTCCCTAAATAGTATGGAAATAATTTTATTGAGAACTTTAGATAAGTGTGTCGTATTGTATATGTCATTTGATATTTAATTTTGGAGAACTGAATAGGGTGAGGTGAACCCAACTTTGGAAGGGTGTTTTGCCACTATCATACAAGATGTCTAATGACATACAACCTCGTGTTATCATAAGACAGGGTTGTACACATCCACTTCTTTGAGTATATCTCTGACGAGACTATATAATCTTGAGTTTATTTGAAATATAATTCTCACTTGGAGACAACAGAGATAATTATATGTCAAGAGAAGACTCACCATTGGAAAGAAGATGATAACAATCTTCTTGTTTTTCTTTGGGGACTATTGGGTCAACCAAGGATAATTCTGTGGACATATGATATCTATCATAACCTATACGCATGGCCTCCCATGTACGAAGGTTTCCTTGAGCACTTCCCAAAGATTTTAATTTCTAAAACAGTTATTGACAGTACTTTTATATAAGGTACCATTATAAGGTTGTGGTCAAGGCACCATGAGAGTTACATATATTTGTATTAAAACTCACGGTTTAACTGTGGTCGTATTCTGCACAACAGTTCAACAGTTGTATAAATGAAGTTTGTATTTGATTTTTATAGTATGATATATGGCGACTCAGAATGGGTCGTGTGGATCTATTTTAGGGGCGTCACAGTAATCCTGCATATCAAGGTAATCTATTTAATTCAGTTTCTGGTAAATGATATTGGGTGATATAGTTTGTGTTTGCTTGAAGGTAAACATTTTCCAAGTAATCACCTTGTCGGATGCTATAAAATTTGGTAAAGTTTTTGGAGGACAGTTTATTGGACATGCATGATTTTGCTCAATTTATTTCCTAGTCTTTTACTGCTGCCAGTTTTTACCAAGAAAAATATGGTGCTAAATATGTGACATGCAGTTAAAGTACATTATAGAAACAATGGTTCCCTTTACTTGTATGCACGAGGATATACTCGATAACCCAATATGTGGAGAGTTTTAAATTCAAACTAGAAAGGAAAATGTTGTACAATCAGTGATAAATTTTTAGATATACTAAATGAATATTCTTTACTGGAATTTGCAGTACACTTGATATTTTAATGTTAAGGTAATCATAATTTTCATGTTTTTCATGGACTGTAATGGCCAACTTGCTGATTTTCTTGAAGCTTTTCCTTTTCTTTTGTCTATCAGACATGTTGTTGCATGTACGTTACTTGAAAATTTCTAAACTAGTCCCATTCTTCTGTTTGTGACTTTAAAGTATCTCGAATTAATTACTCATCCATTTGTAAAGAAAAGTTCCCATATCCATTGATATTTGTGTTAGTACCATTTTAGTTTTTCTTGTTTATGACCTGACAAGTTGATAGAAGTTGCATTCTGTAATCAATGATCTTACCACTTGAAGGGTAGTTTGTTGTCTCACTTGTTATTCATGAGATGCTTGCAGAGTTGGAGTTATTAAAAATGTCTATTCATTTAGCCTCAGTTTCTTAAACACTTAATATGAAACTTATACTAAGTTCTTCAGAATATTTATAGTTATGATGGTTTTGACTGTGCAGGAACTGGTTGCAGCATCAAAAAATGTTGATTGCCTTAAGATTGTTCACAGTTTGCATGCTTACTTTCTACTTGTTGGTGATTTTGATAATAAGTTCTTCTCTATTTAATCAAGCGGAATGAACTAACTATATCCAATTAAATATATGTATAATTTTTTCCCTTATTTCTTCCTCATGATAATAATATCTCGTAAATTTGGCGTGGAAGTATCTATATACTGTAAGCCTTTATGTTTTTCCGGGCGTAAGTATCTTTCCCAGACATAGTTTGGATTTCAGACATGAAACAGATCATTTGTCACATCCAGAGGCCATCACTCAGTATCATTTGTTCTATCCTGTGATGGTGCTCGACTTTAATGGAGATGATGATATTTATAGCATTCAAGATGGTAAGCAAAATGTTTGACATCTAGTCATATATTATTGCTTGTCAATTTGATTTCTGTATTTTGGATTTCAGATTTGCTTATTTTTATCATTTATAATCTCAAATGTATCTCAAAATAGCTATGTGTCGACAGTTGTAACTCCAAGAGGTTCCAATTACGTAAATCATAATGGCAGTGTTCCATCCTTTGCTACCTCGGATCCCCTAATGCAACCAAGTACAGAATCAGAAGAAAATTCAGAATATAGCTTGGTCAGATATCTTGCTGATAATGTAAATACCCTGACTGGCTCTTAATTGAAATCTAGTGATCTTCAAAGTGAGGGAAACACTCAAGCTACGGTGAATGTTATCTCTACTGAATGTGTTGATGAAAGAGGTAGTGGGGAAGATATGGGAATGTTGCACAATTGTGGACTTCTCCCAAATAATTATTTGCCTTGTCTTGCTAGTACTACCTCCTCCTCTGATGAAAAGAGAAAATCTCTAACCTCAAGTCCAAGGAAAAAACCAGCCTTAAGACCAAGTACTATGTAATTCGAAAAGACAGGTGAACTGAATAAAGTTGCCAACAAAAAAAAAATTAATTTCAGACTCCAAAATACTACTATATAATACCAAGTACTATATTTTAAAGAATGACCAACACACTTTTTCTCTCGTTTTGGCTTAGAAGGCAACTATCAACACATATTTCAAAAGGGGGCGCTTGACTCTCACTTTGTCGAGTCCTCCATAAATTCTATTACCATATATATATATATATATATATATATATATATATATATATATATATATATATATATCCATCTTAAATCTCCACAATAAACTAAATATATATAAAGTAACTATGAATATTTTAATATATATATATATATATATAAATTTATATATAATAATAATAATAATAATAATAATAATAATAATAATAATAATAATAATTTAATTTATATAGAATTTTAATTGTGTTTAACTTAATGAGGTTTATCCAAACGTATGTTGTTGTTGTTGTTGTTATTAATGTGTTTTATTATTATTATTATTATTATTATTATTATTATTATTATTATTAGTAGTAGTAGTAGTAGTAGTAGTAGTAGTAGTAGTAGTAGTATTATTAGTACTATTATTATTATTATTATTTATTATTGTTATTATTATTATTATTATTATTATTATTATTATTATTATGATAGTTATTATTATTATTATTATTATTATTATTATTATTGTTATTATTATTATTATTATTATTAGTAGTAGTAGTAGTACTATTATTATTATTATGATTTATTATTATTATTATTATTATTATTATTAGTACTATTATTATTATTTTTATTATTATTATTATCTTAATTTAAGTCAATATTTTAATAGTCGTCGCAAAAAGTTGTATAAAATATGCAACAAAAATAAAAATTATTGCCAATGAATGTGGTCTATATTAGGCAATGAAATATAACAACAAAAAAACTTTCGTTGCCCACGATGAGGAGAAATCAAGTGGTTAGAAATTTTGCAAATGAATTTCTAACAATTTTGTTTCCAAATTTTGCAACTACTTGTGAATTTTGTTGCAAAAAGTGAAAGCTGACCGACAACAATCAAGAACGGGATAAGTTTAGTTTGCTAAACATACACTTTTAGCAACGACTTATAAAGTCTTTGCTGAAAAGCGTTAAAAGCTCCATTTTAGCAACAAAAAAACTTTCGTTGCCACGATGATTGGAAATCAAGTGGTAGAAAATTTTGCAAACAATTTCTAACGATTTTTTTCCATGAATGAATTAGCAAAACGAAATTTTGCAACGACTTATGAATTTTGTTGCAAAAAGTGAAAGCCTGACACAATTTGCAACGAATGACAAATTTCGTTGCTAAACATATACTTTTAGCAACGACTTATAAAGTTGTTGCCCGAAAAATCGTTGCTAAAGGCCCATTTTTTTGTAGTGAGTGAGATTGATTCGAAGAAGAAAAAGCCCAACTTCTGAGTGCGGCGGGGACAACACAACAAGCGCCATCCTAAGCGACCGGTATGAATCAAGCGCCTCCCTGCAGCTTAATCTCGATGGTTTTTTTAATCTTTGAACTTGTAACTTATATGTCATACTGCTGTCAGTTTTATTACATAATGTTTAAAGAGTTCTAATACGTAATGGCTATATGAAATCAAGAATCTAAAGATTTTTACAAACGTTCTTAATACTTTTCTATAAGCTAAGTAAACGTTGATTAAAGAGCTAAGTGGTGTGATAGCATGCTAATGTGACATTTCATTTACAATACTAAGATAGGAATAAATGTATGTCGTTGACTTATGTGATCGAACATGTATGAGATTATTAACTTATAGAGTTGAGTAACTAATAAATATGTTGTATACATAACTATGTAACTATGTTACAATAGGATTTCAAAGTGTTGATAAGCTATAAGTTATTAAACTAGGCTTGAGGCAAGTTCTCTAACTTCATTTGATTTTTATTTTGAATGCAAGTTCCCTAAACTCTTTATGTCTTATATACTGTATAACTCTGAATTATTCCATATCGACCATATTTACATCGAGCAAATATCTATTACTATTCAGAAATCGATTTATATCTTAATGTTGTTGCAAACATTGAACTTATCGTTCCTAAATGCATTATAAAAGATTGTCTAAGCTGTAGAGTCCCCGAATCCGGATACTTGAAACCCAAACTCGGTACTTTACGATACCATTTCTATGAGCGGAATAATACTAATAATAATAACAATAATATAAATTATAAACTTAACTTACATTTATCAGAGTCTAATCCCAAGTACGCAACCTTTACTACATTCTTTACATGATATATAATACATATCAATATCTTAATACAATCTATCTATTACAAATGATACCAATAACATATTACATTTGCTTTCCTTTTCACTTGTTCTGGTAAGAGCCTTACAGCTTTTCATACTTAGTAAAAACATTTAAATTAAGCAAGGATGAGCATTTGAGTTCCCAAAGAAGTATTATATATATATAAACCGAAAGAATTTAAATGTTTTCTTTATAATATTCTTCTACAACCATCGATAGTTTTGAAGTAATCACATTACCAATAATAATAGCATAACAACCCTCGTTCAAGTTTTTGAAACTGTGTATTGTCTATTTATAAGGTTTACGTGACATATCACGAACATTGTTTTCATTTTCAAAAGGTTAAACCGAAATTCATCACAGAAACCTAAGCATTGCTTACGGTAGGAGGGTGTATGTATCCATGGGCCTGTGATTGATCAATACTACATTGCTAGAAACGATATTATTGTTCATCCTTTTGTCCGCCATAAGCAGCATAAAAATTTTTCCATTATCGGGATGTTCATTTCTGATTGGGTTTTTCATAACAAAGGTCTTATATAATTCAACATATATGTATATCAAAGGTGTATCAACATGCGATTAAATACAATGATTATCCAAGTGGGGACACTTGTATAATCATTTATAGAAATTAACGAGCATGAATATATTTATCCGAATTATCATATACTAACATGTTGATAATCAATGGGCTTATATAATGTAGCTTTAACAATACGTACATTAATAATAATAATATAATTTTGAAACATTCTTACACTTGTCCATTGCATAAAGAAAATGCAAAGTTAGGATACTTTTTGCACGATCTTTTGCTTACACTTACTTACTTGACTTAGATTTATCGTTTCTATCACGACTTTATCATTAATCAAATCATTTTACCGATTAGTATATCATAACGTAACACATAACACCGCCTATTAAATTGACATAACCTAATCACCTTATCACACATGTTTAACAATCATGGTTTCACAAACAAACATCAACACATTCCTAATCGCATTGTTACATAACCTTAACCACCATTGAATCACAAATAAACAATTAACTAACTAAATTATCTATGTCCGATCAATTTACGAACCATCCTGGGTCTATCGACAACTTTATCGGGTACTAATAGAGTCTAAAACTCTATCAATGAGTTCAATATTCATTTAAACACCGAAATCACATTATTTTTCATGGCCTTATGATAATTTTTAATTAATTATTACCATTTATCATAATTTTGAAACATCGAAATCATTATTAAATAATTTAAGTATCACATAATTCTATTATCATTAACATTTAATCAATATTAAATTATTAATGAAACCATTGCCAAAATATTAAAGTTATGTATAATAACTCAAAATATTTTTAAAACATTTACATTATCCTTAAATGATTTTTAAAACATTTAAAATCATTATTAAATAATTACCATTAATATTTAATTATTAATGAACTATTTATCCAAATATTAAAAGTCATTAATTATAACTTAAAATATTTTTAATTCATTTTATCCCTTTTAAATGATTTTTAAATTAATAAAACCATTTTAAAACTATTTATTTAATATAATTATTAAATAAATTTAATATCATTAATCATTAAATAAATATCATTAATATTAATTTATTATTGAAATTATCCTTTAAATATTAAAAGTTATATTTTATAACTTAAGATATCTTTAAACATTTTATCTTCATTTAAAATGATTATTAAAATATTAAAATCATTTTAAACTAAATTATTTAATATAAATATTAAATAACTTTAATATCATTATTAATCATTAATTAATGAAATTAACTATTACATATTAAAAGTTATATTTTATAACTTAAAATATTTTTAAATACTTTATTTTCATTTAAAACGATTTTTAAATAATAAAATCATTTTTAAACTAAATTATTTAATATAATTATTAAATAACTTTAATATCATTAATTAATCATTAATTAATGAAACTAACCATTAAATATTAAAAGTTATATTTTATACCTTAAAATATTTTTAAATACTTTTTTTCATTTAAAATGATTTTTAAATCATTAAAATCATTTTTATCTTATTTATTTAATTTAATAATCAAATAAATCTAATATCATTAATATTAATTTATTAATGAAATTTCTCCAAAATATTAAAAGTTACATTTTATAACTTAAAATATTTTATAATACATTAATCTTTAAAATAATTTTTAAACAATTAAAATCATTTTTCTATAATTTATTTAATATACTAATTAAATAAATTAAATATCATTAATATTCAAATAATTATAAATATTAATGAAAATATTCTAAATAATCGAAAATTATTTTTCATAATTTAAAATAATTTTTAAAAACTATTTTTGTAATTTTTATAATTTATTTTCTATTTTTAAATAATTTTCGAAAAAACAGAAATTAAAAATAATAAGGCAACTGTCAGTAGGTCTTTAGCGACGAGAAAAGTGTCATTGTTGTTGGTGTTCTTGAGCACCAAGAACACTGACAATCAGTTTCAAGTTGCTTCCTTTGACCGGCTTTTACTCATAGTGTAATCGAGTTCTAAATTAGCTTAAACGTTAGTTGTGTAGTAATCACGTAGTACTACAACATCCAACACTCATTTTGATCAAACAATAACACAATCAAAAGATATGATCTGCCAAACATGCTGTCAGACCAAATCTGGGTTTCATCAGAAACCCAGAAATTCGAGCAGCCACTTTCCAGTACAAATTTATCTAGGTTCTAGTTGTTGTTTTGATGATTTTATGATTCATACATGTAGTATTCATGACAAGGAACAACGAGATATCAAAATAACAGTCCAAAAACAACCACAACTCCATCTATGATCCGGTCAAACCAGGCCAGAAAATCTGTTCGAAAAGTTTCTGGGTTTTTCCCAGAAACTCAAACCGTGGCCAGATAGGCTACTTTGACCATCGATTACAACCACTCGGTTTATTGTTTATGACTTCTAGAAACATGAATGTATAGAATACATATCTAGCTACAAATTTAATACAACAACATCAACAAACATCATCAAAGTCATCGAGGATATAAAAGCTTGAGTTCTTGTCGACGCTTTGGAAAATTTTACGGGTTTCCCGAGAAAGTACGATCAATCTTGGGTCAATGGTATTTGGATTGACCGTGAATAACTTTATTTCCGAAAATCAAATAGCTATTCTACCACTTGGATCTTAAAGACCATATACCAAGCTACATAACCCAACACTTAAACAACAAAAACACCAAATATATTAAGATCTACGTTACGACATTGGTTGTCGGAGACCATAACATGAACTTTTCCGAAAAATTGAAAATCATTAATTTGAGCATTTAGATGTTATGGATCCGAATACTACCAACCCGAGATCATCACTAGAGACTAAATACAACATATTACAATAACAAAAACTAACATCTAACAAGAATTTTGGATGAAATTAAGGCTAGGTTTTATACCTTCTTGGTTTGATTTTACGATCTTTGGCTTCGATCATTGTTTGTGATCGTGGGGTTTGATAAAGGGACCGATATACTTTAATTTTTCGTTCGTTTTAGAGAGAGGGGCTCAAGGATGAACTTGGTGAATAATTTAGCAACCAAAATATCATTTTTTCTCTCTCAATCTATATATAAACAATTTAGATGCATGTATTGGTCATCCTGAGAGGTCGATTCTTTGGCAAAATCGTGCATGTGGAGTTGGTGGAGTTAGTATGAGTTGGTTATCAACTCAACCTAAATGTCAAAACCTAATATTTAGCCTAAATAATACAACTAGGGGTATAAGGGTCATTTAGTTTGTAATTTTAAGGGCAACCATGTAATCCTTGTAAACCACTTAGGGTTTAGGTTTGAGCCAAGTTAGCAAAAAAGTCTAGGATTTCCAAAATTAGGATTTAGCAACTAGGGTTTATAAAGAAAATAAAATTATTTAATTTTAGTTTCTAAAATTTTGAAAATAATAACTTTGTTAATTAAAGTAAGTTTGTAATTATCTTATACATGGATATTAGGGTTTATTACCCTTAATCACAATTAACCTTGCTAATAAAGCAATTAGGGTTTATAATATCGATAATTAGGGTTTCCATAATATAATTAGGGTTTTTAGAAATTAAATTAGGGTTCTAGGTTTTAGGGTTTTAATTTACTAATTAAATTTATTTTAATTAGCAATTAAAGTCTATCACACGTGTTATTTATCACTGTAACACAATTCTTGACAGATCAAACCTCCGGTTTAGGTTTCCGGATTAGGGTTTTCATTCATAGTTAGGGTTTTCTAATATCTAGAAAATATAAATATAAACTAGGGTTTTAAATTTAATAATTAGGGTTTCCTAATTAGCATACCATGAAGTAACACACAACATATATCACAGTTATATAATAGCCTTAAATTCACGATTTGAGTTTTAAATTAGGGTTTATCATTAACTTTAAAACCTGCATTACATCGTTAACCTTACACGCGATAATACACATATCTATAACAATTTGAAAATAATAATATAATATTATTATTCTCATTCCTTGATCAAAACCCTAATTAGGGTTTGGATTCCATATCCGATTTATCATCATATATAATCTTAATAATTAAATTAAAATAATTAACTTAACTATTACGAAATAATTTCATATAATAAAATAAGTATTATAAAAATTATATAATCATATCATATATTATTTAAATAATATAATTATCCTATTTCCTTGGAAAATGAACATTAAAAACATTTTTACTATAAAATTAATTATTATTAGAATATAATTTATAATGACCAATAATTCTAAAATAAAATTATTTATAATCATTCATGTAACAAATATATTTTATATTCATCACATAATTAATTACATAATACCTTTCATGCATTCTTACCTTTAAAATGAATAAATATTCTAAAATCATTTCATATATTATTTAAATAATATAAGATTATATTTTCCTTGAAAAATAATTAATAAAACGTTTCCAATAAGGAATTAATTAGTATAAAAATATAATTGATAATTATCAATAATTCTAAAATAAATTTATTTGCAATACTTAATGTAATAAATAAATTTTATTTATCACACATATAATTATAATTACACATTACCTTGACACATATCATTCATATTTATTTTAATAAATAAAAAAAAAAATTATCACGTAAAATTTATGATTTATTTATATAAAAATATCGGGTTGTCACATTCACCCTCCTTATAAGGATTCCGTCCCCTAATCACCTTTTAAAACCTATACTTACCAGGTACATAACTTATACAATCATTGCAAGTAGATCTCGATCATAATTGATCGATCCGATCTTTAACTATTCAGCAAAAAGCTTATCTATATTCTTAAACAGAAATTTGATTTCTAAGAGAACTCAAATTCCTCCTTCAAAATAATTTATAAAAATAATTTACTATATATAAGAAAATAATATATTAGAAAATAAAATTAGTTTGAGTAATACACGGAGTTGCATCCCTACCGCCACGATATCTTGAACAATCATGTATGAAGACGCTTGCAGTTGATTCTATTGATTTATTTGTTGATGTCGGTCCCGATGTCGCCAATGCCCTGATGCCTTTTCGCATTTTTCGCATTCCTTGTCTCCATTTCCTTTCTTGGGCGGTCTTTCACCTTATGCTCCATTGATTCGCACATAACACATTTATTATACCTTCTTGGATTGGGACTTTTAGGAAAGATATATATCCCTCCCCGTCCTTACTTTCTATACACAAACTTTTCCTTTTTAATCACATTCTCGGCTTATCTCCTATTATTAAGATTATTTTCTTTTTTATCTTATAGGCGGCAAAAAGTGGTCTCTTGCCCTACCGTTATTCTAAATATAACATACGCCGCTACCGAAGTCGGTTGAGATTCTAAATCTCGCAATAGAACCGCTTTGAAGTCTTTAACGTTACATGTTCAATTATCTGGTTGATTTTTACATTTTGTAATCCGCTCTTAAGAGCATAGCTTGAGCGTCAGTATTCGCAAAAAATTTCGATGTAAGATCCGATTGTCCTCCGACTTTGTTCATGTGTCCTTCTATCCTTTGGTTTCATTTTCGTCTTGACGGCATTATTATAAATTATTCTTTATTACCTTACATTCTAAGCCTTATCGTAAACGCTTAACATATAACGCAAAACTTTCTATTCAACTAATCATGTATTCAAAATATTAGATTTTGAAAACTTCTGGTTTCTTTGTATTAACCAATATTAAGATAAATTTTACTATCTTCATACCAACTTACTTCATTAATCCAACATAAATCCATATTCATAGCACTTTCCATACCATAACACATATTGCTTTAACATTCGCTATCCCTTTTGTGACTTTCGAAGTCGAATAAATACCGCCATAACTTATACAAAATATTACATTATACCAACATACCTATCATATACACCACCTAAAATTATACATATTCAACTAATACTAACACTACCTATTCCTTACACCTTCACTAACGATCAATTACTTAGTAACCTATCTATTCCTATTATCCTCAATATCCATTCACACATAACTATATCCAGTTTGTCACAACTTTCAACACCTTATGAGTTTAAGAACTCGTCACAGACATATGAGTTTAATAACTCAACATTGACCACTTATAATCCTTTAGCTACACTTTACCTATCTGTCATACTTATCGTTTCTTGATCCAGTACTATACTTTCCAAATTAACCACCTCTTTGAGGTAGCTTTCAATGTGAGCCTCTATTGCAGCTATTGGCTTTGATATTGGCTCAGTCATGGATGTTGGCTTATTCTTTACGACTTAAGGTTATCCTAATTCCATTCCTTTCTAACACCTACACACAAAATTATCTTGACTAAAAAATAATAAATACACACAACACATAATAGTTTTATAAGTTATCTTTTATTTTGTTCGACGATGAATTTATTCAATTCATCTCCTTTTTAAACTCTACATGAGTTATTTATATTTTCAACGTTTCCCTTTGTTCTAAGGTTATAGCCTAAGGTCTAACCCACCTAAGGTTTCTAACCCTATAGCTTTGATACCATGATGTAGAGTCCCCGAATCCGGATACTTGAAACCCAAACTCGGTACTTTACGATACCATTTCTATGAGCGGAATAATACTAATAATAATAACAATAATATAAATTATAAACTTAACTTACATTTATCAGAGTCTAATCCCAAGTACGCAACCTTTACTACATTCTTTACATGATATATAATACATATCAATATCTTAATACAATCTATCTATTACAAATGATACCAATAACATATTCTGTTTGCTTTCCTTTTCACTTGTTCCTGGCCGAGCCTTCTAGCTTTTCATACTTAGCTGAAAACATTTAAATTAAGCAAGGATGAGCATTTGAGTGCCCAGCAAGTATTATATATATATAAACTGAAAGAATTTAAATGTTTTCTTTATAATATTCTTCTACAACCAGTCAATAGTTTTGAAGTAATCTGTACCAATAATAATAGCATAACAACCCTCGTTCAAGTTTTTGAAACTGTGTATTGTCTATTTATAAGGTTTCTGTGACATATCCTGAACATTGTTTTCATTTTCAAAAAGGTTAAACCGAAATTCATCTCAGAACCCAAGCATTGCTTACGGTAGGAGGTGTATGCAATCCATGGGCCCTGTATTGATCAATACTACATTGCTAGAACGATATTATTGTTCATCCTTTGTCCGCCATAGCGCATAAAAATTTTTCCATTATCGGGATGTTCATTTCGGTCGGGTTTTCATAACAAAGGTCTTATATAATTCAACATATATGTATATCAAAGGTGTATCAACATGCGATTAAATACAATGATTATCCAAGTGGGGACACTTGTATAATCATTTATAGAAATTAACGAACAGAATATATTTATCCGAATTATCATATACTAACATGTTGATAATCAATGGGCTTATATAATGTAGCTTTAACAATCTGTACATTAATAATAATAATATAATTTTGAAACATTCTTACACTTGTCCATTGCATAAAGAAAATGCAAAGTTAGGATACTTGCACGATCTTGTTACCGCTTACACTTACGCAACTTAGATTTATCGTTTCTATCACGACCTATCATTAATCAAATCATTTTACTGATTAGTATATCATAACGTAACACATAACACTGCCTATTGCAGTCAGCACATAACCTAATCACCTTATCACACATGTTTAACAATCATGGTTTCACAAACAAACATCAACACATTCCTAATCGCATTGTTACATAACCTTAACCACCATTGAATCACAAATAAACAATTAACTAACTAAATTATCTATGTCCAGATCAATTTCTGAACCATCCCGGTCTATCGACAACTTTATCGGGTACTAATAGAGTCTAAAACTCTATACAGTAGTTCAATATTCATTTAAACACCCGTCACATTATTTTTCATGGCCTTATGATAATTTTTAATTAATTATTACCATTTATCATAATTTTGAAACATCAGAATCATTATTAAATGATTTAAGTATCACATAATTCTATTATCATTAACATTTAATCAATATTAAATTATTAATGAAACCATTGCCAAAATATTAAAGTTATGTATAATAACTCAAAATATTTTTAAAACATTTACATTATCCTTAAATGATTTTTAAAACATTTAAAATCATTATTAAATAATTACCATTAATATTTAATTATTAATGAACTATTTATCCAAATATTAAAAGTCATTAATTATAACTTAAAATATTTTTAATTCATTTTTATCCCTTTTAAATGATTTTTAAATTAATAAAACCATTTTAAAACTATTTATTTAATATAATTACTAAATAAATTTAATATCATTAATCATTAAATAAATATCATTAATATTAATTTATTATTGAAATTATCCTTTAAATATTAAAAGTTATATTTTATAACTTAAGATATCTTTAAACATTTTATCTTCATTTAAAATGATTATTAAAATATTAAAATCATTTTTAAACTAAATTATTTAATATAAATATTAAATAACTTTAATATCATTATTAATCATTAATTAATGAAATTAACTATTACATATTAAAAGTTATATTTTATAACTTAAAATATTTTTAAATACTTTATTTTCATTTAAAAGCGATTTTTAAATAATAAAATCATTTTTAAACTAAATTATTTAATATAATTATTAAATAACTTTAATATCATTAATTAATCATTAATTAATGAAACTAACCATTAAATATTAAAAGTTATATTTTATAACTTAAAATATTTTTAAATACTTTATTTTCATTTAAAATGATTTTTAAATCATTAAAATCATTTTATCTTATTTATTTAATTTAATAATCAAATAAATCTAATATCATTAATATTAATTTATTAATGAAATTTCTCCAAAAATATTAAAAGTTACATTTTATAACTTAAAATATTTTATAATACATTAATCTTTAAAATAATTTTAAAACAATTAAAATCATTTTTCTATAATTTATTTAATATACTAATTAAATAAATTAAATATCATTAATATTCAAATAATTATAAATATTAATGAGAAATATTCTAAATAATCGAAATTATTTTTCATAATTTAAAATAATTTTAAAAACTATTTTTGTAATTTTTATAATTTATTTTCTATTTTTAAATAATTTTTGGAAAAACAGAAATTAAAAATAATAGGAAACGTCGATGTAGGTCTTTAGCGACAGAAAGTGTCGCTGTTGGTGTTCTTGAGCACCAAGAACAACGACAATCGCCTAAGTTGCTTCCTTTGTGACTTTTACTCACAAAGGTAATCGAGTTCTAAATTAAGCTTAAACGTCAACATGTAGTAATCATGTAATCTACTACAACATCCAACACTCACTTTGATCAAACAATAACACAATAAAAAGATATGATCTCGCCAAACATGTCGTCGGACCAAATCGGGTTTCATCGAAACCCGTAAATTGAAAGCGTACCACTTTCCAGTACAAATTTATCTAGGTTCTAGTTGTTGTTTTGATGATTTTATGATTCATACATGTAGTATTCATGACAAGGAACAACGAGATATCAAAATAACAGTCCAAAAACAACCACAACTCCATCTATGATCCGGTCAAACCAGCCGTAAAATCATTCAAAAAGTTTACGGGTTTTTCCCGAAAACTCAAACCGTAATGGCGGATAGGCTACTTTGACCATCGATTACAACCACTCGGTTTATAGTTTATGACTTCTAGAAACATGAATGTATAGAATACATATCTAGCTACAAATTTAATACAACAACATCAACAAACATCATCAAAGTCATCGATATAAAAGCTTGAGTTCTTGTCGAATATTTGAAAAATTTTACGGGTTTCCCAAAAGTACCCGTCGTCTTGGGTCAACGGTATTTAACCGTGAATAACTTTATTTCCAGAAATCAAATAGCTATTCTACCACTTGGATCTTAAAGACCATATACCAAGCTACATAACCCAACACTTAAACAACAAAAACACCAAATATATTAAGATCTACATGGTCTGACATTAGTTGTCAGACCATAACATGAACTTTTTCCAGAAAATTGAAAATCATTAATTTGAGCATTTAGATGTTATGGATCTGAATACTACCAACCCAGATCATCACTAGAGACTAAATACAACATATTACAATAACAAAAACTAACATCTAACACCGAATTTTTGGACAGAAATTAAGGCTAGGTTTTATACCTTTCTTGGTTTGATTTTCTGATCTTTGGCTTCTGATCTGTTGTTTGTGATCGTGGGGCTTGATAAAGGGACTGATATACTTTAATTTTTCGTTCGTTTTAGAGAGAGGGGCTCAAGGATGAACTTGGTGAATAATTTAGCAACCAAAATATCATTTTCTCTCTCTCAATCTATATATAAACAATTTAGATGCATGTATTGGTCATCCTAGAGGCTGATTGCTGGCAAAATCGTGCATGTGGAGTTGGTGGAGTTAGTATGAGTTGGTTATCAACTCAACCTAAATGTCAAAACCTAATATTTAGCCTAAATAATACAACTAGGGGTATAAGGGTCATTTAGTTTGTAATTTTAAGGGCAACCATGTAATCCTTGTAAACCCTTAGGGTTTAGGGTTTGAGCCAAGTTAGCAAAAGTCTAGGATTTCCAAAATTAGGATTTAGCAACTAGGGTTTATAAAGAAAATAAAATTATTTAATTTTAGTTTCTAAAATTTTGAAAATAATAACTTTGTTAATTAAAGTAAGTTTGTAATTATCTTATACATGGATATTAGGGTTTATTACCCTTAATCACAATTAACCTTGCTAATAAAGCAATTAGGGTTTATAATATCGATAATTAGGGTTTCCATAATATAATTAGGGTTTTTAGAAATTAAATTAGGGTTCTAGGTTTTAGGGTTTTAATTTACTAATTAAATTTATTTTAATTAGCAATTAAAGTCTATCACACGTGTTATTTATCAACGTAACACACAATTCTTGACAGATCAAACCTCCTAGTTTAGGTTTTAGGATTAGGGTTTTCATTCATAGTTAGGGTTTTCTAATATCTAGAAAATATAAATATAAACTAGGGTTTTAAATTTAATAATTAGGGTTTCCTAATTAGCATACCATGAAGTAACACACAACATATATCACAGTTATATAATAGCCTTAAATTCACGATTTGAGTTTTAAATTAGGGTTTATCATTAACTTTAAAAGCTGTTCATCGTTAACCTTACACGCAATAATACATATATCTATAACACCGAAAAATAATAATATATATTATTATTCTCATTCCTTGATCAAAACCCTAATTAGGGTTTGGATTCCATATCTCGATTTATCATCATATATAATCTTAATAATTAAATTAAAATAATTAACTTAACTATTCTCAAATAATTTCATATAATAAAATAAGTATTATAAAAATTATATAATCATATCATATATTATTTAAATAATATAATTATCCTATTTCCTTGGAAAATGAACATTAAAAACATTTTTACTATAAAATTAATTATTATTAGAATATAATTTATAATGAACAATAATTCTAAAATAAAATTATTTATAATCATTCATGTAACAAATATATTTTATATTCATCACATAATTAATTACATAATACCTTTCATGCATTCTTACCTTTAAAATGAATAAATATTCTAAAATCATTTCATATATTATTTAAATAATATAAGATTATATTTTCCTTGAAAAATAATTAATAAAACGTTTCCAATAAGGAATTAATTAGTATAAAAATATAATTGATAATTATCAATAATTCTAAAATAAATTTATTTGCAATACTTAATGTAATAAATAAATTTTATTTATCACACATATAATTATAATTACACATTACCTTGACACATATCATTCATATTTATTTTAATAAATAAAAAAAAAAATTATACGCAAAATTTATGATTTATTTATATAGAAAATATCGGGTTGTCACATAAGCCATTGATTCGGCTAGACTACTATCATGTATTAGAAAGTTATCCAAACCAATTGACTTGGTGCAGACTCTTAAATCTGCTGAGATGAACAACCCTCATTGAAGGGGAAATTATATAATTATCGAAAAACTTACGTGCGCACATACTAGCATGTTAAATGTTATGCATAACGTAGGATAATTAGGTTGATCACATGTTGTACTCATTTTATTGGATTTTCAGTATAATACTGTTAATTCTAGTAGGAGTTCTTAGTCCCTAGTAACTGCTCAGTGTTCATTATTCTTAAATATTGACATGATTAACTCTTTGAATCTCGTTGATATTTTTCAGTCCATAGCGACACTTATTGAGAATTTTTGATAATTCATGAAATGTTATTCACTGTCATACTCTTGAGATTTGAACTTATGATTGTTCACCCTTATTGCTATATTTCTTGCTGGGCAAATTTGTTGCTCATCCTTACTTTCCTTAAAACTTTCAGTTAAGGCAGAACATGGTGAACCCTCAGGCAATGACAAGGGTAAGGGCAAGGGCAAGACTATGGAATAGCTTTGTTCTTTTGCTCTAGGAGTTTAATATTATCATGTTGTAATACGACTTATGTATTATGATGTACTAAGTTATGTTTAAGTTTATTTATTAGAATGATGTAGTAGCAGTTACGAGACTTTGGGATGAGAACATTTATGTTATGACAATATACATTATTCTATTTTTCGTTGTGTGAGATTTTGATTTATTATTAAGAGTTAGCACATGATGTATCAAATTCGAGATATGAGAGTCTGAATTTGGGGGCGTCACAGTATTAGACTTTAAAACTTCAAGTTTTCTTTGAAATCCAAGTTATGCAATCTATTATACACAAGGCAAACTTGAAACCACACCCCATACTTATTTTAACACATAATCAAGCTATGTACATGTGCCAAAAGATCAAAACTCAAAGACACAAGATTTATCAAGGTTTGTTTTCTAAAACTTCAAGTTTTTCCTTTAAAATCATTACTAAACCAAACTATAACAATCTAGTATATGAAAGACGCCTTTAGACCACATATTAGACCCTTTTCTATACATATCTAGGGTATTTACACATGCTCAGAAGGTCAGAACTTAAAAGACATATAGTTCGCCAAGTTTCATTTTTCAACTTATAAGTTTCCTTTAAAACTCCAACTAAAACAAGTTAAGGTGAGTGACTATAAGTAAAGAAACCTATGTTAGCGTGTCAGGGACATTTATAACTAGAATCAAGTCAAACTAACATGCTCAACATAACAGAAAGAAAAAAAAATTGGATTTCATGACCGATAGGCGGCGCGGCCGCACTGTGTTTGTACAGACACAGACAGGCCTCTGCTTCTGCAGAACCCAGCTAACAATCCATGAAATCCTTCAATTTATCATGCTTAACCCAAACCTATTGACTCCATACATGAATACCAACTCAGTTAACATCATGATAACAATTTACAAACTAATTCACAAGTAATTCATGCAATTTTTTAAAATTTATCAAACTTGAAACTAAGAACACACTTAAGAAATATTGCCTCTGTTGAAGTTGAGTTACCAAGCTTGCTTCCAAATTTTAGATAGCTCTTTCAAATTAACAACTCACTCTCTCTAAATGAACTTAACAGACAATCTAGCAAAGTAAATTTGAGGAGAGGGGCTTCCAATTTATAGAGAATCCAAAACCCATAGAAGACCATTGCCTTAGAAGTTGAACCAAAAGAAGAAGAGAGAAGCCAATGTGCAAGAAGAATTTGGTGGAATAGTGATTAACTACTCCCATCAATCCACTCCACTATCCATCATTTTGATTTTGCTGAGTTTGAGAATGGAAGGTAGACTAAGCCAATAGTGGTTCATGTGAATGAAGAAATGAGACACTCATAATAGGACACTCCCTCTAACTCTCAGCATATGCAAAATGGCTACCAACAATAATAAGATTTTAATTTCTTTTGGGTTTACAATGACTTTAATGATGTAATATTATTACATTGTGATAAGTTAGGAACACATATACACATAATCATATAATCCATGTACATTAGGTTAGTCCAAATAATATTTAAATATAATTCAGTTGGGTATTATTAACTGATTAGTTCTATAAAACTTATTATTTCATTTACATATAAATATTGAAATAAATATTTAATAGTACTTGTCTTTACCAGATGTCAAACCACTCGCCTTTTCACATTACAGGCGTCAAACCACTTACCTTTTCACATTACAGGCGTCAAACCACTTGCCTTTTCACATTACCAGGCTTCAAGCCACTTGCCTCTTCACATTGCAAGGGCCAAGCTAGAATTCTTCTATAAATAGAAGCTCATTTCTTCCTTCATTCTCACCAATTCACTAAAGCTATAGAGAGAGAAACTATAGAGAGAGAAAGAAGAAGAGTATTCGAGAAGCAAGCACACACCACCAACACAAAGTTCTGCTACTACTCTAGTGAAATATCTAGTATTTTATTAAGGTAAATGACGTTATTTTCTTCATACTCATAAGGGTTGTTATTCCATTCCTTATTAATCTATGGGAATAACATGTAAACATTGATTACAGCATGCCTGGTGAATTCTGTCTATGCGGATTACCGTGTGACGGGTGAAAATCCATTTATAGTTTTGTATATTCTTTTATACTACATATTATGTAAGTGATGTTATTTTATTTCATATTCATAAATCTAACCCTACTATAGTAAGTATTGCTTCTATAATTCCTGAAATGATTAGAAATTTATTGAGGTTTGCGCTTCGTCTAATATCATTTCATTGGAATATTGGTCTGAACTTTCTTATTAAATTTTAATATTTTCATTTAGGGTACTATTCATGGGGTACTATTCACTCGGGGTACTATTTACAACAAAATTGGTTTCTTTTCTGTCCAAATTATTTTTGATACATGAATATCATTCTTGAATTTTACTCCACAATTAGTTATCATGTTGACAATTTGGATATTCTTGAACTTTGGATAAATTGAATTATAAATCTCTAATATTATCCTTGAGCTCACTTGATTGATTCTTTATATCATTGTCATCATCATTATACTTATATTGTACTGAAAGTAATCTTTAGCTCATAGTGCAAAGATGGACTGTTGATTGGTATGATTATGACCAGGAATTGTGTATTGGTATAATCATGAACTTTAATGTTACAGATAAAGGTTTGTGGTGAAATTCCTCTTTGGCCCGTAGTGCATAGATGGACAGGTGTTTGGCATGATCATGACTACTGGTGATGCAAACGATTATATTTGGCCCGTAGTGCATAGATAATTCGTTGATTGGAAATAATTATCGATTGGTGTTACAGGGATAAAATATTTATGATGGACTTTTAAATCATAGAAGATAGTATACATCATGCTCTACTTGACTCTTCTAATGCATTGTTATTTCCTCTGCAGTTGTTGATCTAAAACTTGTTGTCTATTGTATTCTATCAGATTTTTAATTCCCTGTTAAGCACTAAGGATAATTTTTTCTATATTATCTTGGTCATAATATTATTTACTGAGATAGTTGAGCTCACCATTTTCTTTCATTGTTCTCTTCAAGAAATGAGAATAAAGCTGAGACTAGTCGGGGAATGGAGTGATGGTCCAAGATGGTTACTATAGTAGTCCTCACTACTCTATAAAATAATGTGGCAATAATTTTAATGAGGAATTTATTTGAGTTTGGATATTGTCTACGAGACAATATTTATATTGAAACTCACAACTTATGTTTTGTCATATTTTACACGATAGTTAATAGTTGTATATATGAAGTTTGTATTTGGATTCTGTATCATGTATTTAGTGACTCAAAATAGGTTGTGTTGATCTATTTTGGGGGCGTCACAGTTGGTATCAAAGCTTAGGGATATAATCTCTACTGGAGATCTAGGTTTAGAAATGGGAGGGGAGAGACGAGTAAATCCTTCACTAGTTTGTCCTACCTAAGCTTATTTGTTATTTAATTGGTCGGTCAGAATATAAGGATAATATGTGACATGTCAATTTCTTTAATTAACCCTTTTTTATGGCAGTATTTGAGAATGACATCTAAAAAATTTTGAGATAAAAAATAGAGCACATGAGACCATTGAGACACCATCAATCAATAACCAGGATAATATGCATCAGGAAGAAAATAATCCTCTTGTAAACAATAACACCAACCAAATGATGAACAATGGGATGTTTAGGACCTTTCTATAATTCATGCAACACCAAACGAGAGGGACTCCTGTTCAAAATACAGTTGAAAACAATGGTAACTCACAGCTGGTCATAGCCAAGCAATTCAAGGAGTTGGGACTGCCGGAGTTTTTGGGAAAGCCAAAGTCACTCAAGGCAGAAGCTTGGATTAAGCAGATCACCAAAATATTGGATGTCCTAGGATGCACAGAAGAGCAAAAGGTTCCCTTCGCCACCTTTATGTTGCGTGGAGAGGCAGATTACTGGTGGGAATCTGTGAAACGTGCTCATCTTTCAGCACTTAAGATTTCTTGGGAAAAGTTCCAGGAATTGTTCAACGATAAGTATTTTCCAGAAATTATTCGTCATACGAATGAGGTGGAATTCATCAAACTAGAGCAGAACAATATAACTGTATCACAATACGAGGTCAAGTTTGTGAAATTATCCTGGTTTGCATCCCATTTGGTGGATAATGAGGAACGAATGACACGACTGATTTTTAGAGGTTTAAAACTTGAAATTCATCAATACCTCATTTATCATAAACTTTTTTTATATATTCAGATGTTGTGAATAGGACTTAACTATTGGAGTGAGATAATGAGATAGTTCAACCAAAAGACAACAACCAATAACACGATAATAGTCGTACCAGTGGCAACAGTCATTGGAGCAGTGATAACCAACATGGAGGAAATTATCATGACATAAATGGTAACCACTTCGGTGGTAATCATGGCCCAGATAATAAGAAAGGTGAACCAAGTGGAAATAACTTTAAAAAGAAAAGATTCAACAATGATAACAGAAAGACATCGGCAGCAGCACTAGCACCCGTTTCTAGGGAAGGAGAACGACCACCAGTTAGATATTACAGATACAGAGAGGAGGGACACATCAGTCTAAATTGTACACAGCCTTCCAAGGTGTGTTTCAGTTTTGGTTAGAACGGTCACATAGCTCGATTTTGTCTTGTAACAAAGTCAAGTCCAGCTGGGACGGTGACACCAAAGGCTATCTCGGACAAGTCAAAGTTGGTGGTTCAAGGGAGAGCATTTGTCGTGACTTCCCAAAAAGTGAGGAACCCGAACGAAGTTATTACGGGTAAGATAATCATTAACTCTTGCGAAGTCTATACCTTATTAGATATCGGTTCTACCCATTCTTTTATTTTGCCTACTTGTGCTCAACGTTTGAACTTGACCCCTGAAAAATTAGACTTTGGCTTATCTGTTAAAACTCCATTGGGAGAAACCTTTGTTACAACCACAGTTTATAAATCTTGTTTGATTTAAATCGGCACCCTCACATTACCTGTTGATCTCATCTCTTTGAAAATACTTGCATTTGATGTGATTTTAGGGATTGATTGGTTAACTACTCATCATGCTAAAATTTATTATTTTTGTAAGGTCGTTAGTTTTCATATTCCTAACACACCTATTATGTGAATTCAAGCAACCAAACCACTAAAGTCAATCATTATCATATCAAGCCATAAAGCCATTCGTTTATTGAAAAATGGATGTCAAGCTTTCTTAGCCCATGTCACAGATTTAAACAAAAATACTTCAGATTTGAATGATATTGCTGTTGTTAATAAATTTCCTGACGTATTTCCCGAAGAACTTCCTGGCCTACCCCCAAAACATGAAATCAAATTTTGTATTGACCTTGAACCCGGTAGAAAATCCATTTCTAAAACCCCATATCGAATGGCTCCTATTGAACTTCAAGAGTTAAAAACCCAACTACAGGAATTGTTAGACATTGTGGTTGTCTTTATTGATGACATCCTCATTTACTCTAAAAGCCGTGAAGATCATGAAGAAAACTTCAGGCTGATACTCCAAAAGCTTTGTTAAAATAAGTTATATGTCAGGTTAAAGAAATGCGAGTTCTGGCTTGAGGAAATAGCATTCTTTAGGCACGTGATATCAAAATATGGAATATTAGTTGACCCAACGAAGATTGAAACAATAAAAAGTTGGGAAAAACCTAAGTCAATAACCGAAATACATAGATTTCTGGGCTTAGCTCATTATTATCGAAGATTCATGGAAGGATTTTCTCAAATCGCCACTCCATTAACTTAGTTGACTTGAAAATATATAAAATTCGGATGGAGCAAGGAATGTGAGAAGAGCTTCTAAGAACTAAAGAGGAGACTCATTTTAGCACCTGTTCTGACAATACCATCATGTTCGGAGGAATTTGTCATCAACAGCGATGCTTCAGGTAGAGGTTTAGAATGTGTTCTCATGCAACATGGGAAAGTCATAGCCTATGCCTCACAATAACTCAAAGAATATGAGAGGAATTATCCTATTCATGATCTAGAGTTGGCAGTAGTCATTTTCGTGCTAAAGATCTGAAGACACTACCTTTATGGGGAGAAAGTGGAGATCTATATAGATCATAAAAGCCTCAAATATTTTTTCACCCAAAAAGAACTCAACATGTGACAACGACGTTGGCTCGAGCTGTTGAAAGATTATGACCATACCATTCAATACCATCCTGGAAAGCGAACGTGATAGCTGACGCATTGAGTAGAAAATTATATGCAGGTACCAGTGCGATGTTGTTAACACAAAGACCCATTTTGTATGAATTACAAAGGATTGAGATAAAGTTAAAAATTCTAGGGACCCATGTGAAGGTGACAAATATACAAGTAGAACCGACTTTAATTGAAAAAGTTAAAGATGCTTAAGATACAGACCCAGAGCTGATAAGTATGAAGAAGAAAGTACAAGAAGGTGCTATTCTAGAAGCAAGAATCGATGAAAAAGGAATACTTCGAGTCAACTCCAGACATTATGTTCTTAACGACTCTAATTTGAAGTATTAAATCATGATGGAGGCATACAACACACCATTTTCAATCCATCCTGGAAGTATCAAAATGTATCATGATCTTTGACATACATTTTGGTGGAGCAATATGAAGAAAGAGATTACGGAGTTTATCTCAAGGTGTTTAACTTGTCAATGTGTCAAGGCAGAGCATCAAGTGCCAAAAGGTCCATTGCAATCACTTGAAATTCCAGAATAGAAGGGGGAACATATCTAACATGTGTTTCTTTATGGGTCTTCCTAAGGTTTCTCAAGGCATAGATGCAATTTGGGTCATTGTCGATAGATTAACCAAGTCTGTTCATTTCTTTCCTATACGAGAAACTTATTCACTTGAACTTCTTGCTCGTATGTACATATAAATGAGATTGTAAGATTGCATGGTATGTTAGTATCCATAGTTTCTGATCGAGACCCAAGATTCACTTCACGATTTTGGGTCAGCTTATAGAAAGCTATGGGAACTGATTTACAATTCAATTCTGCATATCATCCCAGTTGGACGGGCAATCAAAAAAGATTATTCAAACTTTTGAAGATCTATTGAGGCTTTGCATACTAGACTTCAAAGGAAGTTGGGACAAGTACTTGACTTTGGTGGAATTCTTTGACAACAACAGTTATCAAGCAAGTATAGGCATTGCTCCATTCAAGGCATTGTATGGATGAAAGTGTTGTTCTCTGGTATGCCAGGACGAGGTGGATGAAGCAACGTTGTTGGGACCAGAATTGGTACGCATAACTACGGAAAAAGATTCAAATGATCCAGCAACGTATACAATCCTCACAAGATCGACAAAAGAGTTAACTCGATCTTCATCGAAGTGGCATGGAGTTCAGTGTCAGAGATCATGTAGTGTTACGTTTTACTCCATGGAATAGAGTTATGAGATTCAAAAAGAGAGGAAAGCTCAACCCTTGATTCATTGGTCCATTTAAAATCCTCGACCGAGTAGAAACTATGGCCTATAAACTCGTCTTACCGCCAATTATATCTCGTGTTCATATCATTTTTCATATATCTATGTTACATAAATATGTAAAAGAATCAAACCACATTATTGAACTAGAACCAGATGAGATAGCGGAAGATTTAACGTATGATGAGGTACCTGTCAAGATCTTGCATAAGAAGCAGCAGATTCTACATTCAAATGTTATACCTCTAGTCAAAGTTTTATGGAGAAACCATGATATTAAGGAAATGACAGGAGAGTTATAATCTGAAATGAAAACAAGGTATCCTCACCTCTTCGACATACTAGGTACGTACATCAATTTCGAGGACGAAATTTCATAAGGAGGGGAGGTTGTAAGACCCCAACTTTTTATAAATAAAGATTTAATTTTCTCTAAATATTTCTTGAATAATAAGGTTTTGATTTGATATAATGTTATAGTTATGGGTGATATATGCAAATTTTGCAAAGTAAGTAAGTTGTCATAAAATATTCATTTGGTCAGGGAATATTCTTTTTGTCAGGAGATATTCGTACGACGTCGCAATCATTGGTGGACCCCACAACAGAATAACTTTCGGATATAAAAAGCGACAAAAATAATATTTTCATAAAATAACGGCAAGACTTTTACTGTTAAACTGTTGAAATATCCAGTGATAAAAGTATAATAATACACGTTGTTCCATAATGGTACGCGGTATTGCATAGTAGCACATGGTATTAAACAGTATCTTTGATTATTGATGCCACTACAACAAAAAGGCTTATTTCTAACAGAATATTTCGTCGGTAATAAGGATATTTTATCGAGGGTAACCTCATTTTCGATGGAATATTCGGTCAAAAATTCGGTTGTATATAAGCATGTTGAAATTAAGTCCATCGATTTTTTGGTCGGGGATACTTACTGCCGACAGAATTATCGTCAACCGAATATTCAGTCGACGTTAATTTATTTTCGACTAAAAATAGTTTGTCGAGGATATTCGGTCGATGATAAACATGCCACGTGGAAGCCTGTTAAAAATGGAAAACAGCTTAAACTCAACGGAAATTCGTCGATAGTACCACTATTCCGTCGAGAATATATGTGGCACGTGGCACATGACCAAAATGTTAAGGCCTTATTTTTGACAAAAATCCGTCGATAATAGTACTATTCTGTCGAGAATAGTGTTTTTTTTAAATGTTTTATTTGTTTTTGCAATATCCATGGATTTAACCCACATCTTGTACATGTACCTGTACCGGTTTTCCCAACAGCACATACACAAGCTAACAAAATGGCCAATAACATGAATTATAATTACCAAGGCCAACAATATGTCAAAAACCAACTAAAAAAGAAGTAAAAAGGTCAAAAACATCCCATTAATCTAAACTAAACTATATCAAACATCCCATTAAGCTAAATTAAACTAAATATCAAACCGCAACAAAACCAAAGTAATGACAAGGTTTAAACTATAATACATCAAAAATAATTTAAACTAAAAAATAATATAACTCAAAAGAATGTAAACTAAGTCAAAAATAATGTAAACTACAAAAGAATATAAACTAAGTCAAGCTAGTAGAGTCCCCGGTGTGAGGAGGATCATTAGGCGGGCGTCGTCATCCCGCTCGTCAGTCCGCTCGTCACCATTTTGATACAATATAATGTAACTCATTAGTCCATATATATGATTCAGTTAAAGATAAATAAATAAAAATTAAATAACATGCAGAATATATATTTGTATTTAAAACGAATAGTATACCTGAGCAGTCGAGCGCTGACTCAACATCGGCCCAAACGTGTCCTCGACTAAGGTAACCACCATCCAAAATCTCGTTATGATCGCGCCCATTGCTTCTCGAGAGGATACCCAGATTCTCGACGGCGGTGGCACCAGCTGCCACGTCCTGCGTAAACTGATGGAGGCGAGAACGGTTGGGCGGGTCCTGACAATGGAACAGTGGATCGGTCTCAAACCTCTCTGACACCGCAACCATAACACGTTGGAACAAAGCATTGTCTAAGCCAACGCCCGTATGTGATGGTTCCACAGGGGCTCTCGGACGCAGACGCTGGCTAGAGCCTATAAAAATAAATATAACATGAATAATATTATATGTTTACTTCATTCATAAACAAGAAATAAACTAAAATATTATACCTCCTGACAGTGTATATGTTAGTATCCTCGGTAACCCCAACACTCGATACCGGCCAGTAGTACTAGTGGGAGTATCCTGAGATGCGACCCAAAGAGTCGTCCCCTCATCCTGAGATAAAATAATCTTGGGCGGAGGGACGGTGGAATCTAACGTCTCAGTATCGCCCCTAGCAGCCTGTAACTCTGTTATACGCTGGTTGCGGAGCTTCTCAAATCGCTCCTGTAATTTGATATACAAGTGAGTTATCTAGGTATCATCATATAAATTACGTAATATTATCTTAAATAATATTTATTATAGTAAATGTATTACCCGTATAGCTATTGCTGCTAGAGATATCGTTGACCTCGAAGTAGAGCCCTTCGGCGTATGGACTCTATCCCAGAACTCGATCATAGTAAGAGGTCGGCCCAAGCTACTTCGCATGGACTAAATCATATACATTAAATAATATCACCTTAATTTATTATAGTTGCAGTTTAATATTAAACTAAACTAAAGGGAAATACATACCGACTTAACCTCCTGAAACGATTGCGAGCCAGAAGTATGTATAACTCGTAGCTTACCACGATTCTTCTTCATCTGCTCTGACTTGGTCTTGAACGCAACATCATCCCAGTACGCACACATCACAGCCCATGATGCATCTGATACTGTAGGCGGCTGATGCTCTCGCAAAGTAGTCTCGGGCAATTCTTCTACCGCCCGGACTGCCCTCTATCACATCTCGTACAGCCAGTCGGCATAATTCTTCGAGATGTGGACAATGATAACAGCGTCACCATCCGCCTCAGTGATGTCGGCCTCTTATTTGTAGTATCTCTATCAAAAAGACATAACATACGTATAATTAATTATTTAAACAATATGTAAATAACATGAACCTTGATTTAATATATGTAATTTGACTTACGTGAAACTCCCGCAACACTGTCACCATGAAGCCAGCATTGTAGCGCGCGTATTGGCTACATTGCATGCAATCAGTAGGGAGATGCGCCAGGCAGATGGCGTGTACGGTCGCCTTAGCGATAGGATCCATAATACTAGAATACAAAATTTATTAAGAACATTTTAATTTATTAATCACATAATAATATCATTCTAATTGAACATAAGTGATATATTTTAGTTGAAACCTACACAGACAAGCCGACATCAACTGGAACTGTGTCAGACACTACCAGCGGATGACCTAATCGACCGAGGTTAGGCCCTCGGTGACGCCGATGTCTAGCATCTGTATGTTTAATATAGTTATGCCATTGTCAAAAAAAATAGTAAATGGATGTATAATATAGTTATGAAAAAAATGTTACTGAACCAAAAAAGAAATCAACTCACTAGCATCTGAAGACAACCATACTAGAGCCAGTCACCTGCTCCGAGAATGCACCACCTCCACCGCTATGTCGAGGCATATATAGTTGTACTACTGAAATAGCAGACATAGATATGTATAATTAATTAAATTTCATTGCAATTATGATATATAATGATTGATTTTAGTTGTATAATATTTACAAAAAACCAATTAGTGAAGAAGTAGTACGTCATCAAACCCGTCAGAATCAAAACCATTTTCATCCTCTGATTCTGTCTCTTCCTCTTCTGTATCAATTTCTTCCTCAGTATCATCTTCTACCATCACATACGAACTGACAACCACATCTTCCTCCACTTCGTCGTTATCGAGTACGTTAACGACATCATCAACCAACACATCGTCATTATATAGCACAACGTGGCTGGGATTGCTAACTTGTTCTTGCAACGGGTCATCCATTCTAGACAGATTCGTACCATCAAATTACTAAGTCTTTGTTGTCACAACTGTATACCAGGGGGTTCTATAATTTACGACATTAGGGGCGTAGTACACTTGAATTGCTTGGCTGGCTAACAGAAATACCTCATCAGACTATAAATTCAATTTTATATCTATTATAACAATTCTATTACGATCAACTTTAACACCCTTTGCAGTATCAAACCAACAACACTTAAATGTAACGACCTTTTTAGCCCCTGGAGCACAACCACTTCCTTTAATCTTCCATAGTAATTGGACTCAGAATCTCTAACAACTTCCCAACACGACAACGCCAGAGTTGACTGATGTCAATTCATTCAAGTCATCAACCTTGAATCTATACCCATTCACGATACAACCTGGAAATGAACTAATAAGTTTGTACAGGCCTAAAATGACATCTCTAAAATGCTCATACGCGTTATCTTCTTCGACCCTTCTCTTAAACCACTGGTGAAATTTTGCATTAGTGAATGCCTCCATCTGTGATTCTATCAACCCCGGGTTTGAAGCATGCGCTTCCAATTCAAATGAACTGCGTACAATAATTTGGCAATTATTTAAATGTTGATTAAGGTTAGATAAATTATTTTCAACTTGTAATAATACATACTTGATATACAACGATACTTCAGGCATATTTAGAAGCACATATGTAAAGACAATCTTTAAATCTTTATCGGTTAGGTAAGTCTTCGTCTCATGTCCAAATGGTTTAAATTTGGATAAGTGAATACAACCAACTCATCATCAATTATGACCAGGGAAAGCAAATGACCTCATTCCGACTTAGATGGTTATGCTTCGTTCTTGCGACTACACCATCAAAGTACAACGAAGCGTAAGTTGATAAGCTCTTCCTCCGTATAGCGTTAACAAAGAATAACCCTCTACGCGAGCTTTGTTTTTAACTTTCTGCTTTAGTCGACGCATATACCTGAAATATAAAAGTATGTAATATTACCTGATAAGTTAAATATAAAGATGACGAATATTGTACAATATATGTGATATTACCTCTCAAATGGATACATCCATCGATATTGCACCGGTCCTTCAAGCTTAAGTTCATATGGCAGATGAATAGGCAAATGCTCCATGCTGTCAAAGAACCTCGGTTCTAAAATCATTTCGAGCTTGCATATTGTCAACACTATGTTTTTCTCCATCTGCTCCACATCACTATACCTTATAATAGTTGAACAAATATCCCAAAAGAAATTTAAAAGTGCGGTAAAAGTATCATTAATATTCTTGGGTAACACCTCACGAAATGCAATTGGCATCAACTTCTGCATGAATACATGACAATCGTGACTTTTGAACCAAGTAATTTTCAACTCCTCAACCTTAGTACAACGAGATATGTTAGAAGCATATCCATCTGGGAGCTTCAATGCGCTAAGCCACTTGTAAATGTTTTCAACCTGTTGCTTGGTAAGACAAAATGGAGCTTTTGGTTTTGTGTTGTTAGGTCGGAGCCATAATTCCCGCCTGATATTCATTTCCTCCAAGTCTTTATGTGATTTATCATTGTCTTTTGTTTTACCACTCGTATCTAGTACGGTGTAAAACAAGTTCTCAAATACATTCTTTTTTGTATACATAACATCTATACAATGACAAAGTGCTAGTGTGACCTAGTATGGAAACTCAAACCAAATCGGCGAGTGAGTCCAGTTATGAATTTTCCCATATCCTATAGCTTTCAACTTACCATGCTCCTTCCCAAGGGGTAGAAATGTTAGATCATTTAGCCAGCCCAATATGTCACTGCCTGAAAAGCGACCAACAACCCATTTCTTCTCTATCTTTCTGTTGAACTGTGTAGACATCTTTCTATAACTGTGCTCAGCATGCAAGAATCTACGAGCAGTTCCAAAGAAACTAGTTTTTTGGCCATGACGTAGTTGAGTGCCTTGCACATCCCCCATACAGACTGGACATGACAACTTACCATTAGTCGACCAACCACTAATCATCCCAAGTGCCAGAAAGTCAGTGATAGTCCACAACAAGGCTGCCTTCATCACAAAATTATGCCTGCCAGATTTATCAAAAGTCTAAACACCTATTTCCCACAGCATCTTAAGTTCATCGACTAATGGTTTGAGGTACACGTTAATGTCTTTTGTAGGACTCTTATCCCCTGGTATAATTAAGGTCAAGAAAAGATACAGTTCCCTCATGCACATTGATGGTGGAAGATTGTAAGCTACCATAATCACTGGCCAAACAGAATAAGGCTGACTAAAATTATTAAATGGACAGAAGCCATCTGTAGCCATGCCAAGCCTGACATTCCTAACTTTGTGACACCCCCAAATCTAGTTACTTCATTCCCACAAGATTTGGTGCTCACGATTCAAACATTCATACTATCTATCCAAATAAAATAAGATTTGAATCATAAAATGTGACGCCCCCAAAATAGGTATACAACACCCATTCTGAGTCGCCAAAATACATGGTATAGAAAGCAAACTACAACTTTGACAATACAGATATCGTGTAGAATACAACAATACAACTGTGAGTTTGAATACAAATATTGTCTTCTAGACAATATACACACCCAAATAAGTCCTCATTAATTATTCATACACTATTTTACAGAAATAGTGAGGACAACTAAAACATCTTCCTAGAACCATCACTCCATACCCCGACTCGATCCTGTTATGTTCTCACCTCCTGAGAAGAAAAATGGAACAAAAAGGAAAAGGGTGAGCTCAACTAGCCCAGTAAAGAATATTATGACTAAGATAATATACAACAAATTATCGTTAGTCTTCAACAGGGAAAAAAATCTAATAGAATACAATAGACAACAAGTTTTAGATCAACAAATGCAATGAAATAAACAATCCATTAGAAGAGTCACGTAGAAAAGAATTCTCTTGTCTTCTAAGGTTTAAAAGTCCATCATCAATAGTTTATCCTCAGTAATAACAATCAATATACATCTTTAATCATCTTTGCACAACTGAGCCAAAGATATTCATTTGTATCACCAGGTTGGTCATGTTCATCTCAACACTGCTTCATCTTTGCACTACAGCCAAAGATATTCATCGATTAATCGTTCATCTTTTGCACTACAGCCAAAGATATTCATTTATATCACCATTTAGGGTGAGGATGATGAAAAAGCAGGTTTTAAAGAAACGAATCCAAAGAAACAAAATGACAAGGATTAAGGATTAAGGATTCGTACTTTGTTTTTTACCCATGTCCAAAATACTTGAAAATAATCATATTGGTGTAAAATTCAAGAATGATCAAAACATGGATACAATCAAAGCTAGTATCCGAATAGATATTTTGGACAAAAAGAAAAATTTTTATTTTTAGGTGAATAGTGTCGTGATTAAGTGAATAATGTCGTATATCGTGAATAGTCTTGATATCGTGAATAGTAACTCCCAACAACAAGTTCCAAATTTGATAAAAAGTTCACCAATACTTGACATAATGATATTGAAGAAAAAATATCATTTGAGAAGAAAATAATACCCACTTACCTCAAAATAACCGTATTACATTGAATTTCGGTATAGTCTTGTGAAACCATACCAGTATAGCAACACTCAAAGTATACTCACAAGAATACGCTCGATAATTTAGAGAGTGAAAGAGAGAAAACTTTGTTTCTGGTGTGATTTTCAATTCTAACTTAGCCCTCTATTTATAGGAAAATGTTAGAACGCATGAAAGGAGACTAAATTAATAAATTATTATTATTTAAAATTACATTTCTCATGCCATTTGAACACTTCAGCACCACCACCCAACCTTGACCCAATTTCCAAAGACCCACATGTTCAAACAAGAGTGGGTCCCACCCATTATTTAATAAAATTATTTTATCTTCCGAAACTTCAATAATTTGTAGAAAATAGCTCGTTTATCGAGAAAAATTCAAAACTTGCGACTTTCCATGGGAAATTCCATTCTCTACAACTTTGCGTAAGAAAATTTTTCCAAATTCCAAATGAAATTGATGAAATTCACAAGCAAGCGATTTTACAGTCTATAATCAATTTTCGGTCAAGAATTGTGTCCACCGACACACAAAACATATGTTAAACATTTAATGCCACAAAATACTGTACCTCCTCATATACTCATATATCCCAAATTCATTATAAAAATATCACCGTTAATATATTATTAAAATAATATATTTAAATGAATTATTTTATCAGAAAAAGATAAAATATTAATTTTCAACAATTGTCACATTAAAAATTTTCTCCATCTATATCCACATAAAATAAATATTTTCTTTATCATAATAATCAATAATTATTTATTTAAAAATAATATTCTGAGAATCACAATCTCGACAACCGGTAGTTCCCCAAGAAAGAGGGGCTTTCGAATAAGGATTTCTCCTTATCAAAGTAGCATGATTAGGTGACCAAACCTCTCCTTAGATGTAACTTTCTAGACATTGCCAATAATGTTATCGATAATATTATTCAAATAATATGAATTATTGATTTGCTAATGGAAAATCTTGTGTAATGACAATTATTGAAACAACAACAATACAAAATATCAACGCAAAGAATTATTGAATCAATAAAATATAATATTGAATAAGAATTCATCGTAACAATTATTGAGTAGTGCCTTCTCTACGTAAGGATCAATAATTCAATAATATTTGTGCAATACTGGTAATATTTCTTTATGCCACCACGCCGTATTCATCAGTATTTTAACCACCAGCAACCCAACAAAGTTAATTCGGTAACAATTTACGCCGTTATTTATAACACTCAATCTTTGTCGTTTTCCTTCATCCAATCGTTTTCCGTTATGGTGCCCACCAATGATTTACGGAGATTCTCGACAAAAAGAATATTCCACGACCAAACGAATATTCCCCGACAATAATGAATATTTTATAACCACTTGCTTATTTTGTAAACTTTGCACATTTTACCCATGACCAAAGAATTATATCAAATTAACCCTTATTAATTTAGAATAATGAATAAAGGAAAATTCAATTTTATTTATAATAAGTTGGGGTCTTACATAAAATCCTCCCTTTAAACAGGGTTACATCACTAAGCTCAAAAATATCCCAGGTTATCTAACCTTTAAACATCATTCAAAAGCAGAATTAAATTATTACGTAACATCATTAAAATAAAGTTTAAGATCATCATAACAAATAAGAGTCTGATATCATAATAATAATCAAAATTACAAGTCTTCATCACTTGTATATTTTTCCCTTTCCTTTGCTAGTCGAAGGTTCATCTACCTTCTCCTCTTTAGCTGTAATGAGTTTATAAATATGTAAGAGTGAACAAAACAATTGCTCACTGGATATAACAATGAATCAATATGAGAATAACAATAATATCTGCCAACGAAGGCTCATCAAAACTGAATAGTACTCTAACAATGATAACCAGAAACTGGAATCCAAAATATAAAATAACATAACTGAGGGTCATAAGACCATGAACCATGTCCACAGTTGCAAATAATCTTTCAACCCCAACTTTAACAGTCATAAGACTATAAGGACTCCTCGTACTTAGGGGGATCAACCCTTCGTACCATGTATTGTGCATAAACATTTAACACTACGTGTAAGCTATCCCCTAATAACAATAGGGTTGTTCATCTCAGTATTTAGAGTACAAGTCCACACCAAAGAAGGTTTGGTTTGGATAAGCTATCAAGGGTAATTTGAAGTTCAACGAACATCAACTAGTGGACTAGTTGAATCAACAGTATTGGATAATACAACAGTTGATCAATAATAACATAATATGAAACAATGAATAAGTGTAAGCGAACTGATTATACTTGATTTCATGCTTAGAAACAACTACAAAGCATAAGTATTGAATGACAATAATAAACCTTGCTTGAATAAAATTAAGCTAGGACTATGAATTATTGAATAAACATTAAGTAATAGCAAAGTTTGAAATAAAGCTTACTTATTATGAAAATGACTTGTGTCAAGTAAATGAACTATAATAATTCAACATTTGAAATTATAATTCAAGAAAACGCATTCATAATATCCGAATAACAATAATGAAACTTGTCTAACAATAAACAAGTTAGAATGCATCAATAAGTATTGGATTTCAAACTTGTTTGAATAAAATAATGTCATAGCTAGATTGTTCAAATCATGATTAAGAATACAATAGTTCGTTTAACGAAACTTTAAAGTAAGAACTAGTTCAACATCAATGTAAGGATAAAAGGCTTGCTCAACGTAAAAAGAGAGTTTAGGAACTTGCTCAATATAAATATAGAGTTAGAAAACTTCCCATAAAATTAAACTCACGATCACCTACACATAATTTTAGAACCACAATACCTATTAGTTATGCCAACATATCATAACATGATCATTACCATTTACATTTCAGAAACTCTAAGTGTTCTACTTCGCAACACTTAACTAACGTTCATTGTCCAACTAACTTGTAACATAACACGTTCTCGACATACTAAACATTTTTGTAACTTTGAACTTACTAACCCCAATTCACTATGTTATGTTAACCTTAACATTACTCATTTAACATGCTAACATAATTTCAGGCCATACCATGATGATATCCCAAGACTGTAAAGAATGTGAAGCGAATCTCAAACCGTAGTATATGCACGATTCGCCATACAAAGGCTTAGGATAAAGGTAGCAAGCATTTACTTACGTATTGATTCTTGTGCTTTTTGCCTCAACCTTTGGCCAATTGCTGTGGTGTTCGAACAGACGCAGAGAGGCTAATGAACGATGAGTTTAACTTTAGCCCAAAAAGCACAAATTTCACCCACCAAACAGTAACGAATATTTCTTCTACTGTAAACCGAAATTAGCATGAAATTATTCTCTAAACATAACATATAATCATCATATATGCGTGTAATCATCATAACTAAGTTACATAACAAAATTCAGAAGAAATATAATTCACAGAGCATAGCAAAACTTTGTCGTAGTTCACATATGTGGACCTATACATATATAATAGGGTTATATAAGAAATACCTTCAAATTAGCTTGCATAATCTTGCAATTACAGACAATCCTTCTCAATCTCTCTCAAGCTTTCACTCAATCTCTCTCAACTCTCAATTCTCTGAACTCTAGGCTAGCAAATAACCAACTGATAATACTATGCGTAACCAATATAAACTGATATAGCCATAATACCTATACTAAATATATCAGTTACCAACCAATAAACGTATATAATATAAATATATTATATTTATTATGTTTATTTTATTTAAAAAATTAGAAATATCAAAAGCCATAGCCATGAGGCTTTGTTTGGCAAATCATTTAAAATTAAAGAGTTAAAATACTTAAGCCTTGTTTGACAAAACTAATTTAAATCCTTTATAATTTATTTTAATAAACACTTTAGTTTATAAACTTTAATCACATATTATTTTCATATCCAACATTAACCCATTAAATTAATCACATACTATATTTTAATTAAATATAGCCATTTAGCAAATATCACCAATTTATAATTTTCATTATAACTTTATTTAATAATTTAACATCATCTAAATTATTAAATCAGCACAACCACATAACACCTCATGCTATAATACAAATCTCTACATTATAAATTAATTTAATTTAGAAAATTTTCTAATCATTTAGATTCATCAACCATCACATCAATAAAATATTTATTTAACAATAAACACCTCAAATAATATTTATATAATTCAATAAATATTTAAATTACATTTTGAAATTTCGGATCGTTACATCCTTCCCTCCTTACAAGGATTCTGTCCCCAGAATCGCAATTCAAACAATCAAATTGTCACATTCTCCCTTACTTACAAAGATTCTGTCCCCAGAATCGAAGACACAGACTAAACAAATAACTCAGGGTAATTTTTCATCATATCAGCTTCGAGTTCCCACGTAAGCCTCTTCGATGTTGTGGTTCCTCCATATCACCTTCACAGAAGGTATCACTTTATTCCTGAGCACTTGTTCTTTCCTCGTCGACTATCCGGATAGGAATCTTTCAGAAGACAAATCTTTCTTGAATCGCAATAGTTCATATTCGATCACATGCTTGTAATCTGGTTTATACGGTCGCAACACCGAAACATGAAAAACATTATGCACATGCTCTAATTCTGGAGGTAAAGCTACTTCATAAGCCACCTCTCCCACTCTGCGTAGAATTTTGAAAGGTCTAATAAACCTCGAGCTGAGCTTGCCTTTCTTGCCGAAACAAATCTTCCCCTTCCAAGGAGAGACTTTCAGGAACACGAAACTTCCTGCCTCAAATTCATGAATTTGTCTGTGTTGATCAACATACTTTTTCTGTCGATCTTGAGCAGCTACCAATCTTGCTCTGATGAGTTTGACTACTTCAGCGGTCTGCTGAACTAGTTTTGGGCCTCACAGTTGACGTTCTCCAACTTCATCCCAACATAGTGGAGTTCTGCACTTTTTGCCGTATAACGCCTCGTATGGCGGCATACCAATGCTTGCGTGGTAACTGTTATTGTATGCAAATTCCACCAACGGTAGATGATCATCCCAATTTCCTTTAAAATCCATGATGCACGCTCTAAGCATATCTTCAAGCGTCTGGATCGTTCTTTTGTTTTGCCCATCGGTTTGCGGATGATACGCTGTGCTCATCTTCAATTGCGTTCCCATGCATTCTTGTAGTCTCCTCCAAAAATTTGATGTGAACCTCGGATCTATGTCTGATACAATTGATACTGGAATTCCATGTCTTGAAACGATCTCCTTAACGTATAATTTCGCCAGCTGATCAAGATTAAATCTAATCTTTATCGGCAAAAAGTGTACAGATTTTGTTAATCTGTATACTATCACCCACGTTGTATCCTTTCTGAGTCATGGGAAGACCTACCATAAAATCCATTGTGATATGCTCCCATTTCCATTCCGGTATTTCCAATGGTTGAAGTAATCCGCTTAGTCGTTGATGCTCAGCCTTCACTTTCTGACATGTCAAGCACTTTGCAACGCATTCTGCAACATCTCTTTTCATGTTTGGCCACCAAAAATGACACCGCAAATCCTGATACATTTTCGTACTTCCTGGATGAATTGAATATCTTGAGTTATGAGCTTCCGTCAAGATGTCTTCTTTAATATCTTGTACTGCTGGAACCCAAATTCGTCCCTCGAATCTTAGCATTCCCTAAGTATCGACTTTGTACTTCACTTCTTTACCCTCGCCCACATTTTCCTTTATTTTCTTGCATTCTTCATCCTGTAGCTGAGCATTTTTCACTTTGTCCACCAAAGTTGGACTAGTTTCTATCTGGAACAATTTTTCATCGGACTCTTCTGGAAATTTGATTTCCAACTCCAGTCTTGTCATTGCTGTAATAAGCTCCTCCTTATTTGTTAACAACATCAACTTTTCTCTGCCTTTCTTACTCAAGGCATCTGCAACCACATTAGCTTTACCCGGATGATAAAAGATCTCGCAATCATAATCTTTTATTAGTTCCATCCATCTTCTTTGCCGCATGTTCAGGTCTTTCTGTGTGAAAATATACTTCAGACTTTTATGTTCTATGTAGATTTCACATTTTTCTCCGTAGAGATAATGTCTCCATATCTTCAATGCAAACACAACCACCGCCAACTCTAAATCATAAGTCGGATACCCATTTTCGTAGTCTTTCAGTTTCCTTGATGCATACGCAATAACCTTGCCATTTTGCATAAGTACACAACCCAATCCTTTGTGTGAAGCATCACTATACACCATAAAGTTTCCTGTATTATCTGGTAACGACAACATAGGTGCCACACTTAACTTCTTCTTCAGTTCTTGAAAACTTTCCTCACACTTTTCCGTCCAAATAAATTTTGCAGATTTCTTTGTCAAATTTGTCAACGGAGTAGCAATCTTGGAAAAATCTTGAATAAATCGTCTATAATATCCTACCAACCCCAAGAAACTTCTTAGTTCTGATGGAGTTCTTGGTTGTTCCCAATTTATTACAGCTTCAACTTTTGATGGCTCCATGGAAATCCCATCCTTATCAATTACGTGTCCAAGAAATTGTACATGTTCCAGCCAAAATTCACATTTAGAGAATTTCACATACAACTTTTCTTTTCTTAACATCTCCAACGTTAGACGTAAGTGTTCCACGTGTTCCTCTTGAGTTTTAGAGTACACCAGAATATCATCGATGAACACCACCACAAATTTGTCCAAAAATGGTTTAAACACCCTGTTCATCAAATCCATGAACGCTGCAGGAGCGTTTGTTAAACCAAATGACATCACTAAAAATTCGTAATGTCCATACCTAATTCGAAATGTCGTCTTCGGTACATCCTCCTTCCTTACTTTCAATTGGTGATATCCAATTCTCAAATCTATTTTTGAGAAATATCTAGCACCCTTCAACTGATCAAACAAGTCATCTATTCTTGGCAACGGATATTTTTTCTTAATAGTGACTTTGTTCAATTCCTTATAGTCAATGCAAAGACGCATCGACCCATCCTTCTTCTTCATAAATAACACCGGTGCTCCCCACGGTGACACACTCGATTGAATATACTTCTTGTCTAACAGTTCTTGCAGCTGTACCATTAATTCCTTCATCTCTACCGGAGCCATTCTGTACGGGGCCTTCGATATAGGAGCGGTTCCTGGCGCTAAGTCGATCACAAACTCGATTTCTCTATCAAGTGGAAGTCCTGGCAAATCTTCCGAAAACACGTCCACGAACTCCCTAACCACTGGTATTTCCTCCAATTTCATACCCTTCTCTTTTTGAGTATCAACTATGTACGTAGGCTATGTACCCTACACAGCCTTTACTTAACAACTTCCTGGCCTTCACCATCGTCAGACATTTCATTTGTCTAGGCGATTTGCTACCATGAAAAACTACTTTTGACGGAGTCAAAAGGTTTACATACTTCTTTTGGCAGTCAATTATCGCTCCATAATTGAATAGCCAATCCATTCCCAATATCACTTCGAACTCTCTGAGTTTTATCGGGATTAAGTCTACTTTCATAACATTCCCTTTTATATTTACCCTACAGTTCTTGTATACGAACCTAACAGGAATCACTTCCCTATTTACAATTTCTATGTTTAAAGGGAATTTCAACTCTTCATAAGATATTTCTAACTTCTTAGCAAATTCATCAGATATAAACGAGCAAGTAGCACCCGAATCAAATAATACATATGCATCTATATCATTAATTGGGATAATACCTGACACGACATCTTTTGATTGCATCGCATCCTACACCGTCATGTTGAAGGTTCTGGCTGTGGGCTTATTTGTTGTTGTTGGCCCAGCAATAGCCAATGCTCCTCCACTATAGCATTTCTTTTGCTCCCATTTGTCTCACCAGATCTCTTCTTAGGGCATTCACGAGCAAAGTGATCATTGGACCCGCACGTGAAACACACATTCTTCTTAGCTTGAGAGCAATTTGGGGCGATGTGACCCTCCTAGCCACAATTAAAGCATACTCGTTTTCCCAGCAAACACACTCCCTTGTGAAACTTTCCGCACGTAGCACATGCTTCGAACTTCTTATTTTGCTGGTTTCTTTGCTGATTTCCAGCTCCTCTATTCACATTCCACTTCCTCTTCAGGTTGTTGTTGCCATTTCCACCGTTACCACCATTCTTAGTTTCACCTTCACTTTTCTTCTTCCTCTGCTCTTGACTATGTTTCGTTACTTCCTCGCTTGCACTTTCAGCGAGAATCGCCTTCTCCATCACTGCCACAAATGTCTTCAACTAGAACATGGAAACCCTACTGTACAACCAGGGTTTCAGTCCCTTCTCGAACCTCTTCGCCTTGCGCTCATCTGTATTGACTTGATATGGCGCAAACCTCGCCAACTCATTGAATTTTGTGGCATACTCAGACACCGACATTGTTCCCTGCTTAAGTTCCAAAAACTGAACCTCTAGCTGGCTCTTCGAACTCTCTGGGAAATAAGTCTTAAAGAATATCTCTTTGAACCTTTCCCAAGTCATCACTCCTAGTCCTTCCCGAGTTTTGTTGGCCTGCCACCAATAGCTAGCCTCCTCTTTCAACATAAACGTTGTAAAAATAGTCTTCTGATTATCCTCAACCCTAGCAACATCAAAAACCTTCTCGATTTCCATGATCCAGGTCTGTGCTTCAATTGGATTCATGGACCCACGGAATTCAGGTGGTCCGACAGCCTTGAAGTCCTTACACGTAGTACCTTGGTTCTGAGGTTGATTCTGCAAAGCACCCGTCAGTAATGTAACTAGCTGCTGAACCGGGTTTCCTTCCACATTGTTGTTGTTGTTGTTTTCCTCAGCGGTTCTTCGTCGTGGTGGTTGACGTCTTGAAGCCATTTTCTGTTAAAATACATCCATCGGATTCTATTCAATCTTTTAAGTATTGTATACTTAAGTCATACATCATAACAGTTTATAACGTAACACTTAACACTTTGAATAAAACAATAACTTTTATTCATTCATCATAAAAACATCAAGACAATAGCATCACTGCTATTTACATTACCTTCCTGAACTATAATAGTTGCAGGATAACATCATCATCATCTATCCCGTTGGTTATCATACCCGGGATTTACATTTCATTTATTATAAAACCACCTATCAATTACATTTTCTACAATGTTCTACTAAGATATTATGTAGCCTTACGACGCTCTTCCTCCATAATTTGGAACATTGTTCGGCGATCCAATACGTTTGACGGTAGCGTCTCGAACTGAATTGAATAACTCATGACTCGATCTTGAGCTCGATTGACCACGGTGTTGACGTTGCTCATTTCTTCCATCTTTCTCCTTTTGGCTTGTGCATCACTCTCTGCTATTCTGGCTCGTTGATAAGCTTCACTGTACGCGTCTTCGGCTCTTGCCCTTTTTGTAGATTCTTCTTTCATCTTATTCTCTGGTTCTACAATCTTCTCCATCATTCGCTCATTCTCTCCTTCAGTGTGGACCAGCTTCTGTTTAACATTGTTTAGTCGTTCTTCTCAATCCTGGATCTCATCGTCTTTCTGTGCCATCGAGGTCTGTTGTTCAGCTACTATCTCCTGTAACTCCTCGACGGTATCTTGAAGTTCCACATTACGGTCATACACCTCATCGTACATACGGGCAGCTATCAAACTAAGTGGAAGCTCTTCCTCCTCATCCGACTGTGGCAGCTCCATGGGATCCTCCACGTCCGTCTCTACCTCATCATCCTCATCAGGTATCCTCTCTTGCTCAACTACTATGACCGACAGAACTATTTCTCGTGGTAGTAGTTGTTCCCAAATCACCTGAATATCTCGAGGCTCCTCCTCTCTAGCCTGACTGGATCCTCCTACATTAGCCATCCTGTCAACCAAAGTGTAAGTTTTAATTACTAATCCTCACTACTCGACACTCACGAGCACATAAGTTGTAATCACATAAGCACATAAGTGTTTTATTACTTTCCTAAAACTCGATACGAGTTCATCATCACTATCTTTTCAAAGGTTACTTCCTAAGGCTTTTCCCCCACCTAAGGTTCATAACCTAAGGCTTTTATACCAACCTGTGACACCCCCAAATCTAGGTACTTCATTCCCACAAGATTTGGTGCCCACTATTCAAACATTCATACTATCTATCCAAATAAAATAAGATTTGAATCATAAAATCCTCCCTTTAAACAGGGTTACATCACTAAGTTCAAAAATATCCCAGGTTATCTAACCTTTAAACATCATTCAAAAGCGGAATTAAATTATTACATAACATCATTAAAATAAAGTCTAAAATCATCATAACAAATAAGAGTCTGATATCATAATCATAATCAAAATTACAAGTCTTCATCACTTGTACATTTTTCCCTTTCCTTTGCTAGTCGAAGGTTCATCTACCTAGCAACATCAAAAACCTTCTCGATTTCTATGATCCAGGTCTGTGCTTCAACTGGATTCATGGACCCACGGAATTTAGGTGGTCTGACCGCCTTGAATTCCTTAAACGTAGTACCTTAGTTCTGAGGTTGATTCTGCAAAGCACCCATCAGTAATGTAACTAGCTGCTGAACCAGGTTTCCTTCCATATTATTGTTGTTGTTGTTTACCTCAGCGGTTCTTCGTCGTGGTGGTTGACGTCTTGAAGCCATTTTCTGTTAAAATACATCCATCAGATTCTATTCAATCTTTTAAGTATTGTATACTTAAGTCGTACATCATAATAGTTTATCACGTAACACTTAACACTTTGAATAAAACAATAACTTTTATTCATTCATCATAAAAACATCAAGACAATAGCATCACTGATATTTACATTACCTTCCTGAACTATAACAGTTGCAGGATAACATCATCATCATCTATCCTGTAGGTTATCATAACCGGGATTTACATTTCGTTTATTATCAAACCACCTATCAATTACGTTTTCTACAATGTTCTACTAAGATACTGTGTAGCTGTGACGCCCCCAAAATAGGTATACATCACCTATTCTGAGTCGCCAAATACATGGTACAGAATACAAATACAATCTTTAATATAAAACAAGAAAGCTGTGAGTTTTAATAAAAATATTGTCTTCTAGAAAATATCCACTCTCAGAATAAGTCCTCATTACATTTATTGTCACACTATTTAATAGAATAGTGAGGACTACTAATACTATCATCATCGGATCATCCCGCTCCGGTTCCCAAGACTAGTCCTTGCTACGTTCTCATTTCCTAAAGAGAACAAAGGAAAGAAAGGTGAGCTCAACTAGCCCAATAAGAAATATTATGACTAAGATAATGCGTAATAAATTATCATTAGTCTTCAACAAAGATAAAACCGATAAAATACAATAGACATCAAGTTTAAGCTGCATGAGCGAACATGCAATCCATTAAAAGAGTCAAGTAAAGAATAAAATATACTATCTTTTATGATTTAAAAGTTTTTCCATCACTTTTATCATTTGGGACTCGACAATAAATAATCCACCTCATCCCCCACACTACTGACCAAGGATATTCATAAGTATCACAACCACAAATTATCCATGCACTACGGGCCAAGGATATTCGTGTATTCATCAATGGTCATGATCATGCCAACAACTGTCCATCAATGCACTACAGGCCAATGAGGACTTTTACCACATCATTTGTAACATTACGGTTATGATTACACCGAATAATCCCTGGTCATAATCATACCAAGTCCATCCATGCACTACAGGCCACAGATGACTTTCAACAAAATATAAACATGAGAATGATGACAATGATATAAGAATTCAATAAAACAAGTTCAAGAATTAATTTATCCAGGAACTAATAATGTCCAAATTGTCAACATGATACTTCTTTGTAGAGTAAAATTTAAGAATGCTCAAAAGAATATTTCCATAAAAGATACTGGATGAAGCACAAATATCAAGGATATTCCACTAATTTCATGGAGTATAGAAGTTAAAACTTTAACCAACTGAGTATAATAAAGAATGGAATAACAAAAGAAATCACCATGCATGTGGTACTTCGCGCATGACGAAGTTATTCCAATGAAATAATAGATAATCTTAACTAGGTCGAGGCGTAATACTTGCCCGGCGGATATTCCAACGAATAATAAAGAATGGAATAACAATAGAAATCACCATGCATGTCGTATTTGCATAGATGAGGTTATTCCAACATAATAATAAATAATGTAATCAGTCCTAAGCATAAAACGCATGCATGTGATATTCCAATGTAATAATAAAAAATTTTAACCAGTCCAGCCAGTAAAAGCATGCATGATACATGATATTCCAATAGAATAATAAAGATTTAAACCAGTCCGGCCATGATAACGCATGCATGTGAGGATGTTCCAACGAATAATAACAAATGGAATAACAATGTAAATCACCAAGTATAGGGTAAACCGGCATATACAAAGAGTTATTCAATGTAATAATAAAGAATAGAATAACGTGTTCTCTTCATGAATATGAAAAAAAAACCCTTACCTTATAAAGAAGAGTACTCACCGGTAGAGGCGGGGATATACTTGAAGAAACTTGCACTACGCTCAAAGCTTTCTTAGACGCTAAAGAAATACGCTCAAGATAGAAGAATAATTCTCTCTAGAGTTTCAGTGAATTCGTAAGAAATAATGAAGGAATGAGCTTCTATTTATAGAAGAATGGACTGAATAGTAACCAATCCATGAACGGTCCAGATCAATTTACTTTAAACGGATGGTCCAGATTGGTTTACAATAAAATATAATATATTCTATTTATAATCTAATAAAATGAATAACTTTTAAAAAGATTTTACTATGCAAACACTATGCAGACACTATGCAAACACTATACATAATAAAATATAATATATTCTAATTATTGTCTAATAAAACATATAACTTTATTAAAGTATTCTGTTTTATATAAAAAGATTTTACTATTAGCCTAATAAAACGAATAACTTTATAAAAGTATTCTTTTTTATATAAAAAGCTTTTATGTTTTATTACATTAATAATACTAATAAAACAAAACTTCATCATCATTATTATTATTCACACTATTAATCGACCAGGTCGTTCCCAGGAAAGAGGGGGCTTTTTAATAAGGATTTCTCCCTATTGGCGCGCAATTAGGTGACCAAACCTCTCCTTGGCAGAACTTCTAGACATCTTTAATAATTCAAATAATAATATTAATAACTCTGTCATCTCAATTATTGATTTAATAATATATAAAATATCGACAATAATTGAATAAAACTGAATGACTTCTCACGTAAGCATCAATAATCAATACCGTGTACTAATATGCAACCACGTGTATTCCTGTACTTTTAACACCGGGTGTTTCAATAGTTAACGGTAAAACTTTCGCCATTATTTTCATAAAAAATATTTTTGTCGTTTTCTCAATCCGAAAAATAATTCCGTTGTGGGGTCCACTTAAATGATTGTCTTGGTCGTCGAATATATTCCTATTTAAAATGAATATTCCCAGACCAATCGAATATTATATAACAACTTGCGTACTTTTGCAAAATTTATAAATATTACCCACAACTATAACATTATATCAAATTTATTCCAAAAATGATAATTATAGAAAATTCATCTTTATTCATAAAAGTTGGGGTCTTACAATCTCCCCTTCTTATGAAATTTTGCCCTCGAAATTAGGGTACGTACCTGGTATGTCTAAGAGGTAAGGATACCTTGATTTCATTTCATTTCTAACTCCTGTGTCATTTCCTCAACATCGTGGTTCCTCCATAAAACTTTGACTTGAGGTATAACCTTGGAGCATAGAATATGTTCCTTCTTATCCAAGATTTGAACAGGAACCTCTTCATACGTTAAATCTTCCGCTAATTTGTCTGATTCTAACTCAATAATGTGGTTCGGGTCTTTCACATATTTACGTAACATGGATATATGAAAAATATTATGAACACGAGACATACTTGGCGGTAAAGCGAGTCTATAGGCTACAGTCCCTACTCGATCGAGGATTAAAAATGGGCCAATGAATCGAGGATTGAGCTTTCCTCTCTTTCCAAATCTCGTAACTCCTTTCCATGGAGCAACACGTAACAACACATGATCTCCAATATCGAATTCCACGTCCTTTCGATGAATATCAGCATAACTCTTTTGTCGGTCTTATGAGGTTTTTATACGTTGTCGGATCGTTTGAATCTTTTCCGTAGGCATACGTACCAACTCCAGTCCCAACAACGTTGCTTCACCCACCTCATCCCAGCATACTGGATAACGACACTTTCTTCCATACAATGCTTCGAATGGAGCCATGCCAATGCTTGCTTGATAACTATTGTTGTAGGAAAACTCCACCAATGGTAAGAACTTGTCCCAACTTCCTTGAAGTCAAGGACACGTAGTCTTAATAAATCTTCAAGAGTTTGAATAGTCCTCTCGATTGTCCGTCCGTTTTGAGGATGATATGCGAACTAAATCATAAATCCGTGCCCATAGCTTTTTGCAAACTAACCCAAAATCGTGAAGTGAATCTTGGGTCTCGATCAGAAACTATGGATACTAGCATACCATGCAATCTTACAACCTCGTTTATGTACATACGAGCAAGACGTTCAAGTGTATAAGTTTCTCGTATAGGTAAGAAATGAGCAGACTTGGTCAATCTATCAACAATGACCCAAATTTCATCTATACCCTGAGAAATCCTGGGAAGACCAGTAACGAAATCCATGGTAATGTGCTCCCACTTCCATTCTGGAATTTCAAGTGGTTGCAATGGACCTTTTGGTACCTGATGCTCCGCCTTGACTCGTTGACACATTAGACACCTTGAGATAAACAAATATTATCTCTCTCTTCATATTGCCCCACCAAAATGTATGTTGAAGATCATGATACATTTTAGTACTCCCGGATGGATTGCAAACGGTGTGTGTTGTGCGCCTCCATCATGATTTTATACTTTAACTTCGGGTCGTTAGGAACACAAAATGCAGGAGTTGACTCAAGTATTCCTTCTTCATCGATTCTTACTTGAGGCATAGCACCTTCTTGTACTTTCTTCCTCATATGCATCGACTCCAGTGCATTGCTTGAGCGACTTTTAACTTTATCGATTAAAGTCGGTTCCACTCGTATATTCTCCATCATCACTTGGGTCCCTAGAGTCTTTATCTCTATCTCCATCCTTTGCAAGTCATACAAAATGGGCCTTTGCGTTGACAATATCGCACTCATACCCGCATATGATCTTCTACTTAATGCGTCAGCTACCACGTTCGTTTTTCCAGGATGGTATTGGATGGTATGATCATAATCTTTCAACAGTTCAAGCCAACGTCGCTGTCGGATGTTTAGTTCCTTTTGAGTGAAGAAATATTTGAGGCTTTTATGATACGTAAAGATCTCCACTTTCTCCCCATACAAGTAATGCCTCCAAATTTTAAGTGCGAAGACAACAATTATGCCAACTCTAGATCATGAGTAGGATAATTCCTCTCATATTCTTTGAGTTGTCGAGAGGCATAAATATGACTTTCCCATCTTTGCATGAGAACACATCCTAACCCTTTGCAAGCAAGCATCACTTTGTAGATGACAAATCCTCCGAGCCAGATGGTATTGTTAGAACAGGTGCTGAAATGAGTCTTCTCTTGAGTTCTTGAAAACTCTTACTCACATTCCTCGTTCCAACCGAATTTTGTATCTTTCCAAGTCAGCTGAGTTAAGGGAGTAGAGATTCGAGAAAACCCTTCTACGAATCTCCGATAATAACCAAATAAGCAAGAAAAGCTCGTCTTGATCATCGATTTAGGTTGCTCCCAGCTTTGAATAGCTTCAATCTTTTCTAGGTCAACAGATATTCCATGACTTGATACCACGTGCCCAAGGAATGCTACTTCCTCAAGCCAAAACTCGTATTTCTTTAACTTGGCATAAAGCTTATATTCACGAAGCTTTTAAAGTATCAGCCTCAAGTGTTGCTCATGATCTTCACGGCTTTTGGAATAAATAAGGATGTCATCAATAAAGACAACCACAAAGTTATCCAAATATTCCTTGAATACTTGGTTCATCATATCCATGAAAGCAGCAGGAGCATTAGTCAATCCAAAAGACATGACGAGGAATTCATAATGCCCGTACCAAGTTCTGAAAGCCGTTTTTGGAATGTCATCGGTTCTAATCTTTAATTGGTGATATCTGGAACGAAGATCAATCTTTGAAAAGAATTTAGCGCCTTGCAACTGGTCAAATAGGTCATCAATACATGGTAATGGGTGCCTATTTTTGATGGTGACATAATTCAACTCCCGATAATCAATACAAAGTCGCATACTCCCATCTTTCTTTTTCACGAATAGGACAGGAGCACCCCAAGGAGAAGTACTAGGACGAATAAAGCCAATGTCTAACAATTCCTGCAGTTGGGTCTTTAACTCCTGAAGTTCAATAGGAGCCATTCGATATGGGGCTTTGGAAATGGGTTTTGTACCGGGTTCAAGGTCGATACAAAATTTAATTTCACGCTCTTGGGGTAGGCCAGGAAGTTCTTCAAGGAATACATTAGGAAATTCATTAACAATAAAAATATCATTCAAAATTGACATATTTTTGTTTAGATCCGTGACATGAGCTAAGAAAGCTTGACATCCGTTTTTCAATAAACGAATAACTTTATGGCTTGAGATGATAGTGATTGATTTTAATGGTTTGGTTGCTTGAATTCGCATAATAGGTTGATTAGGAATATGAAAGCTAACAACCTTATGAAAATAATCAATTTTTGCATGATGAGTAGTTAACCAATTAATCCCTAGAATTACGTCAAATGCAAGTATTTTCAATGAAATAAGATCGACAGGTAATGTGAGGGTACCGATTTGAACCAAACAAGACTTATAAACAGTGGATGTAATGAAGGTTTCTCCCAACGGAGTTTCAACAGATAAGTTAAAGTCCAATTTCTCCGGAGTCATATTTAAACGTTGAGCGCAAGTAGGAGAAATAAAGGAATGGGTAGAACCGGTATCAAATAAGGTATATACTTCGCTAGAGTTTATGATAAGTTTATCCGTAATGACCTCATTCGGGTTCCTTTCTTTCTGAGAGGTCACGACAAACGCTCTCCCTTGCACTACTGGCTTTGACTTTTCTGGGGCGTCCTTTGGTGCCTCCATCCTAGCTGAACTTGTCTTCGATGAACAAAAAAATCGAGCTAGGTGACCTTCTCTTCCACAATTATAGCATGCTTTGGACGGCATCGCATAGTTTGGACTGATGTGTCCCTCCCCTCCGCATTTGAAGCATATAATAGGTGGTCGTTCTCCTTCCTTAACAACAGGTGTTGATGTTGACGTCTTTCCATCATTGTTGAATCTCCTCTTCTTGAAATGTCCATTCTTATTGCTTTGGCCATGATTACCACCGAAGTGGTTACCATTTCTGGCATGTTGATTCCCTCCACGCTTATTATCACACCGCTTCGATGATCAATTATCACCGGTATTATCATTTTCCTTTGCTCTCTTTTGGTTGGGTTGACTCATTATCGCGCTCCATAAATCGAGCCCTATTAACAACATCTGAATACAAACACAGTTTATGAGAGATAAGATATTGACGTATCTCGGGTTTCAAACCTCTTAGAAATATTCACGTCATTCTCTCCTCATTATCAACCAAATGGGACGCAAACCGGACAAATTCGGCAAACTTGGCTTCGTCTCGCACACGGTCATGTTGTTTTGCTCCGTTTAATGAACTCTACCTCTTTCATATGATTTAATAATTTCGGAAAGTACTTGTCGTTGAACAGTTCTTGAAACTTTTCCCAAGACATCTTGATCGGCGGGTTGAGTTGAGTCGCTTTACTGATTCCCACCAATGTCGCCTTTGCCCGCAAACATGAAGGTGGCAAAGGGAACCTTTTGCTCCTCGGAGCAACCCAAGACATCAAATATCTTGTTGATTTATTTTATCCACGTCTCTGCCTTAAGTGGTTTTGGCTCTCCAAAAAACTCTGGTGGTCCCAGTTCCTTGAACTATTTGGCGGTGACCGTCCGAGAGTTGCCAGTGTTTCCACTTGCATTTTGGACAGGAGCCGCTCTTACCTGATGTTGCATGGATTGCATGAAGCCTCAGAACATTCCATCGTTCATCATTTGGTCAGTGTTGTTGTTTGCATGAGGATTGTCACCTTCTTGATGCACATTGTCTTGATTATTGATCTGTGGAGACTCAACGGTCTCCTGTGCTCCATCGATGTTCTCAACATTCTCGGATGCCATTTTCAAATACTGCCACAAAACAAGGGTTAATTAACATATCACATATTATCCCTATACTCTGACCGACCAATTAAATACCAAATAAACTTAGGTAAGTCATACTAGCGAAGGAATTCCCCGTCTCTCTCCTCCTAGTTCTTGTCTCACATCTCAGCCAGGGATCATATCCCTAAGATTTGATACCAACTGTGACGCCCCCAAAATAGGTATACATCACCTATTCTGAGTCGCCAAATACATGGTACAGAATACAAATACAATCTTTAATATAAAACAAGAAAGCTGTGAGTTTTAATAAAAATATTGTCTTCTAGAAAATATCCACTCTCAGAATAAGTCCTCATTACATTTATTGTCACACTATTTAATAGAATAGTGAGGACTACTAATACTATCATCTGGACTGTCACTCCGTTCCCCGACTAGTCCTTGCTACGTTCTCATTTCCTAAAGAGAACAATGAAAGAAAGGGTGAGCTCAACTAGCCCAATAAGAAATATTATGACTAAGATAATGCAGAATAAATTATCATTAGTCTTCAACAGTGTTAAACTGATAAAATACAATAGACATCAAGTTTAACTGCAGCGGAACATGCAATCCATTAAAAGAGTCAAGTAAAGAATAAAATATACTATCTTTTATGATTTAAAAGTTTTTCATCACTTTTATCATTGGGACTCGACAATAAATAATCCACCTCATCCCCTCGCACTACTGACCAGGATATTCATAAGTATCACAACCACAAATTATACACGCACTACGGGCCAAGGATATTCGTGTATTCATCAATGGTCATGATCATGCCAACAACCTGTCCATCAATGCACTACTGGGCTAATGAGGACTTTTACCACATCATTTGTAACATTACGGTTATGATTACAACAGAATAATCCTCGTCATAATCATACCAAGTCCATCCATGCACTCTGGGACACGAGATGACTTTCAACAAAATATAAACATGAGAATGATGACAATGATATAAGAATTCAATAAAACAAGTTCAAGAATTAATTTATCCAGAACTAATAATGTCCAAATTGTCAACATGATACTTCTTTGTAGAGTAAAATTTAAGAATGCTCAGAAGAATATTTCCATGAAAGATCTGGATGAAGCGCGAATATCAAGGATATTCCACTAATTTCATGGATATAGAAGTTAAAACTTTAACCAACCGAGTATAATAAAGAATGGAATAACAAAAGAAATCACCATGCATGCGATACTTCAGCATGTATGCGAGTTATTCCAACGTAATAATAAATAACGAGAACCGTGTCGGGCATAATACGCAAGCGGGATATTCCAACGAGAATAATAAAGAATGGAATAACAACAAATCACCATGCATGCGGTACTTGAATAGGCGAAAGTTATTCCAATGCGAATAATAAATAACGGAATCGGTCCCACAGAAACGCATGCAGTGAGGATATTCCAATGTAATAATAAAGACGGAACCAGTCCGACGAAATGCATGCACGGTGATATTCCAACAGAATAATAAAGATTTTAACCAGTCCCATGATATAACGCATGCGAGGATGTTCCAAATGAATAATAACAAATGGAATAACAACGAAATCACCAAGTATAGGGTAAACCAGCGTATACAAAGTTATTCCAATGTAATAATAAAGAATGGAATAATGAAGTTCTCTTCATGAATATGAAAAAAAATAATACCCCTTACTTTATAAAGAAGAGTACTCCGACGGTAGGGCGGGGATATACTTGAAGAAACATACACTACGCTCAAAGCTTTCTTAGACGCTAAAGAACTACACTAAAGATAGAAGAATAATTCTCTCTACAGTTTCTCTCTTTAGAGTTTCAGTGAATTCGTAAGAAATAATGAAGGAATGAGTTTCTATTTATAGAAGAATGGACTGAATAGTAACCAATCCATGAACGGTCCAGATCGATTTACTTTAAACAGACGGTCCAGATTGGTTTACAATAAAATATAATATATTTTATTTATAATCTAATAAAACGAATAACTTTTAAAAAGATTTTACTATGCAAACACTATGCAGACACTATACAAATACTATGCATAATAAAATATAATATATTCTAATTATTGTCTAATAAAATGAATAACTTTATAAAAGTATTCTGTTTTATTACATTAATAATACTAATAAAACAAAACTTCATCATCATTATTATTATTCACACTATTAATCGACCAGGTCGTTCCCAGGAAAGAAGGGACTTTTCAATAAGGATTTCTCCCTATTGGCGCGCAATTAGGTGACCAAACCTCTCCTTGGCAAAACTTCTAGACATCGTTAATAATGCAAATAATAATATTAATAACTCTGTCATCTCAATTATTGATTTAATAATATAAAAAATATCGACAATAATTGAATAAAACTGAATGACTTCTCACGTAAGCATCAATAATCAATACAGTATGATACTATGCAACCACGCGTATTCATGTACTTTTAACACTGGGTGTTTCAACAGTTAACGGTAAAACTTCCGCCATTATTTTCATAAAAAATATTTTTGTCGTTTTCTCAATCCGACAATAATTCCGTTGTGGGGTCCACCAATGATTGTGCTGTGGTACGAATATTCCCTATTTAAAATGAATATTCCCCGACCAATCGAATATTATATAACAACTTGTGTACTTTGTAAAATTTATAAATATTACCCACAACTATAACATTATATCAAATTTATTCCAAAAATGATAATTATAGAAAATTCATCTTTATTCATAAAAGTTGGGGTCTTATAGTAGCCTTACGATGCTCTTCCTCCATAATTCGGAACATTGTTCGGCGATCCAATACGTATGACGGTAGTGTCTCGAACTGAGTCGGATAACTCATGACTCGATCTTGAGCTCGATTGACCACGGTGCTGAATACATTGCTCATTTCTTCCATCTTTCTCCTCTTGGCTTGTGCATGACTCTATGTTATTCCGGCTCATTGATAAGCTTCACTGTACGTGTCTTCGACTCTTGCCCTTTTTGTAGATTCTTCTTTCAGCTTATTCACCAGTTCTGCAATCTTCTCCATCATTCGCTCATTCTCTCCTTCAGTGTGGACCAGCTTCTCCACAATGTTGTTCAGTCGTTCTTCTCGATCCTGGATCTCGTCGTTTTTCTGTGCCATCGAGGTCTGTTGTTCAGCTACTATCTCCTGTAACTCCTCGACGGTATCTTGAAGTTCCACATTACGGTCATACACCTCATCGTACATACGGGCAGTTATTGAACTAAGAGGAAGCTATTCCTCCTCGTCCTCATCATTCGATTGTGGCAGCTCCACGGGATCCTCCTCGTCCATCTCTACCTCATCATCCTCGTCAGGTACCCTCTCCTGCTCAACTACTATGACCGACGGAACTATTTCCCGTGGCAGTAGTTGTTCCCAAATCACCTGAATATCTCGAGGCTCCTCCTCTCTAAATTTGACCGATCCTCCTACATTAGCCATCCCACAACCAAAGTGTAAGTTTTAATTACTAATCCTCACTACTCGACACTCCACGAGCACATAAGTTGTAATCACATAAGCACATAAGTGTTTTATTACTTTCCTAAAACTCGATACGAGTTCATCATCACTATCTTTTCAAAGGTTACTTCCTAAGGCTTTTCCCCCACCTAAGGTTCATAACCTAAGGCTTTTATACCAACCTGTGACACCCCCAAATCTAGGTACTTCATTCCCACAAGATTTGGTGCCCACTATTCAAACATTCATACTATCTATCCAAATAAAATAAGATTTGAATCATAAAATCCTCCCTTTAAACAGGGTTACATCACTAAGTTCAAAAATATCCCAGGTTATCTAACCTTTAAACATCATTCAAAAGCGGAATTAAATTATTACATAACATCATTAAAATAAAGTCTAAGATCATCATAACAAATAAGAGTAATATCATAATCATAATCAAAATTACAAGTCATCATCACTTGTACATTTTTCCATTTCCTTTGCTAGTCGAAGGTTCATCTACCTTCTCCTCTTTAGCTGCAATGAGTTTATAAATATGCAAGAGTGAGAAAAACAATTGCTCACTGGATATAACAATGAATCAATATGAGAATAACAATAATATCTACCAACGAAGGCTCATCAAAACTGAATAGTACTCTAACAATGATAACAAGAAACTGGAATCCAAAATATGAAATAACATAACTGAGGGTCATAAGACCATGAACCATGTCCATAGTTGCGAGTAATCTTTCAACCCCAACTTTAACAGTCATAAGACTATAAGGACTCCTCGTATTTAGGGGGGATCAACCCTTCGTACCATGTATTGTGCACAAACATTTAACGCTACACGTAAGTTATCCCCTAATAACAATAGGGTTATTCATCTCAGTATTTAGAGTACATGTCCGCACCAAAGAAGGTTTGGTTTGGATAAGCTATCAAGGGTAATTTGAAGTTCAACGAACATCAACTAGTGGACTAGTTGAATCAACAGTATTGGATAATAAAACAGTTGATCAATAATAACATAATATGAAACAATGAATAAGTGTAAGCAAACTGATTATACTTGATCTCATGCTTAGAAACAACTACAAAGCATAAGTATTGAATGACAATAATAAACCTTGATTGAATAAAATTAAGCTAGGACTATGAATTATTGAATAAACATTAAGTAATAGCAAGCTGAAAATAAAGCTTACTTATTATGAAAATGACTTGTGTCAAGTAAATGAACTATAATAATTCAACATTTGAAATTATAATTCAAGAAAACTGCATTCATAATATCCGAATAACAATAATGAAACTTGTCTAACAATAAACAAGTTAGAATGCATCAATAAGTATTGGATTTCAAACTTGTTTGAATAAAATAATGTCATAGCTAGATTGTTCAAATCATGATTAAGAATACAATAGTTCGTTTAACGAAACTTTAAAGTAAGAACTAGTTCAACATGAATGTAAGGATAAAAGGCTTGCTCAACGTAAAAAGAGAGTTTAGGAACTTGCTCAATGTAACTATAGAGTTAGAATACTTGCCTTGAGCGTAAGCTATAAAATTAAACTCACGATCACCTACACATAATTTTAGAACCACAATACCTAGTAGTTATGCCAACATATCATAACATGATCATTACCATTTACATTTTAGAAACTCTAAGTGTTCTACTTCGCAACACTTAACTAATGTTCATTGTCCAACTAACTTGTAATATAACACGTTCTCGACATACTAAACATTTTTGCAACTTTAAACTTACTAACCCCAATTCACTATGTTATGTTATCCTTAACATTACTCATTTAACATACTAACATAATTTCAGGCCATACCATGATGTTATCCCAAGACTGCAGTAACAACAGAAGCCAGAATCTCAAACCAGGGTGTAAGACCCCAACTTATTATTAAATTAAATTGAAATTTCCTCTATTTATTATTTTAGAATAGTAAGGTTGGTTTTATTAATGTGGTTAGTTATGGGTAAAATGTGCAAATATTTTAAATAAGCAAGTGGTTATAAAATATTCATTGTTGTCGGGGAATATTCGTTTGGTCGTAGAATATTCTTACTGTCGGGGAATATTCGTGACGGTTACTTGCGACCTTGTGTGTGGGCCCCATAACGGAAAGCGATTGGATGAAGAAAACGATAAGAATAAGTTGTTTATAAATAATTCAGGCGTTGTTATTCAGAAGTATCTTTGTTGGAATACTAGATGGTTAAAACACGGAAGATTACGGTATTGCACCAATTATTGATTCTTACGTAAGAAGGCACTACTCAATAATTGTTACAGTAATTACTGTTCAATATTTTATTTTATTGATTCAATAATTGCTACGTTAATATTTTATTTTATTGATTCAATAATTGCTACGTTAATATTTTATTGTTGTTTCAATAATTGTCACTGCACAATATTTTCCTTTATCGAATCAATAATTCATATTATATGAATAATATTATTAGATAGCATTAATGACAATGTCTAGAAAGTTCAGTCAAATGATAGGTTTGGTCATCTAATTGCTTGGCGTCGATGAGAGAAATCCTTATTGAAAGCCCCCTTTTCCTGGGAACGCGCACGGTTGTCGATATTGTGATTCGTAATATTATTTATGAATAATTAATTATTGATTTATATGATAAGGAAAATATTCATTTTATGTGATATAGATGGAGAAAATTTTAATGTGACAATTGTAGAAAATTGATATTTTTTCTTTTCTGATAAAATAATTTATTTAAATATATTATTATATTTTAATAATATAATAATGGTGATATTTTTACAATGAATGTGGGATATATGAATAAATGAGGAGGAAGAGTATTTTTGTTACAATAAATATTTAAAACATGTTTTTCATGTTTGTGGACTCCATTTCTTGACTGAAATTTGATTATAGCCTGTAAAATCGCACGTTTGTGGATTTCGGTCAATTTCTGTTTGGAATTTAGAAAAACTTGCTTCTGCAAAGTTGTAGAGAATAGAATTTCCTATGGAAAGGACATGAGGTTTGAATTTTTCTGATAAAAGGGCTATTTATTGTGAATTATTGAAGTTCCAGAATATCGGGTCTGAATTAATTTTTGGGTTATAAAATATTTTTTTGATGAAAAACGTATTTTTTATTTTTGGCACATGTGTGGCTGGTGTTTTTGACCAAAAGGTGGGCTAAGGAAATTTATAATATATATATTAATAATTTATTAAATTTTCTACTTTGGTGTTCTAAGCATTTTCCTATAAATAGGGTGCTTAGGTTAGAATTGAAAATCACACCAGAAACTGAAGTTCTTTTTCTCTTTCTCTCTCTATATTATCGAGCGTATTCTTGTGAGTATTTTGATACTTTGAGTGTTGCTATACGGTGCAAGTTCCCTTCAGCACTATATCTAGTAATCTAGTCAGAAGTATTGTCTTTCCGAGGTAAGGGATATTATTTTTTTTAAAATGATATTATTTCTTCTAATATCATTGTGCCGGAATATTGGTAAGATTTTTCTTGTGAAATTCTTGTCTTTTAGCGTCGGAGTTACTATTCACATATACGGCACTATTCACGAATACGGCACTATTCACAGAAAAATTAAATTTTTATTTTTGTCCAAAATATCTATTATGGATACTAGCTTTGATTGTATCCATGTTTTGATCATTCTTGAATTTTACTTCACTATGATTATTTATGAAGTATTTTTGAACTCGGATTGTTTAAAGTACGAATCCTTAATAATTGTTCTTTTGTTTCACTGAATTCGTTTTCTTTAAAATATTTTTGATAATCCTCAGTCCTAAATGATGATATTACTGAATATCTTTGGCCTGTAGTGCAAAGATGGTTGATTTTCTTATGAATATCTTTGGCCCGTAGTGCAAAGATGTACAGGTGTTGAGATGAACATGACCGACTGATGAATATCTTTGGCCTGTAGTGCAAAGATGAATATTTGATTCAAGATGAATATTGATTGATTTTACAGGGATAAAATAATGATGATGGACTTTTAAATTCATAGATTATAGTAGATTTCACTCTCTACGTAACTCTTCTTTGAATTATTATTTCCGCTGTGAATATTGATCTGAAACTTGTTGTCTATTATATTCTGTCAGATTTTTCCCTGTTGAAGACTAACGATAATTTGTTTTATATTATCTTAGTCATAATATTTTTTACTGGGCTACTTGAGCTCACCCTTTCCCTTTTTGTTCCATTTTTCTTCTCAGGAGGCGAGAATGTAGTCGGGGTATGGAATGAAGGTCTTGGAAAGTTGTTTTAGTAGTCATCACCATTTTTGTAAAATAATGTACCAATAATTATAATGATGACTTATTTGGGTGTGAATATTGTCTAGATGACAATATTTGTATTTAAACTCACAGTTTTTATGTTGTATTAATAAAGTTGTAGTTGTTTTTACATGCCCATGTTATTGTGACTCAAAATGGGTGATGTATACCTATTTTGGGGGCGTCCATGATTAATATCGAGCTTAGGGATATGATCTCTGGCGGAGATCGGGGAATAGAACTAGGAGGGGAAGACGAGTAAATCCTTCGCTAGTGTGTCCTACCTAAGCTTATTTGTTGGTTGGTCAGAGTATAGGGTTATTATGTTGCATGTTAATTTCTTTAATTAACCCTTGTTTTATGGCAGTATTTGAGAATGTCGACTGAGAATGTTAACAGTGGAGTAATGAGACCGTGGAGACACCTTTACTCATCAACGAAGAGAACGTGCAACAGGCTGGCAATGTTCCTCCTGTGAACAACGCCACTGAGCAGATGACGAACGACGGGATGTTTAGAAGCTTTTTACAGTTCATGCAAAATCAAACGAGGGAGACTCGTGCACAAAATACAGGTGGAAATGATAACAACGCACGGTTTGTCACAGCCAAGAAGTTCAAAGAGTTGGGACCACCAGAATTCTGGAGAAAGCCAGATCCGTTCAAAGCGGAGACGTGGGTCAAACAAATTACCAAGATATTCGATGTCTTGGGATGCACAGAGGAACAGAAGGTTCCATTCGCCACCTTTATGTTCCGTAATGAGGCGATTCTTCGGTGGGAATCATGAAGCATACCCATCCAAACTTTTTCGACTCAAAGATGTCTTGGGAGACGTTTCAAAAACTTTTCAATGACAAGTACTTTCCTGAAAGTATTCGTCATATGAAGGAAGTGGAGTTTATTAGGTTGGAACAAAACAATATGACGGTGTCTCAATACGAGGCAAAGTTTGCAGAGTTATCCAGGTTTGCACCTCATTTGGTGGAGAATGAGGAATGTATGACGCGGATGTTTCTGAGAGGTTTGAAACCCGGCATACGTCAGTATCTCATTTCTCATAAATTTTCTCTCTATTCAGATGTTGTCAACAGGGCTCAATTGTTAGAGCGAGATAACGAGTACGTTCAATCGAGGGACCACAACCAGGATCATATCGGTGACAGCAGTCATCAGAACAACGATAACCAGCAGAGAAAGAAAAATACGGACAAGAATGGTAACCACTCTGGTGGTAATCATGGCCATGAAAATAGGAGAAGCGAGTCGGGGGGAGATTTTAAAAAGAGAAGATTCAACAATGACAATGGAAAGACGTCAACACCAGCAGCAACTGGTTCTAAGGGAGGAGAACGACCACCGGTCGTATGCTATAAATGCGGAAAAGAGGGACATATCAGTCCAAACTGTCCACAACAGTTCAAGGTATGCTATAATTGTGGAAAAGAAGGACATATCGCTCGAGATTGTACGGTAGCAAAACCAAGTCCAGGGGAGACGGTGACTCAAAAGACTATCCCAAAAAAGTCAAAGTCAACGGTTCTTGGAAGAGCGTTTGTCGTGACTGGTCAAAATGCGAGGAACCCAAACGAGGTGATCACGGGTAAGCTAATCATAAATTCTTGCGAAGTTTATACCATACTTGATACCGGTGCTACCCATTCATTTATCTCTCCTACTTGTGCTCAACGTTTAAACTTGACTCCGGAGAAATTAGACTTTGATTTATCTGTGGAGACTCCATTAGGAGAAACTTTTATTACATCCACTGTTTATAAATCTTGTTTGATCCAAATTGGCACCATAACATTACCTGTTGACCTTATCTCTTTAAAGATACTTGCTTTTGATGTGATTTTAGGGATTGATTGGTTAACTACTCATCATGCCAAAATTGATTGTTTTAAATGAGTTGTTAGTTTTCATATTCCTAACCAACCTGTGTATGCAATTCAAGCAACTAAACCATTAAAATCAATCATTTGTTATATATCTAGTCATAAAGCTATTCGTTTATTGAAAAACGGATGTCAAGCTTTCTTAGCCCATGTTATGGATTTGAATAAAGACACATCAGATTTGAATAATATTCCTGTTATTAGTAAATTTCCTGACGTGTTTCCTGAAGAACTTCCCGGTCTACCCCCAGAACGTGAAGTTGAATTCTTTATTGATCTTGAACCTGGTACAAAGCCCATTTCTAAAAGCCCATATCGAATGGTTCCTATTGAACTTCAGGAGTTCAAGGTCCAACTACAGCAGTTATTGGACATTGGTTTCATTCGTCCTAGTACATCTCCTTGGGGTGCTCCTGTTTTATTTGTAAAGAAGAAGGACGGGAGTATGCGACTTTGTATTGACTACTGGAATTAAACCATGTCACTATCAAGAATAGGTATACGCCACTTCATTATTAATGACTGTTTGACCCGTTGTAAGGAGCACAATTCTTTTCAAAGATCGATCTTAGATTACGGATATCATCGACTAAAGATTAGGCGAGGATATTCCAAAGATCGCCTTCGAACTTCGATGCAGACGAGCATTATGAATTCTTAGTCATGTCTTTTGGATTGACTAATGCTCCTACGGCTTTCATGGATATGATGAACCGAATATTCAAGGAATATTTGGATAAGTTCGTTGTTGTCTTTATTGATGACATCCTCATATATTCCAAAAGCCGTGAAGATCATGAGCACCATTTGAAGCTGGTACTCCAAAGGCTTCGTGAAAACAAACTATTGCCAAGTTGAAGAAATGCAAGTTCTGGCTTGAGGAAGTTGCATTCCTTGGGCACGTGGTGTCAAAACATGGAGTATCTGTTGACCCGGCGAAGATTGAAGCAATACAAAGTTGGGAGCAACCAAAGTCGGTGACCGAAGTACATAGCTTTCTGGGCTTAACTGGTTATTATCGGAGATTCGTGGAAGGATTTTCTCGAATCGCTACTCCGTTAACTCATCTAACTCGAAAAAATACAAAATTCGTATGGAGCGAGGAATGTGAAAAGAGTTTCCAAGAGCTCAAGAGGAGACTCATTTCGGTACCTGTTCTGACAATACCATCTGGTTCGGATGGATTTGTTATCTACAGCGATGCTTCAGGCAAAGGGTTGGAATGTGTTCTCATGCAACATGGGAAAGTCATAGCCTATGCCTCGCGACAACTTAAAGAATATGAGAGGAATTATCCTACTCATGATCTAGAGTTGGCAGCAGTCGTTTTCGTGCTAAAGATTTGGAGGCACTATCTATATGGAGAGAAGGTGGAGATATATTCAGACCATAAAAGCCTCAAATATTTCTTCACCCAAAAGGAACTCAACATGCGACAACGACGTTGGCTCGAGCTGTTGAAAGATTACAACCACACTATTCAATACCATCTTAGAAAAGAAAACGTGGTAGCTGACGCTTTGAGTAGAAGATCATATGCAGAAACGAGTGCGATGATGTTAAGTATACGCATAGAGCCAACTTTAATAGAAAAAGTTAAAGTTGCTCAAGCCACCGATCCGGAGCTGATGCGTATGAAGAAGAAAGTACAAGAAGGTGCTATTCCAGAAGCGAGAATCGATGAAGAAGGAATAGTTCGAGTCCACTCCAGACTTTGTGTTCCTAACGACTCTGATTTAAAGTACAAGATTATGACGGAGGCACATAATACGCCGTTTGCAATCCATCCGGGAAGTACCAAAATATATCGTGATCTTCGACATATATTCTGGTGGAACAATATGAAGAGAGAGATTGCAAAGTTTATCTCGAGGTGTTTAACTTGTCAACATGTAAAGGCGGAGCATCAAGTGCCTAAGGGTACATTGCAACCACTTGAGATTCCAAAATGGAAGTGGGAACACATTACCATGGATTTCGTTACAGGTCTTCCCACAGTTTCTCAAGGCATAGATGCTATTTGGGTTATTGTTGATAGATTAACTAAGTCTGCTCATTTCTTGCCGATACGGGAGACTTATTCCCTTGAACGTCTTACTCATATGTACGTGAATGAGATTGTGAGATTGTATGGCATGCCAGTATCCATAGTTTTGGATCGTGACCCAAGATTCACTTCACGATTTTGGGTTAGCTTGCAGAAAGCTATGGGCACGGATTTATGATTGATTCGACATACCATCCTCAAACAGACGGACAATCGAGAGAGGACTATTCAAACTCTTGAAGATATATTAAGACTCGTGTCCTAGACTTCAAAGGAGTTGGGATAAGTATTTACCATTGGTAGAATTCTCCTACAACAACAAGCTTATCGAGCAAAGTATAGGGGTAGCTCCATTCAAGCATTGTATGGAAGAAAGTGTCGCTCTCCAAGTATGTTGGGATGAGGTGGGTGAAGCAACATTGTTGGGACCAGAGTTAATCGTGACATTACGTAAAAAAGATCCAAATGATTCAACAACGATACAAACGGCACAAGACCGACAAAAGAGTTATGCGGATCTTCATCGAAAAGACATGGAATTTAGTATTGGGGATCATGTATTGTTGTGTGTTGCTCCATGGAAGGGGGTTACAAGATTCGGGAAGAGAGGAAAGCTCAATCCACGATTTATTGGTCCATTTCAGATTATTGACCGAGTAGGAAATGTAGCCTATAGACTCGTGTTACCTCCAAGTATGTCTCGTGTTCATAATGTTTTTCACATATCTGTGCTACGTAACTATGTGAAAGACCCGAACCACATTATTGAGTTAGAAACGGACGAGATAGCCAAAGACTTAACGTACGAGGAGGTACCTGTCAAGATCTTGGATAGGAAGGAGCATGTTCTACGCACAAAGGTCATACCCCAAGTCAAAGTTTTATGGAGAAACCATGCTATTGAATAAATGACCTGGGAATTGGAAACGGAAATGAAAGCGAGGTATCCTCACCTTTTCGAAATACCAAGTACGTACGTCAATTTCGAGGACGAAATTTCATAAGGAGGGGAGGTTGTAAGACCCCAACTTTTTATTAAATGAAATTAAAATTTCCTCTATTTATTATTTTGGAATAGTAAGGGTTGGTTTGATTAATGTGGTTAGTTATGGGTAAAATGTGCAAATATTTTAAATAAGCAAGTGGTTATAAAATATTCATTGTTGTCGGGGAATATTCGTTTGGTCATGGAATATTCTTCTTTGTTGGGAATATTCGTATGCATACTGACAAGCTTTGACCTTGTGTGGGCCCATAATGGAAAGCGATTGGATGAAGAAAACGATGAGAATAAGTTGTTTATAAATAACAGGCGTAGTTATTCTGAGTTATCTTTGTTGGAATACTCGATGGTTAAAACACAAGAAGACACTGCAGTATTGCTCCAATTATTGATTCTTACGTAGAAGGTACTACTCAATAATTGTTACAGTAATTACTGTTCAATATTTTATTTTATTGAATCAATAATTGCTATGTTAATATTTTATTGTTGTTTCAATAATTGTCACTGCACAATATTTTCCTTTATCGAATCAATAATTCGTATTATTTGAATAATATTATTAGATAGCATTATTGACAATGTCTAGAAAGTTCTGTCTAAGGAGAGGTTTGGTCACCTAATTGGGCACCAGTAAGGAGAAATCCTTATTGGAAAATCCCTCTTTCACAGGAACTACACGTTGTCGATGATTGTGATTACGTAATATTATTTATGAATAATTAATTATTGATTTATATGATAAGGAAAATATTCATTTTATGTAGATATAGATGGAGAAAATTTTTAATGTGACAATTGTTGAAAATTGATATTTTTTCTTTTCTGATAAAATAATTTATTTAAATATATTATTATATTTTAATAATATAATAATGGTGATATTTTTACAATGAATGTGGGATATATGAATAAATGAGGAGGAAGAGTATTTTTTGTTACAATAAATATTTAAAACATGTTTTTCATGTTTGTGGACTCCATTTCTTGACTGAAATTTGATTATAACTTTGTAAAATCGCATCGCGTTTGTGGGATTTCTTCAAATTTCTGTTTGAAATTTGGAAAAACTTTCTTCTGCAAAGTTGTAGAGAATGGAATTTCCTATGGAAAGGACATGAGGTTTGAATTTTTCTGATAAAAGGGCTATTTATTGTGAATTATTGAAGTTCCAGAATATCGGGTCTGAATTAATTTTTGGGTTATAAAATATTTTTTTGATGAAAAACGTTTTTTTTATTTTTGGCACATGTGTGGCTGGTGTTTTTGACCAAAAGGTGGGCTAAAGAAATTTATAATATATATTAATGTTTTATTAAATTTTCTACTTTGGTGTTCTAAGCATTTTCCTATAAATAGGGTGCTTAGGTTAGAATTGAAAATCACACCAGAAACTGAAGTTCTCTCTCTCTTTCTCTCTCTATATTATCGAGCGTATTCTTGTGAGTATTTTGATACTTTGAGTGTTGCTATATGGTGCAAGTTCCTTGAAAGACTATATCCGATAATCCAATCGGAAATCTTGTCTTCCGAGGTAAGGGATATTATTTTTTTTAAAATGATATTATTTCTTCTAATATCATTATGCCGGAATATTGGTAAGATTTTTCTTGTGAAATACTTTTCTTTTAGTGTCGGGGTTACTATTCACATATACGGCACTATTCACGTATACGGCACTATTCACGAATAAGGCACTATTCACAGAAAAATTAAATTTTCATTTTTGTCCAAAATATCTATTATGAATACTAGCTTTGATTGTATCCATGTTTTGATCATTCTTGAATTTTACTTCACTATGATTATTTATGAAGTATTTTTGAACTCGGATTGTTTAAAGTACGAATCCTTAATAATTGTTCTTTTGTTTCACTGAATTCGTTTTCTTTAAAATATTATTGATAATCCTCAGTCATAAATGATGGTATTACTGAATATCTTTGGCCTGTAGTGCAAAGATGGTTGATTTTCTTATGAATATCTTTGGCCCGTAGTGAAAAGATGTACAGTGTTGAGATGAACATGATCGATCGATGAATATCTTTGGCTCAGAGTGCAAAGATGAATATTTGATTCAAGATGAATATTGATTGATGTTACAGGGATAAAATAATGATGTTGGACTTTTAAATTTATAGATTATAGTAGATTTCATTCTCTACGTAACTCTTCTATGAATTATTATTTCCGCTGGGAATATTGATCTCAAACTTGTTGTCAATTATATTCTGTCAGATTTTTTCCTGTTGAAGACTAACGATAATTTGTTCTATATTATCTTAGTCATAATATATTTTACTAGGCTAGTTGAGCTCACCCTTTCCCTTTTTGTTCCATTTTTCTTCTCAGGAGGCGAAAATGTAGCGAGTACTAGTCGGGGTATGGAATGAAGGTCTTGGGAAGTTGTTTTAGTAGTCCTCACTATTTTTATAAAATAATATACCAATAATTGTAATGAGGACTTATTTGGGTGTGAATATTGTCTAGATGACAATATTTGTATTTAAACTCACAGTTTTTATGTTGTATTAATAAAGTTCTAGTTGTTTATGTACCATGTTATTGACGACTCAAAATGGGTGATGTATACCTATTTTGGGGGCGTCCTGTAGGTATATAATGGCAATTGCATACCATACAAAGGCTTGGGACCAAAGACAATTTGCACCATTTTTTTTTTGGCACTTGCAAGCATTGCTTGCCGTGTTCGACATTGAGAGAGAGGCTAATGAACAAGATGGCAGACTTTAGCCCAACAAGCATAAATTTCACCCACCAAACAATGAAATTAACATGTAAAATAAATATACCACAATCATAAACATGATTGCTCACATTTACAACCAATTGGAACAATTTAACACCAACTAAAGCTATTTTAATTTCTCAAAATTCATGTTTTTCATATAAAACTCCATTTTTTTGATATTCATTCTAGAAATCATCACTGTGATTTCATTAGTTGACCAAATTACTCCATTTCAATTACGTTATGCTCATATCTCAATGAACTACCAAATATAAGTTTCAATTTATGATTTTACATACGAATTGGCCACTAAAATCGATACTTACCCAAGCTATGTATGAAAATATATATATATAAACATACACTGACGAATATTTCTTCTACTCTAAACCAAAATTAGCATGAAATTATTGTCTAAACATAACATATAATCATCATATATGCATGTAATCATCATAACTAAGTTACATAACAAAATTTAGAAGAAATATAATTCACAGAGCATAGCAAAACTTTGTCATAGTTCACATATGTGGACCTACACATATATAATAGGGTTGTATAAGAAATACCTTCAAATTAGCTTGCACAATCTTGCAATTACAGACAATCCTTCTCAATCTCTCTCAAGCTTTCTCTCAATCTCTCTTAACTCTCAATTCTCTGAACTCTAGGCTAGCAAATAACCAACTGATAATACTATGCGTAACCAATATAAACTGATATAGCCATAATACATATACTAAATATATCAGTTACCAACCAATAAACGTATATAATATAAATATATTTTATTTATTATTTTATTTATTTTGTTTATTTTATTTAAAAAATTAGAAATATCAAAAGCCATAGCCATGAGGCTTTGTTTGGCAAATCATTTAAAATTAAAGAGTTAAAATACTTAAGCCTTGTTTGACAAAAAAACTAATTTAAATCCTTTTTAATTTATTTTAATAAACACTTTAGTTTACAAACTATAATCATATATTATTTTCATATCCAACATTAACTCATTAAATTAATCACATACTATATTTTAATTAAATATAGCCATTTAGCAAATATCACTAATTTATAATTTTCATTATAACTTTATTTAATAATTTAACATCATCTAAATTATTAAATCAACACAACCACATAACACCTCATGCTATAATACAAACCTCTACATTATAAATTAATTTAATTTAGAAAATTCTCTAATCATTTAGATTCATCAACCATCACATCAATAAAATATTTATTTAACAATAAGCACCTCAAATAATATTTATATAACTCAATAAATATTTAAATTACACTTTGAAATTTCAGATCATTACAAACTTCTTCGGCAAATTATAGAAAATTGGCATCAAAATTCTTCCATTCATTTGCTGGGTGAGTCAGCTGACCAGGCACGACATCCCTTGTTCTATGCCAACTCATCTTTGAAAGCGTCTTGTGCGGAGACATAAATAGTCATTAAACCTCGGTGCAAGAGGAAAATACTGTAAAATCTTCTTTGGAACATGTTTATCCTTCCCCCCACTTTTTGTGATCTTGTACTTTGGCGAGTTGGAGATATCACACTGCACCTTATCTTTGTCCTCCCCATAATATAACATGAAATCCTGTTTACAAGCATCGATCTTCTCATACCCGAGATTCAACCCCTTAACCATATTTTTCACCTCATAGTAATTCGCGGGCAGCGTATTATCCCTAGGTAAGAACTCGTTGAGAATATCAAGCAAATCATTGAATCCTCTCTCACTACAGTCATGCTCATTCTTAAAGTGTAAAAGCTTCGTAACTGCAGAAAGCCTGGTATGATTGTCATTTCCAGGAAACAATGGAACATCTGATTCAAATAGCAACTTGTAGAAAGCAGCTGCTAAATCATTTGGCTTTTGTTGAGCACTGCTTAACGCATGCTCGTTTTCAGTCCAGTCAATATTGGTAGGGTCATACGCATCAACCAACATCTGCACGACGTCATAGTTATCTGATTGTGAATCCCCGTGAACCGATTGGTCTACTGATCTTTATCTCAGTTCTCTTCTAAACTCACCGATTCCCGTGATGAATCCATACCAAATACCCATCCACAAACCCGTGTGAATATAAGTCAAATTTAACTTCATCGGCAGTCTTCCATATCATGTTCTCACACTTGAAACACGGACATCTCATCTTTCCGTTCGGATCATCAACATGTTCTATTGCTTTGTTCATAAAATTGGACACCCCTTCATGGTACGCATCAACTAATCCCCTCCCATCAATCTTAATCCTACGGTACATTCAACTTCGATCGGCTGACATCTTTAATTAAAGAAAATGCCCAATTAGATCAAGAATAATCATAAATGTGGTACATGCATGTATTTAGTTAATTTACCTATTATATATCTCCACTCTACAGGGGTTAGGCTTCTATTCCATTCCTAGATGCGTCTCCTCACTAGTGCCATTCACAAGGTGCGTGTTTATAATATTTTAAGAAAATTTCAGCATCACCTCCCCATGGTCTCCAAGTACACGAAATAGACCAAGACAACTTAGTCTAAATATGCACTCAAAGAACATATGTAGAGACACCAGGTGAAAAATACTTAAAATATTATAAACACGTACCTTGTGAAATAGCATCGACCTAAGTGAGAGACATAACATCCAGTAACAGTCCCAAACTGGGGACTATTCGATATTAACTCCTACTGAGTGAATGTCAAATGGGTTTCTAAGTTCCAAAGTATATTACATATATATATTATTGAGTGTATTGAAGAGTAAAGGGAGAGTATTATTGAGTTTATTGAAAATTGTGGTAAACTAAGCAAATTCTACTTAGTTTATTTTGCCAATGATAAACTAAGTAAGTGGTACTTAGTTTATGAGAATTGTTCTTTAGAATCTATAGAGACTACTGTTCGACATCCACTCCTACTTGTCAATCGAGTTTCTAAGTTTCATAGCAGTTGCAGCTGTAATGACATAACAGTTGCAGCTAATAGTACTCCAACCGGTTCCTCGGCAGCAATCTGACAAAAAAAAGGGTTGTAGTTCCTGTTTGTGTCCTATACTCGAATAATAAAATTAATTGAATTACTGCGGACATTCCTCATTTTTTCCATCATAACAGATGACAACATCCCAAAGGAGTGCCATTACGTTGTTGAACAAAGTTCTAGGTTAAGCAACCCTCTAGATGAGCAAACTATCACTTCTCTACTAGGGATGAATCCTCTCCCCATATGGGTCCAATCCATGACATAAACAGCTTCTCACCACTCCAAATTCCTCAGATGGGTAGTTCTCACAGAACATCTCACCTCTTTTTTTATGAGAACTACCCATCTGAGGAATTTGGAGTGGTGGGAAGCTATCTATGAGACCCTGAATTTTATGAAATGAAAGTATTCAATTTTCTTATAATTATTCTATTTAGTAAATGGTTAAATTGATAAAAGGTTAAAGTTAAGGGTGATATGTGGAAATTTTACAAAGTAAGCAAGTTGTTATAAAATAATCGGTGGTAAAATACGCGTGGTTGCATAGTAGCACACAGTATTGATTATTGATGCTTATGTGAGAAGTCATTCAGTTATACTCAATTATTGCTACAATAATTGTTGCATCATATCTCTCATATTATTGATTCGATTATTGTCATAGTATCATCTGCATAATATGATATATTATTAAATCAATAATTGAGACGACAAAGTTGTTCATATTATTAAATTAAAATATTTACAATGTCTAGAAGTTCTGTCAAGGAGAGATTTGGTCATATAATTGTGCGCCAATAAGGAGAAATCCTTATCAGAAACCCCCTCTTTCCTGGGAACGACCTGGTTGTTAAATATTGTGAGTTATAATATTAATTATGAATAAGTTCGTGTTGATTAAAGATGAGTTTGATAGTTCCATTGTGTTGGGATTATTGGTGTTAGTGGAAATCGACATTTATTTCGATAATAATTGATGTCTGGAGGTTATATTGTTCAATCGGGTATTTGGGGCACTTTTCGTGATAGAGTACTATTCACGAGTTACTATTCACCTGATTATTATTCACTCTAGTATTATTCACTCGGGTATTTGGGACACTTTTCGTATCGAAGTACTATTCACGGGTTACTATTCACTCTAGTATTGTTCACTCGGGTATTTAGGACACTTTTTTGTGTTGGGGTACTATTCACGGGGTACTATTCCCAAAGTACTATTCACGGGGTACTATTCACCTGAAAAATATATTTCTTTTTGATCCAAATCATTTTTGAGTACAAATATTATTCCATGAGGAGATGTGTTAATTTTTCAGACCGTTGGTTGAAATTATAATACTAAATCAATATGGATCGTTGGTTTAAAGTTTTAATAGTAACTTGTCCCTTCAGTTTTCCAAGAGTTATTTGTCCCTTCAATTTTCCAAGAGTTATTTGTCCCTTCAGTTTTCCAAGAGTTACTTGTCTCTTCGGTGTTCTAAGAGTTAATTGCCCCTTCGCAAATAGTAGTTATCTCTTCAACATTACCAAGAGTCATTTTGACCCTTCGTGAAGACCAAGAGCTAATTTTAGTTCTTCTATAAATAGAAGCTCATTCCTTCATTATTTCTTACAAATTCACTGAAACTCTAGAGAGAGAAATTATAGAGAGAAAGAAGAAGAGAAGTCTGCTACCTCACTTTTCTAATATCCAGTTTCTTCTAAGGAAAGGGGTATTATTTCTTTCGTATTCATGAAGAGAGCTATTGTTATTCCATTTCTTATTATTCTATTGGAATAATCAGATCTGCTGACTACTAGTATACATGGTGAAATTCTTCTCATTATTCCATTCTTTATTATTATGTTGAATAACTTTTATCTATGCATAAGTACCGCATACATGGTGAAATTCTTCTATTATTCCATTCTTTATTATTACTCGCTTTAATATCCTGTCTGTGCGCGCTCACGCATGACTTGGTTCCATTCTTTATTATTCATAGTAATATCACGTGCTGCGTTTGCGCATTTGATTCGATTCCATTATTTATTATTCATTTGGGAATAGCACATCGCTCTGAAGTACCAAATGCATAGTGAATTCTTCAGTTATTCCATTATTTATTATTCTGTTGTGAATAACCTGTCTATGCGAAGTACCGCATGCATGGTGAATTCTTTAGTTATTCCATTCTTTATTATTCTGTTGGGAATAACCTGTCTATACGAAGTACTACATGCATGGTGAATTCTTCAGTTATTCCATTATTTATTATTCTGTTGGAATAACCTGTCTATGTGAATTACCACATGCATGGTGAATGATCCTTTGTATTCATTCCTTATTAAATTTTGGAAATGATCTGTTTACGTGGATCATTATGAAAGTCATAATATAAGCATTGGACTGTTGATTATGATGAAAGTCATAATAAAAGCATTAGACTGATGAAAATCATGGGTATATATAGTATTAGTAAGTGTTATGATGAGTTATGTTGCTTATTATGTGAAAACATGAAAGTTTCTTAGAAATCACAAAGGGTTGAAAATTAGATTTTGGGGAAAATGGAACATGAAATTCAATTGACCATATCTTCTATTATATTTTGAATTTTTGAGTGTGATCAAGTTCTAGAGTTAGATCTATGAGTTTTCTAACTTATCCAAGTGGAATCACTAGAAAAGGTATTGTAGATTTTCGTGTGGACTGATTTTAGCAAAGGAGTCAAAAATTAAAAAGTACCAAAAAGCTACTGCCCAGAAATTTAAAAGGGCATTTTTGGCCACTTAGTTTGTGAAATAAATTCCGGCCTTTTGGGAAATGAAAATATATGGTATAAATTACCTACTGTCCAAAAATGAGCTCATTCCGACTTAAAATGACCAAGTTATGACCACTTTAATTTTTGTGATTTTTTGACGAAAATGACTATAACTGGAGTTCTACAACTCCGATGGCCACGAAATTTAAACTAGAGGCTCACGTTAACATGTATAAGATTGTGTCAAGATATTGGAATTTTTGGAGTTAAGCATGATAGGGCTAATTTTTTTAACTACACACTAAAAATAATTTTACAGTTGAATATCTTTGGCTTACGTGAAAGATGTACTGTTGATTATTGGTTTTACAGTTGTATATCTTTGGCTTACGTGCAAGATGTACTGTTGATTATTGGTTTTACAGTTGTATATCTTTGGCTTACATGCAAGATGTACTGTTGATTATTGGTTTTATAGTTGTATATCTTTGGCTTACGTGCAAGATGAATTGTTTATTGGTATGATTATAACCAGGGATCATTCGGTATAATCATGACCTGTAATGTTATAAATGACGTGGTAAAAGTCCTCATTGGCCCGTAGTGCATTGATGGACAATTATTGATATGATTATAACCAGGGATTATTCGGTATAATCATGACCATTGATGATTACATGAATATCCTTGGCCATAGTGCAGGGATGATTCGATGATGTGGATTATTTATTAAGCTGAGTCTCAGTGATAAAATACCGATTATACACTTTTAATTCGTAAAAGATAGTAGATATCATGCTCTATTTGACTCTTCTAAAATACAGTTGTATGTCTTTGGCCTGTAGTGCAAAGATGAATTGTTAATGAATATCTTTGGTCGTAGTGCAAAGATGAATTTATTAGTATGATCATGAGCAGGAATTTTGATTTGGTATAACCATGATTTTTGATGTTTCAGGTGAAGATAGGTGATGAAAATTATCTTCGTCCTGGGTACAAAGAGAAATTTGGAATCACAATTATGACTATGAGTTATTCATATGATTGTGGACAGGAATTGTTGATTGATGTTACAGGGATAAAACATTATTGGTGGACTTTTAACATGAAGGAGATAATAGACCTGATGGTCTATTTGACTCTTCTAATGGATTGCTCGTTCCACTACAACTATGGTTGAAAAGTTTTATCATCTACCATATGTTCTAAATCTCTGATTTATTACTGATGAAGGCTATTGATAATTTAATTACCTTTAGTCATGATATTCTTTACTGGGCTGGTTGTGTTCACCCTTTTTGCTTCATAATTCCTTTCAGGTAATAAGAGTGTAGTCGGAATTGAGCTGGGTAACAAGAGAATAGAAATCGGTGGTCTATAGTCATGGAGGTTCTCCCTAAATAGTATGGAAATAATTTTATTGAGAACTTTAGATAAGTGTGTCGTATGGTATACGTCATTTGATATTTAATTTTGGTGAACCGAATAGGGTGAGGTGAACCCAACTTTGGAAGGGTGTTCTGCCACTATCATACAAGATGTCTAATGACATATAACCTCGTGTTGTCATAAGACAGGGTTGTGCACATCCACTTGCTAAGTATATCTACGAGCACTACCTATATGATCTTGGAGTATATTTGAAATATAATTCTCACTTGGAGACAACGGAGATAATTATATGTCAAGAGAAGACTCACCATTAGAAAGTAGATGATAGCAATCTTCTTGTTTTTCTTTGGGGTCTATTGGGTCAACCAAGGATAATTCTATGGACATATGATATCTATCATAACCTTGACGCATGGCCTCCCATGTATGACGGTTTCCTTGAGCATTTGCCAAAGATTTTAATTTCTAAAACAGTTATTGACTATAATTTTATGTAAAGTACCTTTGTAAGGTATTGTGGTCGAGGCACCATGAGAGTTTCATAGATTTTGTATTGAAACTCACGACTTATCGATTAATCGTACTGCATCTGCGCGATTCAATTGTATAAATGAAGTTTGTATTTAATTTTTATGGAGTGATATCTGGCGACTCAGAATGGGTCGTGTGAACCTATTTTGGGGGTGTCACAAATGGTATCAGAGCTTAGGGATATGGTCGCTGGCGGAGATAAGAGTCTAGAACTAGGAGGGAGAGACGAGGTTATATACTTATTGGTGTGTGACTTACCTAAGCTGAAATTGTTTACTTGATAAGTTGACAAATTGTGATATGTTAATTAACCTTTATTTTGAAGATATATTCTAGAATGATATTTGAAATACAAGAGATGAGCAATGGAAAAATCATGATACAGAGGATATAACCGGGAAGGTACAATCCGAAAAGAAAGCAAGGTATTCTCATTTCTTTGAACTACCAGGTACATAAATTTCGAGGGCAAAATTTCATAAGGAGGGGAGATTGTGAGACCCCGAATTTTATGAAATGAAAGTATTCAATTTTCTTATAATTATTCTATTTAGTAAATGGTTAAATTGATAAAAGGTTAAAGTTAAGGGTGATATGTGAAAATTTTGCAAAGTAAGCAAGTTTTTATAAAATAATCGGTGGTAAAATACGCGTGGTTGCATAGTAGCACACGGTATTGATTATTGATGCTTATGTGAGAAGTCACTCAGTTATACTTAATTATTGCTATAGTAATTGCTGCATCATATCTCTCATATTATTGATTCGATTATTGTCATAGTATCATCTGCATAATATGATATATTATTAAATCAATAATTGAGACGACAAAGTTGTTTATATTATTAAATTGCAATATTTACAATGTCTAGAAGTTCTGTCAAGGAGAGGTTTGGTCATCTAATTGCGCGTCAATAAGGAAAAATCCTTATCGGAAAGCCCCCTCTTTCCTAGAAAGGACCTGGTTGTTAAATATTGTGAGTTATAATATTAATGATGAATAAGTTCGTGTTGATTAAAGATGAGTTTGATAGTTCCATTGTGTTGGGATTATTGGTGTTAGTGGAAATCGATATTTATTTCGATAATAATTGATGTCTAGAGGTTATATTGTTCAATCGGGTATTCGGGGCACTTTTCATGTCAGAGTACTATTCACGGATTACTATTCACTCTAGTATTATTCACTCGGGTATTTGGTACACTTTTTGTATCAGAGTACTATTCACGAGTTACTATTCACAGGTTACTATTCACTCTAGTATTGTTCACTCGGGTATTTGGGACACTTTTCGTGTCGGGATACTATTCACGGGGTACTATTCCCGAAATACTATTCACGGGGTACTATTCACCCGAAAAATATATTTCTTTTCGGTCCAAATTATTTTTGAGTAAAAATATTATTCCATGAGGAGATGTGCTAATTTTTCAGACCATTGGTTGAAATTATAATAGTAAATCAATATGGATCGTTGGTTTAAAGTTTTAATAGTAACTTGTCCCTTCAGTTTTCCAAGAGTTATTTGTCCCTTCAGTTTTCCAAGAGTTATTTGTCCCTTCAGTTTTCCAAGAGTTACTTGTCTCTTCGGTGTTCCAAGAGTTAATTAACCCTTCGCAAATAGTAGTTGTCTCTTCAATATTACCAAGAGTCATTTTGACCCTTCGTTAAGACCAAGAGATACTTTCAGTTCTTCTATAAATAGAAGCTCATTCCTTCATTATTTCTTACGAATTCACTGAAACTCTAGAGAGAGAAATTATAGAGAGAAAGATGAAGAGAAGTATACTACCTCACTTTTTCAATATCCAGTTTCTTCTAAGGTAAGGGGTAATATTTCTTTTGTATTCATGAAGAGAGCTATTGTTATTCCATTCCTTATTATTCTGTTGGAATAATCAGATAATGCTGACTTCTAGTATACATGGTGAAATTCTTCCATTATTCCATTCTTTATTATTATGTTGGAATAACTTTTGCTCTGTAATCTGCGCATACATGGTGAAATTCTTCTATTATTCTCGTAGAATATCACATGCATGCGTTTACGCATGACCGGTTCCATTCTTTATTATTCGCTTTAATATCCATGCAACGTGCGTTCACGATGATGACCGGTTCCATTATTTATTATTACATTGGGAATAACTTTTGCCTATCGCTAATCTGCATGCATGGTGAATTCTTCATTATTCCATTATTTATTATTCATTGGGAATAACTTATGTCTATCACAATACCGCATGCATGGTGAATTCTTCATTATTCCATTCTTTATTATTCTCATTGAATAACTTTGTCTGTCTGAAGTACCGCATGCATGGTGAATTCTTCAGTTATTCCATTCTTTATTATTCTATTGGAATAACCTATTTATGTGTATTACCACATGTATGGTGAATGATCCTTTGTATTCTTTCCTTATTAAATTTTGGAAATGATCTGTTTACGTGGATTATGATGAAAGTCATAATATAAGCATTGGACTGTTAATTATGATGAAAGTCATAATAAAAGCATTGAACTAATGAAAATCATGGGTATATGTAGTATTAGTAAGTGTTATGATGAGTTATGATGCTTATTATGTGAAAACATGAAAGTTTCTTATAAATCACAAAGGGTTGAAAATCAGATTTTGGTGAAAATGGAACATGAAATTCAATTGACCATATCATCAATTATATTTCGAATTTTTGAGTGTGGTCAATTTCTAGAGTTAGATCTATGAGTTTTCTAACTTATCCAAGTAGAATCACTGGAAAAGGTGTTGTAGATTTTCGTGTGGACTAATTTTAGCAAAGGAGTCAAAAACTATAAAGTACCAAAAAGGTACTACCCAGAAATTTAAAAGGGAATTTTCGGCCACTTAGTTTATGAAATAAATTCCGGTCATTTGGGACATAAAAATATATGGTATAAAGTACCTACTGTCCAAAAATGAGCTCATTTCGACTTAAAATGACCAAGTTATGACCATTTTAATTTTTATGATTTTCTGACGAAAACGGCTATAACTGGAGTTCTATAACTCCGATGGCCACAAAATTTAAACTGGAGGCTCACGTTAACATGTATAAGATTGTGTCAGGATATTGGAATTTCTGGAGTTAAGCATGATAGGGCTAATTTTTTTAGCTACACACTAAAAATGATTTTACAGTTGAATATCTTTGGCTTACGTGCAAGATGTACTGTTGATTATTGGTTTTACAGTTGTATATCTTTGGCTTACATGCAAAATGTACTATTGAGTATTGGTTTTACACTTGTATATATTTCGCTTACGTGAAAGATGTACTGTTGATTATTGGTTTTATAATTGTATATCTTTGGCTTACATGCAAGATGAATTGTTTATTGGTATGATTATAACCAGGGATGATTCGGTATAATCATGACCTGTAATGTTATAAATGATGTGGTAAAAGTCTTCATTGGCCCATAGTACATTGATGGACAGTTATTGGTATGATTATAACCAGGGATTATTCGGTATAATCATGACCATTGATGATTACATAAATATCCTTGGCCGTAGTGCAGGGATGATTCAATGATGTGGATTATTTATTAAGCTGAGTCTCAGCGATAAAATACTGATTATACACTTTTAATTCGTAAAAGATAGTAGATATCATGCTCTTCTTGACTCTTCTAAAATACAGTTGTATGTCTTTGGCCTGTAGTGCAAAGATGAATTGTTAATAAATATCTTTGGTCGTAGTGCAAAGATGAATTTATTAGTATGATCATGAGCAGGAATTTTGATTTGGTATAACCATGATTTTTGATGTTTTAGGTGAAGATAGGTGATGAAAATTATCTTCGTCCTGGGTGCGAAAAGAAATTTGGAATCACAATTATGACTATGAGTTATTCATATGATTGTGGACAGGAATTGTTGATTGATGTTACAGGAATAAAACATTATTGGTGGACTTTTAACATGGAGGAGATAATAGACCTGATGGTCTATTTGACTCTTCTAATGGATTGCTCGTTTCGCTGCAACTATGGTTGAAAAGTTTTATCATCTACATATGTTCTAAATCTCTTATTTATTACTGATGAAGGCTATTGATAATTTAATTATCTTTAGTCATGATATTCTTTACTGGGCTGGTTATGCTCACCCTTTTTGCTTCACAATTCCTTTCAGGTAATATATCTTCTTTGATTATATATCAAGAGAAGACTCACCATTGGAAAGAAGATGATAGCAATCTTCGTGTTTTTCTTTGGGGTCTATTGGGTCAACCAAGGATAATTCTGTGGACATATAATATCTATCATAACCTTGACGCATGGCCTCCCATGTACGAAGGTTTTCTTGAGCATTTCCCAAAGATTTTAATTTCTAAAATAGTTATTGACTGTACTTTTATGTAAAGTACCTTTGTAAGGTATTGTGGTCGAGGCACCATGAGAGTTTCATAGATTTTGTATTGAAACTCACAGCTTATCTGTTGTCGTACTTTGCACGACAGTTCAACAGTTATATAAATGAAGTTTGTATTTGATTTTTATAGAGTGATATCTAGCGACTCAGAATGGGTCGTGTGGACCTATTTTGGGGGCGTCACACTGTCTATGAGAACTACCCATCTTCTCACCTCTTTTTCTATGAGAACTACCCATCTGAGGAATTTGGAGTGGTGAGAAGCTGTCTATGTCATGGATTGGGCCCATATGGGAAGATGATTCATCCCTAGTAAAGAAGTGATCGTTCGCTCATCTAGAGGGTTGCTTAACCTAGAACTTTGTTCAACAACTTAATGGCACTCCTTCAGGATTTTGTCATCTGTTATGATGGAACAGTGATGTCCACAATAATTTAATTTAACTTTAATATTCGGGTATAGGAAATAAACAGGAACTACGACCCTTTTTTTTAAATTGCTGTCGAGGAACCGGTTGGAGTACTATTAGTTGCAACTGCTATGTCGAACCCTGCATACAAGGAAGTCCTTATATGTTAGTATATTAGAGTTAATATATATGTTATTATATTATAGTTAATTTAATTTATATGTTATTATATTTGAAAATTGTGGCAAACTAAGCAAATGGTACTTAGTTTATTTTACCAACGAAAAACTAGGTAAATGCTACCCAGTCAACATGTATTTTATTTTATTTATTGAATATGTAGACAACTTATTATTCATTTGCTTTTAATTGTAGAAAACTAAGCAAATTCTACTTAGTTTATTATTTTATTTTATGTTAATTTATTTCAAATATATTATGTTATTTTAATTTATGTTTATTTAATTTATTAGCTTTGATTTTATTTAATTCGTGATATTTTTTATGTAATGGAAAACTAAGCAAATGCTACTTAGTTTAAGATAATTATTTTATTTTATTTTTATATTATATTATTTAAATTAATTAATTTACATTTAATTATATTAAATTAAATGAAATTTTCAAATTTTAATTTATTCTAGTTTATTATTCATTTTATTTATTTTAAATTTAATTTATTTATTTATTTTGATTTATTTATGTATTTTAATTTATTTTTTTATTTTATTTTTGTATTATATTAATTTAATTTAGTTAAATTAAATTAAATTAATTATATTATATTATATTATTTATTTTATTTATTTTATTTTGATCTTATTTTCATTAATTTAAAAACTAAGTAAGTGCTACTTAGTTTATTTTGTATTATATTATCTTATATAATTTTTTAAATTTCTTTTATTAAATTTAATTTAATTTATTCAATTTAATTAGTTTATTTTGATTTGTTATTCATTTTTTTTAATTATTTAAAAGATATTATATTAATTAATTAAATATAATTAATTTTATTTATTTAGTAGATATGTTTTAAGTTATTTTATATAGATTTATTCAATATTCAATTTATATATATTATTCTGATTTATTATTAATTTTTATTTGTTTTAGGGCCCACATATTTTGTATTTGAATAATTCTAACAGAATTTCGTCAGGAATTCCATCGGGAATAACAAATATAACACACAAGATACGTACTGTTCATGGCATCAAAATTTCAAAATGATAATAAATAAACACATATATCAACCATTCATAGCATGCATATAATACTAATATTTAGTTATGTAATTCCAGCATATATACAAAATACAATACAATCTTATACCAATTTCAGACCAATTTGATCAACTCAGCTTTATCTTATTCCAATTTCAGTCCTATTTCATAGCTTTGGTACCAATATATCCAATTTAAAACCTAATAAAAACTAATTTGTGTACAATCTTCAGACCCACTAATTTTCAGACCCAAATTAACATATATACAAAATGCCCACTAATTTTCAGATCCAAACATGCATATATACAAAATACATAGCAATATATACTGTAATAGAACCCATTTTGCAAAATTAGGGCATGAATTTAAAAGACATTAATCAAAAACAAATGATAGATTCATCAAACATACCTGATTAGCTTTAATTTTTAACAAAAAGTAAAAGCTTTATACCACCAATTTGAGAAGAAATTGACCACAGGGGTTGACTAGTTTCCGCGCGTAGCAGGTGGGCGGAGGTTGGTGTAGCAGGTGGGCAGTGGTTGGAATTCCGGGGAGGTAATTCAGGCGGTGGTGTGGGCGGAGTGAGATGAGGGAGTACTTTTAGTGAGAGGGAGGGAATATTGAGAGAGCTGATTGTGAGAGAAAAGAGAGAGTGAGTGACGAGAAGAGGCGCTGGAGAAAATATTCTGTTTAGGTTTTTAATCAATATTCTCGATGGAAATTCGTCGAGGTTGGTTCCGTCGACTTTACGATACTTTCGACGAACTATTTCGTCGAGAATAATATATATTTCTTCGAGTTTATACTTGCACTGGCAGGAAAGCTTGGCGCCAAGGAGGAGGGCTTAATGTCGACGGATATCCATCGAGGATACATTACAGTCGACAGACTTAATATCGATAAAATATTCAGTCGGTCTTATCTTAATGTCGACTGAATGTGTTCAGTCGATATTACTTTCGTCGGAAATAACGCTTTTTCTTGCAGTGTGCTTACGTAAGAAGTCTCTAAGTTTCATTCAATAATTGACACAATAGTTGCTGCATAGTATCTCATATTATTGATTCAATTACTGTCACAGTATCATCTGCACAAAATTTTATATTATTAAATCAATAATTGAGACGACACAGTTATTCATATTATTATTTGCATTATTGATGATGTTTATAAAGTTTTGTCGAGGGAAGGGGTTAGATTATTTAATTGCGCGCCAATAAGAAGAAATCCTTATCGAAAAGCCCCCTCTTTCCTGGGAATGATCTGGTTGTCAATATTATGAGTTATAATATTATTGATGAAGAATTGTTGAAAGATTAAAAATGTGTTGATTGAAGATAAAGTAATTTTTGGTAAGTATTTATTCAATTTTTGATATAAATAGAGAGGTTTGTCATGAGACGTTTGTTGTAAGTTTGGTTTATTCTATGGGAACCATAGGTCATCATCTAAGAGTCACTTTCGCCAAAAGTACTTGTATTTACTAGACGTCAAACCACTTGCCTTTTCACATTACAGATGTCAAACCACTTACCTTTTCACATTACAGACGTCAAACCACTTGTCTTTTCACATTACCAGGCGTCAAGCCACTTGCCTCTTCACATTGCAAGGGCCAAGCTAGAATTCTTCTATAAATAGAAGCTCATTTCTTCCTTCATTATCACCAATTTACTAAAGCTATAGAGAGAGAAAGAAGAAGAGTATTCAAAAAGCAAACACATACCACCAACACAAAGTTTTGCTACTACTCTAGTGCAATTTCTAGTCTTTTATTAAGGTAAAGGATGTTATTTTCTTCATACTCATAAGGGTTCTCATTCCATTCCTTTTTAATCTGTGGGAATAACTTTTTTACGCGGATTACCGCATGCCTGGTGAATAACCCTTCGTATTCATTCTTTATTAAGTTGTGGAAATGATTTATCTATGCAGATTACCACATGATGGGTGAAAATCCATTTGCAGTTTTGTATATATTCTTTTATACTCCATATTATGTAAGTGGTATTATTTCATTTCATATTCCTAAATCTAAACTTACTATGGTAAGTATTGCTTCTATAATTCCTGAAATGATTAGAAATTCCTTGAGGTTTGTGCTTCATCTAATATCATTTCATTGGAATATTGGTCTGAACTTTCTTATTAAATTTTAATATTTTCATTCGGGATACTATTCACTCGGGGTACTATTCACGACAAAGTTGGTTTCTTTTCTGTCTAAATTATTTTTGATACATGAATATCATTCTTGAATTTTACTCCACAATTAGTTATCATGTTGACAATTTGGACATTCTTGAACTTTGAATAAATTAAATTATAAATCTCTAATATTTATCATTGATCTCACTTGATTAATTCTTTATATCATTGTCATCATCCTCATGCTTATATTGTGTTGAAAGTCATCTTTAGCCCATAGTGCAAAGATAGGCTGTTGATTGGTATGATTATGACCAAGAGTTGTGTATTGGTATAATCATGACCTTTAATATTACAGATAAATGTTTGCGGTGAAAGTCCTCTTTGGCCCGTAGTGTATAGATGGGCAGGTGTTTGGCATGATCATGACCACTGGTGATGCAAATGATTATCTTTAGCCCGTAATAAATATATAATTCGTTGATTATAAATAATTATTGATTGGTGTTACAGGGATAAAATATTGACGATGAACTTTTAAATCATAGAAGGTAGTATACAGCATGCTCTACTTGACTCTTCTAATGCATTGTTATTTCCACTGCAGTTGTTGATCTAAAACTTTTTGTCTATTGTATTCTATCATATTTTTCCCAGTTGAGGACTAAGGATAATTTTTTCTACATTATCTTAGTCATAATATTCTTTACTGGGCTAGTTGAGTTCACCTTTTTCTTTCATTGTTCTCTTCAAGAAATGAGAATATAACTGGGACTGGTCGTGGAATGGAGTGATGGTCCAAGATGGTTACTATAGTAGTCCTCACTACTCTATAAAATAATGTGACAATAATTGTAATGAGGACTTTATTTGAGTTTGGATATTGTCTACAAGACAATATTTGTATTGAAACTCACAACTTATATTTTGTTGTATTTTACACGACAGTTAATAGTTGTATATAGGAAGTTTGTATTTGGATTATGTACCATGTATTTAGCGACTCATAATAAGTTGTGTAGACTTATTTTGGGGGCGTAACAAATTGTATTGGCTAGACACATGTTAAAACGTTTTATTAATTTGAATATCATTCTTTGAAACGTTATTTGGATTAGGTAGAGCTGTCCACCCAAATTGTTTTCAGGTTCAGACTCTAGTCTGAGATGAACAACCGTAATATTGGGGTATTTTTATGTTAGAAAATCCCTACAGACCCCTGAGGAGGTCACAAAAATGCATATAGTCTTTTAAGTAGAGTGTTGTACAACATAAGGTACACTGGGATGATCACCCAATGTGCTCGTAGTCAGACGGTTCATAGTTGATTTACTATTAAACCTTTGAGAAAACAAAAATGTTCAAGGTTATTTGACCGCTCAGTACGTCGTTTCAAAAATGTTAAATAAAAAAAGAATTTATTATTTTTATTCCTATTTATTTATAATGCTTTCGTAACTATTATCCAGTTGTAGAAATAGTAACATGATTCTTGATTTTGTTGTTTATTCAACTGTTTATACTAGTTGAACTTTGTAGCTCATCTTTGCTTTAAATAAAAAATTTCAGCGAAGTCAGAGCAGATTAAAGGATCCGGTAAGGACAAAAGAAAAGGAAAAGGAAAAGGAAAGATGGACGAGTAGAAGATAGTTAAGGTCTGAGTAATACATATTGTAATAATCATCTATTTCTTTCATAAGTCATTTGTTTTTTATCATTATACTTGTGGGCAATTGGATTGCTCACCCTTGCATAAATATTTCAGTTAAGATCGAGGAACCTGAGAAGCCTTCTTCAAGCAAAGGCAAGGACAAGATGCAGGAGTAGATCGAGGACTTCTAGCCTATTTTTCTTTATGATGAATTATGTAATGAATTTATTTACATTTCCGCTATTATAATGTAATAATAAAAGTTAGATGACCTGTAATACGTTTATGTAACTAATATTTTAATAAGGGTTATTGTATATGATGTTTATTATCTTATATAATGGGCAATTTAGATGTAGTATGTGATGGATCGCGAGCACCGAATATGAGGGTTGAGGTACCCGGATTTGGGGGCGTCACAACACCTCTATCTCTATCTAACATCAGGAAGGACATTAGAGATATTTATTTTTCGCATTATTAGACTTTAGAAAAATACAATAAAAAATTATGCATTTATTAAAACTTAAGAATTACAATTATATTTTTCTATTAATTTGCATATAATATAATATCAATATCTTATATTAATTTATTTCCCTAAAATTGACATGTTATCCTTTTAAATAATAATTAAATTAAATATTTATAAATATTATAAAAATATCAGTCCAGAATGTTCAAATTAACACGATAATGTTCAAATGTAAAAAAATAATATGAGATGATAATATTTTTCTACCCATATAATAAAGGGAGAGAGAGTTGGTTGGTTCAATATTCAAATTAACCCATGTGAGTGAGTGAGTGAGTGAGATAGAGTTTAGTGGGTTAATTTCAATTTTTGTCCATATGACTTGTTTGTTTTACTGATGATTGAAAAGCGTCTTGTGGGTAGAAATGTTCGTTAGTTCGCAATATATATATAGGGTTGTCAAAACTAGTAAGTTAATTATACTAACAACTCAAAGCGACATAATTTTAAATAATAAAATAGTGAAATGCTAGAGTTTTGTCAAAGAATAAAATAACAAACTTAATATGATTGAAATAAAATATCTAAAATTATATCACAACTCACAACCAATCATATTAGCATAAAAAAAAGGTAGGAAAGGAAAAGAAAAGAAATTAAGATAGATAGCGAAGAGAAGAGAAGAGGGGAATGAGGTTTGCCTAAGAATGAAATAAATCCACTTATTTGGAAAGGAATGAAAAATAACTTTCAGATTTAGAAGAGAATAACTAAAGAAATAGAATGGTCATTCCAATTGACTGACTAAATCATGTTTTAAGTCATTTCATAAGGAATGACTGAATGACACTTTTGTCCCACTAAGTTGTCACTCATTTTCAAAATCGTCCCTAAAGTTCAATTTTTGCCAGTTAGGTCCTTAAAGTGGCTTTTTGTTGGCGTTTCCGTTCCTTCAACCAAATTTGACCTCAACCCGACCTATTTTGACCCAACCCGACCCAATTTGACCTAAACCAAATTTTTAATATTTTAAAATATATAATTATTTTTCAAATAAGTTTAAAATAATAATTATATTTAACATTTAAATATATATATATATATATATATATTTAACATTATAAAATAAATTATTATTTTTTGAGTAATAATTATTTTAAAATAGTTATTTTTAATATTTAAAATAAAATATTAGTTTTAAAATAATATTTATTTTAATATTTTAAAATAAAATAATTATTTTAAAAATATTTATTCTTAATATTAAAAATAAAATATTAGTTTTTACAAAAATTAAATAATAATTATATTAATATTTAAAAATAAATATTTTTAAATATATTTTAAATAATAATTATTATTAATATTTTAAAAGAAAATATTATTTTAAAATAATAATTATATTTAATATATTAAATAAAGTATTTTTAAAAGTAATTTGAAAATAATAATTATATTTAATATTTTAAAATAATATTTATTTTTATATTTAAAATAAAATATTATTTTTAAAATTTTATAAAGATAATTATTATTATAAAGAAAAAATATTATAAACTTTATTTTTTAAAATGAGTAAAGTTTCATAAAATATAGATTCAAAAAATTACATAAGAAAATAAAACTTTATATTTGTTTTAAGAAATATCTTTACCATTTTTTTATGCAAAAATTTGTTTTCGTAAAAAAAGTTAATGTCTTTACCATTATTATATTTATTCTTAAAATTAAAATTTTTAAAAATAAAAAACTAAAAATAGAAATTAAAATACAAAAAAAAGAAAAGATAAATAAAAAACTGATTCAATATTTTTAAATAAATACATAAAAAATTTAAAAACTAATTTTTATATTCAGGGAAAAAATTTAGAATTTTTTTTAGGAATAATTAAGAACTTTAGGGATTCAATCTTAATTATTTCTAAATTTGTTTCTAAAAATTAAGATTTAATCTCTATTTTATTAAACTTTACTTATTTTTGAAAATAATAAAAGTTTCTTATATTCTTTCTTTAGAATAATAATTTTTATTATAAATTTTTAAAATAATATTTAATTTTAAATATAAAAAATAAATATTATTTTAAAATATAAAATATAATTATTATTTTGAAATTATTTAAAAATATATATTAATTTAAAATATTAAATAAAATTATTATTTTTAAAATAATATTTTCTTTTAAAATATTAAAAATTATTACTATTTAAAAATTATTTTTTAAAATATTAAATATAATTATTATTTAAATTTTTTGAAAAACTAATATTTAATTTTTAAAACATTAAAATAACTATTTTTAATATAATTATTTTATTTTAAAATATAAAAATAATTATTATTTTTAAAAAATAATTTATTTAAGATATTAAATATAATTTTTTTAAATGTTAAATATAATTATTATTTTAAACTTACTTTAAATTAATATTATACTTTAAAATATTAAAATTTTTGGTAGGGTCAAACTGGGTCGAGTTTGGTCAGAATGGGTCGTCGGGTTGAGGCCAAATTGGGATGACGGTACGTAATCGCTAACAAAATTCCACTTTAAGGACCTAACTGACGAAAATTGAACTTTAGGGACGACTTTGAAAGTGGGTGGCAACTTGGAGGGACATAAGTGTCATTCAACCCATAAGGAATGGTCATTCTATTCCCAACCCATTTCATTTTGTCAACGCTTAAGATTCGCTTCACGCTACCCAATCACCAAAGCGTCATTTAATCTTGCATAAAGCGGAAAACACCGAAAAGCTTGATTGGATTGGCTGGGGGGGATAGCTTTGATGTGAGAATAAGTATCGACTGAATACGGTTAACAATGGAGGCTTAATACTCTAGTACTGGAAAATAATAATTGTGTGTGTAAAGTAAAGCCTTATATTTATAGTGATCTCACCACATTCGCAAAGTTCTTCCCCATATTGGATTAGGATTACTCATTAGGAATAATTCCTTAATGTGATTGTATAAGATCCCCTAAAAGTAAAGAAGTTGGTTCAAATCCCAACACCTCCCTTTGTATTTAGAAACCAAATATAATTAGGAATCCTTGATTCCTTAAAATACTCCAACTACCAAAATAGAATCCTACATGGATTTAAACATCCATATGTGGACTGCACCCCACCATACAAACCGGACCCAAATAATCTTCAGTTAAATGGAACATTAAATTGAAGAGTATTTCAAATAAGGCCCAATAATTGGCAATATATACTGCGAAGCCCAACAACCTCCTCAAAAACTCATCCCAACAAGTAAGGAGTGCACCTTCCCAACTTCCCACGTTTACAATGATGACAAAACATTAAATGACAACCTCCGAGAAGCGCGCAAAGTCAAAAAGTCACTTAGCTTAAAAACCCTCCTTTTCAAATCAGACAAACCCCCATCGTATCATTCAAATCCTTAGACTCCCACTTTCTCTCACAACAACAATTTCTACTAAGAACAATCCAGAGTCTTCATCAATGGCATCCTCCCAGATTCCAACCTCCTCCACCGTTACCAGCTACAAGCCCATTCAAGCCATTCCCCTCTCATCAATCCCTTCCATACCCATCTCTTCCACCCCTACCTTTTCTAACAATGCAACCCCCACCGCTAGCTCCGTAACAACCGACTCCACAACCACCACCACCACCAACAGATTTGCCACCCACACCTCTACTTTATCCAAGGCATAAACCGATTTTTAAAAAATGATTCAAGAATACTCCGACGAAAGAAAATTCCCAAGTGCCAACACCCCATCCCAAATCACAAAAGCTAATCTAGTCACTATCCGAAAACACTGCCACATTCCAGATACCCACCACCTAAGAGCCCCATCCACTACTGACCGAATGTACCACCGCCTAGACGGTTGGACCGCCATGCCCCTCACTCTTCTAAAAAAAGGAGTTTGACTACCACTACATGCCTTCGTCATTACCCTGCTGGGGTTCCTAAAGGTCGGCTTCATCCAACTAGTACCAAACTTATACATTAACATCATCATGTTCATATCCTTCTGCCAAGAGGCTGGTGTCCCACCCACAATTGACTTCTTCCTATCTCTATTCCAACTTGCCCGATCCCGAGAACCTGGATTTAGAGTTCTAGGAAAACAAACACCGAAGATGAACCAAAAGATCGAGAAACGTTCTCTTATGGGCGCACCATCCAGCAACAAAGGATGGCATAAAGATTGGTTTTATTTTAAGGGATTTGATACGGACCAACTCCCCAATTGGGCTTCATTCGGCCCCACAAATATCAACATCGGAGAGACTTCCCCAAACAGAGTGAAAGAGATCGTCAAACTGATTGGAAAGCTGCCTACAACCGAATGGAATTACATCCTTCTGACCAAAACAACATGGGTCTATGACCATAAACGTAAGACCCGAAATACTCGCTTCACCCATTATTATTATTATTTTAATAAAATTTGTACTTCTCAATAATCATGTTTCGACCTACTTTACTTTCTGCACACAGTATCCCTGATTAAGCCAACATCTGCCAAAAGGAAAGATCTCGACGATTTCCTCCTTAACAAATCTTCAATAAAACCTAATACCCTATCGACAACCGAAAAGACTCCACAAACAATTGCCATTCCACCGATCACCAAAAAAACACCACTTGAAATCATAACCAAGGAATTGGCAACTTCCTGGATCAAAAAGAGAGCCATTAAAAATGCACTGAAGCCAAAATCAATCCCAAAACCTCTTTTTAAAGAAAGCCTCTTAGATATGCCTCAAGCTGAACGGGAAAAAATACTCGGAATCAAGAAAAAATGTACCAAAATCACCCCTTTTACCTCTGAAGCGTTAAAGGTCCCCTCATCCAAAACTCTCATCCTCCAAATGAGAATACTCCTACTTCCGAGGCCCCCTCATCCAAAACATCAAAACCAGATCAAAACTAGAAAAGGAAAGAACCCGAAAAGACATCCCCTGAACCCCCACATAAGCAATCTAATACTGCAAAATCTCTTGAACCTTCTCCTCAGCGTGTCATACCACCACCCAAGCAACCTTCCCCAAACAGAACCCATAACACAACATCTTCCTCAACGTCCTGGCCAGAAAATCCCGATGACTACCCCTTAGAATTATTTGACCACTTTTTCCTCCCAGTAGATGAGGCCAAGTTCAAAGATATTTCTACCACCGACCTTGTTGTCGTCAGAATCATGCACCAAGGCCGAGTAAGTTTTATCCTTTCCCACTTCTTGCTTACCATCTTCATCCCACTTTATTACTTATGCCACGCCATTTATTTTAGGCCGATGCCGTCTGGGGTCGCATACTTCAGCGATGGAAAGAGCTTGAAGTCGAAGAAGACCAACTAAAAAGGGATAACGCGTTGTTGAAAGCCACTCTAGAAAAGGAAAGAAACGAACATCAGAGCACGAAATTCGCCTATAACAACCTCCAAACTAAAAATGTCAAACTGAAGGAAGAAGTCGCGGAAGCCATAACTCGCCAAAAGATCGCCTTCGAGAAAAGCAAAGCGGTAATACGGGATAACGAGAAGCTGAAGCACAACAACCTGATACTTCTTCGCCAAAACTCAGATTTGAGCAAGCAAGCTAAAAAAACTTCAAAACATGCATATCCTTGGAAAATGAATTCAATAACTACAAGGCATTGGGACCACCACTGACCAAAGAGCTTCGAAACCAGATTCAACAGGAATATAGAAAGTCTGCCAAACTCACAACCGAGATAATATAGATGTATTCCGAAGGATACGAGGATGTTGGGAATAAAGATAAATCCAAACTTATTGTCGTTGCACTGAACGCAAACCTCCTTGATTCTTCAGATGATGAGGACGAAATCGAAGACAACCCCGAAGATGATCCTCCCCAGCAATAGTTTGTGTGTTTTTTTTCACAACTTATCTTTTGTATTACCAAACATTCCATGTAGTCATCACCATGTAATTGTACTATGTACTTATTTATCCTTATGAATGGAAACATTAACTTTTTCGAAGATCTTTACATAACATAATAAATGATAAAGAATCCATGAAAAGATAAATAAGTATGCAAAATAACTTAAGGGTTTGTCCGAAGGACTGAACACCTGCAAAAACGCGCAGAACTAAACACCATAAAAACATGTTCGCCCAATGGGATGAACATCCAACCACACACCATAAAAATATGTTTGCCCAAAGGGCTGAACATCCAACCAAATTAAAAACATATTCGCCCAAAGGGCTGAATATTCAACCAAACACCATGAAAACATGTTCTCCCAAAGGGTTGAACATCCAACCAAACTCCATAAAATATGTTCGCCCAAAGGGCTGAACATCCAACCAAACTCCATAAAAACATGTTCGCCCAAGAGGCTGAACATCCACCAAACACCATAAAAACATGTTCGCCCAATGGGCTGAACATCTACTGAACACCACCAAAACATGTTAGCCCAAAGGGTTGAACATCCAACCAAACTCCATAAAAACATGTTCGCCCAAAGGGCTGAACATCCATCCAAACACCAGAAAACAAGTTTACCCAAAGGGCTGAACATCTACCCAAACACCATAAAACATGTTCGCCCAAGGGGCTGAACATCCAACCAAACACCATAAACAAGTTCGTCCAAAGGGCTGAACAGCCACCTAAACACCATAAAACATTTTTACCCAAAGAGCTGAACATTCAACTAAACTCCATAAAAACACGTTCGCCCAAAGAGCTGAACATCCATCCAAACACCATAAAACATGTTCGCCTAAAGGGCTAAACATCCAACCAAACTCCATAAAAACATGTTCGCCCAAGGGGCTGAACATCCACCGAACACTCTAAAAATATGTTCGCCCAATGGGTTGAACATCCAACCAAACACCATAAAAACATGTTCGCCCCAAGGGCACTACAAAAAAGGCCTATTCATGATTAACACTTTCAAATGATCGCCTTTATCCTGGTCATCGATAGTAATAATAAGAATCGCCATGTGCGCATCATTATTGATTCTAGTCGCTAGATTATATTAGCGACCGCATGTGGTTGCTGAGTGGTCGATGTTATGAATTTCTCGCCCAAATATTGGTGTGAAACATTGGCGTGGAGGTTTTGTGCTATCACTCACTATCAGCGACCGCCTGCATACGGTCGTTGATATTGGTCACTGATTCTCTTAAACGTAATTAGAGTCAGGCATTCGCTCGACACAGCAGAAGGAAAAAAAAGATGAAGAAAAGAAGAGGGAAAAGGGGGAGAAAGAAAAGGGAGGGAGAAGGGGGACCCGCCACTACCGCGGTAACCGCCGACGCCTTAACCATTGCTGTGACGTCCCCAAAATAGGTATACATCACCCATCTTGAGTCGCCAAATACATGGTACAAAATACAAATAAAAACTTAATTATACAACTGTCGTATAAAATACGACAAAACATATGCTGTGAGTTTTAATACAAATATTGTCATCTAGACAATATCCACACTCAATGGAGTCCTCATTATATTTATTATCACACTATTTTATAAATAGTGAAGACTACTATGACACCATCTCGTACCATCACTCCGTTCCCCGACTAGTCCCAGCTACGTTCTCATTTCTTGAAGAGAACAGTAAAAGAAAGGGTGAGCTCAACTAGCCTAGTAAGAAATATTATGTCTAAGATAATACATGATAAATTATCATTAGCCTTCAACAATGTTAAACTGATAAAATACAATAGACATCAAGTTTAACTGCAGTGGAATAAGCAATTCAGTAGAAGAGTCAAGTAGAGCATGATATCTACTATCTTCTGTAATTTAAAATGTTTTCATCAATTTTTATTGCTGAGACTCAGCTAAATAAATAAACCACGTCATCGAATCATCCATGCACTACGGGCCAAGGATATTCATTAAATCATCAATAGTAATGACTATACCGAATAATCCCTGGTCATAATCATACCAAAAACTGTCCATCAATGCACTATAGGCCACTGAGGACTTTTACCCCATCATTTATAACATTACAGGTCATGATTATACCAAATGATCCCTGGTCATAATCATACCAAGTCCATCTCTCGCACGTAAGCCAAAGATATACAACTATAAAACCAATAATCAACGATAAATTCATCTTTGCACGTAAGCCAAAGATATACAATTCAATAATCAATACCATCTTTTGCGTAAGCTAAAGATAACTTTCATCACCATATAAGCATGAAGATGATGACAATGATATAAGCATTAATCAAATGAAAAACAAGGATAAATATTAAATACTTTAAATTTATCCAAATATTATCAACCACTTAATAAACTCATAATCTAATATTATTAATATTATAACAATATTTTAATCACTTCTTAAACTTATAAACAATTTATTTCAATTGTTTACATTTTACCAAATAATGCATTTAATCATTCAAAAATGCCATATTCATAAGATTTCATCACCAATAATCAAATCCCTCGTCAAAAATCTGCATATACCCTATATAGGATTCTCAAGCCATAAAATCCTATTTTCTAATTTTGTTACTTCACATAACATATTTAATTCATTTACTCATAACTAGTTTATTTTCATGAAAAATACCAAATCAGTCCCAAAAATATTTATTTTCTGGGATTTAGCAGAATATAGTCCCATATTGAACATATATTTTTTTTGAAATTTTTAAAATTCATTTACTGTTTTTCATATGGCCAAAACTGTCGAATATTTAAACATTTATCATAAATTGTACTTTTGTCCAAAAATTCCGAAATTTATAGGATATACTCCTGTTATATAAATGTACTCCCAATAAAAATTTCACCAATTTTTGGAGTTAACCACAAGGAGTTATAAGGGTTTACTTTTAAAATAGTCTTTTCTCATAAAATCTATAACTCTTAATCTATACATCCAAAAATCGCCATCTTTGGACACAATATAGAAAACTCATCAAATTATCATTTCAAATTTTTCCAGAATTTGTGAGGGTCAGAAAAATTACGAAACTGCAAATGGATTTTCACCGCCATGCGGTAATCCACGTAAATGCATCATTTCCACAATTTAATAAGGAATTAATACAAAGGATCATTCACCATGCATGCGGTAATCCACATAAACAAAAGTTATTCCAATGAATAATAAAGAATGGAATAATGTAAGAATTCACCATGCATGTGATAGACCGCATGCATGTGTTATTCCCAATAGAATAATAAAGAATGGAACTGTGTCATGCGTGATCCGCATGCATGTGATATTCCAACGAATAATAAAGAATGGAATAACAGAAGAATTCACCATGCATGCGATAGACCGCACAGATAGGTTATTCCAACAAAATAATAAAGAATGGAACCAAGTCTAGCTTAATCTGCACAGACAGGATATTCCAACAGAATAATAAAGAATTGAATAACAAAAGTGTCATAAAAGTGTCGTAAGGACATGTGAATGTAGTCTTTTCCTGGTCTTCTGGAGCTATCATAATCTGATTGTAGCCTGAATAACCGTCCAAAAGGCAATAATACTCGTGACCTGTTAATCTGTCCAATATCTGATCAATGAATGGTAGTGGAAAATGATCTTTCCTTGTAGCTTTGTTGAGCTCATATGAGTCCATACACTCCACCCCGCCACCTTTCGTTAGTAGGAATTAATTCATTATTCTCATTAGTTACGACGGTCATACCACCCTTCTTCTTTTTACACACACGCATCGGGCTCACCCATGAGTCAGTCGAGATTGGATAGATTATGCCTGCATCCAACCATTTCAGTACCTCTTTCTTGACCACTTCTTTCATTATCGGATTAAGCCTTCTTTGTTGCTCAATCGACGGCTTACTACCATCTTCCAGCAAGATCTTATGCATGCAAAACGAAGGGCTGATCCCTTTGATATCTGCTATGGTCCATCCAATAGCTGATTTGAACTCTCGAAGCACTCGTAGAAGTTTTTCTTCCTGAAAAGATGTTAGTGCAGAAGAAATAATCACAGGTAATTTTGAATCTTTGGTTAAAAATATGTACCTGAGATGTTCTGGAAGTGGTTTCAATTCAAGTTTTGGAGGTGTCTCAAGAGATGGCTTTAATTTTACCGATGACTCTCCAGCTTTCGTCAATGGCTCGACCGGTATTCTGACTTTTCTAAATTATGGAGTGGTATCCAGATATTGCACAAGTTCTTTGTCCTTCAAATCTGAATTTTCAACAATGATATTTCTCAAAGGTTCATAATCCACTAAACTCTGTACTTCATCATTTAGAACCCGATCCACTGAATCAACCCAGAAGCATTATTCTTCATCTTTTGGGAATTTCATTACCCTGAAGAAGTTAAAGGTAACCTCCTGATCATGTACACGCATAGTGAGTTCCCCTTTCTGCACGTCTATCAAAGTCCTTTGTAAGACCCCAGCTTTTATGAATAAAGATGAATTTTTCTATAATTATCATTTTTGAATATTATGGAATGAATTTGATATAATGTTATAGTTGTGGGTAATATTTATAAATTTTGCAAAGTACGCAAGTTGTTATATAATATTCGATTGGTCGGGGAATATTCGTTTTAACAGGGAATATTCGTACGACGGCACAATCATTGGTGGACCACACAACAGAATTATTGTCGGATTGAGAAAACGACAAAAATATTTTTATAAAAATAATGGCGGAAGTTTTACCGTTAACTGTTGAAACACTCGGTGTTAAAAGTATAGGAATACGCGTGGTTGCATAGTAGCACACGGTATTGATTATTAATGCTTACGTGAGAAGTCACTCAGTTTTGTTCAATTATTGCTTCAGTAATTGTTGCATAGTATCTCATGTTATTTGATTCAATTATTGTCGATATTTTATATATTATTAAATCAATAATTGAGATGACAAAATTATTAATATTATTATTTGCAATATTAACGATGTCTAGAAGTTCTGTCAAGGAGAGGTTTGGTCACCTAATTGCATGTCGTCAATAGGAGAAATCCTTATTGAAAACCCCTCTTCCGGGAACGACGACACGGTCGATTAATATTATGAATTATAATAATGATGATAAATGTTGTTAAAAATATTGAGAAGATTTTTATGAGGTATTTATGAACCCCCATTTACCCATTTTTCAGAATAACCGGTAGAAATTTATTCATTATATATATATAATGCTTATATATATAAAATATATATATTCGGTGGCTTGATTGATTAAGGGGGGGGGGGAATAAGGTTAATAGGAGGATTTCTATTATAATGATTATATATATAAATGTTTTGAAATTGGCAGGGAAGTCAGGGAAGGGGTGCAATTATTATTATTATTATTATTATATATATTTATATGTCTTGGTTTGGATGATTGGCAGGGAGAGTCACGGGGTTTATAACCCGTGACTAATGTCATATGTATAATATATATATATATATATAATATTTTATTTAAAAGATTTTGCTTTAAATATGGACCGTCCGATTAAAAGTAAATCAATCTGGACCGTTCATGAATTAGTTACTATCCAGTCCATTCTTCTATAAATAGAAGCTCATTCCTTCATTATTTCTTACGAATTCACTGAAAATCTAGAGAGAAAAATTATAGAGAGAAAGAAGAAAAGTATTCTGCTACTTCACTACTCCTACATCCAGTACTCTTCTTCTTAAGGTAAGGGGTATTATTTCTTTTGTATTCATGAAGAGAACTTCTGTTATTCCATTCTTTATTATTCTGTTGGAACATCCTCGCATCAGACATTTTACGCCGGGACCGGTTCCGTATTTATTATTCTGTTGGAACATCCTCATGCATGCGCTTTACGCTTAGACTCGGGTTCCGCTTTTTATTATTCTGTTGAATATCCTCGTGCATGCATTTTACACCGGACCTAGTTCCGCTTTTTTATTATTCTCGCTGGAACATCCCGCTTGTAAATTTCTCCCGACTGGTTTATTTATTTATTATTCTGTTAGAATAACTTTGCCTATCTGCATACGCATGCGCATGGTGATTTCTTTTGTTATTCCATTCTTTATTATACTCATTGGTTAAAGTTTTGATTTCTATACTCCATGAAATTAGTGGAATATCCTTGATATTTCGCTTTCATCCAAAGATCTTTTCATGGAAATATTCTTCCGAGCATTCTTGAATTTTACTCACAAAGAAGTATCATGTTGACAATTTGGACGTTATTAGTTCTGAATAAATTAATTCTTGAACTTGTTGTATTGAATTCTTATATCATTGTCATCATCTTCATGTTTATATTTTTTTGAAAGTCATCTCGTATTCAGAAGTGCATAGATGGACTTGGTATGATTATGACCGTGGATTATTCGGTGTAATCATAACCGTAATGTTACAAATGATGTGGTAAAAGTCCTCATTGGCGTGAGTGCATTGATGGACGATTGTTGGCATGATCATGACCATTGATGAATACACGAATATCCTTGGCCCGTAGTGCATGGATAATTTATGGTCGTGACCCTAATGAATATCCTTGGCCGTGAGTGCGTGGATAATGTGGATTATTTATTAAAAATCGAGTCTCGTGAAAAAGTGATGAAAACCTTTTAAATCATAAAAGATAGTAGATTTTATTCTCTACTTGACTCTTTTAATGGATTGCTTGTTCTGCTGCTGCAGCTTAAACTTGATTTTGTTATATTTTATCAATTTAACATTGTTGATGGCTAACGATAATTTATTCTGCATTATCTTAGTCGTAATATTTCCTACTAGGCTAGTTGAGCTCACCCTTTCTTTCACTTTTCTCTTCAGGAAATGAGAACGTAGCCTGGACTAGTCAGGCAACGGAGTAACGGTTCAGATGATAGCATTAGTAGTCCTCAGTATTCTGTTAGATAGTGTGACAATAAATGTAATGAGGACTCCTTTGAGTGTGGATATTGTCTAGATGACAATATTTGTATTAAAACTCTTATATTATGTTTTGTCGTATTTTACACGACTGTTGTATTATAAAGTTGTATTTGAAATTTGTACCACGTATTTGGCGACTCAAGATGGGTGATGTATTCCTATTTTGGGGGCGTCACAGTTGGTATCAAAGCTTAGGGATATGATCCCTGGCTAAGATGTGAGACAAGAACTAGGAGGGGAGAGATGGAGAATTCCTTCGCTAGTATGACCTACCTAAGTTTATTTGGTATTTAATTGGTCACGTAGAGTATATAGGGATAATATGTGATATGTTAATTAACCCTTATTTTGTGGCAGTATTTGAAAATGGCATCCGAGAATGTTGAGAACATCATGGAGCACAAGAGACCGTTGAGTCTCCACAGGATCAATAACCAAGACAATGTGCATCAGGAAGGCGACAATCCTCATGCAAATAACAACACTGACCAAATGATGAACGATGGAATATTTCGAGGCTTCATGCAATTCATGTAACATCAGGCGAGAGCAGCTCCTGTCCAAAATACAGGTGGAAACACTGGCAACTCTTGGACGGTCACCGCCAAACAGTTCAAGGAGTTGGGATCACCGGAGTTTTTTGGAGAGCCAAAACCACTTAAGGCGGAGACGTGGATAAAACAGATCAACAAGATATTTGATGTCTTGGGTTGCTCCGAGGAGCAAAAGGTTTCCTTTGCCACCTTCATGTTGCGGGCAGAGGCAGATTACTGGTGGGAATCTGTAAAGCGTACTCAACCTGCCGCACTGAAGATGTCTTGGGAGAAGTTTCAGGAATTGTTCAATGATAAGTACTTTCCCGAAAGTATTTGTCATATGAAAGAGGTAGAGTTCATTAAACTGGAGCAAAACAACATGACCGTGTCGCAGTACGAAGCCAAGTTTGCCGAGCTATCTCGGTTTGTGTCCCATTTGGTTGATAATGAGGAGAGAATGACGTGAATGTTTCTAAGAGGTTTGAAACCAGAGATACGTCAATATCTTATCTCTCATAAACTGTGCTTGTATCCAGATGTTGTTAATAGGGCTCGATTATTGGAGCGTGATAATGAGTCAAACCAAAAGAAAAGAGAAAGAGACAAAATGATAATACCGGTGATACTTGATCATCAAGCGGTGACAATAAGCGTGGAGAAATCAACATACGTAAATGATAACCACTTCGGTGGTAATCATGGCCAAAACAATAAGAATGGACATTTCAAGAAGAGGAGATTCAACAATGATGGAAAGACGTCAGCATCAGCACCTGTCGTTAAGGAAGGAGAACGACCACCAATCATATGCTTCAAATGTGGAGGGGAGGGACACATCAGTCCAAATTGTGCGATGCCCTCCAAAGCATGTTACAATTGTGGAAGAGAAGGTCACCTGGCCCGATTTTGTCATGCACCGAAGACAAGTCCAGCTGGGATGGAGGCATCAAAGGCCGTCCCAGATAAGACAAAATCGGTAGTTCAAGGGAGAGCATTTGTCGTGACCTCCCAGAAAGCAAGGAATTCAAATGAGGTCATCACGGGTAAGCTTATCATAAACTCTAACGAAGTATATACCTTATTTGATACCGGTTCTACCCATTCTTTTATTTCTCCTATTTGCGCTCAACGTTTAAATTTGACTCCAGAGAAATTGGACTTTGACTTATCTGTTGAAACTCTGTTGGGAGAAACCTTCATTACATCCACTGTTTATAAGTCTTGTTCGGTTCAAATCGGTACCCTCACATTATCTGTCGATCTTATTTCATTGAAAATACTTGCATTTGATGTAATTTTAGGGATTAATTGGTTAACTACTCATCATGCAAAAATTGATTGTTTTCGTAAGGTTGTTAGCTTTCATATTCCTAATCAACCTATTATGCGAATTCAAGCAACCAAACCATTAAAATCAATCACTGTCATCTCAAGCCATAAAGCTATTCGTTTATTGAAAAATGGATGTCAAGCTTTCTTAGCTTATGTCACGGATCTAAACAAAAATACGTCAGTTTTGAATGATATTTCTATTGTTAAGGAATTTTCTGACGTATTCCCTGAAGAAATTCCTGGCCTACCCCCAGAGCGTGAAATTAAATTTTGTATCGACCTTGAACCCGGTACAAAACCCATTTCCAAAGCCCCATATCGAATGGCTCCTATTGAACTTCAAGAGTTAAAGACCCAACTGCAGGAATTGTTAGACATTGGCTTTATTCGTCCTAGTACTTCTCCTTGGGGTGCTCCAGTTCTATTCGTGAAAAAGAAAGATGGGAGTATGCGACTTTGTATTGATTATCGAGAGTTGAATCACGTCACCATCAAAAATAAAAACCCATTGCCACGTATTGAATTGCTGTTTGACGGTTGCAAGGCACCAAATTCTTTTCAAAGATTGATCTTCGTTAGGATATCACCAATTGAAGATTAGAACCGATGATATTCCAAAGACGGCTTTCGGAACTCCTATGACGGGCATTATGAATTCCTAGTCATGTCTTTTGGATTGACTAATGCTCCTCTTTGCTTTCATGGATATGATGAATCGAGTATTCAAGGAATATTTGGATCACTTTGTGGTCGTCTTTATTGATGACATCCTTATTTATTCCAAAAGCCGTGAAGATCATGAGCAACACTTGAGGTCGATACTCCAAAGCTTCGTGAATATAAGCTTTATGCCAAGTTAAAGAAATGCGAGTTCGGCTTGAGGAAGTAGCATTCCTTGGGCACGTGGTATCAAGTCATGGAATATCATTGACTGACCAAAGAAAGATTAAAGCTATTCAAAGTCGGGAGCAACCTAAATCGTCGTGATCAAAGTCGTAGCTTTCTCGGTTTAGCCGGGTTATTATCGGAGATTCGTAGAAGGATTTTCTCGAATCGCTACTCCACTAACTCAGCTGACTCGAAAAGATACAAAATTCGGTTGGAGCGAGGAATGTGAGAAGAGTTTTCAAGAACTTAAGAGAAGACTCATTTCAGAACCTGTTCTGACAATACCATCTGGCTCGGAGGGATTTGTCATCTACAGTGATGCTTTAGGCAAAGGGTTAGGATGTGTTCTCATGAAACATGGGAAAGTCATAGCCTATGCCTCACGACAACTCAAATAATATGAGAGGAATTATCCTACTCATGATCTAAAGTTGGCAGCAGTCGTTTTTGCACTAAAGATTTGGAGGCATTACTTGTATGGGGACAAAGTGGAGATCTTTACGGATCATAAAAGCCTCAAATATTTCTTCACTCAAAAGGAACTCAACATGCGACAACGATGTTGGCTTGAACTGTTGAAAGATTATGATCATACCATCCAATACCGTCCTGGAAAAGCGAACGTGGTAGTTGACGCATTGAGTAGAAGATCATATGCGGGTACTAGTGAAATAATGTCAATGCAAAGGCCCATTTTGTGTAACTTGCAAAGGATGGAGATAGAGTTAAAGACTCCAGGGACCCACGTGATGATGGCGAATATACGAGTGGAACCAACTTTAATCGATAAAGTTAAAGCTGCTCAAATTATAGACCTGAAACTGATGCGTATGAGGAAGAAAGTACAAGAAGGTGCTATGCCGGAAGCAAGAATCGATGAAGAAGGAATACTTCGAGTCAACTCTAGACTTTGTGTTCCTAACGACCCTGATTTAAAAGTATAAAATCATGATAGAGGCGCACAACACACCATTTGCAATCCATCTTGGGAGTACCAAAATGTATCATGATCTTCAACATACATTTTGGTGGGGCAATATGAAGAGGGAGATAGCATTGTTTATCTCAAGGTGTTTAACTTGTCAACGAGTCAAGGTGGACCATCAAGTACCAAAAGGTCCATTGCAACCACTTGAAATTCCAGAATAGAAGTGGGAGCACATTACCATGGATTTCGTTACTGGTCTTCCCAAGGTTTCTCAAGGCATAGATGCAATTTGGGTCATTATTGATAGATTGACCAAGTCTGCTCACTTCTTACCAATACGAGAAACTTATACACTTTAACGTCTTGCTTGTATGTATATAAACGAGATTGTAAGACTGCATGGTATGCCAGTATCCATAGTTTCTGATCGAGACCCAAGATTCACTTCAAGATTTTGGGTTAACTTGTAAAAAGCTATAGGCACGGATTTACGATTTAGTTCGGCATATCATCCTCACACGGACAGACAATCAGAGAGGACTATTCAAACTCTGGAAGATTTATTAAGACTCTGTGTCCTTGACTTCAAGGGAAGTTGGGATAAGTTCTTACCATTGGTGGAGTTTTCCTACAACAACAGTTATCAAGCAAGTATTGGCATGGCTCTATTCGAGGCGTTGTATGGAAGAAAGTGTTGTTCTCCAATATGTTGGGATGAGGTGGGTGAAGCAACGTTGTTGGGACCGGAGTTGGTACGTATGACTACGTAAAAGATTCAAACGATCCGACAACGTATAAAAACCTCACAAGATCGACAAAAGAGTTATGCTGATCTTCATCGAAAGGACGTGGAATTCGATATTGGAGATCATGTGTTGTTATGTGTTGCTCCATGGAAAGGAGTTACGAGATTTTGAAAGAGAGGAAAGCTCAATCCTCGATTCATTGGCCCATTTTTAATCCTCGATCGAGTAGAAACTGTGGCCTATAGACTCGCTTTACCGCCAAGTATGTCTCGTGTTCATAACGTTTTTCACATATCCATGTTACGTAAATATGTGGAAGACCCGAACCACATTATTGAGTTAGAACCGGACGAAATAGCGGAAGATTTAACGTATGAAGAGGTTCATGTTCAAATCTTGGATAAGAATGAACATATTCTACGCTCCAAGGTTATACCTCAAGTCAAAGTTTTGTGGAGAAACCACGATGTTGAGTAAATGACCTGGGAGTTAGAATCTGAAATAAAATCAAGGTATCCTTACCTCTTCGACATACCAGGTATGTACCCTAATTTCGAGGGCAAATTTCTTAAGAATGGGAGGTTGTAAGACCCCAACTTTTATGAATAAAGATGAATTTTTCTATAATTATCAATTTTGAATACTATGGAATGAATTTGATATAATGTTATAGTTGTGGGTAATATTTATAAATTTTGCAAAGTACGCAAGTTGTTATATAATATTTAATTGGTCGGAGAATATTCGTTTTAACAGGGAATATTCGTACGACGGCACAATCATTGGTGGACCACACAACGAAATTATTGTCGGATTGAGAAAACGACAAAAATATTTTTATAAAAATAACGGCGGAAGTTTTACCGTTAACTCTTGAAACACTCGGTGTTAAAAGTATAGGAATACGCGTGGTTGCATAGTAGCACACGGTATTGATTATTGATGCTTACGTGAGAAGTCACTCAGTTTTGTTCAATTATTGCTTCAGTAATTGTTGCATAGTATCTCATGTTATTTGATTCAATTATTGTCGATATTTGATATATTATTAAATCAATAATTGAGATGACAAAGTTATTAATATTATTATTTGCAATATTAACGATGTCTAGAAGTTCTGTCAAGGAGAGGTTTGGTCACCTAATTGCATGTCAATAGAGAAATCCTTATTGAAAAACCCTCTTTCTCGGGAACGACACAGTCGATTAATATTGTGAATTATAATAATGATGATAAATGTTGTTAAAAATATTAAGAAGATTTTTATGAGGTATTTATGAACCCCCATTTACCCATTTTTCAGAATAACCGGTAGAAAGTTATTCATTATATATATATAATGCTTATATATATAAAATATATATATTCGGTGGCTTGATTGATTAAGGGGGGGGAATAAGGTTAATAGGAGGATTTCTATTATAATGATTATATATATAAATGTTTTGAAATTGGCAGGGAAGTCAGGGAAGGGGTGCAATTATTATTATTATTATATATATTTATATGTCTTGGTTTGGATGATTGGCAGGGAGAGTCACGGGGTTTATAATCCGTGACTAATGTCATATGTATAATATATATATATATATATATATATAATATTTTATTTAAAAGATTTTGCTTTAAATATGGACCGTCCGATTAAAAGTAAATCAATCTGGACCGTTCATGAATTAGTTACTATCCACCCATTCTTCTATAAATAGAAGCTCATTCCTTCATTATTTCTTACGAATTCAATTTTGAAAATCTAGAGAGAAAAATTATAGAGAAAGAAGAAAAGTATTCTGCTACTTCACTACTCCTACATCCAAGATTTTCTTCTTAAGGTAAGGGGTATTATTTCTTTTGTATTCATGAAGAGAACTTCATTATTCCATTCTTTATTATTCTCATTTGGAACATCCCGTCTGCATTTTTTACGCCGGACCGGTTCCGTGATTTATTATTCTGTTGGAACATCCCGTCTGCGTGCGTTTACGCTTAGACTGGGTTCCGCTCTTTATTATTCTCGTTGGAATATCCATGCATGCATTTTACAATCGGACCTAGTTCCGCCTTTTATTATTCTCATTGGAACATCCCGCTTGCAAAATTTCTCCCGACTGGTTTCGTTATTTATTATTCTCGTTAGAATAACTTTGCCTATCGCAAGCACCGCATGCATGGTGATTTCTTTTGTTATTCCATTCTTTATTATACTCAAATTGGTTAAAGTTTTGATTTCTATACTCCATGAAATTAGTGGAATATCCTTGATATTTCATGCTTTCATCCAAAGATCTTTTCATGGAAATATTCTTCCGAGCATTCTTGAATTTTACTCTACAAAGAAGTATCATGTTGACAATTTGGGCGTTATTAGTTCCCTAATAAATTAATTCTTGAACTTGTTGTATTGAATTCTTATATCATTGTCATCATCTTCATGTTTATATTTTTTTTGAAAGTCATCTGTGGCCTGAGAGTAGTGCATAGATGGACTTGGTATGATTATGACCGAGGATTATTCTTGTAATCATAACCGTAATGTTACAAATGATGTGGTAAAAGTCCTCATTGGCGAAGGTGCATTGATGGATGCTTGTTGGCATGATCATGACCATTGATGAATACACGAATATCCTTGGCCCGTAGTGCATGGATAATTTATGGTCGTGACCTAATGAATATCCTTGGCGTAGTGGTGGATAATGTGGATTATTTATTAAGCTGAGTCTCAGCGATAAAAAGTGATGAAAAACCTTTTTAAATCATAAAAGATAGTAGATTTTATTCTCTACTTGACTCTTTTAATGGATTGCTTGTTCTGCTGCAGTTAAACTTGATTTTGTTATATTTTATCAATTTAACATTGTTGATGGCTAACGATAATTTATTCTGCATTATCTTAGTCGTAATATTTCCTACTAGGCTAGTTGAGCTCACCCTTTCTTTCACTTTTCTCTTCAGAAAATGAGAACGTAGCCTGGACTAGTCAGGCAACGGAGTAACGGTTCAGATGATAGCATTAGTAGTCCTCAGTATTCTGTTAGATAGTGTGACAATAAATGTAATGAGGACTCCTTTGAGTGTGGATATTGTCTAGATGATAATATTTGTATTAAAACTCTTATATTATGTTTTGTCGTATTTTACACGACTGTTGTATTATAAAGTTGTATTTGAAATTTGTACCATGTATTTGGCGACTCAAGATGGGTGATGTATACCTATTTTGGGGGCGTCACATCCTTCCTATGGCTAAGAATGGTCTCCCTAGTATGATCGGTATACTCTTGTCTTCCTCATAATCTAGGATGATAAAGTCAGTCGGAAAGATAAATTTGTCCACTTTCACCAATACATCTTCAACAATTCCCCGTGGATACGTGATGGATCTGTCAACTAGCTGCAAAGAAATGTTTGTCGGCCTTGGAGCAGGCAATCCCAACTGATTAAACACTGACAGGGGCATCAGATTGATACTTGCCCCAAGATCACATAGACACTTCTCGAAGTTTATCTTCCGATCGTGCATGGAACGTGTGAAATCGCCTTGATCTTTCGAAATTTGGAGGTAGTTTACGTTTGAAGCATCAGACCGCATTCCTCTGTCAAGGCCACTGTCTCAAGCTCATCTAATCTTCTCTTCCTTGACAATATACTCTTCATGAACTTTGCATAACTTGGCATTTGTTCCAATTCCTCAGCGAAAGGTATGTTGATCTGCAGCTTTTTAAATACCTCTAAGAATTTGTTGAACTGCTTATCCTCCCTCTGCTTATTCAATCTCTGCAGATACGGAACTGGAGGGTGAACTAGTGGTATTGTGTTCACGAGCTTTTCCACTGAACCTGCTTTGTTTTTCTCTTCTTGCTGTAACTCAGAATTTTCCTTAATCAATTTCTCACCAGACTCAGTTTCTTCCTCGCGCGGCCTCATCAGTACAACATGGCACGGGCGCGCGGCTCTCAGTCTCTACAATATTTTTCCCAGACCTCAAAGTGATCGCTTGACACTGTTCATTCCCGTCTATTCGTGGATTTGCTTCCGTATTTCTTGGCAATGAACCCTAGGGACTGTTATTAAACATGCTCACCATTTGCCCCATCTGAGTTTCTAGATTCTTGATAGCCACTGCTTAGCTTTTGATCATCACCTCCGTGTTTGTCATGTACTTCAACATCATCTCTTTTATTTCTGATTTTTTTTCTTGTTGAGGTGCAAATGGGGTATGATATTGTTGTTGAGAAAATCCCAGTGGAAATGGTGGTTTTTGTGTAAACTGTGGCTGAGATGGTTGTGACTAAAATTATTGATTCGACTGAAACTGATTCTGCTGATTCCCTTGGTTATTTGACCAACTGAAGTTTGGATGATTACTGTTGTTGGGGTTGTATGTGTTCTGAAACTGTCCTTGGTCTTTTCTATAATTGCTTACATATGTCATGACCGACTACGAGTGATGACAGCACACCGATCCGTGGAGTGACCCTCGCAAAATCTCACATACTGAAGGCAACTATTTTCACTTTGCTCTCTCTCGCCAATGTATCTATTTTCTTTTTGCCATAGCCATTATCCCGTGCAATACAACTGAGTAATAGCATTTACCTCAAACAAACCTGCAACCTTGGGTTGTGGCATCCGAGATGTAGGATTTTGAAAGTCATTTGTTGCCATAGTCTTGATAAGGTTATAGGCCTCTTCATAGCTCTTTGCCCATAATGCAAACCCTGCAGCTACATCCACAATCGGTCTCATATGCCATCCCAATCCGTTGTAAAATGTGTTGATCACCATCCAATCTGGCATACCGTGATGTGGACACTTCCTAAGCATCTCTTTATATCTCTCCCATGCTTCATATAAGGACTCACCCTGTTGTTGCTCAAATCGAGACGAGATGTCCTCATCATTGCCGTCTTAGCCATTGGGAAAAACTTGGCTAAGAACTTCTGTGCTAAGTCCTCCCATGTAGTAATTGATCCTGAGGGCAAAGAATGAAGCCAACTCCTTGCTTTATCCCTCAAAAAGAATGGGAACAACCTCAGTCGAATAGCATCCTCCGTCACACCGTTGTATTTGAATGTATCACAAATCTCAATGAAACTCAACAGGTGTTCATTCGGATTATCCGTAGCAGCACCCCCAAATTGTACCGAATTTTGCACCATCTGAATAGTGCCCAGTTTAATCTCGAAAGTATTTGCTGCTATCGTCGGTCTGACTATGCTAGACTAAAGTCCATTAATATTCAGCATGGAATAGTCCCTTAGAGCCCGGTGCTCTTTTCTTTGCTCAATCCTTTGTTCTTCCGCCATACTGGATGTAGTACCCTCTAACTGTGCTTGCAAATTTCCCTGCACACTCGCTTTCCAACCTCTTCCAGAATTAGATGATCTCGTGTGCATAAAAATCTACAAATACCTGAAACCAAAAACAAAAGAAAAAATTAGAAGTGAGATAAGATTAGATTTGTCTAAGTCATACAATATAGCTTAAAATTAATGATAATTATTTAAATTTAAACGCCTTTCCCCTTTTCATTGCAAAACCTTGTTGCCTCTTTTTTTAGTTTTAACAAAGAGCTCTAACTCATCTGAAGTATACGTGCGTCAACAAGTAATACAAAGTAAGTCGAGTATCGATCCACAGGGAAAGTTGCTAAATCAAATTATTATGCATCAACTCTATCACTATTTTTATATGCTTAAACTAATAATTATGATTATGATTGAAAATTACTTTAAAATCAAATAACACTAAAATAAGAATAATAATGAAATAAATCAAATCTGGAAATAATGGGATCCTAACTTCATTCAATACCTCATCTAATTACCACCATCATGCAAGAATTGTTCACATGTCACAGGAAAGTAACCAAGAGCACTAATATAGACATAACCATTTTTCAATGTATTATGATCCACTCACATAGCATCCACATGCGATAGACTCCACATAATCATCAATATAACTAAAATCACTACATTTCTATGTGAAATTGCAACCATATTGAATTTAAGCACAAGCCCTTATTTTAACTCATACGGTGAAACAGTATATGTCTATCTGATTCACGAAACACAAAGCTACACAAAACAGCCCCATATACTCATGCTATCATGATTACAATCCATACCCGCATGTTATTTTTCAATTCCATACAAGTACTTAAACGAATGGTGATCAGTCATTCATGCATGCAAACCAACCATGATAGAAATTCCTTATGATATGTAAAACAATCCAGCAGTCAAGCATGAAATTAAACTACATATTAAAATCCGTTAGAATCCCATAATGGAGTTTAGTTCATGACTGAACCAAAAGCCATTATGGGATCAAAGCAAAACATGGAGAATAAACAAACAATTGAAAGAGGAAGGATAGAATCTATCAAACCCAATTGCTAATTACAATCCAATAATAATGTTCAAATCCTCAATTAGATCCAGCAAAAGAACAATAGTTTTTCCACAGCGATTGAAAATCCAAAGAAGAAGTAGAGAATATGGAGTTTTGGCTTAGTTCTACGTTGGAAATCTCTCAATGTGTAAAAACCTAGTTCCAATATGAAAAACACGTAAAAACTACTCAATCATATACGTCCCGATAATTCCGGAATTGTTTTAATCAATTACAACCCTTAAAATTTAAAAATTAAATTAAAAAGTCAGTGACTTTTCAAGTATCGCATGGCTACGTCTATCTCTTCCTCTTTGTAATCATCGCGCGGGCACGCGTCTTCAATATCTGGCAAATCCGAGTGATTGTGCGGACGCGCGAGTCTTGGCCTGTGTAGCCGCGTGGCCACGCGGCTTCTGCAGTTTGGATTCTGGTTCAGCTGTTGCTCCTGCTTTGTCCTGCTGCCATTGCTTCCTTGTCATGTCACTCTTTCTTCCTCCATCCTCGACAGATATCCCATTTGTTCCTCCTCGCGCCGTGCGTCCATTAGCCTCATGCCATCTAACACCACCAAACTATGCCATTTCCTGCACTTTTACACCAAAGGAGTTCTCAGTATATGCAATGCGAAATAACATGAAATGCAACTAAAAACACACTAAAATGTACTTGATATGAACATAGTTCGCGTGAATTGATATCCAATAAGTAGGTTTAAAACTCACTTATCAAATACCCCCAAACTTGAACTATTGTTTGCCCTCAAGCAATGCATACAACCTAAAACACAGAAAATGCAACTACATGCTATGCTACTAAATCATGATGCAAATGAGTCTCACATGGTTCCACCTATAACAGAATTTCAGTCCAAAAATGCCTCAGTAAATTATCCAGATTCAAGAATACAACTTCAAACCAAACTATAGGCATAATATCATACACTCAGATAATTCATAAATGCTATAAACATGTTGTGTGTGTGTGTGGTGCTCACCAAAACTTTATTTAGCAAAGAATACACATGTTAAACTGCTCAAAACTAAAAATTACAGTCTAAATCAAGACTCATGTACACTTATGCAACGAAGATTGTTCCAACATATCAAGACAAACTAAGGTTCAACAATGGGCTTAACTGCTTTATTACTACCCACGAGGGCGATTTTCGCTCTTTCCCGCGGTATTTATTTCTATTTATCTTTTTTTTTATTTCTTCACATGACTGTGCAATGCCTTATTCTATTAGGCAACACTGCTACCCCTTAGCGAGCTTTCAACTAACGACTCCCAGACCATGAAAGACCTTAGGGCGCTAGGTGTAGAGACAATCCCCTCAGACGTAATTACTCAAGTAGCCAGGGCCCCGAAATAAGACTAGCCACGTTATTGCTATTTTTTTTTATACATAGCATACCCATGTTTTCCCAAAGTTTGAATATCAATGATTTATACAGTCTAAGTTCACTTTCCATATTTTTCTCTTTTTAGAACTACATTTTCTATCGAGTAATGCAACACATAATTCTTGTACCTACAAGTGAGTGTGAACACGTCCGTGCAAACCGAAAGTATTTAAAAAGCATTATTAATTCCATCGTGTAAAACATTATAACTATGTTCATGTCATCCAAAATACTCAAAAATCCTTCAAAATTCACTATCATCATCGGCTAGACAAAAATTTCCATAAAGCTAGAACTGTGAGACATGAAAACTAAGAATATACTAACACGAGTAATAATGACTAAAAACTAAAAAAAAAATCAACAAATTTTATCTAACAGAATGTAAACTAAACATGCACAAACTATATAAAAATTTAAACTAAACATACGAAGCTAAACATGCACATACTAATGCAACTACACTACTACCCCAATACCCCCAAGCTTATAATATTCATTGTCCCAATGAATGAAGGTAAAAGGGTTAAAGAGAACTCCCCTAATGATCAACTGCACCACCCTCTTCGGGTGGTGAATCTGGTGGTGGATATGGTACAGCTGTCCCAAATTGAGGCCACTCTAGCATTGCTCCCTGCTGTGCAAATGCCTCTGCCAAGGACCTCGTCAAACCCGTTGCAAATGCCAAAAAATTGTCGTACATGGCGTCGACTTTTTGCTCCAACCTTTGGAGCTGTCTATCCCCAGTGGCTGCATCTGCGCGAGGTGACGGTCCCGCCTCATCTGTCTGGGAGGGCTGCTATGGTTGCTCTGGAAACGTGGGCTGAATGATAAAACCTAATTCTCTCGGATGCGGTTCACCACCCGTCCAATCCTTGAACTTAGCAGTAGTTGCATAAGTGATGTCTTGGCTCGGGTTCTGCATCTGCTCGTTATTCCAATGGACACCTTGTTGGGTACAAAGCATGGCTGCCACAGACACACGTGGAATACTCCCAGTAGTGCTACCCCATAAATAACGTAGCATGTTTTGTTGGATTAGGTGGCCTACATCAATGTACTTGCCTTTGATGATGCCCCACAAAATGATAGCCCGCACAGTGGTTATTTCATGCTGGTGAGATGACGGAACTAACTTATCACAGATAAACAGATTCCACGCTTTGGCATATCGATTCAAGGCGGACGCTGGAAAAGATTTTGGCTCAGTCGTCCCTGCCTTATAATTCCATTTGGTGCCCGAAATGTACAACTCAGCAATCACTAATTCCAGATCTGTTTCTAAATGCTCACCTTCTACCCAATTAGCAGACTCGGTCGATGGTGCGTCATTTATCCTGAAGACTGCTCAAATCGCTGGAGGTCGAAAATCCACTTGTACTCCTCGAACCAGCGTTATCCATCCCTTTAAGTCCTTAACATTTGCGTAGAACTCTCGAACAACCCCCATAGGAATAGACATAGGAGTTGCAGCCAAGCCAACCCAGCCTCTTTCTCGTATCATATTCCATAGTTGGCCGTCTTGCTTCTCAGGCTTAAATCCCCATTCCTTCACAAACGATTTGGCCACGATTCGATAATATTCCATTTGTGCCTCCAAACTGATAAATTTTGTGTGGTCCACGACATCCTCCTCTTGGTTACTGGAGGAAGATGCTGATGAAGAAAAAATGGAGATGGAGCATGCTCTCTCTGGACCCATTTGCAGATGATAGAGAGAATACAAATGATTTGCTTGATAATGAAGAAGAGCTGCTAATGAGATTACCCCCAAACTCGTTGATAAATAACCCAAGCAGAAACCCTAGATTTATATTACAGCTATGAAATGTGGGTGTGGTTGTGTGTTGAAATATTGAAGCGACAACCACATAATGGAGAGGATAGTTAGGGCTGCAAGTTGTAACTGATGAGAGATGAGGAGTCGTGGGTGTGGAGGAGAACCAGGAGTATGCGCTCTCTGTTATTTCAACTGAGAGTCCAAATAAACCACAACATCTGTCTTTTAACACTTAAAAAATTATTCCACGTCTGGCGTCGCAACGCCATCACATGAGTTTTGAATGGGCTTGGGCATGCGGCATGCGCATGAGTGGAAATTGTGGTGCAGCAGCATACTGCAAGGGCCCCGGTTTTGTCTTTGAATAATTATTACGGTCCACGCACGACCACAAATACCTATAATGCTCAATTTTATTCCCAGTATTGCAAGACAATAATGCATGCACTCCAATACACCTGCAACAACATCAATAGGCACTTTCAAAGCATGATTTACTAAATAACAATGAGTGCCTATTCTGTCACCCTAATTGCAATGCAATGGACAAACATAGTCCTATTCGATTTCAGCTACGATGATAATTATGTAAAGATACTCACACTATCCTAACTAAGAATGAAAATTAAGCTAACAAAAGCAACTTGAATTGAATAAATATTAAGTATAGATAGAAACAATGGGTTGCCTCCCATCAAGCCCTAAGTTATAGTCAATTAGCTTGACTGTCTCTGAAGCTCATGTTGAAGACAGAATTGAGGTGACTTTCTGTCTGTCCACCTCACCACCAAAGTAATGCTTCAATCACTGTTCATTCACCTTAAAAGGCTTGTCCGAAAACTTGTCAAATACTTCAACTGCACCATGCGGAAAGACAGTCTTCACGGTGAATGGCCCTGACCATCTTGATTTCAGTTTCCCAGGGAAAAGTCTGGAGTTATAAAGCAAAACCCTTTGTCCCGGTTCAAATGTCCTCTCTATGATCTTTCGGTCATGCCATTTCTTCAGCTTCTCTTTGTACAGCTTCGAATTCTCATATGCCTGTAATCAGAATTCATCCAAGTCATTGAGTTGTAGTAGGTGTTTCTCCCCTGCAGCTTTCAAATCAAAATTAAGCTTCCGTATTGCCCAATATGCCTTATACTCTAGCTCCATAGGAAGGTGACAGGCTTTTCCATACACAAGCTGAAAAGGTGACATGCCCAACGGAGTTTTGTATGTAGTCCTATACACCCACATTGCATCATCCAACTTTAACGACCAGTCCTTCCTCATGGGATTCATAACTTTTTCAAGGATTCGTTTGACTTCTCGATTTGATACTTCAGCTTGGCCATTTGTTTGGGGGTGATAAGTTGTAGCAATGCGATGGTTCACCCCATACTTAGCCAACAAAGATGTGAACTGCCTGTTACAGAAATGACTACCTTCGTCACTGATAATGGCCCTTGGAGTCCCAAACCTAGTGAAGATACTTCTGTGTAAAAACCTGAGGACTACTTTGGCATCATTTGTCGGAAGAGATGTTGCTTCTACCCACTTCAACATATAATCCACTACGAGCAAGATGTAGAGATTTTCCCAGGAAGAAACAAAAGGTCCCATGAAATCAATCCCCCACACATCGAAAATTTCTACTTCGAGGATAGTATTCAATGGCATTTCATTTCTTTTTGAGATGTTTCCCACTTTTTGACATCTATCACAACGCTGGACAAAACTATAGGCAACCTTGAAAATTGTCGGCCAGTAGAAACCTGCTTGTAGGACTCTAGCCGATGTTCGTTCTCCACCATAGTGACCTCCATACACCGATGAATGACAATCTTGTTAAATTCCCTTGGTCTCGCTATACGGGATACACCTTCTTATCATTTGATCAGAACACTGTTTAAACAAATACGGCTCATCCCATATATACCATTTGACATCATGCAGAAATTTCTTCTTTTGATAACCCACCAAGTTAGAAGGTACCATCTTACTCACCAAATAATTCGTGAAGTCTGCGAACCATGGCACTTCCCCTTTCACCATAAATAACTTCTCATTTGGAAAGGGTTCATTTATCATAACTCTATCGTCTGCTGTCCTTTCCAGATTCTCTAATCGCGATAAGTGGTCCGCCACTTGGTTTTCGGTGCCCTTTTTGTCCTTGATCTCCAAATCAAACTCCTGCAGTAATAGAATCCATCTGATCAACCGGGGGTTTTAATCCTTCTTTGCCACTAAATGTCGAATAGCCGCGTGATCCATATACACTATCACCTTTGTGCCAATCAGATATGCTCGAAATTTATCAAAGGCATACACCACTGCCAATTACTCTTTCTCTGTGGAGGTGTAGTTCAATTGTGCATCTGTAAGGGTCTTGCTGGCATAATAAATCATATGAAAAATCTTTTCTTTCCTCTCGCTTCAAAAAAAAGCCCCTACTACTACGTGTTTGGCATCACTGCATCACACATCGAAATGGCAAATCCTAATCAGTGCGATAATCACTTGTGTCAAGTTAGTTTCCCCTTTAAGTGCTCAAATGCTGACATGCAGGCCTCATCAAAATTAAACTGTTCATCCTTTTCCAATAGATTACATAGTGGTTTAGTTATTTTGGAGAAGTCCTTGATGAATCTGCGATAGAAATATGCATGTCCCAGAAAACTACGAACACCTTTTACTGAAGTAGGTGGTGGCAAGTTCTCAATCGTTTCTAGCTTCGCTCTATCCACCTCAATTCCCTTCTTCGAAACCTTGTGTCCCAGTATGATTCCTTCTTGTACCATGAAATTGCACTTTTCCCAGTTTAGCACTAAGTTCGTCTCAACACATCTCTTCAAAACCATAACCAAATTCTCAAGGCATAGATCAAACGAGTCCCCGAAGACTGAAAAGTTATCCATAAATACCTCCACATTTTGTTCCACCATGTCTGAAAATATAGCCATCATGCATCGCTGAAAGGTGGCTGGAGCATTACACAACCCGAAAGACATCCTTCTGAAAGCAAAAGTGCTGTAAGGACATGTGAAGGTAGTCTTTTCCTGGTCTTCTGGAGCTATCATAATCTAATTGTAGCTTGAATAACCGTTCAGAAGGCAATAATACTCTTGACCTGCTAATCTGTCCAACATCTGATCAATGAATGGTAGTGGAAAATGATCTTTCCTTGTAGCTTTGTTGAGCCTGCGGTAGTCCATGCAGACTCTCCACCCCGTCACTGTTCGTGTAGGAGTTAATTCATTATTCTCATTAGTTCTGACGGTCGTACCACCACCTTTCTTCTATACACATTTGCTGGGCTCACCCATGCCGCTTTGAGATTGGATAGATTATGCCTGCATCCAGCCATTTCAGTACCTCTTTCTTAACCACTTCTTTCATTATCGGATTAAGCCTTCTTTGTTGCTCAACCGACGGCTTACTACCATCTTCCAGCAAGATCTTATGCATGCAAAATGAAAGTCTGATCCCTTTGATAACTGTTATGGTCCATCCAATAGCTGATTTGAACTCTCGAAGCACTCGTAGAAGTTTTTCTTCCTGAAAAGATGTTAGTGCAGAAGAAATAATCACAGGTAATTTTGAATTTTGGTTAAAAATGCGTACCTGAGATGTTCTGGAAGTGGTTTCAATTCAAGTTCTAGAGGTGTCTCAATAGATGGCTTTAATTTTACCGATGACTCTCCAACTTTTGTCAATAGCTCGACAGGTATTCTGACTTTTCTAAATTGTGGAGTGGTATCCAGATATTGCAAAAGTTCCTCATCCTTCAAATCTGAATTTTTAGCAATGATACTTCTCAAAGGTTCATAATCCACTAAACTTTGTACTTCATCATTTAGAACCCGATCCACTGAATCAACTTAGAAGCATTCTTCTTCATCTGTTGGGAACTTCATTGCCCTGAAGACGTTAAAGGTAACCTCCTGATCATGTACACGCATAGTGAGTTCCCCTTTCTGCACGTCTATCAAAGTCCTTCCTGTGGCTAAGAATGGTCTCCCCAATATGATCGGTATACTCTTGTCTTCCTCATAATCTAGGATGATAAAGTCAGTCAGAAAGATAAATTTTTCCACTTTCACTAATACATCTTCAAAAATTCCCCATGGATACGTGATGGATCTGTCAGCTAGCTACAAAGAAATGTTTGTCGGCCTTGGAGCCGGCAATACCAACTAATTAAACACTGACAGGGGCATCAGATTGATACTTTCCCCAAGATCACATAGACACTTCTTGAAGTTTATCCTCCCGATCGTGCATGGAACTATGAAACTGCCCGGATCTTTCAGCTTTGGAGGTAGTTTACGCTGAAGCACTGCACTGCATTCCTCTGTCAAGGCCATTGTCTCAAGCTCATCTAATCTTCTCTTCCTTGACAATATACCCTTTATGAACTTTGCATTACTTGGAATTTGTTCCAATGCCTCAGCGAAAGGTATGTTGATCTGCAGCTTTTTAAATACCTCCAAGAATTTACTGAACTGCTTGTCCTCCCTCTGCTTATTCAATCTCTGTGGATACGGAACTGGAGGGTGAACCAGTGGTATTGTGTTCACGGGCTTTTCCATTGAACCTGCTTTGTTGTTTTCTTCTTGCTGTAACTCAGAATTTTCCTTAATCAATTTCTCACGGACTCGGCTTCCTCTCACGCCGCCACTAATCAAGATAAACATAACATGCGGGCGTCATGCTTTCGATCTCTAATAATATTTTTCCCTGACCTCAAAGTGATCGCTTGACACTGTTCCTTCCCGTCTCTTCGTGGATTTGCTTCCGTATTGATCGTCAATAAACCCTAGGGCCTGTTATTAATCATGCTCGCCATTTGCCCCATCTGAGTTTCTAGATTCTTGATAGCCACTACTTGGCTTTTGATCATCACCTCCGTGTTTGCCATGTACTTCCATTTCTGATTTTTTTCTTGCTGAGGTGCAGATGGGGTATGATATTGTTGTTGAGAAAATCCCGGTGGAAACTGTAAGACCCCAACTTTTATGAATAAAGATTAATTTCTCTCGAATTATATTTTTGGATATTATGGTGTGGATATTATTTAATGTTATAGTTATGGGTAATATTTATAAATTTTGCAAAGTACGCAAGTTTTTATATAATATTCGTTTGGCCGGGAAATATTCTTTTTGTCGGGGAATATTCGTGCGATGGCATAATCATTGGTGGACCCCACAACGGAAGTACGATCGTAGTTAGAAAACGACAAAAATATTTTATGAAAATAATGGTGGAGGTTTTACCATTAATACTGTTGAACTACCCGGTAGTAAAAGTACAGTAATACGTGTGGTTGCATAGTAGCACACGGTATTGATTATTGATGCTTACGTGAGAAGTCACTCGGTTATACTCGATTATTATTGCTACGATGATTGTTTGCATCATATCTCTCATATTATTGATTCGATTATTGTCACAAGATCATCTCGCATAATATTTTATATATTATTAAATCAATAATTGAGACGACAAAGTTATTCATATTATTAAATTGCAATATTTACAATGTCTAGAAGTTCATCAAAAAGAGGTTTGGTCACCTAATCAGTGCGCCAATAGGGGAGAAATCCTTATTGAAAGCCCCTCTTTCACCGGAACGACTTCGTTGTTAAATATTGTGAGTTATGATATTAATGATGAATAAGTTCGTGTTGATTAAAGATGAATTTGATAGTTCCATTGTGTTGGGATTATTTGTGTTAGTAGAAATCGACATTTATTTCGATAATAATTAATGTCTGGAGATTATATTGTTCAATCGGGTATTCAGGGCACTTTTTATGTCGGAGTACTATTCATGAGTTACTATTCATGAGTTACTATTCATAAGTTACTATTGAGTCACATTCACTTACTATTAGGGGAGTTGGTGCAAGATTGATGATACTTGCATGACTAAGTTAAAGATGGAGGTATAGATGGAGGTACTATATTGTAATTAATTTTTTACATGTTTAGAACTATTGAGTCACATGATTTACTATTGAGTCACATGATTTTACTATTGATTCACATGATTTACTATTAGGGGAGTCGGTGCAAGTTTGATAATACTTGGTTGACTGAATTATAAATGAAAGAAAAGTTGGAGGTATTGTACTGTAATATTTCGAGCCCCAAAACGTGCAATTATCAAAACTATATTTTTCTATAAATAGAAGCTGATTCTTCCTTCATTTCTCACCAATTCACTAAAGCTTTAGAGCTATTATTATAGAGAGAAATTATAGAGAGAAAGAAGAAAAAAGTCTGCTACATTTCTATTCCAGTATCCAGTTTCATTCTAAGGTAAGGGATATTATTTGTTGTACTCGTAAGGGGTATTATTTCTTTTGTATTCATGAAAAGAACTTCTGTTATTCCAATATTTATTATTCTATTGGAATAACTTTGTATCTGTGATCACCCTATACTTGGTGAAATTCTTCCATTATTCCATTCTTTATTATTATGTTGAATAACTTTGTTTATCTGAAATACCGCATACATGGTGAAATTCTTCTATTATTCCATTCTTTATTATTCATTTGAAATATCCTGTCTTGCGGTCAAGAATTTCACGGGACTGGTTCCATTATTTATTATTCTCAGTATTTATTATTCGTTGAAATATCCTCGCCTACGCGCGTTTCTGTGGGACTCGGTTCCATTATTTATTATTCCGTATTTATTATTCTCGGAATATCCTGTCATCATCGCGCTTTACGGGACACAGATTTACATTATTTATTATTCCGCATTTATTATTACAGCTTTAATATCCTGTTTTAAGGCGTTCTGGCGGACTGGTTCCATTATTTATTATTCATTGGGAATAACTTTTATGCATATGCGGTCTCTATCACATGCATGGTGAATCCTTCATTATTCCATTCTTTATTATTACATTGGAATAACTTTTACATGTGGATTACCACATGCATGGTGAATGGTCCTTTGTATTCATTCCTTATTAAATTGTGGAAATGATCTGTATACGTGGATTACCGCATGGCGGGTGAAAATCCATTTACAGTTTCATATATTCTTTATTATACTTAGTTGGTTAAAGTTTTGACTTCTATACTCCATGAAATTAGTGGAATATCCTTGATATTTGCTCTTCATCCAGTATCTTTTCATGGAAATATTCTTCTGAGCATTCTTAAATTTTACTCTACAAAGAAGTATCATGTTGACAATTTGGACGTTATTAGTTCTTGGATAAATTAATTCTTGAACTTGTTTTATTGAATTATTATGTCATTGTCATCATCCTCATGCTTATATTGTAATGAAAGTCATCTTTGGCTTACGTGCATAGATGGACTTAGTATGATTATGACCAGGGATCATTCGGTATAATCATGACTTGTAATGTTATAAATGATATGGTAAAAGTCCTCGGTAGCCTGTAATGCATTGATGGACATTTTTTGGTATGATTATGACCAGGGATTATTCGGTATAGTCATGACCGTTGATGATTTAATGAATATCCTTGGCTCGTAGTATAGGGATGATTAGAAGATGTGGTTTATTTATTAAGCTGAGTCTCAGCGATAAAAGTTGATGAAAACATTTTTAAATCATAGAAGATAGTAGGTTTTATTCTCTACTTGACTCTTCTAATGGATTGCTTATTCCGCTGCAGTTAAACTTGATGTCTATTGTATTTTATCAGTTTAACATTGTTGAAGACTATTGATAATTTATTCTGCATTATCTTAGTCATAATATTTCTTACTGGGCTAGTTGAGCTCACCCTTTCTTTCACTGTTCTCTTCAAGAAATGAGAATATAGCTGGGACGAGTCGGGGAATAGAGTGACGGTCCAGAAGATAGCATTAGTAGTCCTCACTATTCTATTAAATAGTGTGACAATAAATGTAATGAGGACTCCTTTGAGTGTGGATATTGTCTAGATGACAATATTCCTATTAAAACTCTCAGTTTATGTATTGTCGTATATTACACGGCGGTTGTATAATTAAGTTTGTATTTGTATTTTGTACCATGTATTTGGCGACTCAAGATGGGTGATGTATACCTATTTTGAGGGCGTCCGTAAACAATGGTTTTTGGTGTAAACCGTATATTTGAGATGGTTGTGGTCGAAATTGTTGATTCGGCAAAAAGCGATTCTGGCCGATTCCTCGTTATTTGACCAAACCGAAGTTTGGATGATTGCGGTTGCTGGGGTTGTATTTGTTCTAAAACTGTCCTTGGTCTTTTCTGTAATTGCTCACATACTGTACTAACTCCGAGCTAATAGCACACTGATCCGTGGAGTGTGACCTTGCACAAATCTCACATACGAAGGCAACTGTTTTCTCTTTGTTCTCTGCCAATGTATCTATTTTCTTTGCCATAGCGGCCATCTGTGCCGACAACTGAGTAATAGCATCTACCTCCAAAAAACCTGCAACCTTGGGTTGTGGCATCCGAGATGTAGGATTTTGAAAGTCATTTGCTGCCATAGTCTCGATAAGGTTATAGGCCTCTTCATAGCTCTTTGTCCATAATGCAAACCCTGCAACTGCATCCACAATCGGTCTCGAATGCCATCCCAATCTGTTGTAAAATGTGTTGATCACCATCCAATCTGGCATACCATGATGTGGACACTTCCTAAGCATCTCTTTATATCTCTCCCATGCTTCATATAAGGACTCACCCTGTTGTTGCTCAAACTGAGAGATAGTTGTCCTCATCTTTGCCGTCTTAGCCATTGGGAAAAACTTGGCTAAGAACTTCTGTGCTAAGTCCTCCCATGTAGTAATTGATCCTGGGGGCAAAGAATGAAGCCAACTCCTTGTTTTATCCCTCAAAGAGAATGGGAACAACCTCAGTCTAATAGCATCCTCCGTCACACCATTGTATCTGAATGTATCACAAATCTCAATGAAACTCAACAGGTGTTCATTCAGATCATCCGTGCAGAAGACCCCCAAACTGTCATCAATTACGCGCATACATCCTAATAGTGCCCGGTTTAATCTCGAAAGTATTTTCTGCTATCGCCGGTCTGACTATGCTAGACTGAAGTCCATTAATATTCGGCATGGAATAGTCCCTTAAAGCCCGGTGCTCTTCTCTTTGCTCAATCCTTTGTTCTTCTGCCATACTGGATGTAGTACCCTCTAACTGTGCTTGTAAATTTCTCCGCACACTCGCTTTCCAACCTCTTCCGTTAATATTACCTTGTGCTGGCGTCAATTCAGAATTAGATGATCTCGTGTGCATAAAAATCTACAAATACCTGAAACCAAAAATAAAAGCAAAAATTAGAAGTGAGATGAGATTAGATTTGTCTAAGTCATACAATATAGCTTAAAACTGATGATAATTATTTAAATTTAAATGCCTTTCCCCGGCAACGGCGCCAAAAACTTGTTGCCTCTTTTTTAGTTTTAACAAAAGAGCTCTAACTCATGCAAGTATACATGCGTCAACAAGTAATACAAAGTAAGTCGAGTATCGATCCACAGGGAAAGTTGCTAAATCAAATTATTATGCATCAACTCTATCACTATTTTTATATGCTTAAACTAATAATTATGATTATGATTGAAAATTACTTTAAAATCAAATAACACTAAAATAAGAATAATAATGAAATAAATCAAATCTGGAAATAATGGGATCCTAACTTCATTCAATACCTCATCTAATTACCACCATCATGCAAGAATTGTTCATATATCACAGGAAAGTAACCAAGAGCACTAATATAGACATAACCATTTTTCAATGTATTATGACCCATTCACATAGCATCCACATGCGATAGACACCACATAATCATCAATATAACCAAAATCACTATATTTCTATGTGAAATTGCAACCATATTGAATTTAAGCACAAGCCCTTATTTTAACTCATACGGTGAAACAATATATGTCTATCTGATTCACGAAACACAAATCTACACAAAACAGCCCCATATATGCATGTTATCATGATTACAATCCATACCCGCATGTTATTTTTCAATTCCATACAAGTACTTAAACGAATGGTGATCAATCATTCATGCATGCAAACCAACCATGATAGAAATTCCTTATGATATGTAAAACAATCCAGCAGTCAAGCATGCAATTAAACTACATATTAAAATCCGTTAGAAGCCCATAATGGAGTTTAGTTCATGACTAAACCAAAAGCCATTATGGGATCAAAGCAAAACATGGAGAATAAACAAACAATTAAAAGAGGAAGGATAGAATCGATCAAACCCAATTACTGATTACAATCCAGTAATAACGTTCAAATCCTCAATTAGATCCAGCAAAAGAATAATAGTTTTTCCACAACGATTGAAAATCCAAAGAAGAAGTAGAGAATATGGAGTTTTGGCTTAGTTCTACGTTGTAAATCTCTCAATGTGTAAAACCTAGTTCCAATATGAAAAACACCTAAAAACTACTCAATCATACGTCTGACACCGGTCAGAATTGTTTTAATCAATTACAACCCTTAAAATTTAAAAATTAAATTAAAACAGGTCAGCAGCTTTAGGCATCTCGCGTGGCAGCGCGCTTCCTCTTTGTAATCATCGCGCGGGTGCGCGTCTTCAAAATCTAGCAAATCCGGGTGATCATGCGGCCATGAAGTCTTGAGTCTTGTGTGTGCTGCATGGCTTCTGCGAGTTTGGATTCTCGTTCAATTCTTCTTCTTCGCTTTGTCCTATTTGCCATTGCTTCCTTGTCATGTCACTCTTCCTTCCTCCATCCTCAGTTGCATATCCCCGATTTTTCCTTGCGCCATGCGTCCATTAGCCTCATGCCATCTAACACCACCAAACTATGCCATTTTCTACACTTTTACACCAAAGGAGTTCTCAGTACATGCAATGCGAAATAACATGAAATGCAACTAAAAACACACTAAAATGTACTTGAGATTGACATAATTCGCGTGAATTGATATCCAATAAGTAGGTATAAAACCCACTTATCAAATAACTTTGTCGTCTCAATTATTAATTTAATAATATAACATATTATACAGATGATACTGTGACAATAATTGAATCAATAATATGAGAGATATGATCGTGAATTATCGTAGCAATAATTGAGTATAACAGAGTGACTTCTCACATACGCATCAATAATCAATACCGTTGTGCTATTATGCAACCACGCGTATTCTTTTTTACTACCAAGTAGTTCAACAGCTTTTAATACGGTAACACTTTCGTAGTTATTTTTAATAAAAGATAACTCTGTCTGTTTCTTACTACAACAATACTTAGTTGTGGGGTCCACCAATGGTTGTGTGGTCGTACGAATATTCCCTGTTAAAACGAATATTCCCCGACCAATCGAATATTATATAACCACTTGCTTACGTTGCAAAATTTGTAAATATTACCCACAACTATAACATTATATCAAATCCGCACCATAATATTAAAAAAAATATTCTAGAAATTTAAATATTTATTCATAAAATGTGGGGTCTCACAACTGCCGTCACCACCGCCGCGTATTAGGTAACCTCTTTAATTTATGGCTTCAATTGAAGTATGAAGTTTGTGCTTAATATGTTGTTAGCCCTGTAAAATTCTCAATCTTAACATAGAAAGAGGTTTGTGCGGTCAAATTTTGGCAATGGTTGAATAGGGCAGTTGATTTTTTGTTGATTCCTAGTTATTGAGGAGTGAAAGTTGTATTATTGCTTATTTTTTACTAATGGGGAATGAATTTGGCAATGGTTAAATTGGGCAGTTGATTAGTTCATGTTACCATTGAATGTTATTGCAGTTTATTTGTTGTTTCAATTCGTGTTAAGATTTGTTGTTGATTCCTAGTTCTTGGGGGGGTGAAAGTTGTATTATTACTTATTTCTTACTAATGGGAAAATAATTTGTCAATGCCTGAATTGGGCAGTTGATTTGTTGTTTCAATTCATGTTAAGATTTGAGATTTGGGGAAAGAGTTTGCTTTGTATTGGCACTTGTGCAATCACAGTAAATGTTCTACGTGCAACTAAACTTAAATTTATGTTGATGTTTGTGTTTATTTATGTATTATAAATACATCAACAATTGATTATTGAATTGTAATACTAGTATAGTTGAATTATAGATTCATCTAAAAAAATTCAATTAAAACGTTAAAAATACAACATTAGTTTGGTACCGACTCCATATATTTCATTTAACTCCCACTCAAATGAGTGTGATAGTCATGATTTTCAACGAATTTTTTGACCAAATTAAGTAACATAATAAAATTTTATAATATAATATAATAAAATTAAAAACCAATATTTAAAAAAATTAAAATAGAATTAGAATAGAAAATTATTTATTGTAATTAGTTAACCAAAAAATAAACTAAGTTCTATTTACTTAGTTTTCTAATAAATAAAAATAAATTAAAATAAAATAACATGATATAATATAACTATTAAACTAAGTAGCATTTACTTAGTTTCTCATACTAAATTTAATAACATTTAATATTTGACATATAATATATATTAAATATGATTAAGTATATAATTAAATTAAAATATAATATCATACAAATATAATAAAATATAATATTAAACTTAAATAATATAAAATATATTATTAAAATACAATACAATACAATAAAATACAATATAGTAAAATATTATATTAAAATAAAATATAATATCATATAAATATAATAAAATATAATATTAAACTAAAATATAATATCATATTAAATATATTAAAATATAATATAATAAATTAAGTAGCATTTGCTTAGTTCCACTACTAAATATAATAAAAATAATAAATGATATAATAAATAAACTAAGCAGCATTTAGGAATTTTTCCATTAATAAAATAAACTAACTAGAATTTCGTTAGATATTCACTGCTAAAATAAACTAAGTAACACGTGCTTAATTTCTCACCGCATAAAGATATTAATGAACAAAAGAAATATCATACTCTTAAGTTAAAGAACTAAGAGATAAGTGCTCTAATCAAGAGTAAGTTAATTATTTAGCTCATGTGTAAAGTAAAGAAAGAAGCTTGCAAAAATAAAAGCGCGAGTTTTTGGAACTCTGAATTTGTAGTATACTCCTGAACTTTTTACTGCTTTAATTTGCATTCATTCGTTATTGTTTTGGTCTTATTATATTGGGAATTTGTATATTTCTCTCGGTTTGTGTCTTGGGTGCCTAGAAATGGCCATATATGCATGTCGTCGTGCATGTGGCTAGTCCATATTATAGGGGAGACTCTGGCGAATTTTTTTTTGTTGGTCGAGAAACTAATTTAATGAGAACATGGAGTATTTACTAATATTTTTTCTCAATAGTAAATAAAATAAAACAAATAAACAAAATAAAAGACTTTCTTATAATAGTAGTTGCGAACATTTATAATATTAATGAGCTCTTTATGTGCTTACTAGTATGCTCAAGTCATATGCTTACAAGTATGCTTAAATGTTAATCATATGCTTACAAGTATGCTTAAGTCATATGCTTACAAGTATGCTCAAGTCATATGTTTACAAGTATTCTTAAATATGCTTGTTAATCAAATGCTTACAAGTATGCTCAAGTCATATGGTTAGAAGTATGCTCAAGTCATATACTTACAATCATACTATACATTAATAAGCTCATGTTGTCTGTAGTAGGTACCGTGGTATCATGGACCTCTATTTAGACCGTAGTTGGATAGCACGACGAAAATCAAGTACCCAGATAGGTGCTACAGCTGAATTTAGAGCTGGTTCCCAAGTGTTTTTAGAGTATGCGTATAGTCACCCGGAATGTGTGAATAGTCAGAACAAGATAAGATGCCATTGTTTGAAGTGTAAGAATGTAAATTATATGGACAGAGACGTGGTAAACTATCATTTACTTGTTTTTGGGTTCATAAAAAATTACGAAGAATGCTGGTGGGCACATGGGCAGAGAAGAGATAGTGGCATCACAGAAGTACACAATCTAGGTAGTAGCACTCATCGTATGAATGAAATGGTTCATGATATTGCAAGGCCAGATTTTGATTGGGAACAAGGTAGAGAGCAACCTATGAATTCTGATGCCAAAGACTTCTTTAAGTTGTTAAACGAGGGTAGCGAGCCATTGTGGCATGGTTGCACCAAACACACTACATTGTCTGCAGTGGTGACATTACTTAACATCAAGGCTGATCACAACATAAGCCATGAGTGTTTTGAGTCGCTCTTGAAGGCCATTAAGAGTATTTTACCTGATGGTGAGAAATTACCTGATAATTATTACTATTGTAAGAAAATAATGAAGAAGTTGGGTCTTGGATACCAAAAGATCGATGCATGTCCCAACAATTGCATGTTGTTTTATAAGGAAAATGAACAGATGACAAGGTGCACGTTTTGCAGTCATGATCGGTTTAGGCCTAATAAAGAGGGTGTGACTACAAAAAAATCAGCTATACCGTTTAAGATTTTAAGGTATTTTCCAATAACACATCGGCTAAAAAGATTGTACATGTCTTCAAGAACAGCTGAACGTATGATTTGGCATGCGAAATCTCCAGCTAAAGATGAAGAACTAAATCATCCCGCAAATGAGCAGGCTTGGAAAGATTTCAACTTAACACATCTTGGGTTTGAATTGGAACCTAGAAATGTGAGGCTTGGATTTTCCATTGATGGTTTCAACCCGTTTGGCCACTCAGTTGTTTCATACTCATGTTGGCCTGTGAATGTTACTCCGTAAAACTTGCCTCCTTGGATGTGTATGAAACAGCCATACTTATTTCTTTCACTCGTGGTTCCTGGTCCTAAGAGTCCTGGAAAGAACTTAGATGTTTACTTGAGACCTCTTATAGATGGGTTGAAGGTATTGTAGGAGGATGGAGTACAGACTTGGGATGTTGCAACGAAAATAAATTTCAACCTTAGGGCAGCGGTTATGTGGACTATAAATAACTTTTCAGCTTATGGTATGTTAGTTGGATGGAGTACACATGGGAAGTTGGCTTGTCCGTATTGTATAGAGAAAATAAAGTCTTTCAATCTATCAAAAGGTCGAAAGCCTTGTTGGTTTGACTGTCATTGTCGGTTCTTGCCGGTAGATCACCTATTTGAAGAAATATAGAACACTTTAGGAAAGGGAAAGTAGACAATGATATGTCGGCATCGCGATTATCGGGAACGAAGATGCGAGACCGTGTGATGAGATTATCAGTCATCCCATTTGGTAAGATTGATGCCACAAACATAATCAATGGGTTTAGCGAATCTCATAACTGGGTTCGGAGAAGCATCTTTTGGGAACTGCCTTATTGGTCTACTAATTTGATTTTTCATAATCTAGATGTGATGCATATTGAGAAGAATGTGTTCAAAAATGTGTTTAACACCGTGATGAATGTTACGGGGAAGACAAAAGATAATGATAAGGCGCGGTTGGATATGAAAGATATTTGTAAGCGTCTTGGATCAGAACTTTATGAATCTTCTAATGGTAAAATTGTCAAACCGCATGCAAGGTAAACATTGTCCAAAAAGAAAGTTGAAGATGTGTGCACATGGGTTAAGTCTCTGAAACTACCAAATGGATATGTGTCAAACATTGCAAGGTGTGTTACGGGTGGGAAATTGCAAGGGATGAAGAGTCATGACTGTCATATGTTCATGGAGAAACTCATGCCTATATCATTTCGGGATCTGATTGATAAACCAATATGGGATGCTTTAACGGATCTTAGTCGTTTCTTCAAAGACTTATGTTCAAAAATATTAAATGAGAAAGACATGTCTATACTTGAGAAGAACATTATAGAGATCGCGTGTAAACTTGAAAAAATATTCCTACTTGGTTTTTTTGACTCCATGGAGCATTTGCAAATCCATCTTCCCTATGAAGCTCGTTTTGGGGGTCCAGTTCAATATAGATGGATGTACCTTTTCGAGAAGGTGATGGGAAAAATTAAGAGGAAGGTGAAGAATAGAGCTTATGTCGAGGGGTCGATATGTGAGGCATACAGTTTTGATGAGATATCTACGTTTGTCTTAGACTATTTTCCGGACAAAGTCTTGACAAAGGCCAATCGAGTCTCGAGAGATAATGATGGGGGAAATGTTGAACTAAATGTTCGGCTTTCTGTATTTGGTGTATCGGGCCACTCTTATGGAAAAGGAAAGCGCATATTCCTCTCTAAGTAAGAATTACATGCTGCACATACTTACATTCTTCTCAATTGCAAGGAGATTGATGAATTTATGAGGTACACATGTAAAATTCATATTTATCCCTTAAATTTCAATGAAATGTAATATACATTCCAATATGTTAATGTTTATAACATTGTATAGATTGTACGATGACGAGTTGAAAGTGAAGCATCCCGACATAACTGATAAAGATATTTAAATCAATTGTGATAAAAAATTTGCACTTTGGCTAAAGGACAAAGTAAGTTAAGTTACTTAAACACGACATATATATACTCCATATTAACTATGACTTCATTTAATAGGATGGATTTTTTGTAGGATTTGATTGAGGGATCAATGATTCCGGCTAATGTATAAGTCTTAGATATAGGACCAAACAGGGACCAAGTCATCCGCAACGGTTACAAAATAAATGGTTGTGAATTTCATACAAATTCATATGGGCGCGGTAAAAGAACAACGAACTCTGGAGTGTGTGTCCACGGAGATTGTTACAATGAGTTTGGTCCTGCCTTTTATAGGGAGTTGGAGGAAATCGTAGAGTTGTCGTACAAGAGCACGTACGGGGGTCATATTAACTTGTTCAAGTGTCGTTGGTTTGGTTCAAAAAAAAGGGATACGTGTTGACAGACATGGAATCATCGATGTTAACCTCCATAGGTCCGCGTACTCCAACGAACCATTCATTTTACCAACTCAAATAGTACAAGTATACTACACTCCTAGTCCTGTTAGGAAAAGGGATAGACTGTCTGCAGATTGACAAGTTATAATTCATACTCTCGCACGCAGTCGTGTAGAAGTAGTTGAAGGGGAGATTTACCAAGAGCAAATGCTTCATAGACAAACTATAATAAATATGGAGGACGGTGATGAAGTAATCCAGTTAGATGGTAGAGATGAACCACATGAATTAGATCTTGAGTCAATACTTGTGTTAGATGACATTGATACTGAGGAGGAAGAGTTATTGACTGACACTGACACAGAATCTGAAGCATATAATGGTTATGAATCTGCAATACGTATACAAGATGATTCTGACTCAGACATTGACACTTGAACAAATGAAATGTATGTTTAGTATTATATGTTCTTTATATCATTGTCAGGCTTATGTACTTAACTATTTAATGCAATTTCCTGTCATTATTGACATTTTATATTCATATATGCATGTAATCAAATATAACTCATACTAACATCTTGAAATTTGTAATATATAGATGGCTTCTAAAGTAGCGCAAAAAAAGCGCGACTTAGGTAGGGGTCCTAATCATGTGTCAAAGGCCCCTACCAATCTGAATGATCAGATTCTTATACAGATTCGTCCTCCTCCGAACAGCACCTATGTCCGCATCATTTATATATAAGCATTTTAGATTTCCATTGTTGCAGATATATAACTAGTGTAAATTTTTTTAAATATTATAATAAATCTACTTATCTTTAATGTAAATTATTGTATATTATAGTGATTTTTCAGATAACAAGATCTTCAAGTGCATTTCACAACTGTGCTTACAGAACTGGCCGACACCTTTGATTATGTGGGCGAGCACACCTATCACCTATAAGGATGCAGTTTGGGCTAAATTTTAGGTATGTTTTTTTTAATTATGACATATAATATAATTATTAAACTAAAATTATTTAGTAGTGTTGGATTATATGTTAATAGTACCGTTTTAATATTATTATTGTTGTTTTATTTGCAGAAAAGGTATAGATGGGAGGACGACAGCTTCAAAGGATACGTACAACACTATTCTCGGCAAGAAGTGTGCCATCCGCACCAAAGATAACTTGAACAAAGAACGACAAAAAGCCCTACACAATGCATAGATCGACTATCCAGGCCAGGGAGAGGAGTACATGCACGAGCATAGCCCCTGGTGATGCACCCAGTCCATATGGCCTGAGATGTGTGCTCAATGGAGTGCTGAGAGCTGAGAATTGGGTCAAAAGACGCAAGATTGCCGCCACTAACAAATCCTTGGGTGTACCTGATGGCAAAAAGGCGAAAGGAACCTACAGGGGCGGCAGTATATCACAGTTGCAGCATATCACTGCCAGGATACGTATGAATAGTTTTAATATGTTTACAATCATGAATTGTAGAATATCACATGTTTACTTAGTAATATTGGAGTATGTTTTTAATATTGGAGTATGTTTTGTATAGGAGTCTCAGTCTCAAGGTCAGCCTATCCATTAGCTGGATGTGTACGTGTGACCACTCGTGATGGTCTGCTTGATGTTATCCAGATAACGGTAATAAGTTTTAACAACTTTGATCTTGTTTATCAAGTTTTACATTATTCTTTAGAATTTTATATTTATTTTTAACTATTTAATTGTTAATATGATGACAGGATACTTATAAGAGTTTATTGAATGAGCGCTAACCTGAAGGCACCCCACGTCCGCTAATTGATCAAGAATTATGGGAGAGGGCGCCTGTTGTGAAGAAAAATCATTTCAAAGGTCAAGGACAACGACGATGCCCAACCTTCAGTGGCTCAGGCAACTCTGCTACCCAGTCTTCACAGTCATCGAGTCATCTAGCTATTCATACTCCTGCTGACTATGTGAGAGCTATATGTCAAGATCGCGATCTTCTTCGTATACTATGCAGGCATCTGGCGGCTCTGAGTCTTGATGAGTTAGCTGATGCAGTGGTGAAAGCAGCAACATCACAGCATGAGGATGGCGACGAGGTAATTAATCGTATTTATTATAATCAATTTAGTGACTTATATATATACATATATTGTTGTGTTCAATTTGTTGTATATTGTCGTAATACCAGTATATGTAACTTGTTTTATTATTTTGTTAATTACAGGGTGATCAACGAGAAACTAATTTGGACAATGATACATGACGACTGACCTAGTCTTGTTTTCTAGTTATTTATGAGCCTTGTACTTTTATATTCATTCTTTGGATGACTGTATGTTACTTAAAGATTAGATTTGTTTATATTTCTTCAGTTCATATTGGTTTTTTAATGTTTATATAGTTTATACTATTTTGGTGTATGTGTCGGTATATGGATGGATGTTTATATTGTTGTGCATGTGTTGGGTTATATAAAACTTGGTTGGAAGTTTATATATATATTGTCTTGCAGTATTTATTGTCATACAATATTTTTTTCGATGACAACATAATAGTTTGTCATTAATTATTTGTAAAATTTAGTGATAATGTGCTTTCGTCACTAATGTTCACATTTAGTGACGCAAAATATAAATTCATCACAATTTGATTTGGAGGCAAAAATTTTCTGAAAAAATTTGGAGGGAAATTTTTTAAAGATGGAAAAATAATAATTTATGACATATTTTATTATCATAAATACCAATTTTATATGACGAGATAATAGTTTGTCACTAATTAGATGAGTGGATAAGTGACAAAAATGGTTCGTCATAAATTCTTATATTTAGTGACAAAGTACGTAATATCGTCACAATTTTATTTAGAGGCAAAAAATTTCTGAAAAATTTTGGAGGGAAATTTATTAAAGACGAAAAAAATAATAATTTATGACAATTTGTATTGTCATAAATACCAATTTTATATGACGAGATAATAATGCGTCACTAATTAGATGCGTGGATAAGTGACAAAAATAGTTCATCATAAATTCTTATATTTAGTGACAAAGTACGTAATATCGTCACAATTTGATTTGGAGGCAAACAATTTTAAGAAATTTTGGAGGCAAATTTTGTAAAGACGAAAAATTAATAAATTATGATAATTTTTATTGTCACAAATACCAATTTTGTATGACGAGATAATAGTGTGTCACTAATTAGATGAGTGAATAAGTGACAACACTGGTTCGTCATAAATCCTTATATTTAGTGACAAAGTATGTAATGACGTCACATTTTTATATGAAGGCAAAAAATTTCCCAAATAAACTTGTATCCAAGCGACGTCACCGGTCTTCCTTTTATCATTGGCAGCCTCCATTTAGTCAAGAACCTCCATTATCAATTTTCAATAATCCCAATTTGAAGACAAAAATTATTTGACATTTTAGGTATGTTTCTAGATTTTGATTTGAATTGATTAGTAGTTGTTCTAATTGAACAACTACGATTTTGAAATGATTTCATGTCATTGTTGTTGATAGTTGCTATTGTTTTTGATGATCTTGTACACTTTTGATAATCTAAATCACTATTTGGTTTAAATCTTGTACAATTTTGATAATCTAAATCACAATTTTGATCTCATAAATTATATTTTGTAAGGAATTTATTTTATTTAGTGAAAGATGACTTCTCTCACAATAAATATTTTGCAACGAATAAATTTATTTTAACGAGCGGAGAGTTTCCTTCAATAATTGCATGTTGTGAATGTTTTTTGAATTTATTTGGAGAAAAATTCCTTTGTGGAGTATTTGATTCTACGAGGGAGTATTTGAAACCAATCTTATCGTCCTTCAATGGGGATTATCATTACAAGAAATTGGGGCTCTTGTGAAGAAAAATTTGTGAATGTTATAAAACTTTAGCGAAGTGTATAAATATACTCTTATAATTGCTGCATAAATTTAGAGAGAATAAGCAAGAGAAAAGAGAGAGAGAGAGAAATTCTTCAGAGAATTCTTAAATTTATTCAGCAGCATGTACTGCCTTATATAGGCAAGGTATGAGAGTCACGGGGAGGGGAAAGAGAAGAAGGAAATGAGAAGGGAGTCACGGGAGGAGGGAGTCACGGGGAGCTATAGGAGGGAATCAAATCCTAATACTTCCCCTAATTTTCTACGATAGAAGATTATGTCTCATTAAAAACTTTGTTAAGAAAACCCAGTGGAAAAAACTTAACGAAGGGAAAAAGAGTACATATCTTTTACATAAATATCCTTTAATTGACTGCCTCGTTAAAACCTTGTCAGGAAAAACTCATTGGGATAAAAACCTTGACTAAGGAAAAAGAGTACAGTCTTCCCCTCAAAAGGAATTCATTAATCCTTAATGAAATGTTGTCATAAGTCTTTCAGTCGACACATTCCGATCCTTTTCCGAAGTTTTTCAAACGTTGCATTTGGTAGCGACTTTGTGAATAAGTCGGCTAGATTATCACATGATCGAATTTGATGCACATCTATATCACCCTTCTTTTGTAGCTCATGTGTGAAGAAGAATTTAGGTGAAATGTGCTTTGTTCTATCTCCCTTGATGTACCCTCCTCTAAGTTGAGCAATGCATGCAATAAGTTATCCTCATCATACGTAATTGTAGGAATGTCTTTGATTAATGGTAATCCACATGATTTTTGAATATGCTGAATAGTTGATCTCAACCAAACACATTCTCTGCTTGCTTCATGTATAACGAGAATCTCCGAGTGATTTGAAGATGTAGCTGTCATGGTTTGCTTTGTGGATTTCCAGGATATAGTCGTGTCACAATATGTAAACACATAACCTGTTTGTGATCTTCCATTGTGTGGATCTGATAAATATCCTGCATCGGCACCAATCGCGACGTTGAATCTCTTGGATAAAATAACCCAAGATCTATACTTCCACGGAGGTATCTAAAAATGTATTTGATCCCATCCTAATGTCTCTTAGTAGGAGAAGAACTGTATCTTGCTAACAAGTTGACAGCAAAAGTAATATCAGGTCGTGTACAGTTTGCAAGATACATAAGAGCACCTATTGTACTTAAGTATGGAACTTCAGGTCCAAGAACTTCTTCCCCATTTTCTAGAGGCCTAAATGGATCTTTATCAACTTCTAAAGATCGAACAACCATCCGGGTAGTTAAAGGATGAGCTTTATCCATATGAAAGCGACTAAGAATTTTTTCAGCATATGTGGATTGATGAACAAAAATTCCAGATGCTAAATGTTCCACTTGTATTCCCAAACAGAATTTTATCTTTCCAAGATCTTTCATTTCAAATTCATCTTTTAAATAAGTAGCAGCTCTTGTGAGTTCTTCAGAGTACCTACAAGATTTAAATCATCCACATATACAAAGAATGATGGAAAATCCACTTTGTGATTTCTTAATAAAACACATGGGCATACTTGATCATTTATATATTTATCTTTTATTAAATAATCACTAAGTCGATTATACCACATACGACCAGACTGTTTCAACCCATATAATAAACGTTGTAACTTGATTGAATATATGTGACGTGGCCTTTGTGATTCAGCCATTTTCAATCCTTCAAGGATTCTCATGTAAATCTCACTGTCAAGTGAGCCATATAGGTATGTTATTACAACATCCATCAGACGTGTTTCCAAACCTTCCATGGTTGCCATACCTATCAGAAAGTGAAAAGTGACTCCATCCATTACTGGAGAGTATGTATCCTGATAATCAATACCAGGTTTTTGTGAAAACCCTTGAGCTATAAGTCGAGCTTTGTATCTCACAATTTTATTTTTCTCATTTCGCTTTCGTACAAATACCCATTTGTTTCCAACCGGGATTACACCTAGCGGTGTTTGGACTACTGGTCCAAATACTTCTCTTTTCAATAGAGATTGTAGCTCAGTTTGAATAGCATCTTTCCATTTTGGCCAATCTTTTCTTTTCCGACATTCTTCCACGTTTTGTGGTTCAGGATCCGTGTCAGGAATCAAAGTAATATCTGATGCTATAGAGAAAGCAAATATGTCATCAATCATGACTTTGCTTCGATCCCATATTTTCTCATCATGTACATAATTTATTGAGATCTCTTAGTGTTCATCTCTTATCCCTTCACTGAGATTTTGAACCTCTTCTGGGGCTATTCCCACTCTTGGAATAAGTGCTACTTCTAGAGCGGGTATTCCTTCTGGGATTCCCTTATTTGCTTTTGATTTTCGTGGTACAATGTCTTTTGCACCAATCGGTCTTTCACGCTTCTGGCGTGGTTTAGATTCTTCTATTACCTTATTCGTCAATTCTCAAGGAATTAATTTTCCAATAGGTATTTCTATTCTTGTTGGAGTATTCACTGCAGGTGTATGCGACTTTATCACTTTTCTAGCATCATTAAATGCATCTGGCATTTGATTTGCAATATTTTGTAAATGAATAATTCTTTGAACTTCAATTTCACATTGTCCTGTACGAGGATCAAGTGAATTTAAATATGATGCATTCCATGATATTTCAGAGGGTTTTTTATTTAAAACTTTCCCTCCTCCTAATGTTGGCAATACAGATTCATCAAAATGACAATCTACATAACGTGCAGTAAAAACATCTCCAGTTAAAGGTTCAAGATATATGATAATAGAAGGAGAATCAAAACCAACATAAATATCTATTCTTCGTTGGGCTCCCATCTTAGTTCTTTGTGGAGGTGCAATTAGAACATATACTGCAATTCCAAAAACTCGAAAGTGTGATATGTTGGGTATCTGTCCAAGAACTAACTGTAGAGGAGAGAATTTATGAAGAGCCGTTGGTCTTACTCGAATGATAGTTGTAGCATGAAGAATTGCATGACCCCAAACTAAGGTAGGTAAGTTAGCCCTTAACATTAATGGTTGTGAAATTAGTTGAAGTCTTTTTATTAAAGATTCAGCTAAATCATTTTGTGTATGAATATGAGGAACAGAATGCTCAATAGAAATTCCAATAGTCATACAAAAATCATTAAAAGACATTGATGAAAATTCAGCTGCGTTATCAAGTCGAATTGACTTGATTGGATGATCCGAGAACCGAGCAAAAGAACTTGATTATTTGAGCAAGAAGTTTTGAGAAGGCAAAATTTCGAGAAGAGAGAAGACAAACATGAGACCATCTAGTTGAAGCATCTATTAAAACCATGAAATATCGAAATGGGCCAGACAATGGTTGAATAGGTCCACAAATGTCTCCTTGAATTCTCTCTAGGAATTTTGAGGCTTCTTTATAAACTTTTACTGTTGATGGTCGAATAATTAATTTTCCTCGAGAACATGCAGCACAAGGAAATTCACTACTAGGAAAAACCTTCTTATCTTTGAGAGGATGACCAGTAGAATTTTCAATAATACGACGCATCATAGAAATACCTGGATGACCGAGTCTTTCATGCCAAAGCATAAAGGATTTGGGATCTATGATTTTTGGAATCATAACATTATGAGGCTCAATTGCTCTAATTTTCATAGTATATAATCCAGAAGAATTTGAATGAAGTTTTTCTAGGATATTCTTTTTTCCAAAAAAAATATAAGTGATGAGAAGATATTCATTATCATTTTCATTAGTTGTTTCAATATGAAAACCATTCAGTCGAATATCTTTAAAACTAAGCAAATTTCTTCTTGATTTACTAGAATATAGAGCATCTTTGATAAAAATTTGTGTCTCATTTGGTAGCAAGAAACTAGCTTTTCCAAATCCCTCAATTAAATTTGATGTGCCAGAGATAGTTCCCACATTTCCCTTAGCTGTGATCAGTTGTGAAAAATATTTCTCATTTCAAAGAATTGTATGAGTTGTTGCACTGTCTGCTAAACATATATCCTCCATATCCATTAAAAAAAATGGTCTGACACATATAAAAACATAAATAAGAAAAGTTACATTTCAAATATAATTTTATTCATGAGAAACACATACCACATATAGAATGAAAACTAATAATATTATACATGCAGGGTGTTTAATTAAAACAAGAAATTAAACGATATCCCAAAAGATACTTTCAAAAGGTTCAGTAATATCAACAACCTTTTCATCAATGTTAGTCATTGGTGGAACATCAAGAATATTCAATTGATGATTAACAAAGTTTGTTTCTGCCTCCATTACTTTATTCTTTTGAGACTCCTGGAATAAATTAACCAGATGCCTCGGCGTACGACAGGTACGCGACCAATGCCCATTCATCCCACACCTAAAACAAACATCTGGTTTGTTCTTTATCTGTGTTGTATTTTCTTTATTTTTACCCGATGCAGACACTTGCCACTTCTGGTGGCTTGAATTATCGCGGTTCTGGAATTTGTTGTTATGATGGCCTCGTTTATTCTTTCATCCCCAAGACTTCTTATTATATGGCCATCTCTTGTTACGTTTATTCTGTTGGAATGATGTGCTGTTAATATCTAGCAATGGGGTAGCACCCGTTGGCCGTACTTGATGGTTTTTCAACAACAATTCATTATTCTTTTCTACAACAAGGAGGAAAGATAACAAGTCACTGAATTTTGTGAACTTACTTTGTCTATATTGTTGTGACAGAATCATGTTGGTGGGATGAAAAGTTGAGAGTGTTTTCTCTAACATTTGGGTTTTAGAAACTGGATCTCCGCACAAAGCCAAAGTAGAGGTTATTCTATAAATATTGGAACTATATTCCGTAATTGATTTGTAATCTTGTAGCCTTAAATTAAGCCACTCAAATTTGGCATTAGGGAGAACAACCAATTTTTGGTGGTCAAATCTTTCCTTCAATTGTGTCCATAAAGACAAAGGATCTTTGACTGTTAAATACTCAATCTTTAATCCTTCATCAATATGGTGATGAAGAAAAATTATGACTTTTGCATTTTGTGCCGAAGTTGCTGTATTTCCTGATTCAATGGTCTTTTCTAACTCATTTGCACTTAGGTACAATTCTGCATCAAATGCCCAAGCCAAATAGTTGTCTCCAGAGATTTTTAAAATAAAAAAATCTATTTTTGCCAAGTTTGCCATCTATTCTGGGTTAAAACACAATTATTATTTATTAAAACAATAAATAATTGCATGTATGATATATATAAAAAATAAACTAAATCACGACTTCAAGTGGTGATAAAGTGCAAATATAAATAATATAAATATTCTTATATTTATGTTATTAGCATATTATCTTAGTAAAAAGAATATGCAATCGTTAATGTATATATACAATTACAAAAATATATATATATACAAAACTGCAAATGGATCTTCACCCGCATGCGGTAGTCCACACGCATACGGTTATTCCAATGTAATAATAAAGAATCGGAACCAGTCATGTAAATCCGCATACAGACGATGGATATTCCAATGTAATAATAAAGAATGAAACCAGTCATGTGTAAATCCAGCAGCATGTGATATTCCAATGTAATAATAAAGAATGGAATAACAGAAGAATTTCACCACGTATGCGGTATTCCGCATATACAGGTTATTCCCACAATTTAATAAGAAATGAATACAAAGGATATTCACCAGGTATGCGGTCCGTATATACAGGTTATTCCCACAAATTAATAAGCGGTAAAAAGGTTCCCACCAAGTCTTGTAAGATCAACAAGGATAGATGGTACAATTGTAAATAATAAATGGCAAAAAGGTTCCCACCAAGTCTTGTAAGATCAACAAGGACAGATGATACCATTGTAAATAACATAATTTAAAATGGACAATAAAACATAAATATAACTTGACAGTTAAATAATATAATAAAGCGTGAAAGCCAGCCAATCTGAAGAATTTAATTTTACTGCCGCCTCGATTGGTTGAGAGCTTCGTCGTGATAACGTGTTATAAAACTTTAGCGAAGTGTATAAATATATTCTTATAATTGCTGCATAAATTTAGAGAGAATAAGCAAGAGAAAAGAGAGAGAGAAATTCTTCAGAGAATTCTTAAATTTATTCAGCAACACGTACTGCCCTTATATAGGCAAGGTATGAGAGTCACGGGGAGGGGAAAGAGAAGAAGGAAAGGAGAAGGGAGTCACGGGGAGCTATAGGAGGGAATCAAATCCTAATAGTGAATGAATTGTTTCCTTCTCAAATAAACCATTTTTATGAGAGATTCGATAAGGAAAACGATTGTGTGACAAAAAATAATAAGTGAAAGAAATTTTCTTCACTAAGTAATTTTTTTCTTTCGCAAATTTAAGATACTAAAATAATAGTTGACGCCTATTTTTTATTAAAAAATCACGAAGGAAATTTTTATTGATGAAAAAAATTTTATTCGCAATATGTAAAAATCTCAGAGAATCAACAACGAAGGATATTTTCTTCACAAATTCTAAAAAAAAATCACTAATTTAAGTGCTATTCTGAACCTAACCTAAGGCCAATGAGAATTTAACATATTTTAAAACTGTTAAAATTTAACATAAATTTTTTGTCATCAATTTTATTATTCTAAAAAAAATTATTAATCAAACTATAAGAAAAATTTTCTCTTACAAAACGGGCCTATCCACCGTTATCCCAACCTCCCCCCAAACACCATTATCGCAACTCCCAACACCACCACCAACCTAGTGCCAAACATCACCCTCATTATCCAAACCTCCCCAAACCCCTAAACACCCTACCAATCCCAGCCAACCAATCAAATTCAAAAATTTAACTAGAATTTTACTGTTTATAACACCGCCGCCACCAAACGACAACATAAATGAATAATCTGGGTGCTCTGATAGTTCAAATAAATCCTAATTGTGCGAGAATATGAAGAACAATTGGCACAATTAGGGTATTTTTTGGCAGTTGTCATTGACAGATCTTGCTTATCATCTGGGATGGACTTTCCTCGGCAAGAATATTTGATTCTAGTGAAATGGTACAACCCCAACTGATAAAAACTAGTAAGTCCCTTTTTAAAGGTTGACTAATCAATAAGATACAGGATGTAATATTCAAGTAGCTTTCCTCTATCGAGCTCATATACTCTTTGGGGAAATAATATTCAGTTCATTGAAAAGAGTTCATTGAAAAGAGTTGAAGGGGTTTGAATGATCCATAATTGGGGTTACATCACTTTTTTCCCATTGAACTGAACCTCAATTTACATTTGCAACACTGAATTGATTTTTTTATCCCTTCAACTCATTAAACTACATTTTTTTTTTACAAATCGTTACAAAATCTGTTAACTTATTTGACTTTTAACGGAATGACTAGCACATAGGACCCATTTTGTGTACATGTAATATATGTCCACGTGGCATGTTAAAAATGAAAAAAAAACTTAATAAGTTGAAACAATTAAAACAAACTAACTAAAAAACTAAACTAATTTACAAAAAAAATAAAAATATAAAAAAATTAAGCATAACAACAGCTCCACCAGGACCACCACTACTAAACCACCAATCCTATCATTGTTACCACCACAAGCCCCGTCACTACCACCTAACCACCATCTACACCACCAACTTTCTCTTCAACTGATAGAAGCTACTGCTTCTTCTTCTTCAACTGATGGAAAGCTTCTCGAACACAACATTAGATGTAAACCCATGTAAACTAAAATAAGAAACATAGATTAAAATCATCTGGGCATTCTCCATTTATCATTTTCTCACTAGTCACTACTTTAGTTCATTTGATTGTATTGTAATATATGTTGATTTACCCGCGTTTGTTATTTATATTCAGTGGATGGTTTCAGTCTCTGAATCAGTTCATCAAAAGCTTTAATGGCAATTGTTCAACAGCTTCACAATTTACACTTTGTATTTGGACATTTTTCTACCTCTGCTTCCATGCTTAAGCCTATCATGGTAAATTTCTCAACTTTTGATATGTACAAATGTATATACATGGACAAATATATTCATATACTTTACATGGTAAAAAAATGGGATTCCTTTTTAGGTCTTTTAATGTGTTTATTTGTATATTTGAACAGAATTCGATATTAGAGTTTTTTTAAAATTTTATTTTTGATGGTTTTAAAAAGTCTAAAATGGGGTCAAACAAATTGGATGATTTAAAATGACTGGGTTTAGGTATTTTCAGTGCCTTTTGGATGTAGTCTTGTAGAAATGTACTTCATCCGTTATTGCAAATTAGCTGACGATCAAATAATTATTAACTCTTGTAATTCATCCTAAATGTTATTTTTTGTCAATTGGATCATTAAAGTGGCATTTTGTGTCAATTCTGTTGCGTTTCCCCAATTTCACTAAAACCCGCCTAAAATTCAACCCGATCCATTTTATTTTAGGGCAAATATGTCTTTAACATTATTATATATATTATCAATATTAAAATATACAAATTAAAAATTAAGATACAAAAAACTAATAACTATTTCAAAAAAAAAAGCTAATTCAAACTTAAAAAATATATGAAGATTTGGATTTGGGTACATGAAGATTTTTTTAATAGAGAGGAAAAACAAATTGATGAATTCGAGTGCAAAAGAGACGAACTCTTCATCTCATTCAACCTCCAAATCCGTCTCACCTTCTTCAACTCCTTCATTGGCCTCATATCTTTCACCGCAACCACTTGAATAGATCAAGCATGGAAGCATCAAGATCAACTAAGTATTCACCAAACCCTCTGCAGATCTAGAGCTCTGAAAAATTGAACCAAATTTCTATTGATTCCCAACATTTTCAACCCAATCCCGATCGAAAAGTCAAGTGGCCCGATAGCCATTGTTGACCACCATAGAAGCTCCGATGATTGCGGTATAGAAAACATCTCCTGCTAGGGATCCATCTAATTTCCTAAAATCTAATTGCCTAACAACAAAGTATGTCCCTAAAATTTGCTTTGATTTGCTTTCAAATTTCCAAATCTAATTGCCCTAAAGATTTGTTTTAGAAGATGGGATTATTTTTTGTGGCGATTGATTATCCTAAGGTTTTGATTTTTTTTTTTTTGTGTTGGAATTTCGTTGAAGAAGGTGAATTATTTTTTGTTTTGTTTTTGATTGACAAAATTAATTAGTTAGGGATATGGTGGATGAAGAGAGATCTGGGATATGGTAGATGAAGATGAACTGATTTTTGTTTTGTTAAGTTTTTATTGATTTTAATTAATTAATAATTTTATACATTGAAGTGTGTTAATTTTTTCAACAATATGTTTATTTAATATTTAAGCGTAGATTTAATTATTTCATTATATCATAATATTCATAATAATTTCAATTTTCAAAATTAAAAATAATAATTAATTTTTCAAAATTTTGGATTATATTTTTGAAATTTGAAATTGTTTTTTAATAGTAATTAGTTTGCTTTGTTTTTTTTTTTTTGAGTAATTAGTTTGCTTTTATTTTAATTTCTAATTTGTATATTCTAATATTGGCAATACTTATGAATAAACACATATATACTGCACATATACGGTATATGTATGTTTAAAATATAATTTTGATTTTGTATTATGAATATTGTTAAAGACAAATTTACCCTTAATAAAATGGGTCGGGTTGGGTCAGTTTTTGGGGGGGTTGCATTGAAACTGAAAAAATAGAACGGAATTGACACAAAATGCCACTTTAAGGATCCAATTGTCGAAAAATAAACTTTTGGGATGACTTTAAAAGTGGTTGACAACTTGGAGGGACAGAAGTGCCATTCAGCCCTCATAATATAGTTGTTTTTATTATGTGCATTATTTTATTTAATAAATATAATGATGGCTAGAATAGGATTACTACAAACAACAAACTTATTAAATAATGGGAAAGAAAGAAGAAAATAAAACGATTTCTGCGAACAACAGAAAATGTACTTTCGCAGGATTCCATTCCTTCCTCCATTCCATTCGTGAAATCCAAACGTAGCATTATTATTGTTGGAATATTGGAAAAATGAGTAATTTGCACTTGTAGGCCAAAACATGGGAAGTGACAATGGAACTTTTACAATTGAAGAAATGATATATCATAAACTATAAAAAAAAGAGAGGATGCGTGTCTGTTTGTTTTTATTTTACGTGTGCTTTTAGTATTTTGTTTTCCTATATAATTTTTACTAATTTATTTTTTTGTGGAGATGGTGTTACAGTTGCAGAACAGGGCATTACAGAGTTGCAAAGGAACACACTTTCGATATTCTCCACTTGAAAGATCTGATAAATTCGAGAATTTTTATAGTCTCAGATTAAAAAATGATAGGGTATCTTGCATATTAACAGCTGATCATCCCAAACTCAAGTCTAAACCAATTTATCACCCTTTTGGAAGCCATGTTAATGGGTCTCGGTCTATTTTGAATGTTCAGGCCCAATTAAAAGTTGGGTTTCATAATCTTTCAACATGCATTAGTATATTCAGTAACAAGTCATTACATGGTGGTGGACCTTATAGAAATGCTTTTGCTAAGAGGTCATTTTCTCATGTTCCAAAAGCAGTAACAAGTAAAAATAGTGATTTGGGTTCCAGAGATGAAAGGAGTGGTGAGAATATTTCATCCTTCAAGGTCTTTAATAAACACCGGAAGCATGCAAAGTCACTGCCTCAAGGAAATTATTTTAAAGGTGGAGTGTGGGCTGCTATGACCAATCAAACTATGGGAGAAGGTGCTTCCAACTCTAAAATATCAGCTATTGAAAAAGTTGATACGGTTACTTCAAGCGACCAGCTTGTTGAGGGTATCAAAATGAATGCTAGCAAGAATAAAGGGAAACTGAAGCAGCAGTCTGGGAGTCTCAGAAGTCGAAAGCAATTTTCTGATGCTAATGCTACCTCCAGTGGTGCAGTTCAGCCAAAAGTTTCAAAAAGAGTTTCTCGAGCAAAGAAGGTCAATATCCCAAAAAATAATCAATCTTCTCTAGATTCGGAGGTTAGCAAAGCTTTACACAATATCAGCTTTCTATTTTTTGTTACGCTATATTGACTAACGCTATATATTTTTTTGAAAGCCTCAACTGAGACTGGCCTGATGGAAGTGCTTGATAGTTCTCTTTCAATAAAACAACCACCTAAAAAGGGAAAATCAAACTACGAATCTAGTTCTTCTCTGAAATCCATTGAGGCAGCAAATGTTTTATCTGGCAAAGAGTCACCACGTAAACACAAACCACAAATGAGTGTCATACCTAAGCCTCATAGAAAAAGAGCAATACGTCAGTTGTATCCTCCTAGTGGTAAATCTGTTCTGGTGGTGGAATCTGTCACAAAGGCAAAAGTTATTCAGGGATACCTTGGGGACAAGTTTGAAGTTCTACCTAGCTATGGTCATGTACGGGACTTGGCTGCAAGGTCCGGTTCTGTGCGGCCTGATGACAACTTCAGTATGGTATGGGAGGTTCCATCTGCTGCCTGGACTCATTTGAAAAGTATCAAGGACGCACTGAGTGGGTATGCTATCTTTTCGTTCTCCATCAATAGTTATTGTTATATGATAACGGATAGAAGTATCTAGGATTCATTTGATCATTTAAGAAAATTATGTATGTATGTATGTATCATTACACTTGGTCAGCTGTCCAAAAACCTATAGTCTGACTTATTCCCAATGTTACGTGAAACGCGGTTCACTTCGTGGAATCGATACGGGAACGTGAAACTATCCATTGGCTAAAATGCGGTACGCTAGGGTTGCTTTATATTAGTGCTTATAGTTAGAAGTTTTCTTAGAAACTAAATGTAATAAAACCAAGTTTGTTAGAACATTTTTAGTTACATCGACAAGTTGATTAGTGATGTTTGAGCATTCAACAATGAGTTGGAATATTGAAATTTGTGCAATTATATTCCAAAAATAAATTAATACTTTCGGTACAATAAATTTAGAGTATTGGTACGTAAGAGTAAGTACATTGTTCACTAGTTGAATAGGAGTATCTGGTAAATTTGGTTATGCCTTGTGTATATGAGTTTTGCTCTTGTTATATTGAGATCTGCTTGATATAATTTTCTGTTCCTTTACTCATTTTATTCTTTCTTGTTCCTCAGAGCAGAAAATCTTATCCTTGCATCCGACCCTGATCGCGAAGGAGAGGCTATTGCTTGGCACATCATTGAGATGCTGAAGCAACAAGATGCTTTACGTGAAGATATCAATTTAGCGAGGGTTGTCTTTAATGAAATAACTGAATCATCCATAAAAAATGCCCTGTTGACTCCGAGAGATATCGATGTGAATTTGGTTCATGCTTATCTTGCCCGACGCGCTCTTGATTATTTAATTGGGTTCAACATTTCACCTTTATTGTGGAGAAAGTTACCTGGTTGCCAGTCAGCTGGTCGAGTCCAATCTGCTGCTCTTTCTCTTATATGTGATAGAGAAATGGAAATTGATGAATTTAAACCACAAGAGTATTGGACAGTTGATGTCGAGTTTAATGAAAAGGGATTGGGATCAGCGAACAACTACTCTATTTCATCATACTTGACCCATTTTCAATCCAAAAAATTGAGCCAGCTTTCGATTAGCTCTCATACAAAGGCAAATGATATTCAAAGGAAAACTGAGGCTTCAGAATTTGAAGTGAGCAGCTCTAAAAGAACCAAAATGCGGAAAAATCCTCCCACTCCATATATAACATCATCACTTCAGCAAGATGCTGCAAGTAAATTACATTTTCCTGCTACATATACAATGAAACTCGCGCAGAAACTGTATGAAGGGGTTCAATTACCTGATGGCAACTCAGCAGGATTGATAACATACATCAGAACAGATGGCTTACACATTTCTAATGAAGCTTGCAAAAATATTTGCTATTATGTTAGAGAAAGGTATGGACATAGTTTTACATCAGAGAGTTCTCACAAATATTTTAAGAAGGTGAAAAATGCTCAAGAGGCCCATGAAGCTATTAGACCGACTGATATTCGTAGAGTTCCCTCTAATCTGGTTGGAATACTTGATGAAGATTCTTTGAAACTGTACACTCTAATTTGGTCTCGTACAGTGGCATGTCAAATGGAACCTGCTATGATCGATCAAATACAAATTGATATTGGGAATGCTGATCGGTCCATCATTTTCCGATCTGCATGCTCAAGAATAGAGTTTCCTGGGTACCAGTCTGTGTATGAGGATGTGGAAACTAAAGCAATCAGATATAATGATAATGAAGGGAATGAGCGTGCTGATGTTTTTGGGGTCCTCAGTAATTTGAAGTCTGGGGATCCACTATATCTAGGTAAAATTGAGCTCAAGCAGCACCATACTCAGCCTCCACTGCGCTTCTCCGAAGGGTCACTGGTTAAAAATCTGGAGGAGCTTGGAATTGGTAGACCTTCTACTTATGCAACCACAATGAAAGTTCTAGAGGATAGGAATTATGTGACAATAAAAAGCCGAATTTTATATCCAGAATTTCGAGGTCGCATGGTATCAGCTTTTCTTTCTCATCACTTCTCTGAGGTGACTGATTATAGTTTCACAGCTGATATGGAGACTGAGCTTGATAATGTTTCTGCTGGGTTGACTGAATGGAAAGGCCTCCTCAAAGATTATTGGACAAGGTTTAGCAAGTACTGTGAGCTTACTGGTACTGTGCATATTCATGAAGTGGAGAAGATGTTGGAGGAGAAGTTTGGGGATTTTTTGTTTACCTCTCTCCCCAATAAAAGTAGGACATGCCCAAGTTGTAAGGAGGGAACTATGATTTTCAAAGTCAGTAGGTTTGGTGCAGGCTATTTTATAGGTTGCGATCAGCATCCGAGATGCAAGTGAGTATGACTGCATTACTTGGGTTCTTTTCATTTTCTGTTGAAATACGTCTAGTTAATGATCTTACTGTGGGGTGAGTGTGCGTGTGTATTTCGAAGCAGCTTTTACACATGACATGAATAGCTCATGGCACTCAATTTATATTTTTTTATGTGTATGAAAATTTACCAGGATAATTACCTATCTTAATCTATTTCCTAGGATTTTATCAATTCTCAGTTCCTGAACTAAGATGAACTAAGAACTGTGAGGTTGGATGAACTATTCTTAAATAAGGTGGTCTGAAAGGTAACCTCAATAAATTTGTGGTTACACTACATGTTAGATTAATGTAACAGTCTACTCAGAGATATTTGTCTTCTGAGGGCCTTAGTTTTATTTTAACTTGTATTCCTCACATGTACTGCCACCTTCTTTTAACACAATCCTCCTAATTTCTTCCTCCTCAACAGGCCTTTGTAACCGAACACTTCTGTTAGAAGATATTCCATGATTGTAGTTTCCATAATCAGTGTGTACACATTACTGTAACTTAAGAATTACCATAATTGTAATTAGGATACTTGTGTATACATATTACATAGAGAAAATTCATTCAATAAAATATTCTATTCAGTTTTAACATGGTATCAAAGCTTGATCCTTTATCAAAAGTTTTTTCCTCTTCTTTGCTTCCTTTTTCCACCGTAGTTCATAGTTTCTATTAGAAAACTAGTTGAACAATTGTATAGAGGAATTAAGATCATAATTGGAGTACCTGTTGCCGGGCGATTAGATCGGAGGTTTCAATTTTTTGACCCATCGCCAAGACGTGTGCCTCACGTGCCGCTCCCACTCACTTCGCCTTGGCCGACGCTTGAAGTGCCATCATTGGCCGGCGCGTGAGCCTTTTTTCGGCGACCTTTTCTGACGTGGCTTCTTTTAGGGTGATCGATTCTCTCCTCTTGCTATCTACAGTGGACATAAGTTGTTTGGTTGAGTTTTTTTTCACAAACCTTTGTTAACAGTGTTTGTTTTTCGCGAATAGAGTCACTGTTAAAGAACTGAGTTGGTTAACAGTTTTGTTCGTGCTTTGCCTGCCTATCCTGTGTTTTGGAATGTTGTACAATCCCTTGATGTCATTTGGAAAGTTTATTCTCCTTGGTATAGATTGTATCTCTCTCTTAATACTATTTTATGGCAGAACAAAGTGGTGCTAGTAATAAGGTTCAGAACAGTGGAATGAAACAAAAAGGCTTGTTCAGGAGTCATACTCTTAATTCAGCATCGACTCTCAGCCTTTTAAAATTGGATGAAACCAATTATTTATCATGGTCTCAAGCATGTCGCATGTTTATTGAAGCTAATCGTATGCAACACTTCATCAATGGAACAACCACTATGCCTGAGAAACCGGGTTTGGCCCAAGAAGAATGGAAATATGATAATTTCATTGTGAAAATGTGGATTTTTAATTCCATGGAACCTAATATGCGGAGTAGTTACATGTTTTTAGACACAACCTATGAGCTTTGGGAGGCTATCTTTCAAACTTTCTCTGCTTCTGGTGATATGTCTAAGGCATATGACATTCGTAAAAGAATTCGTGAGCTAAGTCAAGGGGAGAGGATTGTGGCTCAGTATTTTGCAGAAATTAATGCTCTTTGGCAGAAGCTTGATCATTACTGGGTTTTTCAGCCAAATGTCTGGAAGATGTAGCTGCTTATCAAAAGTTTGTTAGTGCGGATAGAGTTGTGGGTTTCTTGGCAGGCTTGAATATAGAATTTGATCAAGTTCGAGTACAGTTGATTGGTCAGACACCTTTCCCATCACTGGTGATAGGCTCATGCTAGAGTCCAACAAGAGGAAAGTAGGCGTCGGGTGATGGTTCTAAATTTTGTTGACCGATCAACCATTGTTGCTTCGTATCTTAAGTTTGGCTCCACCATTCAGTCTCCCGTTGAGTAGGAATCCCGCAAATGTTACTGTGGGGAAAAATTATCGTTATTTTAAGCTTCATGGACGTCCTAAAGGACGAGGAGATCGGTTTAGTAGTAGTAGTGGTCGTGGATCTCAGGCTTGTAAGACTACTACAACACTTCCTGTTGATGCATCCAGTGCTTCAGACACTACCACTGCACTTGCTCTTGAGGAAATCTCAGCTTTTTGAAAATTCTATTCCAAATCTACTTTTTCTCATCATGTTTAGTCAGGTATACATTCTTGTGCTTTTAATGTTTCATCAATTTGCCCTGGTCGGATCATTGACATAGGTGCTTCTGAGTATATGGCTGGATCCTCCACCCTCTTTACTTCATACACGCCTTGTTTTGGAAAAGACAAGGTTCGCGTAGCTGATAGTTCCCTCTCTTCTATCTCTAGGAGAGGCTCTGTATTTTGTACTTCTTCATTAACATTATCATTTGTTCTCCATATTCCTTCATTCGCTGCAAATTTGTTATTTGTTCAACGTTTTTCTGAATCTTCACATTGTTTAATAACCTTTTTTTTCCATTTCATTGTGTTTTCCAAGACTTGGTGACGGGATAGAAGATTGGAAGTGGTAGTGCAGTTGGTGGCCTCTATTATTTAGATGTTCCCTACTCAGATTCTTCACTCTACTTCTGACTCAAGCTTGACTTCTTTCCATCAATGACATCGACGTTTGGGACATCCCTCTTTTTCCATATTAATGTCTTTGTTTCCATCTTTAGTTAAACAATGTAAATTATGTAATAAAACTCAGTTTTTGTGTGAACTATGTGAATTGGGGAAACACAAATGTTTTGTTTATTCTGCTATTAACAGTCGATATTCTGAATCTTTTGCTATTATAAATACTGATGTATGGGGACCCTTTCGGGTGGTTTCCCGTTCTGGTCATAGGTGGTTTGTTAGTTTTATTGATTGTCATTCTCGTGTCACTTGGATTTATCTTATTCGTTCCAAAGATGAGGCGTTTGATTGTTTCCGGGAATTTCATAAAATGATTCAAACCCAATTTGAAGCTAAAGTAAAGATTTTTCATAGTGATAATGGTCGTGAATATAGTAATAATAATGTTTTTGCATCTTATCTCTCTCAACATGACATTATTCTTCAAATCTCCTGTGTCAAAACTCCAGAACAAAATGGAGTAGCTGAAAGAAAAAAATTGACACTTACTAGAGGTAGCCCGCACTCTTATGTTCATTATGAGCACCCGTAAATTTCTATGGGGAGATGTTTTGACTGCTGCATTTCTGATAAATTGACTTCTAGAATTCTTGGGAACAAAAATCCAATCTCTTTTATCCAACACACGACAAGTCCTCCTTCACCTCGCATTTTTGGTTGTGCGCGCTATGTTCATATGTCTCATGATAAAAAATCTCCCACTCATTGGAAAAAATTATATCCCAAGTCTCTTCTGTGATGTGTTTTCATTGGTTTTATTCTCTTCACCCCAAAAATGAGTTATAAATATTATCATCCTCCTTCACACAAAGTCTTTGTCACAAGAGTCATGCGTGATGTAACTTTTTCGAGAATTAGAACCTTTTATTCTTCTTCACCTTCTTGATAATCATGGGGAGATGTTATTGATGAGGATTCCTAAGCTTCCTCCTCGAGGTGACATTATAAGTTCTATTATACCATCTTCTTTTCTAATTGTTAAGTTGTTGTTGTTTACTTGGTTGATAATTCTACACCAGAAAAAAAAGGCGTCGCTAGGGCAATTCTCGACCCGTTCTGAAGATACCTAAAACTTAATCTCGTATGCCAACCTACTCGAACAAATCGGCAAATGAAGAGAGAGAAATGAGATCGAAATGAAATTTATTAAACATGCTGAGTTGATAATCTATGTTCTTCTACATTTAATTATAATGCGTGAGATTGTGAATTATATATAAATATTATATTATATGTTTGTCTTATATTTTGCTTTTGATTGTATTGTGAATAAGGTCAAAAGAAAAGCTCCGGGTTGAAATATGGATATTAGTAGGATTTAAGTATTTATTCGGGCATCAAAAGCACCACTACACACTGAGCTAACCATCTACTTCCAATACTTCTTCTAACACTAATCCCAAGTAAGTCTTGATAAGAGAGAGACATATAAAAGTTTGAATGGTGAGAATTCTAGTCCTACTTGTTCTTTACTTGAGAAGGCAAAGAAGAAAACCGATGACTTAAGATGATCTTGAAGGAATATTCCTATTATTCTTAAGAAAAGACACTTATTGAACTTGTACTCAACATCCACAATGTTGGCAAATCTCTAATTTCTTAGCTTCTATAATAAATTATCGGATCTTACCACTTCTTTGTTTCTTCCTCCTTGTTTTTATTTATGTAATATTTGTACCTCTTGTGGGGTGGAGAAGCAATTTAGTGATGAGTTGTTGATAGTGATGAGAAGCCTGCTACGCCGAAGTTATTATTGCTGCGATGGAATCGCCAAGAAGAAAAAAATCAATTGGAAATAGGCTATGATAGAGAGATGAATGCCTCATTTCAAAAATATTTATATTTACATTAAATGTTTGCTATGATACATGAGAACAAGTTTATCTTTACGGAAAAAAGAACTTGGCAATAATTTGATCCATTAGTCATTGATGACTTTGGTTGCAAATGGGTATACAATCAAAGGGTCGCAATCTTTCAAAGAGTGCCAATAATGGGACGCAACTAAGAGACTTGATAAAAGCCAAAGCTAGTTGATGAAAGAGATATACTCACCACCCACTTATGGAATTAATTACCCTTTTTATATGATGATTTTGATTGAGCGATGTTTCTAGAGAGTCATTTATTTTCGCTTGTTATGGTGGTGTTTTATTAGTTATTAGACTACGATTTGTGATGGTTGGTTGCAACTTTATTTTCTATGTGGTGTTTGTTGAATTCTTCATTACTTAGATAATTATGTCTTTATGTTATATTACCATAATTTAAACGACTTGTCTCATGTGATGCAGCGATTAGTGATGAGAATTGGAAATAAAGGCATAAGATGAATGCCACATGAATTGGCTAGGATCTTCAGCAATTGGATGTGAAAAATGCGTTTCTTCATGGCGACTTGGAGGAAGAAGTATACATGGAAATACACTATGGTTTTGCTTCATCTGTCACCAAGGGTAAGGTGTGTAAACTGCGAAAGGCTTTATATAGTTTGAAGCAATCTCCCAGAGCTTGGTTTAGTAGATTTCACAAAGCAATGATAAGATTTGGGTACAAGCAGAGTCGAGCAGATCATACTCTATTTGTTAAACAGATAAAAGGTAAGACTACCATTCTTATCGTGTGACAGGGGATCATAGAGAAGAGATAGTTAATCTTAAAGCGAATCTAGGCAAAGTTTGAGATTAAAGATTTTGGTTCTTTGAAATATTTCCTTGGTATTGAAGTTGCAAGATCTTCCAGTGGGATTTTCTATCTCAAAGGAAGTATGTTCTTGATCTTTTAACAGAAACTGACATGTTGGGATGTAAGCTTGCTGATTCTCCTATTGAAGTTAGTCATCATCTAGTAGGTGGCACATGACCTACAGTTGATAGAGAAAGATATCAACGTTTGGTTGGACGATTGATATACCTTTCTCATACTAGACCCGATATATCTTATGCTGTGGGAATAGTGAGTCAGTATATGCTTGACCCTCGACATTGTCACATGGAAACTGTTTACAGAACTCTAAGGTATCTCAAGTCTGCTCCTGGAAAAGGTTTATTGTTTGCACCACACTGTCATATGAGTTGAAGTTTTTTCCGACTCAGATTGGGCTGGCTTTATAGAGGATCGCCGTTCTACTGTTCATTTATTGGAGGTAATCTTGTTACTTGGCGCAGTAAGAAACAATTTGTGGTGGCAAGATCCAGTGCTGAGGCTGAATATCGAGCTATCGCCTTGGGTATATGTGAGTTCATGTGGCTTCGAACCTTGCTAGAAGATTTGGGTGTTACAACTAAAAGGCCTATGCAGTTATTTTGTGATAATAAAGCAGCTATTAGTATTGCAAACGACCCCATACATCACGATAGAACAAAGCAAAGCACATTGAGATTTACAGGCACTTCATCAAAGAAAAGTTAACTAGTGGTCTTATTTGCTTACCTTTCGTCAAAACAGAATATCAGCTTGCTATATTTTGACTAAGGGTCTTAGCAGTAAGATGTTTCATCCATTATGTTTCAAGTTGGGTGTGCGAGACATCTATAAACCAACTTGAGTGTGAGTGTTAGAAGATATTCCATAATTGTAGTTTTCATAATCAATATGTACACATTATTGTAATCTAGGAATTACCATAATTGTAATTAGGATGCTTGTGTATATATATATCAACCTATGTAAATGAGAAAATTCATTGAATGAAATATTCTATTCAATTTTAACTTCTCTCCCTCGTAATGGGATTCTACTCCAACCATTCAACCACAAGTCTCATCTCAACATCCTCCTCAAAACTTCTTATAGAACCTTGTGATATCCCCAAAAAGCTTATAAAATCTTGTGATCTCCTCAACAATTAAACTCGTATTTTTAACAATCTATAAAACTCTAACTTAAAGCTCATTTATGAAACTTCAAACTCCTACCCTTACTTCCACTAGAACCTTATGAAAGAGTTTAGAATTACATTCTCTATCCATAATCTACTTAATTTTATCATTCTGTCTAGAATTTATTTCCTTCTCAAAACCACCCCCTCAAACTCATTATGTAACCGAGCTCGCATTGCATAGTAAAACATTAGATGACAGGACACACACCTCTGCCTCTTCAAGCCTATCAATCTCCCCCACCTCCATCGGGACCAAAATCTTCTTATCTCGCACATTCTCAAACACCCGACTCTTCCCCTCATTCAACTTTTAAGTTTCACATGCCTCAATTTCCTCGTACATATAACCATGCCATGCCGCACACTCCTTCCACACTCCTTCCACCAAGTCTTCTTGAACTCAGAAAAGCCTAGAGGAGATATCCACATATTCTCATATCGAAAAGCTGTCAAACCTTGTTTTAAAGAACTAAACTCTCAAACAATCCAAAAATGATCAGAAACTACTTGAGGAAGAACATATTGACCCAATTTAGGAAATGCTTATTAACGAATAAGAAGCGATCAATACGAGTTGTGATGGAACGCTCACTTGAGACAGACCAAGTAAACTAGGCATGTTCATCGATAATTAACCGGACCGTATCGGTTATCGAGTGCTTTCAAAATTTGGTACCGATCTGGGTTGGATCGATATATTGAACCTGAGTTAACCGTTCGGAATCGATACTGCATAATTTTTATCTAATTTTGTACTGGTTGGATTTATTTGTCATTTAATTTAATGGTAATATTATACCAATCCTTGCAAAAGCATAAACTGCCACACCTAAACCATAGAAGAAAACAGAGAATCCTCCAAATGCTTGCAAAACAGGGGCTTTTCCCTCTCGAGGCATCCAAAAATGGGAATTCACATTCACCTTCAAAATCAACATATCATCTTTAGAAACAATCTTGGTAACCTTAGAGTAATTTTTTATTAAAACATACTTCAAGTTGAAGCAGTTGCTTAAGCACAACAAATGACATTCTCATGTGGTTCTTTTATCAAATGATGGAATGCATTCTACTTAATCTACATAAAATACCAACACGGACTTTAAAAAAAATTAATTAATAAAAATAAAAATACACAACAAAAGGAAAACAACCCCATATATGCTCAGAGGGGCTAAATTGGTCAGTGTTAGAATTTCGTTTAACCCCAATTGGAAAGAAAAACAACCCCATATTTCCATATGATATATGAATTGATTTACCTGAAAACCCTAAGATTTTGGGGTTGGGATTGTTAATTGAGAAATTGAAAATATTTTCCAAGGTAGTTGCTACGAAGATGAGGTAGCTGACGCAAAACCTAGCTTGGGATAGGACAATCATGGCGCCGACGGCCAGACGGCGAAGCTTAGACCGCCAAACGAGTTGATTTTGGAGGAGCCGTTGAGGGAATTGAGGCGACGACACGTGTAGACCAGTACCATCATGCAGTAGTAGGATCAGATGTTTAGCCGGTGGGAGAGAATGGATCGGTGAATTCGAGATGGAGAGAAAGGTTCGAGGATGGTCTGAGATAGAGAGAAAGGTTTGAGATGGAGATATGGAGAGAATGAGAAACTGTGAAAGGAGAATAAAAATGAAACATTATTAATGTAACCGGTACAACCGGCATGGTTCGCATATGCCGAATGAACCAAACTTCTTCCCGTTCCCGGTACCGAAAATTCGGTATTTATCGGTTCAATTTATCGAAATCGTACCGTTCACCATTTGTCCCAAATCGGCGGTTGGATTTGGTTCGGTTTGACAAAACCAAAACAACCAAAATATTTGGTCACCCCTAAAGTAAACCGAGCATTCAACAATATCCCTAAAGCTCAACCCTTTATATACTCGTCAAACTTTCTCATACTTGTAGATACTCTAAACCCTCCACTGTTCAGAAGAAGTAATAATAATATTAAATTCATCACCCAAACAAAAACGAGTACTACAAAGACCACATCATAAAGCTCATCACAAAAAGTCGTTTTCTCTCTTGGTCGATTTGGACCCTATCATCTCTTTGTTAACCTCTATTGTTTAGGTGTCTAGTGTAGTAAAAACAATTTGATATTAATATCTAGTTGTCTATAATGTAGTAAAATAGTTTAATATTAATGTCTATGCAAGTATTTTGTGTTATGAATTAATTATCACAAATTATATATATATATATGGGAGTCTATTTCAACAAACGCATCTCCCACCGTCCAATGCGAAATCTAACGGACGAGATTAATGGGGACTTAGCGACATGTAAAAAAATTAAATACTTGCCGCTACTCTTAAAAAAAAATAGTAGTGCAGATAGCTAGTAGTAATATTATATTATATCCCCACTTTAGTTAGATTTAAATAACTTCAATGTATTTATTTGTATAAATAATTTATTAAGTAATAAAATTTAACATTGTCAACTGCTTTCAATGTATTTATTTTTTATAAATAATTTCTTAAGTAATAAAATTTGAAGGTGTCAATTATATTCAATGTATTTATTTGTATAAATAATTTCTTAAATAATTAAATTAACATTGTCAGTTATATTGAATGTATTTATTTGTATATATAATTTCTTAAGTAATAAAATTTAACATTATTAATTATTGTGACAATTTGATTATTTAAAATTTAAAATTCATATTGTAATAAAATTTAATTTAATTAATATAGATAACATTATAAATAAATATATTGAAGCTATTTAAATCTAACTGGGTTATTTTGGACATTACTCATACAGCTAGGAAGAGTAGCGATAGATACTTAATTTTTTTTTTGCCTGCCACTACTAGTAGCGAGGTAAGGGCTTTAATCCCCATTAATTTACGCCAGTTAGATCTCATATTGACGGTGGGTGATGCGTTTGCTGGAATAGTATTCTTAATAATCATTTGCTATGGATCACTCCCTATATATATATATATATATACACACACACATTGTAATCATGCATATCCTTATCCTTGGTCGTTTCAGATGTCCAGTTAATAGTTTTAAACTACTACAAATCCCATTACCTTTATATATGTTGAACCCTGATTTCATTCCTTTCCTAAATTGATAAGCATCATATTTAGGTTACTTTTTTTATAAAAGTTTGTTTTGGTAGCCTATGTGAGCAATAGCTCTTGTACTTCATGGCATAAACCCAAACTAGAATTTTATTTATCTTGTTCATGGCTTAGATTCTGTTGCTTTCTGCAGGAGTCATTTCTTTGAGTTCGGTAAGTAATTTGACTATAGCTTGTGCCAAACATTGTCTGCTTTCACATAGTAAGTTTTAACGAAATAAGTATGCTGGTTCAAGAGGTAAAACTGCATCAGAAGAGACTCATTTAAATATATTTTTTTCTTTCTTATTTTCCCAATTGCAGGGAGCTAATTTTACTCTTCAAGTAGTTTAGTTTACCATTATACTATTGACAAGTTAGTGGAATTTAGTATACACAACTTTTTATGACAAGTCATTTCTTTTTATTTGGTAGTTATGAACATAACTTTAATTTTACATTATGGTACAGGTACATTGCTAAGACATTATACAACGATGACGATGAAGAAGATGATCCTGAGAACAGCAAGAATGTGGAGGAACCGAAGGTCTTAGGTCTAAATCCTGATTCTGGTGAAAAGGTTCGTACTTAATCTTGTGTATCAGTTGATTATGGGAATAGAATAACTCAAATTTATGCAGGTTGCATCTTGGTTTTGTATTTCATTTGACAATTTTTTCTTCCAGATTCTCTTGAAGAATGGTCCCTATGGATATTATGTTCAACTTGGTGAAGACAGAAAGGGATACTTGCCTAAACGAGCTTCAGTTTCCCAAGTATGTAAAGACTTCCTTCCCATCCATAAAGTATTTTTGGCATTTGGAGCATAATTTCCTGGTCAACTGTAAATCCTTGAACTTCTCAGTATATGCTTGACGTCAGTATACTTTACTATTAATTATTTTTCAAAATGTAGATGATAATTATTTTAAACACCGTCATTGGGTTGAAAATAATTTTGAACGATGTTATTTTCTTTATAGTTTTTAATTTTTTTTCATACTTATTGTCAAATACATAAACCGAGTTTTGAGTTAGTGCACACAGAAGTTATACAAATGGTGTTATGTCAAGGTGATCTGTTTATTAGATGAGTTATACTTGTCTTGTCATGGTGCCCTAAAATAAACATGTATTAGTGTTAAAGGTCCTGACGCGATTGATTTATTGTTTTTCATGGTTGTGTTCAAAATACTTCAAATCATATGTTAATTTTGTCGCCTCTAACATGAACTTCCCTGGCACGACATGATTGACACTAAGGTCCTTTTGAAGATTAAGGTTTTGTTTGATTTGCCTTTCTCCACTGGATGAACACTAATGATTCACACCAGATGCATGGGTCTTACAAACTCCTGTCCAAATTTTCTTAGATTTGTTTTTGATGTGTAAGAAGTGTTGTGAGTCATATATGGTAACATTATTTTTTCAATGTACTGTTACAAGGAAGCTTTGAAGTTCTTTGTTGGGGCTTTTGGTGAAGATGCAATGGTTTGCTTTTGAGGGGTTTAGCAGAACAGGGATGGTTGGTCCTTGTCAAGGTCTGTGCATGTTTTGCCCTATTTTGGGACCATAGACTGAGAGGACTGTTAGGATATTTATTTGATTAGTAGGATTAGTATAATCTTTAGAGACAATTTTCTTCCCTTGCCTTGCACGAAGAGGTAGTTGTCTTTGGCCAAGGCCAAGTAGTGCTTTTTAGAGAGATAATTATTTGATATACACAGTGATTGGAATATTGTGTCTAGGCACTTAGTATTTTCTTCCACATTCTGTCTCTTTTTCTGTGGACTTCTTTACCTTACTCCTTGTATTATTTCTGTTTTCTACTAATTTCTCTTTTGAATTGAAAAGTAGTTAAATGTTTAATCTCAAATATGTGCAGCAAACAACTACAAATTTCCCTACTTTAGTTTACTACTTATTATTCAAAGGTAAATATGTAATCATTTATTATTTCAGAGAAAGGATGTGGCATCTATCACCCTGGAAGAAGCTCTTGAACTGCTGCGGTACCCTGTAACATTGGTACATCTCCATCGAAATTTTTCAACTTTATTAGATTTTTATTATTAGCGAATTCATTTTTTTGGAATTTATATTAGGAAAGCATCCGAAGATGGCCAGCCAGTGATACTTAAGCTTGCGAGATTCGGATTTTCTATTAGACATCGACGCACAATTGCTCCTGCCTAAGGTAGATTTTCTCTTTTTGTAGCATGTTTTGTTGGCGAACAGCTAATAATAACTTAATCTTTCTTTTATTTCTTTGCTCTAATATTAAGCTATAAATGATTCACAGAATTTCTGAGTTTGTAAACTATGTGGGAAAGCTAGGGTGTAATTGGAGTATTTCCTTATTTCCATTTTTCCTTCTTGATGAGTAAAAGTAATAAGAAAGCACAAAACAGGGGCGAAATCCTTTGTACGCGTGCTGTATAACAATAGGTATTTATCTTCTTGTCATGAATATAGCATCCACTTGTTGCCATAAAGAACCTACCGACTGCATGGACTCCTCATGTCGGAGTAGCATGTGCTGTAAAAAGAAGTTTTCCCTATTTTTCTTTCTACTCCATGTGCATTAAGATTAAGACATTATAGATTCATTCCACTGTTTGTACTTTACAGAAACTATGAACTTTCTTACTTTGGGATTACACACACAGGACCAATAAGAGAGAATAACATATGCCTTAACTGTTTTTCAGAACTTGTACCTTTTAGTTGGCCGTCTAATGAGGAGCTTCCTTCCTAGAAAGAGAGTGAATACTAGGTTAATACTGATGTACACATTCTTCGCTCCTCTCCATACAACTTTATCTTCCGTATCATTTTGCTCACATTTGGGAATAAATAAACTGTCACACTAAGTATGCTTGATTGTCCAGGAGTTGGATAATTAACTAAATAAGAGAGCAAGTAAAGTTGTTGGTGAGGTTAATAAAGTTGGTTAAGGTGGTCTATAAATTCACTTGTTATGGTTATGGAGTTCGTTATGAAACTTTATTTCTCCTTATAAAAGAATTCTCTCATTGGAATTTCTCCCTATTTCTCTGCTAGATCTCCAAATCTCTCAATTACTTTTCTATTTTCTACTTCTTCCTACTTCTTCTGAAAAGTGTGAAAGCATAGATTCTTGTCGTAGGGGGTATGGTTTTGGTGTGCATATAAAGCCCTTCTAGTGGAACTGTGCGATAGCGTAGCATATAGAAAGTTTTATGAGAGAATATTATTGAGATTTACAACTCTTGAAGATTCTGTCTTAGAAAGCATATGTTGTCAGAAGATTAATATTCGCATGTGATTAAATGTAAAACAAACGCGTAGGATGTAGTATAAAAGCAAAAACAAAAGCTATTTAACAAATAAAACCCACTATAGATTTATTTAACTACATGCACAGTTTTGGTCAAGGGAGCTAGTTTCAGCCATTAAGAAGTGTAGGTACGAATTGAAGTCAAACCTATTAATTATTAAATTAATTTTTTTGTTAAGTTAAATTATTGGCCGTATATTATATTATTAAATTAATGAATCCGGTTTAAGTATGATGCATCGATCAACTGTGCCCACCTAATGAGGATGGGAGTATGATAATCAAAATATTAATTATTCTGTATTATTGTTTATTGATGCATTATATGTAATTACCGTATTTTAATAGATAATATTAGGTACTAAAAAGTTATTCTAGAATAGTATAATAGATAGTTATAAAAGATTTTGTTTCCTTTTTAAATAAGATTTTACTTGGGTAATGCACACCCATACAAAATTTATATATATTAAATGATTGGTTATTATTCATTTTAAGCCTTGTGCTTGTAACTTTTAGCCTAATTATATTCTTTTAATCCCATTTAGTCCTTCCTTTCGTCTTGTCATACATCAATTGGTATCAAACCCGACCTTCCAAAACTATACATCTCATCATTGCATAGAAATTGAAAAAAAAAACTAGGTGTGAGATCTGCCTGTGCGAAGCAGTTGGAGAAGAAGAAAAAGACAGCAGTTATGTCGCCATCGGTAACCCACATTGCTGTTGTCAGAGATCCATGCCGTCATTGTCAAAAAGCACTGTAGGTAGCATAATCGCAGCAACTTGGTTGTGAGGGTCGTCTTATGTGTGCATGCAAAAAAAAAACAGGGTTACCTTCTGTTGCAACAGTAATTAAAATGGTAAGGTGCAGTTTAGTCCTTTGCAGTTTCATAAAAGGAATTGATATTTTTATTTTCACAAAACCTCTCACATGAGTGTGAGACCCATTTACCGTTCATGTGAGAGGGATCTTGTGCAACTATCATATTTGCTTATGAAAATATCAATCCCCTTTCACAAACTGTTTAAACTCTTTAGTTGTTGGTTTCTCGATAAACTCTGACGTTGAAGAAAGACTTTGAGGAGCAAGGACTAGGGTAGGGATAGATTGTCGATATGTACCCTACACTTCTTGATTTGACAAAAAAGCCCCTGAGAAGTTCTAGAGTTTGGGCAACTTGAGCGGAAATTGTTTTTTTCAATGCGAGCTACTTAAAAGGTTTATTTGATGTTTTAGTTTGAGATACTGCTGTATAAGTCATAATAGGATAAACAAAGCCTTGAACTTTTAAAGAAACGTTATGAGGAAGCCTGAAAACTCTATTATCCTCCGTTTTTTGTTCAAGAATAAAAATGTGTTCAACCTAATGTTAACCTTTGTCCGAGGACATCTTGCCCATCGTGATTCCTCATTCTTCCACACTACAAAACTCTCGAGGATGAGCTTTTTCTAGTGGAGGAGAGTGATGAAGTTTGAAATATGAGAATCAAAATATTATTAGTTGATAATTTTATATTATTGTTTATGGATGCATTAAATTTAAACAGTTAATTTTAGTAGATAATATTAGGATATATATCTAATTATACTTTGGTATATTGTTCTGAATAGTAGTAGATACTTTAGAGATTGGAAAATGATAGACCTTGCGATATGTCGATTTTTTTGTTGCGAGTTACGTTAATAATTATAGTTGGTAATATTTTAACAATAAAATTGATATAGTAGGCCAACCATTTAATCCTACCCAATTCTATGTATTGATATACTTCGCAATTGTAATTCGGTAGAAGACTTTCACAATTCATTGCGGGACTCTTAGAGATTTTGTTTCCTTTTTAAATTAAGATTTTACTTGGTCTCCAAGAAATATGGTTTCCTTTAGTCCTAAATATAAGCAAAGTAATCCATTCAAGTTTTTCCTATATTGAATGATTAATTATTGTTGGTTTTAAGCATTGTGCTAATGGTTTTTTGCCTAATTATCTTATTTTAATCCCCTTTATTCCTTTCTTCAATCTTGTTATACATCAATTGGTATCAAAGTCAAAGAGAGTGAGGAACCTATCTTCTTCCTATGATTTTTTTGCCTCTACATTAGTTGTGAATTTATTTTTGCCTAACACGACTCGTCGTTCAATTCACTTGTGAATTGACAACAATCTCCTAAGAAAAAAATTAATACTGTTCACATTTGCACTTTTTGTTCCAGAAGTACTAATATGTAGCTAGTCTTCATCATGTGTGTAGCTTTGCTATTTTTTCAAGAGGTGTTTGTGAATTTAAATAGCTGATGATTCTTATATTAACTAAATGCCAAGATGCACGAATACAGTTGCAGGGGTACAAGTGCGTTACACAGGGATACTAAGATTTGTCAAATCTTAAAATATGTGGATTCGGGTGTGGGGATTTGGCACATTTTTTATTCTTATATATGTATATATTTATGTGTCTAGTTATATATATACACACACACTAACTTGCTAGCGGGTGCTGCTCCCTCACTCCAGAAGGGTGCAGCTCCCTCACTCCCTAAGGTGACTTCCATAGTAGTATATTCTAATATTCCCTGAAACTATTGGTAGAGTCGGAAGGGCTTCATAACTAAGAAGAGGGGTGGGCGAATTAGTGTTGTAGTTAAGGTTCTTTCTATACTTGGGAATAGAAATAGAATGCCCTTTAGTTAGATCCCTTTGTGAATATTGCTTAGATCGTGAAGGGTCACAACAACATTGGGTGGCAAAAATAGGTTGCTTACTTTTAGTAAGACCGCTTTTTTGGTAAACAAAATTCTATTAGATAGGCATGGTTGTTTACAAGACAAGTGCTAGCTTCTAGCTGTTCTTTGCTTGATAAAGAAGCAACCTTCTATCTACTTCTATCTAGGCTCTAACCATTGAGCAAGGCAAAGGAGAAATAAGTTATCCCCTCTTCTCTGGTAACCCGCCACTGCATATGTAGAAAAGAGAGGGAGCGAGCGAGGAAGAAGAAACAACGTTTTACTGGCATATATATTATATATATATATATATATATATATATATATATATATATATAGATAGATAGATAGATAGATAGATACTTTTTTTTTTGCTTTTTAGAAAATCAAAAACATCCAACATGATATAATTTTAATGTTTTTATTAAATTGAAGTCATAAAGATAAAAAAAAATAATCATAGATAATTCAAAACACGTAAATCATAAAGGAGGAGAAAATCCCTTAGTTCTAGATTGAAGTATCCAGTAAAAAAAAAATCATAGATAATTCAAAACACATAAATCATATATGGTTGTCTGTCGGGGTAAGAATCCCTGCTCCCTAGGCTAAATGTAGCTTTTATATAACTTATATCAGACAAAAAAAGGCAAGAGGGGGTCAGAAGCCACTGTGTTGACCTATCTGGAAGAATCCTACCTGTGGTCTGCCATTCTACCTACTTAACTATTGGTTTTAGGTGTTACACCCCCCCAGGCCCCGCTGGTCTTCCTCCCTCTATCTTTATCTTTGCCCCTTTTTAAGGGCCCAATGGAGAGTCAGTCCATTGAAGAAAAGTTAATTTGGCACTTCCGATATATTGGCTTACTTAACACCATTTTGTCCTGTCTTGATTTTAATCCCTTGCGCCCCCATTGGTCTTTAAAATGGTTTTTAGGAAAACTTTAGTTCTGTTCTAAGAAGCTGGAGAGACTAGGGTTAATTTGCGGAGGATATCTAACTTACAGTGCACTGATTTCAAATCAGTTCCTTCACAGCACATTTTGTTAAATCTCTATATATTTTTTTCTCTTCTATTCAATATGTTTAATTAGTTTTCTCCCCATATGATTATCAATGCTTAAACAAAATCTTGGTTTTCTTACATCGTGTCTTTGCCTAAATCTTGGGAGCAGAACTTGAAGCCGAATGACATTAGCCTTGAAAAAGCCTTGCAGCTTTTGCTTGGTAAAGATGTCAAGCGATGTGGCCGGCCAAAGACCAAACCGAAGCTTCAAGAAGTAGATGCCATTGAAGTGATGTAAGCTGTAAATATAATGTCTTTGACCTAATAACAAAATTGAAGCTTCGATATTCACTATCCCAATCAAGGCCCCTTTCTCTCTCTGTGGAATATAATGTGGAATCTTACTAATTGAAGTGGCGGAGAAGGCATTGACTTGCAACCAAGGAATCTAGATCTTCTTTTCTATTAGCAGGTGGATATGCTTGTACAAGTAATTACCATATCCCACATTCATTTCATTGGTAGTTCGTCCAATTTTTGCAGGCTTAGTATTGTTTTTCATTGGTAGTGGAACCTTACCTTGAAACGTCCTTCAAATTCTTTTAATTTTAATTTTTGATGTAATGGGTTAAGAAAACGCTAGCAAATGTGAACAATCAGAAGATTTTTGAAATTGGTTGTTTATTTACGGATACAAGTTGATTCAAAATCAATTCTGATATAATAATTTATTGCAGTACCAGCTTTCCAGATTTATGAAAACTCTCAATTGATTCAAGTTAATTTTTTTGATATAGTATTAGCCCTTTGAATACAAGTACAGTACAGTTGGTGCATATTTGGTTTGGGTCTTTTGGAGTTTAAACAGCTTGTTTTGTGTACGAGTTTTTTTCAGCGCATCATTCATTTTTCATTTTTGGTGCGGTGCGTTTGGGGTTTAAAGCTTGTCTAAACACATTTTTCAAATGATCTAACACATCAAAATGAATAAGTCCATTGTGGCAGTGACAATACATACACAGGAAAGACAACCAAAAATACTTAACCTGCATACCAAAACTAAACAAAAAAAGTTTACTAGCACAACATCAAAAATATGTAGTGTAACTCATGCTATATATCATAAATTTGATCCAAAATCGGCTTAATCTTTAGGATCAGCTAGCAACTATTATAAATGTGCATGCATAATATTGTTTTCGAAAAGCCCAAATAATGTTTAGATAACAATAATGGTTACATATGATGAAAAATTAAATACCCATACACGGGATAGGAGGTGATTGAAAAAGATTTTACACTTATTTATTTTATCTTATTATTTAGAGTTTTATGTTAATCGCAATCAAATTTTGTCATGAAATTTATAGACATTAAAATCATTTCCGTTAAATATATGCTAAAACCGGAGTTGCTTGGGTACATCATGAGAAAAGTTGAGAAGCATGCAGAGCCTGTCATGACGCCAAGACCTGGCCATACCACAATCCCCACCCATTACTTACCAGTGTTAGTATTCCTCACACCTCAGGTATCCACATATAATTCCGTCGGGGCTAATAGCACTCTTTAATCTTAATAAAATTCCATCAATTTTATAATTGAACCCTTAAAGTACCCATCTTCCCAATATGAACCCCCAAGTACAGTTAAGTTACCGATACACTCTCAAAAGTCAAACTTATTATCCCGATCTAATTTTCGTTGAAAATAATTTTGTCACGTCACTATTAATTTCAGATAAAAAAAACTATTCAATTATCAATTCGAGTTCAGCGTGCTTACTTAACAATATTTAGGAGTCTAAATCAAGAGAATTAATATATTAGGAGCTTAATTATAATACGAGTTGAACTTTGAGCCACTTTAAAATCGAACTTTCAAAAATCCATCGGCACAAGTTATTTTTTTTCAAAATCATCCGCCCACAATATTTCTTAAAAAACTAGAGGAAAAATTCTGACGTTGACATGCGAGTCAAAGATTATGACTTCAAAATGTCAATTCGTAAGAGATTTGGTTGACAACGATGTCTTAGGTCGGAAAGATATATCCATTATTAGAAATATTCTACTCAACTACTATTAATATCTCAATTTTGTCTACCTATTGTATTGGTTTTCTTGATTTCATTGTTAGCTTGTTAATTATTATTTTTTAATTTTAATTAGGAATAAATTTATATTGTAGGTCGATTATACAACTGGTGGCCATAGTAATTTAGTACTTTTGTAACACTCCTTTTTCAAAATAAAAAAAGAGATTACTCACAAAACATAATAAACTATAAAATAAATAGAGAACTATATTCGACAAAAAGAATACCTCCAAAATGATAAATACCACAAGTCAAACCATAATAATTGCCAAACTGACCCAAACCACAATATAAAATAATATTACAATTCAAAATAAACTGATATATCAAAACCTAAATAGAATATCTAAACATTAAAAAGAAGGGAGCTCTAATCACACTTGCCATTGATCCCCCTGATTTCCTGTTGGAAGAAAAATACAGCATGAGTCAAATGACCAGTACGGATATGGAATACAAGAATAATGAAACGAAATAACAAACTCAACTAAATGAACTGAACTGAAATGAACAAAACTAACACAACGAAACAATAGGCTGAATCAAATGGCTGGGTGTTATTTCATACCGAGCTCAAAACAAACAGAAATATACCTTGCCACACAGGCAAGTTAAATAATGCCATACACACAATCACACATCGAACTGCGCAATCCAAATGTATGCAAAATTGAAAGGCGTGTTTGGCAAAAAAAATCACCAATCCGCAGAACATAACAGAACAGAAAACTATAGTCGACTCATACGCCTCCCACAAAAAAACACCAAATGGCCAACTCCCATCAGAGCACAAAACGGAGACGCCGTGGACTGATCACACTGCCATGGAAGGTGTCATGCCTCGGTACCAAGAGTACATGCATGTGGTACCCCCACAGGTGGTTATAGCTCAATTATACCCTATGATATATTTTAACAAAGATATAATGTCACAACACATGCGACAAAATATCAACACAAATGCGTTCTAATACGTACATGTTAAATCGAAACGAATCATCAATACAAAATCTCCAAAAAAATTACTAACATGTACATTACTACAAATATGAAAATAAATTTAGACATGTTGTACTAGTCTAAAGAGTACAAATATGAGTTCCAAATATGAACGCCAAAATGAAACTATCACAATGAATTTGACAAGGAATAATCATGAGAAGCAACACCAAATTTTGAAACGAATAGCAAAACGAACAAATTAAAATTAAAAGAGTTTCGCTGAAAGTACCTGAATTAAGCAATGTAATACCCAGATTATAATTCCAAATATTATTCGTTAAACTTCTTCCGCTTGAGCTAATCAAAATAATAAATAATTAATTAACTTATAAACATAATAATAATTATATTATTAAATTCAATAAGCATTATCTTTTATAATTTTGTACTATGATATATGTCAATTAACCAATTTTATTGCCTAGTTATTATACTTTATTTCTTACAATAGAAAGTAGGTCACTTATTATTGGACATGGGCAAGTGTTCACATTCCTTCCATTAGCCAATTGATTTGAAAAGAAACTACAAAGTAAAAAGATACCATACATACATTATATATATATATATATATATATATATATATATATATATATATTCACACAAAAAATAATAATAAAAAAAACAACTACTATACTAATAATAATCTTATACCACATCCTTTTAGTTTATATCTTATAAAATTATGAATATAAATGTTGGTATAAAATTTTACACGTTTTACGAAATCTAATAATTGAATCTAATATTTCATTCACAGGAATCGCAACAAACACACATATATACATGTAACTTACTTGTATCATAAATTAGATATCAATTCATTGTTCCTTTATCTCATACAAAGTACAATTCAATCTCCTTTTTCTTCCTCCAAAACAGTGTCGTTTCTCTTTTTTTTTTCTCCAGTTCACATAAGATACATCGAGAGGAGGGTTAGGTTTTGGTTATTTATTTATTAATATGTTTTGTTAGTTCTCTTAATTTTAATATGATTGAAAATTATATAATATAAATTAGACTCAATTAGTTTAAAGGCCCAAATTAATAAAAACTTTTACTTATTATTCACACAAATTAAATATAATTTGACCCAAATATAAGAAAAACACAATTAAAATATTTAAAATATAATTTTTAATGTCATTTATTTATTTTTCTTTATTATTTATTTTTTTGGGTATTACATTACCTCCCCCTTAAAAGGGATTCCGTCCCCGGAATCAAAAGAATAGAACGTACCTAATTTTCAAAGAAATGCAGATACTCCACTCGAATAGACTCCTCAATCTCTTAAGTAGCTTCTCGCTCCAAATTGTTCTTCCACAAAATCTTGACAAATGAAATTGTCTTCTGTTAGTTCCCAATAGCACACAATAGATCTAGAAGGGGGGGGTTGAATAGATCAATTTAATTTACAAATACTTTTCTCTTTTATTTTGTGTTGCTAATGAATTAGCATATGACAAACATAAGAATCTTTTCAAGCACAATGGAATAAGTAAAAGATCCCCTTCATTGATATATTCATAATCATACATACATTGTTCTTAGAGTTAGTTAAGTTGTAAGCAGTTAATACATACATAACAGTTATAATAGTTAGGTACATAATGTAAATGACATAAAGTAAATGACACAAGGGATTTTAAGTGGTTCGTAGACTCAAGCTCCTAATCCTTCTTCCTGCTTTCAACTAGCGAGATTTTCACTAAGGAAGGGCGGACCACTCGAATCACTAAGATTCCTTCAAGGCCAGCATCCTTGAAACTTCAGTTCACTAAGAACTCTTCAAGCCCAGCAGGCTTGGAACTCCTCTAGTTCCCTAGGAACTCTTCAAGTCCAGCAGGCTTGGAACTTCATTTAGTCCCTCCGGATAAGGACCCCTTAGGCCCTGATTTCTTATTGATAGTTGTTGTTGTTGTTGGTGCCTTGCTGCTGCGATGTCCTTAAGCTTGAACATCTTTTGTACTTAGCAGCCTGGCGTGGTCCTCTTTGCATTCTGCTTTGAGTCTGAACCACATCTTCTCTAGTGTAGCTGATCTTCACTCTTTTCTGCTCATCTTTATCTGATGTCAGCTGTGCACCATCGCCATCTGGATTTGCTAAGTCTCTGAGCTTTTGGTAGACTTCGTCTGGCACTTAGCAATCCCTGAACCCTTCTTGAATGATTTGCAGACATGATTCTACATCTGTTCTTTTTCAGCTTTTGGTTCATGGTGATCTATAGAGTGGCTCTCTTGATCTTCTTTGTACTCTGCCACTTTTCTGAATGCTATCTTCTTGGCCTTCTCGGCTCTCAGCATAACTGCCATCTTCAGTGACATTCTCATCTTTGTTGAGTGAAGCTTTTTGTCTAATCAATTCCTTCTTCGAAGATGCTTCACTTCCACCTTTGTAGTCTCACTGTCACTAAGACTTGTTCTGTTTAGCTCTGGTGAAACTCGTAGAGTCAACAATATAGCATTCCAACAACTCAACGATTCTGCAATATCAGCAACTCTTGATCCTTGAAGCTCTGGCTTATTTATACTCCTTCCCAATCTTCTCGTTGGGATATAGCCGTTGAAAGTTATTTGAATTGCTTCGTAGATCTCGAGTTATTTGGTGTAGACTGTAGATGTGACATGACATTCCCTTTTTCATCTTTGTGACACTGCAGTCTACTATTTCACCTACCCCGTCAGAGATGTCACTTTGATGCCTCGGGCAGGTAGTCTTCTTTATTTCTCCTTTCTGACTTCTCGATTAGAACGTCGAGATCTATCCTTTTGCATCGATGCTCTCAACTAGAAATTTTTGAATATCAGTCTTCAGATTGAACCATTGCCATTGCTTCAATCTTCAGATGACCGAACTCTATGATTCTGATGCAGATGTTCTTAGACCTGATCGTAGTGTCTTGTTGAATGTTGCTCATTGACTAGTTGAGACAACACTACGATCCCAAATAGTATTCATTGGATCTTCAATGTAGAATAATTCTTTCTTCATTTGTGCAGTGCTTCAATACTTCTGTTTGCCTTGATTGATCTCAGGAACTGATAGCTTGACTCTTTATTCTGATATCTTCTGAATAGAAGGACACCTCAGATTTGTGGCATGCCCAACTCGCTTTCTCCTTGTGATGTCCCGTTCACTTATCATCAATGGACTGACATATGCTTAATCACTTTAGCCTTTTTCTTTAGAAGCCGACCAGTATCTCTGTGTACACTTCATCAGTTCCTTTTTTTCTAGGCAAACACTACGATCCTGGTTGACCCCAAGATCGTTGTCTTCTATTCATTTGAGAGCTACTGCATTTGCTGACTTTACTTAGTCAGTTTCTTTGACTGAAGTCTTCTTTTGATCAACTTATGGAAGACTTCATCTTGAATGGTTTCACAACTCAATCTGTATGTTGATTGGGTTGGTGCTTAGATCTCCTGTTAGCTTGCATGCCATTCGTTGAGTGCTCTCTGGTTTCCCTTAAGTGGAATGTATCTTTGCATCTCAGACCAGAGGCTTCATTATTTTGGATATTCTGGGAGTGCTCATTTGTTGAGAATCGTGTTTGCTCTATGATTCTGCCTTGGCATTGTGAGCACATCTATTGAAGCCTTAGTTCTGCACTCTACGATTCTGCCTTGGGTTGTGCAGACACTACGACTACTAGATCAGATCTTGACACTCTACGATATCTATCTTTATGCTCGTTGTCTTCATCTGATCTTGCTCGACTACGATCTTTGCCTCTGAATTGATCAGTAGACTCTACGACTCCGAGTATAGTCTACGATTCTTGACTTGGCTTTGGCAGATGCTCGGTCGGCTCGTAGATAGGTTGTTTATACGATTCTAAACATGACATCCTCAGCAGACTATGGCTTCGATGATGTTATTCTCGACACACTACGACCCCCCCCTCGTCTCTCCTGGCAGTCTACGAACTCCGAGATCTACTATCTTGCAGACTACGATTCTGCCTTGATAGCTCTCGAGTTTTTTTTTACTCTCCTGGCAGACTACGATTTCTGGTGCAGTGCTCGACGATTAGACAAGCCTATCTATTACATTATAAGATCAACCTAACAAGCTTGATCTTTATATGTTTATAGTCCCTGTACATCATTTCTTTTTAAGAACTTTACAAAGCTGTTTTGCTTATGTAGGATCAACCTAACATATTTGATCAATTCATTCTAAGTCCTTGTACATATGTTCCTATTATCTATCAGAGGACTTTACAACTTTTCTTAATGCAATCATACTTGCATATTCATTCATATATATCATAATCAAATCATATATAAATAGGAATATCATTCACATGCTTTTTCCTAACAATCTCCCCCTATTTGATTATGACAAAAATAATTAGTGCATATGCATGATATGAATGAATCTTATATAGAGTGAGCAACTGTATTTATAAAATAGATAATCATGAATGTCATTGATAATAATGTGGAATTATATAGGCTATGACACTTTACATCCTGGATCCAGAACATACCTAACTAGTTAGAGATGTACCTCTTTGGCTCCATGTGTGTCTTCCAGGATGTCTCTTGATCAGCTATTTATCTGTTTGATCTTTTTATTCCTGCTCCCCCTTAAATGGTGACTCCATTTCTTTTCTCTGCTCCTTCTCAGATTCATGCTTTTCTTCTTTTTCTGGCTCCCCCTCAAACTTTGCATTCATGGGATCATCATCCTTTGACTCCCCCTCAGATGATGATTCTGCTTTTGCAGCTGCTGTCTTCTTCTTTACCTTTCTCTTGGCCTTCTTGTTTTCTTTTCTTCTGCTCTTTTTGCTCTTCCTTGAATGCCTCTTTCTATGCCTCTTTTTCTCCCCCTTTTTGTCATTAATCACTTGTGAAAGCTGCTCCATGTTGGACATAAGTTTCTCCATCAGGTAAGATGAGTTACCAACCTCAATCTTTAGTTCTTGTTGGCTCAGCTCAAGTTGTAGAGAGAAAGACTGATTCAGATTGTCAATCTTGTCAGAGAGGGCTTGGATTTGCTCTTCATTAGCCTTCTGTGCTCTTAGAGCTTCTGCCTTCTGTTCATTTATAGCCTTTAGATAGATTTGATCTCTTTATTTGATTTTGAGAGATATATCAGACATAGTGGCTTGGAGCCTGTCTTGAACCGCATTATCTCCTGCTTTTGTCAACATCTTTGCCTCTTTAGTGATGATGGATATTTTCTCAACGAACTCATCAGAATTCTTCAGTAACTCCTACTTCATAAAAGTTTGATCATTTGGTTGAGAAGACTTTTGTTGAGCATCAGAGTCGACTCTACGATTTTCATTCTCACACAGTTTTTCGAAAGCAGTGAGAATATGATAAATCGTTGAGTGCCAATCACTGTTGGATGAGGAAGGAATTTCAGACAATTGTGCTTGGAGATAGGGAAGCTTCTCAAACTGAACTTGATCATTTTCAATGGTAGAGTGAAAGGACTCTACGATCATCCACTTGGGCATATTCCTTCTGCCATCAGAGCCCACTCTACAATCGTAGGGAATGTAGTGGTTACCAGCATGTCGGTAGACTTTGTAGTGAGGCTGTTCTTTGATCATTTTGGTTGCAAACTCCTTTACTCTTGGAAAGTTTTGAGATACCAGCTCCAAGTTTAGAAACGTTGAGTAACACCAGCTGAAGTAGCTCCCATCTTTATCAGTATGCACTTTTAACCAAGGCATCCACGGGAAGAACCATCTCATCAGAAGATCTTCAGAATTGTATAATATTGTTGTGCAATCTAACTCCATATTTTTCCAATTGTTAAGCACCTCGTCTGTAGTCATTCTTACTACTCTAAGTTATTCATTTCCATGGCTTATCCATCTTGCTGCTGGTTCAGCTGGTGGTTCATCAAAAACTTCCACCACTATTCTTCTGCTAATTTTTGCTAGAGAGAGGACTGGATAATGGTCTGCTGATTCCTTTGATTCCTCAATCTCTTCACCTCCTGAGCTTGAGTCATGCTGACTTCTTTCATCTGATTCATCAGTAAATCCTTCCTTCTGATTTTCATTACTGGCACCTTCTTCATTATCTTCTCCATTGGATTCAGACTTATCATCACTCAATTCAATGATTATAGTAGAGTGTTCACCTTGCTTCTTTGGGACAGATTTAGCAAGTAGTCTGTTACTCTTTTTTGTCCTTGGAGTTTCAGCTATAGGAGAGTTAGATTTTTCTTCTTCTTCAGAATCTGAAGCCTTTGAATCACCAGATAAGCTTCCTTGATGTTCAGCATTAACAGGGGTAGGTCCTTCTTCTTCGGACTCAACATCTTTGGAACCATCATGTGGGCTTGTTTGAGCATTTGCAATAGGAGATGCAATTGTGTTAACTTGCAACCTTTCTTCATCATCAGATTGGATGTTCTGAGAGTTAGCCATAGGGCTTGCACATTCTTCTTCTTTACCATCAGATTTAGCTCTTCCTTTTATAGATTCAACTTCTTCCTCATTGCTGGACTTGCTCTTTGAGGGTTCATTCTTGAAGCTTTTAGTTCCCTTCTTATCTTCTGACTCTACTTTCTCTTCTTTGGTAGATAGAATTTCTTGAGGAGCTTGAACTAATTTCTTCATCACCTTTGCTTTCTTCTTGGATGGCTCTTAGAGTAGTCTGTTACTCTTTCTTCTTTTTGGGGTATCAGCAGTTGATGTTAGTTCTTCTCCTGCTCCTTGTTTCTTCTTGTCAGTAGAGAGACGGCTTGATGGAGCCTCTGTATTCTTCACATTCTTAGACTTCTTCTTTACTGGTGTGGCAGCAACTGATACAGAGTCATCAGATTGAGAGCTTTCCACTTCTTGTGCCTTCCTCTTCTTGACAGAGACCTTGTTACTGCTCCCTGTTGTTATTAGCCTCTTGTTTTCCTTGGGATTTTTCTTCCAGTTTATAAACAGCTGTGGAGACATTACTTTATGTACATTAAGAATTTCTCCCTCATCATCCTTAATTTTATTCTTCAACTTTTTCTTCGAGATGATACTTAAAAACCTTCCATGAAAAACCTTTATGAGTGGTTTTTCAGTTAACCTTTTCTTTTCTTCCTTATCCAGCCATTTAGACATTTGATCAAGCAGGATAGCTCCAAAGTTGATATGTTCTTTCAGGACTATAGCAGACATGATCTTTAGCTGTTGGTCAATCACAGTATCATGTGCAGTGTCTTTACATAAGATACATTTGCCCACTATTTCAGCATGGAACTCGAATTCTTCAGGAAACTCCTTTTTCTTCATGTCCTTCAGACTAGGGTTTCTTTTGTACTGCATAATCTTCTTAGCTTTTTCAGTGTCGATCTCTTCCAGGATTTTCAGATCTCGATCAGGAAGGCCTAAGCATTGATTGATGTCAAAAGAATTTAGCTTCAGAATCTAACCTTTGACCTTGGTAGAAAGGGTTCTGAAATTTATGGATGCGTTTGAATAGAACTCTTTAATCAGTTTAGCATATACTCGAGTGTTTGCCTCAAGACATTCTGAGAATCCAGCCTTCTTCACAACTTCAAGAATATCTCTGAACTTCTTCTCGAATTTCTCAAACGTCTTGGTTCCGAGCTGAATGCCAGTGATTACTTGCCAAGCTACCATTTGAGGAGTTCGAATGATATGGGTATTTGTTTTAGGGAGTCTTAAGAGAGATAGTTGAATGTGATTTGGGCAAGGCTCTAGAGGGTTAATGGATTTAGGTTGTGAAGAGGCTTTGAAAAAGAGAGGGAAAGAGGTTAAATAGCTTCTGATAACTATTTTGAGATTTGAGTTTGTCTTTATGTTAGTTCCTTCTAACTCTGCATAAGCTATGATGTGTCAACCATTCATTGGTTGCACGATGCCCAGTAAGAAACTATAACTCCCCATAAACTTTTCAGTTTGATATTTCTTTTAAGAAAATAGGCATTACTGACGTGGATTGACCGTTGACCTTTTCAGCACGTAGAGTAGCTTGGTGAGGTAGCTATGGACTCTACGATTTTCTTTATTGACTCAACGATCGTCTTCTGAGAGATGCTTCAGTGGATGATTTGACACTGATCCTCATCTTTGAAGTTGTATGGCTTAACCATTGATGTTCCTCATGATAGTTTGGGCACTAAACTTTTGAGGTGAGTCTGCTGAGCATCTTTCCAATCTTATCTCCACACAATCTGAGTAGTTGAGCATGTGTCTAGTTCTTCTGAGCTCCCCATGAGCTAGTGTATCCTCTAGAAAGACTGCAATCGTCGAGCCTACTCTTAGATCGTTGAGGTTATACTACGATCGTCGAGTTCACTTTAGAATTTATTCCACGATCATTGTCTGTCCTGGTCCTTGAGATGGACTTGACTAAGCATTCCTTCTGGGTTAAGGTAGCTCAGGAAGGGCCAACCTCTTAGAGTGAACTAAGGATCAGGTTTGTTCCTGAGGCGCTTTCCAGATAAAAAACTTTAGAAGTGATTAGCACTGATATCTTATTTGACCTTTTCTACTGGGGGGGGGGGGGGGGTTCATCTACCAGCTTTAGACATTTGCGTTGGCTGTAATCGTGGTGTCCTCCTGCTCTTACACTACGATGAGATGTTTGATCGTAGGCGCTCCATGATTTTGAGTTGGTTGGTTGACAAGGTTATCAGTAGTACGTTTTGAGACGTTCCTACTGACTATGGATCTTTATTTGGTTCATCAGCCACAAAGTTTTGGGACTTTGTAACTGGTATATTGCTTCATAGTGTATTTTTGATACTTTCGGTCTTTGATGTTCTTTAACATTCATCGCTCCCCCATGGTTGATACTGTCTTCTCAGAGAGGTGTGAGTTCTTCTTCTTCATGTGCATCAGAAGGAAGCCTTGCATATCTCTTTCTGACTGAAGTCATCATTATCAATTAAATCTTCTTGCATCATAGAGATGGATATCTTCAGGACTGTTCACTCTATGATCATTTGACAGTACTACGAACGTAGTCTTCTTTTGACAGTTTGTGCTTGTGGAGTTCTGCTTCTATAATGAGTTCCTTGAGGGTTCTTCTCAGCTGATATGCTTTGGATGATTGAGCATATAAGACCCTTTTTATCTTAGGGTGAATGTTCTGATTCCATATGGAGATCAACAACCATGTGAGCTTCATTCATGTTAGCTCAGCAATCTTCAAGCACAAGCTTTGACAAATTAGAATTTTGTCAGAATCATTTCTGAAATGTCTTAAGTCTTCTGCTGGTTTGAATCCTCTTGACTGAAGTCTTCTGCTTCAGCATTCCTTAGTGTGGTCAGATAGACCAAGTACCTGCAGGTTAGATAAATTTCTATTTTTGGTACCCATGGTTAAATGGGTCCTGCTAGGTTAGCCTTTAAAATCCCTATTCCTCATATGTTTGAATTTTCATCATATTGATCAACACCAATCATATTCATGCATGTATCCATTTTAGATATTACATTTTAAGATGCATGATGATGAGTGTGTATAAGATTAACCATTTTAACAAGACACTCTTTTTCTTTGATGGTTTTATCATTTGCTTGGTTATGTTCACATAGTTTAAATGTTCACAGAGTGAGAATCAACTCTAACACTTATTTGTATCTGGTTGATTCATGGAGGTGATCAGTTTCTACGAATCTTCAAGATACTCTTATAGAACTGATCATACTCTATGTGTTATCAAAAACTTAGAACATAGGTTTGTACATACATACTAACCCATCAACAAAGATTTCTCCACTTAAAATTAATTGAACCTTGATGTGCTTATGACCTATTTCAGATTTCTTTCAAGGTGTTATCTTCAACCTAAAACTTGGATGGAGAGAAAGTTTGTTAGCATTTGAGTTTCCAACTTCAGTGTACTTTCTCTCTTCTCCTTTTTAGGTAGAGTATGGTCTCTTGATAGAATACTTTTATAGTGCATAAGGTGGTGCAACATGATGTATACATTTATACTGATGAGGAACCGTACCTTTACATTGTCATTTTCTTGACAGTCATTTATCTTGATATACTGAGGTTAGGCATTGATGTGCACACTTTTTCCTTCACTTCTGACAGCTTGTTGCTCCAGGTGTCCTTTAATCAATCAGTCATAGTCTTGAAGATGTAGGCTTATAGAATCTTAAACATCTTTAGTTCTTTGACAACCTTGAGTCCTCAAGGTTCACATACAGCTGTTGGTTGGCCAAATATAGATTTGAGAGATTCTACTTTCTTCTCTGAATGAGTACTTCTTAGCACATATGGCCTTTTCATCTTTCAGTCTGGTGGATGCTTGACTCTTTGCTGTTGATGCCTTTTGAGCTCCCATATCTTCTTTTCAGACTGCAAGATTGACTGTGGACACGGATTGGTCTTATTGTTATAGCATTTAAGAACATGGACCAATCTGAGCAGCTTTAGGTGTATATACACATTTACCTGTACACAATATTTCCAACGTGTGAACTCATATGTATTTACAAGTGACTTACTACTAAACTAAGTTTAGAACAATGTTTGTGCCTAGGATCAGACTCAAAGCGGTTAGCTTTTGAATATAGTATGAGAACCTGCTCTGATACCAATTGTTAGTTCCCAGTTGACACACAATAAATCTAGAAGGGGGGGGGGGGGGGTTGAATAGATCCTTTTAATTTACAAATACTTTTCTCTTTTATTTTGTGTTGCTAATGAATTAGCATATGATAAATATAAGAATCTTTTCAAGCACAATGAAATAAGTAAAAGATCCTCTTCATTGATATATTCATAATCATACATACATTGTTCTTAGAGTTAGTTAAGTTATAAGCAGTTAATACATACATAGCAGTTAGGTACATAATGTAAATGACATAAAGTAAATGACACAAGGGATTTTAAGTGGTTCAGAGACTCAAGCTCCTAATCCACTCTTCTGCTTTCAACTAGCAGGATTTCCACTAAGGAAGGGCAACACCCTAAATCACTAAGATTCCTTCAGGCCGCCGACCTTGGAACTTCATTCACTAAGAACTCTTCAAGCCCGCCAAAGAAGCTTGGAACTCCTCTAGTTCCCTAGGAACTCTTCAAGCCCAGCAGGCATGGAACTTCATTTAGTCCCTCCGGACAAGGACCCCTTAGGCCCTGGTTTCTTGTTGATAGTTGTTGTTGTTATTTTTGTTGGTGCCTTGCTGCTGAGATGTCCTCAAGCTTGAACATCTTTTGTACTTAGCAACTTGGTGTGGTCCTCTTTGCATTTTGCTTTAAGTCTGGACCACATCTTCTCTGGTGCAACTAATCTTCACTCTTTTCTGCTCATCTTTATCTGATGTCAGTTGTGCACCATCACCATCTGGATTTGCTAAGTCTCTGAGCTTTTGGTAGACTTCGTTTGTCACTTAGGAATTCCTGAACTCTTCTTGAATGCTTTGCAGATATGATTCTGCATCTGTTCTTTTTCAGCTTTTGGTTCATGGTGATCTGTAGAGTGGCTCTCTTGATCTTCTTTGTACTTTGCCACTTTTCTGAATGTTATCTTCTTGGCCTTCTCGGCTCTCAGCTTAGCTGCCATCTTCAGTGGCATTCTTATCTTTGTTGAGTGAAGCTTTTTGTCTAATCGATTCCTTCTTTGAAGCTGCTTCACTTCCACCTTTGTAGTCTTACTTTCACTGAGACTTGTTCTGTTTAGTTCTGGTGGAACTCGTAGAGTCAATAATATAGCATTCCAACAACTCAACGATTCTGAAATATCAACAACTCTTGATCCTTGAAGCTCTGGCTTATTTATACTCCTTCCTAATCTTCCTGTTGGGATATAGCCGTTGAAAGTTATTTGAATTGCTTCGCAGATCTCGAGTTATTTGGTGTAGACTGTAGATGTGACATGACATTCCCTTTTTCATCTTTGTGACACTGCAGTCTACTGTTTCACCTACCCCGTCAGAGATGTCACTTTGATACCTCGGGCAGGTAGTCTTCTTTATTTCTCCTTTCTGACTTCTCGATTAGAACGTCGGGATTTATCCTTTTGCATCGATGCTCTCAACTAGCAATGTTCGAATATCAGTCTTCAGATTGAACTGTTGCCATTGCTTCAATCTTCAGATGACCGAACTCTATGATTCTGATGCAGATGTTCTTAGACCTGATCGTAGTGTCTTGTTGAATGTTGCTCATTGACTAGTTGAGACAACACTACGATCCCAAATAGTATTCATTGGATCTTCAATGTAGAATAATTCTTTCTTCATTTGTGCAGTGCTTCAATACTTCTGTTTGCCTTGATTGATCTCAGGAACTGATAGCTTGACTCTTTATTCTGATATCTTCTGAATAGAAGGACACCTCAGATTTGTGGCATGCCCAACTCGCTTTCTCCTTGTGATGTCCCGTTCACTTATCATCAATGGACTGACCCATGCTTAATCACTTTAGCCTTTTTCTTTAGAAGCCGACCAGTATCTCTGTGTACACTTCATCAGTTCCTTCTTTGCTTGGCAAACACTACGATCCTGGTTGACCCCAAGAATATTGTCTTCTATTCATTTGACAGCTACTGCATTTGCTGACTTTACTTAGTCAGTTTCTTTGACTGAAGTCTTCTTTTGATCAACTTGTGGAAGACTTCATCTTGAATAGTTTCACAACTCAATCTGTATGTTGATTGGGTTGGTGCTTAGATCTCCTATTAGCTTGCATGCCATTCGTTGAGTGCTCTCTGGTTTCCCTTAAGTGGAATGTATCTTTGCAGCTCAGACCAGAGGCTTCATTACTTTGGATATTCTGGAAATGCTCATTTGTTGAGAATTGTGTTTGCTATATGATTCTGCCTTGGCGTTGTGAGCACATCTATTGAAGCCTTAGTTCTGCACTCTACGATTCTGCCTTGGGTTGTGCAAACACTGCGACTCCGAGATTAGATCTTGACACTTTACAATTTTTGTCTTTATGCTCGTTGTTTTTATCTGATTTTGCTCGACTACAATCTCTTCCTCTGAATTGATCAGTAGACTCTACGACTCTGAGTATAGTCTACGATTCTTGACTTGGCTTTGGCAGATGCTCAGTCGGCTCATAGACAGGTTGTCTCTACGATTCTGAACATGACATCCTCAGCAGACTATGGCTTCGAGGATGTTCTTCTCGACACAGTACGATCCCCCCTCGTCTCTCCTGGCAGTCTATGAACTCCGAGATCAACTATCTTGCAGACTATGATTCTACCTTGATAGCTCTCGAGTTTTCATTGACTCTCCTGGTAGACTACGATTTTTGGTGCAGTGCTCGATGATCAAACAAGCCTATCTATTACATTATAAGATCAACCTAACAAGCTTGATCTTTCTATATTTATTGTCCTTGTACATCATTTCTTTTTTAAGGACTTTACAATGCTGTTTTGCTTATGTAGGATCAACTTAACATATTTGATCAATTCATTCTAAGTCCTTGTACATATGTTCCTATTATCTATCAAAGGACTTTATAACTTTTCTTAATGCAAGCATACTTGTATATTCATTCATATATATCATAATCAAATCATATATAAATAGGAATATCATTCACACGCTTATTCCTAACATCTTCCTCCTCATAATCTTCTCTTGACGATCCAAAATCACCTCAGGTTGCTCTTCAAAAGTAAGATCACCCCGAATCTTATCGAATAGATATTGCACCACATGCAATGGATGATAATGATAACTCCTCAACATCAACACATGGAACACATTGTGACGCCCCCAAAATAGGTCCACACGACTCATTCTGAGTCGCCAGATATCATACTATAAAAATAAAATACAAACTTCATTTATCTGTTTGTTGAACTGTCAAATGCGAGAATCGACTCTGATTAAACTGTGAGTTTTAATACAAATGTATGTAACTCTCATTGTGCCTTGACCACAACCTTACAATGGTACCTTACATAAAAGTACAGTCAATAACTATTTGAGAAATTAAAATCTTTGGGAAGTGCTCAAGGAAACCTTCGTACATGGGAGGCCATGTGTCTAGGTTATGATAGATATCATATGTCCACAAAATTATCCTTGGTTGACCCAATAGTCCCCAAAGAAAAACAAGAAGATTGCTATCATCTTCTTTCCAATGGTGAGTCTTCTCTTGACATATAATTATCTCCATTGTCTCCAAGTGAGAATTATATTTCAAATAAACTCCAAGATTATATAGGTAGTGCTCGTAGATATACTCAACAAGTGGATGTGCACAACCATGTCTTATGATAACACGAGATTGTATGTCATTAGACATCTTGTATGATAGTGGCAAAACACCCTTCCAAAGTTGGGTTCACCTCACCCTATTCGGTTCACCAAAATTAAATATCAAATGACGTATACAATACGACACACTTATCTAAAGTTCTCAATAAAATTATTTCCATACTATTTAGGAATAACCTCGACAGCTATAGACCACCGTTCTATTCCCCTGTTGTGACGCCCCCAAAATAAGTATACATCACCCATTCTGAGTTGTCAATATACGGTACAGAAACAACTACAACTTTATTATTACAATAGTAAAACTGTGAGTTTAAATACAGATATTGCCATCTAGACAATATCCACATACAAATAAATCCTCATCATAATTATTGATACATTATTTTACAACAATGATGAGGACTACTAAACAACTCTCCCTAGAACCTTCATTCCATACCCAGGCTAAGTACTCACTATATTCTCGCCTCCCGAGAAGAAAAAATGGAACAAAAAGGAAAGGGTGAGCTCGACTAGCCCGATAAAAGAATATTATGACTAAGATAATATACAACAAAATTATCGTTAGTCTTCAACAGAAAAAAATATAATAGAATACAATAGACAACAAGTTTTAAATCAATATTCGCAGTGAAATAATAATTCATTAGAAGAGTTAAGTAGAGAATGCAAACTACTATCTCCTATGTATGAATTTTAAAGTTCATCGTCTATTTTTTTTATCCTGTAACATCAATCAATATATATCTGGATCAAATATTCATCCTTGCACTCTGAGGCCAAGGACTTTCACCAGATTGGTCATGTTCATCTAAACACTGCTCATCTTTTGCACTCACGGCCAAAGATATTCATAAGAAATCATTCATCTTTGCACTACGGACCAAAGATATTCATCATAAATCATTCATCTTTTGCACTACAGGCCAAAGATATTCAATAATATCATCATTTAAGGCGAGGATGATGAAAATATTTTTAAAGAAACGAATCCAAAGAAAACAAAATGACAAGGATTAAGGATTAAGGATTAAGTATTTTGTTTTATCCACGTCCAAAAATACCTCAAAATAATCATAGTGGTGTAAAATTCAAGAACGATCAAAACATAGATACAATCAAAGCTAGTATCCGGAAAAAGATATTTTGGACGAAAAGAAAATTTTCATTTTTCGATGAATAGTCTTAAATATTCGTGAATAGTCTTGTATATCGTGAATAAAGTAACCCCGTCACTAAAAGTTCCAAATTTGATAAAAACTTCAGATCAATATTTTAGCATAATGATATTGAAGAAATAATATCATTACGAAAAAATAATATCCCTTACCTCGGAAGACAAAGATTTCACCGGAATCTTTGGATATAAAGGCTATAACTTGAACTTGCAAGTATAGCAATACTCAAAGTATACTCAAAATACTCACAAGAATACGCTTTCGATAATATAGAGAGAAAAAACTTGATTTACGTGTAATTTTCAATTCTAACCTAAGCACCTATTTATAGGAAAATGCTTAGAACACCAAAGCAGAAAATTTAATTAAAATATTAATATATATTAAATTTTCCTATGCACACTTTCTAAGATCTGAAATTAAGCATTTTCATCACATGCATGCCCCACCTTTAATGACAAAAACGTTTTTCATAATAAAAATAATTAAAACTTCCAAAAATCAATTATTTCGGAACTCCGGAACTTCAATAATTCACCATAAATAGCCCTTTTGTCAGAAAATTCGAATCTCGCGAGTTTTTATAGGAAATTCAATTCTCTACAACTTTGCAGAAGAAAGTGTTTCCAAATTCCAAACAGAAATTTGCCGAAATCCACAAACGGACAATTTTAGAGGCTATAATCAAATTTCAAATTCGATAAATGGGGTCCAATTTAGCATGTTTAACATGTTTTAAACATTTATTGCAACAAAAATACTCTTCCTCCTCAGATACTCATATATCCCACATTCGTTGTAAAAATATCACCATTATTATATTATTAAAATATAATAATATATATATTTAAATGAATTATTTTATCGAAAAAAGATAAAATATTAATTTTCAACAATTGTCACATTAAAATTTTCTCCATCTATATCCACATAAAATCAATATTTTTCATCATATGAATCAATAATTAATTATTCACAAATAATATTACGAGAATCACAATATTGACAACCAGCAGGTTCCTCGAGAAAGAGGGGCTTTCGATAAGAATTTCTCCTTCTTGGCGCCGCAATTAGGTGACCAAACCTCTCCTTAGATGTAACTTTCTAGACATTGCCAATAATGTTATCTAATAATATTATTCAGATAATATGAATTATTGTTTCGATAATAAAAAAATCTTGTGTAATGACAATTATTGAAACAACAACAATATAAAAATATCTACGCAACAATTATTGAACCAATAAAATAAAATCTTTGAGCGATAATTACGCAACCATTATTGAGTAGTGCCTTCTTACGTAAGAGTCAATAATTGGTGCAATACTGCAGTAACTTCTTCTTGTCGCAACAACGTATTCATCGTGTTTTAACCACCACCGGGTATTCCAACGATTAAAGCGGTAACAACTACTCTGTTATTTTTAAACAACTTATATTTGTCGTTTTCTTCCTCCAATCGCTTTCCGTTATGGGGCCCACACATGGCTGCGCCGTCGTACGAATATTCCCCGACAGTACGAATATTCCACGACCAAACGAATATTCTCCGACAACAATGAATATTTTATAACCACTTGCTTATTTTGAAATATTTGCGTATTTTACCCATAACTATCCACATTAATCACATCAACCCTTACTATTTCAAAATAATAAATAGAGGAAATTAAATTTCATTTATTAATTATTTGGGGTCTTACAACCTCCCCTCCTTATGAAATTTCGTCCTCGAAATTGACATACGTACCTGGTGTTTTGAAAAGGTGAGGATACCTCGCTTTCATTTCTGTTTCCAATTCCTAGGTCATTTCCTCTATAGCATGGTTCCTCCACAAAACTTTAACTTGTGGTATGACCTTCGTGCGTAGAACATGCTCCTTCCTATTCAAGATCCTGACAGGTACATCCTCATACGTTAAGTCTTCGGCTATCTCGTCTGGTTCTAACTCAATAACGTGGTTCGGGTCTTTCACATATTTACGAAGTACAGAAATGTGAAACACATTATGAACACGAGAAATACTTGGAGGTAACGCGAGTCTATAGGCTACATTACCTACTCGGTCAAGAATTTGAAATGGACCAATAAATCGTGGATTGAGCTTTCCTCTCTTCCCGAATCTTGTAACTCCCTTCCATGGGGCAACACGCAACAATACATGATCCCCTATACTAAATTTCACGTCCTTTCGATGAAGATCCGTGATAACTCTTTTATCGATCTGTGCTTGGTTTGTATACGTTGTCCGAATCATTTGGATCTTTTCGGTAGTCATACGTACTAACTCGGGTCCCAACAATGTTGCTTCACCCACCTCATCCCAACATATTGGAGAGCGACACTTTCGTCCATATAATGCTTTATATGGAGCCACACCTATACTTGCCTGATAATTGTTGTTGTAGGAGAATTCCACCAATGGTAAATACTTATCCCAACTACCCTTGAAGTCTAGGACACAGAGTCTTAATAAATCTTCAAGAGTTTGAATAGTCCTCTCTGATTGTCCGTCCGTTTAAGGATGGTATGCCAAACTGAATCGTAAATCCGTACCCATAGCTTTTTGCAAGTTAACCCAAAATCTTGAAGTGAATCTTGGGTCACGATCCGAAACTATGGATACTGGCATGCCATGCAACCTCACAATCTCATTTACATACATACTAGCAAGACGTTCAAGAGAATAAGTCTCCCGTATCGGCAAGAAATATGCAGACTTGGTTAATCTATCAACAATAACCCAAATAGCATTTATGCCTTGAGAAACCGTGGGAAGACCCGTAACGAAATCCATGGTAATGTGTTCCCACTTCCATTTCGGAATCTCAAGTGGTTGCAATGGTCCCTTAGGCACTTGATGCTCCGCCTTTAGACGTTGACAAGTTAAACATATTGAGATAAACTTTGCAATCTCTCTCTTCATATTGTTCCACCAAAATGTATGTCGAAGATCACGATACATTTTGGTACTTCCAGGATGAATTGCAAATGGTGTATTGTGTGCCTCCATCATGATCTTGTACTTCAAATCGAATCGTTAGGAACACAAAGTCCGGAGGTGGACTCAAGTATTCCTTCTTCATCAATTCTCGCTTAGGAATAGCACCTTCTTGTACTTTCTTCTTCATATGCATCATTTCCGGCCTGGCTTGAGCAACCTTAACTTTTTCTATTAAAGTTGGCTATATCGCGTATACTTGACATCATCGCACTCGTTCACGCATATGATCTTCTACTTAACGCGTCGGCTACCACGTTCGCTTTTCGGGATGGTATTGAATAGTGTGGTCGTAGTCTTTCAATAGCTCGAGCCAACGTCATTTCCGCGATGTTAAGTTCTTTTGAGTGAAGAAATATTTAAGGCTTTTATGGTCCGAATATATCTCCACTTTCTCCCCATAAAGATAGTGCCTCCGGATCTTTAGTGCGAAAACGATCGCTCCGCTAACTCTAGATCATGAGTAGGATAATTCCTCTCATATTCTTTAAGTTGTCATGAGGCATAGGCTATGACTTTCCCATGTTGCATGAGAACACATCCTAACCCTTTGCCCAAGCATCGTCAGAGATAATAAATCCATCCGTACGGATGGTATTGTTAGAAACAGTCTTAAAATGAGTCTCCTCTTAAGCTCTTGGAAACTCTTCTCGCATTCCTCGCTCCATATGAATTTTGTATCCTTTCGAGTCGATGAGTTAATCAGAGTAGCGATTCGAGAAAACCCTTCCACGAATCTCCGATAATAACCAGCTAAGCCCAGAAAGCTACGTACTTCAGTCACCGTCTTCGGTTGCTCCCAACTTTGTATTGCTTCAATCTTCGCCGGGTCAACAGATACTCCATGTTTTGACACCACATGCCCAAGAAATGCTACTTCCTCAAGCCAGAACTCGCATTTCTTTAACTTGGCATAAAGCTTGTTTTCACGAAGCCTTTGGAGTACCAGCTTCAAATGGTGCTCATGATCTTCACGACTTTTGGAATATATGAGGATGTCATCAATAAAGACAACAACGAACTGATCCAAATATTCCTTGAATACTCGGTTCATCATATCCATGAAAGCCGCAAGAGCATTAGTCAATCCGAAAGACATGACTAAGAATTCATAATGCCGTCATCGAGTTCTCGAAGGCGCTTTTTTGGAATATCCCGATTTTAATTTTCAAATGATGATATCCGAATCGAAGATCGATTTTTGAAAAGAATTGTGCTCCTTGCAATTGGTCAAACAAGTCATCAATACGAGGTGAGGATACCTATTCTTGATGGTGACATGGTTCAATTCCCGATAGTCAATACAAAGTCGCATACTCCCGTCTTTCTTCTTTATGAATAAAATAGGAGCACCCCAAGGAGATGTACTAGGACGAATGAAACCGATGTCCAACAATTCCTGTAGTTGGACCTTTAACTCCTGAAGTTCAATAGGAGCCATTCGATATGGGGTTTTAGAAATGGGCTTTGTACCAGGTTCAAGGTCAATAAAGAATTCAACTTCACCTTCTGGGGGTAGACCGGGAAGTTCTTCAAGAAATACGTCAGGAAAGTTAATAACAACAGGAATATTATTCAATTTTGACGTGTCTTTATTCAAATCCATAACATGGGCTAAGAAAGCTTGACATCCATTTTTCAATAAACGAATCGCTTTATGATTAGATATGATAGTGATTGATTTTAATGGTTTAGTTTTCTGAATTCGAACAACAGGTTGATTAGGAATATGAAAACTAACAACCATACGAAAACAATCAATTTTGGCATGATGAGTAGTTAACCACTCAATCCCTAAAATCACATCAAAAGCAAGTATCTTTAAAGAGATAAGGTCAACGGTAAGATAAGGGTGCCAACTTGGATTAGACAAGATTTATAAATGGATGGATGTGATGAAAGTTTCTCTAACGGAGTTTCCACGAGATAGGTCAAAGTCTAATTTTTCCAGTCGATTTAAGCGTTGAGCACAAGGCGGAGAGATAAATGAATGGGTAGCACCAGTATCTAGTAAAGTATAAACTTCACAAGAATTTATAAATAGCTTACCCGTGATCACCTCGTTTGGGTTCCTCGCATTTTGACCAGTCACAACAAACGCTCTTCCAGGAACCGTTGACTTTGACTTTTCTAGGACAGTCTTTTGAGTCACCGTCCCCGCTGAACTAGGTTTCGCTACCATGCAATCTCGAGCGATATGTCCTTCTTTTCCACAATTATAGCATACCTGGAACTGTTGTGGGCAGTTTGGACTGATATGTCCCTCTTTTTCGTATTTGTAGCATATGACCGGTGGTTGTTCTCCTCCCTTAGAACCAATTGCTGCCGGCACTGTCGTCTTCACATGGTCGTTGTTAAATCTCCTCTTTTTAAAATCTCCTCCTGACTCGCTTCTTCTATTTTCATAGCCATGATTACCACCAGAGTGGTTACCATTTTTGTCCGCCTTTTTCTTTCTCCACTAGTTATTGTTGTTTTGTTGACTGCTATCTTCGGTATGATCCTGATTGTGGTACCTCGGTTGACCGTACTCGTTATCTCGCTCTAACAATTGAGCCCCATTAACAACATCCTAATAGAGAGAAAATTTATGAGAGATGAGATCTTGACGTATCTCTGGGTTTCAAACCTCTCGAAAAACATCCGTGTCACACGTTCCTCATTCTCCACCAAATGAGGTGCAAACACAGATAACTCTGCAAACTTTGGCTCGTCTTGAGACACCGTCATGTTGTTCTGCTCCGATCTAATAAACTCCACTTCCTTCATATATGACGAACACTTTCGGAAAGTATTTGTCATTAAATAGTTCTGAAACGTCTCCCAAGACATCTTTGGCGTAGGCGGATGGAGTGCGCTTCCACGATTCCCACTGTGATCCGCCTCGCCACGGAACATAAAGGTGGCGAATGGAACCTTCATTTCTCATGCATCCCAAGACATCGAATATCTTGGTAATTTGCTTGACCCATGTTTACGCCATGATCGGATCTGGCTTTCCTTTAAATTCGGTGGTCCCAACTCTTTGAATCGCTTGGTGTGTGACAACCCGTGTGAATTGCTATCATTTCCTCCTATGTTTTGAACACGAGTCTCCTCGTGCGATTTTGCATGAACTGCAAAAAGCTTCTAAACATTAAATCGTTCATCGTCGTCCGATCAAGTGGTGTTGTTCACGGGAGGAACATTGCCCGACTGTTGCGTTCTCCTCGTTGGTGAGTACAAGCATCTCCACGGTCTCATTTCCATTGTTAATATTCTCGATTCGACATTCTCAAATCTTCATCATAAAACAAGGGTTAATTAAGGAAATCAATATATCACATAATATCCCTATATCTTGACCAATTATCAAATAAGCTTAGGTAGGACACACTAGCGCGAAGGATTTACTCGTCTCTCCCTCCTAGTTCTATTCCCCGATCTCCTTGAGAGATCATATCCCTAAGCTCGATACCAACTGTGGCGCCCCCAAAATAGGTATACATCACCCATTCTGAGTTGTCAATATACGGTAAAGAAATAACTACAACTTTATTATTATAATAGTAAAACTGTGAGTTTAAATACAGATATTGCCATCTAGACAATATCCACATACAAATAAATCCTCATCATAATTATTGATACATTATTTTACAACAATGATGAGGACTACTAAACAACTCTCCCTAGAACCTTCATTCCATACCCCGACTTGTACTCGCTATATTCTCGCCTCCTGAGAAGAAAAATGGAACAAAAAGGAAAAGGGTGAGCTCGACTAGCCCAGTAAAGAATATTATGACTAAGATAATATACAACAAAATTATCGTTAGTCTTCAACAGGAAAAAATATAATAGAATACAATAGACAACAAGTTTTAAATCAATATTCGCAGCGGAAATAATAATTCATTAGAAGAGTTAAGTAGAGAATGCAAACTACTATCTTCTATGTATGAATTTTAAAGTTCATCGTCTATTTTTTATCCTGTAACATCAATCAATATATATCTGGGATCAAATATTCATCCTTGCACTACAGGCCAAGGACATTCACCAGTTGGTCATGTTCATCTAAACACCTATTCATCTTTGCACTACGGGCCAAAGATATTCATCAGAAATCATTCATTTTTGCACTACAGACCAAAGATATTCATCATAAATCATTCATCTTTGCACTACAGGCCAAAGATATTCAATAATATCATCATTTAAGACTGAGGATGATGAAAAATATTTTTAAAGAAACGAATCCAGTGAAACAAAATGACAAGGATTAAGGATTAAGGATTCGTAATTTGTTTTATCCACGTCCAAAAATACCTCAAAAATAATCATAGTGGTGTAAAATTCAAGAATGATCAAAACATGGATACAATCAAAGCTAGTATCCAGAATAGATATTTTGGACGAAAAGAAAAATTTTCATTTTTCGATGAATAGTCTTGAGTATTCGTGAATAGTCTTGAGTATATGTGAATAGTCTTAGAGTATCGTGAATAAGTAACCCCGTCACTAAAAGTTCCAAATTTGATAAAAACTTTAGATCAATATTTTAGCATAATGATATTGAAGAAATAATATCATTACGAAAAAAATAATATCCCTTACCTCGGAAAGACAATACTTCTCACTGGAATACTGGTTATAGGCTATAACTTGAACTTGCACCGTATAGTAATACTCAAAGTATACTCAAAATACTCACAAGAATACGCTTTCGATAATATAGAGAGAAAACTTGATTTACGGTGTAATTTTCAATTCTAACCTAAGCACCTATTTTATAGGAAAATGCTTAGAACACCAAAGCGTAAAATTTAATTAAAATATTAATATATATTAAATTTTCCTACGCACACTTTCTAAGATCTGAAATTTAGCATTTTCATCACATGCAAGCCCCACCTTTAATGAGAAAAACGTTTTTCATAATAAAAATAATTAAAACTTCCAAAAATCAATTATTTCGGAACTCCAAAACTTCAATAATTCACAATAAATAGCCCTTTTGTCAGAAAATTCGAATCTCGCGAGTTTTTATAGGAAATTCAATTCTCTACAACTTTGCAGAAGAAAGGTTTTCCAAATTCCAAACAACAATTTGCCGAAATCCACAAACGGGCAATTTTAGAGGCTATAATCAAATTTCAGTCAATAAATGGGGTCCACCGACATGTTTAACATGTTTTAAATATTTATTGCAACAAAAATACTCTTCCTCCTCGTATACTCATATATCCCACATTCGTTGTAAAAATATCACCATTATTATATTATTAAAATATAATAATATATATATTTAAATGAATTATTTTATCAGAAAAAGATAAAATATTAATTTTCAACAATTGTCACATTAAAATTTTCTTCATCTATATCCACATAAAATCAATATTTTTCTCATCATATGAATCAATAATTAATTATTCACAAATAATATTACGTAATCACAATATTGATAACTAGGCAGGTTCCTGGAAGAGGGGCTTTCAATAAGAATTTCTCCTTCTTTGGCGCGCAATTAGGTGACCAAACCTCTCCTTAGATGTAACTTTCTAGACATTGCCAATAATGTTATCTAATAATATTATTCGGATAATATGAATTATTGCTTCGATAATGAAAAATCTTGTGTAATGACAATTATTGAAACAACAACAATATAAAATATCAACGCAACAATTATTGAACCAATAAAATAAAATCTTTGAGCGATAAAGAATTACCGCAACCATTATTGAGTAGTGCCTTCTTACGTAAGAGTCAATAATTAGTGCAATACTGCAATGCTTCTTGCAACAACGCCATTCATCGTGTTTTAACCACCGGGTATTCCAACGATTAAATCGGTAACAACTCACGCCAAGTTATTTTTAAACAACTTATATTTGTCGTTTTCTTTTCCTCCAATCGCTTTTCCAGTTATGGGGCCCACACATGGTCACTACTGGTCGCATTTAATATTCCCAAGACGATCTTAATATTCCACGACCAAACGAATATTCTCCGACAACAATGAATATTTTATAACCACTTGCTTATTTTGAAATATTTGCGTATTTTACCCATAACTATCCACATTAATCACATCAACCCTTACTATTTCAAAATAATAACTATCCTTTGTATTCATATGAATAGTATTTTCATTCAAAAGGGGTTTCTGCCAAGGGCAGTTTTGTAATTTTTTTGACCCTAAAAAATTTTGGAAAAATTTGAAATGCTAATTTGATGAGTTTTCTAGATTGTGTCCAAAAATGGCGATTTTTGGATGTATAGATTAAGAGTTATGGATTTTATGGGAAAAGACTATTTTAAAAGTAAACCCTTATAACTCTTTGTGGTTAACTCCAAAATTGGTGAAATTTTTATTGGGAGTACATGTATATAATAGGAATATACCCTGTAAATTTTGGAATTTTTGGACAAAAGTACAATTTATGATAAATGTCTAAATATTCTGCAGTTTTGGCCATATGAAAAATAGTAAATGAATTTTAAAAATTCTGAGAAAAATATATGTTCAATATGGGACTATATTCTGCTAAATCCCAGAAAAGAAATATTTTTGGGACTGATTTGATATTTTTCATAAAAATGAACTAGTTATGAGTAAATGAATTAAATATGTTATGTGAAGTAACAAAATTAGAAAATAGGATTTTATGGCTTAGGAATCCTATATAGGGTATATCCAGATTTTTGATGAGGGATTTGATCATTGGTGATGAAATCTTATGAGTATGACATTTTTGAATGATTAAATGCATTATTTGGTAAAGTGTAAATAATTGAAATAAATTGTTTATACGTTTAAGAAGTGATTAAAATATTATTATAATATTAATAATGTTAGATGATGAGTTTATTAAGTGATTGATAATATTTGGATAAATTTAAAGTCTTTAATATTTATCCTTGTTTTCGTTTGATTAATGCTTATATCATTGTCATCATCCTCATGCTTATATTATGATGAAAGTCATCTTTGGCTTACGTGCATAGATGGACTTGGTATGATTATGACCAGGGATCATTCGGTATAATCATGACCTGTAATGTTATAAATGATGTGGTAAAAGTCCTCAGTGGCCTGTAGTGCATTTAATGAATATCCTTGGCCCGTAGTGCAGGGATGATTCGATGATGTGGTTTATTTATTATGCTGAGTCTCAGCGATAAAAATTGATGAAAACTGAGACTCAGCATAATAAATAATCCACATCATTGAATCACCCCTGCACTACGGCCAATGATATTCATTAGTATCACAACCACGAATTATCCATGCACTACGGGCCAAGGATATTCGTGTATTCATCAACGGTCATGATCATGCCAACAACTGTCCATCAATGCACTACGGGCCAATAAGGACTTTTACCACATCATTTGTAACATTACGGTCATGATTATACCGAATAATCCCTGGTCATAATCATACCAAGTTCATCTATGCACTACGGGCCACATATGACTTTCAACATAATATAAACATGAGGATGATGACAATGATATAAGAATTCAATAAAACAAGTTCAAGGATAAATTTTAAAGATTTATAATTTAATTTATCTAGAATTTAATAACGTTCAAATTGTCAACATGATACTGCTTTGTGGAGTAAAATTTAAGAATAATATTGTGCCAAAAGTGATTTGGACCGAAAACGAATCAATTTTTATCATGAATAGTACCCCGGGTGAATAGTACTCAAGTGAATAGTACCCTGTGAATAGTAACCTGTGAATAGTACTCTGGCATGAAAAAGTTAAAACTTATCAAGAATGCTCAGAATAATATTTTCATGAAAAGATATTAGATGAAGCGCAAATATCAAGGATATTCTACTAATTTTATGGAGTATAGAAGCCAAAACTTTAACAAAATGAGTATAGAATTCGAAATCTGAAACGAAATAATATTACTTACATACTACAAAGTTTGGAAGAAAATATTATTTCAAGCGAATATTGAACAAAAATAACATCTCTTACAACTGTTGAACGAAAATAATATTCCTACGAATATTGAACGAAAATAATATTCATTACGAATATTAAACGAAAATAATATTCATTATGAATATTGAACGAAAATAATATTCATTACGAATTTTGAACGAAAATAAAATTCATAGGAATACGAAAAATAATATCTCTTCAGAATATGAAATAAATAATACCCCTTACCTTGAAAAGAAGAGTATTCCAACTGGTATAACGGGGATATTCTTGAAGAAAACTTTCACTGTTTTCTACGCTCAAAGCTTTTTTAAACTCTAAAAAAATACGCTCAAGATTATAGAAGAAGAATTCTCTGATTCTGGTATGATTTTCAATTCTAACTAAGCATCCTATTTATAGGAGAATAGAAGGATACTATTTAAGAAAAATCACGGATGCACAGTAATTATTCAGACGAAGTTCACAGTTCCAACGTATCAATATTTTCTTTTCAAGGTGCTGGCCAATGAGGAAAACTAACACATGCCAATTTAGAGCAAATAAGTCCAAGCTTTGAAAAAAAAACATTGCATCTTGCCAAATTAATTTCATCTACCAGGACCACCACCACCCACCCACCCACCCACATGTTATACATATATATATATATATACTTTATAACTTCCTTCCGATTATTTTGAAAAATAGGTAAATGGGGGTCCATAAATACTTCATAAAAAATCCCCTCAATATTTTTAACAATATTTATCATCATTAATATAATTCACAATATTTAACAACCAGGTCGTTTCAAGAAAAGAGGGGGCTTTCCAATAAGAATTTCTCCTTACTGGCGCGCAATTAGGTGACCAAACCTCTCCTTGACAGAACTTCTAGACATTGTCAATATTGCAAATAATAATATGAATAACTTTGTTGTCTCAATTATTGATTTAATAATATATAAAATATCGATAATAATTGAATCAAATAACGTGAGATACTATGCAGCAATTACTATAGTAATAATTGAGCAAAACTGAGTGACTTCTCACGTAAGCATCAATAATCAATATCGTGTGCTACTATGCAACCACGCGTATTACTGTACTTTTAACACCGGTTATTCCAACAGTTAATGATAAAACTTCCTACGTTATTTTCATAAAAAGATATTTCTGTCGTTTTCTCATTCCGAAAATAATTCCATTGTGGGGTCCACCAATGATTGTGCCATCGTACGAATATTCCCTGTTAAAACGAATATTCCCTGACCAATCGAATATAGTATAACAACTTGCGTACTTTGCAAAATTTATAAATATTACCCACAACTATAACATTATATTAAATTCACTCCATAATATTCAAAAATGATATTTATAGAAAATTCATCTTTATTCATAAAAGTTGGGGTCTTACAATAGAAGTCACATTGGGGTAGCAATAGACATAACATAATCTAAGGACTGAGATAGCACACCCAGGAGTCGAACAAAAGACTGAGCAACAATGGAATGAGTAGAACTCGTATCATACAAAATAGAAGTCTTATGACTTCTAACTAAAAGAGTGCCAGAAATAATACTTGGCGCACCTGCCGCCTAGATATATGTCAAGGCAAACACTTGACCACCCTCTAGCAATATGACCCATTTGCCCACACAAGAAGAATGCACCAGTAACTTTATGGCACTGCCTTCTCGGATGACTAACACCACAAATATCACAAATAGCTATCGAAATAAGATTTGGGTTACCCCCACCAACTGGTCCCGAATAACGACCCTGATTCTGCCCCTGCTGACGATTCTGCCACTGATGATGATTCTGACCATGCCAAGGTAGCTGAAGATGATGATTCTGCCCCTGCTGAGGCAACTGTTGATAACCCCTATTTTGATTCTGGCCACCACGATTCCTATTCCACTGACCACCCTAATTTCTCCCATGATGACCCGAAGCTTGACCCTGTTGGTCATCTGTGTCCCTCTTTCGAATCTCTTCCATTTTATAGGACCAGAAGTCCTATCGTTCCATCTTAATGTTCTTGGCCGCATTAGCCGCAACCGACACATCTACAAACTTGGTGTTAATGAGATGTTGTCGATACCTATAATGAATCCTTTACTTGAACGTTTCTTCCTGCTCCGTTGCAGTCCTGCAGAGGTTCTCACAAATCCTGCCAACCTGGTGAACCTCGTTTTGAAATTTGTGATGGACTCATCATTTTTCTGCTAAATAGACAGGTTCACTCTGACATAGACCTCTTTATCAGAAGATGGGAAGTACTATTAAAGACCTCATAAAACTCTGTCCAATTAAGTGTCTCAGCAAATCCATCACCTTTTATCATCGTTTTCCACCACCTTTGTGCATCCCCCTCTACCTTGTAAGCTGCAAGCAACACTCTCTAATTATTCGAGCACCCCAACACATCAAAGATCTTATCTAAATGAGCAATCCAATTCTATGCATCAATTGGAGTTGGGACTGAACTGAATGATTGTGGTTTTTGTTTCTAAAACCTCCCATACTATACATACATCGGAACCACCTGCTGATCAAGACCATCTGCATTATCTTCTTCTTCATTTCTCTGTGGACCATTATTTCCCGGGTTCCCCTGTTCAGGAATTAGTGGCGGAGGCTGCATTACATATACAACCTGTGCCACTATTGGTTAAAATCTAATTATGCACAACACGCAAGTATACGTGGTCAACAAGTAATAAAGTGATAAGTCAAGTATCGTTCCTACAAAGATAAATTAGTAAATACCTTAACTTACAATTACCAATCTTGTATTAACCCTAATTTTATTAAACAAACCAAATCAATAATTTAAATTAACAAAACTAACATTAAGAATAATTAAATTAACACACAACAACCACAAATATCAAAATCTGAATTTCAAACAATTAATGGAGAATTAGACTTATGATTTCACCCTAAGCTTCACTTTGATTTTAACACTTTTATTCCAATTCAATTCACTATCCCAGTTTATTAATCAAGAACACGAACGTAGTATTAACCACCTCTCGATGCACTAATACCGTATTAACGTCAATCCACAATTAAGATAGAAATCCGTTAAACACCTTAATCAACTAACCCACTATATCTCTATGTGAATTATAATTGAAGAAGGTTGAAGAATAAGTTCTCTATCCGATTACATGCGGAGTCAAGCATATCTCTACCTTAACACTCATCAAGTTTAAGCTACTAACAAAATCTTGAACACATGCTATATTAACTAGGTCTAGATTTGAATATCCTCTCTCGATTCCATCCAACTCCACAAAGAATTGTTGATCAGGCAATTCATAGATTCAAGCACAAATTAATATAGATAAACTGGAGATGGCTTAATAAATTGGAAATCAAAGTTTACAAAATCATCGATTCACTCAAGGATCCATCACAAGCCTAAAAAGTAAATTAGTTCATAATAAATGAAATAAACGCTGAATAAATCATAGAAATCATTCTTTCAATTACAAATAATAATCTAACACAAAGAATATTAGAAAACACCCTTCACGTAGACTAGAATTGCAACCGTCTTGAAAAATTCCTCGAAATACCCCTCCACACTTGTTCTCCAAAACTCAGCTTTGATCTTCGTTATCTCACTAACTGATATCCCAATTGTGTTTGATAGAGTAGTATAAATCTAGCATAACACTCTAGCCGCATTCTCTATCCAATAGAGTTATAATGCCATGCAAATAGCTAAAGTTCGTGCCAAAATGGAATTTTAACCATAACAAGACACCCAGAATTTTTCACCCCCCTTTGGCCACACTTCGCTCTCTTGCTCGAATGAAAACCCCCACCCGTGTGAAGGGTATATACCTAATAATGCCCATACGAACTTGCCTCTGATAATCGAAGTTGGAAGACCCCCACTTTTGCGAAGTTTATAAATGTCATACTACTTCGCCCGTGAAGGTGTGTTCTATTATCTGATATATGATAATAAAAATAATATAATCCAAACATGGATTTAATCTTAAGAGTAAGATTCATAAATCAACGATAATTTGGTCAGAGAAAGAAACAAATTTTTATCATGAATAGTATCCCATACGTGAATAGTAACCCTGACACAAAAATATAAAGTTTCACAATAAAATCCATATCAATATTTATAGCACCTTAATCTAAATGTTATAAATCACTTTAAAATCTCATAATCTAATATTATTAATATTACCACAATATCTTAATCATTTCTTAAACTTATAAACAATTTATTTTAATTGTTTACAGTTTACTAATTAATGCATTTAATCATCCTAAAATGCGAAACCCATAAAATTTCGTCACCAATAACCAAAACCCTCATAAAAAATCTGCATATACCTTATATAGGATTCCCAAGCCATAAAATCCTATTTTCCAATTTTTTTACTTCACATAATATATTTAATTCATTTAATCATAACTAGTTCATTTTCATGAAAAATACCAAATCAGTCCCAAAAATATTTCTTTTCTGGGATTTAACATAATATAGTCCCATATTGAACATATATTTTTCTCAGAATTTTTAAAATTCATTTACTATTTTTCATATGGCCAAAATCTATATTACTATTTAGACATTTATCATAAATTTTACTTTTATCAATAAATTCTGAAATTTATAGGGTATACTGATATTATATAGATGTACTCCCAATAAAAATTTCATCAATTTTGGAGTTAATCACAAGGAGTTATAAGGGTTTACTTTTAAAATAGTCTTTTCTCATAAAATCTATAACTTCTAATCTACACATCCAAACAAACTCATTTTATCATTCACTCTAGCATTATCCTTTAGAGACCATTTAGGTACCGGTTTGAACTTAACCAATTAACACTGATGTTTGTTAAACGTGCTATCCTTTTATACTAGTTTCAAACAAACTCAAGATTCGATTCATAAACGATCATTGTGTCATAGTTCTGATACTCAATACTGTATTTGCTACTTATTTGACAATCACATCATAGGCCCCCAATAACATGAAACTCAACATTGATAGACTTAAACAACACAATAATTACTAATTAACAAATTATTATTAATTTTTTTATATATAGATGTGAATAACAAAATGCATTACACTATTATCTACTATGCAAAACCTAAACTACCATGAATGCCCTAAGCTATCATGCAATACTGAAAATAAAATGCAATACATAAATTTAAATGACCAAAATTAAAAATGAATCCTAAAAGCTACAATGCATGCAAACATGAATTTAAATCCCCCAAACTTAAACAATACAACGTCCTCATTGGATAATTGATCTAAATAAGTACGTGATGACTTCCCTGTCAATACTTAAGCTTGAGGAGGTGGTTATTGATCTTCTTCATCGGAGTCACTCGGTGGGAACCTTGGCATTGGACCGGGCTGTTGATATGGAAATTGTGCCATCAGGTTAAAACTTTGAAGTGTTGTGTTCAATGAGGCAAAAGAAGCGTGCATAGCATCAAACATGTGCTCTTGCCTCATTGCCAATCGGCACATTTCCCGATGAGTTGCCTTGGTTTGTGCATTCAGTTGATTTTGGAAATCAAGGAATTGAGTTCGGGATATAACCTCGGCCTGCGGTATCTCTTCGTCTCCTTGATCATCCATTGCATCATCATCGTCCCCCGAGGCCTATATAGCATCCACATCGTCTTCCGATGATGACAAAAAAATGAACCCCACTCCACGCGAGTGTGATTCATCTCTTTCCCATACAGAGTAACGTGCTATCATTCTGGAATCCAGCAGCGCGAGCGGCATTTGAGTGGGCTCGTCATCCGACCATCTAACTCCTGCTTGATGGCACAACCCACATATGAGTGATGCGTGTGGCAAGCCTCCAGAAAAATTCCCACGTAGGCACCGACAGATGGAGAAGCAGATGATAGCTCCGATGTCAATAATAAAGTCTTGCACAATGGCGTACAACAGCAACGCCTTCTCTTTGGTGACGTCTGAGGTATGTTGGGATGGAAGTAATTTTGCGCAGAGGAAGGCATACCAGATTTTTCCATACCTGCTAAGGGTCTTGCTGGGGAACACGGTGCCGCCCTTCTGCCCTTTCGTCCATGACGTTCCTGGCTTTGTCATCTCCATGATTATGGCATCCAGTCAGGATCGAAATCACGAAGGTGCGCATACTGGTAATAACGAGGCACCCGCAGTTGGTAGTATGTGTTGATGGCGTCCGCACTGAATGGAACCAACCATCCTCACACAAAAGTGCGAAATGGTTCTTTGTCCTCAGCATTTGTGTAAAACTCCTTGACAATATTTACAATGGCTGGTTCCGGCTCTTCGGTGAATTTTACCCATCCCTTTTGGTAAATTTGCGGCATGAGCTCCCCATCATTTGGATCCGGTGCCAACCCCCGCTCCGATGTAAGGGCTTTGGTGAGCATATAGTCATAACGGTCAGCGGCGGCGGCACTTGCAAATTTTCGACGATCGAAGGTGCGGATAGGTTGGGATGGTCGTGAACTCTCCCTTCGTTGGCGTTTTGACGATGATTGAGAAGCCATGTCTCCCTATTGCTTGTTTTGCCCTAACTCTCCCCCAACTATTTCAATAATCTCTCTTTAGCTCACAACTTTTCTTTCTATATGCCTTATGTGAAGTATGGTGTAGGAGTTTGAAAGAGGTGTGGTGTTATTTATAGATAGAGAGGAGAGGCTAGCATTGGTGGAGTGAGGAGGTGGGAAGGTGGAGAAGAGTTATTGAATATTGGGAATGTGGCGAAAGTGGGTGGTGGTTATGGAGTAATGGGGAAGTGTTAAAGTGGGAGTTATTGGGAAGGAGAGAAGACTAACAAAACTGCCACGTCTATCAACATTCCTGGACCCCCACCCCGGCGGGGAGTAATGAGCTAAAAAGGCCCGCCCCAGCAGGCATATTCCCTGACTTCTGATGTTGAGTACCCCCACCTCGGTGGGGGTTGTGGTGTTTTAAGGGCCCACCCCGGCGGGCTATGTCACTGTCTAGAAATCATGTTTTGCTTTAGCTTTAGCTTACTCTGCTGCAAAATACTCGCTTGACGATCCTTTTCCCAACCTGCATGGCATGAAACATGAAAATTAGTGAGTCGTGGATGTCATGTCATATTGTGGAGAGATTAACGAGATTTTGTTTTATTCTTCTACCTAATAATGTAATAAAAACTATGATTAAGCAAATATGAATGGAAAATACGATAAAGAAATAAAAATTGGGTTGCCTCCCAATGAGCGCTTGATTTTAAGTCGTTCAGCCTGACTACTTCCTGCTTAAGTTGTATCGGCCAACGTGATAGCGATCACGTCGGTGTTGGCTTCTCCTCCCCAGTAATGCTTTAGACGGTGTCCGTTGACTTTAAATGTTTTGAGAGGATTGCGACTGTAAATTTCAACGGCCTCGTGAGGGAATACTTGCTTGACTGTGAATGGTCCCGACCATCTTGATTTAAGCTTTCCGGGGAACAAACGCAGCCTTGAGTTGAATAATAGTGCTAATTGGCCAGGCTCGAATGTTTGACGCAAAATTTTCTGGTCGTGCCATATTTTGACTTTTTCTTAGTATATCTTGGCATTCTCATAGGCATGAAGGCGAAACTCGTCTAGTTCATTCAACTGAAGTAGTCTCTTCTCTCCTACAGCTTTTTGATTAAAATTGAGTTTTTGCACTGCCCAATATGCCTTATGTTGTAGTTCCACCGGTAAATGACATGCCTTCCCGTACAACAGTTGATATGGTGACATCCCGATTAACGTCTTGTATGCTATCCGATAAGCCCATAAAGCATCATCCAATCTAAGTGACCAATCTTTCTGACTCGGATTCACCACTTTCTCCAATATCTTTTGACTTCTCATTCGATACCTCGACATCCCATTGGTTTGAGGGTGATATGCTGTAGCTATTTTGTTGTTCACCCCATACTTGGCTAAAAGAGCAGTAAATGGTTTATTGCAAAAGTGACTACCTTCATCACTTATAGTTGCTCTTAGTGTGTCAAACCTAGTGAAGATGTTCTTTTACAGGAATTTAAGGACCACTTTGGCATCGTTTGTTAGTAGAGCTACAACTTCAACCCACTTTGACACGTAGTCCACTGCAAGGAGAATGTATTGATTGTTCAAGGACGATGGAAATGGTCCCATGAAATCGATACCCCATACATCAAAAATTTCCACTTCCAGAATCGTTTGTAAAGGCATCTCATTATGCTTCAAAATGTTGCCCACCCTTTGACACCTACCACATTGTTTGACAAACTGGTGGGCATCTTTGAATAATGCCGCTGTTCTCTCACTCCCATAATGCCGGCCATATGCCGATGAGTGACACTCATGCAGGATATTCTTCACTTCGCTTTATGGGACGCATCGTCGAATCACCTTATCGGCGCACTGTTTAAACAAATATGGATCATAGCACATGTACCACTTTACATCGTGAAGAAATTTCTTTTTCTGTTGCCTTGTGAGGTTAGGTGGTAGAATGTTGCTCACAACGAAATTTGCATAGTCGCCATACCACGAAATCTCTGCTGACATCCCAAAAAGTTGCTCATCCGGGAATGATTCATTAATTTCGCATTTGTCATCTTTTTCTTTTCTGTGGTTTTCCAGTCTCGACAAGTGGTCGGCTACTTGGTTCTCCGTCCCCTTCCTATCCTTTATTTCTAAATCGAATTCTTGCAGTAGGAGAATCCACCGGATAAGGCATAGCTTAGCATCCTTTTTCGCTATCAAGTACCGAATCGCTGCATGGTCCGTATAGACTATCACCTTAGTCCCGATCAAGTAAGCACGAAATTTGTTAAATGCATATACCACGGCAAACAACTCCTTTTCTGTGGTTGTGTAGTTCAATTGAGTTTCTGTAAGTGTTTTGCTTGCGTAGTATATAGCATGAAACACCTTGTCTCTCCGCTGACCCAAAATAGCCCCAACCGCGAAGTCGCTTGCATCACACATAAGCTCGAATGGCATGCTCCAATCCCGTGCAACTATAACGGGGGCTGTAGTCAATTTCCTTTTTAATAAATCAAATGCTGTCTTGCAATCTTCATCAAAGCTGAATGTCACATCTTTCTCTAAAAGACTGTATAGGGGTTTCGCAATTTTAGAGAAATCCTTTATAAACGTCCTGTAGAACCCGGTGTGTCCCAAGAAACTCCTAATACCCTTCACTGAGGTTGGTGGAGGCAATTTTTCAATTGTTTTCAACTTTGCTTTATCGACTTCCAGCCCTTGAGTCGAGACCTTATGGCCCAAAATTATGCACTCTTCAACCATGAAGTGGCATTTTTCCCAATTTAGAACGAGATTCGTTTCCTTGCATCTTTGCAGCACCATGACCAGATTCTTCAAACAATTATCAAAGCTGTCCCCATAAACTGAAAAGTCATCCATGAATACCTCAACGTTTTTCTCTACCATGTCCAAAAAAATTGCCATCATACACCTTTGGAAAGTTGCTGGTGCATTACATAGCCCGAATGACATCCTCCTGAATGCAAATGTGCCGTAAGGGCACGTAAATGTGGTCTTTTCTTGATCCTCTGGAGCGATGACTATTTGGTTGTAGCCCGAATACCCATCCAATAAACAGTAATATTAATGTCCCGCCAATCTATCTAACATTTGGTCAATAAAGGGCAGTGGGAAATGGTCTTTTCGGGTTGCCTTATTCAATTTTCAGTAATCCATGCAAACCCGCCAACCCGTTACTGTTCTGGTTGGGATTAACTCGTTCTTGTCATTCTGCACCATCGTCATTCCTCCTTTTTTCGGTGCACACTGGACTGGACTAACCCATTTGCTATCAGAAATCAGATAGATGATGCCAGCGTCTAACCATTTTAAAATTTCCTTCTTTACCACTTCCTTCATAATTGGATTGAGTCACCGCTGTTGTTCCACCGTTGGTTTTGCATCATCTTCCATCAGAATTTTGTACATACAAAATGAAGGGTTGATCCCTTTTATGTCTGCAATTGTCCATCCAATGGCTGATTTGTGTTCCCGAAGCACCCTTAACAACTTTTCTTCCTGCAATTCGTCAAGTGCAGCTGAAATAATAACAGGTAAAGAATTAAAATTGCCTAAATACGCATACCTGAGGTGCTTAGGAAGTGGTTTAAGTTCCATCTTTGGTGGCTCTTTCAATGATGGTTTCAATTTTTCTGCATTTACCTCCTCCGCGTGCAGTGGTTCAAATGGGGTTCTAAATCTTGGTACTCGTGGCAATGAGTCTAGCGATTGAAGGTAATCCACCAATTCCGGATCATCATTCTCTTCATCTCCCAATAACGTTGTTTCTAATAGACCGTTCACCAAACTTTTGCTCATGTCATCACTAATGATTTGCTCAATTAGATCCATTCGAAAACATTCTTCCTGATACGTAGGGAATTTCATGGCCTTAAACACACTGAATTTCACTTCCTCATCTCTAAAATGATAAATACCACAAGTCAAAGCATAATAAATGTCAAACTAGCTCAAACCACAATATAAAATAATTATTACAACTCCAAATAAATTGATATATCAAATCCTATACAAAATATCTAAACCATTAGAAAGAAGGGAGCTCTCATCACACTTGCCCTTAATATCCCTGATTACCTGCTGGAAGAAAAACACAGATTGAGCCAAATTCCCAGTATGGATATGGAATACAAGAATAATGAAATGAAATAACAAACTCAACTAAATGAACTGAACTAAATTGAACTGAAATGAAAAAAACTAACACAACGAAATAATTTGCTGAATCAAATGGTTGAGTGTTATTTCATACCGAGCTCAAAATAAACAGAAATATACATTTCCATATAGTCAAGTCAAATAATGCCACATAAACAATCACACATCGGACTGCGCAATTTAGATGTATGCAAAATTAAAAGGCGTGTTTGGCACAAAAATCAACAATCCGCAGAACATAACAGAACAAAAAACTAAGGTCGAACCATACGCCTCCCACAACAAAACACCAAATGGCTAACTTCTTTTGGAGCACAAAACGGAGACGCTGTGGACTGATCACACCACCACGGAAGGTGTCGTGCTTCGGTGCCAAGAGGACATGCCTGTGGTACCCCACAGGTGGTTATAACTCAGGTATACCCTACGGTATATTCTAACAAAGTTATAATGTCCCAACACATGCGACAAAATATCAACACAAATGGGTTCTAATACATACATGTTAAATCGAAAGGAATCATCAATACAAAGTCTCCAAAAAAAATACTAACATGTACATTACTACAAATATCAAAATAAATTTAGACATATTGTACTAGTCCAAAAAGTACAAATATAAGTTCCAAATATGAACGCCATAACGAAACTATCACAATAAATTTGTCAAGGAATAATCATGAGAGGCAACACCAAAATTTTAAACTAATAGCAAAACGAACAAATTAAAATTAAAAGAGTTTCGCCGAAAGAGTACAGAATCTGTACCTAGATTAAGCAATGTAATACCCAGATTATAATTTCAAATATTATTCGTTAAACTTCTTCTGCTCGAGCTAATCAAAATAATAAATAATTAATTAACTTATAAACATAATGATAATTATATCATTAAATTTAATAAGCATTATCTTTTATAATTTTGTACTATGATATATGTCAATTAACCAATTTTATTTCCTAATTATTATATTTTATTTCTTACAATATAAATTAGGTCACTTATTATTGGACATGGGCAACAGTTCACATTCCCTTCCATTAGCCAATTGATTTGAAAAGAAACTACAGTAACAAGCAGCCATACATTATATATATATATATATATATATATAATGATAATATATATACACAACTACTATACTGATAATAATATTATACCTCGTCCCTTTACTTTATATCTTATAAATTATGAATATAAATGTTAGTATAAAATATTACACGTTTTACGAAATCTGATGATTGAATCTAATGTTTCATTCATAGGGATTGCAACAAACACACACATATATATACATGTAACTTACTTGTATCAGAAATTAGATATCAATTCATTGTTCCTTCATCTCATACAAAATACAATCCAATCTACTTTTTCTTCCTCCGAAACAACATCGTTCCTCTTTTTTTTTTCTTTTTTTTTTCTTCAGTTCACCCTAAGATACATCGAGAGGAGGGTTAAGTTTTGGTTATTTATTTATTAATATGTTTTATTAGTTCTCTTAAATTTAATAGGATTTAAAATTAAATAATATAAATTAGACTCAATTAGTTTAAAAGCCCAAATTAATAAAATCACTTACTTATTATTGTTCACACAATTAAATATAATTTGACCCAAATATAAGAAAAGCCCAATTAAAATGTTTAAAATATAATTTAAATGCCATTTTTTTTATTTTTTTTCTGGGTATTACAACTTTATATATTACTTTTGTTTTATTTATTTCAGCAGCTTTTTTTTAATAGCTCTTGTGCAGAACTTTAGCTCTTTGTTTGCTTTCTTTATATATTGGAAATGGTATATGTCTTTCATTTATTGAAAATTTGCGATAAATAGAGATTTTTTTTGTATAAATTTTTTTAAGGTGAACATTTTGAGTAACTTAAACTATATATGGGTGGTAGTATCCTATATTTTGATTTGTGCCATCGTGACTCTATTTCAATATTAGAGCTAAAAGACATAATGAATGAAATTGGGTAATAGAGGGGCCACCTACACTTTCAATACAAATTAACAGGTACAGACATGGAGAGAGGGCTATGGGAGATAGATTCAGATGATGAGTTGATGACAATGTGTGTGCTATTGCTTCCAAGTAATCAAGTAGAAATTTATGTGAAACAATTGAAACTTTTTTGAGTTGATGGTTTGCCCTCTAAGAAGAAAAAAGGATAAAGGCATTATTGTAGTTAATGTTGAAGACAATGGTGGAAAAAATGGTGAAATTAGTAGTGATGTGAGTTATAAAGATAGTAGTGAATATGGAGGCTATTATGAGGATGAGGATTATGATAAAGATGAAAATTTCATTAATGAAGATGAGATTGCTATGATGGATAAAATCATGGAAGGTTATTATGGTGAGATGGGATGTAAGGCAGGTGAGGGTAATGACAAGGAAGGTGCTAGGGCATGATTAGTTGGACCTAGATAATTTGGTGGGCCATAGTCCACGTGGAGGAATTTACTCCACGTAATAGTATATTTTTGGGTTTTTGGAGAACTTTAAGAAATCTAAGATTCTTAACTGTATTTAATTTTCAACTTTGAAGGAAAGAGTTAGGATAATATTTGACTTCCTTTCTTTAAGGAGATTCACTTTTAACCCATTATGGTATCTACCATAATGAGGAATCCTATTTCGATTCAGAAAGGGTAAGGAATCTAAGATTCTTAGCTGTATTTAATTTTCAACTCTTAAGAAAAGAGTCAGGATAATATTCAACTTCCATTCTTTAAGGAGATTCACTTTTAACCCATTATGGTATCTACCATAATGAGGAATCCTATTTCGATTCAGAAAGTGGTGTTTAAGGAGGTGTGATCGCTATAAATACAAGGCTACATCCTAATTTACAGATATCTCATTAATTTTCAGCACTAGAGCAATAAGCCTTCATTGTTAACCTGCTTTCAGCCTGTACTTAATCTCACATCAGAGCTATCCCCTCACGGTCTATGTCATCAAGCTCTGTGTGATTTTGTTTCTATATAGGATTGGACGAGCTATTGGTGATTGGGTGTGTGGATGTATCTTGACCTTAACATTGGCGCTAGAAGAAGGGTCCTTTAGTGCTAGATAATTCTTTTCAATCACCCAGATTCTTAATCGGAGTTATGGCAACAAGCAATACAGTTTTTGGACGAGGGAAATCAATGGCCAACCCATCGACTCAACCTAGGGGTTCAACCAAAGATAGGTTGGGACTATCCGATCGTGTCTTAGACAAGCTTGGGGTTAATAGTCACTCGGTGGGCCCAAGGAAAGCTCAAACGACTCTTGTCAAACAACAATTGTTCTCGACTACAAAGAAGGCGACATGCCCCAATAGTCGTGTAAAGGATATTCCATCTTGATAACGCACCTAGGAAGATTAGAACTCGAAGTGGGACGATCAGGAAAAAAGGGAGTTGAGATAAGAAGATGTAAGAGAATAAAGATGCTATGGAGGCCCTACGCCTTCAGCAGAAGAATTGGATGACCAGATAACGACACTGTTGGGGGAAGAAGAAGTTTCGTTCAGTCATCACCTCTGTCGTGAAACATCGTCAGGGAGCCGATCTAGGATATATTGTTCGGATGGTTCTTGACATGAAAAGAGAAGGTGAAGGATCTATTCTAGGGAGGGTAACAACAAAGGATGAGGAAGGTCAGGACGAAGGCAGCGGGTTACTTCTCTGGACCATGAGTGGGATAGGCACAGGTCATCCCCCCAAAGAAAGGATTAAAACTCCTTCGAGAAGAGAGTAACAGAGTTGGAGTAGAAATTGGCATCAATCAACCAAGAAAAGGAAATACCAGTTGACCCGACATCACCTTTAACTCTAGAGATAGATTGGGTTCGGTTCGATCCCAATAAGAAAGTCCTGCACTTGGAGAATTACGATGGAACTAGAAATCCATATGACCATACCCAAGCATATGACTGGGTTATAATGTTCTATGACTATTCGGACGCTGCCAAGTGCCAGATGTTTATCACCACCTTTAAGAAAGAGGCTCGACAGTGGATGACGTTGCTAGCCCCAAATTCGATCTTATCGTGGAAAGAGCTTTGTTAAAAGTCTCATATCCAGTTTGAGATCAATAAAAAGAGGGGGAAGTCGATTGCTTCCATGTTGCAGATATGACAATACTCTAATGAAATCCTAAACCAGTACGTGAAGAGATTTCGAGAGGAGGTCGGAGCAGTGGCAGACTTGAATGGTCCTTTGGACCTCAGATACTTTAGCACGTGGTTGGATGTGGTGAGATCAAAGAAATTGGTGAATGACATTATATTTAATACCCCGAAGGACCTGGATAAAGCGTATAACAGAGCAGAGGGTTTCATCGCGATCGAAGAATCCAGGGAGTGTGAGACCGAACACACCATCTTCGGAAAAGCTCATAGATTGGGATAGGAATAACCATCACAGGTAAGATAACAACAGGTCAGTTAACCAGATAAAGAAGAACTTCAACAATGGGGGTTCGAGAGGAGGTCGACCACCCTTCCCGAACTCTGGTGTCAACAAAGTCTATACCCCACTTAATACGGATCGGGCAAAAATATTAGAGGAGATGAGAGATAAGCCCTATTTTGAGTCTTGCCCAAAAAATAATAGACCGGAGAGAGGAAACGATAACAAACACTGCAATTACCACCAGACCTCTGGACACTCTACAAAAGACTGTCGGAACTTAAAGAATTTGATCGAGAAGAATGTCCAGAGCGGAGAATTGGTTTAATACATCGTTAGGCGAAAGTGTTCGAGTAGGAGGCCTACCAATAAAAACTAGGAGCAAAACCTGAAGCCTCAACCGCAACCACAACCCGAACAAGTTCAAATAACTCGATGAGTGGTTGATGTTATAACAGGTGGCTCAGTTAGAAAGCTGACCGGGAAGAAAAGGTGTGGGATCTTGGAATTTGTTTTAACTGTGTTCAAACAGCTTGATAGGAGGGATCGACAATAACCTGTTATAGTTATTTCTTTTACCGATAAGAATTACCCATCGTAGCTTATCGAGCCTCATGAAGGGGCCTTGGCTATCACAACGTAGGTCAGATCGGTAGACATGAAGCGAATTATGATTGACAATGGCTCTTCTGTTGATATATTATATTCCCATGCATACTAGAGGCTAGATCTAGAAGGTAAAAGGATGGAGTTCTGGCAAGAGCCCCCTTTTTATGGGTTCAGTAATGATCCAGTGTGGGTTAAATGAACTATCAAACTATCGGTCGTCTTTGGAATAGCTCCACAGGAAGTAGAAGTAAATGTCAAATTATTTGTAGTGGATGTGGATTTGGTGTATAATTCCATCTTGGGACGACTGACGTTGACGACTTTACAGGCAGTGACTTCCATCTCCCACTTTAAGTTAAAGTTTCCTACGCCGAACGAGGTTGGCGAAGTCAAGGGAGATCTGGACATGGCTCGAAGGTGATATAGAAATTCTCTGATATTTTTAGGAATTAGTGTCAGTAAATAGAGGCAGACTATGACAATCGTGGTGGAACCATTTACCGATGGAAGCACAAAACCCCTCGCTTTGCTGGCTGAAGAGACCGAAGATATCAAATTAATCCTGGGGAACAAAGAGAAAAAAATTAAAATTGATTCGGGCATTCAAGAACCCTTTCAAATGGGATTAATCGAGTTACTTTGGGTTTATGCACACATTTTTGCATGGGTGCCCAGTGATACGTCGGGGATAGACGAATCAGTTGTTGTGCACCGATTGAATGTAGACCTTGTCAGAAAACCTATCTAGTAAAAGATGAGGATCTTTTCCCCTGAACGACAGAGGATTATTGATGATGAGATGGCTAATTTGTTAGCAACCGACTTTATATTTGAGATTCACTACTCCGAATGGTTAACGAACGTGGTGTTAGTTTAGAAGCATATTGGAAAGTGAAGAATGTGCATAATTATACAGATTTGAATAAGGCGTGTCTGAAGGATTTTTAGCCACATCCACACATAAATCAATTGATTAACGTCGCATCGGGTTATGCCATCAGATTTCTATGCATAAGGAGGATATCCCGAATACGACCTTTATTACGCATTGGGCAATCTGTGTGTCGACACCGGGAATTTTTGTTCTTCCTATGTGTTTCTACCCTTCGGATTTTTTTTTGTTATTTTATTTATTTAAAGGGTGATTTAGGAAAGGACTGACATAAATGTCAACAATTTTGAAAAGATTGATTTTATTGATTGGGTCGAATTAGACAGAGCCGTCAACTTGTATGAGTTAAAATGGTTGTCCAAATCAACCAGATTTTAGAAAGGTTTTCGCAATATGGCCTAATATATGACTCCATTTAGTTGGGATGGAATCTGAGATTCATAGAGTTCGGGGGCTTGCTTAAGCGAGGGTAAGGTGTTAGGCACCCCCCGACTTTCGTGAAACACGGTTATCGCGAATTTTTCATTCCTTAAGCATGTGAAGTGTGTGTGTGTGTGATTTTAGCTTTGAAAAGGTGCTTAGAAAATAGTGTTGTGCCTCTTTGAACCTATGTACAAAGGGTTTGATTTACAGAAAAGTTCATTTTTTAGATAATATATGAAAGTGTTGAAAAGATTGTTTTCAAAGCCTTCGACGAATAGGAATTGAGGCCATTTGATACTTCCAATTTTAACTTAGATTAAGCCTTCTTTTAATCCTAGAAGCGGGTTTCTTTAATTTTTATTAGATATGAAGCATCTTTGGGGGGTGGTTTAGAACTTGACATTCTAATTGCTTGATTTTTCCTTAAGTCTATCCATCCCAACACAATCTATATTTTTATAAGATCTTTGTTAATTTGATTTGAAAATCATGTTGAGTGACGAAATGGAAATTATAAACTACAAGGGTTAAACTCCTTGTGGGCATGAAAGCCATTGAAGTGAGCCCGAGCACCCACAAACCATGATTTCACTATTATGGGGCCTTAAATCTGGATAGTCATTTTAAGGCCCTAGATTACATATACAATAGATTGCAAGCTGGATGTACAACTTAAACAAGTCCATCACGGGAACCGAGTTTCAGATTCATTGATTGAATCTTTACCCAACTGGTTCCTAGGCTCACATCACATCATTTAAAAGTTTGCATGAAATATATATTTCAACAAAACAAATATAACTTACAAACTTTACTCGAACAAGTGATTAATCAATTAAATCCTTGTATGCGAGTGAATAAGCTTCCCGCTCCCTCTAAATACAGATCTTGTTGGGTTTGTATATAGTGCAATTATGAAATCAAATTACACAAAAAGGTGCGGAAGCGCGATAAAATAGGAATACAAAATTTTCATACAAACCCATCACCATGATCATACTTTTTGCATAATTATCAATCAATAGAAAAGAGATGAAGAACAGATTCATACCCTTGTAGAAACTAGCTTCCTCAGGTACGAGTTCACCTCCAATTCTTTTCACGTTCAACTTGAATCCACCGGGTTTGATTCCTTCCTTTGATCAATGTTAGCCACCCAAGTGTTTGGCCTCTAGAGGTGATCCACCAAGAAAGAATAAAGATTCAAGAAAGAGGGTGGTTGGCTAAACCCTAGTTTTCTATCTCTGTAGAAAAAGAACATACTCTCCAACAATTAGAATCACATATATTGATATCTGATATAAGACTCCTATTATAAAGATATCAGTTAACCCTTCTAATCTAATTAGAAATTAGTGTATTATTTAATTAATTAAACTCTTTTAATTAATTAGGCTCCCTAATCTTATTAGGGATAATTAATTAAACTCTTTTAATTAATTTACATCCTAATCTTATTAGGAATAAATGAGAGTACTTATATTAAATTAATTCTCAAACTCCTTTAGAAACTAAAATAATAATAATTATAATAATATTAATAAGACTCCTCTTATTAATTAATATTTAATATTTTAAAAATATTAAATAATAAATATTAAGCTATTTAATTTATTCTATATTAAACTGGTTGTGAATAAATCAATTAGAACAATTCTAATCTTATTTAAATAAATAAATTAACCTATTAATTTATTTAAATAAATAATATTTATTCTACAATAGGGATAAGCCTCTCTAGCGATTAATGACTTTCCAGATAATATAGATTTCAACATTAATCATAAAAGAACCCTTGAGTAAATAGTTACCGTACAATTTAATTATTCCACCATACAATGTCCCAATTAAATATAAGACATAGAATTACTGTCAAATCTTATTTTATTTAATTATATGTATTTCGATTCTTAGATGCCCAACTCCAAATAATGCAAATTAGAAACTCCTTTCTAATTTCATTCTACCTTGGCCAAGGACTACTGGGTTGTCATTTATCGAATCACATATGACCTTTCTCTTCTTTTACTAGAAGCGGTAGATTCTTTATTGATCATACATTATCTTCATGTATAACTTATTATACCCAAGCATACGCTTTGATACACCCTAAGGTTCTTAAGGAATAAGTCAAAGTATAACTCATCATACACAAGATATTATGATGATCTCAAGTCCAAGGATCACTTGTACTACTATTACTACAGGAATTTCTATTGACAGGCAAGTAAAACTCCATTAAGTATTCCTTAGCGAGTCACGTTCAGTGAACTTATTCTCCAATAAGCACCTACATACTTGCTTTAGTGTCTCCACACAAATGATCATGAGATCAATCATCCTCATCCAATGAGTAAGCAACGTATGTACCAATCTATCTTGATTCACTAATACCCTTTTTAGTAATCCATCGATTGGAAACTATTTTAGTTTTAAGCTTTCTAAGAATTTAGATCTCATTAGAATGATCATCATCATTATTCTAAATGCATTGCTTAAAACTATGGGTTTATCACATATTATAAAGCAACATCATGTAGATAATTAAAAGCCTTTAAAAAATTCATACTTTTTATTAATAAATGAATAAGATTGTTACAAAGTATATGCTTTATCATCAAACATGATTGGCTTGTGTGCATACTACTTTCAATCTCTCACTTGCACTAAAGCCAATCGCTATGGTATTTCATACCCTTCTTCTCTAAGTGATGATTATCCTGCTGTTGAATAAACTTCATTAAATGGATATGTAATGTTGTTCTTGAGAGTCCAATATCCCTAATGATTTTCCATCTTTCAATGATTCCTATAATGAAATGAAAGTGCCGCAACACATGTTTGGATCCAAGATGAGACTTAGGAACTATTCCTAGTTCTGTAATGAACTTTCCATCCAAACAATCAACTTGTAGCTTCATTTACAACTATATACTTTGTCTTTATTACTAAACCAGCAACTCTTTGTTGTTTAAAACCTTTCTAATTCACTGCACCACCGTTCAAGGTAACACCTTGCCCTAAACTGAATTTGTTATTGTCTTGGTCAGTCTGAAAAAACTTGACTCTGTTAAGCCCTCTAGTTTTAATTCAGACTCACCATGAATATGATCACATCCTTTGTGTCGGTTAAGTACTTTAAGATGCTTTTCATTATTTTAAAGTGATCTTCTCCAGAATATGACTGATCAACATTAGGTCTCGTACATTTCATTTCATACATGATAATTACTCATGCGATCTCTCTTTTAAGAGTCTATAGGGACTATTAAGAGAGATTCACTTTATGGCTCATCAACATGAGACATTTCTTGGAGTTTGCCATGCTAAACGACTTTAGCATCAAATGAATATATGTTCATTGGGTTAAGTAGAGCATCCTTTTAAATCAATCTATATAGATTTGTATCCCCAATTAAGATACTCTTCCCAAATCATTCATGGAGGAATGTTTAGATAATTTTATCTTTACTGATTGTAGCATTTGTATGTCATTACTTATCCATAGTATATCAACATATAATATTAGGAATGTCACGACGCTCCCACTGACCCTTTTGTATACACTAGGTTCATTCTTATTTTTGATAAAATCAAACTCTTTTGATTATCTCATCAAAACGAATGTTCCATTTTTGAGAAGCTTGTTTCAATCCATTTCTCTGAGTGTTTACAACTCTTGCCTCATTGTGTGTAACTGGATCATCATCTTCTATGATGCGTACCTCATCATCATCATCTATATTGAATCCATACCTCCTAGGTATGTTCAGTACTTTTCCAGATTTACGATTTGGTTATGGTACAATAAGTCGATCTACAGGTTCCTCTTATTTGACTTATAGTGTTTTGTGGTTCCTGAACACTTCAAGATCTATTATCCTCCCACTAGCCCCTTCAATGATAAACACCTTTATCTTAGAAGGAAGCGTGTTTCACAATAAACACCTTTTACTAAGAAGGATTATAGAACATAAACCCTAAACATTCTTTAGAATGTCCCACAAATCTACACTTGTCAAGTCTTGTTGATAAGTAGGTTTTATACCTATTTATCTGGTATCTATTACTTGAATTAGTTGCTTATACTCATGTTTCTTAGTTACTTTTCATGCATTTTGTTTTCATTTTGTAGATCTTATGCTTGGGAGCGATGTGAGTGACTACTGGTATAAAAATGTAAGGAAAAGCAATCTGGGGATCGTTTGGGCTTTCATGTTCATTTCATGTTCTTGGCTTGGAACTTGGATTATGTTGTATAGCTTCTTCGTAGCTTTCCAAAACATCTTGAATCATTCCAATCAGAGTTCGGATGCAAGAGTTATGACCTTTGTACCAACGAACGTTGAACGTCACTATTTTGGGTGGCCATTTACATAGCTGTCACTTCCAACCAAATTTCAGCCTTAATCCGTCCATTATTTCTCAATTATCAAAGAATGAAAGTTGTAGAGCTCATTGAGATCTTCGATTTGATAGGTGGCAGGCCCCGTAACTCCTCCTGGATCAAAAATTATGGTCGTTTTACCAGAGGACACTGCAACAGAAAACCAATGGTGCGGGTGCGCGAATTTGTAGTGCATTTCCTGCGCGGCCGCGCAAGTCCCTGGACCAAAAAAATGCGATATAATACTTAAGCGCGGGCACGCCTAACTCTAGGCCATTCCCAATGCGGCCGCGCCACTTTTGATGTTGACCAGAGCTGACTTTTTCAAAAAACAGTACAATTGAAGCTTAACTTGGAGAAGGGTAAGAAGGGCTTAAAAAAGAGATGTATTTTCATTATTTAAGGGATTCCACCCCTTGGGAGATCAAGGAGCTATCGTTACTTTCTCTCTTCAATTTCAATATTAGAATAGAGTAGATTAGAATAATTGATATCTAGATTTGATTAGATATGAAGATTTGAAGCAATTGGAAAACATCAGAGATTCCATCTTGGAGCAGGATAACAGATTTGCATTTCAATTCTTTACTCTTATCCTCTCTTTGATTCTTATTTGTAATCTTATGATGTTTATGCAATATGTGGATGATAAATTTGATTCAGATATGATTTAAACTCTATTATGAGATTGCAAAGGATTCTATGGATTAGTTATTTCTGATATATTTCATTGTTAGCCTTATTGATTGCTATGGGCTTGTCTAATTAGATTCATGCTATTTTCTTAGTTGATTGGCCATTAATTACTGTGATAATCCATATGGACTTGAGAGAAGAAGTATGAGTTTAGATCTGATCTTATTAGCGTGTGATTATATGTTCTACAATGCATTGGGATGTATGATTCGTGCTTAGGATAGACATATATCGAAGTACCACTCGTAGGCAATTGAGAACTTGGGCCTAAACCCTAATTATTTGTAAATCACATAGACATATAGTGGTTTAGGTAATGTGGGTGTTCATGTGTATTCTATCAACTGTGGATTACATGTGATATGTGTATGGTACTTTGAGAGATGGCTATACATTACTTTCGTGTTCTTGGCTAACAATTCGGTACAATTAGTTTAGCTTAACATGAAATGTGTGGATTTGAATGAATCAATAGATGAAATTGTGATCTCAGGTCTTCATTATCTAGTCTCACTCTAGGAATAGTTAGGTTTATTTAATTTCATTGTTTAAATATAAAATATAATATCATTCGTTTAAATAAGACTGAAATGGTTATGGGCTAGTGCTTGGTGAACTTTATTAGTTAATTCTCCGTGGGAACGATACTTTACTTACTCTTTATTACTTGTTGACCGTGTATACTTGCACGCATATATTGATCGGTAAAACGACCAACAAGTTTTTGGCGCCGTTGCCGGGGAATTATTTTAATAATTTTTGCCAACATTAATTTAATCAAATTAGTCTTAATTTAAACATTTTGTTTTATTTTAATAATCTTCCTATATTTTTCTCTTTTCAGGTACCATGGATGACTTTGCTTATCAATGGCCTTATGCAAACATGACTCAACCAAAGGACACAAGAATTGAAGGACTCAATGTATTTTCTACATTGTCAGCACAAATTACAACACTTTCGGAGAGGTTGGATGTTCTTGCAGCCCAACATACTCGAGAAATAGTAGTTACATGTGAATATTGTGCTGGCGAGCATCCAAGTTATCAGTGCAACATTAGTTTTGGACAAGTACAGTATGGGGGTGATTACTCCAACAACTATGCTCATCCCAATTATCTTCAAGGTTGGTGGTATCACCCAGATTATGAATGGAGTTATAACTATCAAGACCAATACTGCATCCCAAGTCCAACACATCCATCAGATTTCTCATATCCACCTCCAATGCAACAAGAAGAAAATTCAAGGTTGAAGGAATTCATGTCAAAAAGCATAGCAGACCATGAAGAGATGATGACGAGTCAGGAGTTATCAAGCCAAAATCTTAACAGACAGATGGAACAACTCATTAATTCGTCAATGAATGGTCCTCAATACATGGATTTCGAAACTAAGAAAGATAATTCAAGACTGGAGGAATTGTGGTTCAAATTTATAGCATCAACTGAGGAAAAGATGATTGAGCAAGAGAAGTCAATTCAGAATCTTCAGAACCAGATGGATCAAATGTTCGAAGCCTTGAACAATCGCCCTCAAAATAATTGGTGCTATGTCATGGATGATGAAATTGATGGAGAACCAGAAGTGTACATGCCACTGGATGAGCTCAAAGAAGTTTTTATTGAGGAGACAACTAGGGGATTGGATAATGTAGAACATGAACTAACTTGTATAATACCCCAATTTCCTTTTCAGTCGGAGTTGAAAAATTCAATGAACTTTGCACACCCATGTCCCCTTGGTAGCCACATTCAAAGTAATAATTAGTATGATAATGAGGCCTCTTATACACCATGGTGGGCTGAGGAAGAGCAAATAAAAGAGGAAAAGTCCGTTGTATTTTTCATGCCTCAATGCAATAATTTATTTATAAATACAACGGACGAAGCACCTAGCTATGCAATGGAACTGGGGACATCATGTACAGGAAATATGCTAGATGGCTTCAATCTGAAGAATCTCATGATGGGGAACCTACCAAAGCACATAGCGGTTCTAATGGATGGAGGGTTCCTAGATTATCGTAGAGGAATAGGATAACGGTGTCAAGAAAAGAGTCCGGCTGAACGACTATAAACTGAGCGCTCAATGGGAGGGACCCCATCTAATCTTTCTCCCTCCTTGATTAATTCTTATTTACATTTCCATTTACTTCTTCTGCTATGTTTAATTCTTCATAATTTCCATATTTCGTAGATGTTTGATAGTTGTAAGTCTTAATAATAGTTTTATTGTTTCTCCTCTCAGGTTCAATCCAATTACTACAAGTATTCAGGATCAAACAGAAGTCAAAAATATTGAAGCTGCCAGGGTACAGGGTAGCGCGACCGCGCCCAACTACAAGCCAAACACAGCGCGGCCGCGCCATATCTCAGTCATAGAAAATAAACACTGCTCAATTTTTAGAATTTCTGACTCAAGCATTCAGACGGTTAGAAGTCCATACTCAGTTTCCAACTTTAGATTATCTCAAACTTATCCATCGCCTGATATGCCATTGGATCTTGAGGAGGCAAACGGAGATGACATTGCCACTTAGGGGAGTATTCTTTAACTTTTAATTACAATGAGGGCATTGTTCGTTTTAAGTTTGGGGGTATTGGGTTTAGTCAGTAGTTTAGAGCATGTAGTGTAATTGCATCATATAGACTAATTTCATGTTACATATAGTTAATTGCATGTTAGTTGTTATTAGTTTAATGTTGCAATAATTTTTTTTTCTTTTTGTTTGCTTAATATCTGATTAGTTGTATAACATTGCATAATCCCAGGTTTTTAGTCGGTTGAATTCTAATTTGGCCAATGATGATATAGAAATTTGATAGATTTTTGAATTTAGTGGATAACATGAGCTTAGTTATAATGTTATATATGATTTAATTCATGCTTGTTGTTTAGATGCTATCGGTTAGCACATAGGTGTTCATATCTGCTTGTTGGTTTAAGAATAATTTGTTTGTTTGCTGAGTAGAAAATGTTGTTTTTAAAGATGGAATTTTGTATCAAGTAGACATAGACTATGAAAACATAGATACTCAAACTTTGAGAACACATGGGTATGCTTGCTATTGGGACGAGATGGAGCGTAAAACGCACTCATTTAAATGGGAATGGAAAGTGAGATGGAGCGTAAAACGCACTCGCTATATATATAAATAAAAAAAAATAAAAAAAATAAAAAAACAATAATAATCAATAAACACCACGGAAAAGTGCAAAAATTGCCCTCGTGAGTAAAAATAAAGAAGAATAAACCCATTTTTGAACCTTAGTTTGTATTGATGTGTTGGAGTTATTGATGTCTGATTAGTATATGCATTTCTTGATTTAAACTTCAATTTTCTGTCTTAAGCAATATAGCATGTGGTATCTTCACCTTTGTCAAGCTTATCTGTGAACACATCACACACACACAACATCTTTATAGCATGTTAGGATTATCTAATTGTATGTCTTTATGCCTTTAGCTTAGTTTGATGCTTTGTTCTTGGATCTTGATATTTCTTTGAGGCATATCTTATTAGAATTCTTAACATGACTGGAAATCTAGGGATTCATTGTCATAGTAGCGTAGCTTGCATAGCATGTAGATTGCATTATATTGTGTTGCTTGGGGACAAACAACGGTTTAAGTTTGAGGGTATTTGATAAGTAGGTTTTATACATATTTATCCGGTATCTGTTACTTGAATTAGTTGCTTATACTCATGTTTCTTAGTTATTTTTCATGCATTTTGTGTTCATTTTGTAGATCTTATGCTTGGGAACGATGTGAGTGACTATTGGTATGAAAATGCAAGGAAAAACAATCCGGGGATCGTTTGGACTTTCATGTTCATTTCATGTTCTTGGCTTGGAACTTAGATTATGTTGTAGAGCTTCTTCTTAGCTTTCTGAAACATCTTGAATCATTCCAATCGGAGTTCGGATGCAAGAGTTATGACCTTTGTACCAACGAACGTTGAACGTGACTATTTTGGGTGGCCATTTGCTTAGCTGTCACTTCCAACCCAATTTCAGCCTTCATCCGTCCATTATTTCTCAATTATCAAAGAATAAAAGTTGTAGAGCTCATTGAGAGCTTCGATTTGATAGGTGACAGGCCCCGAAACTTCTCCCGGATCAAAGGTTATGGCCGTTTTACCAGAGGACACTGCAGCAGAAAACCAATGGCGCGGGCACGCGAATTTGTAGTGCATTTCATGCGCGGCCGCGTAAGTCCCTAGACCAAAAAAATGCGATCTACTACTTGAGCGTAGGCGCTCCTAACTCCAGGCCATTCCCAGCGTGGTCGCGCCACTTTTGATGTTGACCAGAGCTGACCTTTTTAAAAAACAGTACAATTAAAGCGTAACTTGGAGGAGGGTAAAAGAAAGGCTTAAAAAAGAGACGTATTTTCATTATGTAAGGGATTCCACCCCTTGGGAGATCAAGGAGCTGTCGTTACTTTCTCTCTTCAATTTTAATATTAGAATAGAGTAGATTAGAATAATTGATATCTAGATTTGATTAGATATGAAGATTTGAAGCAATTGGAAAACATCAGAGATTCCATCTTGGAGCAGGATAACAGATTTTCATTTCAATTCTTTACTCTTATCCTCTCTTTGATTCTTATTTGTAATCTTATGATGTTTATGCAATATGTGGATGATAAATTTGATTCAGATATGATTTAAACTCTATTATGAGATTGCAAAGGATTCTATGGATTAATTATTTCTAATATATTTCATTGTTAGCCTTATTGATTGCTATGGGCTTGTCTAATTTGATTCATGCTATTTGCTTAGTTGATTGGCCATTAATTATTGTGATAATCCATATGGACTTGAGAGAAGAAGTATGGGTTTAGATATGATCTTATTAGCGTGTGATTGAATGTTCTACAATGCATTGGGATGTATGATTCGTGCTTAGGATAGACATATACCGAAGTACCACTCGTAGTTAATTGAGAAGTTGGGCCTAAACCCTAATTATTTGTAAATCATATAGACATATAGTGGTTTAGGTAATGTGGGTGTTCATGTGTATTCTATCAACTGTGGATTACATGTGATATGTGTATGGTACATTGAGAGATGGCTATACTTTACTTTTGTGTTCTTGGCTAACAATCTGGTACAATTAGTTTGGCTTAATATAAAATGTATGGATTTGAATGAGTCAATAGATGAAATTGTGATCTCAGGTCTTCATTATCTAGTCTCACTCTAGGAATAGTTAGGTTTATTTAATTTCATAGTTTAAATATAAAATATAATATCATTTGTTTAAATAAGACTAAAATGGTTATGGGCTAGTGCTTGGTGAACTTTATTAGTTAATTCTCCGTGGGAACGATACTTTACTTACTCTTTATTACTTGTTGACCGTGTATACTTGCACACATATATTGTTCGGTAAAACGACCAACACTTGTCCCAAACTTATCCCTTTGAAATCTTTTCACATAAGTTGGACAACCCCTTATCTTAAGATTCTTAAGATTAGGAATCCTCCCTGTCTATAACTTTTATGGAGTCTTGGGGCTGGATTTGGTTACCTTTTCGTAAATATGTAGCCATTTCTAGGACATGACCCCAGAAGGATACTGGAATGTCGATAAAATCATTATGGACCGCACCATGTCCAATAAGGTACAATTTTTCTTTTCAGATACATCAATCAATTATTGCATATTAGGAGGCATCCATTGTGAGAAAACCATTTGATATGATCTAGAAGCTCATTGCACAAGTATTTTTTTTCCTTGATCCGATCAAAGAATCCTAATACTTTGCCAATTTGTTTCACTTCTGAATTCTTTGAATCTTTCAAATAATTTACATTTGTATTTCAGCAAATACACGCACATTCAACTCTTTGAACGATCATCTCCTTTTCTTATACTAGTTTGTTCAATTTGCAAAATAAATTTTTTTTATGTAAGTCAAGATTATAAAGTTCATTAAGTAATATTCCAATTCGATATAAAACATTATTATTATAAATACCCAAGTAGAACTTTGACTTAAAGAAAAAATTATTTCAATCATGAACAAAACTGTATTTATAACCAAAACTTCACTAAGCTTCTTCTAGTTAGCCTCTGCAAGATGCTTTTTGTAGTTTTTTTTTCAGTGTCCAAGCTTATTGCAGTAGAAGCAAACTCCTTTGTTATCCATATCAGTTTGTTCTTATTATCCTTTATTTTTGCCTTTCTATTTACCTTCTTAGAATCGTTCTTCTATTCGGAAGATCCTTTGGCCCCTACCAGTAAGACTTGGTCTTTCTTGGTTGGAAAGTGACTCACATCATTTCAACATATTAAGCAAATCAGCGAGGCTGATATCTAGCTTGTTCTTATGAAAAATTCACAACAATTATGAAAGGAGTCCAGGAATGAGTGCAAGATCAAATCTTGGCTCAACTCTCCATCCATGAAAAAACATGTTGTCCTAATTGTTCAATCAAATTGATTATGTTAAGAACTTTTGTCTGTACTGTAGTGTCATCGGTTATTCTAGATCGGAAGAGCTCCTTAGATATATGATATCTATCAGTCATACTTTCCTCACCATCAACTAGTTGATGTGCAGGAATATAGTAAGATCATCCATAGTTTCATGCTGACGTTGAAGCTCGTTACTCATGGATGCGAGCATGATGCATTGAGCCAACTGTGCATCATTTTGCCACTTTTTAAAAGTAGCAATCTCTTCCTCAGAGGCATTGTCTGCAACCATTGTAGGGATAGGCGTATTAAGGACATAAGATAGCTTTTCAGTCGTGAGAACTATTCTCAAATTCCTTACCAATCCGTTTAATTTGGCCCGATTAATTTAGCATCTAATATACCCCGTGAATCTCGAGTCTCGGTCACTAACAATGTTCCGGGGCACGCCCCAATACAGTGATAGTAATTTTAGACATTATAAAATTATGTAAATAAATTTGTAATTAACAATATTTTAGCATACATTCTTTTATTAATTAACAAAATAAATTAGGTCTTATTTTTAAATTGGTATCTCTCACTATTTTCTACGCAGTGATAGTAATTTTAGACATTATAAAATTATGTAAATAAATTTGTAATTAACAATATTTTAGCATACATTCTTTTATTAATTAACAAAATAAATTAGGTCTTATTTTTAAATTGGTATCTCTCACTATTTTCTTCAAACTATATTACCCTCACTTATATAGTTCGGCAAAATCTAATTAATGATTTGCTAGTGAGATTAAGGATCTCATTTCAAATGTATATAGTCTTATGGTGACACAACAAACTATATATAAATAAATAGGTAGACAACTCTTGTCAATTACATCATTATGTAACTCCTTTTTATTTTGCCACTTAGATTATTTTGATCAAGTGGTGGCACATCCGAATCAAAATTATCTAAGTTAAGTCCAACCTAGCACTTCCATATATTCAAAAAAGAAAAACATTGTCCTCGTGGTGACACAACAAAAAAATATTGTTCAATTTTCTTTATAAGCATCAAATCTGATAAAATTAACATCCCAAAGAATTAAGATAAGTCTTGTGGTGACACATCAAACTTATAATAATTAATTAATATTCTATTATTTTTATCAGCAAAGGCGACGTTCTATATTCTAAATATCTTTTAACGCTTAAGACTTAATATAAAATATTTGAGGGGTTTGTTATTATTTTGTCTCATCTTGTTTAGCGCGCATGCACACATATATATAAAATATGTGTCATATTAATTGACATGAGAAGCATGTTTGCATAATATATATATATATATATATATATATATATATATATATATATATATATATATATATATATATATATATATATATATAAGCATGCACATATAAAATACTATATTCTACCCGGATTGATTAGGGACTTTATTCTAGTTTGGTTCACTAAAGCCACCAAGTAAACTAAGAGGTCAAACATAGGGTGCAAGAATTAAATTTAAATATAACTATTACATTTAAACCCGGGCTCCAAACGGGTCTTCAAGCGCTCCTTATTCCTTTATCTCCAATTCTTCAAAATTAATTCTAACTATTCTTATTACAAAACAATTTAAAATAAATAAAAACCTTGATCAGCAGTCAAGCGGAGATAAAATTTACATTAAGAAAAAAAATAATAAGAGAAGACGAGGTACGCAGATCCCATTTAATTAAACCCATACATTCATGCATCCAACTAAAATAAAATCCAATCATATTGGTCAATAGTCCATAATCAATCTCATTTATTATCATATACATCAACATATACATCAATAAATAAATTCATCTCATGAATAATAAATTTATTCCATATATGCATCGATATCAATTTAATGGGCAATTTTAAATTTATTAAAAAAAATCAATTTTGAAATAAAAATAAACTCCTTTATTTTAATCAAAATTTAAATCATAATAATTTTTTTTTATTTTATTTTATTCAATTTTGAATAAAAATAAACTCATTTATTTTAATCAAATTCTATATCAAAATAAACTCCTTTATTTTAATTAACAAAAATCTATTTTTAAGTGCAAAATAAACTCCTTTATTTTAACTTAAAATTGCTGAAAAAATAAAATATGTTGAATCATATTCCTTATTAAAATTAAACATCTTTAATTTTAGAAAACATGGAATCCTATTCCATATGTGAATAAACTCCTTTATTCTAGAAAACATGGAATCCTATTCATTATCAAAATTAAACATCTTTAATTTTAGAAAACATGAAATCCTATTCTATATGTGAATAAACTCTTTTATTCAAGCGTATGTGACATCCAATTCTAAATAATATAAAACTCTTGAATAAAATCTTTTATTTAAACGAACGTGAAATCTAATTCCAAGTTAATACAAAACTTTTATTTTAAAATATTCCAATTCAAAATAAAAAAATTTATCTTAATTGAAAAAAATATTAAAATAAACATTTTCGAATGCTGTGTTCATGAAATAAGGCTTGAATACACTAAGATACAAAGGCAATTTCTATTTCTTGCTAGCCTAGAAAGCCTTTTCCTGGTTATAGCGCAGCTGCGCCCCAGAATGAACTAGAGACGGCGTAGCTGCGCTGCTAGCCCAGAAAACTATTTCCACATTATGGCACATGTGAGACCCCAGATTTTACGAAAAAAGATTTAATTTTCTCGAAATATTTTTTTTCAAAATTTTGGTGTGGGTTTGAGATAACGTTATAATTGTGGATAATATTTATAAATTTTATAAAGTATGCAAGTTGTTATATAATATTCGATTGGTCAGGGAATATTCGTTTTAACAGGGAATATTCGTACGAGGGCATAATCATTGGTGGACCCCACAACAGAATTATTGTCGGATTGAGAAAACGACAAAAATATTTTTATGAAAATAACGGCGGAAGTTTTACTGAATAAAACCGTGTTGAACTACTCTGTAGTAAAAGTACGATGTCTGGCGTGTGGTTGCATAGTAGCACACGGTATTGGTTATTGATCTTTACGTGATAAGTCACTCGCTTATATTCAATTATTACTACGATGATTCTTCGCATCATATCTCTCATATTATTGATTCGATTATTGTCACAGTATCATCTGTGTTATATGATATACTATTAAATCAATAATTGAGACAATAAAGTTGTTTATATTATTAAATTGCAATATTTACAATGTCTAGAAGTTCTGTCAAGGAGAGGTTTGGTCACCTAATTGTGCGCCAATAGGGAGAAATCCTTATTGGAAATCCCTCTCTTTCCTAGGAACAACCTGGTTGTTAAATATTGTGAGTTATAATATTAATGATGAATAAGTTCGTGTTGATTAAAGATGAATTTGATAGTTCCATTGTGTTGGAATTATTGGTGTTGGTGGAAGTCGACATTTATTTCGATAATAATTTATGTCTGGAGGTTATATTATTCAATCGGGTATTCAGGGCACTTTTCGTGTCGGAGTACTATTCACGGGTTACTATTCATGAGTTACTATTCACGAGTTACTATTCATGAGTTACTATTCACGGGATACTATTCACCTGAACAAAATATATTTCTTTTCGGTCCAAATCATTTTTGGGTACAATATTATTCCATGAGGAGATGTGCTAATTTTTCAGACCGTTGGTTGAAATTATAATAGTAAATCAATATGGATCGTTGGTGTAAAGTTTTAATAGTGAATCAGTATAGACCGTTGGTTTAAAGTTTTAATAGTGAATCAGTATGGACCGTTGCTTTAAGTTTTAATATGGACCGTCCATTTAAAAGTAAATCAATCTGGACCGTTCATGAATTAGTTACTATTCAGTCCATTCTCCTATAAATAGAAGCTCATTCCTTCATTATTTCTTACGAATTCACTGAAACTCTAGAGAGAGAAATTATAGAGAGAAATTATAGAGAAAATCTATAGAGAGAAAGAAGAAGAGAAGTCTGCTACCTTTCTATTCCAATATCCAGTTTCTTCTAAGGTAAGAGATATTATTCTTTCATATTCATGAAAAGAGCTATTGTTATTCCATTCCTTATTATTATGTTGGAATAACCTATTTATGCAAAGTACCGCATACATGGAGAAATTCTTCTATTATTCCATTCCTCATTATTATGTTGGAATAACCTGTCTATGTGAAGTACTGCATACATGGTGAAATTCTTCTATTATTCCATTCTTTATTAATATGTTGGAATAACCTGTCTATGCGAAGTACTGCATGCATGGTGAAATTCTTCTATTATTCCATTCCTTATTATTATGTTGGAATAACTTTTATCATCTTGAAATCTTGCATACATGGTGAAATTCTTCTATTATTCCATTCCTTATTATTATGTTGGAATAACTTTGTTTATGCTGAAGTACCGCATACATGGTGAAATTCTTCTATTATTCCATTTTTATTATTCATTTGGAATATCATGTCGGTCTGTAATTTACTTTGACACAGTTCCGCTCTTTATTATTCTCGCTTGGAATAACTTTGTTTATCGACAAGTACCACATACATGGTGAAATTCTATTGTTATTCCATTATTTATTATTCACCGAATATCCTCGCTATTCATTTTACATGGGATGGAATATCCCACATCTCATGCGTTTTACGCCGGGACCGGGTTCCATTATTTATTATTCTCATTTAATATCCCGCACTGCGTTCTGGCCGGACCGGTTCCATTATTTATTATTCAGTTGGAAATAACCTGTTTGTGTGGTCTCTATCGCATGCATGGTGAATCCTTCTGTTAATCCATTCTTTATTATTATGTTGGAATAACCTGTCTATGTGGATTACCACATGCATGGTGAATGATCCTTTATATTCATTCGTTATTAAATTGTGGAAATGATCTGGTTACGTTGATTATGATGAGAGTCCTAATAAAAGCATTGGACTGATGAAAATCATGGCTATATGAAGTATTAGTAAGTGTTATGATGAGTTATGTTGGTTATTATATGAAAACATAAAATTTTCTTAGAAATCACAAAAGGTTGAAAGTCAGATTTTGGTGAAAATGGAATATGGAATTCAATTGACCATATCTCCTATTATATTTTGAATTTTTGAGTGTGGTCAAGTTCTAGAGTTAGATCTATGAGTTTTGTAGCATCTCCAAGTGGAATCACTGGAAAAGGTGTTGTAGATTTTAGTGTAGACTGATTTTAGCAAAGGAGTCAAAAGTTGAAAATTACCAAAATGCTACTGTCCAGATTTTTAGAAGGGCTGTTTCGGCCACTTAATTTGTGAGAAAACTTCTGGCCTTTTGGGGCATGAAAGTATATGGTATAATTTACCTCCTGTCCAAAAACGAGCTCATTCCGACTTAAAATGAGCAAGTTATAACCATTTCAATATTTAGGTTTTTCTGACGAAAAATGCTATAATCGGAGTTCTATAACTCCGATGACTATGAAATTTAAACTAGAGGCTCACGTTAACATGTGTAAGATCATGCCAAGATTTGGGAATTTTTGGAGTTAAACTTGAGGTAGCTAAATTCTTAAGGAATTAATTGAAAATTGATTTTTGAAAAATAGTAAATGAATTTTAAAAATTTCGAGAAAAATATATGTTCTTTATGGGACTATATTATACTAAATCCCAGAAAAGAAATATTTTTGGGACTGATTTGTTATTTTTCATGAAAATAGTTTAGTTACGAACATACGAGTTAAATATGTTATGTGAAGTAACAAAGTTGGAAAATAAGATTTTATGGCTTGGAAATCCTATATAAGGTATATGCATATTTTTGATGAGGGATTTGATCATTGGTGATGAAATCTTATGAGTATGGCATTTTTGAATGATTAAATGCATTATTTGGTAAAGTGTAAACAATTGAAATAAATTGTTTATAAGTTTAAGAAGTGATTAAAATATTGTTATGATATTAACAATATTAGATTATGAATTTATTATGTGATTGATAATATTTGGATAAATTTAAAGTCTTTAATATTTATCCTTATTTTCATTTGATTAATGCTTATATCATTGTCATCATCCTTATGCTTATATGGTGATGAAAGTTATCTTTGGCTTACGTGCGAAGATGGACTGTTGTTTATTGAATTATATATCTTTGGCTTACGTGCAAAGATGGATTGTTTATTATTGATTTTATTGTTGTATATCTTTGGCTTACGTGCAGAGATGGACTTGGTATGATTATGACCAGCGATTATTCGGTATAGTCATGACCATTGATGATTTAAAGAATATCATTGGCCCGTAGTGCAAGGATGATTCGATGATGTGGTTTATTTATTAAGCTGAGTCTCAGCGATAAAAATTGATGAAAACATTTTAAATCATAGAAGATAGTAGATTTTATTCTCTACTTGACTTTTCTAATGGATTGCTTGTTCCACTGCAGTTAAACTTAATGTCTATTGATAATTTATTCTGCATTATCATAGTCATAATATTTCTTACTAGGCTAGTTGAGCTCACCCTTTCTTTCACTGTTCTCTTCAGGAAGTGAGAATATAGTTAGGACAAGTCGGGGAACGGAGTGATGGTCTAGATGATAACATTAGTAGTCCTCACTATTCTGTTAAATAGTGTGACAATAAATGTAACGAGAACTCTATTTGAGAATGAAATCTATTTGAGAATGGATATTGTCTATAAGGCAATATTCCTATTTAAACTCTCAGTTTATGTTTTTTCGTATTTTACACGACAGCTGTATTATTAAGTTGTATTTGAATTTTGTACCATATATTTGGCGACTCAAGATGGGTGATGTATACCTATTTTGGGGGCGTTACAGTTGGTATCAAAGCTCAGGGATATGATCCCTGACTGAGATGTGAGATAAGAATTAGGAGGGGAGAGACGGGGAATTCCTTTGCTAGTATGACCTACCTAAGTTTATTTGATATTTAATTGGTCGGTCAGAGTATAGGGATAATATGTGAGATGTCAATTAACTCTTGTTTTGTGGCAGTGTTTGAAAATAGCAGTTGAAAATGTTAGCAATGGAGTGAATGAGACCATTGAGACACCTTTAATCACTAACCAGGTTAATGTGATGTTAGGCGAAGAAGAAATTAGAGATATCTATGTGGTGAGTGAAGAACTAATAGTTGCACTTTTAGAGCTAGTCATGAGGTAGTAACCGAGAGTGAGGAAGAAGAGGAACTTTGAGGAAAATTTATTAGAAGAATTTTATGATCAAAATTTAGAATTACAAAATCGTATTCATGAGTTAGAAGAGCAGGCGAAAGAATGGCAGGCGGTTGTAGAGCAAAGAGATGCAACAATTCAAAATTGTGTTACCCGATGTGCGATGCTTGAACAGAAGCACTCTTTGGCTAAGTATAAGATATTAGAGCTGGAATCGAGAATGCTTTGATCAAAGATCGATGAAAGCGAAATAATACTCGAACGAAGGAGAATAGATGATGCGTGGATAAAAGCCGCATTTGACGCTACCGATATTGTCGAAAAAGACGTCCAGATCCAATAAAGTCAAAATAGATGAAATGGATTTTGCTTTTTGACAACAATTGGGAGAATCCAACATCGAATTCGTAATTACCACATGCGCAGAAGCGATCAACCCCAATTCGATATGGATCAAGAATAATGATTCAAATCATGGATCGTGAATGTGACGAAGCACTTAAGGGTGGAATGTACCCTATAGCAAAGTCAAATTCGGTAGTTTAAGTGAGAGCGTTGTCAAGAAACGCGAACGGTTATTACTGGTAAGTTAATTATAAACTCTTGCGATAAGTCTATATCTTATTCAATACTAGTTCTACCCACTCTTGTATTTCACCTAGTTGTGTTCAACGTTTAAATTTGACTCCTGAGAAGTTAGACTTTGACTTATTGGTTGAAACTTCGTTAGGAGAAACTTTCATTACCTCCACTGTTTATAAATCTTGTTTCAAATCGACACTTTCACGTTATCTGTCGATCTTATCTCTTCGAAAATACTTGCCTTGATGTGATTTTAGGAATCGATTGATTAACTACTCATCATATTTATATTTTGTTGAAAGTCATATGTGGCCTGTAGTGCATAGATGGACTTGGTATGATTATGACCAGGGATTATTCGGTATAATCATGACCGTAATGTTAGAAATGATGTGGTAAAAGTCATCTTTGGCCCGTAGTGCATAGATGGACTTGGTATGATTATGACCAGGGATTATTCGGTATAATCATGACCGTAATTAAAAACACGAATATCCTTGGCCCGTAGTGCATGGATAATTCTTGGTCGTGATACTATTAAGCTGAGTTTCAGCATTATTGGTTTTACAGTTGTATATCTTTGGCCTGTAGTGCAAAGATGAACTGTTGATTATTGGTTATACAGTTGGCCTGTAGTGCAAAGATGAATTATTAATAAATATCTTTGGCCGTATTGCAAAGATGAATTTAATGTTTTCGACGATAAAGGTATTCAAGGTATCCTCACCTCTTCGTCATACCAGGTACGTACGTAAATTTCGAGGGTGAAATTTCATAAGGAGGGGAGATTGTGAGACCCCAGATTTTACGAATAAAGATTTAATTTTCTCGAAATATTTTTTTCAAAATTTTGGTGTGGGATTGAGATAACGTTATAGTTGTGGGTAATATTTATAAATTTTATAAAGTACGGATGTTGTTATATAATATTCGATTGGTCGAGGAATATTCATTTTAATAGGGAATATTCGTATGACGGCACAATCATTGGTAGACCCCACAACGGAATTATTGTCGGATTGAGAAAACGACAAGAATATTTTTATGAAAATAACGGCGGAAGTTTTACCGTTAAAACTGTTGAACTACTCGGTAGTAAAAGTATAGTAATATGTGTGGTAGCATAGTAGCACACGGTATTGGTTATTGATGCTTACGTGATAAGTCACTCAGTTATATTCAATTATTGCTACAATGAATTCTTTGATCATATCTCTCATATTATTGATTCAATTATTGTCACAAGATCATCTCGTTATATGATATACTATTAAATCAATAATTGAGACGACAAAGTTGTTCATATTATTAAATTGCAATATTTACAATGTCTAGAAGTTACATAAGGAGAGGTTTGGTCACCTAATCAAGCTACCAATAGGAGAAAATCCTTATTGAAAGCCCCTCTTTCCCGGGAACAACCTTGGTTGTTAAATATTCTGAGTTATAATATTAATGATGAATAAGTTCGTGTTGATTAAAGATGAATTTGATAGTTCTATTGTGTTGGGATTATTGGTGTTAGTGGAAGTCGACATTTATTTCGATAATAATTTATGTCTGGAGGTTATATTATTCAATCGGGTATTCAGGGTACTTTTCGTGTCGGAGTACTATTTACGAGTTACTATTCACGAGTTACTATTCATGAGTTAATATTCACAAGTTACTATTCACGAGTTACTATTCATGAGTTACTATTCACAAGTTACTATTCACGGGATACTATTCACCTGAACAAAATATATTTCTTTTCGGTCCAAATCATTTTTGGGTACAATATTATTCCATGAGGATATGTGCTAATTTTACAGACCGTTAGTTGAAATTATAATAGTAAATCAATATGGTTCGTTGGTTTAAAGTTTTAATAGTGAATCAGTATAGACCGTTGGTTTAAAGTTTTAATAGTGAATCAGTATGGACCGTTGCTTTAAGTTTTAATATGGACCGTCCATTTAAAAGTAAATCAATCTGGACCGTTCATGAATTAGTTACTATTCAGTCCATTCTCCTATAAATAGAAGCTCTTTCCTTCATTATTTCTTACGAATTCACTGAAACTCTAGAGAGAGAAATTATAGAGAGAAGCTATAGAGAGAAAATCTATAGAGAGAAAGAAGAAGAGAAGTCTGCTACCTTTCTATTCCAATATCCAGTTTCTTCTAAGGTAAGGGATATTATTCTTTCATATTCATGAAGAGAGCTATTGTTATTCCATTCCTTATTATTATGTTGGAATAACCTGTTTATGCGAAGTACTGCATACATGGAGAAATTCTTCTATTATTCCATTCCTTATTATTATGTTGGAATAACCTATCTATGCGAAGTACTGCATACATGTTGGGTAAAATCTAATTACGCACAACACGCAAGTATACGTGGTCAACAAGTAATAAAGTGATAAGTTGAGTATCGTTCCCACATAGAATTAGTTAATAAAAGTCACCAAGTACTAACCCGTAACCAACTCAATCTTATTTAAACGAATGAATTTCAAATTATATAAATTAAACTACTATTAAATTCCACTAATTAAATTAAGACTATGGAGATTTAAGATCACAACTTTACTTATTGCTTTATTTAAGTTAACACACTTCTCATCAATTATTCTCTATCCCGAATTGTTAATCAAGAACATTAAAGTAGTATTAAACACCTCTCGATGCACTAATACCATATTAACGTCAATCCACAATTAAGATAAAAATCCGTTAAACACCTTAATCAACTAACCCACTATATCTCTATGTGAATTACAATTGAAGAAGGTTTAAGAACAAGTTCTCTATCCGATTACATGCGGTGTCAAGCATATCTCCACCTTAACACTCATCAAGTTTAAGCTACTAACAAAATCCTGAACACATGCTATCATGATCAGATCTAAATCTATATTTCATCTCTCGAGTTCATATAGATTATCACGGTAATTGATGGCCAATCAATTAAACAATTAAGTCCAAACCACAATAGACAATTCTCACGATAGAACATAATAATTGATAGCGAAGCATATTAAAATAAACTACACAATAAGATCCATTGTAATCTCAAACAAAGAATTAGTTCATTAAATTAAAACTAAGAATCCACACTTGAAATAACATTAAAAGATAAATATAAGAGTAGAGTAAAGAATTGAATCTGTTGTCAGCAAATCTCCATCTTCCTCAAGCTCCTGCTCTTGATCTTCAATGGTCTTTAAATTGCTTCAATCTCCAAAACTATTTAGAACTAGTGTTTTGATCTAATTTACTCTAATCTAATCTAATGGAATGCTCTCTCCCAATCTCTCCAATCTCTCAATATGCCCTCTAATCCTTGTTATTCCCCTCCTTTTGTAAGCCTTTTTACATGCCTTTTAAGTCCTCTTGGAAGTCCTTGAGTCAATTGGATCGAAAACAATCCTTCCCGAACTCAAATTTGGCCCAAAACCACTTCTTTTACGCGCACTTCTTGGGTGGCAATATAATCTTATTTTAAACTTGGTACCCCGCCTTAGAGGGGTTTTACTAAGGAAAAGTCCGCCCCGGTGGGCTATATTTTTTATCACAGCATCCTCTGGTAAAACGGCCATAACGTTTGGTCCGGGAGGAGTTACGGGGCCTGCCAGCAATCAAATCAAAGATATCGACGAGATCTACAAGTTTCATTCTTTGAGGAGTAAGAAATTCTGGCCGAATGAAGGTTGAAATTTGGCTGGAAGTTACTGTTATGCAAATGACCACCCAAAACCATGACGTTCGACGTCCATTGGTACAACGATCATAACTCTTGCATCCGAACTCCGATTAGAATGATTCAAGATGTTCCAAAAAGCTAAGAAGACGCTCTACAATGTAAGCCAAGTTCTAAGCCAAAAACATTAAAGCCCAAATTATGTCCGATTTGCTTTTCTTTGCATTTTCTTTGCTTTTCCTTACCAATAATCGCTCACACCGCTCCCAAACGTATAACCTACAAAATGAACACAAAATGCATGAAAAGTAACTAAGACACATGAATATAAGCAACTAATTCAAGTAAAAGATAGTGGATAAGTGTATATAAAATCCACTTATTAAATACCTCCAAACTTAAACCGTTGCTTGTCCCCAAGCAACACAACATAATGCAATGCAATGCAATGAAATGCACTAATCTATATGCCTACGAATCCAGCAGTAATGATAAAAACAAGTCTATTCAATCGACCTTAGAGCAATCAAGCAAACACGACAATACTTCATATCAAAACCAATCAACAATTTCCTAGTCAATCATCAAGTCTTAAACTGTTATTACTGGTATAGTGTGTGTGTGCTCAACAACAATGCTAATTGATATAAAATCAAATTTAATACATAACAAGTCTCTTTGAAGGCATCATACAGTGTAAACTCAAGAAATCCAAAAATAAGCTAGATTCAACTAAAATCAAACAATTACCAATATTGAGGGTCAACATGGGATACTTATGCCTTATTTTTCATCTACGGGGGCTTTTTGCTCTTTTCCCATTTTATTCATTTTTTTTGGTTTATATACACATAGCTATGCGATGTCTTATTCCCTTAGGTTTTTCAATCCTACCTTAACGAGCTTTTGACCAACGACTCCCAGACCATTAAGACCTTAGGGTGCTAAGTGTAAAGACAATCCCCTCGGGCTTACTTACTCAAGTAACATAGGCCACAAAACTAGACAAGCACGCCACAGTGTTTATTCATACTTTTTTTTTCTTTTTTTTCCCCTTTTTTATAGCTTATATATCTCACATATTCCCCCAAACTTAGGTTCTTGTCTAACTTTAGCCATCACTACTTATTCTTGTCATTCTTTCATTCAAACTAGCATTATCCTTTAGAGTACCATTATGTATCAATTTAAACTCAATCAATCACAAGTTGTTTTTACTGTGCTATCCTTATTATACCAGTTTTAAACAGAAAAAAGATTCAATTCATAACAAGAAATCACATCAAAGCTCTAATATTCACTACTATACTTGTCTACTCAATCCCAATCTCATCATTGGCCAAAATAAACTGTAAATATCAAAAAGCTAGAATCATGCAAGGTGAACATAGTAACTAACTATTATTTTTGAATTTTTTATTTTTTTATTTTTATTTTTTTTAATAATGAACATAAACTAAATTAACAACATATGCAAAATAACATAACATAAACATGAAACTAAAAATGCAATAACAAACTAAACTAAACTCCCCCAAACTTAGCAATTACAATGTCCTCATTGTAAGAATATAGCGGTAAGTAGAAGAGAACTTCCCTGTAATCAACTAAGCATGAAGTGATGTTGGCGATGGCGGCGACGATCATTTTCCTATCCATTGAACCTCCAATACCTGCAATGAAGAGAGACAACCTGGATTAGATTATAACATGTCTTTAAGTCCTCTTGAAAGTCCTTAAGTCAATTGGATCGAAAACAATCCTTCCCGAACTCAAATTTGGCCCAAAACCACTTCTTTTACGCGCATTCTACTTCAAATGGGGTCTAGGCTTGTCAAGGGCCCGTCCCAAATGGGCTATAGTAATCTTTCATACTACTGGTACCCTACCCCCCAATGAACATATTTTCTGTCACAACATCCTCTGGTAAAATGGCCATAACGTTTGATCCGGGAGGAGTTACGGGGCCTGCCACCTATCAAATCGAAGATATCGACGAGATATACAACTTTCATTCTTTGAAGATTAAGAAATTCTGGCCGAATGAAGGTTGAAATTTTGCTGGAAGTTACTATTATGCAAATGACCACCCAAAACCATGACGTTCGACGTCCGTTGGTACAACGATCATAACGCTTGCATCCAAACTCCGATAAGAATGATTCAAGATGTTCCAGAAAGCTAAGAAGATGCTCTACAATGTAAGCCAAGTTTCAAGCCAAAAACATTAAAGCCCAAATGATGTCTGATTTTCTTTTCCATGCATTTTCTTTGCTTTTCCTTACCAATAATCGCTCACACCGCTCCCAAACGTATAACCTACAAAATGAACACAAAATGCATGAAAAGTAACTAAGACACATGAATATAAGCAACTAATTCAAGTAAAAGATAGTGGATAAGTGTATATAAAATCCACTTATCAATACATGGTGAAATTCTTCTATTATTCCATTCCTTATTATTATGTTGGAATAACCTGTCTATGCGAAGTACTGTATACATGGTGAAATTCTTCTATTATTCCATTCCTTATTATTATGTTGGAATAACCTGTTTATGTGAAGTACTGCATACATGGTGAAATTCTTCTATTATTCCATTTTTTATTATTCTGTTGGAATATCCTCGTCGGTCGCAATTTCACTTTGACCGCTCGCGCTTCTTTATTATTCTATTGCAATAACTTGTTTATCTGGCACCGCATACATGGTGAAATTCTGTTGTTATTCCATTATTTATTACTTTGTCGGAATATCCTGTCTATTCATTTTACGCTGGACCTGGTTCCATTATTTATTATTCTGCATTTATTATTACGCTGTAATATCACGCTCTGTATCTTCGTTCTGCCGGACCGGTTCCATTATTTATTATTCGCTGGGAATAACTCCATGCTGTCTGCGGTCTCTATCGCATGCATGGTGAATCCTTCAGTTAATCCATTCTTTATTATTCTGTTGGAATAACATGTCTATGTGGATTACCACATGCATGGTGAATGATCCTTTATATTCATTCCTTATTAAATTGTGGAAATGATCTGGTTACGTTGATTATGATGAGAGTCATAATAAAAGTATTGGAATGATGAAAATCATGGGTATATGAAGTATTAGTAAGTGTTTATGATGAGTTATGTTGGTTATTATGTGAAAACATGAAAGTTTCTTAGAAATCACAAAGGGTTGAAAATCAAATTTTGGTGAAAATGGAACATGAAATTCAATTGACCATATCTCCTATTATATTTTGAATTTTTGAGTGTGGTCAAGTTCTAGCATTAGATCTATGAGTTTTGTAGCATCTCCAAGTGGAATCACTGGAAAAGGTGTTGTAGATTTTCGTGTGGACTGATTTTAGTAAATGAGTCAAAAGCTGGAAATTACCGAAATGCTATTGTCCAGATTTTTAGAAGGGTTGTTTCGGCTACTTAATTTGTGAGAAAAATTCTGGCCTTTTGGGACACGAAAGTATATGGTATAATTTACCTCCTGTCAAAAAATGAGTTCATTCCGACTTAAAATGAGCAAGTTATAACCATTTCAATATTTAGGTTTTTCTGACAAAAAATGCTATAACCGGAGTTCTATGACTTTGATGACCATGAAATTTAAGCTGGAGGCTCACGTTAACATGTGTAAGATCCTGCCAAGATTTGGGAATTTTTGGAGTTAAACTTGAGGTAGATAAATTCTTAAGGATTTAATTGGAAATTGATTTTTGAAAAATAGTAAATAAATTTTAAAAATTTCGAGAAAAATATATGTTCTTTATGGGACTATATTATACTAAATCCCAGAAAAGAAATATTTTTGGGACTGATTTGCTATTTTTCATGAAAATGGTTTAGTTACGAACATACGAGTTAAATATGTTATTTGAAGTAACAAAGTTGGAAAATAGAATTTTATGGCTTGGAAATCCTATATAAGGTATATGCATATTTTTGATGAGGGATTTGATCATTGGTGATGAAATCTTATGAGTATGGCATTTTTGAATGGTTAAATGTATTATTTGGTAAAGTGTAAACAATTAAAATAAATTGTTTATAAGTTTAAGAAGTAATTAAAATATTGTTATGATATTAACAATATTAGATTATGAATTTATTATGTGATTGATAATATTTGGATAAATTTAAAGTCTTTAATATTTATCTTTGTTTTCGTTTGATTAATGCTTATATCATTGTCATCATCCTCATGCTTATATAGTGATGAAAGTTATCTTTGGCTTACGTGCGAAGATGGACTGTTGTTTATTAAATTATATATCTTTGGCTTACATGCAAAGATGGATTGTTGATTATTGGTTTTATTGTTGTATATCTTTGGCTTACGTGTAGAGATGGACTTGGTATGATTATGACCAGGGATTATTCGGTATAGTCATGACCATTGAAGATTTAAAGAATATCCTTGGCCCGTAGTGCAGGGATGATTCGATGATGTGGTTTATTTATTAAACTAAGTCTCAGTGATAAAAATTGATGAAAACATTTTAAATCATAGAAGATAGTAGATTTTATTCTCTACTTGACTTTTCTAATGGATTGCTTGTTTCGCTGCAGTTAAACTTGATGTCTATTGTATTTTATCACTTTAACATTGTTGAAGACTATTGATAATTTATTCTGCATTATCATAGTCATAATATTTCTTACTGGGCTAGTTGAGCTCACCCTTTCTTTCATTTTTCTCTTGTGAAATGAAAATATATATTTGGGACGAGTCGGGGAACGGAGTGATGATCTAGATGATAGCATTAGTAGTCATCACTATTCTGTTAAATAGTGTGACAATAAATGTAACGAGAACTCTATTTGAGAATGAACTATATTTGAGAATGGATATTGTCTATAAGGCAATATTCCTATTTAAACTCTCAGTTTATGTTTTGTCATATTTTACACGACAGCTGTATTATTAAGTTGTATTTGAATTTTGTACCATATATTTGGCGACTCAAGATGGGTGATGTATACCTATTTTGGGGGCGTCACACAAATACAAATTGCGGCTCCGAATGAACTAGAGATTCGATGCAATTTGTGCATGCGTCATGAGACAAAGACAGAAAAATTTTTGCCCATAAAATTCTATCCAATCGCATATCATACATACATGGAATCAACAAGATCGATAATTAGCACAAAGTTAGGCTCTGATACCACTGTTGGGTTTGTATATAGCGCAATCATGCAATCAAATTACACAAAAGTCGCGGAAGCACAATAAAATAAGAATTTAAAATTTTCATACAAACCCATCACCATGATCATACTTTGTACATAATTATCAATCAATAGAAAAGAGATGGAGAACAGATTCATACCCTTGTAGAAACTAGCTTCCTCAGGTATGATTTCACCTCCAATTCTTTTCACGTTTAACTTGAATCCACCGGGTTTGATTCCTTCCTTTGATCAACGTTAGCCACCCAAGTGTTTGGCCTTTAGAGGTGATCCACCAAGAAAGAACAAAGATTCAAGAAGGAGGGTGGTTGGCTAAACCCTAGTTTTCTATCTCTGTAAAAAAAGAGCGTACTCTCCAACAATTGGAATCACATATATTGATATCTGATATAAGACCCCTCTTATAAAGATATCAGTTAACCCTTCTAATCTAATTAGAAATTAGGGTATTATTTAATTAATTAAAATCCTTTAATTAATTAGGTTCCCTAATCTTATTAGGGATAATTAATTAAACTCTTTTAATTAATTTGCCTCCTAATCTTATTAGAATAAATGAGAGTACTTATATTAAATTAATTCCCAAAATCCTTTAGAAATTAAAATAATAATAATTATAATAATATTAATAAGTCTCCTTTTATTAATTAATATTTAATATTTTAAAATATTAAATAATAAATATTAAGCTATTTAATTTATTCTATCACCATAGATTAAATTAAATACACTCAACATATTATTACTAATATGCCATTAACTTCTTAAATAATTATTCTTCCTTTTATGGTGTGACCCTTTAGGTTCTCTATATTAAACTGGTTGTGAATAAATCAATTAGAACAATTCTAATTTTATTTAAATAAATAAATTAACCTATTGATTTATTTAAATAAATAATATTTATTCTACAATAGGGATAAGTCTCCCTAGTGATTAATGGCTTTTCAGATAATATAGATTTTAACATTAATCATAAAAGAACCTTTGAGTAAATAGTTACCGTACAATTCAATCCTTTCACCATACAATGTCCCAATTAAATGTAAGACATGAAACTACTGTCAAGTCTTATTTTATTTAATTATATGTATTTTGATTCTTAAATACACAACTCCAAATAATGCAAATTAGAAACTCCTTTCTAATTTCATTATGTCTTGGCCAAAGACTATTGGGTTGTCATTTATCGAATCACATAGGACATTTCTCTTCTTTTACTAGAAGTGATAGATTCTTTTATTGATCATACATTATCTTCATGTACAACTTATTATACCCAAGCATACCCTTTGATATACCCTAAGGGTCTTAAGGAATAAGTCAAAGTATAACTCATCATACACAAGATATTATGATGATCTCAAGTCTAAGGATCACTTGTACTACTATCACTACAAGAATTCCTATTTACCGGCAAGTAAAACTGTAAGAACCAAGAAATTCATGAATAAATAATTATTTTTATATATAAGAAAATTAATATTTCTTTAAATATAAATAATGATGTTTAGTGTGATGAGTATTTCAATTTGTGTAAATTGAATTTATATAAGAATTGAGAAGTATGGAATTATGATGACAAATGTGAAGTGCCTTGCATGTCATGAGGATGGAAATTAAAGTGAAGAGAATAAATTAGTTAATATTGTATTATTAATTAATTATTATTGTGAGTAATAGGATATTATTTAATTTTCTAGTATGGCAAGATAATAAATGAGGGTATTATCTATTAAGTAAAAGAGATTAATAGGAATTTTGTAACAATAACTAAGTTAGAAAAATTTCCAGAGTGGCTAGATATACCTCTTCTTATCTTATAAACAGTATGCAATTTGGCCGGTAGTATTATAGACACTCAAAATTTTCGCATGCCTATTACTAACATTGCAGAGAAGCGATTCTGCTTTCTGAGATAACCCCGGAAGATGACTTACATCCATTCCGGATACTACCGGAAGTTCAAGTTCAAAACCCGGGACACATCAAGAACATCATTTCTAAACCCGAACACACACCTAAGGATCATTTCCAACCTCTGAGATAACCTCGAGTTTCATCCTTGGCGATAACCCCAAGGAGTGTTGTTACAGTTCCGGCGATAACTCCGGAAATGCTTATTTCAAATACATGCTATCAGCTTCAAGCTCAGAAATCCCGCCGAGGCACTCATACCTCAGACCGGGAGCTAACACCGAGCAGACAGGTTCTCCCACAGATGACCTTGCGGCATTCAAACACTTGCAGTAGTCCAATCTCAGATGTAACCCTGAGCAACGTCTACTTTCAGCTCAAATCGGTGATAACCCCGATGAGGAATCAAACGTCATCTTACCACCTCAACATTCTCTCTCACAAGATAATATCGCAGCATACCAACAAGCAGTCCAATCTCAGATGTAACCCTGAGCAACGTCTGCTTTCAACTCAAATCGGCGATAACCCCGGCGAAGAGTCAAACGTCATCTTGCCCCTTCAACACCTGTGCGTCGTCTCAACACTTCATACATACATACATCCAATAATGTCCAGCAAGAACTGAGGAGTTACAATGCCGAGTGACTATTACGCATGGCAATACCTTGGATAGAATTTGAAGCTTGAAGACCATGGGTATAGACCCCTCTTCCTGACTTCGTACAACCTCTAATCCATGTCATTGCGTAACTCTCTACACAAGCGGTCCGAAGAAGGTCACATATACCTCGTTCGGATGCTCGAATTGAAGTTTTACAAGTTTAAGTAGACATTACAGTGCACAAGTGCACGTGCTTGAATAGACAGAGGACCATGAGGCGGATGCACCACGACCACGGTAGCAGAGTATAATGCATGGCATGTAGTGTACCTCTGACCATCGATCTATAAATATAGACATTGGGGTCAGCCATTTGAGAAAAAGAAAAGAGAGAGAAAAGGCGAGGAAGCCCTGTCCAATTTACTCTGTATACACCCATATTGAGTGTTTCCTTAGTATAAACACATGTTAGCTCACATATAGCTACTCTTTTATCCGGCGGGAGCTGAGTATTTATCCACATAGAGTCATAGAAGTCTACTTTGGCAGCCCACTGTAAGCCTTCTTATATTCTATAAAGCCTTCTTTCCATATTAGCACACACTGTTATACACATTGAGAGTCGTGTAGTGTGCGTTTGCCCGGACTTTGGTCCATGGTTTTCATTTCTGTCTATATATATACACTTATATATATGTATATATTTTATATATGGACTAACATTATCGAGTTATGCCTCGATTGAGCCTGGACTTAGGTCTGGAGCGTTTACTTGCTTTTGTATATATATTATATATATATATATATATATATATACTTATATATATAAATTGTGGTGGACTTTTGTCCGATGAGCCTAGAACTTATGTGCTCGATCGTTTTTCATTATATATATATATATATATATATATATATATATATATTTTACATTTTGTCCTCGCACGGAGTTTACTTATTGATGATTGATTGCTTTTACTGACTTTATTTACATTTCGTGTTGCTCGGAGTTCACTTACGTGGCGCTTGATCGCTTTTACTGACTTTATTTACATTTCGTCACGCTCGAGTTTACTTAAGTGGCGATTGATCGCTTACGACTTTATTTACATTTTCTCCCACCTGAGTTTACTTCGTGTGGTTGATCATATCCATATATATATTTACCGCTTTTATATATTTACATTTCGATCCCCATGGAGTTGCTTCGTGGTGGTTGATCATGTATCAGATATATATATTTACACTTTATATATATATAGCCGCTTACCACTTTCCATACAAATTGCAGTATCATGTGGGCCTAGGAATCATGTGATCACAGATTAAGTCTACTAAATCTAGATTCGGTTCCCATGATGGACATTTTTCAAATTGTGAGCGACTTATATATTATTCTGATGTCTCGAATTTCCTTGGATGGTTGTTATGCCCATGAGGAGTTCTAAGATCTTCTTTATATATATTTTCTCGAAGATGCTTCGCATCTCAAAAATAAAAGCAAACAAGCCCAACTAACATTTAATAATAAAATGGAAGTATCAAAGGCCTCAATTACTATTGAGCACAGGGTTTGAAAAACCTCTTTTTACAAAACTTCATTGCTATATCTTGTTTAAAATTGAATTTTTCTATAAATTCAAACCCTATGTATATAGGTGCGATCAAGGTACAACACTACTTCCAAATAATTGCACATTGATCCACACACACACACACATTCATATAACAGTTTCTTTGAAAAGTGGCGATCATAGTAGCAGCAACTTGAGATGTCTGGGTGCCTAACACCTTCCCTCCGCATAATCAAGCCCCCGGACCTAAATGAATCTCGGTTTCACAAACCCGTTTAGCAGTGTCATATCACTGGGTCAATGTGCAAATCTTTTCGATTGTGTTGGTGCAACCAGTTAAATACACCAACTGGCGACTCTTAAAGTCAAATCGTCGACATTATACATGTGGACCTTTTCACTTGTTTTTCAAACAAATCTCACATTAACATGAGAACACCAAAGAACAAGTAACGAAAGGACACTAAAAATCCCGGCGTCGACGGTGGCGACTTTCTTGCAGGGACTCCATAAGAAGAGGGCTTAAGCCGCTATTACAAGCTTTTCAAAATTGTTATATGCTTGTGTGTGAATGTTGCATTTACATTTATGATAAATGTGTACGAATGCATTTTTATTTACTGCACTATATTATATCTATCTGCAATATTAGTGCTTCGCACATGTCATCATTTTGCATAAACGGTGAGACACGTTGTATGTGAATGTATGTTGTGGGGTTCCTCCATCAGGAGGCTATCATGTCGGTGTTTGATTACTGGACTCGTAGGAAGAATAATTCCAACGAGGCTCAGGAAAGGCACCACCCAGATTCGCTCCAGTTGAAAGACCGGATTAACCTCCCGTCAAGTAGATTGCGATGATCTGGAAACCTTCATGCCAAAAAGCCACGAGAGAAACCCTAAGATAGGTCAACCTCTAATAAACCAAACGCGGAGGAAAGTCTCTTCATGCTTTCCATTTTTAATTACTTGTAAAAGCATTTACTTGTAATTTTATTCCATGTTCATCTTTATGAAAATATGAAGATTATCTGTGCATGCATGTTATCAATTAACACCCAGTTTTGCAGGACCATATTCCTAAAACAGACATGTTATGATAACATTTACATTACCCTAAGACTAAACTACATAAGTCTTTTGTAGGGAAATAATTGGGCATGTTACCCGCTCAAAATCCAAAAAGGCCACAAAGCTACTGACCAATCATGTCTTACGCTGACCATTTAATCTGTTTCTCGAGAAGAATTTGACGGATTAAGTCAGCAAATTACAAATTTGGTTGTTCTGCTTAAAGAATTGCATCAGTCCACTCAGGGTACAAAAATCCCTCCACATGCAAAATCCTCTACACAAGGAGGAACACAAGGTCTAGATAAAAAAAATCTAGAACCTCCGTTGGATACGACCAACAAAGACCCTGACAACACCCATCTCAAAGGAGATCCAGACACCGGTGATATCAGGAAGAAAGTACTCCAAATTATGGAAACTATCCATGTTCTCAAAGGGATTAGAACACATGGAAGTGTATCACATGCTGACCTTTGTACCTTCCCTGGTGTTCATTATCCAGAGAAATTCAAAACCCCTGATTTTGAAAAGTATGACGGATTAGGGATCCTTATACTCATTTAAAAGTGTTCATTGGAGAACTTGGGTCTTACGTAGATAATGAAAATCTCAGAATGCAGCTATTTCAGAAAAGTCTGACTCGAGAAGCCCGTTCATGGTATAACAGATTAGACAACTCAAAGATCCATAGCTAGGAAGAGCTGGCTCACGCCTTCCTCACTCAATAAAGTTTTCAATCTCAGATGGCTCCTGACCGGTACCAAATTACCAAGGTCAAGAAACAGTCTAATGAGTCTTTCAGAGAGTATGCTCAAAGGTGGAGGCGCCTTGCTGCTCAAGTTATTCCTTCCATAACGGAATCAGAAATGGTCATGACGTTCATAGATGTACAGGAAGCTCCTTTCTATGAGAGAGTCTTAGCTGGTATTGGCAAACCATTCTCTGAAATGATCAAGCACGGATAGATGGCTGAAATGGGATTGAAGTCTGGTAAAATTCAAGACCTAGCCGCTCTTAAAGCTGTTGCTGAACACATCCAGTCCGGATCTTATGGAAACAACCCCCGGAGGGTCCATAAAAAGAAAGAGGAGGATGTTTCCTTGATACTACAAGGTCAAAAAGGCAATCAAAGCGTGCCTATATAGAGGAAAAACTACTCCCCTCTTCAAGCACAACCTTCAAACCCTCCATTGCCTAAAGGTGGAGAAGTAAAGCATCCTCAAACGTTCATACCCTTAGGGGACTCACTCGAGAATATTCTTGCTCTTCTAACTACTCAGAAGAAAATTACACATCTTCTTTCGCCAGCCAACCCTAATGGGAGGGGTTTTAATGCTACTCAGAAATGTGTTTATCATGCCGGAGCACCTGGACATGATACTCAAGATTTTTTGGCCTTGACACACAAGATTCAAGATTTAATAGACAATAATGAGATCGTGGTCACCAAACTAGGTCAACCTCACATGCAAGACAACCCCCTTCCTCAACACAAAGAAGAAGAGGTCAACATGATCAGTTGGAGCACTGGACAGAGTTCCAATTCTAATGGTGAACCACCTTTAGAAAGCGAAGCTATAGAGGATAAGGTTGCAAAGAGAGCCAATGCTAAAGCCCGTCGGGATTTTGCCAATTAAAGGGAATTTACCTATCTTGGCCAATCTATGGAGGAGATATTGTAAATATTGATCAATAAAGGAAGAATTACCTTCCTTCTGCCTCCAATCAATCCCCGCTTAGAATTTTGATGAAGTGTGTCAATATCATTCACATTCTCGCGGTCACAGCACAGAAGAATGATGGGCACTCCGCCATCTCATTCAAAATCTTATTGATAGCAGTGTTCTGCAAATAGCAGATGATTACACTATGCAACTCAAGGGCAGGAATGCATGTCCTACCAAATGGAAGGGATCGATGTGATTATATATCGAAGTGGATGATGAGACTGTCAAAGTATTTCCCATACAACCAATTCAACTGAAAGAAGCTGACAATCCTTTGAAAGTGGCCGCACCAGAGGCAATTTCTTTACCTTTCAGACCACAACATCATGTTGTTAGCTTACACAAAGTTCCATGGAATTATGGAGAAGCTAAAGGATCCATGTCTCATACTACTGCTACAATGCCGAGGGAAAATCCATTGTATCTTCCTCAATGGGTTATAAAACCTACTTGCGAAGCAAAGGGGAAGGTTCCCATGGAGAAGATTGAAAAATTCCTCCGCACTATGGGCCACAATGAAGCCAAAGTGGTTTTAAGCTTGCGAGAAGCTCCACACCAGATATCTATACTAGACTTGGTTTTCACTTCCGAGGATCATCGAAAGATTTTACTGAAGGTTTTGGAAGAAGCGTATTTACCAAAATCAGTGGATGTGGAAAAATTTCAACATCTGGTTGATCACATTTTTAACAACAATGTGATATCCTTCACTGATGACGACATACCGCCCGAAGGGACCGGTCATTGCAAGCCATTCCACATTGCGGTTTTATCTTCCGGGTACATGCTAGCTAGAGTTTTGATAGATGGAGGCTCATCTCTAAATATCTATCTTTATGCCACTTTGGTGAAGATGAATGTCAATCTCAAGCGGATCCAAAGCAACCATACGGTTATCAAAGCTTTTAATAGATCCCGACGAAATGCCATCGGAAAGATTGAGTTGCCAATTGAGATTGGTCCAAATACATTCAATGTATCCTTCCATGTCCTCAAGATAGATTCAGGATATAACCTGTTATTGGGTAGACCATGGATACACATGGCTAAAGCCGTTCCCTCCATGCTACATCAACAGCTCAAATACTTTATCAACAACAGTCTAGTCACTGTCAACGCTGAGCCGGAATGTCCTGAACAAGGAACTCTATCAATCATCGCCTTCAATTCGAAGTTGAACGGCGATTTTCATACTCTGAAGTGAGTACCACGCAATACCATTCTATTGGGCGCCACTTCCCATACCGAGGATTTACATCGAGGTTATGTTGGCCACTCAAGAAATGATGTCATTGGGTTATCAACTTGGACAAGGGCTTGGTAAAGATAAGCAGGGTATTAAGCACCCTATCCAAGTGTTCAGCCAAATTGGAACAGCCAGACTAGGCTATTCTGCCAGTTCCAGTCACAGGAATCCTCATAAGCACAAGCAGATTCCTCAAGTTTCCGCCTCATGGCGTTTTTCTATACCTTTATCCCATGAGCTAATACAGTCTCCAAAGAAAGGTGCCAAACCATGTTGTGGCCATCATTGCTTCCTAAACCAAAGCCAATCAAAGCTAAAGAGGTGCGATTCCTAATCCGAAGTGGAAGAAAAGGAATGTACGTAAACATGACATTGCCTTGATGATGGCGCAGCATACGCGTCATTGTTCATGATGAACATACAAACAGATACACCCAGACGATGATTGCCCGATGTCATGGTTATCATTCGGGAGAAGGAGGACAATGACGATCCTTCCATCATCTGCGATCCATCGGGGACTTTGCCCTCGACAATTGGGCGGCACTCCATGCATTGGTCGACGAGGGTAAAATGGGCATAAAAATCCCTCTGCCCTGTAGATAACTTTAATTGCTTACTTTCCTTTATAGTACTAGCAGTTATTTTATCAAGTACATGCTAACACTTTTGTATGATCGAATAGTTGCATATATTAAGTGAAAGCATATTTTGTTTCAGGACTCTGAATTTAGATGTGCCTGTACTTGCTGATGAGGTGTCTTCTCTCCACAAGGGTTGTAACTTTGATGCAAAGTTGGACTCAGACTTGATGGACATCTAAGAGGACACTGAGACACCTCAGGAGATTAAGGAATGGGTCGCAGACAAACCTAAACCCAATCTTGATCAAACCATTTCTTTCAATCTTGGAACCTTGGACAACCCTAAGCTTATCCAAATTGGTTCAGACCTTACCACAAATCAGCGGAATGACATGGTTTCACTATTAACCCAATTCCAAGATGTGTTTGCATGGTCTCATGAAGACATGGTGGGTTTGTCCACGGACATTGTTCTTCATCACCTTCCCATCAAAGAAGGATTCAAGCCAGTAAGGCAAAAACTCAGGCGATTGAAACCTGAATGGAGTTTAAAAGTTAAAGAATAAATTGTGAAACAATTTCAAGCTGGCATCATCATGGTGTCTACATATCTAGAGTAGATATCCAACATTGTTCCCGTGCCTAAACCAGGAGGAAAGGTGCGAGTCTGCGTGGATTACCGGGATTTGAACAAAGCTTGCCTTAAAGATAGCTTTTCCGTGCCATTTATCCACATTCTTAATGACAATACTGCTCAATACGGTATGTACTCCTTTGCTGATTGCTTTGCGAGGTACCATCAAACTATGGTCGCTGAGGAGGACCGTGAGAAAACTACTTTCATCACGCCTTGGGGAATCTTTTGCTACAGACGGTTGTCATTCGGTCTCATTAATGCCGGGGCAACCTATCAGTGTGCTATGATGGCTCTTTTCCACGATTTAATGCACAAAGAGATAGAGATCTACATGGATGACATCATCATCAAATCCCAAAAGGAGGATGACCACTTAGACCATCTCAGAAAACTTTTTAATAGGTTGCGTAAGTACAACTTGAAGTTGAATCCAACCAAGTGTGCCTTTGGTGTTAAGTCAGGCAAGTTTCTAGGTTTTCTAGTCAGCCACAAAGGGATTGAACTGGATCCTACCAAAATCAAGGCCATCAAGGAAATGCCCATTCCTCAGACAGAAAAGGAAATACGGGGATTTTTGGGAAGAATCAACTTCATTAGCAGGTTCACTTCTCAACTCACAGTAACTTATGAGCCAATCTTCAAACTATTAAGGAAGAACTCCTCCATGAAATGGAATGATGAGTGTTAGAAAGCCTTCCTTACCATTAAAGAGCAGCTGATTAACGCTCCTGTTTTGGTACCTCCCAGGGATGATGTTCCCCTGTTCATGTACCTGTCCATAAATGACAATTCCATGGGTCAGACGTATCTTTGGGGCAAAAAAAAAAGATGATAGAGGCCAAGAACGAGCTATCTATTACCTCAGCAAAAGATTCAGCATCAGTGAACACAAGTACACTCTGATTGAGAAGACTTGTTGTGTTTTAGCATGGGCTTCCATGAGGTTACAACATTACCTCCATGGTTACACAACCCATCTCATATCCCATGGATCCTCTTAAGTATGTGTTCAATAAGCCCATCTTCGAATTGTCGATTTATCCGGATGGCGATTGATCCTACAAACAATTGACATCGTCTACGTGATGCAAAAAGTCATCGCAAGGGTCAAGGAATTGCGATCAATCGCCGCCGCACTTTTGAGGGACTACAAACCCTTGAAACATACTTCCCCGATGAAGGGTAATGATGATTCGTAACAACATCGATGACGATACATCACCGCACGTGGAAAATGTATTTTGATGGAGCTGTTAACGCAGAAGGCTCTGGATCTGGAGCAGTTCTAATATCTGGTACGGGGGAGCAGTATCCCATCGCCGTTAAATTGCAGTTTGTCAGCACCAACAACACAACTGAGTATGAAGGCTATATCATGGGGCTAAAACTTGTCCGTTCAATGGGCATCAGGCGGTTAACTGTCTTTGGGGATTCCGAATTGGTAATCAGACAATCCACAGGAATTTATCAAACCAAAGAATTACATTTACTACCTTACCATCGGCAAGTTCTACAGATGGCTTTGGAGTTCGAAGAAATCTCCTTTCTACACATTCCTCGCAATAGGAATGATTTTGCGGATGCATTGGCAACGTTGGCCTCCTTGGTTCATGTATCTGACAAGGAAAACATGCCAAGCATCACGTTTGCTCTGCAAAAAGCCCCAGTCTATGGGAATTATGTTGGAGAAGTATCGGATGAACTACCTCCCATCCACAACCCTTGGTATCAGCACATCAAGGAGTATCTGCGAGATGGATCTACACCCGCAGAGGCGAGCCTAACTTGTGAGACCCCAAATTTTATGAATAAAGATTTAAATTTCTCGAAATATTTTTTTAAAATTATGGTGTGGATTTGATATAATGTTATAGTTGTGGGTAATATTTATAAATTTTGCAAAGTATGCAAGTTGATATATAATATTCGTTTGGTCGAGAAATATTCTTTTTGTCGGGGAATATCCGTACGATGGCACAATCATTGGTGGACCCCACAACGGAATTATTGTCGGATTGAAAGCAAAACGACAAAAATATTTTTAGGAAAATAACGGCGGAAGTTTTACCGTTAAAAGCTGCTTGAACTACTCTCATTAGCAAAAGTAATGCGATGTCTGGCGTCTTTACATAGTAGCACACCAGTATTGATTATTGATCTTTACGTGAGAAGTCACTCGATTTTGTTCAATTATTACTACAATAATTATTGCATAGTATCTCACGTTATTTGATTCAATTATTGTCGATATTTTATATATTATTAAATCAATAATTGAGATGACAGAGTTATTAATATTATTATTTGCAATATTAACGATGTCTGAAGTTCGCCATGAGAGGTTTGGTCACCTAATTGCGCCAATAGGGAGAAATCCTTATTGGAAAGCCCTCTTTCACAGGAACGACACAGTGATTAATATTGTGAATTATAATAATGATGATAAATGTTGTTAAATATATTGAGGTGTCTTTTTATGAAGTCACTAAGTTTATATATATATTTATTATATATATAAATTTTGTTTTATTAGTATTATTAATGTAATAAAATAGAAAAGTTTTTTATATAAAATGAATACTTTTATAAAGTTATTTGTTTTATTAGACAATAATTAGAATATATTATATTTTTATTATGCATAGTATTTTGCATAGTAAAATCTTTTTATATAAAATGTAATACTTTTATAAAGTTATTTATTTTATTAGACAATAATTAGAATATATTATATTTTATTATGCATAGTGTTTGTATAGTGCCTGCATAGTATTTTTCATAGTAAAATCTTTTTATATAAAACATAATACTTTTATAAAGTTATTCGTTTTATTAGATTATAAATAGAATATATTATATTTTTATTTAAAAGATTTTGTTTTATTAGAATATTTTATTTATACTACATAGTAAGTCAATATGGACCGTCCGTTCAAAAGTAAATCAATCTGGACCGTTCATGAATTAGTTACTATTCAGTCATTTCTCCTATAAATAGAAGCTCATTCCTTCATTATTTCTTACGAATTAACTGAAACTCTAGAGAGAGAAACTATAGAGAGAAAGAAGAAAAGTATTCTGCTACCCACTTTTCTAATATCCAGTTCTTCTAAGGTAAGGGGTATTATTTCTTTCGTATTCATGAAAAGAACTTCTGTTATTTCATTAATTCTTTATTATTCTATTGGAATAACCTGTATACGTGGGCTACCCTATACTTGGTGAAATTCTTCTGTTATGCCATTCTTTATTATTATGTTGGAATAACTTTTGTATATCGCCAAGTACTGCATACATGGTGAAATTCTTCTATTATTCCATTCTTTATTATTACATTGGAATATCACAGCCGGTGCGTATTACGCTTTGACACAGTTCCATTAATTATTATACATTGGAATAACTTTTATACTGCTGATTACATTACATGTATGGTGATTTACATTGTTTATTCTATTCTTTATTATTACTGTTGGAATATCACATGCTTGCTTAATTTTGTCCGACTGGTTCCGTTCTTTATTTATTATGTCGAAATATCATATACGTGCATTTACGCATGACCTAGTTCCATTCTTTATTATTACATTTGGGAATAACCTATATCATGCGATCTATCATCGCATGCATGGTGAATCATACATTTATTCCATTCTTTATTATTACATTGGAATAACTTTTATCTATGTGGATTACCACATGCATGGTGAATGATCCTTTGTATTCATTACTTATTAAATTATGAAAATGATCCGTATACGTGGATTACCGCATGGCGGGCGAAAATTCATTTGCAGTTTCATATATTCTATTATACTCAGTTGGTTAAAGTTTTGACTTCTATACTCCATGAAATTAGTGGAATATCCTTGATATTTGCGCTTCATCCAGTATCTTTTCATGGAAATATTCTTCTGAGCATTCTTGAATTTTACTCTACAAAGTAGTATCATGTTGACAATTTGGACGTTATTAAATTCTGGATAAATTAATTCTTGAACTTGTTTTATTGGATTCTTATATCATTGTCATCATCCTTATGTTTATATTATGTTGAAAGTCATTTGTGGCCTGTAGTGCATAGATGGACTTGGTATGATTATGACCAGGGATTAATCGGTATAATCATGACCGTAATGTTATAAATGATGCGGTAAAAGTCCTCATTGGCCCATAGTGCATTGATGGACAGTTGTTGGCATGATCATGACCATTGATGAATACACGAATATCCTTGGCCCGTAATGCATGGATAATTTATGGTTGTGATACTAATGAATATCCTTGGCCGTAGTGCAGGGATGATGTGAATTATTTATTAAGCTGAGTCTCAACGATAAAAGTGATGAAAAACCTTTTAAATCATAAAAGATAGTAGATTTTATTCTCTACTTGACTCTTTAAATGGATTGCTTGTTCCGCTGCAGTTAAACTTGATGTTTGTTATATTTTATCAGTTTAACATTGTTGAAGACTAATGATAATTTATTCTACATTATCTTAGTCATAATATTTCTTCTTGGGCTAGTTGAGCTCACCCTTTCTTTCACTTTGTTCTCTTGAAATGAGAACGTGGCAGGACTAGTCGGGAAGCGGGTGACAGTCCAGGATGATAGTATTAGTAGTCCTCACTATTACATTAAACAAAGGTGAAAATAAATGTAATGAGGACTCCTTTGAGTGTGGATATTGTCTAGATGACAATATTCTTATTAAAACTCTCAATTTATGTTTTGTCGTATTTTACACGACAGTTGTATTATTAAGTTTTATTTATATTTTTGTACCATGTATTTGGCGACTCAAGATGGGTGATGTATACCTATTTTGAAGGCGTCACATAACTGAGAGAGGCGGATTCATCGACTTGCTATGAAATTCTACTTGAGTGGAGATGCACTCTATAAAAGAGATGCAAGAATAGGTCTCCTCAGATGTCTGGATAAAGACCAAGCTCAGAGACTCATAGATGAAATCCATGGTGGAGTCTGTGGCCCTCACATGAGCGGACCCTTACTTGTCAAGAAGATCCTTAGAACATGGCATTATTGGCTTATACTCAAAGCTGACTATGATGATCACGTCAAGAGGTGCTATCAATGCCAGATTCATGGGAATGTTATCCACGCCCCTCCAAGGGAACTCCACAATATGAGTTCTCCATGGCCCTTCTCAATGTGGGGAATGGACATGATCGGGCCCATCGAGCCCAAAAGCCATGCGGACATCGATTCATATTCACCATGATCGAGTACTTCACCAAATGGGTAGAAGCGACATCCTTCCCGTGGTTACTAAAGAAGTTATCATTGCTTTCATCGAAAACAATGTCGTGCATCGATATGGACAACCAGAGGTCATTGTGGTCGACAATGCTGCTAAGAACCTCAACAACAAAATGATGGAGGAGTTATGTAGAAAATTCCACATCAAAAATCTTAACTCAAATCATCTACCATCCAAAGATGAATGGTGCTTTGTTGAAGCGGCTAATAAAAACATCAAAAGATCATGCGAAAAATGTCCGCCAATCACAAAGGATGGCCTCGACCTCTTGCCTCGACTTTATTAGCCTCTGAACTTCTATGCGTTACTTCCACCGGGCAACCCCTACTCATTAGCTTATGGGATGGAAGCGGTGCTCCCCATAGAGGTGGAAATGGAATCCTCAAGTGTTGATGGATGCTCGGTTGGATGAAGACCAATGGGTACAATCTGAGCATCACCAATTTTCTCTAATAGGCGAAAAGGCGAACCGCGACTATCTTTTATGGTCAGTTATATCAGCAAAGGATCGCACGATCCTACAACAAAAAAGTCCGACTACGGCAGTTCAAACAACATGACTTGGTTTTGAAGAAGATCATTGACAACCAAGATCATTCTAAGGGAAAATTCACTCCTAACTGGGAAGGCCCATTTGTTGTCAAGGAGGTACTGACAGGAGGTGCTCTCAGATTGCAGGAAATGGATGGCGATGAATTTCCACAGCTTATCAACTCGGACATCGTGAAACTGTACTATGTCTAAGGTTACCATCAAACAAACATCCTGGTGTTGATAATCAAATCACCAGTCATTCCGATTTTGAACCCTCTCCTTTTTTACAAACTCTTCTTCCCCTCAGGGAAACATACACTTCAAACCAGCAGCCTGGTTTCACTTCATTTCAAACCTTTCATACAATTTCGATTATCCTGAAGACGGGATTGAACCTTTCACACTTGCAGTTTATCCTAAAAACGGGATTAAACTTTTCTACGCTTGCAGTTTGTCCTGCGGGATTAAACTTTTTCCACACCTACAGTTTATCCCCATTATGGGATCAAACTTTCTTCTCCCCGCAGTATAGCCTGCACATGGGATTTACACTTCTCTTTGGCTGCGATTCATCCTGAGGGGCGAACTACGTTGACCTGATCTCCCTGATACCCGGGGGTACGTAGGCAACCATATTCTATATGGCCCGGTCACAATAAAAAAAACAACAAAAATATTTATACCCTTTCTTCACAAAAATAACAAAAACATTTCTACACCTATCGCCTTTCACTTTCAAATTGAACCTCTTACACCAGTTTCGAACTCACGGAGACTTGATCTCCTCTTCAATAGAGTATGCGTGAGCGTGCTTCATAGTTCATCTAACCCCTACCGTAACAAAATACTTTTCACACGGTACTGGGATCAACCTTCAATTCACCACATTTCATCGGTTTCAGATCAAAGGGATGGAATTACCCAACCTCTTCTCACAAATAGAAGATTTGGTGACCATCTAAGCTGCGATCATGCCTCAAAGAGCAATACCAACCCATAAGAGATGGAGTTAACTAGGCTTCTCAAATAAAGAAATCAAGGCGACCATCTGTGGTGTAGTCAATCTCAGAGAGGAAAAACCACCCTCCTCTCCACTTTTCCATACAGATACCAGTCCCAAGACACCAAAGATGGTAGGGATATACAAAAATTAATGATCCATTCTAAGAGATCTTGCGACGTCTCAATGTCCACCTATCAAGGATAAGTTCGAATGCATCAAGATCACAAGGCCCTCAAGAAACAGCAAAATATCAAGCAAGTATCAAGGCATAACTAAAAGGGAAGTGAATAAAATATATTTCCACGCCATACATAATATCTTGTTTGATATATACATCTCGTCATCATTGTACATGACAAAATGGATAAGCTAGTCTATGCAGGAAAATACAAAGCTATCTACAAATCTGTATGTATGCAGACTATCAGATCTAACATGGCATCCCTCTCTGAAGACGGAGGTAGCACCGCAAGCTCCTCCTTGAGGTATCTACACGAAGCTAGCAGATCGTAGGCTAACTGCATGGTGGCATAATGCTCATCAATGTAAGCGCTCATATCAGCTAAGGACCGATATCATCTAGGATCTCACCAAGCATCGCTCTACAATGGCCACATCCCTAGCAGATAGGACGACATCCCGCTCCACAATCAATACATCCCTGGCTAATCTAGCCTCATCCCTCTCTAACAGAGCGGCGTCTCTCCCATCAAGAGCTGTCAACATCGCGGCCCTAGCCTAATCTCTATCATAGGTTATCAGATGTAAGCTTTGCTCCAAATGTTATGCCGAATACTGAGTAACAGTGGCACTCAGGGTGGGAGAATCCATCACAAATACTAGCAGCCCAGCAGTCAAACCATCGGTGGGAATGTCAGCCTCCTCTATAGGCTCCTCATCGTCAGAATTGACATCCTGCACTGTGGATACTACAGCAATCGACACAGTCTCTGTCTCCATCCATGCAGAATACTCTGCAGAACAACCCGGATGACTGACAGAAAACTCAGCCAGCTCTCGCTGATCCCAACAGGCATACAACCTGGATCTGTCCTCCGCTGATAAATGGTGTGAAGCGAAGCGCTAACTCACTGCCCCCTCATAAGGGTGAAAATCCTGAAACTGGTCAAACTGACACATCACGGCCAGTGGGTGGTAAGTAATCATGCCCCTCAATCCAGCCAGATGAGTAATGAAGTTGTTGGGTGAACTAAGCCCTGAACACGGCAATATGGCAAACGGATCCCTAATCCCTGCCAGGAAAGCTGACCACGATGCAGCATCTGTACACTCCGCAGGCTGAAAGGAGTACGACAAGGCTATATCATGGGTGAAACAAAACCCCTGCCGTCTAAGTGTGCCAATAGGTCTCAAGTGTGACATAAACCACACATACAAACATGACCGAAGCTACAGTAAACACTCACACTCGGATAAGTGCAATGATAGTGAATAGGACCTCGAGTCTCTGCAATGATCATCGGTACAATGGTATAACCCTCCCTGAGAGCTCTCACTGCCATAATGACGCCGATATCCAACTCATCCATGTACCGCGGCATGAAGACATATGACAATACGCACAAAAGCAGTACATCCACTCTGGCTGAACGCCAATGATCCTCCAGTGTGGTGAAATCCCTAGAATGCCGTGTATAACTATCCTCAGAGCCAAATCTATCAAACAGAAAATGCTGGGATATCACGTGACCAGATGTAATCTCGTCCTATACCACTCTACGTCTCAATCCGGTGAGGGTCATGACCTGTCTGCTCATGTCTCCGATAGCCATATGCACGCAAGGTCTGTCCAGCGGTAGCATCGTCAACCGTGCATACTCCTCCAAAGTAGGAGTCAACTCCTGGGTCCCAAATCGGAAAACCTGCCTCTCTAATACCCAATGCTCTAGCATACCCTCTACAAATCATCTACGATCACCATGTCTGATGGTGATATACTATCATACCATGAGCGCATACCAGATACCACCAAAAATGGTGGGGTATGATCAATACATCTAACTATCGAAGAAGACATCTGTACAGGTCGTGTCATAAGACCATCCAAGGGTCAATGTTGAATATCTCTGGACATACATACATATGCATAACAATAACATGCATGATACAATAGATGGCAATATGATATAGGGAATGGAAAACTGTATATAAATTCCTAAGTATATCATCATCTAATACATCTTTATATAGCTAAAATACAGGTAAATGGGGCGAAGCTACCCAACATCTAAAAGAGGCCTATCAAAAGATATAGCAAGAATGGGGCAAAACTACCCAGCCGCTAACAGAGTCCTATCAAAAGAGATAACAAGAAATACATCAGAAAAATTCAATGGTGCCAATGTCTACATCATCGATACTGTCCACCTGATATAACTCTTCCTGAGTCACTGGATCTCTATCTATAGGGATGTCAGGCCGATATATGGGAGGATCTGCACCGGCAAAGCCATATGGGTCACCTGAGGGGCCAGCGCCAGAGCTGGAAGGATCAAAAGTATCTACCTCTGAAGGATCTCTGCCCAAATGCCGAATGAAAAGGTGTCTGGTCCAGCTGCCGGGTCAATCTGTCAATCTGTGTCACATGAGTCGGATCTCTGACACAGGCTAGCCAATCCATCATCATCACGGATCCTGGAACCATATCCCCTATAAACTGTGTGGCGCGGGTCTGAGCTCCAATAGTACGAGGGATCCACCAATGCTGGAACATCTCCTGAGTGTAGGGGCCCTCTGACAAAGTAAAACTGTCAATCCCTAACAATAGGATGTCAGTGATGGGTGACTGTGAAATAGGCCAGTAACGCCTGGCAGGAGGAAAGATCGGCATACGGATCTCTCCTGTAGTGCTCCTGATAGCACGCTCTCCTAAGTAGAGCTCTCATCCTCTATCTGTGAAGAGAGGAATCCTGCGGGTGGAAATGACGTACTCAACTCCAGTCGGGTACCCATCCTCAAATCCAAATCCCAAATGCTCTCCAGAGTAGGGAATCCATGTGATGACATCCGTTGTCAACAACTCCAGCTGTAGGCGACAATGAGTGAAACCCTCAGCAACAGGGACCTCTGCCAGTATGGAATGATGCCATCTCCATCCTCGTGGATAGGTATCTAAGCCTAGCACGCTCACAGGATGCAAATAGGGAAGCCTCTCATTGGCCCAAAACTGCCAACACAAAGGCAACATCTGCTGTCAATCAACACTCTTAACCTGTACACGGGAAAAGACAAGAGAAACACTCACCAGCAGAAATAGGTAGAATTCTAACCACGCCTCGGTCAAGCCCTCCGATCGTATGCGCATTCCCCTGAGGAAGTAGGCAAAGGTATAGGAACCCCAATCATACTCTCCTATACGGTCCACGTGTCGAGTGGCGCTGATCAAAGTGAAGGACACCGTAGAGGAATTATCTGCTATGAAGCAGCCCCTAATGATCATCAGGAACAATCGCCGAAGAATGTGATCCATGACTCTCACATCATCGGGTATAGGCTCACTCAACAGCCCGCTCATAGCATCTACGCTCAAAGGACCCATACGAACAGTCCTGCCTTTGAGCTCCTCCGCTGGAACTCCCAACAAGGATCTGACTGCAGTAGGGGTAATATCCGCCGTGCAAGGCACTGGATCCCCTCCAAACTCCATACCTGTGATAAATTGCCAATCCATCGGCATCATCATCATCCCTCACAATCCGAAAATGGAGTGACCGAGTGCAGTGAAACCACTCAGCTCGATACAATTCCACGAGGTAACCCGGGGACAAATGACGGGAAGAATAGGGAAGAACATCCCAAATCCCCAGCCATGTACAATCGCTCTGTAGTCATCATGCAAAGCTTGATACATAGAGTGGATGCTAAACCAGTTCCCTCGAGGCTATGTGAAGTCTGGAACCTACATCAAATGCAGATCAACATCGAGAATCCTTGACTCTCATCAATAGAAATAAGGAAGATTAAAGATCTAACTTCATACCTCGTTTGCATGCGGGTATCTTTGAAGGATGCCTACTCAAGTCACCCGTAAGATCTAGGTTCGTCACTTGAATACTCGCAATTCCCTACGGAACACGTATAAGCGAGCGAGGACCTCGATCGCAGTACATCCTCCTCCTCGCCCCTCGACATTCGGCACTTCAACCTCAGATAGACGATCACCGCCTCCATTAGATTTACGAGATGCGGCGATGCCTCCAAGACCGAGGCTCTTCGAAGCCCTCCTACGATACCAAAAAGTAGTCCCACGGAACTACTCGGCTAATCCGGATCCATAATATCTGGACAACAAATCTCCAAATCACCTCAGAAAGGGTGTGGTAAATTCTTACCTAGAGCTTTTCAAAATGCATTTTATGATTACATGCATGCATGCATTGTTTTAACATACGTCAACAGTAGAGTTAAAAATGCATGACTGTCCAATACCTACATTTTGGAAAATTTTGCCATAGCCCCCGTTGTAAATGGGACTATCCACATGCATATAGCGCATGACTAGGTGGCCATTCAAGAGCACACCAGACATACGATCATATACATTCTACATGCATTATCATCACAGTAAAAAATCAGTAAGTGTAGTCTTATTACCAGGATTGTTTTGCTTCTCTACCTTTACTCATTTGTCCTCAAATATGATAAGAAATGACAGTAAAAGGTGCCAATTTGACTTTTTTAAAAGTCAAATTTTTTCACATCATTATGTTCAGCATGGTTTAATACTAACATTTGCTATGTTAAATATTTTTATCAAGTCATGTTAGCATGCATATTCACTACTATGTGTCTAAATGCATTTCATGTGATAAGTCATTTTCCAACGGATAGAAATTGGAAAAAAATACATGCATATGTTACCAGGACAGTGAAGAACGCTTGTACGGTGGTAGAATATGCAGAAAGTTGCTCGAACTCAGCAGATCTGAAGAAGAGCTCTCAGATTTCCTTCGCAACGCAGCTTGAAAATGACATATGAAAGCAACCTTTGGGCTTTAAATAGCCACGGTTGGCCGCAGGCCTACCTGCGGCTTGCTCCAGTTAGAGTTACAAAAGAGGTCTCATAAGCTGAAAAGGCCAAATCAGGAATAAAAATGCTACACGATTGAGCGGAATAGCCTGAAATCCTGGTTTCGTACGGGTCAGAATTGAATTCCTGCCATCTCATTGGTATGCACCTGAATGCAGGGTATACTATACCGATGAGCTCAGTTTTCACATATCATGTTCGGCAATACCTAACAAAGGTCTGATGCCGTCATTGAAGGGTCAAAACCCTAAACCTCCCCAGCGGGGGTTATAATGCCAAGCTACAAGATGCTAAACCTCCCCGGCAGGGGTTACAACACCGAAGTTATCAAATGATTGTGTATCCCCGGCAAGGGTCACAACGTACATCTTTCAAGCATTCAAGTATCCCCGGCGGGGGTCACAACATACATCTTTCAATCATCCAAGTATCCCCGGCGGGGGTTACAACGCAATGCAACTGTTGATACACACATCAATGAAGGTCAAGCAACCTTGACGTCATGTCAGCCGATGGCAAGTAAACCCATCGAAGCAACTTATACAAGCATCCCCAGCGGGGGTTACAACGCAATGCGACCATTGACACATCCATCAATGAAGGTCAAGCAACCTTGACAATGCACCCAGCGGGGATCTATCCGGTGATACACACATCAACGAAGGTCGCAACCCCGACCGGCGATGTGATCGTATGGCGATAATTCGACGTAATGAGGGAATATGTTATACACATTCTCAAACAGACAAAGCTTTATCCCCATAGATCTCTTATACACAAGAGGTACCTCTATGGAATATAAGCCAGTGTCTAGGATTCAAGACTTTGGTGATAGCCCCAACGTCAACATCCTTCAAGACTTGGATCGCATGTCCGAGTCATCACTGATTGTCATCTCAACAGGATTTCTAGAGTGGCGCATTTGCGCCACTCTTGTACTGTAAACCAGTGCAGCTAAGCCGGTAGTATTGTAGACACTCGAAATTTTCGGCACGCCTATTACTAACATTGCAGGAGGGCAGATTCGTCTTTCGGAGATAACCCTGGAAGACAGCTTACATCCATTCTGGATACTACCAGAAGTTCAAGTTCAAAACCCGGGACACATACTGGGAACATCATTTCCAAACCTGGAACACACACCGGAAGGATCATTTCCAACCTCGGAGATAACCCCGAGTTTCGTCCTTGGTGATAACCCCAAGGAGTGCTGTTGCAGTTCCAACGATAACTTCAGAAATGCTTATTTCAAATATATGTTATCAGCTTCAAGCTCAGACATCCTGCCGAGGCACTCATACCTCAGACTCAGAGCTAACACCGGGCAAACAGGTTCTCCCACAGATGACCTTGCGGCATTCAAACACTTGCAGTAGTCCAATCTCAGATGTAACCCTGAGCAACGTCTATTTTCAGCTCAAACTGGTGATAACCCTGGTGAGGAGTCAAACGTCATCTTACCACCTCAACGTTTTCTCTCACAAGATGATATCGCAGTATATCAACAAGTAGTCCAATCTCAGATGTAACCCTGAGCAACTTCTTCTTTCAACTTAAACCGGCGATAACCCCGGCGAAGAGTCAAATGTCATCTTGCCCCTTCAACACCTGCGCGTCGTCTCAACACTTCATACATACATACATCCAATAATGTCCAACAAGAACTGAGGAGTTACAATGCCGAGTGACTATTACGCATGACAATACCTTGGATAGAATTTGAAGCTTGAAGACCATGGGTATAGACCCCTCTTCCTGACTTCGTACAACCTCTAATCCATGTCATTGTGTAACTCTTGACACAAGCGGTCTGAAGAAGGTCACATATACCTCGTTCGGATGCTCGGATTGAAGTTATATATATAACTGCTTACTGCTTTCCATATAAACTGCAGTATCATGTGAGCCTAGGAATCATGTAATCACAGATTCGGTCTACTGAATCTAGATTTGGTTCCCATGATGGACATTTTTTAGCTGTGAGCAGCTTGTATATTATTTACAGTGTCTGAATTTCCTTGGATGGTTGTCATGCCCATTAGGAGTTCGGCACTACTGTATATTATTTTTTCGAAGATGCTCCGCATCTCAAAAATAAAAGTAAACAAGCCAAACATTTAATAATAAAATGGAAGTATCAAAGGCCTCAATTACTATTGAGCACAGGGTTTGAAAAACCTCTTTTTACAAAACTTCATTGCTATATCTTGTTTAAAATTGAATTTTTCTATAAATTCAAACCCTATGTATATAGGTGCGAGCGAGGTACAACACTACTTCCAAATAATTGCACATTGATCCACACACACACACACATATTCATATAACAGTTTCTTTGAAAATTGGCGGTCACCGTGGCAACACGGATGTCTGGGGGTGCCTAACACCTTCCCTTCGAATAATCAAGCCCCCGGACCTAAATGAATCTCGGTTTCACAGACCATGCTTTAGCGATGTCATATCATTTGGGCCAATGTGCAAACCTTTTTGGTTGCGTTGGTGCAACCATTTAAATACACCAACTGGCGACTCTTAAAGTCAAATCTTCGACATTATATATGTCGGACCTTTTTCACTTGTTTTTTCAAACAAATCTCGCATTAACATGAGAACACCAAAGAACAAGTAACGAAAAGGGATACAAAAAATCCCGACGTCGACAAGTATGACTTCGAAAAATATTTCCACAAAGTGCATGAGTGATAAGGATGGTGTTTTAACATAAATGAGTGGGATAATGGAGCAATTACCATTATTAATAATGTGAACATTATTATTAAATATTATTTCATGTTACTATGTGTAAAATGGGAAAATATGAGTAGTAATATCATATAATTCCCCACTGCTCAAGATTAAATGAGATGTGACATTCAATTAGGATTAATAATATACCAAAAATCATATGGTAAAAGTAATTAAAACATAAAGTTGATTTAAATAAGTTTTGTTATCTCATCCTATGTGATGAGACAATTAAATGTGTACTCTTAAGTATGGGAGTAAATAATTATGTATTATTAAAATATTATTAATAGTAAAAAGGAGATATTAAATTGTTAGTGACCAATTTAATGAAGTCCATACATGCTATAAATATTAATTAGACTGAATTAATGTACATGGATTATATGATGTGGATACATAAATAATTACTAACTTCCCATCATGTAGTAACATTAACACATTAAAATTACATTTTGAGAGTATAAGAGAACAAATTAAGCATTATCAAATACAGTTGCTGAGATTTTAGCCTTGTCCCAAATTAAAAGTCTCAATTATTAGCCGCGTATTAGGCCAATGGCCTATCCCCTACTGTTGTGTTAATTTCAGCAAAAATAAAAGGCTAAAAGGAAGATGATGAAGCTAGAAATGGTAGTGATTATGGCTATAAATTGGAAGTTGGCCAACCCCTTGATACCCAGCATTTTCTATCAATTTCCTTTGAATCAAACCATGGTGTAAGGCCATGAACTGGACAATAAGGTCTCTATTTATAGCACCCTCTTTTTCTCATTCTTTGTTGCTTGAAATTATCTGATAAATGGCATTAGAGAGTTGAGTTGCTGAACAATTGAAGGAGTATAATTAGAGAAGTAAGGAGTTCAATCAAACTTCACTGAGGCATAATCCTTAGCGCTATGTTTTTGATTTTAATTTCTAAGGATACCAAAATTTCTTGGATACTTGTTAATTGATCCGAATATGGAAAGTAATTGAGTTGTATGAGCTTAGATGTATCCATGGTAGCAATGTTGGTGATGTTGTACCTTTTTCGTAAGAAATTTTAAGTATGGTTGGGTGCTCTACTGAAATAGAGGTATTCTCGAATCGTCTGTCCGGGTAGAAGCAAGGCTTGTGCTCCCTAAAGTTCGTAATTCAGCAGCACTACGCCAAAATATGATTTTGCTTTCTGTTTTCAATCTGGTTAATTTTATCATACTGATGAGAATTAAACATGCATGGAAATAAGTTTAACATGAAGATTTAGGTTCCTTGGCATAAAATGTATAAGTTGATTGAGGTTAGTATGCATGTAATAAAGAAAATGATAGTTTTGAAAATAGACCTTGATGAAACTAATGAACTTTAAGTTCGGATTTGGTGAACATGTATATATGTTATAGCTACACATGATATGTAATTCAAAGTTGTATACATATACTAAGATGTAACTCTCAGTTGGTTTAAAATAACTTTTCAAAATAAACTTGGATGTGCTATAATAAACATGAGATGATATACATTTTGAACTTAGAACATGTATAATTTATATTTCTTATGTGGCCACATATACTACATACCTATGTTCATTTTGGTTAAACACATTGAAAGTTATACAAGCATGAGTTAGAGATGTTTGCAAAAATATTGATACTAGTTATGCATATAGGATGAGAACCTTTGTAAACATACATATTAACTGGTTTCATGACTACCTCACATGCATGCATGGTGGACATTATAGCCTTTGTAATTTCATGATCGTGATTGGCCTAACTTATTTGAAATCCTAAGCGAAAACCATAACATACCAAGGATAAGTGTAGGATCACTGTAAAAGCATGCAAGACCCTTTAACATGCTAGTATACTAAGTGTTGTTATCATAAGAATGATCCAGGAAAAGCAAAGCTTAACTCTAGTCTGGCCAGGACAAGATAAATTTAGGCCATTACTAAGCTAGCTAGAGTGCGCAACTTGCACTATCCTGCAATCGATTCTCGATTCTGCATTTGTAATTTGATGATCAAAGCATGCTTATATGGCTACTTTAACTTGTATTATATGACTAATATGCTATGTAATGTGTTAAGAAGCATGCTAGATAATAGAGTTGAATATTTAATGAGTGATTATAACTTTCAAATGTGAAATTCAAGGAAATATTTGCAAACTATAAAGCAACAATTTGAAACCAAGTTGTCTGACCTTGTGGTGTCTTATAAACTGATTTTGTGCTATGAGGATGTAGGATATGTGATGTAGTATGTTTAGATTATACAACTAAGTTAGATGTTTATGTGTACGTTTAAACTTACATATGTGAGCTTATATAACTAATGAATATCCTATATGCGTAACTATATTATGTTAGGATTCAAAAGAGTGTTGATAAGCTATATTTTGGTAAACTACGCTTGAGGCAAGTACTCGAACCGTACTCCTTATTGAGCATTATTTGAACTTGTGCTATTATTGATCGTATAAGTAGAACTTTGAAAGTTTAAATACTTCGTAATCTAGAAATAAAATGGTTTACAAACCTTGATTCGAACAAAAAATGTTCATATATATACTGTGAAAGAAAACGGTCTAAGTCATTGCTTCGGCTAGATTATTGATATTTAACCAAAAGTTATCCAAACCAAATTAACTTGGTGCGGACTCTTATAACTGAGATGAACAACCCTCTTGGTAGGGGAATTATATATTGTTGGGGAACCGATGTGCGTACATGAGAAAGACTAAATGTTATGCATGACATAGGGTGCTTTAGGCTGATCACCTGTTGTACTCGTTTTATAGAATTATCAGTAATATCACTGTTAATTCTAGGAGAAGTCCATAGTCCTTAGTGACTGCTCAGTATTCATTACTTTGAAATCCTGAAATTGATTAATCGTTGAATATTATTGATATTTTCTGTCCATAATGACTATTGTTAATAATCATCGATACTTCTTGCTATCTTGAATCATCATTATTGATATACCCTTAAGAAATTTAAAAGTATATTGATTACCCCTTTGCTATATTACTTGCTGGGCAAAATTGTTACTCATCCTTCCTTTCCATAAAACTTTTAGTTAAGGCAGAACGTGGTGAACCCTCTAGCAAGAACAAGGGTAAAGAGAAGGCTTTGGAGTAGTTATTTCCATAATGCTAGAATGTACTAATATTTGGTTGTAAAAGAACTTATTTATATTAAGCTATGTTTAGTTTAAGTTGTATTGGATTATGTATTAATTATGTCTAAACGGTGTTTAACTATGATTAAGGATTGCAAGAGATGTTTAAGTTACGAACCCTTGGGACGAGAATAATTATATTATAACAATGTAATTTATTCTATTATTTCGCTATGTGAGATGTTGATTTATTGTTAGAGTTAGTACGTGACAACCAAATTTGAGACAAGTGTGGTCTGAATTTGGGGGCGTCACAAAAACCCTATTAGATATTCCTTAACGAGCCACGTTCAGTGAACTTATTATCCAATAAACACCTACATACTTGCTTTAGTGTCTCCACACAAATGATCATAAGATCAATCATCCACATCCAATGAGCAAGCAATGTATGTACCAATCTATCCTGATTCACTAATCCCCTTTTTAGTAATCCATCGATTGGGAACTAATTTAGTTTTAAACTTTCTAAGAATTTAGATCTCATTAGAATGATCATCATTATTCTAAATGCATTGCTGGGTCATGTAGATAATTAAAAGCCTTTAACAAATTAATACTTTTTATTAATAAATGAATGAGATTGTTACAAAGTATATGCTTTATCATCAAACATGATTGTCTTGTGTGCATACTACTTTCAGATCTAGGGTCACATGGTTGCTAAATATTTACCAAAACCTAGAAAGTAAACTAGATCTATCTAAATTCTAGCCAATCTAGCTTAAAGGATTAAGCTTTGTAACTTTTAAACCGGTTAAATGCTAGATCTAGCCAGATCTAGTATAGATCTAGTCAATATAATTCAAATATTGACTATTTACACAAAATCTAACCACAATCAAGCAAGATATATATATATATATATATATAACACATATAGTTATAGTAAAGTAAGATGTGAGCATAGATCTAGAGAGATCTTACATTCTAGCATGAGATTTGCAAATGAACAACTTTTTGTGCTTGAAAACTTGATTTCAACTGGTTAAAAGTGGATATGTTAAATTATATATGTATATAAGTGTTTGCAATAGAGATTTACAGGATTTGAGATGAAGAAATGTTCCCTTTCTCTCTTTAGGGCTCAAATGTTTCTCTATTGAGCCTCCTTTATCTCTTTAGATCTGCTGAAAATGAGCTGGGGGTCTGATATATGAGCTGCGGCTGGCCCTGATGGGCCCTGCCATCTCGAAGTTTGTTCCCACGATCGATATACAAGCTATTAAAATCTTCATATCTTCCTATCCAAGAATCTTATGAAGGTGTGTCATACCATTCTAGAAAGCTCTTTTTGAGAGCTATGCCATGACATAGCGCTTGAACTTTTCTGAATATAGGAAGATGGGTCCATGACTAGAATAACATCTTCAAGTCTTCATAGGTAGTCCGTTGAGATATCTTGCACAGTTTTCACTCGGGATTGCTGCGGTGGCTCTTTGTGACCTTATCTACAGCTAGATAAATATTGTTTATGATTTTTTGTTAACATTCGATCTTTTCACTCTCAGGGTTGTCTCTGGGGTTGATGTGGCTTTTAGTTGTCCCTTAGGGTTATCTCCGGGGTTTTCCTGTTGTTGATTTTTTCTTTCCTCGGGGTTGTCTCCGAGATTTGATTTGATGTCCCACGGGGCTGTCTCTGGGATTTGATATGATATCCCATATGGATGTCTCTGAGATTTAATTGTTATTATAATCCTCTAGGGCTGTCTCCGGAGTGTGAAAACACACTTTTTCCCTCATGCATGGTTATTTACAGGAAAATAAAATTTCTAGTGCCTACAAATTCCCCTCTTTATTATGTTTATGTAATGTAATGAAATGAATATGACAAAGACTACTAGGTACTCGAAATATGACAATGGTAGATGCAATGATGCAATGTCATGTGTAAAGTATGCAGTGATATATAAGTGCTAAAATTTTAAAGGATTTCTGTCGTCTGCTAGGGAGGATGATTATTATACTGATGTCACCAGGCGTAGCTAATGGTTTCGCTGATTGCATCACAAATCGCATATCATCTCACATCACCTCACATACTACAAATCGCACTTCGCATATCGTACTTTGCAAATTGCACATCGCAAATTGCACTTCACACTTCACAAATTTCAAATCACATATCAAGTCATGTATTATATGCCATCAGACATTATCGATGCCTTCATTGGGGGCTGACATCAATGGCTTACACCACCAAACATTCTCGATGTCTTCGTTGAAGATAGTTTTACAGGACTTGTATCATTGGATAATCTTGAGGCCTACCCTAAAAGTAGTTTTCAACAGCTTTCCCCACCCGCTGGTCCCGATGTTTTCACTGAAGATAATAGCTTACATTAGCGGACATTTCCGACGCTTTCATTGATTGATAATATATCAGATGTTCTTGATACCATTCCCCGGGGATCATCAGATCTTCTTGATGCCTACCTCGATGGTAGTTTTCAATGGATGCCTACCTTGACGGTAGCTTTTAATGGTTTACATCATTGGATGATCTTGATGCCTACTCTAACGGTAGTTTACAACGGTTTACATCATTGGACAATCTCGATGCCTACCTTGACGGTAGTTGACATCATCGAATAGTATTGATGCCTACCTTAACGGTAGTTTACAATGGCTTACATCATTGGACTATCTCGATGCCTACCCTAAAGGTAGTTTACAATGATTTACATCATCGGACTATCTCGATTCCTACCTTAACACTAGTTTACAATGGTACATCATTGGACAATTTCGATGCCTACCCTGACGGTAGTTTACAACGATTTAAATCATCAAATAATCTCGATGCCTACCCTGAAGATAGTTTACAATGGCTTACATCATAGGAATATCTCGATGACTACCATAACGGTAGTTTACAGCAGTTTACATCATCGAACAATCTCGATGCCTACCCTGACGGTAGTTTACAATGGTTTACATCATCGCACAATCTCGATGCCTACCCTGACGGTATTTTACAATGGTTTACATTATCGGATGATCTCGATGCCTACCCTAACGGTAGTTTACTATGGTTTACATCATCGGATAATTTCAATGCCTACCCTGAAGGTAATTTTCAACATCTTAATTTCCATAGAGGATTGATGCCGATGCCGATGTCGATGCCTACGATGGGATTGACTCCAACGATTTGTTTTCCATCAGGGGTTGATGCCGATGCTTATACTGGGGTTGACTCCAACAGTTTGGTTTCCATCAGGGTTGACGCTGATGCTTATGCTGCGGTTGACTCCAACGGTTTAAATTCCATCAAGGGTTGACACCGATGCTTACGATGGGGTTGACTCCAACGATTTGATTTCCATCGGGGATTGAGGCTGATGCTTACGCTATGGTTGACTCCAATGTTTTAGCTGGGGATTTTCATATTCCAGAAGTTTGGTATCATATTTCACGATTTCAGGTGTTTTAAGCTTAATCGCGTAAACCTATTTTTTCCAACATGACTTTTCAGCTTCAAGGGAACCTATTATGAACTAAAATCCAAGCCTTCTTGCTCAGATCTACTCATTTTGGACTTTTTCACAAAATCTGTCACCGTATAATCTTTTTGCACATCTCAGGTAACGTTTACATCCTTTTTGTAAGACCCCAACTTATTATAAATAAAATTAAATTTTCTATATTCATTATCTTGAAATAATAAGGAATTAATTTGATATAATGCTTTGGTTATGGGTGAAATATGCAAATTTTGCAAAATAAGCAAGTGGTTATAAAATATTCATTGTTGTCGGGGAATATTCATTTGGTCGTGGAATATTCTTGTTGTCGGGGAATATTCGATGACTCGCAGTGCGACCATTTAGGGGCCCCATAATGTAATAACTGCATGGATGAAGAAAATGACAAGTTTGAGTTTTTATAAATAACGGCAGTAGTTGTTACCAATTAACAACTTTTGAATACTTTCGGTGGTTAAAATACGATGTCTACGCTGTTGCGCATGAAGAAGATACCAGATACACAAGATTTTTGAATTATTAATTCTTACGTAAGAAGGCACTACTCAATAATTGTTACAGTAATTACTGTTCAATATTTTTATTTTATTGATTCAATAATTGTGGCGTTGATATTTTATATTATTGTTGTTTCAATAATTGTCACTACACAGTATTTCCCATTATCAGATCAATAATTCATATTATTTGAATAATATTATTAGATAGCATTATTGGCAATGTCTAGAAAGTTTTGTCAAGGAGAGGTTTGGTCACCTAATTGCGCGCCAGTAAGGAGAAATCCTTATCGGAAAGCCCCTCTTTCTGAAATCGGCTACCGTTGTCATTATTGTGATTCTGTAATATTATTTGTGAATAATTATTTATTGATTTATATGATAAGAAAATATTTATTTTATGTGGATATAAATGATGGATTTATTTATTTTATGTGGTTATAAATGAAGGAATTAATGCTGAGGTGTTTTATCAATATTTTGACGGAATGGAGGTATTAAAAATCATCCGTATGTGGATTTCGGGCATTTTTTATTTGGAATTTGGAAAAACTAGCTACAAAGTTGTAGAGAATTTAATTTCCTATGGAATGGACCTAAAATTTGTATTTGTTTGATAAAAGGACTATTTATTATGAATTATTGAAGTTTCTGATTATTATTTAAATAATAAAACATTTTGGAAATTTCTAGAATTTGTGGGCCCCACTTTGGTTGGTGAGAAATATGCTGAAATTTTATTTCAAAAGTGGTGGGTGGGAATAGTAGCGGTAAAAGCCATCGTGTAAAGTGTGTCAAGTCTGCTTGCCACTCTAACATTTTCCTATAAATAGGGTGCTTAGTTAAATTGAAAATCACACCGTAAACATAAGCTTTCTCTCTCTCTCTCTCTCTATATATATATATATATATATATATATAGAGAGAGCGATTTTGTGAGTATTTAGATACTTTGAGAGTTGTTATTCAAGACAAGTTTCTTTCAAAGATTATATCCAAATTTCAAATGGGAGTATTGTTTCTTTTCGAGGTAAGGATGTTATTTTCTTCTTAAATGATATTATTTTCTTCAATATCATTATGCCGAAATATTGATATGAGTTTGATTGTGGAATTTTACCTTTTTGTGTCGAGTTACTATTCACGATATCAAGACTATTTATGTATACTGACATATTATTCATGAATACGGACTTTCATTCACCTAAAATGAAATTTTCTTTTTTAGTCCCGTATGTCTTTATGGTTACTATATTTGATTGTATTCATGTTTTGATCTTTATTTTTGAATTCTACTTCATAATTGGTTATTATGGAGTATTATTGAATTTGGATAAACCGAAATAGGAATCCCTAATATTTGTCCTTCTATCTCACTGGATTCGTTTCCTCTAAAATATTTTTCATCATCCTCAGTCCTTAATGGTGACACTTGATGAATATCTTTGGCTCAGTAGTGCAAAAGATGTATGATTACTCGATGAATATCTTTGGCCCAGAATGCAAAGATGAACAGTTGTTGAGATGAACATGACCAACTGGTGATACAAATAAATATCTTTGGCCCGTAGTGCAAAGATGAATATTTGATTCAAGATGTATATTGATTGATGTTACAAGGATAAAATATTAATGATGGACTTTTAAATTCATATATAATAGTAGATTTCATTCTCTACTTAACTCTTCTAATGAATTGTTGTTTTCGCTGCAGTTGTTGATCTAAAACTTGTTGTCTATTATATTCTATCAGATTTTTCCCTGTTGAAGACTAAGGATAATTTGTTGTATATTATCTTAGTCATAATATTCTTTACTGGGCTAGTTGAGCTCACCCTTTTCCTTTTTGTTCTATTTTTCTTCTCAGGAGGTGAGAATTTAGCAGGAACTAACCGGGGTATGGAGTGATGGTCCAAGGCAGTTGTTATAGTAGTCCTCACTATTTTGTAAAATAGTGTATCAATAAGTGTAATGAGGACTTATTTGAGTGTGGATATTGTCTAGAAGATAATATTTGTATTTAAACTCACAAGATTTTTGTGTTGTCGATTTTTGCACGACAATTGTATTAATAAAGTTGTAGTTGTTTTCTGCACCATGTATTTGGCGACTCGAGAATGGGTTGGGTGGATTGAACCTATTTTGGGGCGTCACGGTTGGTATCGTAGCTTGGGATATGGTCTCCTCATGAGAGATCGGGAATAGAACTAGGAGGGTAGAGACGAGTAAATCCTTCTTCGTGTGTCCTACCTAAGCTTATTTGTTGGCTCATCTCATAATATAGGGATATTATGTGATATGTTAATTTGTTTAATTAACCCTTATTTTGTGGCATTATTTGAGAATGGCAGCTGAAAATGTTAACAATGGAGTGAATGAGATCGTGGAGACACCTCTAATCACCAACCAGGATAATGTGATGTCAAGCGAAGAAGGAATTAGAGATATCCATGTGGTGAGTGAAGAATTGATAGTTGCACCCGAGATAGTCGCAGAGGTAATAGTTGAGAGTGAGGAAGAAGAGGAACCTGAGGAGAATTTATTAGAAGAATTTTATGATCGAAATTTAGAATTGGAAAATTGTATTCATGAGTTAGAAGAGTAGGTTGAAGAACGACAGGCGGTAGTGGATCAAAAGGATGCAACAATTCAAGCTTGTGTTACCTAATATGTGATGCTTGAACAGAAGTACTCTTTGGCAGAGTATAAGATGATAAAGCTGGAATCTGAGCTGAAAGAAGAAACAACTGAACGAGTGAGAATGAGTGATGCATGGGTAAAAGCCGCACGACGCGTTGATATTGTGGAAAGAGATGTCCGATCTAAGAAGGCTAAAATAGATGATATGTATTTCTTTTTTGACAAAGAATTGAGAGAACCCAACATCGAGTTTTGAATTACCCTGTACATTGTGGTCAACCCCAATTCGATATGGATCGAAGATTAATGATTCAGATCATGAAACAGGAGTATGATGAAGCAGTTGAGGGTGGAATATGCCATATAGAAAAGTCAATTTCAACGGTATTGATAACACCAAATGCTGCCCCAAACAAGTCAAATCCGGGTAGTTCAGGGGAGAGCGGTTGTTATAACTTCCCAACAAGTGAGGAACCCAAATGAAGTTATCATGGGTTAGTTAATCATAAATTTTTGCGAAGTCTATACCCTGTTAGATACCGGTTCTACCCATTCTTTTATTTCTCTTGCTTGTGCTAAACGTTTAAACTTGACTCCGGAGAAATTAGACTTTGACTTATCTGTGGAGACTCCGTTAGGAGAAACCTTTATCACATCCACTATTTATAAATCTTGCTTGATCCAAGTGGGCACAATCACATTACCTGTTGATCTTATCTCTTTAAAGATACTTTCATTTGATGTGATTTTAGGGATTGATTGGTTAAGCACTCATCATGCTAAAATTAATTGTTTTCGTAAGGTTGTTAGTTTTTATATTCCTAACCAACCTATTATGGAAATTTAAGCAACCAAACCACTAAAGTCAAACACTTTCATATTAAGCCATAAAGTCATTCGTTTATTGAAAAATGGATGTCAAGCTTTCTTAGCCCATGTCATGGACTTGAACAAAAATACGTCAGATTTGAATGATATTTCTGTTGTTAGTAAATTTCCTGACGTATTTCCTAAAGAATTTTCTGGCCTACCCCCAGAGTGTGATATTGAATTTTGTATCGACTTTGAACTCGGTACAAAACCCATTTCTAAAATCTCATATCGAATGGCTCCTATTGAACTTTAGGAGTTAAAAACCCAAGTACAAGAGTTGGTACCCAAGCCTCTATCTGGTGACTTCCTTTATGGAATGCACCAAAGCCAGACTCTCCGTAGGGGACTCTATATTTGTGTGGTGGTAAAACGATAGGTACCATTGTGACGTGTTATCCAAGATTGGGATATGAATCACAGTTAAGAGCAACCGAAGTTGGTGACCGAAGTACGTAGCTTTCTAGGCTTAGCTGGTTATTATCGGAGATTCGTGGAAGGATTTTTTTGAATTGCTACTTCGTTAACTTAGCTAACCCAGAAAGATACAAAATTCGTAAGGAGCTATAAATGCGAGAAGATTTTCTAAGAGCTCAAGAGGCGACTCATTTCGGCACCTATTCTAACAATACCATCCGGTTCTTGATGGATTTGTTATCTCAAATGATGCTTCGCAAAAAGGTTAGGATGTGTTCTCATGCAACATGGGAAAGTCATAGCTTATGCCTCATGACAACTCAAAGAATATGAGAGGAATTACCCTACTCATGATCCGAGTCAGCGGAATCATTTTTATGTTGAAAATCTGGAGACACTACACAGTATGGGGAGAAAGTGGAGATTTATACGGATCATAAAAGCCTCAAATATTTCTTCACACAAAAGAAACTCAACATGCGGCAATGACGTTGGCTCGAGTTGTTCAAAGATTACGACCATAGCATTCAATATCATCCTGGAAAAGCAAACGTTGTAGCTGACGCATTGAGTAGAAGATCGTATGCGGGTACAAGTGCGATGTTGTTAACACAAAGACCCATTTTATACGACTTACAAAGGATAAAGATAGAGTTAAAGACTCTAGGGATCCACGTTATGATGTCAAATACATGAGTAGAATCGACTTTAATTGATAAAGTTAAAACTGCTCAAACTACAGACATGGAGCTGATACATATGAACAAGAAAGTGCAAGAAGGAGTTATTCCAGAAGCAAGAATTGATGAAGAAGGAATACTTAGAGTCAACTCCAGACTTTGCGTTCCTAACGATTCTGACTTGAAGCATAGAATCATGATGGAGGCACACAACACACCATTTGCAATCCATCCTGGAAGTACCAAAATGTATCATGATATTCGACATACATTTTGGTGGAGCAATATAAAGAGAGAGATCGTAGAGTTTATCTCGAGGTGTTTAACCTGTCAACGTGTAAAGGCAGAGCATCAAGTACCAAAGGGTCCATTGCAACCACTTGAGATTCCAAGATGGAAGTGGGAACACATTACTATGGATTTCGTTACGGGTCTTCCTAAGGTTTCTCAAGGCATAAATGCAATTTAGGTTATTGTTGATAGATTAACTAAGTCTGCTCATTTCTTGCCTATACGTGGGACTTATTCCCTAGAACGTCTTGCTTGTATGTACGTGAATGAGATTGTGAGACTGCATGGCATGCCAGTTCCATAGTTTCGGATCGTGACCTAAGATTCACTTCACGCTTTTGGGTTAGCTTGCACAAAGCTATGGGCACGGATTTACGATTCAGTTCGGCATATCATCCTCAAACGGACGGGCAATCGAAAAGGACTATTTAAACCCTTGAAGATCTATTAAGACTCTGTGTCCTAGATTTCAAAGGAAGTTGGGATAAGTACTTGCCACTGGTGGAATTCTCCTACAACAACAGTTATCAAGCAAGTATAGGCATGGCTCCATTCGAGGCGTTGTATGGAGGAAAGTGTCGTTCTCCAGTATGCTGGGATGAGGTGGGTGAAGCAACGTTGTTGGGACCAGAATTAGTATGCATGACTACAGAAAAGATTTAAATGATCTGGCAACGTATAAAGATCTCACAAGATCGACAAAAGAGTTATGATGATCTTCATCGAAAGGAAGTGGAGTTTAATATTGGAGATCATGTACTGTTATGTATTGCTCCATGGAAGGGAGTTACAAGATTAGGGAAGAGAGGAAAGCTCAATCCGCAATTTGTTGGTCCATTTGAGATTCTTGACCGAATAGGAAATATGGCCTATAGACTCGCATTACCTCCAAGCATGTCTCATGTTCATAATGTTTTTCATATATCTATGCTTCGTAAATATGTGAAAGACCCAAACCACATTATTACGTTAGAACCGCATTTAGATATAGTCAAGATTTAACGTACGAGGAGGTACCAGTCAAGATATTGGATATGAAAGAGCATGTCCTACGAACAAAGGTTATACCACAAGTCAAGGTTTTGTGGAGGAACCATGCTATTGAAGAAATGACCTGGGAGTTGGAATCAAAAATAAAAGCGAGGTATCCTCACCTTTCTCAAAACACTGTGTATCGTCACGCCAATTTCGAGGACGAAATTTCATAAGGAGGGGAGGTTGTAAGACTCCAACTTATTATAAATAAAATTAAATTTCCTATATTCATTATCGTGAAATAATAAGGAATTAATTTGATATAATGCTTTGGTTATGGGTAAAATGTGCAAATTTTGCAAAATAAGCAAGTGGTTATAAAATATTCATTGTTGTCGGGGAATATTCATTTGGTCGTGGAATATTAAATGCACGACTTTGCCAGTGCGACCATTTGTTGGCCCTATAACGTAATAACTCATTTGATGAAGAAAACGACAAGTTTGAGTTTTTATAAATAAGGCGTAGTTGTTACCGTTAACACTGTTGGAATACCCGGTGGTTAAAAATACGATGAATACGCGTGGTTACATAAGTAGCACTACCAGTATTACACAAAGATTTTTGAATTATTAATTCTTACGTAAGAAGGCACTACTCAATAATTGTTATAGTAATTACTGTTCAATATTTTTATTTTATTGATTCAATAATTACTGCGTTGATATTTTATATTATTGTTGTTTCAATAATTGTCACTGCACAGTATTTCCCATTATCAGATCAATAATTCATATTATTTGAATAATATTATTAGATAGCATTATTGGCAATGTCTAGAAAGTTCATCAAGGAGAGGTTTGGTCACCTAATCATGCGTGTCGTTGAAGGAGAAATCCTTATCGGAAAGCCCTCTTTCCTGGCGGCACTACCGGTTGTCATTATTGTGATTCTGTAATATTATTTATAAATAATTATTTATTGATTTATATGATAAGAAAATATTTATTTTATGTGGATATAAATGATGGATTTATTTATTTTATATGGTTATAAATGAAGGAATTAATGCTGAGGTGTTTTATCAGTATTTTTTCGGAATGGAGGTATTAAAAATCGTACGTATGTGGATTTCGGGAATTTTTTATTTGGAATTTGGAAAAACTTAAAGCTACAAAGTTGTAGAGAATTTAATTTCCTATGGAATGGACATAAAATTTGTATTTTTCTGATAAAAGGACTATTTATTATGAATTATTGAAGTTTTTTATTATTGTTTAAATAATAAAATATTTTGGAAATTTCTAGAATTGGCGGGCCTCACTTTAGTTGGTGAGAAATGTGATGAAATTTTATTTCAAAAGTGGTGGGTGGGAATAGTAGCAGGTAAAGCCATCAGGTAGCAGGTCAAGTCTGCTTTGGCGTTCTAACATTTTCCTATAAATAGGGTGCTTAGTTAGAATTGAAAATCACAGCAGAAACATAAGCTTTCTATATATATATATATATTATCGAGTGTATTTTGTGAGTATTTAGATACTTTGAAAGTTGCTATTCAGTACAAGTTTCTTTTAGCACTATATCCGAAATTTCAGCCGGGAGTACTGTTCTTTTGAGGTAAGGGATGTTATTTTCTTCTTAAATGATATTATTTTCTTCAATATCATTATGCCGAAATATTGATATGAGTTTGATTGTGGATTTTTTTTACCTTTTTGTATCAGGTTTACTATTCACGTATACGGCACTATTAACGTATACGGCACTATTAACGAATACGACACTATTCACTGAAAAATGAAATTTTCTCTTTTTCGTCCCAGATGTCTTTTATGGTTACTATCTTTGATTGTATCCATGTTTTGATCTTTATTTTGAATTCTACTTCACAATTGGTTATTATGGAGTATTATTGAATTTGGATAAACCAAATACTGAATCCTCGATATTTGTCCTTCCGTCTCACTAGATTCGTTTTCTCTAAAATGTTTTTCATCATCCTCAGTTCTTAATGGTGATACTTGATGAATATCTTTTGTGACACCCCCAAAACAGGTATACATCACCCATCTTGAGTCGCCAAATACATGGTACAAAATTCAAATACAACTTAATTATACAACAGTCGTGTAAAATACTACAAAACATAATCTAAGAGTTTTAATAAGAATATTGTCATCTAGACAATATCCACACTCAATGGAGTCCTCATTACATTTATTGTCACACTATTTAACAGAATAGTGAGGACTACTAATGCTACATCTGGACCATCACTCCGTTCCCCGACTAGTCCCGGCTACGTTCTCATTTCCTGAAGAGAACTGTGAAAGAAAGGGTGAGCTCAACTAGCCCAGTAAGAAATATTATGACTAAGATAATGCAGAATAAATTATCATTAGTCTTCAACAATGTTAAACTGATAAAATATAATTGACATCAAGTTTAACTGCAGCGGAATAAGAAATCCATTAGAAGAGTCAAGTAGAGCATGATATCTACTATATTCTATGATTTAAAATATTTTCATCAATTTTTATCATTTGAAACTCAAATTTAATAAATAAACCACATCATCGAAGTCATCCTCGCATTTATGGGCCAAGGATACTCATTAAATCATCAATGGTCATGACTATACCGATAATCCCCTCGGTCATAATCATACCAAAACTCATTCATCAATGCACTACAAAGTGCTCCGAGGACTTTTACCACATCATTTATAACATTAAGGGTCATGATTATATCGAATAATCCCTGGTCATAATCATACCAAGTCCATCTATGCACGTAAGCCAAAGATGACTTTCATCATAATATAAGCATGATTATGATGATAATGACATAATAATTCAATAAAACAAGTTCAAGAATAAATTTTAAAGATTTATAAGTTAATTTATCTTGAAATCAATTACGTCCAAATTGTCAAGATGATACTGCTTTGTGGAGTAAAATTCAAGAATGCTCAAAAGAATATTTTCATGAAAAAATACCGGATGAAGCGCAAATATCCAGGATATTCTACTAATTTCATGGAGTATAGAAGCCAAAACTTTAACCAAATGAGTATCATAGAATATATAAAACTGCAAATAGATTTTCACCCGCCATGCAGTAATCCACGTAGACAGATTATTTCCATAATTTAATAACGAATGAATACGAATCATTCACCATGCATGTGATAATCCGCATAGACAGGTTATTCCAACAGAATAATAAAGAATGGAACCAGGTCATGCGTAATCCACACGAGCATGTGATATTCCAATGTAATAATAAAGAATGGAATAATGTAAGAATTCACCATGCATGCGATGATAGATCGCATGCATGTGTTATTCCAACAAAATAATAAAGAATGGAACCAGGTCTAGTGTAATCCGCACAGACAGGATATTCCAATAGAATAATAAAGAATAGAATAACAAAGAATTCACCATGCATGCGATAGACCGCATAGAAAGGTTATTCCAACAGAATAATAAAGAATGGAACCAGGTCAAGCATAATCCTTGCATGTATAGGATATTCCAATGTAATAATAAAGAATGGAATAACAGAAGAATTTCAATATGTATGCGGTATTGCGATGTGACAAAAGTTATTCCAACATAATAATAAAGAATGGAATAACAGAAGCTCTCTTCATGAATACGAATGAAATAATACCCTTTACCTTAGAAAGAAACTGGATACTAGAATAGAGAGGTAGCAGACTTCTCTTCTTCTTTCTCTCTATAATTTCTCTCTATAATAATTGCTCTATAGCTTTAGTGAATTGGTGAGAAATGAAGGAAGAATGAGCTTCTATTTATAGGAAAATATACTTTCAATAATTGCACGTTTTGGGGCTCGAAATATTACAGTACAATACCTTCAACTTTTCTTTCATTTTTTAATTTAGTTCTGCAAGTAATATCAAACTTGCACCACCTCCCCTAATAGTCAATCATGTGAATCAATAGTTCAATCATGTGAATCAATAGTTATAATCATGTGAAAATACTAATTACAGTATAGTACCTCCATCTATACCTCCATTTTTAACTTAGTCATGCAAGTATTATCAATCTTGTACCAACTCCCCTAATAGTACAAGAATGTGAATCAATAGTACACACATGTGAACAAATAGTTATAATCATGTGAATTAATAGCAATTAATTGCTCATTTATCCAGTTAATTACCCGACTGGTCAGTATAACTTCCAGACATCAATTAATATCGAAATAAATGTCGATTTACACTAACACTAATAATTCCAACACAATGGAACTATCAATTTCATCTTTAATCAACACGAACTTATTCATCATTAATATTATAACTCACAATATTTAACAACCAGGTCGTTCCCAGGAAAGAGGGGGCTTTCCTACAAGGATTTCTCTTTATTGGCGCGCAATTAGATGACCAAACCTCTCCTTGACAAAACTTCTAGACATTGTAAATATTGCAATTTAATAATATGAATAATTTTGTCGTCTCAACTATTGATTTAATAATATAACATATTTTGCAGATGATACTGTGACAATAATCGAATCAATAATATGAGAGATATGATGCAGTAATTACTGTAGCAATAATTAAGTATAACTGAGTGACTTCTCACTTAAGCATCAATAATCAATACCGTGTGCTACTATACAACCACGCGTATTACTGTACTTTTACTACCGGGTAGTTCAACAGTTTAACGGTAAAACTTCTGCCATTATTTTTATAAAAAGATAATTCTATCGTTTTCTAACTACGACAATACTTCCGCCAGGGTCCACCAATGATTGTGTCATCATACTAATATTCCTCGTTAAAATGAATATTCTCCACCAATCGAATATTATATAACCACTTGCTTACTTTGCAAAATTTGTAAATATTACCCACAACTATAACATTATATCAAATCCACACCATAATATTCAAAAATATATTTCGAGAAAATTATTCTTTATTTATAAAAGTTGGGGTCTTACAACCTCCCCTTCTTATGAAATTTCATCCTCGGAATTAGGGTGTGTACCTGGTATGTCGAAGAGGTGAGGATACCTTGATTTCATCTCAGATTCTAACTCCCAGGTCATTTCCTCCATATCGTGGTTTCTCCACAAATCTTTGACTTGAGGTATAACTTTAGAGCGTAGAATATGATCCTTCTTATCCATGATTTTAACAGGTAACTCTTCATACGTTAAATCTTCCTCTATCTCGTCTGGTTCTAATTCAATAATATGGTTCGGGTCTTTCACATATTTACGTAACATAGATATGTAAAAAACGTTATGAACACGAGACATACTTGGCGGTAAGGCGAGTCTATAGGCCACAGTTCCTACTCGATCGAGGATTAAAAATGGGCCAATGAATCGAGGATTGAGATTTCCTCTCTTTCCAAATCCTGTAACTCCTTTCCATGGAGCAACACGTAAGAACACATGATCTCCAATATTGAATTCCACATCTTTTCGATGAAGATCAGCATAACTCTTTTGTCGATCTTGTGAGGTTTTTATACATTGTCGGATCGTTAGAATCTTTTCCGTAGTCATACGTACCAATTCCAATCCCAACAACATTGCTTCACCCACCTCATCACATTATACTGGAGAACGACACTTTCTTCCATACAACGCCTCAAATAGAGCCATGCCAATACTTGCTTGATAACAATTATTGTAGGAAAACTCCACCAATGGTAAGAACTTGTCCCAACTTCCCTTGAAGTCAAGGACACAGAGTCTTAATAAATCTTCAAGAGTTTGAATAGTCCTTTCCGACTGCCCATCCGTTTGAGGATGATATGCCGAACTAAATTGTAAATCCGTGCCTATAGCTTTTTGCAAACTAACCCAAAATCTTAAAGTGACTCTTGGGTCTCGATCAAAAACTATGGATACTGGCATACCATGCAATCTTACGATCTCGTTTATGTACATACTAGCAAGACGCTCAAGTGTAAAAAGTTTCTCGATTCGGTAAGAAATGAGCGGACTTGGTCAATCTATCAACAATGACCCAAATCGCATCTATGCCTTGAGAAATCTTGGGAAGACCAGTAACAAAATCCATGGTAATGTGCTCCCACTTCCATTCTAGAATTTCAAGTGGTTACAATGGACCTTTTGGCACTTGATGCTCTGTCTTGATTCATTGACATGTTAGACACCTTGAGATAAACCCCGCTATCTCTCTCTTCATATTGCTCCACTAAAATGTATGTCGAAGATCACGATACATTTTGTTACTCCCAGGATGGATTGCAAACGGTGTGTTGTGCGCCTCCATCATGATTTTATACTTCAAGTCAGAATCGTTAAGAACACAAAGTCTGGAGTTGACTCAAAGTATTCCTTCTTCATCGATTCTTGCTTCTGGAATAGCACCTTCTTGCACTTTCTTCTTCATACGCATCAACTTCAGATCTGTAGCTTGAGCAACTTTAACTTTATCGATTAAAGTCGGTTCCACTCGTATATTCGCCATCATCACATGGGTCCCTGGAGTCTTTAACTCTATTTCAATCCTTTCCAAGTCATACAAAATGGGTCTTTACGTTGACAATATTACACTCGTACCCGCATATGATCTTCTACTCAATGCGTCAGTTACTACGTTTACTTTTCCAGGATGGTATTGGATGGTATGATCATAATCTTTCAACAACTCAAGTCATCGTCGTTGCCACATGTTAAGTTCCTTTTGAGTGAAGAAATATTTGAGGCTTTTATGATCCGTATAGATCTCTACCTTCTCTCCATACAGGTAATGCCTCCAAATCTTAAGCGCAAAAATGACTGCTGCAACTCTAGATCATGAGTAGGATAATTCCTCTCATATTCTTTGAGTTGTCGAGAGGCATAGGCTATGACTTTCCCATGTTGCATGAGAACACATCCTAACCCTTTGCCTGAAGCATCACCGTAGATGATAAATCCCTCCGAGCCAGATGGTATTGTCAGAACAGGTTCTGAAATGAGTCTCCTCTTGAGTTCTTGAAATTTTTTTTCACATTCCTCGCTCCAACCGAATTTTGTATCTTTTAGATTCAGCTGAGTTAATGGATTAGCGATTCGAGAAAACCCTTCTACGAATCTCTGATAATAATCAGCTAAGCCGAGAAAGGTACGTACTTTGGTCACTGACTTAGGTTGCTCCCAGCTTTGAATTGCTTCAATCTTTGTCAGGTCAATAGATATTCCATGATTTTATATCACGTGCCCAAGGAATACAACTTTCTCAAGCCAGAACTTGCATTTCTTCAACTTGGCATAAATCTTGTTTTCATGAAGCTTTTGGAGTATCAGCCTCAAGTGTTGCTCATGGTCTTCGCGGGTTTTGGAGTATATGAGGATGTCATCAATAAAGACGACCACAAAGTGATCCAAATATTCCTTGAATACTCGGTTCATCATATCCATGAAGGCAGCAGGAGCATTAGTCAATCCAAAAGACATGACTAGAAATTCATAATGCCCGTACCGAGTTCTGAAAGTAGTCTTTGGAATGTCATCAGTTTTAATCTTCAACTGATGATATCCAGAATGAAGATCAATCTTTGAAAAGAATTTGGCTCCTTGCAACTGATCAAACAGGTCATCAATGCGAGGCAACGGGTACCTATTTTTTATGGTGACATGATTCAACCCCCAATAATCAATACAAAGTCGCATACTTCCATCTTTCTTTTTTATGAATAGAACAGGAGCACCCCAAGTAGACGTACTAAGACTAATGAAACCAATGTCTAACAATTCCTGTAGTTGGGTTTTTAACTCCTGAAGTTCAATAGGAGCCATTCGATATGGGGCTTTGGAAATGGGTTTTGTACCGGATTCAAGGTCGATACAAAATTCAATTTCACGCTTTGGGGTAGGCGTGAAGTTTTTCGTGAATACGCCAAGAAATTTATTAACAATAGAAATATCATTCAAATCGACGATCTTTATTTAAATCAAGTGATATGGGCTTAGAAAGCTTGACATCCGCTTTTCAATAAACGAATAGCTTTATAACTTGATATGACAGTGATTGATTTTAGTGGTTTGGTTGCTTGAATTCGCATAATAGGTTGGTTAGGAATATGAAAGCTAACAACCTTACGAAAATAATCAATTTTAGCATGATGAGTTTGTTAGAGTTTATGCCCTAGAGGCCAATTATTTGATATAATTGCTTAACGTTTTGATATTATATTTGATTGAATAAATATATGATTTTATTATGGTTTTATATACTGCGTAATATAATTGTTAACATAATAAAATTCCTTAGAATAGTGATACAAATTATATAGTTTCAAGTATGTGACTTGAACATGAGATTATATATTACCATTAGTATCAGTGTTCTTAAATGTCCCTAGTCGAGTATCATTGTTGATGGGACAACAATGATGCATTGAGACTAGTATGTGGATCGATCGATGACCAAATCTCATTGGTCATAAATATATGAGATATTAAGTCAATGCATAGGTACATGTTAGAAACGATGTCTTTGGATGGACCCACCATGAGAATTCTATATGGAGCATTATGTGAAGTGTCATTAGCAATTCTCATAGTGACAATGATGTAATGGTCCTCCCGACACGAAATCGCTATATATTACTACACGAGAATTTATGTACTTTGATATTATCAAATGTCACCTTTAATAGGGTGGGACTATAAAGGTGATTATTGGGTTCATCATTAATCGTGTGAGAAATATGAGTGATCTAGATGGAATTTAACCATCCTATATATTATGGGTGATATCCATAGGCCTCTTGATTGAGTAGGACTATGAAATGCATGGCCATGCTCAAATAGTGATTTGTTTCATATAGTCTACTCATTGATCAAGAAAACTCGATTAAATTATGAAGAGTATGACACATTCCATGACTCGAGTTTAATCTAGGATATTAAGGTTAAAAGGATTGAATTACATTGAAACATTGGTCACGAAAAGGTTGCATCGAATCATCGATCTTATTATTACTTGGGTAGCGGTGATGCATTACTAGATGTCGCTTTCACCTGCTTATAATTTTATAATATGATTTTAAAATTATTGCCAACGTAATAATAACCTATAAGGTCACACACATAGAACGTTATTTAAAAGGGAATTAATTTAAATTTTAAGGATTTAAATATATTAATATGATTAATAGTATTTAAATCACTAATTTAAATTAAAAGGATAATTTATATATATGTATATTAATTAAGTAAGACTTAATTAAGAGATATATATATATATAAATTCGATTTTATAAAAATTAGGTTTTGATTTGATTAATTTCTTTTAACTACTATATATATGATATATAGCAGCTACTTAGGATTAGATATCATAATTGAAAAACCCTAGCCGCTCTTAGAGAGAGACTAGAGAGAAAACCGTTTCAGAAAATCCATTCCTTTTGGTGGCTAGTACCGCAAGTCCTTCTTATTGCAGAATCGTTCGACGGTTTGTGCGGCATTCGTGTGGATACCGTAGAGGCGTTGATCGGTTTGTATTATGTTGGAGATTCGAGGCGCATCGGTTTGATTCTCATTTTTTTATATCCGTATAATCTCTAAACCTCTGAATTAATTGATTTTTCGCATGGATCCTGTTTTAGGGTTTCGGAAATTGCTTTAAAATTTTAATTTCCGTTGTGCGTTTCTGTGCCGAAGCCCAACAGAGTTGTTAACTAATCAATCCCTAAAATCACATCAAATGCAAGTATTTTCAAGGAAATAAGATCGACAGGTAACGTGCGATTACTGATTTGAATCAAACAAGACTTATAAACCGTGGATGTAATGAAGGTTTCTCCCAACGGAGCTTCAACAGATAAGTCAAAGTCTAATTTCTCCGGAGTCAAATTTAAACGTTGAGCGCAAGTAGGAGAAATAAAGGAATGGGTAGAACCGGTATCAAATAAAGTATAAACTTCGCTAGATTTTATGATTAGCTTACCCGTGATCACCTCGTTCGGATTCCTCGCTTTTTGGGAGGTTACGACAAACGCTCTCCCTTGAACTACCGATTTTGTCTTGTCTGGGACACCCTTAGATGCCTCCATCCCAGCTGGACTTGACTTTGGTGCACGACAAAATCGGGCTAGGTGACCTTCTTTTCCACAATTGTAACATGCTTTGGACTGCATCGTGCAATTTGGACTTATGTGTCTTTCCCCTTCACATTTGTAACATACGACCGGCGGTCGTTCTCCTTCCTTAACAACAAAAAGTCTTTGGTCGACGCTCTTCCATCATTATTGAATCTCCTCTTCTTGAAATATCCACTCTTATTGTCATGGCCATGACTACCACCGAAGTGATTATCATTTATGGCATGTTGATTCCCTCCACGTTTGTTGTCACCGCTTCAATGACTGCTACCACTGGTATTTTCGACTTGTCGGTTGCTCTCTCTTGGTTGGGTTGACTCATTATCGCGCTCCAATAACTGAGCCCTATTCTCTCCTCATTATCAACCAAGTGGGATGCAAACCGAGACAACTCGGCAAACTTAACTTCGTACTGCGCCACGGTCATATTGTTTTGCTCAAGCTTGATGAACTCTACCTCCTTCATGTGACGAATACTTTCGTGAAAGTACTTGTCATTGAATAGCTCCCGAATTTCTCCCAAGACATTTTGAGTGCGGCGGGTTGAGTACGCTTTACGATTCCCACCAAGAATCATCCTATGCCATAACATGAAGGTGGCAAAGGAACCTTTTGCTCCTCGAGCATCCCAAGACATCAAATATCTTGTTGATCTCGCTTTATCCACGCTCTCCGCCTTAAGTGGTTTTAGCTTTCAAAAACTCGTGGTCCCAAAGACTTTGAATCGCTTAGCGGTGACCGTCCGAGAGTTATCGTTGTTTCCACCGCATTTTGGACAGAGGCCATTCACTTAATGTTGCATGAATTGCATAAAACCTCTAAACATCCCATCGTTTATCATTTGATCGTTGTTGTTTACCTGAGGATTATTGTCTTCTTGTTGCACATTATCCTGGATATTAATCTGTGGTGACTCAACGGTCTCATGTGCTTCATTGCTTATCTCAACATTTTCGGATGCCATTTTCAAATACTGTCACAAAACAAGGGTTAATTATCATATCACATATTATCCCTATACTCTGACTGACCAATTAAATACAAAAGAAACTTAGGTAGGTCATACTAGCGAAGGAATTCCCCATCTCTCCCCTCCTAGTTCTTGTCTCACATCTCAGCCAGGGATCATATCCCGAAGCTTTGATACCAACGGTGACGCCCCCAAAACAGGTATACATCACCCATCTTGAGTCGCCAAATACATGGTACAAAATTCAAATACAACTTAATTATACAATAGTCGTGTAAAATACGACAAAACATAATCTAAGAGTTTTAATAAGAATATTGTCATCTAGACAATATCCACACTCAATGGAGTCCTCATTTCATTTATTGTCACACTATTTTTAATGTAATAGTGAGGACTACTAATGCTATCATCTCGGACCATCACTCCGCTCTCGACTAGTCCCGCCACGCTCTCATTTCCTGAAGAGAACAAAGAAAGAAAGGGTGAGCTCAACTAGCCAAGAAGAAATATTATGACTAAGATAATGCAGAATAAATTATCATTAGTCTTCAACAATGTTAAACTGATAAAATATAATAGACATCAAGTTTAACTGCAAAGCTAATAAGCAATCCATCGGAAGAGTCAAGTAGAGCATGATATTTACTATCTTCTATGATTTAAAATGTTTTCATCAATTTTTATCATTTGAGACTCACTTTTTAATAAATAAACCACATCATCGAGTCATCCCCGCACTACTAGCCGAGGATATTCATTAAATCATCAATGGTCATGACTATACTTGAATAATCTCTGTCATAATCATACCAAAAACTATCCATCAATGCACTACAAAGCATCGAGGACTTTTACCACATCATTTATAACATTACAGTCATGATTATACCGAATAATCCTCGGTCATAATCATACCAAGTCCATCTACGCACGTAAGCCAAAGATGACTTTCATCACAATATAAGCATGAGGATGATGACAATGACAAAATAATTCAATAAAATAAATTCAAGAATAAATTTTAAAGATTTATAAGTTAATTTATCTTGAAATCAATTACGTCTAAAATTGTCAAGATGATACTGCTTTATGGAGTAAAATTCAAGAATGCTCAGAAGAATATTTCCATGAAAAAATACCGGATAAAGCGCAAATATCCAGGATATTCTACTAATTTCATGGAGTATAGAAGCCAAAATTTTAACCAAATGAGTATCATAGAATATATGAAACTGCAAATGGATTTTCACCCGCCATGCAAAGAATCCACGTGATGCAGATCATTTCCACAATTTAATAAGGAATGAATACGAAGGATCATTCACCATGCATGTGATAATCCACATGATGTGTTATTCCAACATAATAATAAAGAATGGTACTGTGTCATGCGTAATCCGCATGCAGCATGTGATATTCCAATGTAATAATAAAGAATGGAATAATAGAAGCATTCACCATGCATGCGATAAACCGCATGCATGTGTTATTCCAATGTAATAATAAAGAATGGAACCAGTCTAGCGTAATCCGTATAGGCGGGATATTCCAATGTAATAATAAAAATGGAATAACAAAGAATTCACCATGCATGCGATAGATCACAGAGATGTGTTATTTCAACGTAATAATAAAGAATGGAACTAGGTCTAACATAATCCGCATGCATGTGATATTCCAAATGTAATAATAAAGAATGGAATAATGTAAGAATTTTATAATGTATGCGGTATTGGATGACAAAGTTATTCCAACATAATAATAAAGAATGGAATAACAACCCTTACGAGTATTGAAAGAAAATAACTCTCTTCATGAATACGAAAAGAATAATACCCTTACCTCAAAAGAAGACCGGATAATCGTAATAAAGGAGGTAAAGCAGACTTCTCTACTTCTTTCTCTTTATAATTTCTCTCTATAATAATTGCTCTATAGCTTTAGTGAATTGGTGAGAAATAAAGGAAGAATGAGCTTCTATTTATAGGAAAATATAGTTTTAATAATTGCACGTTTTGGGGCTCGAAATATTATAGTACAATACCTTCAACTTTTCTTTCATTTTTAATTTAATCCTGCAAGTATTATCAAACTTGCACCACCTCCCCTAATAGTAAATAATGTGAATCAATAGTTCAATCATGTGAATCAATATTTATAATCATGTGAAAATACGAATTACAGTATAGTACCTCCATCTATACCTCCATTTCTAACTTAGTCATGCAAGTATTATCAATCTTGCACCAACTCCCCTAATAGTACAAGAATGTGAATCAATAGTACACACATGTGAACAAATAGTTACAATCATGTGAATTAATAGCAATTAATTGCTCATTTATCCAAGATTAATTACACCGAGTCGGTCAAGATAACTTCCAGACATCAATTAATATCAAAATAAATGTCGATTTACACTAACACTAATAATTCCAACACAATGGAACTATCAATTTCATCTTTAATCAACATGAACTTATTCATCATTAATATTATAACTCACAATATTTAACAACCGTGTCGCTCCTGTGAAAGAGGGGGCTTTCGGATAAGGATTTCTCCTTATTGGCGCCGCAATTAGATAATCAAACCTCTCCTCGATGTAACTTGTAGACATTATAAATATTGCAATTTAATAATATGAATAACTTTATCATCTCAATTATTGATTTAATAATATAACATATTATGCGAGATGATACTATGACAATAATCGAATCAATAATATGAGAGATATGATGCAAAGAATTATTGTAAAGTAATAATTGAGTATAACCGAGTGACTTCTCATAGTAAGCATCAATAATCAATACCGTGTGCTACTATGCAACCACGTGTATTATCTGCACGTACTTTACTACCGGGTAGTTCAACAAATTTTAACGGAAAACTTCCGCCGTTATTTTTATAAAAGATAATTCTATCATTTTCTAACTACGATAATACTTCCGCTAGGGGTCCACCAATGATTGTGCCATCGCATAAATATTCCCCTGTTAAAACGAATATTCCCCGACTCATCGAATATTATATAACCACTTGCTTACTTTGCAAAATTTGTAAATATTACCCACAACTATAACATTATATCAAATCCACACCATAATATTCAAAAATATATTTCGAGAAAATTATTTTTTATTCATAAAAGTTGGGGTCTTACATCTTTGGCCGGTAGTACAAAGATGTATGATTACCTAATGAATATCTTTGGCCCGTAGTGCAAAGATAAACAGTTGTTGAGATGAATATGACCAACTGGTGATACAAATGAATATCTTTGGCCCGTAGTGCAAAGTTGAATATTTGATTCAAGATGTATATTGATTGATGTTACAAGGATAAAATATTGATGATGGACTTTTAAATTCATAGATGATAGTAGATTTCATTCTCTACTTAACTCTTCTAATGAATTGTTGTTTCCGCTGCAGTTGTTGATCTAAAATTTGTTGTCTATTATATTCTATCATATTTTTCCCTGTTGAAGACTAAGGATAATTTGTTGTATATTATCTTAGTCATAATATTCTTTACTGGGCTAGTTGAGCTCACCCTTTTTCTTTTTGTTCTATTTTTCTTCTCGTGGATGTGAGAATTTAGCGAGAACTAAATGGGTATGGAGTGATGGTCCAAGGCAGTTGTTATAGTAGTCCTCACTATTTTGTAAAATAGTGTATCAATAAGTGTAATGAGGACTTATTTGAGTGTGGATATTGTCTAGAAGATAATATTTGTATTTAAACTCACAGTATTTGTGCTGTCGTATTTTGCACGACAATTGTATTAATAAAGTTGTAGTTGTTTTCTGTACCATGTATTTGGCGACTCAAAATGGGTTGGGTGGATTGAACCTATTTTGGGGGCGTCACACTTTTCTTTCGCATTTTGACCGTTAGATTGCTAGATTTCATGTTTAATAAGTTTACATGCAATGTATCAAATATGTATGCATAGATGACTTAATAAAAATAAACGGCATAGTAAGTTTTTGTATTTTATCATGTTGAACATTTTGATGTGAATTTCATTTTTTCAAAGATAATTTTCAACGCATTTTAGCTAGTTAACCATCCTATTTTAGGATAAATGAGCATGATGTTGTCATGACTATATACTTTTAATTGTTGTGGATAATTTGGCTACCATTGTGGGCTGGATTTAATGTTAACATTTATATATTGTTCTTGGGTTGTGATGGTGTGCCTATGAAAGGCCACATGGTCATACTTATGTGCATGTGGATAGTCCCTTTTATAGGGGAGACTCTGGCAAAAAAAAATTGTGAAGTAAGGCTTTTTAATGAACCTGCATATTTAAATCTATTGGGGATGCATGCTGAAATAGTGTTGGTTTACAAGTAAAAACCATGCATGATGGGATATTCTAATTTTAGCCTTAGGAGTCTTTTGTCATAGGTTGATGCAAATGTTAATTGAATTGACTAGATGTAGAAACATACCTCACCCTTTTTGAGGCGATTTGGAGTTTCTTTTCAAGCATGAATTTTGATAGGCTTAGAAGATTTACCTCACGTAGGGCTTCTTCGGGGTTAGTAGGATAGCTTCGGACATTCCCTTTCCCTGCTCGACCCGTCATGTGCGTCGGTTGACAGAGTTTGTGATTCATTTTATCAGAGTAGATAAGACATGGGTTCCAAATGAGGAAGAGGATGTTCCTATTGCGGATCTAGCTCTTTCTTCCACTATCTCGCGCCAAGATCTTCCCGGTATACATGTGACTGTTTCTGACCTTTTGGGTGATTTGAGCCATCATCCATCAATTCATCTACATACGAACGAGGTACTGGGGATTTTTATATTGAATTGCTTCTTCTTCCATTTTTGGCAATGGTTGAACCTTGATTTGAATGTAATGCAGGTTCCTGGATTTACTCAGCCGAGGGGGAACTGGTTCAGCATTCATTCCTTGTAAATGACTCTTCATCCAGAGTATCAGGTCCTTGTGCATTCTTGGGGTTTCGAGGCTTTCTTTTCTATTGCACCATGACGCTGCTCGTGGGGATGCGGGCCATTCTTTCACTACCCAGATTTGAACTTCGGTGCATATGCCTCTCCTTATGAGGACTTAGAATAGGTTGACAAGTTTGGTGATGTAGATTTTATTGGCTAGACCTTTTGTTACTTGCTAGGCGCCTATTTTTGAGTTAAGGGTTCCTTTGGGAATTTTTCCCTTCTTTTATCGTTGTAAGCTTATGTCGTTGTAATTTCTTTTAGAAGTTCGCTTATTTCTTTTGATGGGAAGCTTGATCCCGCCTTAGACTCCTTCCATTTCATTGAATTTGCAAAATGCCCCAGCCCTTTCGCATGCTGTTATCAGGGATTCATATAAGAAACTTTTTTTGTTGACCACGTCCAGAGTGCGCAATATCCTTCACATCAAACGAATAATAAAATGTTGCAAAACCTTGACTGCTTGGGCTGTCGGGATTAGTATAATCTTGTCAATGGGGCATATGAAGTTAAAGTTTATGAAATTGAATGTTTACATTCACTAAGTTTTTTATCTTATCGCTAAAGATCTTGAAATTGAATACGAAAAATGAATCTTTCTAAGCAATTTGTGTGTTGCTATCTTCAAGATTTAATTATTTTTTTATATTTCCATTTTAACAAAATTTTTATTTAACAAGTCATGAAATTGCAATAAAACTTTTAAGCATCCATGGTCATTGTTCATGAGTAAGATCAAATTCGAAGGACTTATCTCCCTGAATAAACTTCTTCTTTGCTTTAGACAATGCTTTTTATAGTATTAACATCATATGTCACATGCACTATAATTGACGCAACCCTTAGTACGAGTTTCTTTTCTGTGATTGTAAATGATCTCATTTCCATCTTGCAAATTTTTCTAGATTCCAAATTTTTCTTTTTCTTTTTCTCGCTTAACTTTTCTCGTTTTCTTAGGCTACTTAGGGTTACCCATTTAACAAGTTTTGGACCAATGACTCCCAAACCAAACGACTTTAGGGCACTAGGTGTAAAGATACCCCTTCGAGTTTACTTGCTTGAGTAACAAAGGCCACACTTCGAGACAAGTCAAGTACTCTACTCTATTTGCTTCTTACTTGAGCTTGTGCAAGATTTGTTTTCTTAGGCTTAAATTACCCATGTAGCAAGTGTTGGTTTGGTGACTCTCAAACCAGATGGCTTTAAGGCACCAAGTTTAAAGACACCCTTCAGGCTTAATTACTCGAGTAACCTAGACCACGATTTGGATATGCTCAGGTCTCGCCTTTTTTCCCCTTGCTATGCTCATTTTCTTAGGCGCTAAGTTACCCAGATAGCGAGCGTTGGGCCGATGACTCCTAAACTAGATTGCTTTAAAGCACCAGGTGTAAAGACACCCCCAGGCTTAATAACTAGAGTAACCAAGGCCACGATTCGAGACATTAGGCTAGCTACTTATCTTTTATCTTTTCATTAATTATCATCACTACCGCCATAGTTTATACCCCACAACTAAGAGTCAGGGCAACCGCAAAGTGCAGAGATGCATATGATGTTAAGTTTGCTCTAAAAAGTGCTTTAAACTAGGATGTCATGCCTAATCAAAAGGTTGAATAATCTTAATTCTCTAATCGTTCCAATGATTTTTTGCTCCACGGACGCTTATTGGAATTCATCCATTCATAACACGTTAAACAAAATCTTCTCTTTTAAAACCTTTTTCTAAGATTCTAATGCAAGATTTATCTATACTTAATATGTCTATTATCGCTAATGTATGGAGACAGAAAATAGATAAAGAGTTGAAAGAGTTGTACCTCATATGTGGATCGTTGTATTCTAAGAAAATTATGATTGGAAAAATAAAAATGATTGTACAATTGCTAGTGAAATAATATGAGAGAAACTCCGATGCTGATAGAGTTGACTGATGCATTTTATTTTTTAGGATGGCGATAAATGCCCTAGTGTTGAGTTGTCGTGATCTCCGACATTGACCCAATTTTGTTTGTTGTAAGGGTCTCAATATTGGGTTGTCACCAATTCTAAAATTGCCCTCAATCTTGCTTATCATCTAGGGTAATTGCTTTGTTGTATGTTTGATAGATGGGCTGATAAGATGCCGAGATTCCAAAAGTCTTTTACCTCCTGACCCCATGGTGAATAGATAAACAGAGCTTTGACATTCGAGGTGCCCCAATCCTTGTTTCAGACTTGTAGGTGCACTTAAATTTGATGATTTTCTTCTGATTTGATAAAAACTTGTGGCCGAAGGTGCCATCTTACATTGTTGAGTCAATATATGTTGTGATCGCCTTGGATTGTATCTATTCTCGCTAATGATTATGTTTCAATTTTGATGATTGATGTTGAGAGGCCTTCGGACTCCATGAATTTGGACCTAAGAGCTCAACTAGGTTTGTGATGTGATGGATTCAACCAGGTTTAGTTTGATCTGTAAGGTTTGATTTGCGGGCCTTATCTTGGGGAACAGGTGGTTGAGTATAAGATAGACTTTGCCACGACGTTCGTCTATGTACTTCTGTAGGTCAAAGGAGATCAAGTCTTCTTTCACTTCAGTAGTGATGACTTGTTGAACGGTTGCGTCTTAGGATGATTGCTATTTCATCCCTGTGACTGGTTGTCTTAATTTATCATTGTCTCTTCCTTTCTGGGACTTGTGCCGGATTTGATGGAATGACATTGAGGTGTCGTTGGGTCTTCTCAACATAGGTCGCTGACATTGGTGTCTTGGGATTGGTGTTTAGGTTTAGATGTTTCTTTTGAGGGTTAGATCGTACCATAGATGGCTACCTACGTACTCCCGTGGCTGGAGGGAGATCAGATCTTTCGTAGTTCAGGCCCAAGCTGACAAAACTTGATTGAGTTTCTGATTTATTTATTTTTTGATTTTTTTTCGCTTCCTGCAAAACCCAGGGTTAGTTGTTTTGATGACATGATAAAATAACTGGTATGACATTTGATATTTGACAAGAATTAGAATTTGACATTTGAATTAAAATAGGAAAGATATGAAGAGACTTCCTTTCGCATTTGGTTTATTAGAGGCTGGCCTATCTTAGGTTTACTCTCACGGGATTTTTGGCATGAAGGTTACCAGATCATCGCAATCTACTAGATGGGAATGAGTCTAATCTTTCAATTGGAGCAGATCTGAGTGGTGCATTTCCTGAGCCTTACGAGATTATGCTCCTCTTGAGTCCAGTAATCAGTAACCGACGAGTTTGTCTCCTGGTGGAAGAATCACACAACATATATTTACATACATTCATCGCGCCTCACCTCATGCAATATGATGACATTGTGCGAAGCACTAATATAAAGCATTGTAAAGAAGCATTCATTTACAAGCATACATTATAAAGAAATCATTCACACACATGCATATAACAGGGAATTGAAAAGATTGAAATGCGGCTTAAGCCCTCTACTGTCCCCAGCAGAGTCGCCACCTGTCGACGCCTAAAATTTTTGCTTTTCCTATGTGTTTTTACCCATTGTCTTTTGTTATGTTATTTTATTTATTTATAGGGTATTTTAGAAAAGGACCGACATATATGTCGATAATTTTGAAAAAACTGATTTTAATGATTGGGCCGAATTAGACAGAGCCGCTAGTTATTATGAGTTTAAATGTTTGCACCAACCCAACCGGATTTTAGAAAGGTTTTCACAATATGACCCAATATGTGACTCCGTTTAATTGGTCTAGAACCCGAGATTCATAGAGTTCGAGAGCTTGATTAAGCGAGGGGAAAGTGTTAGGCACCCTCCGACTTTCGTGAAACACAATTACCACGGCTTTTTCATTCCCTAAGCATGTGAAGTGTGTGTGTGTGTGTGTGTGTGTGTGTGATTTTTGGTTTGAAAAGGTGCTTACATGCTTAAAAAGTAGTGTTGTGCCTGTGACAACCCGGAAAATCGGATTGTCCAGAATTTAAGATTTAAAGAATTAGTTATTAATAAAATGAATTTTTATTAATACTATTATGTGTTATGTGTTTATTAATCGTTCTAGAACCTAAGATGATTATTAATCGAGAGGATTCTGGCTACGAGCTAGACTGAATGAGTAAGAATTTTCAAGACAAAAATAAAAAATTTTCCGGGAATAAAATATTTCTGGGTAAAAAGACGAAATAGGTACTATTCACCCGACGAAACCCTAAGGGTTAGGGTTTGAATAACCTAAGCCTTTTCGAGAGTTCGGTATGTCGAAATGATATTCCGTCGAAAGATTTGACGATAATATATTGTGAAAAGTTAAGTAAGCCGATAAAAGTTTTTTTCAAAAAACGTGCAGAAATTAGACGAAATAAAAACGACGAAAAGTACTGCTATGTACTTTTTATTCGTTTAGCTACGTTAGGGGAAAATGTGAAGGAAAACGCTTATTGTGGAAAAGTGTTTTTCAGTTTTTCGGATATCCGAAGAATGCGTAAAAGTTAATCGGTAAAGGAAAGACGAAATATCCAAAAATATTTGGATTTCTAGAATCACAGTTTTTAAAACTGTCGGACGGAACCACGAAACTTCCAAGGGAAGTTTCGTGAATAGTAAGGAGGTGGAAGTAAGGAGGTGTGAATAGTGAATCTAGGGGTGAAATGACTATTTTGCCCCTAGCTTTGAAAATCTATATAATGAAAGTGTTAGTTGATTTTTTTCAAAATCAACCAACACTTTGGAAGAAAGAGAGAGTTTGAGAGCTTGGAGAAGAAGAAGAAGGAAGGGATTGAGAATGAATGATCGGATTGAAGGGTTCGTGGAATAAAAAAGCTAGCGAATTACCGGCTTTGTCTAAAAAAGGAAGAATAAAGAGGGAAGGTATTAAAACCTAACTTCTAAGTTAGTTTTTCTTTAAGTTTCTATGTTCAAAAACATAGCTTAATGAGAATAAGAAGTAAATGATGTTAGGAATGATTTCATATGGTTGAAATCATTGATAAAAGAAGAAATAAGAATTTAAAGTTTTTGTTAAAAATTTCTTAAGAAAGTGTACGATTCGTAATGAATTAGAGCGATCCGAATGTATCATATGAACGATTCGGTGAAATTAGTAAGGAATGGTGTTTTATAACACCGAATGCCAAGAAAAAGTGAAATCGTAATCAAAATATCGATTAAAAACGAAGAACTCGCGAAGAACGTTATTGATGGACAAATTTAAAACCATCGTAGTGTAATTGTTGTTGATGGACAAGTTTAAAACCATCGCATATAAGTTAGATGATTATTGCTTGGTTAGGAACGGTAGAAACGTTCATGAAGAATGGATTAAAACGTAGCTATAACGAAGTTATGGCAAAAATTCGTAAAAGATGAACGAGAATTAAAAAGTATGTAAATAAACCCGAGAGTGTGGGGTTTTATAAGAATGTAAGAGAACATAGGAAACATGAGTCGTAGACTCAAGAACGAATGAATTTCAAGTTCGGATGACCGAATTATGGACGAACAAACGAAGAACGTTAAAAATGTAAAACGAATGAAGGACAAAAATTAAGCCAGTAGAATGGCATATTAACAGATTTAGAACAAAGTTCTATCCGAGGGTAATCAAAGTACGTAAGATAAGGAACAGAATGGCTTTGGAATGACCTCGTTCCGACTTATAATGAAGAAGTTATAAGATCGAGAAGTAAGCGTCTTAGAGCAATTTAAAGACTTAGAAATTTTTTCAAGAAATAGGGCTTGGCGCCGCAGCTGATTTTGATAGGGAGTTTAACGATCGCAAACTCACGCTATGCCGAAAGAAAAGCAAAAGCACGAGGATGACGTTATGACGCCAAAGTGGCCTACAATACGAGAAATAAAAGGGAACCGGTGTCACAAATCACGGCAGTGTATGGCTTCCAATAATGAGCTTTAAAATCGCTCAAATCTCGGGGAAGTGTACCGAAAGCTAATGAACATATAGTTCATCGAATATAACACTTAATCAAGTGTTTTAAACCTTCAGTAAAGGTTAAACGGAAAGATTAAACGAGATTAAAAGATAAAAAATGTAAACGCAGGTTACGGAACCAATATCCGGGGACCGTAGTCGCGATAAACAAACGTGGGGGATTGATATGGTTGTGATTCCTTAGACGTTGAGTGACAAGGGTAATGAATAACATTTCGATGTTATGTTGTGGTAATGAGAGTTAAGTGTATAACGTATAGACGTTGTGAATGCAACGCCGTTGCGTTGAATGATCGGTCTTAGCATACAACGAACTGTATGGCTTTGACATTAAGGAAGAATAATGAATGATATTAAGAAAGCCGTAGCAAACGGTAAGAAAATTAATGGAAGCCGAATGTGGGTCGGATGGAGAATGTTAGAATAAAATGTAAGCGTTGAACACTTTAACCGACGTGAAGGTTTAGTGTACACAGATATTAAACGGGCAGAACCTACACCCCGTGTATGGTTTGACTGTAGGGTAATGAAGACCAATGATTAAACCGTGAATGGTGAAGAAGCTGAATTAAAGACAAGTACGCATAACGTAATGAATCCGAGTTAATGATTAACTTGAATGATCGTTCTGAGTATACAAAAGACTACATGACTTAGACGATAAAGAATGAATCTTGGGGTATGTCATTTAGTTACCAAAAAGCCATAAGGAATAAGAAATTGACTTAACGAATATTATAGTTTAATAGTTTGGATAAGTTAAGATAAGTTAGGTTGTGGTACGATCGTAACCTTTGATGGTTGACATATGGGAACTGGACTAAACAATTCCTTCAGAGAGCGAAGGTATATACAAAACTGGCAACCGATCTAACTCACACAACGTCTTTGGCGGTGTAGGCTTAAACAGAACTTGTTTATTGGTTGTTTGTGGGAAACCACTCAGAGTACCATATGGACTACTAGCAGAGAAGCGATGTGTGCTGAGTCCTAGAGAAGTTATAAGAAGAAAATAAGAATGTAAATCATCAAAGACGATAAAAGTATGAGTAAGACATCTCCGTATGTCATGAAGTCGTAAACCGATAAAGGAAGTTGTCGCGTAAACTTAGGTTGAAAGAACGCGAACCCTAAGAAGTAAAGTTAAGTAAACCAATACATGAATCAAATATACATGACTAATTGGTGTATGTGTTCCTTATGTGTTATAGGGATTGGAATGAGCAGTTTAGCATAAGTTGTAGCTGTGTGTAAGGCAAGTTTCCTAACTTCATTCATATTTTAAATGAATGTTAGTTTCTAAAACTTCTCAGATGTTGAACTTGAGAAGTTCTGTCTATGTGCAAATGTGTGATATTTGTACAAGGTGGTAGAACGTATGAGGCCTTGTGCCATAATTTGAACACTTCGGTGTTTCTGTGAGATGAAACTGTTCTGTGATTGAACTGTTCAATATGAGAATGTTCTATTTATACATGATCCGTTATTATTAAGTATGTGCTAATGATTCTAGCCAGACAGAATGTGTATGGGAAAGGTAAAAGAATGAAAGTATTTCAAAGTGAATGTGACTAATGTTTTAAAATGATAGGAATTGAGATTATTCCTATTATTCAAGCTGCTTCATAACCTTTGTTCGGTTATTGAAGTCTTAAAAGAATGTTTAAATTCTTGAAATTGTTTATTCAACTGCTATGACTTGCTAGGGCAATTGAATGCTCACACTTTCTTTAAATGAAAAACATTTTCAGCGTACGATGTTAGAAGAACTTAAAGGATTCCATAAAGATCAAGCTGACCGATATCCAGAAGAATTGCCATTCAGGGTATGAATGTGCGTGAAGATCAAGTGAAGACTTGTAATGTAGAATGATAAGATTAAACTGTAGACTAGTTTATTGAACGGTTATGTATCCTTGGTGGCCGATGAAAGTCACTTGTGTAAGATGTAAAGAATAATGTAATTATCATTATTTGTAATGAAAGAGGTTATAAGGTTTTAGAACCTGGGAATTGAGAATGTATGTTGTTATATTTCAGTATATAATGATGTATGTTTGGAAAGAAGTGCATGGGACCGTGACGTAAGGAATTCGGGTATGAAGATAAACCGGATTTTGGGGCGTTACAGAGTGGTATCAGAGCTGATAGACTATAAACCTTAGGTATGAGTACCTAAGGTTATAATCGTAGAGAGAAATTTAAGAAGATCGTTGAGTTAGAAGATTAAGGAAGAAGATCACCACGTGATCATAGTGAATCATAGTAACAGATGATCTGTTAAACGATGAATGATTTATAGCTAATGCTATGAATGAATGGTACTACGAAGTAGTACGGGAAGAAGAACTCAGAATGAGTTGTAAAGGATAGCATACGAATTAAAGAAAATTCATATTAAGGAAAGAGAAAGTTAGAAGTTGTAAAATTTTAATTGAGGACTCATGTAATAGCGGAGTGGTACGAACCTTTGAATGGGAAAGGGTTTGTGATTACTTAGTTATTACAGTGATAATCATTGGAATTTGTCGCGCTATCAATATGTATATGACGAGAAGGTAAATCTTTTCTCATGTATATACTTGATAGGTAGAGAAAAATAAGGTAGGTTCGAGTTCTTGAAACTCATACTTATGGTAGGTTCGTGACTCATAATCATATGGTATGTTTTTGAACTTCTCAGCGAATGGACGCCTATGGTCTCACTGGGATAGTTCTTAAACTCATATTATTGTGGAAAGTTCTTGAACTCATAATGTGTGGTAAGTTAATGGACTGTACTAAGGTATAGGGATGTTTAGACTGAAAATGAGTTATTTTCAGTAGAATTAGCATTGAATGTATTAGAGAAGATTAAGTATTGTCGCAAGTAAGACAATGAAGGAAGATGGAGAATAGGATATTCCAAGTCATCTAGCTATGCTAGATTTTGAAGTTTCTTAAAATCGTGCTTATGTGTGCGATTGAAAAAGGAAAGAATTGGTTCAACTTTTGGAACCAACGAATTTTAAAAAGAACTATTCTTGGTATGTCTATGCTAATTATTTCAGTTACACTGAAATTGATTTGAAATATCAAAATGAATTTTATATCATCAGTGCATTTGATGCAAAGATGGTATAAAAGGATGAAGTTGTTAATGAAATTGAACCTGGTGTTGGATGTGATCTTAGGATCAACAACCCACTATGGTATGATGTATAATAACGAAGTTATAAACTGACAAATTCCTCAATGTACTGTGAAAAGTACGGTATCATGACGTCATGAAATGTTTTGATGTATTGCGAAAGGAATTTAAAGAAGTAGTCGATGTCAATTGATTTGACTAGACGAATGTTTCAAGTTGATATCCAATTTATTGGTGTGGTCTAAGCTACTTGATTTGGCTAAGACGAATGGTATGTCATGATTAAAAGAAAATCGAGCTTTCTTTGAAGAAGTTGTGCCAAACTAAATTACTTTGGTGCGGAATCTAATGATTAAGTCTGAGGTGAACATACTCCAAAATGGGGTTATACAATGGGTTGATCGCCTAAGTATGAAAGAGGTAGTTTACCTTCTGTGTGATTATAAACTGACCGTGTAAGAAGGTTTACAGCGTCATGCTATTAAACCTAGTAAGAGTTCATGGTCAATTTGACCCCTCAGCAAAAGTATGAAATGTTTTAAAGGAATTCTTATATTCCTCGTTATTCATTCTACTTCTTAATTCTTGATAAGTTATGAAGGTGAGAGAATGTTTGAAAGATAAGAACTTCTTTGAAGAGAAGTTGAGAAGAAATGTAGATTAAAATTTCGAGGACGAAATTCTGTGAAGAATGGGTGAATGTGATGACCCAGGAATAGGTGTGATTTTAGAAATTTCGAGGATGGAATTTTTATAAGGGAGAAAGAATGTGACAACCCGAAAAATTGGATTGTCCAGAATTTAATATTTAAAGAATTAGTTATTAATAAAATGAATTTTTATTAATACTATTATGTGCTATGTGTTTATTAATCATTCTAGAACCTAGGATGATTATTAATCGGGAGGATTCTGGCTACGAGCTAGACTGCACGAGTAAAAATTTTTAAGACAAAAATAATTTTTTTCCAGAAACAAAATATTTCTGGGGAAAAAGACGAAATATGCACTATTCACCAAACAAAACCCTAAGGGCTAGGGTTTGAATAACCTAAGCCTTTTCGAGAGTTCAGTGTGTCGAAATGACATTCAGTCAAAAGATTTGACGATAATATATCATGAAAAGTTAAGTAAGCCGATAAAAGTTTTTCTCAAAAAACGTGCAGAAATTAGACGAAATAAAAACGACGAAAAGTACTGCTATGTACTTTTCATTCGTTTAGCTACGTTAGGGGAAAACGCTTATTGTGGAAAAGTATTTTTTAGTTTTTTGGAGATCCGAAGAATGCGTAAAAGTTAATCGGTAAAGGAAAGACGAAATATCCAAAAATATTTGGATTCCGAGAATCGCAGTTTTTAAAACTATCGGACGAAACCCGAAGGACGGAACCACGAAACTTCTAAGGGAAATTTTGTGAATAGTAAGGAGGTGGAAGTAAGGAGGTGTGAATAATGAATTTAGGGGCAAAATGACTATTTTACCCCTAGCTTTGAAAATCTATATAATGAAAGTGTTAGTTGATTTTTTTTCAAAATCAACCAACACTTTGGAAGAAAGAGAGAGTTTGAGAGCTTGGAGAAGAAGAAGAAGAAGGAAGAGATCGGATCGAAGGGTTCGTGAAATAGAAAAGCTAGCGAATCGCCGGCCTTGTCTAAAGGAAGAAGAATAAAGAGGGAATGTATTAAAACCTAACTTCTAAGTTAGTTTTAGTTTAAGTTTCTATGTTCAAAAATATACCTTAATGAGAATAAGAAGTAAATGATGTTAGGAATGATTTCATATGGTTGAAATCATTAATAAAAGAAGAAATAAGAATTTAAAGTTTTTGTTAAAAATTTCTTAAAGAAGTGTACGATTCATAATGAATTAGAGCGATCCGAATGTATCATATGAACGATTCGGTGAAATAAGTAAGGAATGGTGTTTTATAACACCGAATGCCAAGAAAAAGTGAAATCGTAATCAAAATATCAATTAAAACGAAGAACACGCGAAGAACGTTGTTGATGGACAAATTTAAAACCATCGTAGTGTAATTGTTGTTGATGGACAAGTTTAAAACCATCGCGTATAAGTTAGATGCTTATTTCTTGGTTAGGAATGGTAAAAATGTTCATAAAGAATGGATTAAAACGTAGTTATAACGAAGTTATGACAAAAAATTCGTAAAAGATGAACGAGAATTAGAAAGTATGTAAATGAACCCGAGCATGTGGGGTTTCATAAAAATGTAAGAGAACGTAGAAAGCGTGAGTCGTAGACTCAAGAATGAACGAATTCCGAGTTCAGATGACCGAATTACGGACGAACGAACGAAGAACGTTAAAAACGTAAAACAAATAAAGAATGAAGATTAAGCCAGTCGAATGGCATGTTAACGGATTCAGAACGAAGTTCTATCCGAGGGTAATCGAAGTACGTAAGATAAGGAAGAGAATGGCTTTGGAACGACCTCGTTCTGAGTTATAATGAAGAAGTTATGAGATCAGGAAGTAAGTGTCTCAGAGCAATTTAAAGACTTCGAAATTTTTTCAAGAAATAGGGTTTGGCGCCGCAGCACCAACTATGCCTTATAAGGTGGCACTGCACCGCCAGACCAAGGAGTTCAACACTACAAACTCGCACTGCAGCGCAAGCAAAAGCACAGAGGTTAACGCCGCGGCGCCAGTGGCGTTGCAGCGCGAGAAATGTAAAGGGAATTAGTTAAATGCTAGATCTACCTAGATCTAGTCAATATGCTTCAAATATTGACTCTTTACACAAAATAAACGGTCAAAAAGCTAGATTTAACCACAATCAAGCAAGATATATATAACACTTATATATATAGTAAAGTAAGATATGAGCACATATCTGGAGGAATCTTACAGTCTAGCACGAGATTTGCAAACGAATGACTTTTTGTGCTTGAAAACTTGATTGCAACCGGTTAAAAGTGGATATGTTGAATTATATATGTATATAAGTGTTTGTAATAAAGATTTACAGGATTTGAGATGAAGAAACGCTCCCTTCCTCTCTAAGACTCGGATTTCTCTCTCCTGAGCCTCCTTTCTCTCTTTAGATCTGATAAAAATTAGATGGGGGCTCTGATATATATATATAGACCTAGCCAGCCGCAGGTAGACCAGCAGCAGCCGTAAGTGTACCTGCGACAGGGCCTAGTAGGCCATGCCGTCTCGAAGTTTGTTCCCACGATCGACGTACAGTCTGCTAAAATCTTCATATCTTACAATCCGAGAATCCTATGGAGGCGTGCCATACCATTTCGGAAAGCTCTTTCTGAGAGTTACGCCATAACATAGGGCTTGAACTTTTTTGAATTCGGGAAGATGGGTCTATGACCATAATAGTATCTTTAAGTCTTTGTAGGCAGTCCGTTGAGCTGTCTTACACAGTTTGCACTCGGGATTGCTGCGATGACTTTTTTGTGACCTTATCTGCAGCTAGAAGACTGTTATTTATGTTGTGTTGTTAACATTTCATCTTTACCCTCCTGGGGTTGTCTCCGGGGTTGATGTGGCTTTTGGTAGTCCCTCAGGGTTGTCTCCAAGGTTTGACTGTTGTTGATTTTATCTTTCCTCGGGGTTGTCTCCGAGGTTTGATTTGATGTCCCATGGGATTGTCTCCGGGATTTGATTGTTATTATAATCCTCTAGGGCTGTCTCCGGGGTGTAAAAAGATGTTTTTGCCCTTCTGCATGGTTATTTACAGGAAAATGAAATTTTGAGTGCCTACACTATGCTTACAAAAAGATAACTTTCGGGTTGCTAAATGTCGGTGCAACTTATCAAAGGATGATGAATTATGTATTTCGAAAGTAGTTAGGCCAAACCATGAATGTGTTTGCAGATGATATGATTGTTAAGAGCTTGTTAGTTAGGGAATATCTGGATGATCTGGAAGATTTCTTTCGAACTGCTCGATATTATAACATTTAGCTGAATCCATCAAAGTGTACTTTTGGCCTCAGATCAAGAAAGTTCTTTAGGTACATACCTAAATCGGTGCTCCTTAATGAATTGAATAGTCCTTCGACTTTCATTTGATTCCGACGAGCGTTATAGATCTCATGAGACCTGCCCGCTATTACTACGAAAAAAAATATTGTCCCCTTTTCCTTTGCTACTAGGAGACTAAACTACTTCTACTAGCGCCAGACGTTGAGTTAAATTGAACGTGTCATGTGCAACGTCCATCAATGATGGTTTATTAATTTACATTGATTTAGACTCCTTCCCCCTCTCAACTACAATAAAGATAGAGAGGAGCTCGAAAGCCCCCAAACTAAGAACGTAAGCCTTTCAATTTACTTCCCATCCAATATTGTTGAAGGCCTGCAAATGAACTGAATCGATAAGAACTTTGTCGAACTTGAACACTATTAGTCGAACTCGAACATGTTCGAGTAACATGATCGAACCAACACTCATGTGCGAGTTCGATCGTTAGTTTTTCACTAACATGATTGAGTTCGCGAACATGAACAATTCGCGAACGTTCACGAAAACATGCTCGTTCGCGAAGGTGATCAAGTTCGCGACATTTTAATGAACCACATTGGTTGATTATATTTCCAACATTCAAGTTAATTAATAAATTTCACATGTAAGAAATCGAACCACTCGAACCCATGTTAGAAATCGAACTACTCAAACTTTTCGAACCGAACCCGAACTATTCGCGAACATAGACGAACCAAACCACATAGTTCGCGAATATATTCGATCAAGCAATCGAATGTGAAACTATGTGCGAACTCGACTCGGCAAGGCATCAAACTCGAACTTGAACTGGAAGCGAACGGTTTGATTCGTTTGCAGACCTAATTAGTTGTGTACGATGATTTTTATAAAAATAATTTATTTATTTATAAATATATTATTTGACTAATAATGCATAACTAATTATTGATGAAAATTTAAATAAGTTAAAAATCTAGGATAATAGTTCATTATTTATATAATATAAATGATAGTATTCATCTTTAAAGTAATAATTTATTTGTTTATATATTCAAGTATTCATTTATTTATGTAATTATAAAATCTTACTTAAACTCAAATAAGTATACTTATATAATTTAATAAAAAAATGTTATATAAGTAATTATTATTATTATTACTATCATAAATATGAATTTTAAAGAAACTAATTAAGTTAAAAAAGTATGAGAATAAGAGATAGTGATAAGTAAATAATTATGATAGTAAGAATGTATATGATTTTTTTTTTTTTTGAAATCAAATAAAAGATGAAAAAAATAGTTTCTTTTCCTAAATTTTTAATTTCTATTCTTAAATTTTTATGGTTGTAGGATTATTCCTAAATTTTAGGGTTGAGAAATGATTTTGTGCTATTATATATATATATATATATATATAGAGAGAGAGAGAGAGAGAGTTGTAAAGTTGAGACAAGTTACAATAAAAGAATATAATATAAAAAAATAGTTTATTTTGAGAATTTTATGAATGTATTATTTTTACAAACAATTTTTTTAAATTTTTTCTCACATTGAACTTACTTACTATTCATTTAATTCATTTTAAAAAGGATTTTTTAAAAATTAAAAAATAATATATATTGCGACGATTTTTTTTATTGTGAGTTAGATAGATAAGTATAATTGATAATATTTTTATGTATTTGATATAATTAGCTAATTTTATAATCTTATCTAATCCCGTGTATTAAGATACATCACAATCATAATTAAAATTTTCACAATATATAAACAAGATTCGTGTATAAATATACGTCACGATCATAATTAAAATTTACACAATATATACGAATACTCTTTAAAATTTTATTTATCGGGTCACATATAAATTGTTGTAATCGAATTGGGCCTGGGCCAGTTGATAGCCCTATTTGAAGTCGGGCCCTTAACACTAATATACAACAATTATAAAGTATTTACAAAAATAAAACATCCACAAAATAATTATAAAAATAACACAACACAATAATACGTTGCTAAAGTTACGGAACATTGACTCCCTATTTCTAACTGGTCCTAAATTCACGCTAATGAAGAAAACAGGAAACTTTGAGATCAGAAAAAAAATAGCAGCGACATATCGGAGAAGACGAGATGCAACTCTGAGATCGGATAATATAGGAGAAGATCAACAACAACTTCAAGATCAACAGCAACTTCAAGATTAACAACAACTTCAAGATCAACAGCAACTTCAAGATCAATAAAGAACTTCAAGATCAAGAATAACTTTTATATGTAACAACTTTGATTGTTGATTGATTCGTTACAGATTTGTACACTGAGGTATTTGAGTTTAAAGTTTATATGCATATAGTTACCTAGTGGTTACAATATACTCGTATATTGGTTACCTTTCTTAAGTTTTCGCTCTTTAATTGGTCACAAAGTCAGTATACTGATTGTTTTGATTTCAGAATCCATGTAAGAATATGTTTTATATTCTGGTTACTAAGTACATATAAATTGGTTACTATTTATTATTTATTTGGTTACTGTATAATGTTTATTTGCTTGCTGTATACTTTAAATGTATATTCTACTAATATTTTTTATATTGATGGTTACTTATTAAATACATTGGTTACCTTCTTGTAAATGTTGGATCTTTAAGTACATATTGATGTTTTTTATATTGTTTGTTTTTGTTGTAAAATGCATGGAAAAATATGTTTTATGTTATTGATACTAAGTAAATATATGTTGGTTACTGTCTAATTTGGATTTGGTTAGTATATAATGCTGACTTGGTTACTGTGTAATATTACCATGGTTACTGCATTATATTACTGTGTTTTATACTGATTTTTTTATATTGATGGTTACGGATTAACTACATTGGTTACCTTCATACATCTATTAGTCTTTAATTTGTAACAAAGTCATTACTAATTGTTTTGGTTGTAAAATGAATGTAATTTTTTTTTATAATCTTGGTTTGTGACGCCCCCAAAACAGGTATACATCACCCATCTTGAGTCGCCAAATACATGGTACAAAATTCAAATACAACTTAATTATACAACAGTCGTCTAAAATATGATAAAATATAATCTAAGAGTTTTAATAAGAATATTGTCATCTGGACAATATCCATACTCAATGGAGTCTTCATTACATTTATTGTCACACTATTTAACAGAATAGTGAGAACTACTAATGTTATCATCTGGACTGTCACTCCGTTCCCCGACTAGTCCCGGCTACGTTCTCATTTCCTGAAGAGAACGGTGAAAGAAAGGGTGAGCTCAACTAGCCCGGAAGAAATATTATGACTAAGATAATGCGAAATAAATTATCATTAGTCTTCAACAATGTTAAACCGATAAAATACAATAGACATCAAGTTTAATCTGCAATGGAATAAGCAATCCATCGGAAGAGTCAAGTAGAGCATGATATTTACTATCTTCTATGATTTAAAATGTTTTCATCAATTTTTATCATTTGAGACTCGACAATAAATAAACCACATCATCGAGTCATCCCTGCACTACGGGCCAAGGATATTCATTAAATCATCAATGGTCATGACTATACTGAATAATCTCTGGTCATAATCATACCAAAAACTATCCATCAATGCACTACAGTGCACGAGGACTTTTACCACATCATTTATAACATTACAGGTCATGATTATACCGAATAATCCCTGGTCATAATCATACCAAGTCCATCTATGCACGTAAGCCAAAGATGACTTTCATCACAATATAAGCATGAGGATGATGACAATGACAAAATAATTCAATAAAATAAATTCAAGAATAAATTTTAAAGATTTATAAGTTAATTTATCTTGAAATCAATTACGTACAAATTGTCAAGATGATACTGCTTTATGGAGTAAAATTCAAGAATGCTCAGAAGAATATTTCCATGAAAAGATACTGGATGAAGCACAAATATCCAGGATATTCTCCTAATTTCATGGAGTATAGAAGCCAAAACTTTAACTAAATGAGTATCATAGAATATATGAAACTGCAAATGGATTTTCACCCGCCATGCAGTAATCCACGTAGACAGATCCTTTCCACAATTTAATAAGGAATGAATACGAAGGATCATTCACCATGCATGTGATAATCCACATAAACAGGTTATTCCAACAGAATAATAAAGAATGAAACCAGGTCATGCGTAATCCGCACAAACAGGATATTCCAACAGAATAATAAAGAATGAAATAACAGAAGAATTCACCATGCATGTGATAAACCGCACAGACAAGTTATTCCAACAGAATAATAAAGAATGGAACCAGGTCTAGCGTAATCCACACAGACAGGATATTCTAACATAATAATAAAGAATGGAATAACAAAGAATTCACCATGCATGTTGTTGGTCGATTTCGCAATCAATGAATACGTGCAAGTATACACGGTCAACAAGTAATAAAGTGATAAGAAAAGCATCGTTCCCACGAGGAATTATTTAATAAAAATTATCAATTACTAACTCTTAACCAAATCAATTTTATTTAAACAATCGCAAATTGTGATTAAGACAATTAATTTAAATAAATAAAGATTAAGACTCGACGAATGAATTCAGATAAATAAAGATTAAGACTTCAATATCCCAAATTATGAAATATAAATCAATTATCCAATTATCCCAATTATTATGCCTACTGAATTGTTAACAGGAATTCTCAAATGTCAAAAGTCATTTTCCAAGTGATCAATTGACTTCTATTTAATCCAGATTAATCTTGCTATATTCCTATGCAAAATAATTGAATTAAACTCCTTCAATTCCAATTCCTTATGTGTTACATGCGTTGAATAGATATTTCCATTCAATTCACGAACCTAATTATCCGCCGTGCAAATAACTAAGTCACATGTTATCATGCCCAGTTCTAACCCTAGAATTCCTCTTTCAATTCCTTCTAGAGTAACAAGGTAATTACTGATCAGATAATTAATCAATAGGCTCAAGACAAGATAAATAATTCAATTTGACACAAATAATTGGAATACATTGAATAACTAATTTATAGACATAAAAGGTTCAATTGAAATCTTAATAAAAGAGTTAGTTCATAATTAATGAATTAAAACCAAGAATCCACAACTTAATAGACATTAAAAGATAAAAGTATGATAAGAGAAGAGAATAGAATCTGTTGTCAGCAAATCTGATGCCCCCTCTTGCTCTTGCTCTTGATCTTCAGTGTTCTTCAATTTGCTTCAATCTCCAATGGCTAATTAAGAACTAGGGTTTATATTCTAATCTAATAGAGTATTTTATCTAGTCTAATCTATGTAATCTCCCTTTATTTTATGCCTTATATAATGTATTTATAGGTTAAAAATTTAATTTTTAGCTTAGGAACAAACCCAATCCAATTTGGAGTCAAAAAGGTGTCAAAATTCGCCCCAAAATGCGTCCAAGCTTGACCAAACTCTTCCCTAGTGCCTCAAATACTGGGCACGGCGTTAAACATCTTTGCCCCAATTACCCCACTCTACCGAAAGCATAGGCTTAAAATGGCGCCCGTGCCACGGAACATTATTGGAAATTTTCTACTCCCACGTCCTTTGGGAAAATGGCCATAATTTCTTCGTCCGAACTCAGATTTTGATGATTCAAGATGTTTCGGAAAGATGAGATGTAGATCTACAACTTTCATTCTTTGAGTTTTTCGAAATAAGGTCCGGAACAATACTCAAATTGGCTCTAAAGTGACTATTATGTAAATGGCAAGCCAAAAACGCGAATCTAGCAACCCCAAACGTCGATCCAAGTAACTTTTGTCCCAATTCCTACAAAAAAAACGTAAAACATGCATAAATAGACACAAACACATAAAAACATCCAATAGATTAAGCTCAAACGCACTCAATTATGGGTATAAAACTCACTCATCAAATACCCCTAAACTTAAATCTTTGCTTGTCCTCAAGCAAAAACACAAAAGAACTAAAAATAAACAATCGAACTCAACTACATGAATGCATATGCATGATCTACTTCCTAATATACCTACAAAACTAGTAATAAATCTGTATGATATATAGCAACAAGCCTCAAAGATACCATTGATACTCAAACAATATATCCAATCAAGTCAAAATCCATAACTCTAACCAATTAGTCAATCCAAACCAGTCATGACCCATGTTGTGTGTGTGTGCTTGTTAACCATTCTAACACTCCACAGTTCAAGATAATCACAAAACAAACTTCATAGAAGGAAAATTTCAGTTCCAATTCAATTACTTTTGTGAACATGACAACTCCGGTTAAAACTAAGCAATTACCAAGTCTTAGGGTAAATACAAGATTTATTTATACTTTTATTCAACCACGAGGGCATTTTTGCTCTTTCTCGTATTTTATTCATTTTTTTATTTTTCTCATGGTTGTGCAATGTCTTATTCCCTAGGCTTTTTTCAAAGGTTAGCTTAACGAGCTTTCACCAATGACTCCCAAGCCATTAAGACCTTAGGGGCTTAGGTGTAAAAATAATCCCCTCGCTTACTTACTCAAGTAACAAAGGCCACAAAACTAAACAAGCATGCCACTTGTTTATTCTTTTTTTTTCTTTTTCTGGATTTTTTATTCTTTTTTTTTCTTTTCATCATTTCTTTTTTTTTCTTTTTGTAATATATATATCCCATAGATTCCCCCAAACTCAAGCTTTTATGTCATTCCAACCTTTACCGCCAGTTCACTAATTTCCTTAAATTTTAACCAAGATTTTCCCTCAGAAACAAATTATGAAACCCTTGAACCAAGTGGATTAAAACAGTTAAACTTTAAGTGCTAACTTACACATAAGTTTAAGACAGTTTTCAGATTATCATCATGATTAAAATTAGAACTCATCATCAATTATCAACACTGTTCAAGTTAACATGCAAAACCAATCTTATCATAGGCCGAGCTAAGACCACACCAACCTATCACACAGATTTATGCAAAAAAAATAAAAATAAAAAAATGCAATTATACTACATGAACACATACTAATGCAACACATATATGAATATGCAAATAACTACCATGTATTATATGCAACCAAAAAAAAATACAATGCTAACACATAAAAAAATGAACTACCATGCAGATAACTAACTATATGCCATACGACACTAAAGTGCCCCCAAACTTAAACTAGACATTGTCCTCAATGGCTGAAATAGAAAAAAGTAGAGCAGAGGACTTCCCTGAAAATATAACAATCTTCCTCCTTGTCCACTAAGTTTGGAAAATATGCTAAGCACATGGAACAAATTGGGCATCTCACTTGAATTTGACTTGAATAACCTGTAGACCATGATAGACGCAATTTTATTAAATCCTAAATAAATGCAAATTCAAAACTACTAATATAAAACTAAATAAAAATTAAACTTGGGTTGTCTCCTAATAAGCGCTTGTTTTATAGTCTCAGCCTGACTTCTTCAATTCTCTATCCAATTCCCCTTCGAAAATTGAGGAATCCTCCATCCATCAGTAGCAATGTCTCTTTTGGGAGGTTCCCATTAGCAAAAGCCCTTGAATTAAAGTCACCTAGCATCATCTTTGTAGATAGGTTCCTATTATTAAACGTCCCAACAACTAGGTGTTTTCTCCATTATGTCTATGATCGATTGGGGCATTGAAGCTTAATAAACATAATGGGATCTTCCTCTATCTTCTCCTTTTCATCCCACCATGACTCCAAAACTGTACTAGCTCTTATGTCACAAAGAGCTTTGCCGACGACATGACTGCCAATTGGGCATGGTTTTGTAAAACTGTCCGAATTCTTGAACTTTGGTGGAGGAGGCACATGGGATACTAATGAAATCGGCTCATCTTCGTTAAATCTTAGAGTTAAATCTTCGTCGATCTCCTTTTCTTGGTTCCCAGTTGTTTCCTCTTTTTCAACATCTTGTGGCATATCTTGACGTTTTTCGGTTTCCACAATTTCCTCTTTTTCCTTTGTTGCGTTGTCCCTTTTTTCAGTGTCCTTGAGAGTCTCTTGCAAATCCTTTCCACTGCGTAAAAGCACAGCCTTGCAATGCTCATCTCTGCCCGGATTTATCTCTGTATCACTAGGGAGTGTTCCATGTGGACGGTTGTTTAATGCATGTGCTATCTGCTCCAATTGATTTTCCAGATTCTTTATCGACGCACCTTGGCTTTTCACATTCATATCTACTTAATTCAATAGCTTGTCTTGTTCCTCGTTCTTTTTGTCAAGAGTCTAATGAATTTTTCCAGTTCCTCCCAACCTGTTTCTTCTCCGGTTGTTGTTGAGTCTGATTTTGAAATCCGAATGTGTTTTGTTGTCTAGGTGCTTGAGCTTGATTGTTACTCCATGAAAAATCCGGGTGATACCCCCAATCCTGATGATAGTTGTTGGGATAGACATAATTATTGGGGTAATCACCACCATCTTTGCACTCATTTCGAAACTGATGGTGCATTGATGACTCATATGATTTCCAACACAATAATCACAAGTAACCGTCACACTTTTATGACGTTGTGCTTCAAAAACGTCTAACCTCCTCAAAGTGTCTCAATCTGTGCTGACAATGCCGAAAGTATCGCGAGTCTGTCAATCTCTGCTCTCCTTGACTAAGTCATTTTTCCCATCCTTCGACTCTGTTGGGCTGCGATAACCTCCAACGTCTTCGAATTTGCCTCAATTTGTATTGGCTCTACAAAAAATGTATTAAGTCCATCAATCCATGTTTCCCTTGGTTGAGTCATATTCGTGTATGGCCATTGATACGCAAAGTCATCCATGGTACCTAAAAAGAGAGAAATATAGGAAGAGAATTAAAAAATAAAAATAAAAATGTTTAAATTAAGACTAATTTGATTGAAATTAATATTGGTAAATAATTATTAAATTAATTCCCCGGCAACGACGCCAAAAACTTGTTGGTCGATTTCACAATCAATGAATACGTGCAAGCATACACGGTCAATAAGTAATAAAGTGATAAGAAAAGTATCGTTCCTACGAGGAATTATTTAATAAAAATTACCAATTACTAACTCTTAACCAAATTAATTTTATTTAAACAATCGCAAATTGTGATTAAGACAATTAATTCAAATAAATAAAGATTAAGACTCAACGAATGAATTCAGATAAATAAAGATTAAGACTTCAATATCCCAAATTATGAACTATAAATCAATTATCCAATTATCCCAATTATTATGCCTACTGAATTGTTAACAAGAATTCTCAAATGTCAAAAGTCCTTTTCCAAGTGATCAATTGACTTCTATTTAATCCAGATTAATCTTGCTATATTCCTATGCAAAATAATTGAATTAAACTCCTTCAATTCCAATTTCTTATGTGTTACATGCGGTGAACAGATATTTTCATTCAATTCACGAACCTAATTATCCGCCGTGCAAATAACTAAGTCACATGTTATCATGCCCAGTTCTAACCCTAGAATTCCTCTTTCAATTCCTTCTAGAGTAACAAGGTAATTACTGATCAGATAATTAATCAATAGGCTCAAGACAAGATAAACAATTCAATTTGACACAAATAATTGGAATACATTGAATAACTAATTTATAGACATAAAAGGTTCAATTGAAATCTTAATAAAAGAGTTAGTTCATAATTAATGAATTAAAACTAAGAATCCACAACTGAATAGACATTAAAAGATAAAAGTATGATAAGAGAAGAGAATAGAATCTGTTGTCAAAGAAACTGATGCCCCCCTCTTGCTTCTTGCTCTTGATCTTCAAAGTTTCTTCAATTTGCTTCAATCTCCAATGGCTAATTAAGAACTAGGGTTTATATTCTAATCTAATGGAGTGTTTTATCTAGTCTAATCTATGTAATCTCCCTTTATTTTATGCCTTACATAATGTATTTATAGGTTACAAGTCCAATTTTTAGCTTAGGAACAAACCCAATCCAATTTGGAGTCAAAAAGGTGTCAAAATTCGCCCCAAAACGCATCCTAGCTTGACCAAACTCTTCCCCAAAGGCCCCAAATAACTGGGCACGATCTTCTACAACACTGCTCCCCAAAAGGCCCCAAATACAAGCATAGGCTTAAAATGGGCACCTCGGCGCTGGAACATTTTTGGAAATTTTCTGCTCCGACGTCCTTTGGGAAAATGGTCATAACTTCTTCGTTCAAACTCAGATTTTGATGATTTAAGATGTTCCGGAAAGAGGAGACGTAGATCTACAACTTTAGTTCTTTGAGTTTTTCGAAATAAGGTCCGGAGCAATACTCAAATTGGCTCTGAATTAACTGTTGTGTAAATGGCAAGCCGAAAACGCGAATCTAGCAACCCCAAACGTCGATCCAAGTAATTTTTGTACCAATTCCTACAAAACAACGTAAAACATTCATGAATAGACATAAACACATAAAAACATCCAAAAGATTAAGCTCAAACGCACTCAATTATGGGTATAAAACTCACTCATCACATGCGATAGACCGCACAGACAGGTTATTCCAACAGAATAATAAATAATGGAACCAAGTCTAGCGTAATCCACACAGACAGGATATTCCAACAGAATAATAAAGAATGGAATAACAAAAGAATTTCACCATGTATGGGGTACTTCACATAGACAGGTTATTCCATTAGAATATTAAAGAATGGAATAACAGAAGAATTTCACCATGTATGCGGTACTTCGCATAGACAGGTTATTCCAACATAATAATAAAGAATAGAATAACAGAAGCTCTCTTCATGAATATGAAAGAAATAATACCCCTTACCTTAGAAAGAAACTGGATACTGGAGTAAAGAGGTAGCAGACTTCTCTTCTTCTTTCTCTCTATAATTTCTCTCTATAATAATTGCTCTATAGCTTTTGTGAATTGGTGAGAAATGAAGGAAGCATGAGCTTTTATTTATAGGAAAATATAGTTTTGATAATTGCACGTTTTGGGGCTCGAAATATTACAGTACAATACCTTCAACTTTTCTTTCATTTTTAATTTAGTCCTGCAAGTATTATCAAACTTGCACCACCTCCCCTAATAGTTAATCATGTGAATCAATAGTTCAATCATGTGAATCAATAGTTATAATCATGTGAAAATATGAATTACAGTATAGTACCTCCATCTATACCTCCATTTTTTAACTTAGTCATGCAAGTATTATCAATCTTGCACCAACTCCCCTAATAGTACAAGAATGTGAATCAATAGTACACACATGTGAACAAATAGTTAAAATCATTTGAATTAATAGCAATTAATTGCTCATTTATCTGGTTAATTACCCGACTGGTCAGTATAACTTCCAGACATCAATTATTATCGAAATAAATGTCAATTTCCACTAACACTAATAATTCTAACACAATGGAACTATCAATTTCATCTTTAATCAACACGAACTTATTCATCATTAATATTATAACTCATAATATTTAATAACCAGTCGTTCCTGTGAAAGAGGGGCTTTCGATAAGGATTTCTCCTTATCATGCGCCATGATTAGATGACCAAACCTCTCCTCGATGTAACTTCTAGACATTGTAAATATTTCAATTTAATAATATGAATAACTTTTTCGTCTCAATTATTGATTTAATAATATAACATATTATGCAGATGATACTGTGACAATAATCGAATCAATAATATGAGAGATATGATGCAGCAATTACTATAGCAATAATTGAGTATAACTGAGTGACTTCTCACGTAAGCATCAATAATCAATATCGTGTGCTACTATGCAACCACGCATATTACTATACTTTTACTACCGGGTAGTTCAACAGTTTAACGATAAAACTTCCGCCGTTATTTTTATAAAAAGATAATTCTGTTATTTTCTAACTACGACAATACTTCCGCTAGGGGTCCAATGATTGTGTCGTCGTCTTTAATATTCCCCGTTAAAACGAATATTCCCCGACCAATTGAATATTATATAACCACTTGCTTACTTTGTAAAATTTGTAAATATTACCCACAACTATAACATTATATCAAATCCACACCATAATATTCAAAAATATATTTCGAGAAAATTATTCTTTATTCATAAAAGTTGGGGTCTTACAACCTCCCCTTCTTATGAAATTTCGTCCTCGAAATTAGGGTGCGTACCTGGTATGTCGAAGAGGTGAGGATACCTTGATTTCATCTCAGATTCTAACTCCCAGTTCATTTCCTCCACATCGTGGTTTCTCCACAAAACTTTGACTTGAGGTATAACTTTAGAGCGTAGAATATGATCCTTCTTATCCAAGATTTTAACAGGTAACTCTTCATACGTTAAATCTTCCTCTATCTCGTCTGGTTCTAATTCAATAATATGGTTCGGGTCTTTCACATATTTACGTAACATAGATATGTGAAAAACGTTATGAACATGAGACATACTTGGCGGTAAGGCGAGTCTATAGGCCACAGTTCCTACTTGATCGAGGATTAAAAATGGGCTAATGAATCGAGGATTGAGCTTTCCTCTCTTTCCAAATCTTGTAACTCCTTTCCATGGAGCAACACGTAACAACACATAATCTCCAATATTGAATTCCACGTCTTTTCGATGAAGATCAGCATAACTCTTTTGTCAATCTTGTGAGGTTTTTATACGTTGTCGGATCGTTTGAATCTTTTCCATAGTCATACGTACCAAATCCGGTCCCAACAACGTTGTTTCACCCACCTCATCCCAGCATACTGGAGAATGACACTTTCTTCCATACAACGCCTCAAATGGAGCCATGCCAATACTTGCTTGATAACTATTGTTGTAGGAAAACTCCACCAATGGTAAGAACTTGTCCCAACTTCCCTTGAAGTCAAGGACACAGAGTCTTAATAAATCTTCAAGAGTTTGAATAGACCTTTTTGATTGCCCATCCGTTTGAGGATGATATGCCGAACTAAATCGTAAATTCATGCCCATAGCTTTTTGCAAACTAACCCAAAATTCATGAAGTGAATCTTGGGTCTTGATCAGAAACTATGGATACTGGCATACCATGCAATCTTACGATCTCGTTTATGTACATACTAGCAAGACGTTCAAGTGTAAAAGTTTCTCGTATCAATAAAAAATGAGCAGACTTGGTCAATCTATCAACAATGACCCAAATCGCATCTATGCCTTGAGAAACCTTGGGAAGACCAGTAACGAAATCCATGGTAATGTGTTCCCACTTCCATTCTGGAATTTCAAGTGGTTGCAATGGACCTTTTGGTACTTGATGCTTCGCGCCGACTTGTTGACAAGTTAGACACCTTAAGATAAACCCCGCTATCTCTCTCTTCATATTGCTCCACCAAAATGTATGTCGAAGATCACGATACATTTTGGTACTCCCAAGATGGATTGCAAACGGTGTGTTGTGCGCCTACATCATGATTTTATACTTCAAGTCAGAATCGTTAGAAACACAAAGTCTGGAGTTGACTCGAAGTATTCCTTCTTCATCGATTCTTACTTCTGGAATAGCACCTTCTTGCACTTTCTTCTTCATACGCATCAAATTTCTGTCTCAGTAGTTTGAGCAACTTTAACTTTATCGATTAAAGTCGGGTTCCACTCAGTATATTCGCCATCATCACATGGGTCCCCGGAGTCTTTAACTCTATTTCCATCCTTTCCAAGTCATACAAAATGGGTCTTTGCGTTGTTGACAATATTGCACTCGTACTTCGCATATGATCTTCTACTCAATGCGCACCATTACTACGTCGCTTTTCCGGGATGGTATTGACTCGGTATGATCATAATCTTTCAACAACTCAAGTCATCGTCGCTGCTTGCGCATGTTGAGTTCCTTTTGAGTGAAGAAATATTTGAGGCTTTTATGATCCGTGTATAGATCTCCACCTTCTCTCCATACAGTAATGCCTCCAAATCTTAAGCGCCAAAAATCGATCACGCTAACTCTAGATCATGAGTAGGATAATTCCTCTCATATTCTTTGAGTTGTCGAGAGGCATAGGCTATGACTTTCCCATGTTGCATGAGAACACATCCTAACCCTTTGCACGAAGCATCATCAGAGATGACAAATCCCTCTCGAGTAGAATGGTATTGTCGTAACAGTCTTTAAATGAGTCTCCTCTTGAGTTCTTGAAAACTCTTTTCACATTCCTCGCTTCTAACCAAATTTTGTATCTTTTCGAGTCACCGAAGTTAATGGAGTAGCGATTCGAGAAAACCCTTCTACGAATCTCCGATAATAACCAGCTAAACCGAGAAATCTACGTACTTCGGTCACTAACTTAGGTTGCTCCCAGCTTTGAATTGCTTCAATCTTTGATGGGTCAATAGATATTCAATGATTTGATATCACGTGCCCAAGGAATGCAAATTCCTCAAGCCAGAACTCGCATTTCTTCAACTTGGCATAAAGCTTATTTTCATGAAGCTTTTGGAGTATCAGCCTCAAGTGGTTATCATGGTCTTCATGGGTTTTGGAGTATATGAGGATGTCATCAATAAAGATGACCACAAAGTGATCCAAATATTCCTTGAATACTCGGTTCATCATATCCATGAAGGCAGCAGGAGCATTAGTCAATCCAAAAGACATGACTAGGAATTCATAATGCCCGCATCGAGTTCTAGTAGTAGTCTTTGGAATGTCATCGCTTTTAATCTTCAACCGATGACATCCTAACGAAGATCAATCTTTGAAAAGAATTTGGCTCCTTGCAACCGATCAAACAGTCATCAATACGAGGCAACGGCACCTATTTTTGATGGTGACATGATTCAACTCCCGATAATCAATACAAAGTCGCATACTTCCATCTTTCTTCTTTACTTAATAGAACAGAGCAGCACCTAAGGAGACGACTTAGATCGAATAAAACCGATGTCTAACAATTCTCGTAGTTGGTTTTAACTCCTCGAAGTTCAATAGAGCCATTCGATATGGGGCTTTGGAAATGGGTTTTGTACCGGATTCAAGGTCGATACAAAATTCAATTTCATGCTCTGGGGGTAGTCCAGGAAGTTCTTCAGGGAATACGTCAGGAAATTTATTAACAATAGAAATATCAGAAATTTATTAACAATAGAAATATCATTCAAATCTGACGTATCTTTATTTAAATCCGTGACATGGGCTAAAAAAGCTTGACATTTTGAAAACGAATAGCTTTATGACTTGATATGACAGTGATTGATTTTAGTGGTTTGGTTGCTTAAATTCGCATAATAGGTTGGTTAGGAATATGAAAGCTAACAACCTTACAAAAACAATCGATTTTAGCATAATGAGTAGTTAACCAATCAACCCCTAAAATCACATCAAATGCAAGTATTTTCAAAGAAATAAGATCGACAGGTAACGCGCGATTACCGATTTGAATCAAACAAGACTTATAAACTGTGGATGTAATGAAGGTTTCTCCTAACAGAGTTTCAACAGATAAGTCAAAGTCTAATTTCTCCGGAGTCAAATTTAAACGTTGAGCGCAAGTAGGAGAAATAAAGGAATGGGTAGAACCGGTATCAAATAAAGTATAAACTTCACTAGAGTTTATGATTAGCTTACCCGTGATCACCTCGTTCGGATTCCTCGCTTTTTGGGAGGTTACGACAAACGCTCTCCCTTGAACTCCCGATTTTATCTTGTCTGGGACACCCTTTGATGCCTCCATCCCAGCTGGACTTGACTTTGGTGCACGATAAAATTGGGCTAGGTGACCTTCTTTTCCACAATTGTAACACGCTTTGGACTGCATCGCGCAGTTTGGACTGATGTGTCCTTCCCATCCACATTTGTAACATACGACCGGCGGTCATTCTCCTTCTTTAACAACAAAAGGTCTTTGGTCGACGCTTTCCATCATTGTTGAATCTCCTCTTCTTGAAATGTCCACTCTTATTATCATAGCCATGATTACCACCGTGATTACCATTTCTACATGTTGATTCCTCCACGCTTTTTTTCACCGCTCGATGATCGCTACCACCGGTATTATCGACTTGTCATACCGCTTCTCTCTTGGTTGGGTTGACTCATTATCGCACTCCAATAATCGAGCCCTATTCACAACATCTCTAATACAAACACGCCAGGAGAAATTAGGTATCGACGTATCTCGGGTTTCAAACCTCTTAGAAACATCCGCGTCATTCTCTCCTCATTATCAACCAAGTGGGATGCAAACCGAGACAACTCAGCAAACTTAGCTTCATACTGCGCCGTGGTCATATTGTTTTGCTCAAGCTTGATGAACTCTACCTCCTTCATGTGACGAATACTTTCGTGAAAGTACTTGTCATTAAATGACTCTTGGAACTTCTCCCAAGACATTTTTGAGTCAGGAAGGTTGAGTATGCTTTATGATTCCCACCAAGAATCACCGCCGCATGACATGAAGGTGGAAAAGTGAACCTTTTTGCTCCTCGAGCATCCCAAGACATCAAATATCTTGTTGATCTGCTTTATCCACGCTCGCCTTTAAGTGGTTTTGGCTCTCCAAAAACTCCAAAGGGTCCCAGCTCCTTGAATCGCTTAGCGGTGACCGTCCGAGAGTTATCGTTGTTTCCACCGCATTTTGGATGCGAGCCGCTTTTCGATGTTGCATGAATCGCATAAAGCCTCCGAACATCCCATCGCTCACCATTTCATCGGTGTTATTGTTTACATGAGGATTATTGTCTTCCCTGCTGCACATTATCCAGGGCATTAATGTGGTGACTCAACGGCCTCATGTGCTTCATTGTTTATCTCAACATTTTGGATGCCCTTTTCAAATAATCGCCACAAAACAAGGGTTAATTAACATATCACATATTATCCCTATACTCGACCAGACCAATTAAATACCAAATAAACTTAGGTAGATCATACTAGCGAAGGAATTCTCCGCCTCTCCTCCTAGTTCTTGTCTCACATCTCGCATGGGGATCATATCCCTAAGCTTTGATACTAACTATTACGCCCCCAAAATGTATATATCACCCATCTTGAGTCGCCAAATATATGGTACAAAATTCAAATACAACTTAATTATACAACAATGTGTGTAAAATACGACAAAACATAATCTAAGAGTTTTAATAAGAATATTGTCATCTAGACAATATCCACACTCAATGGAGTCCTCATTACATTTATTGTCACACTATTTAATGTAATAGCTAGGACTACTAATGCTATCATCTCTGACCGCCACCCGCTCCCCGACTAGTCCCCTTGCCACGCTCTCATTTCCTCAAGAGAACAAAGGAAAGAAAGGGTGAGCTCAACTAGCCCAGTAAGAAATATTATGACTAAGATAATGCAGAATAAATTATCATTAATCTTCAACAATGTTAAACTGATAAAATACAATATTCCTTAAATCATCAATGGTCATGACTGTACCGAATAATCTCTGGTCATAATCATACCAAAAACTGTCCATCAATGCACTACAGGCTACTGAGGACTTTTACCACATCATTTATAACATTGCAGGTCATGATTATATCGAATAATCCCTGGTCATAATCATACCAAGTCCATCTATGCACGTAAGCCAAAGATGACTTTCATCACAATATAAGCATGAGGATGATGACAATGACATAATAATTCAATAAAATATGTTCAAGAATAAATTTTAAAGATTTATAAGTTAATTTATCTTGAAATCAATTACGTCCAAATTGTCAACATGATACTGCTTTGTGGAGTAAAATTCAAGAATGCTCAGAAGAATATTTCCATGAAAATATACCGGATGAAGCGCAAATATCCAGGATATTCTACTAATTTCATGGAGTATAGAAGCCAAAACTTTAACCAAATGAGTATCATAGAATATATGAAACTGCAAATGGATTTTCACCGCCGCCATGCAGAATCCACGTGAGACGCATCATTTCCACAATTTAATAAGGAATGAATACGAAGGATCATTCACCATGCATGTGATAATCCACATGGATGGGTTATTCCAACAGAATAATAAAGAATGGAACTAGGTCATGCGTAATCCGCATGCATGTGATATTCCAAAAGAATAATAAGAATGGAATAATGTAATAATTCACCATGCATGCGATAGACCACCGCGTATGTGTTATTCCAATGTAATAATAAAGAATGGAACCAGTGTCAAGCGTAATCCGCATGCATGTGATATTCCAACGAGAATAATAAAGAATGGAATAACAAAAGAATTTTACCACGTATGCGGTACTTGCATAGATAGGTTATTCCAACATAATAATAAAGAATGGAACCAGTCTAGCGTAATTACATGCATGGGATATTCCAATGTAATAATAAAGAATGGAATAATGTAAGAATTTCACCACGTATGCGGATTTCACAGTAGACAAAGTTATTCCAACATAATAATAAAGAATAGAATAATGTAAGAATTTCACCATGTATGCAAAGATTGCATATGATAGGTTATTCCAACATAATAATAAAGAATAGAATAACAGAAACTCTCTTCATGAATACGAAAGAAATAATACCCCTTACCTTAGAAAGAAACTGGATACTGGAGTAGAAAGGTAGCAGACTTCTCTTCTTCTTTCTCTCTATAATTTCTCTCTATAATAATTCCTCTATATCTTTAGTGAATTGGTGAGAAATGAAGGAAGAATGAGCTTTCTATTTATAGGAAAATATAGTTTTGATAATTGCACGTTTTAGGGCTCGAAATATTACAGTATAATACCTTCAACTTTTCTTTCATTTTTAATTTAGTCCTGCAAGTATTATCAAACTTGCACCACCTCCCCTAATAGTCAATCATGTGAATCAATAGTTATAATCATGTGAAAATACGAATTACAATATAGTACCTCCATCTATACCTCCATTTTTAACTTAGTCATGCAAGTATTATCAATCTTGCACCAACTCCCCTAATAGTACAAGAATGTGAATCAATAGTACACACATGTGAATAAATAGTTATAAACATGTCAATTAATAGCAATTAATTGCTCATTTATCCGATTAATTACCCGACTGGTCAGTATAACTTCCAGACATCAATTAATATCGAAATAAATGTCGATTTCCACTAACACTAATAATTCCAACACAATGGAACTATCAATTTCATCTTTAATCAACACGAACTTATTCATCAATAATATTATAACGCACAATATTTAACAACCAGATCTTTCCCATGAAAGAGGGGGCTTTCCGATAAGGATTTCTCTTTATTGGCGCGCAATTAGATGACCAAATCTCTCCTTGACAGAACTTCTAGACATTGTAAATATTGCAATTTAATAATATGAATAACTTTGTTGTCTCAATTATTGATTTAATAATATAACATATTATGCAGATGATACTGTGACAATAATCGAATCAATAATATGAGAGATATGATACAAATTATTCTCTGTAGAAATTTGAGTATAACACAGAGTGACTTCACGTAAGCATCAATAATCAATACCGTGTGATACTATGCAACCACACGTATTACTGTACTTTTACTACCGGGTAGTTCAACAGTTTAACGGTAAAACTTCCGCCGTTATTTTTATAAAAGATAATTACGCTGCTTTTCTAACTACGATAATACTTCCGCTAGGGGTCCACCAATGATTGTCTTGTCAGTGCATCTGAATATTTCCTGTTAAAATGAATATTCTCCGACCAATCGAATATTATATAACCACTTGCTTACTTTGCAAAATTTGTAAATATTACCCACAACTATAACATTATATCAAATCCATACCATAATATTCAAAAATCTATTTCGAGAAAATTATTCTTTATTCATAAAAGTTGGGGTCTTACATGGTTTCTGTCTAATATGTATTTAGATATTGTAAGGTGTTTATTTGGTTACTATATAATGTTATTGTGTTTTATAATTATTTCTTTTATATTGGTGGTTACTTATTGACTACATTGGTTACATTCATACAACTGTTAATCTGATTATATATATTGGTTGTTGTATACTATTTAATTAGTTACTGTATAATATTTATTGGGTTGCTGAATAATATTAATGTACACTTGTACTGATGTTTTTTATATTCGTGGTTACTTATTAGCTACATTGGTTACCTTCATACAACTGTTAGTCTTTAATTGGTAACAAACACATTATACTGGTTGTTTTTTACTGTAAAATGCAATGAAAAATATGTTTATGTTCTGGTTACTAAATAGATATATGTTGGTTCCTGTCTAATCTAAATTTGGTTACTGTATAATGTTGTTATGATTACTGTATAATATTAGTGTGTTTTATACTGGTTTATTTTATATTGGTGGTTACTTATTGACTACATTGGTTAACTTCATACAACTGTTAGTCTTTAGTTGGTAACAAACTGATGCGGTTGAAGAGCAGGCGTGTCAGTTTATGGAAAGATTTGATTCAGTTTATGGAAAGATTTGATAGATTATGGAAAGATTTGATTCAGTGGCAATTTGGTAATTTTTGCCAAGTTTGAAGTGTCGGATTTTGGCATTTTTGGAGCCTAATTTTATTGGAAACGGGTCAACGATCAAAAGTCACCAGCTTTGCTCGTGAACTAAATAGTTTTTTTGGTCAAATTCCATCATTTAGGCCTTCAAAATGGCATGTAAAAATGTTGTTTATGTTCTGGTTACTAAGATTATGTAGTTTGGTTACTGTCTAATATTGATTTGGTTACTTTATAATGTTTATTCAGTTGTTAGACTATGGAGATGATTCCAGTTGTGCTTTACTTCAACGAAACATAAATAAAAAGAGTGTAAATACAGGAATATATAATTGTTTACTATTAGTAACCATTAACCACATGGTTGGTAACATTTTTGATGGTGTACAGTAACTAAAATTGTTATTGATTAATATTTTGATTTTTGATTCCATCACGAGTTGTCAATTTAAAGTAAACATATACATTGAACAATTGGTAACTGTTCTGAAATATTTTTATGTAAATTTGGTTATCCATTTAAAATAAAATGGTTACATCTATATTCATATTTAATTACCAACTGGACCATTTCTAAATTACTTTTATAACTATGTAATTTAAAAGTATTCATCAGCTAGATAAATGAGAACCATCACATGTACATTAAGCACTTGATAACTGTTCTAATATAAGTTTTTAATTATTTGGTTACTAACAACAACTAAAATGGTTACCCTTATATGCATGTTTGAATACCAACTGCACCTCTCAAACTATTTTTATTTTAATATGAGATCTATAAGTGACCATCATATATATAAATGGGAACTCTTAATTGGAGTTTCTTATTTCATCATGATGACATGGTATAAAAAAAAACAAACATATACATTTAACACTTTATAATAATCCTGATACAAACTTAAAATTATGTAGTTACTAATAAAAACAAAAATGGTTACCATATATGTAGGTTTGGATACCAACCTAATAAAAATGGTTACCATATATTTTAACTGAAATAGCTGATGGATACTATTCTGAACCAATTTTATGTAAATTTGGTTACTCACAAAAAATAAAATGGTTACCTCTATATGCAGATTTAAATACCAATTGTATAATTTCCAGATAATTTTTATGAGTATGTAATTTATAAGTATACATTAACTATATAAATAGACACTCTCTCATGTACATTTAACACTTGATGTTTGTCTCGATATGCTTGTAACTATCTCGGTTATTAATAACATTAACCATAATGTAACATAATAAAACAAGAACTACATAATTATATGATAAGAACTGAATTGTGTTTTAATGGTAACTGTAATGTGTTTTAATAGTAACCAAAATAGAAACATCATGTAATGAAGCCTAATTTAGGCAATCCATATATACTAAACAATTACATATTAACCAGAACAAAAAATAAAAGTAACCAAAATTCCACATTGAGGGCACAATAATATTAGCCAAACAATAAGATAACAGTAACTAAAATATAATAAAGAAGTAACAAAATAGTTATATGAAAGTAACCAGAATAGGTTTTAATGATAACCAAAACAGAAACAACCTGTATATCCAACCCAGTTTAGGTAACTCATGTATACTCTCACATGTACATTTAACACTTGATATATGTCCTGATACAAGCTTGTAACTATCTGGTTACAACCAAAAAATAAAATGGTTACCTTTTTATGCATGTTTGGTTACCAACTGCACCTTTCAAATAATGCATCAGACACAATTTAGAAGTAGCAAATACGAACCAACAAACAATGTCAAATCACTGGTAATATAATCAAATATGAAATCCCTTTTACATAAGTTCCAATAAACATTACAGACTCGCTAACCATAACAAATGGTTATGGATATCCAACAAAAATCAAAGAATGAAACACAATCCTTTTAATTCTTGATTGAATTTTAAATAAGGTTTATTTCTTCCCATTAAATCTGTCGCCACGATCTCTTTCCGAGCAACATCAACAAGCTTGTTTGAAGCAAAATTTCTATTATCTCGATAATAGAACAACATGAATGCTTTCTGATTCAAAACCTTCTTCTCACTAAATTGAACAACCTGTGAATCAATAAGTGCAGCAAAAGTAAATTAAAAAATAATCAATTTACGCCACCAATTAGTTAATTAGTCTAACAACTGTAATGAAGAAGAAGAAGATTTTAGAGAGAAAAATACAATACAAAAGTTATGGGAGTTGGGAGAAAAAGAAGGATTAACAATAGAGATTCACGGGTTTTAAATAAAAAATCATCAGATTTGTCATGTTAGCCCACCAATAATGATCTCTTAAATTAAAAAATCTTAATTACACTAATATTATAAATAAATATAAAAAAATGTATAATTATTTTATCTATGCACTATTATAATTATTTCTAAAAATGTAGTAAGGTATGTAATTAATCCTTTGAAGTCGGCAATCATCTAGTTGTGCTTAGGGCACTTACAGTTTCCATTTTCATGTTCATTCTAAATTTCTAATCTTAGGGTTTTGCTCTCAAACCAAACCCACAAAAGCACATGAACGTCACAGCTTCAAACAACCAACAAACGGTATGCTAATAGGCTATTCATCTCTCTATTTCAATATATGAATATACACACATTTGTTCTTGTAATTAATTGCTAATGGTTTTCATGAAAATTGTTTTTGTTATGGTTTGGATTTTGATTGATTTTTAGCTGATCAGGTTTCTGTAAATTATTCAGTTTAGGTTGCGATTACTTAAATTCAAATGGCTGGGAAGGATGATTACCGTATATTCGTAGGAGGGTTGTCGTGGGAAGTCACCGATCGTCAGCTCGAAGATGCCTTTGCCCGATTCGGGAAAATTATCGACGCTCAGGTCCTCTATTTTCTTCAGTGTTTTGGATTATAAGATTTTCTATCTTGGATGCTTATTGTACTTTTTTTAATGGTTGGTTGCTGTGAAAAACACATTATTGAATTTGGTTCTCTGTTTTCATACTTATTATTTCAATCCGACAGATATTTAGTCCTTGTCTTAACACAAAATTTGGGGTGCTTTTTGTATTGGTTAACTCAAAAGTTTAATTTTTTTCACTTTTGTATTTGGTTGCTGAGATTTTGGAAGAGAAACACAACCTGAAATGTCCTCACTTGTGTTTCTATTCTTTTGTTAAAAACTGGAAAACTTTACTCTGCCCTTGGTTAAGTCAGGCTAATGCTGTTTATAATTGTAAGATTTGGGCTTCTTTCTTTTCCTTTTCTTACCTTGACTTTCTCAGTAACCAATCCATGTGTGTGACATAATTATCTTATTTAGTGTCATTAAATTTACAGGATTTGTACAAAAATGACTATTTGATGAGTACGCTTTATGAATATATTTTGTTCAGTTTAAAATATGTGTGTGTTTGCTTTTGCCATTATTCTCAATGATTATATGATAAATACACTTTTTTGCATATAATTTGTTCAGTTTAGTATATGTGGAAATTTTCTCTTTTGTTATTGTTCTGTCTTTTTATTTCCTCTTTGATTTCCATTAATTCCCCTCTTGTTTGTTGCCTTTTCTGGATTGCTGGTATGAGCTCTGAAATGCATTAGATGGATTTTTTGAGGAGCTTTTGTTACAGTTGGATTGCATCGTTGCTCAGTGTTATTTGTTTGATTAGATTTTGTTCAGTTGGTTAACTAGAGATTCTAATTTTTGAGGTATTACCTGTAGAGATGATCTATGGGCTAAAAGGCAGCTTGAGCTGAATGCCAGGTTCCGTCTGGCCTTCTGTTGAATCAGAACAGTTCTTTCATTATATAAAAAGATGTGGTTTGGCATCCACTAGGAAGGACCCGCCATGAATTTGGATGACCTCCAATACTGGGTGAAAGGTTGACTAATCAATAAGATACAGGATGTAGCGAACTTCAAGTAGCTTTCCTCTATTGAGCTCATATACTCTTTGGGGAAATAATATTCAGTTCGTTGAAAAGAGTTGAAGTGGTTTGTATGATCCATAACTGAGCCCATGCTGTAGCATTGTATTTCTAATAGTAAATGTATATCCTATTTAGGGGTTTAGATTTAATTTGGGTTGTGTTTTTAACTCAAGCTTTTTGTTGGTAAGCCCTGGGTATCTCAAAACCAAGTCGTCATTCTTCTTAATTAGGCTATTGATATTAATTTGTGGCAACAAAGTTGCTGCAATTTAATGTAAGCTTCTATCGTGTAGATACTTATGTGCTTTTAGTATATACTGCTTGTAGCTAGATTTAACAGTGGCATGTGATGTTGTAACTTTGTTACTATTAGAATTATTTAAATTACTTAAATTTCTCCCATCAAATTTTAGTGGAACATGGAGATAGAATTGACAGAATTTGATTTTTTTTTTGACACACAGTTGAGTTATTAATGTTTGATTTATATATATTAATGGTTTAAGTTGGTTACAATTAAATTCATAACAAAGAGATCCAAAATAAGGTCTAATTAGACATTGAGATTTAATTGTCATACATTTTAGAAGAAAAAAGGAGTCCAATTAGGACAAAACGAATATTTGAGCAAAATTATAGACTGTATTTGACTAATTAAATTGATTCCCAATAGACAGATGTGTGATTTCCCGGTTTTGGCCTTTCATTAGGTATATTGACCAATCGATCGAAGTGCTAAAGGTTTAGGCCTCCACCCTACGAAGAGTTGACTATCGGCAGAGCTAAACGATTTCTCTATTCCCATTTTTGCCTTTGTAATCAAGTATTGATTGCTTTGTTTTTACACTTAATTATCAAATCTTTGATGCATATCGAATTGCATTATTGCTTTCACTTTATATCTTTTTCATGATTAATTTATGTTGATGGGAATTCGATTGGTATTATTCTCGACTTACCTGTTGAGTATTTATTTATGAGTTTTCAGATTTAATGGACTATTATAAGTTCTATATTTGAATTGTTATCATTATCTGTAGGAAATCTCTCATTTATTATCTGTTTGAGTATTTGATTTCATTTTATTTGCTCGAATTTCTCTCTTTGTTTGATGTTGCACAATAATTCGCTTTCTGGGGTTGTGTATGAGAAATCATTGTTGTTATGAAAACTCTCTCGATGTTAATTCATCTTAAAGTTATGTTTTTGACGAGTAATTCACGTTCAAGAATTTATGTAGTGGGTAATTTGGTGTTCAGGAATTGTAACTGAATTTGGAGGATATGGCTTCTAATGAGGCTAAGAAGAAACCAAATGCCAAGAGTGGTTAGTATGCATTTCAAACTTCTAACATTCTCTGATCTAAATACTTCGATTTTGTTTCTTATGCAGTTCAGGTCTTTTGTCTATTGTTTTGCTTTCATGGTTTGAAATTTTGAAATGTTTCAGGGGGTAAAAAGAAAGAAGTGAAGAAAGAGACTGGACTTGGTCTTTCCTACAAGAAGGATGAAAATTTTGGAGAGTGGTACTCTGAGGTACTTCTTACATTTTTCTTTAGAATTCCCTTTTTAAGGTATTTATAAACATCACACACTATTTAACTCTTATTCTACATAGGAATCATCTGGTTGGGGGTTGGGAAATTACTTTATGCAAGTTCTACATGATAAATCTTCAACTTGTCAGCAAATTCATTATTTTGATTTAAACTTTCTTGCACGTTTCTCATAATAGCACTTCCAGAGTTACTTGCCAATATTCTCTTCTTACTGTTAGACATTAAATTGCTTTTAAATTGAGACTCTGGTGGTGTCCAGAATAATTAATTAATCTATACTTTTATCAAAGGTCTACGATTATGTCCTGGTGTTGAAGTTATGTGTTCATAACTGTGCCCAAGTTAAGGCACCCTTTTCTTTGTCTTATTGCAATAGTTGATTTAGGATTTCTATTCTTTTATTTTCATTACCGTAGGACTAGTTTCACAAAAGTATGCTTTAAATTTCATTGTTCTTCTGGAAAAGCAAGATTATGTGCAGTTAGTGAATTTGTATGCTTAAAACAGTTTTATGATTTTTTTTCTTTTAATACTTTTGGCTTTCTGTATTTATAGAACAAATCTCAGCTCTCTTGTAGAGAATCACATTTTCTTGAGTAAATAAAATAAGAATTTACTGGAATAAATTTTTATTTTTACTTAAGTATGTGTTATTATATTGCATATATTATCATGAGCAGTATAATATGTGATATGGTGTTATGATAAGTATAATGATTAATATTTATCATACTTAATAAATTGTGAGAAGCAATTTATGATGAAAAAGAAATCAAATTATTAAAATATTTGATTTGATTTATTGAATTGCTTATACAAAATTATTTGCGGTAAACAAAATATGGGAACAAGACGTGATAAATATATTTAATTATATTTGTTACGTGAATGTGTGGGAAAGTTAATTAAAAATACATTTGATGTATTTTTGTGAGTATTAAAGTAATTTATGATAAATAAATCACTTATAATTTAGCAACTCTGAAGATTTAAGGAGTTGGGTTTACACTCGGGTAAGAGCTGGATTGTGACTGATTAGATATGGAAGAGTAGCTGTGAAGAGCTGAAAATAAGAAGACTGAAAAAAAGAAGAAGAAAACTTAGCAGATTGAACTAAGCAATAGAAAGGTAATGCATCTTTGCTAGTATTTACTCTAAAATGTTAAACATGAAGTAAATAGTGGTTATGGGATTTGCTATGGGTTTGATTAAGAATATGTGCTACCGATTATATGATGCAGTGTAAATACTTGAGGATAGTATGCTTAGCAGTGGGGTTTTTCTATTTAGTATAGTTATGTGTTTATCAATGGAATTGAATTAAAAAGGAAGTAAACTAGTTAGTTTACTAATTACTTTATTGTGTTTAAATTTGATTATGTGTTTGACTGTTATGTGGCTGGAATTTTGAATAGAGGAGATAGGTTGACTGTGAGGAGCAATAAGGTGGGAAATATGAGGCTAGAATGCAAATCAATGGCCATGAAAAGAGAATTTTAAAACTATGCACTCCAAGTGCTTGACAAAAGTCCTTAATGGACTGTTTTTGTCTAAAACCAAAAATTTGTTAGAAGTAAAGTTCGGGCTTGAATTATACAACATATATGATGCTAATTAGGGTATTTGAAGGTACTAAATTAGAGCGAAAAGCAGTTTAAGCCAAAATGAAAGTAAGAAAAACTTAGTGCGATAGGCCATGTATGAACACTGTTTTGAGCTGCATATCAAATCTGAAATGGAAAGGTTATGACCTCTAAAACGCATTCTCATATGGTATGTATAACATACTTAAGGTTTGTTTTAATTTGGTAGATGAGTTTAAAGTTATAAGGCCACAAATTAGGCATGTTGGAGCAGGGCTGCTGCCTATGGCAGCAGCAGTGGTGATGCTTGGCAAGGGCTGGGGCCTCCCTTGGGCGCTCAATCAAAACACTTGAAATATAAAGGGTGGATATATCACCTATTTAGTAGCTAAAGTTCAACATGAATAAATCAAAGCCGCGAGAAATGAAAAGCTAACATATTAAAAAATAAATAAAAATGGACTGCTGCCCATTAACAGCAGCAGTCAGCCACAAGGAGCATCATTTTCAAGCAAGGTGAGGGTGCAGCTGCTGCCTAATGGCAGCAGCAGTTAGCAAGAAGTGGGAGCTGTTGTGTGCAACAGATGCTAGCCATGTCGGTTTATTGGCATAGTTTAAAAGCTTACCCTTTAGCCCAGTCTTTGACTTCTAAGTGACCAAGTGCATAGTATTTATATAACAAATCCTTGGTTCAGCTAGATGATTAAAATAAAAAGTAGAATTGGCAGGGGTGCTGCCTTTGGGCAGCAGCAGTTGGCATGAAAATGACTGCTAAAGTAGTTTTGGGAAACTATTATGGTTAGACAATAATAAAACTAATCATCAAGAATGATTATAATTCATTTTGTAATAAAGTAATTAGAATCCATAACAAATCTACTATCTAGCATGTTTGGAGTAATCAATTGGAAGTTATAAAAACTAAACAAAGCTATAATAGAGAGTTGTTTTGAATAAATCAAATCAATAGCGTAAATTGCAACTCAAGGTAAGCGAACTAGTAATTTGTATGCTGAAATAAATGAAATGATGGTCTAGAGCCAAGGGGGCTGTTAGGCTATATATGGGGCCACGGGGCTTTGTATGGCCATTCCAAGCTTGGCTAAGCCCCCACATGGCTAAACAAAACTTGATTGTCACACAATGGGGAAGGAGAAAACAAGAGTATTTAACACTTTTGTATACTAGAACAAAGTTACAAAGCGTTATGAGAGCTACAAATTTCTCAACCAAGTTGTGAATACACCCAAAACATGTAATTCACTAAAAAATGAATTATAATAGCGGTTGACATAATTAAACCTTTAATTTGGAACTACTAAACCAAGTTTAAGCTGTTAGTATCACAAAGAGTTACTATTACTACAAAAGAGCTATCTTGCCATAACTTAGAAAAGAAATATGAACTAAAATCTTATAATCATGAACTGGAATTATGTCACATCTATGTTTCAAAACTCAGCTAAATTATCATGCTTGAACATTCTGTGTTTGCATCATCGACACCTATGGCTGGCTAACTTTCATTCATAAGTCTTTAGAAACGGGACTGCTTGGAGTTTTTTTTTACTTTTAAGTCTTCATGTCATAAACACAAGTCATTAACCTAACCACCAATTCAAAGGTGAAGTTTGAGATTGAATAAAAATAATGTAATTCTCTTACTTCACTTGAGGGATTTTTCTTCTCCTTTTTCTCACAAGTTATTTTACAATAGATTTTCTTGTATATACTCAGTTTTGAACAACATAGATAAATATAGAACTTACAAAAGTTTTGTGCCAACAGCTATACTATTTTTGGACTGTCAGACTAGTAGATTTTCATTTTTAAATTTATTGCAAAATATTTTTGAGCAAGCTCTGAGTAGCACTTGAATTAAATGCAGTGATAATTAATGTTGAACTTTTCATATCTATTTTGCTAGTCTTTCTGAAAGACTTGCCATTGTGCTTGCCCTTGTGGTGGCTCCATGATTTGCAAGCTTTGCCTGAGTATGTCCGCCTCCCTCTCCATCCTCCATTTCTTTCTTTATATACATTTCTTTTTTAGTTATTTGACTGATTTATGTCTATATATTTTTTGATTTGCAGATAAAGTTCTTTTGAAAGGTCAATAACGACAAGGTTGAAGGTTTTAATTAAGCATTTTTTTAGGATATGAATTTCAGAATTTTAGCTTTTTGGATTATATAATTTGGTTTTGTGGTACTTAGATTATTTAAGCAACTGTTTATTGTCTAGTTAATTGGGTATTTTGTTGAATCAGTAAATCTACTATTTTTTTATAAGATAATTATTTTTTATTTTAAATGTTTATTTTTTTGTCTCTTATATTATATACAGGTGTAAAGTTGATTTAAAAAGCTCACTAAATGTATTATATTTTTTTATTGAAAATTGTTAATGTAACAATACAGTTTGAATGTCAAACAACTTAATATGACCACTACATCATCACGATTTATAATCATTTATTGACAAATAATATTTGGTCAATGAAAATTAAAATTTAATAACGAATAATATTAACTCTTTAGAAGTAATAGTATTGTCTTGTCACTAATATTAATTATTTGATGACAAGTTATGCCGTCACTATTATATATTGATTTAGTGATGACCTTTAATTTTGTAACTATTAATAGCTTTTTATGTGATGAGTTTTATCGTTACCATAAGTATTCAATTAGTGACAGAAAAATGTCATAGAAAGTAATTCTTTGGTGACACTATATCGTCACTATTATATACTCATTTAGTCACAACTAATTTTGTCACTATTAATAACTCTTTTTGTGACGAGATGTATCGTCACCATAAGTATTCAATTAGTGACATTGAAAAATGTGTCCCAAAAAGTAACTCTTTGATGATAAATTATTTAATAATATTATTTAAAATATGAAATGACAACGACATAATTGTCATGCTAAATATATTATTAGGTGACGAATTGTTCTGTTGTCATTTATGTTCTTATTTTTGGTAACGATAAACACAATAACATGACTAAAGAATAATCATAAATATGACAATATTGTCGTCATTAAAATTAGATGATTTAAATAGAGTAACATATTTTAGTCACTAAAATAATATCATTTAATGACGAAAAAAGATTTGTCATTTAATACACTATGTTTTGATGACGAAACATAATATAGAGTGACAAAAGTTTCATTCAAATAGTGACGCTATTAACGTTACTAAAAGTAATTAATTATAATGACAATGATGTTGATCGTTACAATAAGTTAAAATATTTAGTGACGACATCAAATAAACCTTTTACCACGCTCATACGGTAACGGTCTCTTTGACGATTAACACTCATCACCAAATATTTTAGTGACGAAAAATGAATTTTATGTGATAAATTTTAGCGTCATTTTTTGTGTGATTTCTTGTAGTGAGAAGCCCTCCTTTTAGCACCAATAACGTCAAGATTTGTCAACGCGCTCCAATCACCAAAGCGCGTGCAATCCTGTACAGAAACGGGTAACACACGAAAAGTTTGACAGCTTGGGCTACCGGAGGATAGCTCCAGTGTGAGAATAAATATCGGCTGAATAAGGTTAATAATGGAGGAAATCATTTGTATTTATAATGATCTCACCACCTTCGCAAAGTCCTTCCCCGTATTGGATTAAGGTTTCTCATTAGGTATAATTTCTTAATGGGATTGTATAAGATCCCCTAAAAATAAGGAAGTTGGTTCAAATCTCAACACCTCCGTCTGTATTTAGAAGCCAAATATAATTAAGAATCGTTGATTCCTTAAAATACTCCAACTACCAAAACAGAATCCTACATGAATTTAAACATCCTCATGTGAAATGCAACCCACCATACAAACCGGACCCAAATAATCATATGATCCAACACATTCCATTCCCAATCTAATGGTTTGCCCACATGTAAACCTCTTGGGGTTGACATGGATGGATCGTGGGTTGCCCGCGCATGGACTGATCATATGAGTAAAATACAAAGCGCGTTTTAGTGCTAGCTTCTTCTTTATATTTCTTGGACTTTTTAATAATTTCTTACTCATATAAATAAGTTTTCCCATAAGACATGCTTATACCTAATTTGGTTTTAGATTAACTTTTTTTTTATATTGTTAAAAAAGTTCAAACTAATTTATTATCAAAAAGTTGTGTCAAAGTATATCATTTACTATCCTCGAGGCTTTTTAAAAGTTAAGTAACTTTTTGTATTTTTCTAGATCCTAAGAAATTTGTATTTTTACATATCAATCCCAGGGATTTAGGGAAATTTGGGAAGAAGATCAAGAAGTAAGGGATCCAAAACCCTTTCATTGCTATTAAATTCTGTCAATGGCTATACTCGAATTTATGATCATATAGGTAAACAGAAAAACTTTATATGCCACTAGTTAGAATATCATCTATAACTTTGGTCTAAAGTTAATCTATTTTATATTAAGGAAATTGATATATCCTCAACATGAAATGATATTTTCACAATAAAATCGTCGCTATAGCAACGATTTTTCCGTCGTTATACATATATATATTAAGCCACCACACAAGTCGTTATCCTTTGGCGGAACCCGAGGGGCAGGGGGCACACCGCCTCGTAGGTTGGTACTAAGATTAAGGTTTGGAGAGAAAAAAAATGATATTTACATATATTTTATATCTTTTCTGTATTTTTTTTATAGGTCTTGCAACTCAATGTGAGTGAGAAAACGTAAATTTGAATTGTCTAAATAATGACAAAATGTTTGCAAATAAAAAAAAAAAAAGAGGCTATTTTGTTTTGTTCAATATAAAATTATTATGAACTTTTTAAAATCAAATTAAGATATTTTAAACTCTAAATTAATATAATTTTTTAATTTTAAAAATTAAGAGGCACACGCTCTCAATAGTCAAAATCTATTAAAAGTTGCATGAAAACACAATTTATTTCTTATTTGATGCATTAGAAACTCCAAAGTAGCCTTTAATTTAATTAATGGGTGATATAATAAGCATCTCAATTTTTAAATGCATTCTTTTTCGGAAAAACTCCAAATTAACCTTTAGTTAATATGTAATCAAGAAATCTTAGTGAAGAGATTCAATCAAATATGCTCATTTTTATATTCCTACAATTTTTACACACACATTGAATTATTATATTTTTCCAACAATTGAAAACGAGTAAATTTTGAGACGTTTTTAAACTATACAGACTCGCATGATACAGTTACCTCCTCTTAGTCGTAAAACCGAAAGAAGCACTTCAAGCGTCAATAAATAAAATTTTTTTACTGATGTATTTTGCCCCCCCTATGAAAATCTTCTGATTCCGCCAATGATCGTTATACATTTATAAACCTTTTATTGTAAAAATATCATTTTTCTTTAAGTAACAATTTAATTTGGAAATCTTTTATGCATGGTGCAATATACTAGTGTCTTTCTTTGTCATTTGTAATTTTGTATCTGCACAAATGAGGACTCAAATTAATCTGCCAGGAAAATGTACAGACTAATCATTTTTACAGTAAGTTTAGGGCCTTATTTACTATACAGTCATGAACTCATGATGTGACTTAGCACTCGAGGGCCCAAGGAAGCTCCTCGTGTTTCAAAAAGAAAAACAAGAAAGCATTTATCCACCGCCAAAGGACACACTTACAGTACTAGTAGTAGTTCAGAATATAATATCTCAACAAACATAGAATTTGGTAATCACCAACTTTGACAAGCAAACAATGTAAATCTAAACCACATGACAAGATCAAAATTCTTGGTCACCCAAAAGTTGTTTTTACTGCAAGAATATTGGAATAAAAAAAATACAGTATAAAGATAGCACTAATCTCCTTTTTTGTCACTACTTAATGTTAAGAAAATAATAAGCAACTTGGAGAAAAATCATAATTCATATGAACATACAACTAACTGTATTAAAACTAATCTCTTCTCTAATATAAATACATTTATTAGGGTTTAAATCCATTTTTATTGTTACAACCAAATAAACATTAATGCGGATATGTGTAATTAATTAAACTTTAGATTATTCTTGTGAAACTAATTAAAATTAATTTCTTAATTATCATGTCCAAAGTGGCTCAAAAATCGCGCTTAGATTGACATCATCTGAAAAGAAATTTAGGTTTTCATATGGTTGTTGTGAGATTAAGGATTGATCTCGATGAGGATGTGGCAAGTCCATGCAAATTAGAGTTAGTAAATTGGCTTGTTTGCTTTGCATGTTTACAATCTCAGCTTGTGCCTTGGCCAATTCTGCTTGCAGCTCACTAATTTGATTTTGAAGGTGACAAATTGTACCAGCACATCCATAAACAGGGTTTCTTAGTCTTGCATTTGCTTCATAAACCATGCTACTTACTGCATCTGCCCTTTGAGACTCCGGAAGTTCCTGATAATATATGTATTAATTAGTCAACAAAATTATTTATAAATTAAAATTAGGCTAAAATAAACTTAATTATTCCTATAATTAATTATGATGAGTTCACATAAATATATGTACCAAATTTGAAATAATTATTCTAAGAGAAAATAGGAGATATGAGATTGTGTATGAAGACAGTTTCTATTATTGTATGAAGACAGTTTATTGTATTCTTATCATAATAAATACAAGAATGACTTCTTTTTTCTTTTTCTTTTTTTGAGAGTTTTGATCAGCAGAAAATAATGACTTAATTGTAATTGAGTATTAATAAAAATTGATAAGATGTGAATCAAACTTGGACCTTTTAGCTTTGTGCCTACTGGTATTGAATAAATCTTCCAAGTATAATCTATTTTCTATGCTAGTGAAGGGCAGTGTCAACTCTTCTAGTTAGAATAAGTCTAGGCAGAGGCGAATTGGACCGGAAAATTGGACCGGTGCAATTTTTTTTTTTTGTGACTCAAAAAATGTATAGTATTTATTTTAACAAGAATTTTTATAAAATACAGTGTTTTAGGTGTAATTTGGATATTTTCCTATCCCATTTTCCTGTCCATGTCTACGTAGAAGGACTGCTTGTAGTTAATATATATTTTCATCTAGTGAAGGCAGAGTCAACTCTTCTAGTTAATATGTATTTTCATTAGATGGACCCCTATTTACTGGCAACTAGCTTTTCACAATCGTGCTAAAGTCAATCATGGACCACTATCAAAGAAACAATGTAGATTAATTAGCAGTATAAACATTAATTTTCATAATAGTTGAAAAACTAAATTATATTCATTAATAGTAATAATTTTCTAGGAAATCCCAAGTACTGCCATACGTGTACACATACATACAAATTTTTATGTGTATAAGAGAAAATATATAGGAGCTACACAGGTGCTTAAAGAAAAATTTGTAGACAATATTTATAGTGATTATTTCTTAAATAATAGTTACAAAACATTAATTTCATCTATTAGAATTGGCATATACATACATTTAAATTATATTAAGATAAATATAACGATTGCTTAAAAAAGGTTTTTAAGGGATAGCATAACTCTCATATATATACAAATATTATATATATATGCATGGAAAAAACTGATTGTCACAACTAGTTCTGTATCAAAATAACAAAACCGTCATTAATAAATTAAGGAATTGTGAGAGAATGTAATATATATATATATATATAATACAAGTAATTAAGTACGTATGTACTAGGATATATATATATTCTAAATTAAGAAAAACCCAACTGCATGTGAAACCAATTAAGCAGCACACTAATGGGGTTAAATCAATTAGTACCAGCAACAATTTGATGATATTGCTAGCTCCGAAGACTCTATGTGCAATGGTGAACTTGATTGGTTCTGTGGGCGGAAAATAGGGCGCTAACACGCATTTCTCAACGCATCTCCGCCGCAGGATTTTGCATGCAGCACAAGGACTCTTAATTACTACAGGTGGATTATTAACATGAGACTTCATTTGTGGTGGTGATGGTGAATATATTATTGTTGAAGAAGAAGAATATGATAAATAATTATTTGTAGTTGTATTCATCGTGTCACAGCATTCCATATATATATATATATATAGAGAGAGAGAGAGAGAGAGAGAGAGGAAGAGAGAGAATATAATGTAGAGAGAGAATTCGTATGGAGTTGGTTTAGTTAGACGAAAGAAGAGACTATATATAGAGAGGGAGAGGCCGGGAAATTGGATGGTTATATGGAATATCTGCGTATAATACACACACTAGATGACGTCATCACTATAAAAATTTTGGATGACGTGGCTGCGGCAACCTTTTTCTTGCTAGATTTTGTTGTAGTACAATTAAGCCACTTCACGTTTTTAAGCAACTTCAAGCAACTTTGACTCTGATACTTAGCCGAAAATTCCAGTTTATTTATAATTTTATGGTAGTTGGATGAAAAAAAAGAAATACCTTTTTTTAATATCTGTCCGACCTGTGTCCTATACAAATTTGGTTGGACCAAATTTGAGTTTATATCTATCTATTTATATTATAAAGCCGAAGGAGGAGATAACAGTTTTTGTTGGTGTAGTATTATCAGTGTGAATAAGATAAAATTGTACGTCTTAACTTCTCTTTTTTACTTCTCATTTACAAATCTTAGATGTTTTAAAATCTATATACATATACATATACAATTAGTATGTAATTATATGTATATACATATACATATAATTACATACTATTGATATAATTATACTCCCATTTTCTTCTGGTCAAATTAATGTTAGTATTTTACAACCAGTCAACCAGTTTCCGTCCAACCAAACTTGCTGGACTTATCTCTCTCATGAGCCGCCGGAGATGTATCTTTCCGTCAAGGAATAATGCCACCTGGAAATTAAATCTCGTCACCGACAAATAAACTCATTCTGCTGCCGACTGTTTACCAAGGGGTATGACTTATTAGCACAATTGCTAGTCTCTCACTATTGTTATTGTAGCATCACCATAATATTCTTCTAACCACCCTTTGGCAACTACATACTAGTGATTTGGCGATTTCTTTACAATTATCTTAGGGGGACCGGCCATTCCAACGGCTCCAATTTTTTTTTTTATTTTTTTTGCTTCGACTCCCAAAAAAATGCATACTACTCTCTCCATCCCAAATAATAGACGTTCTAGAGAGTTTCACAAAGATTAAAAATAGTTATAATTTTATTATTTAACCCTTAATTAATACTTTGATCTCATTTAATTCTCTATTAACACAAGACTTCTCTCCTAACGTTTCTCACAATCCCCAATGTCCGTTATAACCGCACTAAGCATCGTATTCGTGGTGCCAAGGTCACCACTATCGGTATCCATTGCGTTCTGGAAATTGTACAGAGCATCATCATAACTATCTTTGCAGTCTTTGTACATGGAGGCCAAATTAGGCGAAACTCCGGGCTTGGTAGCCATTTTTTTAGCAACTAATAGAGCCGTTTTGGCGAAATCCAATCCGGCCTTGATTGCAATATTAAGCACCAAATGAACGTCTCCGTCTCCGGAACCTTTCACTTGGGATGAGATGGTGCCATGGTGGACAAGCAAAGATCAGGGTAATCAGTTGAGTCACAAATTTTTTTGATTGGTGGATTCAGATTGCCTGTATTTTGAGTTGCAGATGGGAAAATACGGGGTCGCCGGAAAAATATGAGAAGGCCTCCTCTTTGATTACTACCAGATACCCGAATGGAGGAGAGATAGCAGAATTAAATATAAGCCTTTGAAGGATAGAGAAAATAGCATTAATGGTTGCTTTACTGTCTGCTGTTTTTTGAAAATAGAGAAAATAACATTAATGGTGATGGAGAAGGAAGGGTAAAGAAGGAAAACAAATGGTAAAATAGTCTTAGTTTTGTAGAACGTCAAATATTTTGGGAAAAAACACACTCTAAAACATCAGATATAATGGGATGGAGGGAGTAATTTTTTCAACTGAAATTTTTATAAAATTCAGTAATTTTGGTATAATTTGGATACATATAAAAAACAGTGGTGTACAGTCTTTGCAATACTGCTTTTTATATGTATCCAAATTACACTTAAATAACTGAATTCTGTAAAAATCCCAATTGAAAAAAATACTATATATTTCTTGGGAGTCAAAACAAAAACAATAAATAAATAAATAATTTGGTCCGGTCTAGCTAGATCGGTCAGAATGGTCGGTCAGTGTAGAAGGATTGTTTCTTTAGGGTTAATTGCATATTATATCCCGAAATATACACCATTTTACTATTCGTACCCCGATGTTTAAACGATCTCATCCCGCTATCCCAAGTACCGTTAAGCATAACTGACCCCTTTAATCAATTTGTTCATCAAAATGGCCACGTGTCACAATTTAAATTACCAAAAATTACAAAAGGGCTTACCTAACGGTACTTAGGGTAGCGGGATGAGAGCGTTTAAAGATTGAGGTACGAATGGTAAAAGAGTGTATACTTCGGAATTTAATATACAATTAACCCATTTCTTTAATGCATATATATATATATATATATATATATAATCTATATTATGTATTTGCTATAAATTCTTATAAGACATACATCATCTATACCATTGAAAACAAGAAGGAATAACCATGATTAGAAACTGAAAATGGTTGTCCGCTACTATTAGTAGCAGACGGTAAAAAACACACATATCAAACACTACTAATAGTAGCGGATTCTAATCAGAATAATGGTTCGACTTTATTAAGTAGGGTTTAGATTTATTAACTAAGATTTAGGCTTTATTAACTAGGGTTTAGAGTTTATTAACCCAGTTAAAAAAAGAGTTAATAAACTCTTAATCTCGATTAATAAACCCTAAATTTTGATTAATAAACTATAAATCTTAGTTTATAAAATTAAACCATTATTCTGATTAGCAAATGATAAATTACTAGTTTTGTAATTATAGTATTATAGTTTTGTAATTACTAGTTTTTGTTTTATGAACTTACCAAATCATAAGTTTTTAGTTTTGTAATTATAACATTATAAAAAATATATGATGATAAATTATATATATATATATAATTGTATCAGTATTATGCTACACAAATAACACAATTATTCCATGTGTTTAAATAATAGAGTTTTATCTGCCACTTTTTTTATAAATATAGTCTTCTTCTTAATGAAAGTATATATAGTAGGCCATATATGATCTCATACACATATAATCTGTTACTAGTATTTATATTGTATTGTTGTAAGTATCGGTTGTAATAATATCAGTGTAATACTCCTTATATAAATATAAGATAACACCACTTATTTTGTTGTCTGAGTGTTTTGGAAATATTGTGGTTTATCTTGGTATCAGAGCTCTATAGCAAATGCCTCCAAGTCAGCCGCCTCTTCTTCTTCAGCTTTTATTATACCATCTTCTTCCTACTCTTTCACTCAAACAGTGGCGGAACCAGAAGATTTTTATAGGGGGGGCAAAATACATTAGTAAAAAATTTTTATTTATTGACGCTTGAAGTGCTTCTTTCGGTTTTACGATTAAGAGGAGGTAACTGTATCATGCGAGTCTGTATAGTTTAAAAACGTCTCAAAATTTGCTCGTTTTCAATTGTTGGAAAAATATAATAATTCAATGTGTTTGTAAAAATTGTAGGAATATAAAAATGAGCATATTTGATTGAATCTCTTCACAAAGATTTCTTGATTACATATTAACTAAAGGTTAATTTGGAGTTTTTCCGAAAAAGAATGCATTTAAAAATTGAGATGCTTATTATATCACCCATTAATTAAATTAAAGGCTACTTTGGAGTTTCTAATGCATCAAATAAGAAATAAATTGTGTTTTCATGCAACTTTTAATAGATTTTGACTATTGAGAGCGTGTGCCTCAGAATTTTTAAAATTAAAAAAATTATATTAATTTAGAGTTTAAAAATATCTTAATTTGATTTTAAAAAGTTCATAATAATTTTATATTGAACAAAACAAAATAGCCTCTTTATTTTTTTTATTTGCAAACATTTTGTCATTATTTAGACAATTCAAATTTACGTTTCTCACTCACATTGAGTTGCAGGACCTATAAAAAAAATACAGAAAAGATATAAAATATATGTAAATATCATTTTTTTCTCTCCAAACCTTAATCTTAGTACCAACCCTCACCTAAGGCGAGGTGTGCCCCCCCCCCCGGGTTCCGCCAAATTACTCAAACACAACATAACCTCAGTACTAACAAATTTTGAGATAACAATTATCTGCTATATGGCGCACCCAAATTGTCCTCTGTCTCTAAGGCCATAAGTTATTCAAGTCCAAAGTCCAAATTGATAGCGAAGAGTCTCCAAATTCAAATTATCAACCATAGATAGATCGAGATAATCTTCTATCAAGCCTTCTTATTATGCAGATGTAACTGTAATAATTATTGAATCAATAATATGAGATATTATGCAACAACTACTGTGGTAATTATTGAATGAAATATTGAGTGATTTCTTACGTAAGCATCAATAATCAGAGATACTGTGCAACAACGTGTATTATTGTACTTTTATCACCGATTATTTCAACAGTTTAACGGTAAAAATTTTGCCGTTATTTTTATAAAAAAGTTATTTCTATCGCTCTCTATATCCGACAGTTAATTCCGTTGTGGGTTCCACCAATAATTGAATCGTCGTACGAATATTTCCCGACCAACTAAATATTTTCCAACAAAACGAATATTTTATGACAACTTGTTTACTTTGTAAAATTTATACATAGTATCCATAACTATAACTTATTAAATTATCATCTTAATATTTAGAATAATATTTAAAAAAAAATAAATTTTTATTCATAAAAAATTGGAGTCTTACAGTAAGTATTTCAAAAGAAAAAAAAGGTAAAATATTCTGATGATGAAGCTAAATTAACTAGTGTGATGGATAGATTATCTACCATATTGGAAAAGTAAGGAGAGACATTTGAAAAACAGGAAGAAGCATTTATCAATTCATTTATGCGATGCGAGTCTATTCTGCAAATGAGGATAAAATGCAAATGTGGCCCCTAAATTTTAATTATTTTTGGGTATTGAGCCCCTTTTTTTGGGTTAACGCAAATTGAGCCATTTTTATTCGAAATTTTGGATATTGAGCCCCCAGGTGCCATATGAGCGTTGACCTGTTGATGTGGCACATGTGGCACCGCTGACGTGTACTTTTTCAAAATTAATTTTAAAAAATATGTTACTCCAAAGAATTGACCCAAGACCTCCAATTTGAAATTTTGATCAAAAGACCACCAAAGCACCACATGTATATTTATTAGATTAGCCTAAGAAATAAGTTTTGTGCTAAATTAATTAATTAATTATTATTATTATTACAAAATTACTTTGTAATAATAATAATACTAATAATAAATAAATAATAATAATACTAACAATAATAATAAAAATAAAAATAATAATAATCTATTATTCTTTATTCTTTATTATTATTATTATTGTTATAATAAAGAATAAATAAATAATAATAATAATAATAAATTTTAAACTTTTATTATTGTTATTATAAATTATTATTATTATTATTGTTTTTATTATTATTATTATTATTTATTATTATTATAATTATTTATTATTATTATTATTATTACACTTACGAAAATAATAATAATAAAGAATAAATAATAATAATAATTTATTATTATTATTATTATTGTTATTATCATTATTTATTATTATTATAATTATTATTTATTATTATTATTACACTTACGAAAATAATAATAATAATGAAATAAATAATAACAATAAATTATTATTATTATTGCTATTGTTATTATTGTTATTATTATTATTTATTATTATTATTATTATTATTTATTATTATTATTATTATTATTATTATGGTCATTATTATTTTGGTTATAATAATAATAATAATAATAATAATAATAATAATAATAATAATAATGAATTGATTTATTTCTTGGGATAATCTTGTAGCTAAACTTGTTTTGTTTCTGAGGTCTTTTGACCAAAATTTTAAATTGGAGGTCTTGAGTTCAATTTTCTTTGGAGTAACATATTTTTGAGAATTAATTTTGGAAAAGTACACGTTAGCGACTTGTGCAACGTCAGTAGGTCAACGCCCATGTAGTACATGGGGACTCAATATCCAAATTTTTGAATAAAAAGAGGCTCAATACCCAAAAATACATAAAGTTCAAGGGTCACATGTGCATTTTACCCCTGCAAATGATATCTTAAAGGACTAACTGAAATGAATTTCGACGAGGAAAAAATCGATGAGGCCTATTTATGACTTTTAGAAAATCAAGACAAGGCGCGAACAGTGTTTGGGTTAGCATTAGAGAGGAGATTGAATTTCTTGAAGAATAATCGATGAGGCCTATTTATGACTTTTAGAAAATCAAGACAATGCACGAGCAGTGTTTTAGTTAGCATTAGAGAGAAGATTGAATTTCTTGAAGAATTTGATGAATAATCTCTGTTAGTATTAATAATACAAATTATGTTTGATGATTTTTGGTATGGTATGACAATGACTTTGTAGAAGTAGTTTTTGTTTAACATTTATTTGGATATTTGTATTTGATTATGGAATATTTTTTCTTTGATTAAATTTATCTTGCATATTTTTATTCATGGTTCAATGATTATAATTAATAGAAGGGTAAATTTGTAAAAGTGATATTTTTCTTTTCTTTTCATTCGAACTCAAAAATGCAAGAAAATGAATTTTTTAAATTTTCTATTATTTTTTATTAAAAACTCAGAAATAATTCAAAGAAAACTTCAAGTTTTCTATTCTTTTCTTTTTCGTCTAAAACTCAGAAACACTTCTATTACACAAAATGTGTTTTATAGGAAGAAAATGATATAAAAGAAAAACAATGATATTACAATAAAAACATGAGATTTAAATACTAAATACACATGTGATTTATTTGTTATATACTTTTCGTTCTAAATTATTAATTTTTAAAAATAAATTTAAGATGTTCTTAACTCAAATTAAATAAGATGTTTGTTTTAAAATTATGAAATATAAATCTTGTAATCAATAATTATTTAAATTATTTATAATATTTATTATTGTATTAAGAAAAGGCAGCCACTTGTCACCTACGTTGCCGCAGTTTTTGCTGCCTGGTTTCCATATTTGATTTAACAAGAATAAGGCCATATATGAACGGTTGGACTTCATTTGTAAGGTTTCTCTCACACGGTTTTGTACTTCAAAAATGGGGTGCCTAATATTCTGTAGTGCATGTCAGCTATAGATATATGCATGCATGGAATTTCGATGACACTACTAATTAAGGGGGTCAAATATCCAACTTGCAGGGGGGACTTTCCTAGCTTAGAAACCCATTTATCCGGTGATGAAATCAAAACGTTTTTATAGGGGTCAAAATAAATCAGTAAAAAAAATTATTTATTAATATTTGGAGTGCTTCTTTCGGCTGTACGATTGAGAGAAGACAACTGTATCCTGCGACTCTGCATAATTTGAAAACGTCTCAAAATTTTGGTAAATATCAAAATTTATGTAGAAATATTAATTTTTTATTTCATGTAGAAATACGTGAGAGGGATTCATGTAGAAATATTATTTTTTTTATATGAAAATATCAATTTTCTATATAGAACAAAGAAAATTAATCCAGAAAGAAATCAACAAAAGGGAGTCTCTGAACTAAATTCATGATGTTTAAAATTATAAAATGTTTGTAGAAAATAATTTGATAAATAAAGAACTTGGTTTTTGTGATCATTCTTCGACCTCAAGTAGAAATTTAGATTTGATTGTGTTTTAAGTTCTTTCATTGTAAAATAAAATTTATTCTATTTTTTAATTTATGGAGCGCATGTAGAAAATTTTGGACTGCTATTATAAACTACTATTATTATACATATATACATGCGTGTGTGTGTGTGTGTATATATATATATATATATATATATATATATATATATATATATATATATATATATATATAGACTATTAATATATATATGCTATTGACTATTAATATATGTATTAATATATATAGTCTGTGTAAAATTTTGGTGGGGGTCATATGACCCTCTCGCCCTTCGCTGGTAACGCCCATGCATTTATTTTAATGGATTTTGAAACTAGACACTAAGGTTATGTTTGTTTGCAAGAATTACACTTGGAATAAGATTATTAATTTCAAGTGTGTTGTTTGTTTTTTAATTTGAGTTTAGGACTATTAGTACTGAGATTATAAAATGACTTACTAGTCTTTAGATTATAATTATAATTTTAGAATTATAATTCTAAAATTAATAGTCTTAGAATTATAAGATTATAATCCCGAAATTATAATATTTATAAATAAACATAGCGTAGAGAATTCTGAATATTCGAAGGCTTTTAAAGCTTGGTTAGCCAAAAAACAGAACGCCTATTGAGTGGGTACCCAGAAATGAAGTAGGTACACGTAATGCTACAAATCATCTGGTTTAATATATAGTGCCCGGATCACGGAATGCAGAATAACCTGCTTCAAAGGATAATGTCTCCGTTTATCAGCATGAACCTAGCAATAATTTTCACCTCTAATGCTACTTTTAGATTCAGAGAATGGAATAGAGGAAGAAAAGAAATAAAAATAGTGTATTTAATGATCATTTTGGAGAATAAATCATTTCAATACTCCCTTTATTTTTTTATTCTATGTGGAGAATATGGAATAAAATTTATTTTATGGAATGAATATATGTGATAATTTTAACATTATATGACAACACCCACCACCACCAACAACAAGCATACACTTAAAATATATTAAAATCATTCCATTCCGCGCCCTCCATTCCATTCATTCACTACAAACGCAACATAAGTTCTCTTACATGGGTTTTCAAAGAATTTAAAATTTTATAATCAAATGATGCGAGTTTGATATCAAATGCTAGACAATATTTACACAAAATTTTAGTGAAAATAAACATCTAATGAGTAATGAAAACTCGGATCCTGCTCCTAAATACATCACAAATTCTATATTGCATATATTGAATCAAGTGTCTTTAAGATTAGGGTATAAATTGTTTGAGCTTAAATTAATATGAGTGTCATTAATTATTTGTAATAATTTTATATATCAATGTGTTCTACTCCATGAGTAGATTAAATTAAGTATTTAAAAGTTCAAATCCATGGAGTAATGAATGAGGTATTAACTTCCAAATATAGTAAAACCTCTATTTAGGAATAGACTTGTGACTAAACTATTTGTATTCTAATTGAGAGGTTATTACTAAATAGAGGTATTGGTACAAAATATTTTTCGAACACCTAAAAATATCCACTTTAACAAAAATATAGATTTTATAACAAAAATTAAAGAAAACATAAATCATTTAGATTTTCAAACTAGGAAAATGTAGTCTTTTATAAGAAAATGTGGTCTTTTATAGGAAATATAGTCTTTTATAGGAAAATGTAGTCCTTTATAGGAAATGTATTCTTTTATAAGAAAATGTAGTTCTTTAATATTTTAAAATTAATAGTCTCTCTCATATGTATATATATATATATGAAATTATTACTATATAGAGGTATAGTTTCTTAATACGGGACTTAAAAAGTATATAACATATTATAATTTAGAGGTTATTCCTATTTATAACTGGCCCAAATTGGGACCAATTTTTTTTATAATATTGTAGAGGTTATTCTTATATAGAGTATTCCTAAATAGGGATTTTACTGTATCACCCTTGAAAATAATAAATGATAATAAATACATGTGGGAAGCTAAGTCCCACATTAGTTAAGAACCAAAGAATAATATGTTTATATACGTTAAAGTTGTCATTGGGTTTGGGCCCCAAGGGGCACCCCACTTTTGTGGAAGGGAGAGGATCTAGTCAAGGCTTAATTCAAACTCACACGTGTGTTGTCGACTGGTCAGGCTGGGCTCTAGGTCTATAATTTTTTAAACAAAATTTATTTAAACTTTTAATTAAAATTTATTTTATTTAAACAGTTTTTTGTCTGAACGGACACGTTTTTTCTGCTAAAGACTAAAAATACGCCGTTTTGGTTCTGATAAGACTAAAACTACGTTATTTAGTAGTCCGAATGGACGCGCCCTTTCTGTTAAGCCTTAATACTACGTCGTTTTGGCTAAATAGTACTTTTTCAAGGGGTTATGTCCATTCCGAAGTCACTGATCCCTCCTATAAATAGATAGGAGGTGGCAGCCATTTCATTCATTCAATTCATAATCATTCAAGCATTATAGAGCATTCTAGTCTTCATTTCTTTTTTCAGTTTTTCATAGTTATTTTTGAGAAAGAGCCAGAGCATTTATTTTTGGTTCGTTGAATATACTATTTGTAGTGCTGCTATAGTATATGTTGTCATTGTATCTTGGGAGACAAATGTTATTAACTCTGAGTACCATACGGAGGACTTAATTGTCTTAAGGATATAGTACCAAATACTAGCCTTGACAAATTCTTCTTCTGCAATTTGATTTAATTGAGCTAAGTTAATATATATATACATGTATAGTTTTCATTCAGTTTCATAACAGAAATAGATCGACTTCGGTAGAATACATTATATATAAAATTAGCATGGGAAAATTATAAACGTACTTGTTGCCAAACCTGAATTGAACCAGCTGTTTTTGTCGCAAGACAAAGGTATATGAGCATTGCATGAATTCTCCTACACCATTAATGGTAGTATAAAGAACAAAACCCTAAATAAGAAGATTATAGAATAATGAGTTAAAAATATATTAGACATAATTAATACACATCAAGTTGAAATCAATATTATACCATGACAACCTTCTTAGAAGTCAAATTATGATCAGAGATAAAGATGATTCTGAGTCGAGTCGAAGAGTACCTTACTTAGTTTCTATTTGAAACTTTTTTAAGGTTCTCAAATTCGTACTTAATTATTTTTGAATAAAATTATGCAGTCTTTGCTCATATTGAATTCGACTCGTTTTATTATACCCGAGTTCGACTCGATTCGTTTTTTAATTGAACTACTCACGAGCATTTGAGACATAAACGAATTAGAACTGGATCAATCAAGTAGTTAAAATAATTATAATTTGAACACTTCAAATTAGATAGTCTTACAAAAAATTAATGAGACGATATTATCATTCTTGAAACAATTAATGCACTACTTCCAATTCTAAAAGTATGTGAAGAATTTAATTGTTAAATAATATATATTAAATAAATTGAGTATACTCGATACTGTATACGAGTAAGGATCAACAAACTTGTATCGAGTATGTATCAGTGAGGTAAGGAAAGTTTACTACTCTAAATGAGCGAACAGTGGGTAGCTCATATTTGACTTGTATAACTGTCTGAATATCAAAATGGATTCGAATTCAACTCGTTTAAGTATTAAATTAATCCAAGTCTGGTTTAAATTTTTCGAGTCGACCTCGAACCGGATTTCAAACCATTTGAATCAGTTTTAGCCCTAATTATGATTGCATTTATAATTAAACTTGAAAAATCAAACTTTTATCAAAACCATTCCAGCAACTCCTTCAACTATAATTATATAAATAAATAAAAGAAACTACAAAATGTCATTGAATATTTGAAATAATACTACATTCTGATTGATCTCTACAACCTCCGTATGGAACTTATTACAATATGCATACCTTGATATCTCATGAGTTTAAATTCGTCAAAGATAAGTAGTTCAAATTTAATTTGTAGGTACGTGCGGTTAGTTCAAGAAATCTTCTGTAAGCTAAACTTGAACTCAGGGGCAGATCCACTTGAGGGGGCAGTGAGGGTAATTGACTCCATTGAATTTTCAGGGGGTCAATTTGTCCTCCTTCTCAGAAAATAAACTCAAATATGCATAAAATGGATAGTGTCTCAACCAATCAACCAATGACTTGTTGTTACCCATACGAACCTACTTCCTGGGATTACCATTCATATAGGTTGGGTTACCATCACTATTGATTTTTGTAATAGACAGTAGTCCCATCCCCCTCGATATATTGCTCACTAGCCTCTTGCTTAGTGGCTTTGTCAGAAGACCCACAAGATTTAACTCTGATCTTACAAAGTTAAGGGATATAATCCCATCACATAACAACTGTTCACAATATTATGTCTTAGGCGTATATGCGTACTCTTGCCATTATAACTCTTATTCTTAGCTCTGCCTATAGCAGCTTGGCAATCACAATGTAGAGACACAGATGGAACTGGTCTCGTCTACAAAGGAATATTTCTCAAAAGATTTCTGAGCTACTCTGCTTCAGAACCTGCCTTCTCTAAGGCAATAAACTCAGACTCCATAGTAGAGCGAGCTATACAAGTCTGTTTAGTAGACTTCCAAGAAACTGCTCATCCTCCTAAGGTAAATATGTAGCCACTCGTGGATTTAATTTCATCTGAATCAGAGATCCAGTTGGCATCACTATAGCCCTCAAGAACTGCAGGATTACCGCAGTAATACAAACCAAATCCAATAGTACCTCACAGATACTTGAGTATTCTACATAAAGCAGTCCGATGATCCTTATTAGGATTATGAGTGTATTTGCTGAGTCTATTAACTGCATATGATATATCAGGTCTTGTACAATTCGTAAGATACATTAAGCAACCTATGATTTGGGCATACTCATATTGAGATACACTTAGTCCCTCATATTTTTTTTAAATGCAAACAAGAATCATACGAAGTACTAACAGGATTAACATTATAATGTCTAAATCTCTTAAGCATTTTCTCCACAAAATGATCTTGAGAAATCATATACCCATTACAAACTTTTCTCAAATTAATTCTGAGAATAACATTTACTTCTCCCAAGTCTTTCATATCAAATTTAGTGGATAACATGTTTTTAGTCTCATATATAACATCAATATTAGTTCCAAAAATAAGCAAGTCATCAACATAAAGACATACAATAACACCACAATTCTCTTTATTAAATTTGGTATATATACATCTATCTCCATCATTTATTATATATCCATTAGAAGTCATCACACTATCAAATTTATCATTCCATTATTTAGGAGCTTGTTTAAGATCATATAAAGATTTAACTAATTTAAAAACTTTATGCTCATTGCCTAAGGAAATAAATTCCTCAGGTTGGTCCATATAAATCTCCTCTTCTAAATCTCCATTAAGAAACGCAGTTTTAACATCCATTTGATGAATTATTAAATTTTTAATAGCAGTTAGAGAAATTAAAATTCTAATGGATGATGTTCTTGCAACCGGTGAAAAAGTCTAAAAAAAAAATTTAGGTCTTGCTTTTGTTTATAACCTTTAGCAACAAGCCCAACCTTAAATTTATCAATTGATCCGTCAGGTTTTAATTTCCTTTTAAAAATACATTTACAACCAATAGTTATAGAACCAGGAGGAAGGTCCACTAATTCCCAAGTGTGATTAGCCATAATAGACTCAATCTCACTATTTATGGCTTTTTTTCAAAAAGGAGCATCGGGAGAAGAAACTGCATCTCTAAAGGTTAATGGGTCATTATCTAACAAAAACGTAAAAAAGTCATCTCCTAGATTAGTGGGTTTTCTAGTACGCTTACTCCTTCTTGGTTCAATTTCAGATTCCTCAATTGGAACTATATAAGAGCTCGTTGGAAGCTTTGCTACTGGTCGATCCACTTTAGATTTCAAAGGAAAAATAATTTCAAAGAAATTAGCATTTTTTAACTCAATGATTCTATTATGATCTAATACATCACTTTTTAAAACAAGAAATCTATAAGCAACACTATGTTCAGCATAACCAATAAACAAACAATTAGCAGTTTTAGAATCAATTTTCCTTTTTTTAGGGTCGGGTAACATTACCTTAGCAAGACACCCCCACAGTTTAAGGTATTTCAAGTTAGGTAAATGATTTTCCCAAATCTCATAAGGTGTTTTTTCAGTTTTCTTATAAATGATTCTATTTTGCAGGTGACAAGTAGAAAGAAGAGCTTCCCTCCACAAATTCGGTGGAGCCCCAGAACTTACTAACATAGCATTCATCATTTCTTTTAGTGTTCTATTCTTTTTTCAGCAACCCCATTAGATTCTGGAGAATAGGAAGGTGTTACCTCATGTATAATTCTTTGTTCTTCGCAATATTTACTAAGAGGTCCGGAGTTATACTCTCCACCTCTATCGGACCTGAGTCTTTTAATCTTATTTTCTAATTTATTTTCAACTTTGGCCTTATAAATTAGAAATTTATCTTCAGTATCATTTTTATTTCTGAGAAGGTAAACTTTAGCATATCTAGAATAATCATCTATAAAGGTCACATAATAATTTTTTCCACCTCTAGAAGTATTTCTAGACATATCACCTAAGTCTGAATGAATTAAACTGAGAGTTTCAGATTCTCTAACTAGTACCGATTTTCATGTCTTTTTAGTAGTTTTGGCTTCCACACAAACTTGACATTTCTTGATATTTGAATTTTTAACATCTTTTAAAATTCTCAAAATTTTCATCATTTTTATATAAGAATAATTCACATGGCCTAATCTAGCATGCCAAATATCATCACCTTCAACCAAGTAAGCAAAAGAAGTACTAGCATTATTATTTATGATTTCAAGTACATTCAAATGAAATAAACCAGCATTAAGATACCCTTTTCCCACAAACACCCCATTTTTGGTTAACACGACCTTATCAGATTCAAACATAACCTTAACCCCAACTTTCCCAAGTATCCCAACAGATACGAGATTGTAGCGAATCTCAGGAATATGAAGAACATCGTTAAGAGAAAGGATCTTACCAGAAGTTAATTTTAAATTTACTTTCCCTACCCAACACTGGTTCAGGCCTCGAATCGCCCATGCACACAAGTTCATCTTTTTCCTCAAGGGGAGTGTAAGAGATGAATGCACCACGATTCGCACAAATGTGTTTGGTAGCACCAGAATCCATTACCCATGCTTCTTTGTCAGTCACCATGTTCACCTCGAAGACAACCGCCACAATAGTATTGTCTGCCTCAGCTAAGTTAGCTCTCGGAGGAACAGACTGTTGTTTCCCCTTTTAAACTTAAATTGGGCATCATGATTATAAGACCCAACTTATTATAAATGAAATTAAATTTCCTCTATTTATTATTTTGAAATAGTAAGGGTTGATTTGATTAATGTGGTTAGTTATGGATAAATGCGCAAATATTTCAAATAAGCAAGTGGTTATAAAATATTCATTGTTGTTGGGGAATATTCGTTTGGTCGTGGAATATTCTTACTATCGGGGAATATTCGTACGACGGCGCAGCCTTGTGTGGGTCCCATAACGAAAAGCGATTGGATGAAGAAAACGACAAGTATAAGTTGTTTATAAATAACGACGTAGTTGTTACCGTTAATACTGTTGAAATACTCGGTGGTTAAAACACGGAAGCTTGCAATGATTGCACCAATTATTGATTCTTACGTAAGAAGGCACTACTCAATAATTGTTACGATAATTCTTGCTCAATATTTTATTTTATTGATTCAATAATTGCTACGTTGATATTTTATATTATTGTTATTTCAATAATTGTCACTATACTGATATTTTCCATTATCTAGACAATAATTTATATTATTTGAATAATATTATTAGATAGCATTATTGGCAATGTCTAGAAAGTTCTGCATCTAAGGAGAGGTTTGGTCACCTAATTGCGCTACCAAGAAGGAGAAATCCTTATTGAAAGCCCCTCTTTCCTGAGGAACGGCTGGGTTGTTTATATTGTGATTCTCAGTAATATTATTTATGAATAATTAATTATTGATTTATATGATGAGGAAAATATTCATTTTATGTGGATATAGATGGAGAAAATTTTAATGTGACAATTGTTGAAAATTAATATTTTATCTTTTTCTGATAAAAATAATTCATTTAAATATATTATTATATTTTAATAATATAATAATAGTGATATTTTTACAATGAATGTGGGATATATGAGTATATGAGGAGGAGGAGTATTTTTGTTACTAAAAATATTTAAAACATGTTTTTCATGTTTGTGGACCTCATTTCTTGACTAAAATTTGATTATAGCCTGTAAAATCGCCCGTATGTGGATTTCAGTCAATTTCTGCTTGGAATTTGGAAAAACTTAAACTTGCAAAGTTGTAGAGAATTGAATTTCCTATGGAATGGACATAAGATTCGAATTTTTCTGATAAAAAGGCTATTTATTATGAATTATTGAAGTTCCGGAATATTGGGTATGAATTAAATTTTATTACAAAAACATTTAAAACATGTTTTTCTAGAAAGTGGGCATGTGGGAAATGCTAGAATCTGATTTCAAAGGTGGAGTATGAATTTTATTATTAATAATATTATTTTATTAAATTTTTTGCTTTGGTGTTCTAAGCAATTTCCTATAAATAGGGTGCTTAGGTTAGAATTGAAAATCACACCAGAAACTAAAGTTTTCTCTCTTTCTCTCTATATTATCGAGCGTATTCTTGTGAGTATTTTGATACTTTGAGTGTTGCTATACTATGCAAGTTCCTTCAAATAATATATCGATATTTCAAATTGTAAGTACCATTCTTTTCGAGGTAAGGGATATTATTTTTTAAAAAATGATATTATTTCTTTCAATATCATTATACCAGAATATTGATAGTATTTTTCTTGTGAAATTCTTATCTTTTAGTGTCTAGGTTATTATTCACGTATACAACATTATTCACGTATACGGTACTATTCACGAATACGACACTATTCACAGAAAAATTAAATTTTTGTTTTTTGTCCAAAATATCTATTATGGATACTAGTTTTGATTGTATCCATGTTTTGATCATTCTTGAATGTTACTCCACTGTGATTATTTATGAAGTATTTTTGAACTCGGATTATTTAAAGTACAAATCCTTAATATTTGTTCTTTTGTTTTACTGGATTCATTTTCTTTAAAATATTTTTCATCATCCTCAGTCCTAAATGATGATATTACTGAATATCTTTGGCCTGTAGTGCAAAGATTAATGATTTTTTGATGAATATCTTTGGCCCGTAGTGCAAAGATGAACAGGTGTTGAGATGAACATGACCAACTGATGAATATTTTTGGCCTGTAATGCAAAGATGAATATCTGATTCAAGATGAATATTGATTGATGTTACAGGAATAAAATAATGATGATGGACTTTTAAATTCATAGATTATAGTAGATTTCATTCTCTACGTAACTCATCTATGAATTATTATTTTCGCTGCGAATATTGATCTGAAATTTGTTGTCTATTGTATTTTATCAGATTTTTCCCTGTTGAAGACTAACGATAATTTATTCTATATTATCTTAGTCATAATATTCTTTACTGGGCTAGTTGAGCTCACCCTTTTCCTTTTTGTTCCATTTTTCTTCTTAGGAGGCGAGAATGTAGCGAGTTCTAGTCCGGGTGTGGAATGATGGTTCTAGAAAGTTATTTTAGTAGTCCTCACCATTTTTGTAAAATAGTGTATCAATAATTGTAATGAGAACTTATTTGAGTGTTAATATTGTCTAGAAGACAATATTTGTTTTTAAACTTACAGTTTATGTGTTGTCGTATTTTGCACGACAATTGTATTAATAAAGTTGTAGTTGTTTCTGTACCATGTTATTGACGACTCAAAATGGGTGATGTATACCTATTTTGGGGGCGTCACAGTTGGTATCAGAGCTTAGGGATATGATCTCTGGCGGAGATCGGGGAATAGAATTAGGAGGGGAGAGATGAGTAAAACCTTTGCTAGTGTGTTTTACCTAAGCTTATTTGTTGGTTAGTTAGTATATAGGGATATTATGTGATATGTTGATTTCTTTAATTAACCCTTATTTTATGGCAGTATTTGAGAATGTCGACTAAGAATGTTAACAGTGGAGTAAATGAGACCGTGGAGACACCTTTACTCACCAACGAGGAGAACGTGCGTCAATGTCGGGCAATGTTCCTCCCGTGAAAACACCACCGAAAGCGTATCGATGAACGCATGAATGTTTAGAAGCTTTTTGTAGTTCATGCAAAATCAGACAAGGGAGACTCGTGCACAAAATACAGGTGAAAATGATAACAACGCATGGTTTGTCATAGCCAAATAGTTCAAAGAGTTGGGACCGCCAGAATTCTGGGGAAAGCCAGATCCGATTAAGGCAGAAATGTGGGTCAAACAAATCACCAAGATATTCGATGTCTTGGGATGCGGAGGAAATGTGAAGGTTCCATTCGCCACCTTTATGTTCCGTAATGAGGCGATTCTCGGTGGGAATCATGAAGCGTACCCATCCAAATTTCCGCACTTTCGGCATGTCTTGGGAGACGTTTCAGAAACTGTTCAATGACAAGTACTTTCCTGAAAGTATTCGTCATATTAAGGAAGTGGAGTTTATTAGATTGGAACAAAATAATATGACGGTGTCCCGATCTGGCGAAGTTTACAGAGTTATCGTGTTTGCACCTCATTTGGTGGAGAATGAGGAACGATATGATCTGAGATGTTTCAGAGAGGTTTGAAACCCAAGATATGTCAATATCTCATTTCTCATAAATTTTCTCTCTATTCGGATGTTGTCAACAGGCTCAATTGTTAGAAGCGAGATAACGAGTACGCTCAACCGAAGGACCACAACCAGGATCATACCGGTGATGAAGATCCATCGTAATAACGATAACCAAAGGAGAAAGAAAAATACGAACAAAAATGGTAACCACTCTGGTGGTAATCATGGCCATGAAAATAGAAGAAGCGAGTTGGGGGGAGATTTTAAAAAGAGGAGATTCAATAATGACCACGTGAAGACATCAAAGACCAAAGAAAGAATCGGTTCTAAGGAGGAGAACGACCACCTTATCGTATGCTATAAATGTGGAAAAGAGGGACATATCAGCCCAAACTGCCCACAACAGTTCAAGGTATGCTATAATTGTGGAAAAGAAGGACATATCGCTCGAGATTGTACGGTAGCGAAACCAAGTAAGGTATGCTATAATTGTGCTGACTCATTATCGCGTTCCAATAATTGAGCCTTATTCACAACATCTGAATACAAACACTGTCACAAAATAAGGGTTAATTAACATATCACATATTATCCCTATACTCTGACCGACCAATTTAAATACCAAATAAACTTAGGTAGGTCATATACTAACAAGGAATTCCCGTGCCTCTCCCGCTTAGTTCTTGTCTCACATCTCAGCCAAGGATCATATCCATAAGCTTTGATACCAACTGTGATGCCCCCAAAATAGGTATACATCACCCATCTTGAGTCACCAAATACATGGTACATAAATTCAAATACAACTTAATTATACAACAGTCGTGTAAAATACGACGTCATATATACTGTGAGTTTCAATACAAATATTGTAACGTATATAATACGACAATATTCATACTCAAATTAATACATGCCATATAAAGTACAACATCAAATATTTCAAGTCTCCAAAGGGACACGAGAAGATTTTTGTTCTCTTCATTTTACTGCGGTGCACTTTTGACGCTTTCAAGGTCGGGTTCTCATCACCCTATTGTTGTTCACCAAAATCAATTATTAAGTGACATATCAAATACGACACAGACATCTTAGGTCCTCAATACAATTATATATTGCATGTCATGCCATAGTGAGGACTACTAATGCTATCATCTGGATCGTCACTCCATTCCCCGACTAGTCCCAACTATATTCTCATTTCCTGAAGAGAACAATAAAAGAAAGGGTGAGCTCAACTAGCCCAGTAAGAAATATTATGACTAAGATAATGCAGAATAAATTATCATTAGTCTTCAACAATGTTAAACTGATAAAATATAATAGACATCAAGTTTAATCTGCAATGAACAAGCAATCCATTAAAAGAGTCAAGTAGAGAATAAAATCTACTATCTTCTATGATTTAAAAAGTTTTTCATCAACTTAATCGCTGAGACTCAGCTTAATAAATAAGCCATAACATCAAATCATCCCTGCACTACGGGCCAATGATATTCATTAAATCATCAATGGTCATGACTATACCGAATAACCCCTGGTCATAATCATACCAAAAACTGTCCATCAATGCACTACAGGCCACTGAGGACTTTTACCACATCGTTTATAACATTACAGGTCATGATTATACCGAATGATCCCTGGTCATAATCATAGCAAGTCCATCTCTGCATGTAAGCCAAAGATATACAACTATAAAATCAATAATCAACAGTCCATCTTTGCACATAAGCCAAAAATATACAATTCAATAATCAACAGTCCATCTTTGCACGTAAGCCAAAGATAACTTTCATCACCATATAAACATGAGGATAATGACAATGATATAAGCATTTATCAAACGAAATCAAGGATAAATATTAACGACTTTAAATTTATCCAAATATTATCAACCACCTAATAAACTCATAATATAATATTATTAATATTATAACAATATTTTAATCACTTCTTAAACTTATAAACAATTTATTTCAATTGTTTACACTTTACCACATAATGCATTTAATCATTCAAAATGCCATACTCATAAGATTTCATCACTAATGATCAAATCCCTCATCAAAAATCTGCATATACCCTATATAGGATTTTCAAGCCATAAAATCATATTTACCAATTTTTCAATTTCAAATAACATATTTAACTCATATGTTCGTAACTAAACTATTTTCATGAAAAATACCAAATCAGTCCCAAAAATATTTCTTTTCTGGGATTTAGCAGAATATAGTCCCATAATGAATATATATTTTTCTCGGAATTTTTAAAATTCATTTACTATTTTTCAAAAATCAATTTCTAATTAATTCCTTAAGAAATTAGCTATCTCAAGTTTAACTCTAGAAATTCCCAAATCTTGGCAGGATCTTACATATGTTAACGTGAGCTTCCAGTTTAAATTTCATGGTCATCGGAGTTATAGAACTCCAGTTATAGCGTTTTTCGTCTAAAAAACCTAAATATTGAAATGGTCATAACTTGCTCATTTTAAGTCAGAATGAGCTCATTTTTGGACAGGAGGTTCTTTATACCATATACTTTCATGTCCCAAAAGGCCGGAAATTTTCTCACAAATTAAGTGGCCAAAACAGCCCTTTTAAATTTCTGGGCAGTAGCTTTTTACTATTTTGCAGCTTTTGACTCCTTTGCTAAAAACAGTTCACATGAAAATCTACAACACCTTTTCTAGTGATTCCACTTGGATAAGTTAGAAGACTCATAGATCTAACTCTAGAATTTGACCACACCCAAAAATTCAAAATATAATAGGAGATATGGTCAATTGAATTTCATGTTCTATTTTCACCAAAATATGATTTTCAACCCTTTGTGATTTCTAAGAAACTTTCATGTTTTCACATAATAACCAACATAACTCATCATAACACTTACTAATACTACATATACCCATTATTTTCATCAGTCCAATAATTTTATTATGACTTTAATCATAATCAACAGTCCAATGCTTATATTATGACTTTCATCATAATCCACGTAAACAGATCATTTCCACAATTTAATAAGGAATGAATACAAAGGATTATTCACCATGCATGTGGTAATCCACATAGACAAGTTATTTCAACATAATAATAAAGAATAGAATAACATAAGAATTTACCATGCGTGCGATAAACTCCACAAATAGGTTATTCCCAATAGAATAATAAATAATGGAACTAGGTTATGCGTAAACGCACAAACATGATATTCTGACAAAATAATAAATAATGGAACCGAGTCCCAAGAACGCACATACAAGATATTCGACGTAATAATAAATAATGGAACCAGTTCTGTAAACGCATGCATGTGATATTCCGATAGAATAATAAAGAACAGAATAATAGAAGAATTTCACCATGTATGCGGTACTTCATATAAACAGGTTATTCCAACATAATAATGAAAAATAGAATAACAGAAGAATTTCACCATGTATGCGGTACTTTGCATAAATAGGTTATTCCAACAGAATAATAAGGGATGGAATAACAATAGCTCTCTTCATGAATACGAAAGAAATAATACCCCTTACCTCAAAAGAAGACTGGATATTGGAATAGTGAGGTAGCAGACTTCTCTTCTTCTTTCTCTCTATAATTTCTCTCTATAATAATGGCTCTAAAGCTTTAGTGAATTGGTGAGAAATGAAGGAAGAATGAGCTTCTATTTATAGAAAAATATAGTTTCGATAATTGCACATTTTGGGGCTCGAAAAATTATAGTACAATACCTCCAACTTTTCTTTCATTTATAATTTAGTCCCGCAAGTATTATCAAACTTGCACCACCTCCCCTAATAGTAAATCATGTGAATCAATAGTTCAATCATGTGATTCAATAGTTATAATCATGTGAAAATACGAATTACGGTATAAGTACTCCCATCTATACCTCCATCTTTAACTTAGTCATGCAAGTATTATCAATCTTGCACCAACTCCCCTAATAGTATAAGAATGTGATTCAATAGTACACACATGAACAAATAGTTATATAAGCATGTGAATTAGTAGCAATTAATTGCTCATTTATCCGATTAATTACCCGATTTATCAATATAACCCCTGACATCAATTATCATCTAATAGATGTCGATTTCCACTAACACGAATAATCCCAACACAATGGAACTATCAAATTCATCTTTAATCAACACGAACTTATTCATCATTAATATTATAACTCACAATATTTAACAACCAAATGTCGCTCCTGTGAAAGAGGGGCTTTCCAATAAGGATTTCTCCCCATCATGCCGCAATAATTAAGTGACCAAACCTCTCCTTGACAGAACTTCTAGACATTGTAAATATTACAATTTAATAATATGAATAAATTTTTCATCTTAATTATTGATTTAATAATATATCATATTATGCAGATGATACTGTGGCAATAATCGAATCAATAATATGAGAGATATGATGCAAAGAATTATCAGAAGCAATAATTGAGTATAACCGAGTGACTTCTCACGTAAGCATCAATAACCAATACTGCAAGTGCTACTATGAAACCACGCTTATTACTGTATTTTTACTACCGAGTAGTTCAACAGCTTTAACGGTAATACTTTCACGCTATTTTTATAAAAGATAATTACATTGTTTTCTAAATACGACAATACTTCCAATGTGGGTTCGCTTAATGATTGTGTCGTCGCATTTGGATATTCCCCACAAAAGAATATTCCCCACCAAACGAATATTTTATAACAACTTGCATACTTTGCAAAATTTATAAATACTACCCACAACTATAACATTATATCAAATCCACACCATAATATTAAAAAAAATATTTCGAGAAAATTAAATCTTTATTCATAAAATTTGGGGTCTCACATATATGATTTGATTATGATATAAATGAATGAATATGCAAGTATGCTTACATTAAGGAAAGCAATAAATTCCTTTGATAGATAATAGGAATATATGTACAAGGACTTAGAATGAATTGATCAAATATGTTAGGTTGATCCTACATAAGCAAAATAGCTTTGTAAAGTCCTTAAAAAGAAATAATGTACAAGAACTATAAATATAGAAAGATCAAACTTGTTAGGTTGATCTTATAATGCAATAGATAGGCATGTCTGATCGTCGAACACTGCACCAGCATCGTAGTCTGCCAGGCGAGTCGAGGAAAACTTGAGAACTATCAAAGCGAAATCGTAGTCTGCAAGATAGTAGATCTCGGAGTTCGTAGTCTGTCAGGAGAAACGAGGAAGGATCGTAGTGTGTCAAGAAAAACTTTCTCAGAGCCGTAGTCTGCTGAGGAAGTTATGTTCAGAATAGTAGAGACAACTTATCTAAGAGCTGACCAAGCATCTGCCAGAGCCAAGTCAAGAATCGTAGACCATACTTGAAGTAGTGGAGTCTACTGATCATATCAAAGGCAGAAATCATAATCGAGGAAGATCAGATGAGGACAACAAGCATAAAGACATAAATCGTAGTGTTTCAAGATATGATCTCAGAGTCGTAGTGTCTGCAGAATCAAAGCCAAATCGTAGTGTGCAAAACTAAGGCTTCAATAGAGGTGCTCACAACGCCAATGCAGAATCATAAAGTCAACACGATTCTCAACAAATGAACACTCCCACAATATCCAAATAATGAAGCCTCTGGTCTGAGTTGCAAAGATACATTCCACCTGAAGGAAACCAGAGAGCACTCAACGAATGGCATGCAAGCTAACAGAAGATTTAAGCACCAACCCAATCAACATCCAGATTGAGTTGCAAATCCATTCAAGATGAAGTCTTCCACAAGTCGATCAGAAGAAGACTTCTATAAAAGTGTCTGACTAAGGAAAGTCAGCAAGTGCAGTAGCTGTTAAAAGAACAGAAGAAAATGATCTTGGGATCAACCAGGATCATAGTGTTTGCCAAATAAAGCAGGAACTGATGCATTTTATACAGAGATACTGGTCATCTTATGAAGAACAAGGCGAAAGTGATTAAGCATGGGTCAGACCATTGATGATAAGTGAACGGGAGATCACAAGGAGAAAGAGAGCTTGGCATGCCACAAATCTGATGTGTCTTGCTATTCAGAATAGGCCAAAACAAGAAGTCAAGCTATCAGTTCCTGAGGTTAGTCAAGGCAAACAGAAGTGTTGAAGCACTGCACAAGAGAAGGAAGAGGTGTTATACATTGAAGATCCAATGAACACTCTTTAGAATCATAGTGTTGTCTCAACCAGTCAAGGAACAACATTCAAGAAGCCACACTACGATCAGGTCCAAGAACATCTGCATCAGAATCGTAAAGTTTGGTCATCTGAGGATTGAAGCAGTGGTAACGGTTCAATTTGAAGACTGATATTTGAACATTGCTATTTGAGAGCATCGATGAAAAAGGATAATTTCTGATGTTCTAATCGTGAAGTCAGAAAGAAGAAATAAAGATAACTATCTGCCTGACATGGAAAGTTGACAACTCTAAGGCGGTAGGTAAGGTAGTAGACTGCTGTGTCAGTAAAGTCATAAAGGAGCTGTCATGTCACATCAAACAGTCTGCACCAAATAACTCAAGATCTGCAAAGCAATTGAAATAGCTTTCAATGGCTATATTCCAACGAGAAGATTGTGAAGGAGTATATATCAGCTAGAGCTTCAAAGATCAAATGTATTGAGCTAAGTTGAAGGATCGTTGAGTTGTTGGAATGCTATATTGTTGACTCTATGAGTTCCACTAGAGCTGAACAGAACAAGTCTCAATGAAAGTGAGACTACGAAGGTGGAAGTGAAGCAGATTTGAAGAAGGACTTGAACAGACTAAAGCTTCACTCAACAAGGATGAGAAAGCCACTAAAGATGGCATCTAAGCTGAGAGCTGAGAAGGTCAAGATGATAGCATTCATAAAAGTGGAAGAGCACAAAGAAGATCCAGAGAGCCACTTAACGAATCACCATGAATCAAAAGCTAAAATAGAAAAGATGTAGAACCATGTCTGCAGATCATTCAAGAAGGGTTAAGGGAATGCTAAGTACCAGACAAAGTCTACCAAAAGCTCAGAGACTTAGCAAACCTAAATGGCGATGGTACACAGCTGACATCGAATGAAGATAAGATGAAAAGTATGAAGATCAGCTGCACCAGAGAAGAAGTGGTCCAGACTCTACGCAGAATGCAAAGGGGACCACTTCAAGCTGCTAAGTACAAAAGATGTTCAAGCTTCAAGATATCTTAGCAGCAACGCACCAATAACAAATACAACAACAACTACTACAACAACAAGTAGCCAGGGCCTGAGGAGTCCTTGTCCAGAGGGACTAAATGAAGTTCCAAGCCTGCTGGACTTGAAGAGTTCTTAGTGAACTAGAGGAGTTCCAAGCCTGCTGGGCTTGAAGAGTTCTTAGTGAACTGAAGTTCCAAGGCTGTTGGCCTTGAAGGAATCTTAGTGATTCAGGGTGCTGCCTTTCCTTAGTGGAATCCCTGCTCGTTGAAGCAGAAGAGTGGATTAGGAGCTTGAGTCTCTGAACCACTTAAAATCCCTTGTGTCATTTACATTTAGTTATTTACTTTCTTTCATTTACATTATGTATCTAACTGCTATAAATGCTATGTATGTATTAACTGCTTACAACTAAACTAACTCTACGAATAATGTATGTATGTTCATGAATATATCAATGAAGGGGATCTTTTACTTATTCCGCTGTGCTTAAAAAGATTTTATTGTGTGCCTACTGGGAACTAACAACATGTTTAGGATGTTTATTGAACAGGTGATGAGGTTTACGATCATCAACCAAATTTGCTTTAGAAGACATCTCTTTGGCTTTGGCAGTTTTATCTAAATTTTTGTTCTTTTCCTCAATACGAATATGAACAATTAACTCCTCTAAGGTCATGTCTTTCCTTTTATGTTTCATAGTATTCTTGTAATCTTTCCAAGAATCAGGCAATTTCTCTATAAGGGAGCCAACAATAAAAGGAACAGGTAAAATCATGCCTTTATTATTCAGTTCAGCTACGATAAGATGAAAGACATGAATTTGGGAAGAGACATCTTTTTCACCGGTCATGTAAAAATTAAGAAAATTTCCAATTACATACTTCTTGACACCAGCATCTTCCACAACATATTTCAAAACTAAAGCACCCCAAATTTCAACAGCATGTTTATATAGACAATAGATATCAAAAAATTCATTCGACAATGATTTGAGAATGATAGCCTTGCAAATTTTATCAGCAGAAGATCAAGTACTAACAGAATATTCATATTCTTTCTTTTGTTCATTGGTAGCATCATAAGGGGGTTCAACTGGTTTTAGTTTGGTTAAAACATGGTCAACTTTAGCAATGTCCATAATCAAAAGTAATTTGGTTTGCCATCATTTAAAATTGGATCCATCAAAAGGCTCAACTTTGGTCAAATCATGGACAGATTTAGTGGTGCTAAGCATAGCAGAATCCATAATTTTCTACTTAAGATTGTTGGTCAAACACGAATAATATATATGATTCAACTATTAAATAAAAGAAGGGCAAAAATAGAACTTATCGATTTATAGAGAATTATGTTGAGCAGAGGTGTGCAGTGCATTATCCTTAAGTTGAAATTTCACCCCTCGAAGAACTTTTCTCGGTGCTAAGGTCACTGACGAAATTCTACTCCAGGATTCAACGGCTCTTCACCCAACTAATCAGCACTCAAATAGTTGAATGACTTATGAACAACTTCTAATTTTCCTTACTCGAACTCAAAAATAAACCATGTATATACAATAAAATTATTTATATGACAATCACTGTTTTATATATATAATAATCAGTGATAGCACGGTAATAGGTCTTTTAATATATATGGAACAGTTACAAAATCTCTTTTAATATATTTTGAACAGTTGCAAAATCTCCATAAATTAATATATATTTATATTTTTATTTAACTTTGTAATATTTTATTTTACATAAAATACAACAAATTTTTATGTCGGATCACATTCATTTATTCATGAACACTATCAAATAAGTGAATTTTATCCCCAGAACAACTCGCTTTGAAGTATGGTGGTTGCTAGCCTTGGACGATGTAGAGATTATGAAGATTAATTAGGATAAGAGTGTAGTGGGCACACACTTGTACGGGGCTATGAGAAGAAATCAAATAATGGTCGTCCCTTCCCCTCCCCCCTATATAATTTACCTAAAAAATTAAAGAATATCTCAAACTTTTACCCACTCTCCTATTTCTTTTTCAGTTATCTAGCCACAATGTTAACCCATCAAAGAAAAAATATTTAAAACATATTGTAATTTTTCTTTTTTATAATTTTACAAATTTAGTATTTGTTTGTGAATTTTTACAATTGTTAAAATGAGGCTATCATGATATTTTTACAATAACGTCAACCCATAAAAAAAAATCAAAGATGAATGGATGAATGATTTTTTAGTAACTTTCATTATTGAGCATGATATTTTTACAACTATCGAAAATGAGGCTATCATGTAACAATTTCAAGTTATGGAGTTTTGAATAATGTAATTGTAAATAATATATGAGTATTATTTAATTTTGTGATTTATTGTATTATATTTTTAATTTTTATTAAATTTTTTTTTTAAATTTGACCCCACTAAATCAAGGGGTGGATCCGCCCCTGCCCGTTGTCTGCCAAGATTTCTGTCATACACCAATGTCACTGTCGTGTGATCCATATATATAAAATTAGTGATCCATGCATAATTTCTAAAGGAAAGTCTTGAACTGACATCCTTAGCAATTCATCTTTGCAAGTCCATCTATAATTCATATACTAATGAATTCTCTAACTAATTAATCAACTTTTCAAGTCCACCTAGAATTCATGATATATCAGGCAACACGTTGCATGAATTGCCAATTAATTTCCAACAATCCAATTATCAATTGGATTAATATCAATTAAACTCACTACAAACAAAGGTTGGCTTGAATGGAAGGGGATATGGTCGCTTAAACAAGTGGTCTCGATTTCGAACCCTTATAGATATAACAAACTTTCTTGGAAGAGATCCCCGCTCCGGCTTCCGATCTTATCTCGAAAGTGTGAGCCTAGAGATACTTTGGAAAACCAAAAAAAAAAGAGTAAACTCACTTACTTTACTCACAAAGAAATTATTTCAATTCTACTTTGGATTCTAATTCTCATGGGTGAGGACCCACACCCATGCGCGAATCTAGAGTAAGGGCAATGGAGGTATTTAACCCCAGTAAATTTTTAAGGGGTCAAATTTTATTTTTTTTTATATTTTTTTATAGTGTTTAGTAAAAATATAAAAATTTAAATTAAAAAATTATTGAATGTCTTAAACTTTTACCCATTCTGTTCTCTCTTCTAATCTTCCAGTCTTCAATCATAACCCATCAAAGAAATATTCTTTATCATAATTTTTTTTTTGTAATTTCACAAATTATGTAGTTACTTGTGGATTTTTACAACTATTAAAAATGAGGCTAACTTGATATTTTTGTAAGACCATTGACCCATTAATGAAAAATTATTCAGAGCTGAGTGGATGAATGATTCTATACTAATGTACATTAAACATGATATTTTTGCAGTTATTGAAAATGAGGCTATCATGAAATAATTTCTCAAAAATGTTGTTGCAAGTAATATTTAAGTATTATTTAATTTTGAAATTTATTTGATTTTTAAGTTTTTATGAGCACTTTTTTAAAAAAAATGACCCCACTGAACAAATGGCTAGATTCGCCCCTGCTTGAACTAGAAGCCATCGCACATATTTCGTTTACGATAGGGCATGGATCAAACTTTCAGTAATTTAAAAATGTTGTGTTGATATCGAAGACTGCCAACGATTGTATGGAACTCAGAAGGATCAGATAACGGGTTTCCAGAGTGTACGGTGAGGGTTGGACTGGGAGAAAAGGGTGTGGGAGCAGGCTTGGCTTCAGTCATGTGAGCTCTAGTGAACATATCAGTGATGTATTTGCGTTGACTGAAGAAAATACCATTGTGTGTGAAGTAACTTCAACACCTAGAAAGTATGATAAGGATCAAAGGTCCTTAAAAGAGAAACATTTGGCAAGAAGTTGAATGAAATTCTGAACGGCTCTGGTATTGTCACCAATTATAATGATAACATCAACATAGACAAGGAGATAAATTGTGGATCCATATTTGTTGAAAATAAAAATAGAGGTGTCGACAATGGAGTTGGAGAAACCAGATGTGACGAGTGTGATAACCCGGGATTTCGAATAATCCAAAGTTCACGAATAATTTTTTTTTTTTAATATTGACATTGATTGTTAATATTGTACTGTGTATCTGTGATACGAGTCTCGAGGTATGGTCAATTTGTGTATTGACTAAAAAATTAGAGTAGAGTTGTGCTTAACAGCTTTAGAAACCCTAACCCTAATTTCTGGATAGGGATTCGATAGAAATCGCAGTTATAATATCAGTAACTGTGAGTATGTGCTTGTACGGTATAAAGTTAATGACTCATAATTGACTGGAGAGGGTTCTATATTATTAAACCCTAATAAGAGATTAAAAACCCTAATCTTAGATTTAGAAAAAAAATAAGTGTACAGTTAAAAACCCTAATTGTAGGCCGAGAAACCCTAATTTAAAATTCGAGAATCCTAAACCCTAATTAAAAAACCCTAATCCTAATTAGCAAGCATAATGTGTTTATTAAACACTAATATGATTAAGAAAATCTAATTTAATTAGGAAACCCTAATTTTAGTTTCAAAATTTTAATTTTCTAAATTAAAACCCTAATTTATAATGTAAGACCCCGAATTTTATGAAATGAAAGTATTCAATTTTCTTATAATTATTATTCTACTTAGTAAATGGTTAAATTGATAAAAGGTTAAAGAAGGGTGATATTTGAAAATTTTGCAAAGTAAGCAAGTTGATATAAAATATTCGTTGTGTCGGGAAATATTTGATTGGTCGGGAAATATTTGTTTTAACATGGAATATTTGTACGGCGGCACAATCATTGGTGAACTCCACAACGGAGGAATTATCGTAGTTAGAAAACGACAGAAATATCTTTATATAAAAATAATTGCGAAAGTTTTACCGTTAAATTGTTGAGATACCTGGTGGTAAAAAATACAGTAATACGCGTGGTTGCATAGTAACACACGGTATTGAGTATTGATGCTTACGTAAGAAGCCACTCAGTTTACTCAATTATTGCTACAGTAATTGTTGTATAGTATTTCACGTTATTTGATTCAAATTATTGTCACAGTGTCATCTGCATAATATTTTATATTATTAAATCAATAATTGAGACGAAAAAGTTATTCATATTGTAAGACCCCAACTTTTAGGAATAAAAATGAATTTTGTATAAATATCATTTTTTTAATATTATGGAGTGAATTTGATATAATGTTATAGTTGTGGGTAATATTTATATATTTTGCAAAGTACGTAAGTTGTTATATAATATTCGATTGGTCGAGGAATATTCGTTGTAACAGGGAATATTCGTACGACGACACAATCATTGGTGGATCCCACAACAGAATTATTGTCAGATTGAAAAAACGACAAAAATATTTTTATGAAAATAACGGCGGAAGTTTTACCGTTAACTGTTGAAACACCCAGTGTTAAAAGTACAGTAATACACGTGATTGCATAGTAGCACACGGTATTGATTATTGATGCTTATGTGAGAAGTCACTCAGTTTTGTTCAATTATTGCTACAGTAATTGTTGCATAGTATCTCACGTTATTTGATTCAATTATTGTCGATATTTTATATATTATTAAATCAATAATTGAGATAACAAAGTTATTAATATTATTATTTGCAATATTAACGATGTCTAGAAGTTCTGTCAAGGAGAGGTTTGGTCACCTAATTGCGGGCCAACAGGGAGAAATCCTTATTGGAAAGCCCCCTCTTTCCTGGGAACGACCTGGTCGATTAAGAGTGTGAATTATAATAATGATGATGAAGTTTGTTATATTATTATTATAATTGTAATAAAACAGAATACTTTTTATAAAGTTTTTATTTTATTTGATTATAAATAGAATATAATATATTTTATTGTGCATAGTGTTTTTTGATAAAGTGCTTGTATAGTATTTGCATAGTAAAATCTTTTTATATAAAAGCAGAATACTTTTATAAAGTTATTTGTTTTATTAGATTATAATTAAAATATATTATATTTTATTATGCATAGAGCCTGCATAGTGTTTCCATAGTAAAATCTTTTTATATAAAACAGAATATTTTTATAAAGTTATTTATTTTATTAGATTTTAAATAATATATATATATATATATATATATATATTATAAATAGAATATATTATATTTTATTGCATAGTATCATTTCCATTCTCCTATAAATAGTATGCTTAGTTAGAATTGAAAACACACTAGAAATTCAGAGAATTCTTCTTCTATAATCTTGAGCGTATTTCTTTAGAGTTTTAAAAAGTTTTGAGCGTAGAAAATAGTATAAGTTTTCTTCACGAATATCCTCGCCTTACCAGGCGAAATACTCTTCTTTCTAAGGTAAGGGGTATTATTTATTTCGTATTCATGAAGAGAATTATTTTCTTTCAAATACTAAGTAAAGAAATAAGTTATTCCATTCTATATTATTATGTTGGAATAACTTTGTCTGCGGAAGTCTTGCATACATGGTGAAATTCTTACATTATTCCATTATTTATTATTCTATTGGAATATCACGTCTGCATGCGGATTACGCATGACTGGTTCCATTCTTTATTATTACAATCCGGAATATCCTCGTCATGCGTGCGAATTACGCATGACGTGACACAATTGCTCTATTCTTTATTATTCTCATTGGAATATCACATGCATGCGGATTACGCATGACACGTTCCATTCTTTATTATTACGTTGGAATAACTTTGTCTATGTGGATTACTGCATGCATGGTGAATGATCCTTTGTATTCATTCCTTATTAAATTGTAGAAATGATCATACTACGTGGATTACTGCATAATGAAGCGAAAATCCATTTGCGCTTTCATATATTCTATTATACTTAGTTGGTTAAAGTTTTGGCTTCTATACTCCATGAAATTAGTAGAATATCCCGGATATTTAAGGCTTCATCTAAGATATCTTTTCATGGAAATATTCTTCCGATCATTCTTGAATTTTACTCCACAAAGCAGTATCATGTTGACAATTTGGACATTATTGTGTTCAGGATAAATTAACTTAGAAATCTTTAAAATTTATTCATGAACTTATTTTTTTGAATTATTATGTCATTGTCATCATCTTCATGTTTATATTATGTTGAAAGTCATCTGTGGCCTGTAGTGCATAGATGGACTTAGTATGATTATGACCAGAGATTATTCGGTTTAATCATGACCGTAATGTTATAAATGATGTGGTAAAAGTCCTCATTGGCCTGTAGTGCATTGATGGACAGTTGTTGGCATGATCATGACCATTGATGAAACCACGAATATCCTTGGCCCGTAGTGCATGGATAAATTGTGGTCGTGATACTAATGAATATCCTTGGCCGTGGTGCAGGGATGATGTGAATTATTTATTAAGCTGAGTCTCAGCGATAAAAGTGATGAAAAACCTTTTTAAATCATAAAAGATTGTAGATTTTATTCTTTAATTGACTCTTCTAATGGATTGCTTGTTCCGCTGCAGTTAAACTTGATGTTTGTTATATTTTATCAGTTTAACACAGTTGAAGACTAATGATAAATTATTCTGCATTATCTTAGTCATAATATTTCTTACTGGGCTAGTTGAGCTCACCCTTTCGCTTTCATTATTCTCTTCAGAAAATGAGAACGTAGCAGGGACTAGTCGGGGAATAGAGTGACGGTCCAGATAACATTAGTAGTCCTCACTATTCTATGAAATAATGTGATAATAAATGTATTGAGGACTTATTTTGAGTTTGAATACTGTCTAGAAGATAATATTTGTATTAAAACTCACAGCTCATGTTGTATATTTAAGGTTGTATTTGTATTCTGTACCATGTATTTGGCGACTGATGAGTGAGGTTTTATACACATGAATTGGATACATTGGGCTTAATTTATTATTGTTCTCAAGTCTTTTAGATTAGTTTTTAAGTGTTTATGTCTATTCAAGCATGTTTTATATTGTTTTGTAGGAATTGGGACAAAAGTTACTTTGATCGACGTTCGGGGTGGCTAGATTCGCGTTTTCGGCTTGCCATTTACACAACAGTCAATTCAGAGCCAATTTGACTATAGTTTCGGATATTATTTCGAAAAACTCAAAGCATGAAAGTTGTAGATCTACTTTTCCTCTTTCCGGAACATCTTGAATCATCAAAATCGGAGTTTGGAAGAAGACGTTATGGCCATTTTCCCAAAGGACGTCGGAGTAGAAAATGTCAGAAAAAGTGGTAGCGCCGGGGCGCTAATTTTAAACTTAATTCGGTCGGCGCTATAAGGCGATGTCTCATTGTCATGGCCACTGAGGTCTTTGGGAAAGAGGTTGGGTGTGGCCTGGACGCGTTTTGGGCGAATTTTGACACCTTTTTGACTCCAAATTTGATTGGGTTTGTTCCTAAGCTCAAAATTGGATTTGTAACCTATAAATACATGATGTAAGACATAAAATAAAGGGAGATTACATAGATTAGACTAGATTAAACACTCCATTAGATTAGAATCTAAACCCTAATTCTTAATTAGCCATTGGAGATTGAAGCAACTTGGAGACCATTAAAGATTCAAAGCAGGAGTTAGAGGAGAGCATCAAATTTGCTGACAATAGATTATATTCTCTTCTCTTCTCTTACTTTTATCTTTTAATGTCTATTCAATTGTGGATTCTTGGTTTTAATTCATTAATTATGAACTAATTCTTTTTATTAAGATTCCAATGGAACCTTTTATGATTATGAATTGATTATTTAATTTATTCCAATTATTTATGTTGAAGTGAATTGTTCATCATGCCTTGTATTTAGTGATTAATTATCTGGCCAATAATTCTTTGTGTTACTCTAGGAGGAATCGAGAGAGAAATTCTAGTGTTAGAATCAAGGGGGTGACATGTGACTTAGTTATTTGCAAAGTGAATAATTAGGTTTGTGAATAGAATGAGAATATCTATTTACTGCATGTAACACGTAGGAATTGGGATTATGAACGAGTTTAATTCAATTGTTTTGCATAGAGATATAACAAAATTAATCTGGGTTAAATAGAAGTCAATTGATCACTCGAGAGAGGGCTTTTTGACATTTGAGAATTCATTAACAATTCATGAACATAATAATTGGGATAATTGGATAATTGGTTTATAGTTCATAATTGGGGATATTGGAGTCTTAGCCTTTATTTATTTGAATTCATTTATAAAGTAACCTAGTTTTAATTTATTAATTTAGTTTTATTAATTAGAAAAATCACGATTTGAGATTGTTTAAATAAAATTAGTTTGGTTAAGAATTAGTACTTAGTGATTTTTATTAAATAATTCCTCGTGGGAACGATACTCTACTTTCACTTTATTACTTGTTGACCGTGTATACTTGCACGTATTCATTGATTGCAAAATCGATCAACAATGACTCGAGAATAGGTGATGTATACCTATTTTGGGGCGTCCACGATTGGTATCAAAGCTTAGGGATATGATCCTGGTTGAGATGTGAGACAAGAACTAGGAGGGAGAGATTTTGGAATTCCTTCGCTAGTATGACCTACCTAAGTTTATTTAGTTTTAATTGTTCTAATTGAGTATAGGGATAATATGTCATATGTTAATTAACCCTTGTTTTGTGATAGTATTTGAAAATGACATTCGAGAATGTTGAGAATAGCAATGGAGCACAGGAGACCATTGAGTCTCCACAGATCAATAATCAGGATAATGTGCACCAGGAAGGCGACAATCCTCATGCAAACAACAACACTGACCAAATGATGAACGATGAAATGTTTAAAGGCTTTATGCAATTCTTGAACCATCAGGCAAGAGCGGCTCCTGTCCAAAATGCAGGTGGAAACACTGGCAACTCTCGGACGGTCATCACCATTAGCGATTCAAGGAACTGGGACCACCGGAGTTTTTGGAGAGCCAAAACCACTTAAAGCGGAGATGTGGATAAAGCGGATCTGTAAGATATTTGATGTCTTGGGATGCTCGGAGGAAAAAGGTTCCTTTGCCACCTTCATGTTATGAAAAGAGGTGATTCTTGGTGGAAATCATAAAGCGTACTCAACTGCCGCCTTTGAAGATGACTTGGGAGAAGTTCCAAGAATTATTCAACGACAAGTACTTTCCCGAAAGTATTCGTCACATGAAAGAGGTAGAGTTCATCAAGCTTGAGCAAAACAACATGACTGTGTCGCAGTACAAAGCTAAGTTTGTCGAGTCCCAATTTACGTCCCATTTGGTTGATAATGAGGAGAAAATGACGCGAATGTTTCTAAGAGGTTTAAAACCCGAGATACGTCAATATCTTGTCTCTCATAAACTGTGTTTGTATTCAGATGTTGTTAACAGGGCTCAGTTATTGGAGCGCGATAATGAGTCAACCCAACCAAAAGAGAGCGGTACAAAAATGATAATACCGGTGATACTTGATCATCGAAGCGGTGACAATAAGCGTGGAGGGAATCAACATGCCAGAAATGGTAACCACTTCGGTGGTAATCATGGCCAAAATAATAAGAATGGAAATTTCAAGAAGAGGAGATTCAACAATGATGGAAAGATGTCAGCATCAGCACCCGTTGTTAAGGAAGGAGAACGACCACCTATCATATGCTTCAAATGCGGAGGGAGGGACATATCACCCAAATCAGACGCATATGACCCAAAACGTGTTACAATTGTGGAAGAGAAGGTCACCTAGCTCGATTTTGTCGTTCAGGAAAGGCAAGTTAAGCTGGGATGGAGGCACCAAAGGCCGTCCCAGAAAAGTCAAAGTCGGTAGTTCAAGGGAGAGCGTTTGTTGTGACCTCCCAGAAAGCAAGGAACCCGAACGAGGTCATCACAGGTAAGCTATCATAAAATCTAGCGAAGTCTATACCTTATTTGATACCGGTTCTATCCATTCTTTTATTTCTCCTACTTGCGCTCAACGTTTAAATTTGACTCCGGAGAAATTAGACTTTGAGTTATCTGTTGAAACTTCGTTGGGAGAAACCTTCATTACATCCACTGTTTATAAGTCTTGTTTAGTTCAAATCGGCACCGCACATTACCTGTCGATCTTATTTCTTTGAAAATACTTGCATTTGATGTGATTCTAGGGATTGATTGGTTAACTACTCATCATGCAAAAATTGATTGTTTTCGTAAGGTTGTTAGGTTTCATATTCCTAACCAACCTATTATGCGAATTCAAGAAACCAAACCATTAAAATCAATCACTATCATCTCAAGCCATAAAGCTATTCGTTTATTGAAAAATGGATGTCAAGATTTCTTAGCTCATGTCACGGATCTAAACAAAAATACATCAGTTGAGTGATATTTCTATTGTTAATAAATTTCATAACGTATTCCTTGAAGAACTTCCTGGCCTACCCCCAGAGCGTGAAATTGAATTTTGTATCGACCTTGAACCCAGTACAAAACCTATTTCCAAAGCCCCATATCGAATGGCTCCTATTGAACTTCAGGAGTTAAAGACCCAAATGCAGGAATTGTTAGACATCGATTTCATTCGTCCTAGTACTTCTCCTTGGGGTGCTCCTATTCTATTCGTGAAGAAGAAAGATGGGAGTATGCGACTTTGTATTGATTATTGGGGGTTGAACCATGTTACTATCAAAAATAGATATCCATTGCCTCACATTGATGACCTGTTTGACTAGTTGCAAGGCGCTAAATTCTTTTCAAAGATTAATCTTCGTTCCAGATATCACCAATTGAAGATTAGATCTAATGACATTCCAAAGACGGCTTTCAGAACTCGGTACGGGCATTATGAATTCCTAGTCATATTCTTTGGATTGACTAATGCTCTTGCTGCCTTCATGGATATGATGAACCAAGTATTCAAGGAATATTTGGATCACTTTGTGGTCATCTTTATTGATGACATCCTTATTTATTCCAAAATCCGTGAAGATCATGAGCAACACTTGAGGCTGATACTCCAAAAGCTTCGTGAAAACAAGCTTTATGCCAAGTTAAAGAAATCACGAGTTAATTTGAATGAAGTAGCATTCCTTGGTCACGTAGTATTAAGTCATGGAATATCTGTTGACCCAGCAAAGATTGAAGCTATTCAAAGCTAGGAGCAACCTAAATCAGTGACTGAAGTACGTAGCTTTCTCGGCTTAGCTAGTTATTATTAGAGATTCGTAGAAGGGTTTTCTCAAGTCACTACTTCGTTAACTCAGCTGACTCGGAAAGATACAAAGTTCGGTTGGAGCAAAGAATGTGAGAAGAGTTTTCATGAACTCAAGAGGAGACTTATTTCAGCACCTGTTTTGACAATACCATCTGGCTTGGAGGGATTTGTCATCTACAGTGATGCTTCGGGCAAAGAGTTAGGATGTGTTCTCATGCAACATAGGAATGTCATAGCCTATGCCTCATGATAACTCAAAGAATATGAGAGGAATTATCCCACTCATGATCTAGAGTTGGCAGCAGTCGTTTTTACACTAAAGATTTGGAGGCATTACTTGTATGAGGAGAAAGTGGAGATCTTTACTGATCATAAAAGCCTCAAAATTTCTTCACTCAAAAGGAACTCAACATGCGACAACGACGTTGGCTTGAATTGTTGAAAGATTATGATCATACCATCCAATACCACCCAAGAAAAGCGAACGTGGTAGCTGATGCATTGAGCAGAAGATTATATGCGGGTACGAGTGCAATATTGTCAATGCAAAGGCCAATTTTGTATGACTTACAAAGGATGGAGATAGAGTTAAAGACTTCAGGGACCCATATGATGATGGCGAATATACGAGTAGAACCGACTTTAATCGATAAAGTTAAAGTTGCTCAAGCTACGACACTGAGGCGATCTATGAGGGAAGAAAGTGCAAGAAGGTGCTATGCCGGAAGAAAGAATAGATGAAGAAGGAATACTTCGAGTCAACTCCAGACTTTTTGTTCGTAATGACCCTGATTTAAAGTATAAAATCATGATGGAGGCACACAACACACCGTTTGCAATCCATCCTGGGAGTACCAAAATGTATCATGATCTTCGACATACATTTTGGTGGAACTATATGAAGAGAGAGATAACAGAATTCATCTCAAGGTGTTTAACTTGTCAACGAGTCAAGGTGGAGCATCAAGTACCTAAGGGTCCATTGCAACCACTTGAAATTCCAGAATAGAAGTGGGAGCACATTACCATGGATTTTGTTACTGGTCTTCCTGAGGTTTCTCAAGGCATAGATGCCATTTGGGTCATTGTTGATAGATTGACCAAGTCTGCTCACTTCTTACCTATACGAGAAAATTATACACTTGAACGTCTTGCTCTTATGTACATAAACGAGGTTGTAAGATTGCATGATATGCCACTATCCATAGTTTTTGATCGAGACCCAAGATTCACTTCAAGATTTTGGGTTAGTTTTCAAAAAGCTATGGGCACGGATTTACAATTTAGTTCGGCATATCATTCTCAAACGGATGGAAAATCAGAGAGGACTATTCAAACTCTTGAAGATTTATTAAGACTCTGTGTCCTTGACTTCAAGGGAAGTTGGGACAAGTTCTTCACTGTTGATGGAGTTTTCTTACAACAACATTTATCGAGCAAGTATTGGCATGGCTCCATTGAGCGTTGTATGGAAGAAAGTATCGTTCTCCAAAGATATCTTTGGGATGAGGTGGGTGAAGAAACATTGTTGGGATTGGAGTTGATACGTGTGACTCTGAAAAAGATTCAAACGATCCGTGAACATATAAAAACCTCACAAGATCGACAAAAGAGTTATCTTTGATCTTCATCGAAGAGACGTGGAATTCGATATTAGAGATCATGTGTTGTTACGTGTTGCTCCATTGAAAGGAGTTACGAGATTTGGAAAGAGAGGAAAGCTCAATCCTCGATTCATTGGCCCATTTTAATCCTCGATCGAGTAGGAACGTGGCCTATAAACTCGCGCTTTCTGCCAAGTATGTCTCGTGTTCATAATGTTTTCACATATCCATGTTACGTAAATATGTGGAAGACCCAACCACATTATTAAGTTAGAACCGGACAAAATAGCGGAAGATTTAACGTATGAAGAGGTTCTGTTCAAATCTTGGATAAGAAGGAACATATTCTACTGCCTCCAAGGTTATACCTCAAGTCAAAATTTTGTGGAGAAACCACGATGTTGAGGAAATGACACAGGAGTTAGAATCAAAAATGAAATCAAGGTATCCTTACCTCTTCGACATACCAGTATCGTACCATAATTTCGAGGGGCGAAATTTCATAAGAAGGGAGGTTGTAAGACCCCAACTTTTAGGAATAAAATGAATTTTCTATAAATATCATTTTAAATATTATGGAGTGAATTTGATATAATGTTATAGTTGTGGGTAATATTTATAAATTTTGCAAAGTACGCAAGTTGTTATATAATATTCGATTGGTGGGAATATTCATTATAACAGGGAATATTAAGTATGACTGGCACAATCATTGGTGGACCCCATGATGGAATTATTGTCGGATTGAGCAAGCGACAAAAATATTTTTATGAAAATAACGGCGAAAGTTTTACTGTTAATCGTTGAAACACCCAAAGGTGTTAAAGAAATGCGATGTCTGGCGTGGTTGCATAGTAGCACTGCAGTATTGATTATTGATGCTTATGTGAGAAGTCACTCGGTTTTGTTCAATTATTGCTACAAGATGGTTGTTGTATAGTATCTCACGTTATTTGATTCAATTATTGTCGATATTTTATATATTATTAAATCAATAATTGAGATAACAAAGTTATTAATATTATTATTTGCAATATTAACGATGTCTAGAAGTTCTGTCAAGAAGAGTTTTGGTCACCTAATTGCGCGCTAATAGGGAGAAATCCTTATTGGAAAGTCCCCTCTTTCCTGGGAACGACCTGGTCAATTAATAGTGTGAATTATAATAATGATGATGAAGTTTGTTTTATTGTTATTATAAATGTAATAAAACAGAATACTTTTTATAAAGTTTTTGTTTTATTTGATTATAAATAGAATATAATATATTTTATTATGCATAGTGTTTGCATAATATTTGCATAGTAAAATCTTTTATATAAAAGCGTAATACTTTTATAAAGTTATTTGTTTTATTAGATTTTAAATAATATATATATATATATATATATATATATATATATAAATAGAATATATTATATTTTATTGCATAGTATCCTTTCCATTATCTTATAAATAGGATGCTTAGTTAGAATTGAAAACACACCGAAAATTGAGAGAATTCTTCTTCTATAATCTTGAGCGTATTTCTTTAGAGTTTTAAGAAGCTTTGAGCTTAGAAAATAGTATAAGTTTTCTTCAAGAATATCCTCGCCCTACCAGTCGAAATACTCTTCTTTCTAAGGTAAGGTGTATTATTTCTTTCGTATTCATGAAGAGAATTATTTTTTTCAAATACTAAAGAGTCATTATTCAATTCTTTATTATTATGTTGGAATAACTTTGTCTGTCTAAGTACCGCATACATGGTGAAATTCTTACATTATTCCATTCTTTATTATTCCGTTGGAATAACCTATCTCTAAGTTGATCTATCGCGTGCACGTGAATTCTTTGTTATTTCATTCTTTATTATTCTGTTGGAATATCCTATCTGTGCGGATTACGCATGACCTGGTTCCATTCTTTATTATTCTGTCAGAATATCCTGTCTGTGCAGATTACGCACGACCTGGTTCCATTCTTTATTATTCTGTTGGAATAACCTGTCTATGTGGATTACCATATGCATGGTGAATGATCCTTTGTATTCATTCCTTATGAAATTATGGAAATGATCTATCTACGTGGATTACCGCATGGTGGACAAAAATCCATTTGCAGTTTCATATATTCTATTATACTCAGTTGGTTAAAGTTTTAGCTTCTATACTCCATGAAATTAGTAGAATATCCTGGATATTTGCGCTTCATCCAGTATCTTTTCATGAAAATATTCTTCCGAGCATTCTTGAATTTTACTCCACAAAGCAGTATCATGTTGACAATTTGGACATTATTGAGTTCAAGATAAATTAACTTATAAATCTTTAAAATTTATTCTTGAACTTGTTTTATTGAATTATTATGTCATTGTCATCACCCTCATGTTTATATTATGTTGAAAGTCATCTGTGGCTTGTAGTGCATAGATGGACTTGGTATGATTATGACCAGGGATTATTCGGTATAATCATGACCGTAATGTTATAAATGATATGGTAAAAGTCTTCATTGGCCCGTAGTGCATTGTTGGACAGTTGTTGGAATGATCATGACCATTGATGAAAACAAGAATATCCTTGGCCCGTAGTACATTGATAAATTGTGGTCGTGATACTAATGAATATCCTTGGCCGTGGTGCAGGGATGATGTGGATTATTTATTAAAATTTGAGTCTCAAATGATAAAAGTGATGAAAAACCTTTTAAATCATAGAAGATAGTAGATTTTATTCTCTACTTGACTCTTCTAATGGATTGCTTGTTCCACTGCAGTTAAACTTGATGTTTGTTACATTTTATCAGTTTAACACTGTTGAAGACTAATGATAAATTATTCTGCATTATCATAGTCATAATATTTCTTACTGGGCTAGTTGAACTCACCCTTTCGCTTTCATTGTTCTCTTCAGGAAATGAGAATGTATCAGGGACTAGTCGGGGAACAGAGTGACAGTCCAGATGATAGCATTAGTAGTTCTCACTATTCTATGAAATAGTGTGATAATAAATGTATTGAGAACTTATTTTAAGTTTGAATACTGTCTAGAAGATAATATTTGTATTAAAACTCACAGCTCATGTTGTATATTTAAGGTTGTATTTGTATTCTGTACCATGTATTTGGCGACTCAGAATATGTGATGTATACCTATTTTGGGGGCGTCACACATACTATTATTTGCAATATTGACAATGTCTAGAAGTTCTGTCAAGGAGAGGTTTGGTCACCTAATTGCTTGGCATGATAAGGAGAAATCCTTATCGAAAGCCCCTCTTTCACAGGAGCGACACGGGTTGTTAAATATTGTGAGTTATAATATTTATGATGAATAATTGTTGAAGTATTAAGAATGTGTTTATTGAAGATAAGTGAATTACAAAAGTTAGAGGGGAATAATGCAAACTTGGAAAACTTTAGGGGTTTTAATAGTAAATCAATTTGGACCATCGATGGTGGTTTTAATAGTAAATCAGTCTAGATTGTCGATGGTGGTTTTAATAGTAAATTAATCTGGACCATTGATGGTGGTTTTAAAAGTAATTAATCTGGACCGTTGATGGTGGTTTTAAAAGTAATCAATCTGGACCGTCGGTGGTGGTTTTGAAAGTAATCAATACGAACCGTCGGTGGTGGTTTTAAAAGTAAATCAATCTGGATCATCGGTTGTGGTTTTAATAGTAATCAATATGGACCGTCCATTCTAATAGTAAATCAATCTAGACCGTTCATGAATTAGTTACTATTTAGTCCATTCTCCTATAAATAGAAGCTTAATTCTTCTTTCATTCTCACCAATTCACTAAGATTCCTAAGATAAGCTATAGAGAGAGAAACTATAGAGAGAAAGAAGAAGAGTATTACTCGCTACTTCACTATTGCGATGTCCTGGTCTTCTACTAAGGTAAGGGGCGTTATTTCTTTTATATTAAGTAAGGGATATTATTTGTTATATTAAGTAAGGGGTATTATTTCTTTCGTATTCATAAGGAATACTATTTTCATATTCATCCTTTAGTATGTCTAATAACTTGTCTCACGCGGATTACGTCTGTATTTATGAAAAATCCATTTGCGGTTTTAGTATGTTAATTCTTTTCATATTTTGAAATCTAAACTTACTACGGTAAGTATTGCTTCTATAATCCTTGAAATTAGTGGAATATCCGTGAGTTTTGCGCTTCATCCAATATCATTTTATTGGAATATTGATATGAACTTTCTTATTAAATATAAATATTTTCACCCGAAGTAATATTCACAAGTTACTATTCACGGGTTACTATTCACCCAGTTACTATTCACTATAATATTATTCACTCGGATATTCGGGACACTTTTTATGCTAGGGTACTATTCATGAGTTACTATTCACCTAATTACTATTCACTCTAGTATTATTCACTCGAATATTTGGGGCACTTTTCATGCCGGGTTACTATTCACGAGTTACAATTCACGGGTTACTATTCACCCAATTACTATTCACTCTAGTATTATTCACTCGGGTATTTGGAGAACTTTTTATGTTGGGTTAATATTCATGAGTTACTATTCACGGGTTACTATTCATCCAATTACTATTCACTCTAGTATTATTCACTCGGGTATTTGGGGCACTTTTCATGCCGGGTTACTATTCACCCAATTACTATTCACTATAGTATTATTCACTCTGGTATTTGGGGCACTTTTCTTGCCAGGGTACTATTCACGGGGTATTGTCGTAGTTATTCGTACGACGACACAATTATTGGTGGACTCCACAACAGAGGTATTGTCGTAGTTAAAAAGCAGCGAAATATCTTTTATAAAAATAACGGTAAAAGTTTTACTGAATTAAATTGTTGAGATACCCAGTGGTAAAAATACGATGTCGTGTGGTTGCATAGTAGCACACGGTATTGATTATTGATGCTTACGTAAGAAGCCACTCAGTTTACTCAATTATTGCTGTAGTAATTATTGCATAGTATCTCACGTTATTTGATTCAAATTATTGTCAAAGTATCATCTGCATAATATTTTATATTATTAAATCAATAATTGAGACGACAAAGTTATTCATATTATTATTTGCAATATTGACAATGTCTAGAAGTTCTGTTAAGGAGAGGTTTGGTCACCTAATTACGCGCCAATAAGGAGAAATCCTTATCAGAAAGCCCCCTCTTTCCTGGAAACGATCTGGTTGTTAAATATTGTGAGTTATAATATTAATGATGAATAATTGTTGAAGTATTAAGAATGTGTTTATTGAAGATAAGTGAATTACAAAAGTTAGAGGGGAATAATACAAACTTGGAAAACTTTAGGGGTACCAAAGTGTAATAAGTTAAATCAATCTGGACCATTGATGGTGGTTTTAATAGTAAATCAATCTGGACCGTCGATGGTGGTTTTAATAGTAAATCAATCTAGACCGTCGATGGTGGTTTTAATAGTAAATCAATCTGGACCATTGATGGTGGTTTTAAAAGTAATCAATCTGGACCGTTGATGGTGGTTTTAAAAGTAATCAATCTGGACCGTCGGTGGTGGTTTTAAAAATAAATCAATCTGGACCGTCGGTTGTGGTTTTAATATTAATCAATATGGACCGTCCGTTCTAATAGTAAATCAATATGGATCGTTCATGAATTAGTTACTATTTAGTCCATTCTCCTATAAATAGAAGCTTAATTCTTCTTTCATTCTCACCAATTCACTGAGATTCCTAAGAGAAGCTATAGAGAGAACTATAGAGAGAAAGAAGAAGAGTATTCTACGCTACTTCACTATTGCGAGATGTCAGGTCTTCTACTAAGGTAAGGGGCGTTATTTCTTTTATATTAAGTAAGGGATATTATTTGTTATATTAAGTAAGGGGTATTATTTCTTTTGTATTCATAAGGAATACTATTTTTCGTATTCATCCTTTAGTATGTCGGAATAACCTGTCTACGCGGATTACGTATCATATGACAGGTGAAAATCCATTTGCAGTTTTCGTATGTAAATTCTTTTCATATTCTGAAATCTAAACTTACTACGGTAAGTATTGCTTCTATAATCCTTGAAATTAGTGGAATATCCAGGAGTTTTGCGCTTCATCCTGTATCATTTTATTGGAATATTGATATGAAATTTCTTATTAAATATCAATATTTTCACCCGAAGTACTATTCACAAGTTACTATTCATGGGTTACTATTCACCCAGTTAATATTCACTATAATATTATTCACTCAGGTATTCGGGGTACTTTTATGTCGGGGTACTATTCACGAGTTACTATTCACCCAATTACTATTCACTCTAGTATTATTCACTCGGGTATTTGGGGCACTTTTCATGCCGGGTTACTATTCACAGGTTACTATTCACCTGATTACTATTCACTATAGTATTATTCACTCGGGTATTTGGGAAACTTTTTATGTCGGGTTACTATTCACAGGTTACTATTCACCCGATTACTATTCACTCTAGTATTATTCACTCGGGTATTTGGGGCACTTTTTATGCCGGGTTACTATTCACAAGTTACTATTCATGGGTTACTATTCACCCGATTACTATCCACTCTAGTATTATTCGGGTATTTGGGGCACTTTTCATGTTGGGGTACTATTCACGGGATACTATTCCTGAAGTACTATTCATAGGGTACTATTCATTAGGTACTATTCATCGAAAAAATTATTTCTTTTCTGTACAAATTATTTTTGATACATGGATATTATTCTTGAGTTTTACTCCACAAAGTAGTAACGTGTTGATAATTTGGGCATTTTTAAATTCTGGATAAATTAAGTTGTTAAAGTCTTTAATATTTATCCTTGATCTCGTTTGATTGAATTTTTATATCATTGTCATCATCATCATGCTTATATTGTGATGAAAGTCATCTTTAGCTTACGTGCATAGATGGACTATTGATTGGTAAGATTATGACCAGGGATCATTCGGTATAATCATGAACCTTAATGTTACAAATGATGTGGTAAAAGTCCTCATTGGCTGTAGTGTATTGATGGATAGTTGTTGGTATGATTATGACCAGGAATTATTCAGTATAATCGTGACCATTGGTGAAAACACGAATATCCTTGGTCCGTAGTGCATGTATAATTCTTGGTCGTGATACTAATGAATATCCTTAGCCATAGTGCAAGGATGATTCAATGATGTGGATTATTTATTAAGCTGAGTCTCAACGATAAAATATTGATAATACACTTTTAATTTGTAAAAGATAATATATATCATGCTCTACTTGACTTTTCTAAAAATACAGTTGCATGTCTTTGGCCTGTAGTGCAAAGATGAATTGTTAATGAATATCTTTGGCCCGTAGTGCAAAGATGAAGTTATTAGTATGATTATGAACAGGAACTGTGATTTGGTATAACCATGATCTTTGATGTTTCTGGTAAAAATAGGTGATGAAAATTAATTTCGTCCTGGGTGCGAAGAGGAATTTAGAACCATAATTATGAGTTATTCACATGATTGTGGACAGGAACTGTTGATTAATGTTACAGGGATAAAATAGTGTTGGTGGACTTTTAACATAGAGAAGATAATAGACTTTATAGTCTATTTGACACTTCTAATGGATTGCTCGTTCCACTGCAACTATGGTTGAAAAGTTTTATCATCTACCATATGTTCTAAATCTCTGATTTATTACTGATGAAGGCTATTGATAATTTAATTATCTTTAGTCGTGATATTCATTACTGGGCTAGTTGTACTCACCTTTTTGTTTCACAATTCCTTTTAGGTAATAAGAGTGTAGCTGGGTCGAGCGGGGGTAACAGGGAAATAGAATGGTAGTCTATAGCTGTTGAGGTTCTACCTAAACAGTATGGAAATAATTTTATTGAGAACTTTAGATAAGTGTATTGTATTTTATATGTCATTTAATAGTTATATTTGGTGAATCAAATAGGTTGAGGCGAACCCAACTTTGGAAGGGTATTTTGCCATTATCATACAAGATGTCTAATGACATACGACTTCGTGCTATCATAAGACAGGGGAATAGAACGGTAGTCTATAGCTGTTGAGGTTCTACCTAAACAGTATGGAAATAATTTTATTGAGAACTTTAGATAAGTGTATTGTATTTTATATGTCATTTAATAGTTATATTTGGTGAATCAAATAGGTTGAGGCGAACCCAACTTTGGAAGGGTATTTTGCCATTATCATACAAGATGTCTAATGACATACGACTTCGTGCTATCATAAGACAGGGTTGTGCACATACACTTGCTGAGTATATCTACGAGCACTACCTATATAATCTTGGAGTTTGGTTGAAATATAATTCTCAATTGGAGACAATGGAGATAATTATATGTTAAGAGAAGACTCACCATTGGAAAGAACATGATAGCAATCTTCTCGTTTTTCTTTGGGGTCTATTGGGACAACCAAGGATAATTCTCGAGTCATATGATATCTATCATAACTTAGATGCATGGTGTGAGACCCCAAATTTTATGAATAAAGAATTAAATTTTTCGAAATATTTTTTTTGAATATTATGGTGTGGATTTGATATAACGTTATAGTTGTGGGTAATATTTATAAATTTTGCAAAGTAAGCAAGTTGTTATATAATATTCGATTGGTCGGGGAATATTCGTTTTAACGGGAAATATATTAAATGCGGCAAGCACAATCATTAGTGGACCCATAGCGGAAGTATTGTCGTGTAGTTAGAAAATGATGAATTATCATTTTATAAAAATAACTAAGAAAGTGTTCTGAATTAAAAGCTGTTGAACTACCCGATAGTAAAAAATACAATAATACGCGTGGTTGCATAGTAGCTCACGGTATTGATTATTGATGCTTTACGTAAGAAGTCACTCGGTTATACTCAATTATTGCTACGATAATTCTTTGCATCATATCTCTCATATTATTGATTCAATTATTGTCACAAGATCATCATCATATAATATGTTATATTATTAAATCAATAATTGAGACGCAACAGTTATTCATATTATTATTTGCAATATTGACAATGTCTAGAAGTTACATCGAGGAGAGGTTTGGTCACCTAATTGCTGGCGCTTGATAAGGAGAAATCCTTATCGGAAAGCCCCTCTTTCTTGGGAACGACCTGGTTGTTTAATATTGTAAATTATAATATTAATGATGAATAAGTTCGTGTTGATTAAAGATGAAATTGATAGTTCCATTGTGTTGGAATTATTAGTGTTAGTGAAAATTGACATTTATTTCGATAATAATTGATGTCCGGAGGTTATATTAACCTGATCGAATTATTTAATCGGATAAATGAGCAATTAATTTCTATTAATTCACATGATTATAACTATTTGTTCACATGTGTGTACTATTGATTCACATTCTTATACTATTAGGGGAGGTGGTGCAAGATTGATAATACTTACATGACTAAGTTAAAAATGGAGGTATAGATGGAGGTACTATACTGTTATTTGTATTTTCACATGATTATAACTATTGATTCACATTATTTACTATTAGGGGAGGTGGTGCAAATTTGATAATACTTGCAGGACTAAATTAAAAATGAAGAAAAAGAGGAAGGTATTATACTGTAATATTTTGAGCCGCAAAACATGTAATTATCGAAACTATATTTTCCTATAAATAGAAGTTCATTCTTCTTTCATTTCTCACCAATTCACTAAAGCTATAGAGCAATTATTATAGAGAGAAATTATAGAGAGAAACAAGAAGAGAAGTCTGCTACCTCACTATTCCAAAGATCCGGTCTTCTTTTGAGGTAAGGGGTATTATTTTTTTAGATTCATGAAGAGAAAGCTTACATTATTCCATTCTTTATTATTATGTTGGAATAACTTTGTCATCTGGCAATCTGCATACATGGTGAAATTCTTTTGTTATTCCATTCTTTATTATTATCTTTGGAATAACTTTGCTTACATCAAATCTGCATACATGGTGAAATTCTTACATTAGTCCATTCTTTATTATTACATTGGAATATCCTCATCATGCGTGCGTATTACATGACTGGTTCCATTATTTATTATTTTGTTAGAATAACATGTCTCGTGCGGTCTATCACATGCACAGTGAATTCTTACATTATTCCATTCTTTATTATTATGTTGGAATAACTTTGTCTATGTGAAGTACCGCATACATGGTGAAATTCTTCTTACGATATTCCATTCTTTATTATTCATTTGGAATATCACATGCATGTGAAATTACGCATGACTGGTTCCATTCTTTATTATACATTGGAATAACTTTGCCTATGTGGATTACCGCATGCATGGTGAATGACCCTTTGTATTCATTCTTTATTAAATTGAGGAAATGATCTGTCTACGTGGATTACCGCATAGAGGGTGAAAATTCATTTGCAATTTCGTGTATTCTATTATACTCGTATGCGATATCATTTCTTTTGTACTCGTCATGGAATATCATTTTCTTTGGTATTTTTTTACGAGTTACTATTCACCTGGTTACTATTCACTCTAGTATTCGGGGCACTTTTCGTGTCGGAGTACTATTCACGAGTTACTATTCACTCGAATATTATTCACTCAAGTATTTGGAGTACTTTTTATGTCGGGGTACTATTCACGAGGTACTATTCACGGGGAACTATTCACGCCAAAAAATTGATTCTTTTCTGTCCAAATTATTTTTGGTACATGAATATTATTCTTGAATTTTACTCTACAAAGCAATTATCATGTTTACAATTTGGGCGTTATTGATTTACGGATAAATTAAATTATAAATCTTTAAAATTTATCCTTGAACTTGTTTTATTGAATTATTATGTCATTGTCATCATCCTCATGCTTATATTGTGATTAAAGTCATCTTTGCTTACGTGCATAGATGGACTTGGTATGATTATGACTAGGGATTATTCGGTATAATCATGGCCGTAATGTGACGAATGATGTGGTAAAAGTCCTCATTGGCATGTAGTTCATTGATGGACAGATTGTTGGTATGATTATGACCGGTGGATTATTCGGTATAATCATGACCATTGATGATTACATGAATATCCTTGGTCGTGGTGCGCGGGGATGATTCAATTTTATTTATTAAAAAGTGAGTCTCGGTGATAAAGTTGATGAAAAACTTTTTAAATCATAGAAGATAGTAGATTTTATGCTCTACTTAACTCTTCTAAAGGATTGATTATTTCCGCTATAGTTGTTGATCTAAAACTTGTTGTCTATTGTATTCTATCAGTTGTTATACTGTTGAAGGCTAAGGATAATTTATTTTGCATTATCTTAGTCATAATATTTCTTACTGGGCTAGTTGAGCTCACCCTTTCTTTCACTTTTTCTCTTGAGAAATGAGAATATAGGCGGGACGAGTCGGGGAACGGAGTGACGGTCCAGATGATAGCATTAGTAGTCCTCACTATTCTGTTAAATAGTGTGACAATAAATGTAATGAGGACTCCATTGAGTAAGGATATTGTCTAGATGGTAATATTTTTATTAAAACTCTCAGTTTATGTTTTGTCGTATTTTACACGACAGTTGTATTATTAAGTTGTATTTGAATTTTGTACCATGTATCTGGCGACTCAAGATGGGTGATGTATACTTGTTTTGGGGGCATCACAGTTGGTATCAGAGCTTAGGGATATGATCCCTGGCTGAGATGCGAGACAAGAACTAGGAGGGGAGAGACGAGGAATTCTTTTGCTAGTATGATCTACCTAAGTTTATTTGGTATTTAATTGGTTGGTCAGAGTATAGGGATAATATGTGATATGTCAATTAACCCTTGTTTTGTGACAGTGTTTAAAAATGGCATCTGAAAATGTTGAGATCAACAATAAAGCACATGAGACCATTAAGTCACCAACGATCAATACCCAGGATAATGTGCAACAGGAAGACAATAATCCTCAGGTAAATAACAACACCGATCAGATGATGAATGATGAGATTTTCAGAGGCTTTATGCAATTCTTGCAACATCAGGCGAGAGAGACTCCTGTTCAAAATGCAGGTTGAAACACTAGCAACCCACGGTCGGTCACCACTAAGCAGTTCAAGGAGCTGGGACCACCGGAGTTTTTGGGAAAGCCAGAACCACTTAAGGCGGAGATGTGGTTAAAGTAGATCACCAAGATATTTGATGTCTTGGGATGCTCCGAGGAGCAAAGGTTCCTTTGCCACCTTTATGTTGCGTGAAGAGGCGATTCTTGGTCGAAATCAGAAAAAGCATTACCCGACTGGCCTTGCACTCAAGATGTCTTGGTTGAAGTTCCAAGAGATGTTCAACGACAAGTACTTTCCCGAAAGTATTCGTCACATGAAGGAAGTGGAATTCATCAAGTTGGAGCAAAACAATATGACCAAGTAATACGAGGCTAAATTTGCGGATTTATCCGGTTTGCATCCCATTTGGTCAATAATGAGGAGCGAATGACGCGAATGTTTCTAAGAGGTTTGAAACCCGAAATACGTCAATACCTCATTTCTCACAAACTTTATTTATATTCAGATGTTGTGAATAGGGCTCAGTTATTGGAGCGCGATAATGAGTCAACCTGAACCAAAAGGCACGATCAACAACACGATAATAATAATCGTCTCGGTGGCAACGCCATCGAACAATGATAACCATCGTGGGGAAATTATCATGCCAAGAATAGTAACCACTTGGTGGTAATCATGGCCAAGATAATAGGAGTGAAAATTTCAAGAAGAGAAGGTTCAACAATGATGGAAAGACAAATGACACCAACACCCGCTTTTTCAAGGAAGGAGAACGACCACCAATTGTATGCTTCAAATGAGGAGGGAGGGACATATCGGTCAAAGCTGCGTGATGCGGTCAAAGCATGTTACAATTGTGGAAAAGAAGGTCACCTAGCTTTGATTTTGTAGCGTGCACCAAAGTCAAGTCCAAATTGGGACGGTGGCACCAAAGGAGGATACGGATAAAACAAAGTCAGTAGTTTCAAGAAGAGCATTTTTCGTGACTTCTCAAAAAGCGAGTGACCCGAACGAAGTTAGCACGGGTTAGTTAATTATAAATTCTTGCGAAGTCTATACCTTATTAGATACCGGTTCTACCCATTCTTTTATCTCTCTTGCTTGCGCTCAACGTTTAAATTTAACCCCAAAAAAGTTAGACTTTGACTTATTGGTTAAAACTTCGTTAGTAGAAACCGTCATTACCTCCACTGTTTATAAATTTTGTTGATTCAAATTGACACTTTCACATTACCTGTCGATCTTATTTCTTTGAAAATACTTGCATTTGATGTGATTTTAGGGATTAATTGGTTAACTACTTATCAAGCTTTTCGTAAGGTTGTTAGATTTCATATTCATAACCAACCTATTATGCAAATTTAAGCAACCAAACACTAAAGTCAATCATTGTCATATCAAGCCATAAGTAAAGAGCCCCGAGCCTTTCGCTGATGACTTCCTTGTATGGAATGCACCAAAGCCAAACTTTATATAGGGGAAGCCGTGAATAACGGTGGCAAGTTGATAGATATCAATGTGACGTGTTATCCAAGTCTTGGATGAGGGTCACAGTTTTGAATGATATTTCTATTGTTAATAAATTTCCTGACGTATTCCTGAAGAACTTCTTAGCCTACCCCAGAGCGTGAAATTGAATTTTGTATTGACCCCAGTACAAAATCCATTTCTAAAACCCTTAAATATTTCTTCAACCAAAACGAACGTATAATGCGCCAAAGACGTTGGCTCGAGCTATTGAAGATTACGATCATACCATTCAATATCATTGTGGAAGAGAGAACGTGGTAGCTGAAGCGTTGAGTAGAAGATTGTATGCGTTTACGAGTGCAATGCTATTAACATAAAACCCTTTTCGTATAACTTATAAATGATGAAGATAGAGTTAAAGACTCTAGGAACCCATGTGAAGATAACAAATATACGATTAGAATCAACTTTAATTGATAATGTTAAAGCCGCTCAAGCTTCAGACCCGGAGTTGATGAAAATGAAATATAAGGTTCAAGAAAGCGTTATTCTAGAAGCAAGAGTTGATGAAGAGAGAAAATCTCAACCCTCGATTTATTTGGCCCATTTGAAATCCTCGATCGAGTAGGAACTGTGGCCTATAGACTCATTTTATCGCCAAGTATGCCGCGTGTTCATAATGTTTTTTTTACGTATCGATGTTACGTAATTATGTGGACAACCCGAACCACATTATTGAATTGGAACTAGATGAGATAGAAGAAGATTTAATGTATGAGGAGATACATGTTAAAATCTTGGATAAGAAGGATCTTATTCGACACTCAAAGGTTATACCTTAAGAGTTAGAATCTGAAATGAAGTCAAGGTATCCTCACCTCTTCGGCATACCAGGTACGTACATAAATTTCGAGGGAAAAATATCATTAGGAGGGGAGATTGTGAAACCCCAAATTTTATGAATAAAGATTTAAATTTCTCAAAATATTTTTTTGAATATTATGGTGTGGATTTGATATAATGTTATAGTTGTGGATAATATTTATAAATTTTGCAAAGTAAGCAAGTTGTTATATAATATTCGATTGGTCGGGGAATATTTATGCGACGACACAATCATTAGGTGGACCCCATAACTAAGTATTGTCGTAGTTAGAAAATAATGTAATTATCATTTTATAAAAATAACGGCGAAAGGGTTCTTTATTAAAATTGTTGAACTACCCGGTAGTAAAAAAGAATGTCTGGCGGGTTGCATTGCAGTAGCACACGGTATTGATTATTGATGCTTTACGTGAAAGTCACTCGGTTATACTCAATTATTGATATAGTAATTGCTTTGCATCATATCTCTCATATTATTGATTCAATTATTGTCACAAGATCATCATGTATAATATGTTATATTATTAAATCAATAATTGAGATTTGCAAAGTTATTCATATTATTATTTACAATATTGACAATGTCTAGAAGTTCTGTCAAGGAGAGGTTTGGTCACCTAATTGCGCGCCAATAAGGAGAAATCCTTATCGGAAAGCCCCCTTTCCTCGGAACGACCTGGTTGTTAAATATTGTGAATTATAATATTAATGATGAATAAGTTCGTGTTGATTAAAGATGAAATTGATAGTTCCATTGTGTTGGAATTATTAGTGTTAGTGAAAATCGACATTTATTTCGATAATAATTGATGTCTGGAGGTTATATTGACCAATCGGGTATTTAACTGGATAAATGAACAATTAATTACTATTAATTCACATGATTATAACTATTTGTTCATATGCGTGTACTATTGATTCACATTCTTGTACTATTAGGGGAGGTGGTGCAAGATTGATAATACTTGCATGACTAAGTTAAAAATGGAGGTATAGATGGAGGTACTATACTGTAATTCGTATTTTAACATGATTATAACTATTGATTCACATTATTTACTATTAGGGGAGGTGGTGCAAGTTTGATAATACTTGTAGGACTAAATTAAAAATGAAGAAAAAGTGGAAGGTATTATATTGTAATATTTCGAGCCCCAAAACATGCAATTATCGAAACTATATTTTCCTATAAATAGAAGCTCATTCTTCCTTCATTTCTCACCAATTCACTAAAGCTATAGAGCAATTATTATAGAGAGAAATTATAGAGAGAAAGAAGAAGAGAAGTCTACTACCTCACTATTCCATATCCAGTCTTCTTTTTGAGGTAAGGGTATTATTTCTTTTGTATTCATGAAGAGAGCTTACATTACTCCATTCTTTATTATTATGTTGGAATAACTTTGTCTGCATGCTAAGTACCGCATACATGGTGAAATTCTTCTGTTATTCCATTCTTTATTATTATATTGGAATAACCTGTCTATGCGAAGTACCACATACATGGTGAAATTCTTCTGTTATTCTATTCTTTATTATTCTGTTGGAATATCCTGTCTGTGCGTATTACGCATGACCTGGTTCCATTATTTATTATTTTATTGGAATAACCTGTCTATGCGATCTATCGCATGCCTGGTGAATTCTTCTGTTATTCCATTCTTTATTATTATGTTGGAATAACCTGTCTATGTGAAGTACCGCATACATGGTGAAATTCTTCAGTTATTCCATTCTTTATTATTCTATTGGAATGTCATGTCTGTGCGAATTACGCATGACCTGGTTCCATTCTTTATTATTCTGTTGGAATAATCTGTCTATGTGGATTACCGCATGCATGGTGAATGACCCTTTGTATTCATTCTTTATTAAATTGTGGAAATGATCTGTCTACGTGGATTACCGCATGGTGGGTGAAAACTCATTTGCAGTTTTGTATATTCTATTATACTCGTATGAGATATCATTTCTTTTGTACTCGTCATGGAATATCATTTTCTTTGGTATTTTTTTACGAGTTACTATTCATGGGTTACTATTCACCCGGTTACTATTCACTCTAGTATTATTCACTCGGGTATTCGGGGCACTTTTCGTATCGGAGTGCTATTCATGAGTTACTATTCACGGGTTACTATTCACCCAAATTACTATTCACTCGAATATTATTCACTCGAGTATTTGGAGTAGTTTTCATGTCAGGGTACTATTCCCAAAGTACTATTCACGATGAAAAATTGATTCTTTTCTGTCCAAATTATTTTTGGTACATGAATATTATTCTTGAATTTTACTCTACAAAGCAGTATCATGTTTACAATTTGGACGTTATTGATTTCTGGAAAAATTAAATTATAAATCTTTAAAATTTATCCTTGAACTTATTTTATTGAATTATTATGTCATTGTCATCATCGTCATGCTTATATTGTGATTAAAGTCATTTTTGGCTTACGTGCATAGATGGACTTGGTGTAAGACCCCAACTTTTATGAATAAAGATTATTTTCTCTCGAAATATATTTTTGAATATTATGGTGTGGATATAATATAATGTTCTAGTTGTGGATAATATTTACAAATTTTGCAAAGTAAGCAAGTGGTTATATAATATTTGATTGGTCGGGGAATATTCATTTTAACAGGGAATATTCGTACTACGGCACAATCATTGGTGGACCCCACAACGGAAGTATTGTCGTAGTTAGAAAATGACAGAATTATCTTTTTATAAAAATAACGACGGAAGTTTTATCGTTAAACTGTTGAACTACCCATTAGTAATAGTACAGTAATACGTGTGGTTGCATAGTAGCACACGGTATTGATTATTGATGCTTACGTGAGAAATCACTCAGTTATATTCAATTATTGCTACAGTAATTGCTGCATCATATATCTCATATTATTGATTCACTTATTGTCACAATATCATCTGCATAATATGTTATATTATTAAATCAATAATTGAGAAGACAAAGTTATTTATATTTTTAAATTGCAATATTTACAATGTCTAGAAGTTCTGTCAAGGAGAGGTTTAGTCATCTAATTGTGCGCCAATAAGGAGAAATCCTTATCGGAAAGCCCTCTCTTTCCTGGGAACGACCTGGTTGTTAAATATTGTGAGTTATAATATTAATGATGAATAAGTTTGTGTTGATTAAAGATAAAATTGATATTTCCATTGTGTTGGAATTATTAGTGTCAGTGGAAATCGACATTTATTTCGATATTAACTGATGTCTGGAAGTTTTTGACCCGATCAATGGGTAATTAATCGGATAAATGAGCAATTAATTGCTATTAATTCACATGATTATAACTATTTGTTCACATGTGTGTACTATTGATTCACATTCTTGTACTATTAGGGGAGTTGGTGCAAGATTGATAGTACTTGAATGACTAAGTTAAAAATGGAGGTATAGATGGAGGTATTATACTGTAATTCATATTTTCACATGATTATAACTATTGATTCACATGATTGAACTATTGATTCACATTATTTACGATTAGGTGAGGTGGTGCAAGTTTGATAATACTTGCAGGACTAAATTAAAAATGAAGAAAAAGTGGAAGGTATTATATTGTAATATTTCGAGCCCCAAAACATGCAATTATCGAAACTATATTTTTCTATAAATAGAAGCTCATTCTTCCTTCATTTCTCACCAATTCACAAAAGCTATAGAGCAATTATTATAGAGAGAAATTATAACGAGAAAGAAGAAGAGAAGTCTGCTACCTCACTATTCCAGTATCCAATCTTCTTCTAAGGTAAGGGGTATTATTCTTTCGTATTCATGAAGAGAGTTATTTTCTTTCAATACTTGTATGAGTTGTTATTCCATTCTTTATTATTATGTTGGATTAACCTGTCTATGCGAAGTACCGCATACATGGTGAAATTCTTCTATTATTCCATTCTTTATTATTCTGTTAGAATAACTTGTCTTTGCGGTCTATTGCATGCCTGGTGAATTTTGTTGTTATTCCATTCTTTATTATTACATTTGGAACATCTTATGCATGCGGATTATGCATGACTGGTTCTATTCTTTATTATTCATTTGGAACATCCTATCATGCGGATTACGCATGACACAGTTCCATCTTTATTATTCTATTGGAATATCACATGCATGCGGATTATGCATGACTGGTTCCATTCTTTATTATTCATTGGGAATAACTTTTATGCATGCGATCTATCGCATGCATAGTGAATTCTTACATTATTCCATTCTTGATTATTCATTAGAATAACACATGCCTATGTGGATTACCGCATGCATGGTGAATGATCCTTCGTATTCATTCCCTATTAAATTATGGAAAAGATCTGTCTACATGGATTACCTCATGGCGGGCGAAAATCCATTTGCAGTTTCATATATTCTATTATACTCGGTTGGTTAAAGTTTTAGCTTCTATACTCCATGAAATTAGTAGAATATCCTGGATATTTGACTTCATCCAGTATCTTTTCATTTAAATATTCTTCTGAGCATTCTTTAATTTTACTCCACAAAGCAGTATCATGTTGACAATTTGGACGTAATTGATTTCAGGAGAAATTAACTTATAAATCTTTAAAATTTATTTTTGAACTTGTTTTATTGAATTATTATGTCATTGTCATCATCCTCATGTTTAATTGTGATGAAAGTCATATTTGGCTTACGTGCATAGATGGACTTGGTATGATTATGCCCAGGGATCATTCGGTATAATCATGATCTGTAATGTTATAAATTATGTGGTAAAAGTCCTCAGTGGCCTGTAGTGCATTGATGGACAGTTTTTGGTATGATTATGACCAGGGATTATTCGGTATAATCATGACCATTGATGATTTAATGAATATCCTTGGCACAGTAGTTCGGGATGGCTCGATGATGTGGTTTATTTATTAAAATTTGAGTCTCGGAGATAAAATTGATGAAAACATTTTAAATCATAGAAGATAGTAGATATTATGCTCTACTTGACTCTTCTAATGGATTGCTTATTCATTCTGATTAAACTTGATGTCTATTGTATTTTATCAGTTTAACATTGTTGAAGGCTAATGATAATTTATCCTGCATTATCTTAGTCATAATATTTCTTACTGGGCTAGTTAAACTCACCCTTTTGCTTTCATTGTTCTCTTCAGGAAATGAGAACGTGGCCAGACTAGTTGGGGAGCGGAGTGATGGTCCGAGATAATGTTATAGTAGTCCTCACTATTCTATAAAATAGTGTGACAATAAATGTAATGAGGACTCTATTTGAGAGTGGATATTGTCTAGAAGGCAATATTCCTGTTTAAACTCTCAGCTATGTTTTGTCGTATATTACACGATGTTTTTATAATTAAGTTTGTATTTCTATTATGTACCATGTCTTTGGCGACTCAAGATGGGTGATGTATACCTGTTTTGGGGGCGTCACACTTGGTATGATTATGACCAGGGATTATTCGGTATAATCATGACCGTAATGTGACGATTGATGTGGTAAAAGTCCTCATTGGCCTGTATTTCATTGATGGACGGATTGTTGGTATGATTATGACCGAGGATTATTCTTGTATATTCATAACCATTGATGATTACATGAATATCCTTGGCCGTGGTGCAGAGATGATTCAATTTTATTTATTAAGCTGAGTCTCAGCGATAAAGTTGATGAAAAACTTTTTTAATCATAGAAGATAGTAGATTTTATGCTCTACTTGACTCTTCTAATGGATTGCTTATTTTCGCTGCAGTTGTTCTTCTAAAACTTGTTGTCTATTGTATTCTATCATTTGTTATACTGTTGAAGGCTAAGGATAATTTATTCTGTATTATCTTAGTCATAATAGTTCTTACTGGGCTAGTTGAGCTCACCCTTTCTTTCACTGTTCTCTTCAGGAAATGAGAATATAGCTGGGATGAGTCGGGGAACGGAGTGATGGTCCAGATGATAGCATTAGTAGTCCTCACTATCCTGTTAAATAGTGTGACAATAAATATAATGAGGACTCCATTGAGTGTGGATATTATCTAGATGACAATATTCTTATTAAAACTCTCAGTTTATGTTTTGTCGTATTTTACACGACAGTTGTATTATTAAGTTCTATTTGAATTTTGTACCACGTATTTAGCGACTCAAGATGGGTGATGTATACCTTTTTTGGGGGCGTCACACATGGCCTCCCATGTACGAAGGTTTCCTTGAGCATTATCCAAAGATTTTAATTTCTAAGACAATTATTGACTGTACTTTTATGTAAAGTACCATTGTAAGGTATTGTGGTCGAGGCACCATGAGAGTTACATATAATTGTATTAAAACTCACAGCTTATGTGTTGTCGTACTCCGCACGACAGTTCAACAGTTGTATAAATAAAGTTTGTATTTAATTCTGTAATGTGATATCTGGCGACTCAGAATGGGTCGTGCGGACCTATTTTGGGGGCGTCACAAATGGTATCAAAGCTTAGGGATATGGTCGCTGGCAGAGATATGAGTCTAAAACTAGGAGGGGAGAGACGAGTAATATACTTCGCTAGTGTGTGACTTACCTAAGATGAAATTTTTACTTGATAAGTTGACAAATTGTGATATGTCAATTAACCTTTATTTTGAAGATATTTTCTATAATGATATCTGAAATACAAGAGATGAGCAATGGGAAAATCATGATACAGAGGAAATAACCGGGAAGGTACAATCCGAAAAGAAAGCAAGGTATTCTCATTTCTTCGAACTACCAGGTACGTAAATTTCGAGGGCAAAATTTCATAAGGAGGGGAGATTGTAAGACCCCATTTTATGAAATGAAAGTATTCAATTTTCTTATAATTATTATTCTACTTAGTAAATGGTTAAATTGATAAAAGGTTAAAGTAGGGTGATATTTGAAAATTTTGCAAAGTAAGCAAGTTGATATAAAATATTCGTTGTGTCAGGAAATATTTGATTGGTCGGGAAATATTCGTTTTAACAAGGAATATTCGTACGACGACACAATTATTGGTGGACTCCACAACAGAGGTATTGTCGTAGTTAGAAAACGACAGAAATATCTTTTTATAAAAATAACGGCGAAAGTTTTACCGTTAAACTGTTGAGATACCCAGTGGTAAAAAATACAGTAATACGTGTGGTTGCATAGTAGCACACGGTATTGATTATTGATGCTTACGTAAGAAGCCACTCAGTTTACTCAATTATTGCTGTAGTAATTATTGCATAGTATCTCACGTTATTTGATTCAAATTATTGTCAAAGTATCATCTGCATAATATTTTATATTATTAAATCAATAATTGAGACGACAAAGTTATTCATATTATTATTTGCAATATTGACAATGTCTAGAAGTTACATTAAGGAGAGGTTTGGTCACCTAATTACGCCATGAATAAGGAGAAATCCTTATCGAAAAGCCCCTGCTCACTGAAAACGATCCGGTTGTTAAATATTGTGAGTTATAATATTAATGATGAATAATTGTTGAAGTATTAAGAATGTGTTTATTGAAGATAAGTGAATTACAAAAGTTAGAGGGGAATAATACAAACTTGGAAAACTTTAGGGGTACCAAAGTGTAATAAGTTAAATCAATCTGGACCATTGATGGTGGTTTTAATAGTAAATCAATCTGGACCGTCGATGGTGGTTTTAATAGTAAATCAATCTAGGCCGAAATCGATGGTGGTTTTAATAGTAAATCAATCTGGACCATTGATGGTGGTTTTAAAAGTAATCAATCTGGACCGTTGATGGTGGTTTTAAAAGTAATCAATCTGGACCGTCGGTGGTGGTTTTAAAAATAAATCAATCTGGACCGTCGGTTGTGGTTTTAATATTAATCAATATGGACCGTCCGTTCTAATAGTAAATCAATATGGATCGTTCATGAATTAGTTACTATTTAGTCCATTCTCCTATAAATAGAAGCTTAATTCTTCTTTCATTCTCACCAATTCACTGAGATTCCTAAGAGAAGCTATAGAGAGAGAAACTATAGAGAGAAAGAAGAAGAGTATTCTGCTACTTCACTATTGCAGTATCCGGTCTTCTACTAAGGTAAGGGACGTTATTTCTTTTATATTCGTAAGGGATATTATTTGTTATATTCGTAAGGGGTATTATTTCTTTTGTATTCATAAGGAATACTATTTTTCGTATTCATCCTTTAGTATGTCGGAATAACTTGTCTACGCGGATTACGTACCGTATGACAGGTGAAAATCCATTTGCAGTTTTCGTATGTTAATTCTTTTCATATTTTGAAATCTAAACTTACTACGGTAAGTATTGCTTCTATAATCCTTGAAATTAGTGGAATATCCGTGAGTTTTGCGCTTCATCCAGTATCATTTTATTGGAATATTGATATGAACTTTCTTATTAAATATAAATATTTTCACCCGAAGTAATATTCACAAGTTACTATTCACGGGTTACTATTCACCCAGTTACTATTCACTATAATATTATTCACTCGGATATTCGGGACACTTTTTATGCTAGGGTACTATTCATGAGTTACTATTCACCTAATTACTATTCACTCTAGTATTATTCACTCGAATATTTGGGGCACTTTTCATGCCGGGTTACTATTCACGAGTTACAATTCACGGGTTACTATTCACCCAATTACTATTCACTCTAGTATTATTCACTCGGGTATTTGGAGAACTTTTTATGTTGGGTTAATATTCATGAGTTACTATTCATCCAATTACTATTCACTCTAGTATTATTCACTCGGGTATTTGGGGCACTTTTCATGCCGGGTTACTATTCACCCAATTACTATTCACTATAGTATTATTCACTCTGGTATTTGGGGCACTTTTCTTGCCAGGGTACTATTCACGGGGTACTATTCCCAAAGTACTATTCATGGGATACTATTCACCGAAAAATTTATTTCTTTTCTGTACAAATTATTTTTGATACATGGATATTATTCTTGAGTTTTACTCCACAAAGTAGTAACGTGTTGATATCCATGATAACATGGATATTAAAGTCTTTAATATTTATCCTTGATCTCGTTTGATTGAATTTTTATATCATTGTCATCATCCTCATGCTTATATTGTGATGAAAGTCATCTTTAGCTTACGTGCATAGATGGACTGTTGATTGGTATGATTATGACCAGGGATTATTCGGTATAATCATGACCCGTAATGTTATAAATGATGTGGTAAAAGTCCTCATTGGCCATAGTGCATTGATGGATAGTTGTTGGTATGATTATGACCAGGAATTATTCAGTATAATCGTGACCATTGGTGAAAACACGAATATCCTTGGCCCGTAATGCATGGATAATTCGTGGTCGTGATACTAATGAATATCCTTAGCCGTAGTGCAAGGATGATTCGATGATGTGGATTATTTATTAAGCTGAGTCTCAGCAATAAAATATTGATAATATACTTTTAATTCGTAAAAGATAATTGATATCATGCTCTACTTGACTTTTCTAAAAATACAGTTGCATGTCTTTGGCCTGTAGTGCAAAGATGAATTATTAATGAATATCTTTGGCCCGTAGTGCAAAGATGAAGTTATTAGTATGATTATGAACAGGAACTGTGATTTGGTATAACCATGATCTTTGATGTTTCTGGTAAAAACAGGTGATGAAAATTATCTTCGTCCTGGGTGCGAAGAGAAATTAAGAACCATAATTATGAGTTATTCACATGATTGTGGACAGGAACTGTTGATTGATGTTACAGGGATAAAATAGTGTTGGTGGACTTTTAACATGGAGAAGATAATAGACTTTATAGTCTATTTGACTCTTCTAATGGATTTCTCGTTCCGCTGTAACTATGGTTGAAAAGTTTTATCATCTACCATATGTTCTAAATCTCTGATTTATTACTGACGAAGGCTATTGATAATTTAATTATCTTTAGTCATGATATTCATTACTGGGCTAGTTGTGCTCACCCTTTTTCTTTACAATTCCTTTCAGGTAATAAGAGTGTAACTGGGTCGAGCGGGGGTAACAGGGGAATAGAACGGTAGTCTATAGCTGTTGAGTTTCTCCCTAAACAGTATGGAAATAATTTTATTGAGAAATTAGATAAGTGTATTGTATTTTATACGTCATTTAATAGTTATATTTGGTGAATCAAATAGGTTGAGGCGAATCCAACTTTGGAAGAGTGTTTTGCCACTATCATACAAGATGTCTAATGACATACGACTTCGTGCTATCATAAGACAGGGTTGTGCACATACACTTGCTGAGTATATCTACGAGCACTACCTATATAATCTTGGAGTTTGGTTGAAATATAATTCTCAATTGGAGACAATGGAGATAATTATATGTCAAGAGAAGACTCACCATTGGAAAGAACATGATAACAATCTTCTCGTTTTTCTTTGGGGTCTATTGGGTCAACCAAGGATAATTCTCGAGTCATATGATATATATCATAACTTAGATGCATGGCCTCCCATGTACGAAGGTTTTCTTGAGCATTATCCAAAGATTTTAATTTCTAAGACAGTTATTCACTGTACTTTTATTTAAGTACCATTGTATGGTATTATGGTCGAGGCACCATGAATATTATATATAATTGTATTAAAACTCACAGCTTATGTGTTGTCGTACTCTGCATGACAGTTCAACAGTTGTATAAATAAAGTTTGTATTTGATTTTTGTAATGTGATATCTGGCGACTCAGAATGGGTCGTGTGGACCTATTTTGGGGGCGTCACATAGAAAATTCTAGAAAGTTAGTGATTTAAAACCTAAGGGTTAGAACCTTAGGGTTAAACCCTAAGGGTTTGTGCATTTGTCTAGTATGCCATTAAAAACATAATGCTAAAGACCAAAATGCCCTTTTTCATTTCTTTAATAAGCTAACTTGTAAGAAATTGCAAAACCTTTATTAGGTGACCAACTATGTTGACATTTTGACAATCATCTCAGCCAAATCTGATCCAACATTGACACCTAGCCATTATAGATACATTGTATCTAATTATAAGAGATAAAGAGAGAGATTGTTCATATACTTAGTCATTTTGCTATCTTACTCTCCATAAACCCATTATCTCTCCTAGCATCCGAAATTTTTAAGTGAACCAGTCCCATAAACACCCACTTGATCACTTAGCATTAAAGTGCCTTAAAATAGTGTTTTTCAAAGACTGTTCTTAAGTTTGAACTGTGGTCTGACAAGAAATGTCAGTGGCCGTAGATCTTGATAAGTTTATGTTTTCTGTTGTTTTAAGTTTTGGATCTCTAGCTGGTTATGTGTTCTTTAATATGAAAGTAGAATCAGTGTCATTACATGGCTAGATTGCAAGTTATACTCGGTCAAAGTCGGTTGACCGACCATGACCGAGTATAATCTGGGTAACCCAGAAATGCTAAACCAACATCTGACAACATTTTGTGATGCTCGGATCTGACAGGTGTTATGTTGTTTGATGTTGTGTTTGTAACCATGTTGTAGCCTGTAAGATGGAGTCTAGATCCATGCTTGTATAACTTTAAAAAAGTCAATAGATCGATCATGAAAGGTGGTCAAAGTAGACCACCCGAGCTGATTTTACCTTTCTGGAAAACCTAGAAAAAAAATAAGAACATCATTGTCTGACATACTTTGACCGTGTGATTCATGTTGATTCTGTTGATGATAAACTGATTTGTTGCTTTAGTGTTATTCCTTGACATAAGGGTTATAACGTAGAACAATTAGATCACAAGAAACATGATAAGAACTTATATAAAATCGAGCATGAAGGTGACTGGTAGAACAACCTGGGTTTCTGGAAAACCCAGAACCCACCTGACAACATCTTTGAAGACTTAGATCTTTTTGTTGTTATGTTATTTGACCAAAGTGATGGTTGGATGTTGTAGTGTTACATTAACACTACAATATAAAAGTCTTGGATTGTCCAGAACAAGCTTGATCAGAGATTTAAAGATGGTCAAACATGACCCTTAACCATCGAATTTATCGATTGTTCGAGGCTCAAGAACACCAACAGCGACGCTTAATGTCGCTAAAGGTCTTTAACGACGGTTTTATTATTTTCTAATTTCTGAATTTTTAGAAATTATTTAAAAATAGAAATAAATTATAAAAATTATTAAAAATCGTGTTAAAATTAATTTTAAATTATAAAAAATAATTTTGACCAATTAAAAATCATTTTAAATAAGAATAAAGTATTTAAAAATATTTTGAGTTATAAAATGTAACTTTTAATATTTTTGAAGAATTTTATTAATAAATTGATATTAATGATATTTAATTTATTTAATTTATATATTAAATAAATTAGAGAAAAAATGATTTTAATATATTAAAATCATTTTAAATAAGAATAAAGTGTTAAAAATATTTGGAATTATAAAATACAATTTTTAATATTTTTGAAATTTTCATTAATAAATTAATATTAATGATATTAGATTTACTTAATTATTATATTAAATAAATGAATTAAAAATGATTTTATTGATTTAAAAATCATTTAAAATGAGAAAAATGATTTAAAAATATTTTAAGTTATAATTAATGACTTTTAATATTTGAATAATAATTTCATTAATATTTAGATATTAATGGTGATGATTTAAAAATGATTTTAATTATTTTAAAAATCATTTAAGTAGAATATTGATGATTTAAAATATTTTTAAGTTATTAAAATAACTTTAATATTTTTACGATAAGTATGTCATTAATATTTTAATATTATTAAATATTAATGATGATAAGATTATTTGAGAATTAAATCATTTAAAAATGATTCCGATGTTTGAAAAATTATTATAAATTATAATAATTGCTTATAAATTATTAAAAGCTTCCTAAAAAATATTATTAATGATATTTGACTTATCTAAAATAATATTGAAGCTTAGAAACCGAATTTACTTGGCAATAATCGGTGTTAATTGTTTGATAGGGTGACCGTAACAATTTGAGAATGGACCGAAGTCCAACCGCATCAAAATAGTTAGACTTAATTAGGTGTTTATATAGGTTATAAACACCGGCTGTGGCTAAGCTAAGCGGTAATGTGTCTAGGAGAAGTTTGACTGTGAATTACAAAGTGTCAGATGTTATGAAATATTGTGCTAATCGTGAGATCGATATTATTGGTTATAGGTCTTTCGAAAGTAGATAAGTTTATTGTGTAGCTGTAATCAGCGGAAGAGGCAAGTTTCCTAACTCAACCTTGAGTTATATTCATTCAATTATTATGGTGGTTAATTATTGCTAATTATACCACGTCCAGGGATTTATTGTTGATTATTCGTAGTTAGTGCATGTTTAATAATTCAAATTGAATCACTGATTCATAAAATATACATTCGTAGAATAACTGTTGTTGGATATTCATACCCATAGAAGCTAGAATTGACAGTACAGATAATTCCTATTTATTGTCAAATTATGTTGAGAAATGTCTTAGTTAATTAATCTGGCTAGACGAATATTTGTTAGAACTTGATAGATTCGAGAAAAGAATTCAATTATTATTGACAGATCAATGCCAATTATTTTGGCTAGATCGAGAAGTAATTAGAAGTTGAAATCACAGTATTTCGTTGTTAAATCAAAATCTTGATTCTGAGACTAAAAAGAACAACCTTTTATATAAAGGGAAAATTTTATTGGTCGTAAATTCGACTACTGCGCGCTATGTTTAAGTATTATGCATAATATAAGTTACAAGGAGTTCGCCGGCTCTAAGTACTTGCAGAGGGGTATGATTTAATCTTTATGGTTATCTGATACACCTGAGTATATATCAAAGTAAATCTTTGATATCTACCCGAGAAGATAAGTTCAAGATCTTATGTGATCACTCAGCATAAATCTGGAAAACATTCCACTTTGCTATTTCGTAGAATTGATTCTTGATTATTCATTTGAATATCGTAGTAACTTTGAAAGCGTTGTACTCTTTCATTATCGAATTATTGTGTTGTATAGAATATGAGAAGACTTGTTATTGAATAACGATTTGTTCAGCTATTTCAAAGTTCCTTGAACTTTGGTTTCATTCTATCAAAATAGATAGTCTGTTGTTTTGAATTCTTATACATTTATTGTATGTTTTAACTTGCGGGGCAAACTTGTTGCTCACCCTTGCTAAATAAAACTTTTTAGCTAGGGACGAAGTGGCAGGAGGTGCTGCGAAGGATAAAGGCAAAGGCATAGTTATTAATTAGTTATGATTAACATATTTATTATGTAGTATTGTAAACCCTTTTTGTATATCTAAGGGGTATGTTTGTAATGTTAAGGATAGCGGACCTAGGATTAATGTATTAACAACGTATGTTAATGTAGTATGTATTACTATTCATGTATGAATGGGTAGTTAGATGCTATTATATTGTGGATCGTGAACACCAAACTCGGGGGTCAGGTAACCCAGATTTGGGGGCGTCACAGGTTGGTATCAAAGCTATAGGTTATAAACCTTAAGTGGGGTGGGGAAAACCCTAGGATTATAACCATAAGCGAGATAAAGAGTACTGATATAGAGTACTAAGTGAGGGATTGTCGAAGTGTATCGATAGTAAGATATGTGGACACATAGTGAGAGAAGTTTGTACTGGTGAAGTACTAATCAAGTTGTTTAAACTGATTGTAGGATGTCGGGAGAAGATAAGATGAGTACGGAGATGCTGCTGGTCGTCGCACTTGATGCGAGAGGCCGAGGTACCAAAGACAAAGCGAGTCGAAGGAAGAAGTGGGAGGATGAACCTATGGTTAATCTCGGGAATGATCATAATGATTATCTCGAGATGTATCTAAGTGGTGATGAGGAGGCGAAGTCTGAAGAAGCTAAGGTGGAGTTAAAGAATAAGATCAAAGTTGGAGAACAAGATCAACTATCTGCAGAAGTCCAGGAACTCCGGAGTAAGGTATTTCTCTCGGAGGAGTTGTGGAAGACGGAGCGAGCACTACACAAAATGACTGAAGAACAGAATGAGCTGAAGGCGCAGGTGGAGAGAATGAAGGCTAAATGTGGTGGATCATCAGAAGGAACCAGCAAGAAGGACAAGAAGAAGAGAAAGAGGGAAAAAGACAGTGAAAATTCTGAAAATTTAAACCCAAAGAAGAGGCAAGCCTGTAGCAAGTGTGGAAAGACTCACGCGGGGGTATGCATGATGTGGAAGAATGTGTGCTTCAACTGTAAGCAGGAAGGACATATTTCCTTACACTGTCCTAAGCCGAATTTGAGGAAGTATTTCTCGTGTGGTAGATCGGGTCACGGATTCAGCAAGTGTCCCAACAAGAAGAAGATTGGTGAAAGGAGTGGTCAGTAGATAGCTTAAGTTTAAGCAGTAGTACCTTTTGGTAGTAGATTATGATATTAAGTGTTGTAATATCGAGAACAATGTGTAAACATATGTAAATATATGTTTGAATCAATAAAATCTTTATTTTCTTTATGAATATAAGATTAAGATTAATTTGTGAGTTCTTAAAACTCATACTTATGGTAAGTTCATGACTCATGATTATATGAAATATTCTGAACCCCTCAGTGAATGGGCGTCAAAAGTCTGACTAGGATAAGTTCATACACTCATATAATTGTGGCAAGTTACTGAACTCATAAGCATGGTAAGTTTGATGAACTGGAATTAGATATGTGAATATGGTAAATGGCAACTTTTTGTGTAAAGTTGGAGAATTGCAACTTTTTGTAAAGTTGTGTTGTTAATCCTGAAATTTATTTAAAATGGGATAGTAATATGTGTTAAGTACTAAATGTACTATGTGCTATTTGAATAAATATGCAATTATATGAAAAATATGTGTTAAATTCTTATTGTGTTAAGAATGTGTGTAAAGAAAGAGAATTAATGTAAGATTTTTATTTAAATCAGATCATGCCGCCTAGACGACAAAATCACAATCAAAGGGAAGAGCAGTCGGTCAATAATGAAGGAGGTCAAACTGACCCGATGCAAATTTAGCAAATATGATAGCTGAAGCTGTGGAAAATAGAGCTCCAGCAAGAGGAAGAGCGAGAAATTAGTCAACTGATAGATTGGCAAACTTTAAAGACTTTAAGACGGTAGGACCGCTGGAATTTAAGGGAACCACAGATCCGATTGAAGCCCAAACTTGGGTGAAGGAGATGGAGAAAGCATTCGTCATTGCACGAGTGGCAGAAGAGCAGAAGACAGCTTTTGTAACATATCTGATGAAGGGAGAAACCAATTACTCGTGGGAGACAAATCAGGCGCGAGCTGGTACAACCATAGTGACTTGGACCAGATTCAAGGAATTATTCTTTGAGAATTACTTTTTAACAAGTATGCAAGCTCGAGTGGAAGTCAAGTTTCTAGAACGTAAGCAAGAGAATATGTCTGTTTCTGAATACGTGGCTAAATTCAACGAATTAGCGAGATTTGCACCTCATTGGGTGGACACAGAAACAAGAAAAGTAAGAAGATTTGAAAATGGACTGAAATCGGGGATATTCAACAAGGTGGCAGTATTGCAGATCAATACGTTCGCGGCTTTATTGGAGAAGGCATTAATTACTGAAGGAGGGAGCGAGGCTGCATCTCGATTTCATTAGGAAAAGAAGAAGAAGACCATTGATGGTGGAAGCAGTGGTGGTAGTAACCCTAATAAGAGGAAGTGGAATGAAAATACCTAATTGGGTAGCAAGACTGAAGAGAATAGGAAAGGGAGTGAACCATGTACAACATGCAGGAAGAACCATGCATGTGTTTATTTGAAGAAGAAAGGAGTCTGCTATAACTGCGGGCAAGAGGGGCATATGTCGCCCAATTGTCCTGGTCCGAAGAAGATACAAGGTTGTTTTGCGTGTGGATCGACGGATCATCTGGTACGGAACTGTCTAAAGAGGAATGTTGAGAAGGAAAGTGTCAACAAGGGACCAGGTGGTGGAACCTTGGCAGTTCGAGGACCTGTACAGACAGGAAGTGCAATCGCCCACACATTCAACATGACGGCGCAGGATGCAGTGGCTACTCAAGAGGTGGCAACAGGTAACAATTTCATTTAGAAATTTAATTACGCGAGTAATCTTGGTTAGATATTGCGGTGAATTATTTTCTTTTATGGATCCAACTCACAGGTTAGAATTTAAAACACAAATTAATATTGTGTTGATAAAAATGAATTGATGATACAACTTTAAAAGATTGTAGAGAATAAGAAAGCGGTGATTCCGAGGACGGAATCCTTTTAAGGAGGAGTGAATGTGATAACCCGAGATTTCGAATAATCCAAAGTTCATGAATAAATTTTTTTTTATTTAATATTGACATTGATTGTTAATATTGTATTGTGTATCTATGATACGAGTCTCGAGGTATGGTCAATTTGTGTATTGACTAAGAAATTAGAGTAGAGTTGTGCTTAACAACTTTAGAAACCCTAACCCTAATTTCTGGATAGGGATTCGACAGAAATCGCAGTTATAATATTAGTAATTGTGAGTATGTGCTTGTACGGTATAAAGTTAATGACTCATAATTGACTGGAGAGGGTTCTATATTATTAAACCCTAATAAGAGATTAGAAACCCTAATCTCAGATTTAGAAAAAAAAAGTGTATAATTAAAAACCCTAATTGTACGCTAGGAAACCGTAATTTAAAATTCAGGAATCCTAAACCCTAATTAGGAAACCCTAATCCTAATTGGCGAGCATAATGTGTTTATTAAACGCTGATATGATTAAGAAAACCTAATTTAATTAGGAAACCCTAATTTTAGTTTCAAAATTTTAATTTTCTAAATTAAAACCCTAATTTAGAAAATCCTAGAAAGTTAGTGGCTTAAAACCTAAGGGTTAGAACCTTAGGGTTAAACCCTAAAGGTTAAACCCTGAGGGTTTGTGCATTTGTCTAGTATGCCATTAAAAACATAATGCTAAAGACCAAAATGCTCTTTTTCATTTCTTTAATAAGCTAACTTGTAAGAAATTGTAAAACCTTTATTAGGTGACCAACTATGTTGACATTTTGACAATCATCTCAGCCAAATCTGATCCAACATTGACACCTAGCCATTATAGATACATTGTATCTAATTATAAGAGATAAAGAGAGAGATTGTTCATAAACTTAGTCATTTTGCTATTTTACTCTCCACAAACCCATTATCTCTCCTAGCATCCAAAATTTTTAAGTGAACCAGTCCCATAAACACCCACTTGATAACTTTAGATCAGATTTGGAGATCTAGATCAAAGCTTGGACTAAAAAAGGTATAAACCCTATCTTAACCTAGATCTTGTATGCTATGAAAATCTTCGTGTTTAAGTGTTTAAATTTGGGTTATAAGATGTTGTTAGATGATCTATCTTGATCCATGATGGATCCATAGCATTAAAGTGCCTTAAAATGGTGTTTTTCAAAGACTAATCTCTAGTTTGAACTGTGGTCTGACAAGAAATGTCAGTGGCCGTAGATCTTGATATGTTTATGTTTTCTGTTGTTTTAAATTTTGGATCTCTATCTGGTTATGTGTTCTTTAATATGAAAGTAGAATCAGTGTTATTACATGGCTAGATTGCAAGTTATACTCGGTCAAAGTCGGTTGACCGACTATGACCGAGTATAATCTGGGTAACCCAGAAATGCTAAACCAGCATCTGATAACATTTTGTGAGGCTCGGATCTGACAGGTGTTATGCTATTTGATGTTGTGTTTGTAACCATGTTGTAGCCTGTAAGATGGACTCTAGATCCATGTTTGTATAACATTAAAAAAGTCAATAGATCGATTGTGAAAGGTGGTCAAAGTAGACCACCCGAGCTGATTTTACCTTTCTGGAAAACCTAGAAAAAAATAAGAACATCATTGTCTGACATACTTTGACCATGTGATTCATGTTGATTCTGTTGATGATAAACTGATTTGTTGCTTTAGTGTTGTTCCTTGACATAAGGGCTATAACTTAGAACAATTAGATCACAAGAAACATGATAAGAACTTATATAAAATCGAGCATGAAGGTGACTGGTAGAACAACCTGGGTTTCTAGAAAACCCAGAACCCACCTGACAGCATCTTTGAAGACTTAGATCTCTTTCTTGTTTTGTTATTTGACCAAAGTGATGGTTGGATGTTGTAGTGTTACATTAACACTACAATATAAAAGTCTTGGATTGTCAAGAACAAGCTTGATCAGAGATTTAAAGATGGTCAAACATGACCCCTTAACCACTGAGTTGTCAGTGTTCTTGAGGCTCAAGAACACCAACATCGACGCTTAGTGTCGCTAAAGGTCTTTAGCGACGGTTTTATTATTTTCTAATTTCTGAATTTCTAAAAATTATTTAAAAATAGAAATAAATTATAAAAATTATTAAAAATGGTTTTAAAAATTATTTTAAATTATGAAAAATATTTTTAAACCAATTGGAATATTTTTCTTAAATATTTATAATTATTTAAATATTAAAGGTATTTAATTTATTTAATTAGTGTATTAAATAAATTAGAAAAATGATTTTAATATATTAAAAATCATTTTAAATAAGAATAAAGTGTTAAAAATATTTGGATTTATAAAATACAATTTTCAATATTTTTGGAGAATTTTCATTAATAAATTAATATTAATGATATTAGATTTATTTAATTATTATATTAAATAAATGAATAAAAAGGATTTTATTGATTTAAAATCATTTAAAATGAGAAAAATGATTTAAAAATATTTTAAGTTATAATTAATGACTTTTATTATTTGGGTAAAAATTTCATTAATATTTAGATATTAATGGTGATGATTTAAAAATGATTTTAATTATTTTAAAAATCATTTAAGTAGAATATTGATGATTTAAAATATTTTAAGTTATTAAAATAACTTTAATATTTTGATAAGTATGTCATTAATATTTTAATATTATTAAATATTAATGATGATAAGATTATTTGACAATTAAATCATTTAAAAATGATTCCGATGTTTGAAAAATTATTATAAATTATAATAATTGCTTATAAATTATTAAAATCTTCTGAAAAATATTATTAATGATATTTGACTTATCTAAAATAATATTGAAGCTTAGAAACCGAATTTACTTGGCAATAACTGCGTTAATTATCGAATAGGGTGACCAGAACATCGAGAATGGACCGAAGTCCAACCAGACCGAAATAGTTAGACTTGATTAGGTGTTTATATAGGTTATAAACACTGATGTGGCTATGTGGTAATGTATCTAGGAGAAGTTTGACTGTGAATTACAGTGTTGTGTGTTATAAAATATTGTGCTAATCGTGAGACCGATATTATTGGTTATAGGTCTTTCGAAAGTAGATAAGTTTATTGTGTAGCTGTAATCAACGGAAGAGGCAAGTTTCCTAACTCAACCTTGAGTTATATTCATTCAATTATTATGGTGGTTAATTATTGCTAATTATACCACGTCCAGGGATTTATTGTTGATTATTTGTAGTTAGTGCATGTTTAATAATTCAAATTGAATTACTGATTCGTAAAATATACGTTCGTAGAATAACTGTTGTTGGATATTCATATCCGTAGAAGTTAGAATTGACAGTACAGATAATTCTTATTTATTTTCAAATTATGTTGAGAAATGTCTTAGCTAATTATTCTTGCTAGACAAACATTTATTAGAACTTGATAGATTCGAGAAAAGAATTCAATTATTATTGACAGATCAATGCCAATTATTTTCGCTAGATCGAGAAGTAATTAGAAGGTGAAATCACAGTATTTCGTTGTTAAATCAAAATCTTGATTTTGAGACTGAGAAGAATAACCTTTTATATAAAAGGAATATTTTATTGGTCGTAAATTCGACTACTGCGCGCTATGTTTAAGTATTATGCATAATATAGGGTATAAGGAGTTGGCCGGCTCTAAGTACTTGCAGAGGGGTATGATTTAATCTTTATGGTTATCTGATACACCTGAGTATATATCAAAGTAAATCTTTGATATCTACCCGAGAAGATAAGTTCAAGATCTTGTGTGATCACTCAACATAAATCTGGAAAACATTCCACTTTGCTATTTCGTAGAATTGATTCTTGATTATTCATTTGAATATCGTAGAAACTTTGAAAGCGTTGTACTCTTTCATTATTGAATTATTGTGTTGTATAGAATATGAGAAGACTTTTATTTAATAACAATTTGTTCAGCTATTTCAAAGTTCCCTGAACTTTGGTTTCATTCTATCAAAATAGATAGTCTATTTTTTTGAATTCTTATACATTTATTGTATGTTTTAACTTGCGGGGCAAACTTGTTACTCACCCTTGCTAAATAAAACTTTTCAGCTAGGGACGAAGTAGCAGGAGGTGCTGCGAAGGATAAAGGCAAAGGCATAGTTGTTAATTAGTTATGATTAGCATATTTATTATGTTGTATTGTAAACCCTTTTTGTATATCTAAGGGGTATGTTTGTAATGTTAAGGTTAGCGGACCCGAGATTAATGTATTAACAACGTATGTTAATCTAGTATGTATTACTATTCATATATTAATAGGTAGTTAGATGCTATTATATTGTGGATCGTGAACACCAAACTCGGGGGTCAGGTAACCCGGATTTGGAGGCATCACAACGAGGAACTGGCGTAACTTTTGATACTAAGAACGAGGAGCTTGTTTGAGGCCATAGATGGTCTTACGTAGCTTATAGACATGATGAGGACGGTCTTAATCAAGGAAGCTCTGGGGTTAAGACATGAACACATCCTCGATGAGAGTGCCCCTGAGGAATGCATTATTGACATCAAGTTGCCTGAGAGACCAACCCCGAGATCACTTCAATGTCATACTTATAAAATTGATACATTTGCCATTTGTCATTTGTCATTTGTACTTGTACATTAGTATCTAGTTATAATTTTTTTTGATTCCAAACAAACACAACCTGCACAATATGAGAACAACTTGTCTTACTCAAGCTCATGATTAACATGAAAGTGCAAGTATAAGGGACAAACATAACAACTTTGTAAGTAGGAGTGAGCATTCTGTTATTACTCGAACCGAATAAGCTTTTTGGCTATAACCGAAAACCAAAATTAAACTGTTTTAAGTATCTGAAATACTAACCAAAATATATGTTAACCAAATAATCGAATTGGTTATTCGGTTAATAACCGAATTTATAAACCAAAAAAATGAACAGAGGACAATTTGACCCCATACAAAATTTGCAAAGCAATCAGTTAAATATAAGGAAGCTATAATTGATAATTATTAGCAATAAATCTAAACAAAATCAATATGTTCCCCTGGAAAAAAAATAGCCATGATAACTTTCTATTCACAATAGTCAACCCAAGTTCTATCAAATGTTAGAATCCCATTTTTATCAAAAAATTAAATAAAGAATCAGAAACACAGTCAAAATCAAATAACACACCAAAACATCCAATTTCCTATAAGAATCATAAATAAAAAAAAACATCAGCATATCATCCACATTTTAATCATGTAATTAATGCATATAATGATGGATGTATAAGCATAAATAATTTTATTTCATTTCATGGTCTTTTGCATTTCCTCCACCACAGATGCCACCAAGAATGATAATACTCTTTCGGCCGCCATTACTAATGAATCACAACCAAACAAAAACCTTACTCCTTTGAAAACAAAAATCAAACTTTTAATTTAAACCTGATAGACTTCACAGCACGCTTGCGTGAGGGGGTCGTCACTCAGATCTTTTCCAGCACAGTTGTTGGGTGAATTACTTGTAACACCTTATCCCCTCGTCTATATGTAGACGGTAATCTTGGTACAATTACTCGCTTTCAGAAATCTGCGTTGAATGGACACCAACGACACATTGACCCCTCGCTTATATTGAAGTGGTAATCTCGGTACAATCGACGATTGATGCGATAGAAGATGCAACACACAACTATGAATTATTGTATGATAAGTCAAATTGAATCTCAAAGAAATAACTAAGAATTACTTAGGAATTCTTCAAAGAACCAAAAGTAGAGAATAACCTCACAAATATATTGAATAATGAATAATGTGTTTGATTACATCAACTTGAACCTCTATTTATATTACTCAAAACAATCCAAATCCTAATAACAACAGGAACAAATTATTCTAATCCTAATAAGAATTGCAAATTAATGTGAAATAGAAATCCATCCAAATCTTAAAAATAAGAAGAATAACAATCCAATTTAAAATTAGAATTGAAATTTTAACTAAATAAAATTCTAATTACATCAGTATTAAAAAAAACTAATTAAAATTATTGTTGCGTTCAGACTCTTCTTGTCGCGTGAAGCCACTAAAATTCCTTCATGAATTGGACATTACCAAATTTAGGATAAGGAAAGAAAACACGGATGTTGATTTGTATAGATGCTGAAATCAATTAGGAAATAAATTTTGTATGAAGGCTAAATCCAATTGCAAAAATAATGTAATGATTGTTGATGCGTGTAGGCCCACGTGCATATAAACTAATATGGTAATCTTGAAAATTCATTGTTGAATATGTAATTCATGGCTTTACTAGAATGATCAGAATTGGGCTTGTATCAAATTGACCCAAATTTGTGTCTCATCCTTCTCTTTGGATTTTCTTACATTAGCTTCAGCCCAAACATCTTGGATCAATCCATTGAGACCTTGTTTAAACCTCTTAGTTCTAGCCTTGCTTGATCCCCACGTCCCTTTAGTCTTGTTTGAGTCCACGCATGCCATGTCCTCATCATTCCTCTCCTCTTGAAAAGGATTTGTCCTCAAATCGTCACCTACATTAAACGGACTTAGATTAGTAACGTTAAATGTGGCACTAACATTATACTCACCTGGAAAATCCAATTTATAGGCATTGCCATTGATACGCTCGAGAACTTGAAATGGACCATCTCCCCTTCGAAGCAATTTCTAACTTCTTTGAACTGGGAATCTTTCTTTACGCATATGTAACCACACCCAATCTTCGGGCTCAAAGATCATTTGATGTCTTCCCTTGTTCGCGTGCTTAATGTGCTGTTCTGTCCTCCTTTCAATGTTGAGCCTGGATTTTTTATGAACCTGCTTAAAAAGATCAACCTTTTTCTTTTAGTATCTTTAAAAACAAGTAATGGTGATAAATCCAACGGTGTCAAGGGATTAAAACCATATACAATTTCAAATGGAGAAAAATTAATAGTAGAATGAACAGAACAGTTATACGCAAACTTAACATGTGGTAAACATTCTTCCCATTACTTCATATTCTTTTTAATGATAGCCCTTAACAATGCCGACAAAGTTCTATTTATTACTTTAGTTTGACAATCAGTTTGTGGATGACAAATAGTTAAAAATAACATTTTAGTACCCAATTTACACCACAAAGTCTTCCAAAAGTAACTTAAGAACTTTGTATCTCTATCAAAAAAATAGTTTTAGGAATACCATGCAAACGCACAATATTCCTAAAGAACAAATTAGCTACATGAGATGCATCATCAATTTTGTGACATGGAATAAAATGTGCCATTTTTGAAAATCTATCCATGATCACAAATATTGAATCATGACTATGCTTAGACCTAGGTAAACCCAACACAAAGTCCATAGACAAATCAATCCAAGGTTCATTAGGAATAGGCAATGGTGTATACAATATATGGGGTTGAACATGAGATTTAGCTTGGCGACAAGTAATACATCTATCATATATTCTTTCCACATCTCATTTCATACGAGGCCAATAAAAATGTTCTTTCAAAACAACAAAAGTTTTTTCAACACCAAATGTCCCATTAAACCACCCCTGTGTGATTCCCTAACAAATAACTCACGCAAAGAACATGCAGTAATACATTGTTTATTTTCATAAAACAAGAATCCATTAATTCTAAAGTATTTACCCACAATATTCTTTTCATAAGTTTTAAACTCTTCACCGAAATCAAGGTCATTATCATATAACTCTTTAATTCGTTCAAACCCAAGCAATTTTGTATTAAGAGTATTTAATAAAACATACCTGCGAGACAAAGCATCTGCAACGACGTTCTCCTTACCTTGCTTATATCGAATAACATATGAAAATATCTCGATAAATTCCATCCATCGTGTATGCCTTTTGTTCAACTTGTGTTGACCCTTCAAATATTTCAATGATTTATGATCGGTGTGGATCACAAACTCCTTAAACCACAAGTAATGTTGCCATGTCTCCAAAGCTCTAACCAAAGTGTACATCTCTTTGTCATACATAGGATAATTCAAAGCTTCCCCACTCAACTTTTCGCTAAAATACGCCACTGGTTTCCCTTCTTGCATCAACACAACTCCAATCCCTAAACCTGAAGCATCACACTCAATCTCAAAAGTTTTAGCAAAGTTAGGCAAAATAAGTAAAGGAGCATTTGTTAATTTATCCTTTATCAAGTTAAATGCTTTTTCCTGTTCATCACCCCACTTAAAGCCCACACTTTTTTTGATGACCTCGGTCAATGGTGCTGTAATCTCACTAAAATTTCAAACAAAGCATCGGTAGAAACTTGCGAGTCCATGAAATCTTCGTACTTGACTCACATTGGTTGGACTCGGCCAATCCCTGATTGCACGTATTTTCTCCTCATCAACTTGGACTCCTTGTGAACTCACAACAAAGCCAAGAAAAATAATTATATCCAAACAAAATGTGCATTTTTCCATTTTAGCAAATAACTTCTCTTTCCTAAGTACATCTAAAACAAATTTTAAATGCAATGCATGATCTTCCAAGTTTTTGCTATAAATCAAGATATCATCAAAATAAACTACGACAAATTTTCTAATGAATGGATGCAAAACATGGTTCATTAATCTCATAAAGACCATATTTAGTTTTAAACGTTGTTTTCCATTCACCACCCTCTTGCATTCTAATTTGATGATAACCACTTTTTAAATCAATTTTTGAAAATATACAAGACCCATGTAATTCATCTAACATGTCATCTAAACGAGGAATGAGATGTCGATATTTTACCGTAATGCTATTTACTTCTCGACAATCGATGCACATCCTCCATTTTCCATCCTTTTTTGGCACTAGGATCACCGGAACTGCACACGGACTCATACTTTCTCTCACGAATCCTTTCCCCATCAGCTCGACAACTTGCCTTTATAACTCCTTCGTCTCCTCAGGATTACTCCGATAAGTCGGACGGTTTGGAATGGTTGCACTGGGAACAAAATCAATTTGATGCTTAATTCCCCGAAAAGGTGGTAGTTCATGAAGAAGCTCCTCGGGAAATACATCTTTGAACTCCTATAAGAGAGATAAAACAACAGTAGACAAAGATTCATTAGCGTTAGTATTCAAAAATGCCTCTTTATACTGAAGTAAAACCATAGGCTGTTTAGAAATCAAAGCTCTTCTCATATCACTCTTTTTTGCCAATATATTTGTTTTTCTCTCATCTTTCTTTTTCTCTCTTTTGTCATCTTGATTTTTCTTTTCTTCACTCTCTTTTCTTTGTACATGATCTTTCTGCAAATGAATTTGATCCTCATGTACTTGTTGTGGTGACAAAGGACTCAAAGAGATCTTCTTCTTGTTGTGAACAAAGGAATATACATTGGTAAACCCATCATGTTGAACCCTCTTATCAAATTGCCATGGTCTACCCAATAACATATGCCTTGCCTACATAGGCACCACATCACACAATATCTCATCAACGTACCGACCAATAGCAAATGGAACTAACACTTGTTTGGTTACTTTAATGTCTGCATTATCATTGAGCCACTGCAAATGATACGACTGTGGATGTTTGGGAGTAGGTAACCCCAATCTCTCCACCATCATAGTGCTTGCCACATTTGTACAACCGCCTCCATCTATGACTATATAACAGATTTTCCCATTCACAAGACATAGAGTATGAAATAGATTTCCCCGTTGTTCACTACTCTCCTCCTTAACCTGCGTGCTAAGTGCTCTTCCTATAACCAGAATTTCACCATGTATCGTATCCTCACCTATCTCCTCTAATAGTGGTATAGAATCAGTGTCGCTCTCTTCCCCCTCGGTTTCCATCTCTCCATTGTCAAGCAATAATATTTTCCTCTGATTTGGACATTGGCTAGAAATATTTCCCCTGCCTTGACACTTAAAGTATACAATATCCCGATTAAGCCCAAACGAAGGTTGTTCATTTTTACCTTGTATTTCTCAGCTAGTCGACCTTTTCTTAGGCTCCACCTTTGGTTTGATCACAGCCAATTTTTCCTCCCGCTTTTCAAAATTAGGTTTCCATGATGAACTAGCATTAGGGTGTCCTCGTTGTCCTCCTCTCCTCGAGCTATTTCTCTATCTTGATCGCCATATGGACCAGTTCTTCTAACTCTAAATAATGTTGTTGTTCAACCAAGTGTGCAATCTCCCAGTTCAATCCTGCCGAGAACCTAGACATCGATATATGTTTCATTATCCTCAATCAAATTAGCCCGATCCTTCAATATTTCCATCTCCCTGTAATATTCATCCACACTCCGAATTCCTTATTTAAGAGTTTGCAAACTACAAATGATCTCCCATTGATAGTATGCTGGGAAAAACCTCTTTTTCATGATAACTTTCATTTCCACCCATGTTGTAATCGGCCACTCTTCACACATTCTCTGATTAGCTGTCAACTGATCCCACCATATCAATGCATATCCAGAAAACTCCGTAACGGCTAGTTTGACTTTCTTAAGGTCTGAATAGTTTTGACAGTCAAAGATTTGCTCCATCTTGGTTACCCAATCTAAATAAACCCCAAGATCACTCGTGTCATGGAAAGCTAAAATTTTCATTTTTATGCTATCCAAATTGCCATCTTCTCTGTCTCGAACTCCTCTTTCCCTAGCACCTTCGTGTCTTTGATGTAGGAAATTAGATTCATGATCTTCCGATACACTATTTTCCTCACCATAAGGAACTTCCTTTCTTGCGTCAGTTTGTTGTGCTCTCGTCTTGTTATGTATCCCATGAGTGTTTTGGGATAACTCAGTCATAGACACCCTCATCTCTTTTAATTGTTCTTGCATTTAATCCATAGTCTTTCTCAATCTTCGATCCCATTTTTATGCATGTCTTCCATCTATAATTTCAATTCAGCTGTCTAGGGTTGTTCCTCATAAGTTCCTTTATCCTTTGAGTTAGACATATTTCCTACAAAATAAGAGTTAGTAGAAAACAGTTTCCTCACCACTCCCTTATGTGTTTCGCTCGAATCAATGGTTCACTATTGTACACTCTCAATAAATTGTCTTTTACCCTCGATTAATCTTACCACTAAGCCTTTTACCTCAAAATATTCTCTCTAATATGTTCTTCTTGAATTCCCTTAGCAAAATTCTTGGTTTTACTAATCAATTCAAAAATTACTTATCACGAAACAAAAATATAGATGGTGTGACTATCAGAATACCACAAAATCATCGATTGATTACCCTATACTCCTCTTGTATGCTTCAGATTTGTAAATTGTAGCTCCATTTCAAAATTGATGATGATGGAGCGGTATGAACTCTTGGTTGGAATTTTATGATTTGATGGTGTGCTACAAGTTTGGTTAGCACAATGGAAATAAAATCTGATTTTTTTTCTTTTTTTTTTACAGTATATATTTCGACAGAAAATTAAAGATAAGTAACTCGCTAAAAAGACTTAGCTTTGATACCAAATGATAGACTCCATGGCACGCTTGCGTGAGGTGGTCGTCGCCCATATTATTTTTAGCACAGTTATTGGGTGAATTGCTTGCAACACATTAACCCCTCGTCTATATGTAGACGGTAATCTTGGTACAATTGCTCGCGTTCGAAAATCTACGTTGAATAGACACCAACGACACCTTGACCCCTCGCTTATATTGAAGCAGCAATCTCGGTATAATCGATGATTGATGCGATAGAAGACGCCACACACAATTATGAATTGTTGTATGATAAATTAAATTGAATATCAAAGAAATAACTAAGAATTACTTAGGAATTCTTCAAAGAACCAAAAGTAAAGAATAACCTCACAAATATATTGAATAATGAAAATTATGTTTGATTACATCAACTTGAGTTTTGAGTAGTGAGAGTCTGATGATTTTTTTCTGATTCAGTTATTCGGTTAACCGAATAACCAAAAATTGAAAACCAAACCCGAACCTAAAAATCAAAAATAAAATCGAATATAAGAAAATTACAAAAAATATCTGAATAATCAAAAAAATTCAGTTTTATTCGATTTTTTCTCACTCCTATTTGTAATTGCAAATAAGGCACTGAAATTAACATTCTAGTTTAAGAGATCCAGTTATTGTGAAATTTTCAGATCACATATACTATGAAGTTCTTTATATATTTTTTATATTGGTTATAGACATAAAGAAAATGTTGTATTTGTGTTGGTTCACAAATAGAACACTAGAGTTAAAATATAACTTTTTCTATAACCAATACAATAAAAAGCTATAAAATTTGACAAGTTCATCAATGCAAGTTTATGGGATACAAATGTAATTCAATCTATATTATTTTGTGAAAGGGGCGTGGTTTGAGTAAGCTTAACAAGCCTTTCAGGTTGGGGTACTTACTAAGCTATGGACCTATGGACACTACAAAGAAATGTCACTATCAGAAAACTGAGTATCTGAAATAAAAATTTAAAGATATTTTGTGTCAAATTATTCAATTTTGAGACGGAGTTTGTAACCGAATATTTGTGCGTATCGAGGACATTAAATATGTAAAAGTAGAGACTAATTTTGATACCAACAATTCTGTTTCAAACAGTAGAGACCGAATTTGTGACGAGATATATTTCATATCAAATATTAGAAACCAATTTGGAAACAAAACTCGCCGCCTAAAATGTTTAACCAAATTTATAAAAAAAATATTTTAACACAGTTTAGAGACTAATGTTAGTCGACTCAAATAATTTTAAAATTTATTTTTTGAAATTATAAGATCGAAACGGATTTGAGAAGGATTAAAAATTTTAGTATTCTCTCTTAATTAGTCTCTAATTTTCCTCTTGCATTTAGGTCTTAAATTTTAGTTCCCTCATTCTCTCCATATATCCCTCCCTTCTCATTCGTTTCTCTTTTAATTTCTCCCTTTTCTCCCTTTATAATTCTCCGTCGATTTCAACCACTAATTCTTTGTTCTCTATCACCCTCCCTCCCTCCATTCACCACAACTGATAAAATATGATGCACGTGACTTATGTTAAATATGATGCACGTGAGGTTTTTTATTAGAGTCTGTTGAATAAGTAGAGTAGTAGTGGTTAGGGGCCAATTACTAGACTCGCTATTCTTTATGAACAAGCATAATAGAAGAACTACTTAGGATCACATAACTGAGAATTTTACTTTGCTAGTGTCTTATTTAAGTAGTTGTTGCTTCTTTGTTACTTTAATCAAGTTAGGTTTGATATTTAGTTTCCTTCTTCGCAATAAAAGTCTTTGGCCTTTCCATTATTCTTACTCTTTTTTTGTTGTAGCAGATTTTTTGCTTGCTTGGTTTAATTTTCTACATCAGTATTCTTTTATTGCGCCAACATTTTTGGTATCAGAGCCAAGTTCGATTGACGTTGGGTGTTGGCTTTTTTTGGATTGTTGTTGTAGCATCATCAATGAGTCTTATTGTTGTGCACACAACGTGTTTGATAAAAGGTTTGAGTAAGCTTTTCCCAACTATAGGAAATGATAATGTTCTAAATCTTTCTTAATCCTTTATTCCTCCATTTACTGGAGAAAATTATAAGTTTTAGAGCATCAAAATGAAAACATTTTTTAATGCACAAGAACTTTGGGAGCTGGTTGAGAATGGTTTTGTAAAGACTGCAACGGATGTTAGAGAACTTCGTAAGAAGGATGCGAAGGCTCTGCTTGTTTTGAAACAGGCTATGGCAGACCCTATATTTTCTTGAATTGTTGGTGCCACGAAGTCAAAGGAAGCATGGACTATTTTGAAGCAAGAGTTCCATGGGGACAAGAAGATAACAATGGTTAAACTGTAGACTTTTAGAAGAGAGTTTGAGACACTCTTCATGAAAGGTAATGAGTCTGTTCAAGATTTCTTCTCTAGAGTTTCTGGTATAGTTAATCAAATGAGAGCTTTTGGAGAGACTATCTTAGATTAGAAAATTGTGAAGGAGATATTAAGGAGTCTACCGAATAAATTTGATCATGTTGTTACATCCATTGAGGAGTCTTAGGGCTTGTCTACATTTTCTCTTAATGAACTAATAGGTTCTCTTTTAGCACATGAAGAGAGAATTAACAAGTCAAAGGAGAAGAATCTTGAGCATGCCTTTCAAACCAAAGTAGAGCTCTTAAATAAAGGAAAATTTGGCGAAGGCTCTTATCGACAAAAGTAATTTGGTAGAGGCCACGGTAGAGGTGGCTACCATGGTCGTGGAAGAGGTTGAGGAAGGTCTGATATGGGACATTTTGACAGGCAAGATAACAAAGGAAGGCAGTGCTATAATTGCTTCAACTATGGTCATATAGCACGAAATTACCCCGAGAAGATTGAGAAAGCAAAACAACAAGCCAATTTTGTCGAGAAAAAGGAAGAGGAAGGTAGTCTTTTCTCACTTATTTAAATCCTAACATAAGTAAGAATAATGTTTGTTTCTAGACAGCAGATGTAGCAACCATATGACCGGAGAAAAGGGACTGTTTCAAATGATGGATGAATCAGTTCAATTAAAAGTCGGGCTTGGTGATGGCAAACAAGTAAAGATTGAAGGAAAAGGAACAATTGCAATTAAAACCAACTTAGGTATTAAAAATCTAATTCATGATGTTTACTATATTCCTGGTTTGGCACATAACCTGCTTAGTGTGGGTCAATTAATTAAAAAGGAATATTTAGTTAATTTTCATGATGGAATGTGTGAAATTAAAAATAAAAAATCTAAAAATTCTATTTTTAAAGTCCACATGATTGAAAACAAAATGTTTCCTCTTAAGTTATCTTGTTTGAATGATTGTGCACTGGTTGCTAATGTTCGTGATGAGTCTAGGCTTTGGCATTTAAGGTATGGGCATTTTCATTTTAATGGGCTGAAATTATTGGGTCAAAAAAACATGGTGACTAGATTGTCATCTATTAGTTTAGTTGACAGTGTTTGTGAAGGTTATGTTTACGGAAAGCAACACAAGTTGCCCTTTCCGGTTGGTAAAGTTTGGAGAGCGAAGATGCATTTGGAATTGGTTCACGTAGATATTTGTGGATCAAAAAATACTTTATCTTTAAATAATAGTAAATATTTTCTATTATTTATTGATGATTCTTCCCGTATGAGTTGTGTGTTTTTTCATGCTCAGAAATCTAAGGTGTTTGAAAAATATAAGGAGTTCAAAGCCTTTGCAGAGAAATAAAGTGGCTATGCAATCAAAACTCTCAGAACTAATAGAGGGGAAGAGTTCTTATCCGATGAATTTACTCTCTCTTTTGCAATGAGAATAGTATCCGGAGGCAACTAACAGTAAAAAAGACTCCAAAACGGAATGGAGTTGCTGAGCGAAAAAAATTAGACGGTTGTAGAAATGGCACGGAGTATGCTAAATGAGAAGGAGCTTCCGAATAGTTTTTGGGCCGAGGTAGTAGCTACCGCAATCCATCTTCTCAACATATCTCCAACAAAGGCAGTAATAAATCAAACACCTTATGAAGCATGGTGGGGAGTTAAGCCCAATGTAAGTAATTTAAAAGTTTTTGATTCCATTGCATATGCCTTAATTGATTCTACTGATCGTACTAAGTTGGATAAGAAAAGAGAAAAGTGCATTTTTGTTGGGTATAATGTTGAAACTAAAGGTTATCGTCTGTATAATCCTCTTACTAAGAAGTTAATCATTCGACGAGATGTGATTATTGATGAGAACAGTGTTTGACAGAAAAATGGTGATAAAGATCAAAATATATCCTTTCTAGAAGAAGGGATAGAATCAGTTTAGCTGCAAGAAGATGTGAGTTCACCCCATATTTCTCCTATGCACAGTCCAGCTAGAAGCTCAACTAGTAGCACATCTAGTAGCAATCTTCAAGAGGATATAAGTTCACCCCATATTTCTCCTATGCAAAGTCCAACTATAAGCTCAACTAGTAGCCCATCTAGCAGCAATAATTCATCGCAAAACAGTGAAACTCCGCCAATAAAGATGTGGTCTTTAAGTTATATATATGCTTCTACTTATGCTCTTTTGGTTGCAGAACCTTTAAGTTATGATAAAGCTTGCGGGAAAGAACAGTGGGAGAATTCAATGAAGGAGGAGATGTCCGCCATTGAAAGAAACAAAACATGGGAGCTTGAAGATTTTCCACCGAAGAAAAAAGTTATTGGCATGAAATGGGTCTACAAAGTAAAGTACCAACCTGATGGAAGTGTGCAGAAGCATAAGGAGAGGCTAGTTGCTAAAGGGTATGTACAAAAGCATGAAGTTGATTATTTTGAAACTTTTTCACCCGTAGCTAGAATAGAGATTGTTAGAATAATTTTGGCTTTAACAGCTTAAAAAAATTGGAATGTTTTTCAATTTGAAGTAAAGTCTGCATTCCTAAATGGTTTTTTGGATGAGGATGTGTATGTTGAACAACCACAGGGATTTTTTTATCAATGGCCAAGAGGAGAAAGTTTATGTGATGCCCCCAAAATAGGTCCACACAACCCATTTTGAGTCGCCAAATACACACTACTAAATCCAAATACAAATCTTCCTATTTATAACCATTAAAATGTCATGCAAAATGTGACAACACATGAGCTGTGAGTTTCAATACAAATAACAATACTCACACTTTAAACCAATGATACTTTACATAAAGTGTGAGACCCCGAATTTTATAAAATAAAAGTATTCAATTTTATTATAATTATTTTATTTAGTAAATGGTTAAATTGATAAAAGGTTAAAGTTAAAGGTGATATGTGAAAATTTTTCAAAGTAAGCAAGTTGTCATAAAATAATCGGTGATAAAAGTATAGTAATACGCGTGGTTACATAGTAGTACATGGTATTGTACAGTATCTTTGATTATTGATGCTTACGTGAGAAGTCACTCAGTTTTGTCAAGGAGAGGTTAGGTAATCTAATTGCGCGCCAATAGGGAGAAATCCTTATCGAAAAGCCCCCTCTTTCTTGGGAATGACCTGGTTGTTAAATATTATGAGTTATAATATTAATAATGAATAATTTCATGTTGATTAAAGATGAAATTGATAGTTCTATTGTGTTGGAATTATTAGTGTTAGTGGAAATCGATATTTATTTTGATAGTAATTGATGTCTGGAAGTTATATTGACCAATCGGGTAATTAATCGGGTAAATGAGCAATTAATTGCTATTATTTCACATGCTTATAACTATGTGTTCACATGTGTGTACTATTGATTCACATGTATGTAATATTAGGGGAGGTGGTGCAAGATTGATAATACTTGCATGACTAAATTAAAAATGGAGGTATAGATGAAGGTACTATACTGTAATTATTATTTTCACATGTATAGAACTATTGATTCACATGATTGTACTATTAATTCACATGATATACTATTAGGGGAGGTGGTGAAAGTTTGATAATACTTGCAGGACTAAATTAAAAATGAAGAAAAAGATGAAGGTATTATATTGTAATATTTTGAGCCCCAAAACGTGCAATTATCAAAACTATATTTTCCTATAAATAGAAGCCCATTCTTCCTTCATTCTCACCAATTCACTAAGACTCACAAGAGCAATTATAGAGAGAGAAGCTATAGAAACAAAGAAGAAAAGAAGTCTGCTACTTCACTATTTCAGTATCCAGTCTTCATCTGAGGTAAGGGATGTTATTTATTTCATATTCGTAAGGGGTATTATTTATTTCATATTCTGAAGAGATATTATTTTTCATATTCGTATGAATATTATTTTCGTTCAATATTCATAAAGAATATTATTTTCGTTCAATATTCGTAGGAATATTATCTTCGTTAAATATTCGTTGGAATATTATTTTCGTTCGGCAGTTGTAAGGGATGTTATTTTTGTTCAATATTCGCTTGAAATAATATTTTCTTCCATACTCTGTAGTATGTAAGTAATATTATTTCGTTTCAAATTTTGAATTCTATACTCATTTTGTTGAAGTTTTGGCTTCTATACTCCATGAAATTAGTAGAATATCCTTGATATTTGCGCTTCATCCAGTATCTTTTCATGAAAATATTATTCTGAGCTTTCTTGATAATTATTGATCTTTTCATGATGGAGTACTATTCATGAGTTACTATTCACCCAATTACTATTCACTCAAATATTATTCACTCGGGTATTCGAGATACTTTTTATGCCGGAGTACTATTCACGAGTTACTATTCACGGGTTACTATTTAGCCAAATATTATTCACTTGGGTATTTGGGGTACTTTTCATGTTAGGGTACTATTCACGAGGTACTATTCCCGAAGTACTATTCACAGGGAACTATTCATGGGGTACTATTCACCCAAAAAATATATTTCTTTTCTATCCAAATTGTTTTTGGTACATGAATATTATTCTTGAATTTTACTCCACAAAGTAGTATCATGTTGACAATTTGGATATTTTTAAACTCTGGATAAATTTAAAGTCTTTAATATTTATCCTTGATTTCGTTTGATTAATGCTTATATCATTGTCATCATCCTCATGCTTATATTGTGATGAAAGTCATCTTCGCTTACGTCATAGATGGATTTGTTGATTATTGGTTTTACACGATTATATTTTTTTTGCTTACGTGCATAGATGGACTGTTGATTATTGGTTGTATATCTTTGCCTTACGTGCAAAGATGGACTGTTGATTATTGGTTTTATAGTTGTATATCTTTGGCTTACATGCAAAGATGGACAGGTGTATGACATGATCATAACCACTGGTGATAATAACAAATATCTTTGGCCCGTAGTGCATGGATAATTTGATGATGTGATTGGCAGGATCATGACCATTAGTTAACAGTTGAATGTCTTTGGCTGTAGCGCACTGACAGACAATTGATTGGTATGATCATGACCATTGGTTTAATAGTTCAATATCTTTGGCCCGTAGTGCAAAGATAGACACTGATTAGTATGATCATTGTTATTACAGTTGAATATCTTTAGCCTTTGGGGTAAGAATATTGAGTAAACGTTCTATTAAGACTTTGTGGCAAGGAGAAACTATTGATTTACATGATTATAAATATGAATTGTGGATTTAACTATAATCTTTGGTGGTTCAGGTGAAGACAGGTGATGATAGTTTATTTTGTCTTGGGTATAACAAAGAACTGTTGATGGGTATTACAGGAATGAAATATTAACAATGGACTTTTAATCTAGAGGAGATAGTAAACATTATGTTCTACTTGACTCTTCTAATGGATTGCTTATTCACCTCCAGTTAAACTTGATGTTTATTGTATTTTATCAGTTTAATAATGTTGAAGGCTAAGGATAATTTATTCTGCATTATCTTAGTCATAATATTTCTTATTGGGTTAGTTGAGCTCACCCTTTTCTTTCATTTTTCTCTTCAGGAAATGAGAATATAGCTGGGACGAGTCGGGGAACAGAGTGACGGTCCAGATGTTTGCAATAGTAGTCCTCACTATTTTATGAAATAGTGTGATTATAAAAATTGTAATGAGGACTTCATTGAGTGTGGATATTGTCTAGAAGATAATATTCGTGTACAAACTCTCAGCTCATGTTGTATAATTAAGTTTGTATTTGATTTCTGTACCATGTATCTGGCGACTCAAGATGGGTGATGTATACCTATTTTGGGGGCGTCACAGTTGGTATCAAAGCTTAGGGATATGATCCCTGACTGAGATGTGAGACTAAAACTAGGAGGGGAGAGACGGGGAATTCCTTCACTAGTATGACCTACCTAAGTTACTTGTTATTTAATTGGTCGGTTAAAATATAGGGATAATATGTGGCATGTCAATTAACCCTTATTTTGAAACTATATTCTAGAATGATATCTGAAATACATGGGATGAGAAATTGGAAAATCATAATAGAGAGGAAATAACCGAGAAGGTACAATAAGAAAAGAAAGCAAGGTATTCTCAACTCTTCGAACTACCAGGTACGTACGTAAATTTCGAGGGCAAAATTTCATAAGGAGGGGAGATTGTGAGATCCCGAATTTTTATGAAATGAAAGTATTCAATTTTCTTATAATTATTCTATTTAGTAAATGGTTATATTGATAAAAGGTTAAAGTTAAGGGTGATATTTGAAAATTTTTCAAAGTAAGCAAGTTGTCATAAAATAATCGGTGATAAAAGTATAATAATACGCATGGTTGCATAGTAGCACATGGTATTGTACAGTATCTTTGATTATTGATGCTTACGTGAGAAGTCACTTAGTTTTATTTAATTATTGTCACAATATTTTATATTATTAAATCAATAATTGAGACAGCAAAGTTATTCATATTATTATTTGAAATATTGATGATGTCTAGAAGTTCTGTCAAGGAGAGGTTAGGTAATCTAATTGTGCGCCAATAGGGAGAAATCCTTATCGGAAAGCCCCCTCTTTCCTGGGAATGACCTGGTTGTTAAATATTATGAGTTATAATATTAATGATGAATAAGTTCGTGTTGATTAAAGATGAAATTGATAGTTCCATTGTGTTGGGATTATTAGTGTTAGTGGAAATCGACATTTATTTCGATAGTAATTGATGTCTGGAAGTTATATTGACCAATCGGGTAAATGAGCAATTAATTGCTATTAATTCACATGTTTATAACTATGTGTTCACATGTGTGTACTATTGATTCACATGTACGTAATATTAGGGGAGGTGGTGCAAGATTGATAATACTTGCATGACTAAATTAAAAATGGAGGTATAGATGAAGGTACTATACTGTAATTATTATTTTCACATGTATAAAACTATTGATTCACATGATTGTACTATTAATTCACATGATATACTATTAGGGGAGGTGGTGAAAGTTTGAAAATATTTGCAGGACTAAATTAAAAATGAAGAAAAAGATGAACGTATTATTATACTGTAATATTTTGAGCCCCAAAACGTGCAATTATCAAAACTATATTTTCCTATAAATAGAAGCTCATTCTTCCTTCATTCTCACCAATTCACTAAGACTCACAAGAGCAATTATAGAGAGAGAAGCTATAGAAAGAGAAGCTATAGAAACAAAGAAGAAAAGAAGTCTACTACTTCACTATTCCAGTATCCAGTCTTCTTCTGAGGTAAGGGATGTTATTTATTTCATATTCGTAAGGGGTATTATTTATTTCATATTCTGAAGAGATATTATTTTTCATATTCGTATGAATATTATTTTCGTTCAATATTCATAAAGAATATTATCTTCGTTCAATATTCGTAGGAATATTATCTTCATTAAATATTCGTTGGAATATTATTTTCGTTCGACAGTTGTAAGGGATATTATTTTTGTTCAATATTCGTTTAAAATAATATTTTCTTCCATACTCTGTAGTATGTAAGTAATATTATTTCGTTTCAGATTTTGAATTTTATACTCATTTTCTTGAAGTTTTGGCTTCTATACTCCATGAAATTAGTAGAATATCCTTGATATTTGTGTTTCATCCAGTATCTTTTCATGAAAATATTATTCTGAGCTTTCTTGATAATTATTGATCTTTTCATAACGGAGTACTATTCATGAGTTACTATTCACGGGTTACTATTCACCTAGTTACTATTCACTCAAATATTATTCACTCGGGTATTCGGGATACTTTTTATACCGAAGTACTATTCACGAGTTACTATTCATGGGTTACTATTCACCCAATTACTATTCATCCAAATATTATTCACTTGGGTATTTGGGGTACTTTTCATGTCGGGGTACTATTCACGAGGTACTAGGTACTATTCCCGAAGTACTATTCACAAGGTACTATTCATGGGGTACTATTCACCCAAAAAATATATTTCTTTTCTATCCAAATTGTTTTTGGTACATGAATATTATTCTTGAATTTTACTCCACAAAGTAGTATCATGTTGACAATTTGGATATTTTTAAACTCTGGATAAATTTAAAGTCTTTAATATTTATCCTTTATTTCGTTTGATTAATGCTTATATCATTGTCATCATCCTCATGCTTATATTGTGATGAAAGTCATCTTTGGCTTACGTGCATAGATGGACTGTTGATTATTGGTTTTACTGTTATATTTTTTTGGCTTACGTGCATAGATGGACTGTTGATTATTGGTTGTATATCTTTGTCTTACGTGCAAAGATGGACTGTTGATTATTGGTTTTATAGTTGTATATCTTTGGCTTACATGCAAAGATGGATGGTGTATGATGATGATCATAACCACTGGTGATAATAACAAATATCTTTGGCCCGTAGTGCATGGATAATTTGATGATGTGATTGGCAGGATCATGACCATTAGTTAACAGTTGAATGTCTTTGGCCGTAGCGCACTGACAGATAATTGATTGGTATGATCATGACCATTGGTTTTATAGTTCAATATCTTTGGCCCGTAGTGCAAAGGTAGACACTGATTGGTATGATCATTGTTATTACACTTGAATATCTTTAGCCTTTGGGGTAAGGATATTGAGTAAACGTTCTATTAAGCCTTTGTGGCAAGGAGAAACTGTTGATTTACATGATTATACATATGAATTGTGGATTTAACTATAATCTTTGGTGGTTCAGGTGAATACAGGTGATGATAGTTTTTTTTGTCTTGGGTATAACAAAGAACTGTTGATGGGTATTACAGGAATGAAATATTAATGATGGACTTTTAATCTAGAGGAGATAGTAAACATTATGTTCTACTTGACTCTTCTAATGGATTGCTTATTCCGCTGCAGTTAAACTTGATGTTTATTGTATTTTATCAGTTTAATACTGTTGAAGGCTAAGGATAATTTATTATGCATTATCTTAGTCATAATATTTCTTACTGAGCTAGTTGAGCTCACCCTTTTCTTTCATTGTTCTCTTTAGGAAATGAGAATATAGTTGGGACGAGTTGGGGAACAGAATGACGGTCTAGATATTTGCATTAGTAATCCTCACTATTCTGTGAAATAGTGTGATAATAATTGTAATGAGGACTTCATTGAGTGTGGATATTGTCTAGAAGACAATATTCGTGTACAAACTCTCAGCTCATGTTGTATAATTAAGTTTGTATTTGATTTCTGTACCATGTATCTGGCGACTCAAGATGGGTGATGTATACCTGTTTTGGGGGTGTCACATAAAGGTACAGTCGATAACTGTTTTAGGAATTAAGATCTTTGAAAAATGCTCAAGGAAGCCTTCATACACGGGAGGTCATGCATTTAAGTTATAATAGATATCATAGGAATTGAGAATTAACCTTGGTTGACCCAATATACCCCAAAGAAGAACAAGAAGATTACTATCTTGTTCATTCCAATGGTGTATATCTTTTTTGCCATATAATTATCTCCATTATCTCAAATTGGGGATTATATTCCAACCATACTCCAAGATTATATAGATAATGCTCATAGATATAGTCATCAAGTGGATGCGCATAACCATATCTTATGATAACACAAATTTGTATGTGGTTAGACATCATATATGATAGTGGCAACACACGCTTTAAACTCTCAGTACAATTCTGTCCTCCTCATTCTAATGGGGTGCATTTTTGATGCTTCTAAAGTCGGGTTCTCACCACCCTATTGTTTTTCACCAAAATTAACTATTAAAGACGTATAAAATATGACACATACATTTTAAGTACTCAATACAATCATATATTGTCATGTTGTTTTATAATGTATTGAGAAACTTCAACATTCACAAACCATCACTTTATTCTCTTGTTATCCCCGCTCGACCCAGCTACACTTTTATTACCTTAATAGGAGAATAGTTATGACTAGAATAGTAGAGATTATCTTGAGGAACTCTCTCTTTCTAACTCTTGGTTATAAATTATTTTTAAAAATTGGTGACGAACTAATGAACTTAGCTCTCTATTTATAGGAAAACATAGTTTCGATAATTTCACGTTAGGGGCTAGGCTTCATTATTACAGTTTGGTACCTAGGTTAATTACACTTTAGTACCTCATTAATTGCACCTTAGTCCAGGTGACATCATGATGACATCATCTTTGTGTTTCTTTAAGCATGATGTCATGCTTACATCATGCTTACATCATCTCTTCTCTGATTGGTTTATTAAGTTCAGATGGATTGGTCGACTTATTACACTTTGGTATCCCTAAAGTTATCCAAGTTCACATTATTACCCCTTAACTTTTGTAATTCACTTATCTTTAATCAGCAAAATCTTTAATCTTTTGAATAATTATTCACCATTAATATTATAACTCATAATATTGACAATCAGATCGTTCACAGGAAAGAGGAGGCTTTGCGATAAGGATTTCTCCTTAGTGGTGCGCAATTAGATAACCTAACCCCTTTCCTCGACAGAACTTTCTAGACATTGTCAATAATGCTTATCTAATAATATCATTTCAATAATATGAGTTACCGTGTCGTGACAATTATTGATTTAATAATATAAAATATTATGCAGATAATGGTGTGACAATAATTGAATCAATAATATGGGATACTATGCAGTAACTATTGTTGCAATTATTAAATGAAATACTGAGTAACTTCTTACGTAAGCATCAATAATCAGAGATATTATGCAATACCGTATGTTACTGTGTAACAACAAGTATTAATGTACTTTTATCACTTGGATTTCAACAATTTAACGGTAAAAGTCTTGCCGTTATTTTTATAAAAAGGTTATTTTTTTCGCTTTCTATATCCGACAATTATTCTGTTGTGGGATCCACTAAGGATTGCGCCGTTGTACGAATATTCCCCAATAAAAAGAATATTCTCTGACCAAACGAATATTCTCTTACACAACAAATATTTTATGACAACTTGTTTACTTTGTAAAATTTGCACATATCATCCATAACTATAGAATTTATTAAATTATCACCTTACTATTTAGAATAATATTTATAAGAAAAATAAAATACTTTTATTTCATAAAATTCGGGGTCTTACAATTTACAAGTTGAAAAAAGCCCTTTATGGTCTAAAGCAAGCGTCGAGAGCTTGGTACAGCAGACTTGACTCCTATTTCCTTCAAAATGATTTCCGTCGAAGTGAAAGTGAACTCACATTATATGTAAAGGTAAAAGGTAATGATGTGCTTATTGTTTGTGTTTATGTGGATGGCATGATATATATGGGCTCCTCTAATGTTCTTGTTGGAGAATTTAAAGAAAGCATGATGAGTGAGTTTGATATGACAGATTTGGGGTTCTTACATTATTTTCTCGGTCTTCAAATTCAGCAAACTAATGAGGGTATTTTTGTTTCACAAGAAAAGTATACTCTACTTACTTAAGATTTCTAATATGCTGAATTGTAAAGTTGTGTCTACTCCCATGAACACCTATAAGGAATTGACTATGAATGATGGAATAACGAAGGTTAGTGAAAAGTGGTTTAGAAGTAGTATTTGTGGGCTGATGTATTTAACTCCCACTCACCCGGATATTATTTTTCTGGTTAGTTTGGTGTCAAGATTCATGCATTGTCCTTCAATGCATCATCTTGGAGCAGCAAAATGAATTCTTCGCTACATCCGAGCAACTAGCAACTATGGAATCTGGTATAGTCTAGCCTCCACGATGTAATTAATTGGTTTTACTAACAGTGATTGGGCAGGTTTTCTAGATGATAGAAAAAGCACGAGTGGCTATATATTCAACTTTGGTTCAGGAGTTGTTTCATGGAGTTCAAAGAAGCAAGCTACCACTTCATTATCTTCATCAGAAGCGGAGTACATTGCAGCAACATCAACTGTTTATCAAGTTATCTGGATGAGGAGAATTCTTGCAGATTTGCGGCAATTTCAGCATGGTTCCACATAAATTTATTGTGACAACAAGGCCACAATTGCAATGACAAAGAATCCAGTCTTCCACAGAATAGCCAAACATATATCGAACTTTTTCATCATTTTATCATAGATATAATTGCAGGAGGAGCAATGGAATTAAAGTATTTTCTAAAGCTCTTCCTTACTCTAAGTTTGTGAAGTTCATGTCTCTTCTTGGTGTATCCAGTTTTTGCATCAAGGGAGAGTGGTAAAATATGATGCACGTGACTTATGTTAAATATGATTCACGTGAGGTTTTTTATTAGTCTTGTAAATAATTAAAGTAGTAGTGGTTAGGGGTCAATTACTAGACTTGTTATTCTTTAGGAACAAGTATAATAAAAGAACTACTTCCACTTCTTTAGGCTCACATAACTGAGCATTTTACTTTGCTAGTGTCTTATTTAAGTAGTTGTTGCTTCTTTATTACTGTAATCAAGCTGGGTTTGATATTTAATTTCCTTCTTCGCAATAAAATTCTTTGGCTTTTCCATTGTTATTGCTCTGTTTCGGCTGTAGCAGATTTTTTGCTTGCTTGGTTTAATTTTCTGCAGTAGTATTCTTTTATTGCGCCAACAGCATAAGAACCATGTCCGTCAACTTCTCCCTCCGTCCCTCGGTGGTTGTTGTTTCTTCAACCAAGCAAATCAAAAGTTCATGGTCGTTGGTTATTACTCTATTAACTTTATTTTGTCTCTCTAATGCCTCAACCATAATTAAATTTTCAAGAAAACTTTTACCAACTGCGCTTTTATTTTTTAGCTCCATCTATAGTTGTAGAGGCTTTCTTTGATGTATTTAATAGGCGTTAAAGGTTCTCCCTTATTCTTTTTCTCTCTTATCTCTTTCTTGGCTTATACAAAATGACACATAGAGATCTTTATTTATACTAGTGCATATAGACTTCTAGACTCTTATTAAATCTTCCTAGAACTAACATATTCAAAGTACTAACATGAACCATACTAATACTTTGAACTTAGCCATCATATCTTTCTCCCTCCAATGAGCATAAAATACGAAGAGTGAACAAAATTCATTCCATTATTTTGGTTTTCTCATCTTTCAAAACCCCCCTCAAACCAAAATTGTCTTTATTTCAAACATTGTTCGAAGTCTCTAATGTGTGTTTGCAGAGAGAGGTTTTGTCAAAATATTTGCCACTTGATCTTGAGATATGCAGTACCCAACTTCAACTGTTTTATACTTCATATGGTCTTGAAAGAAATGATATCTCATATTGATATGCGTGCTCCTTCCATATTTCATAAGATTTTTTATCAATTCTATAGCAGAAATATTGTCCATATATAGAACTGAAGAGTCTTCTTGTCCATTTTAATTATAGTGTTTTTAATACATTTTGCAGCCTAATTAATTTAGAAACAGCCCCAACTGCTGCCACATACTCAGCTTCACAAGATGATAAGGTTAGCTTTGTTTCTTTGAAACCCATGAAAAAAATATTGAACCAAGATAGAATACATACCCTGAGGTGCTTTTACTTTCATCTTGGCCACCTCCCCAGCCGCTATCCGAATAACCATGCAAATTCATATCTTCTCCATTCTTATAAAAGAGACTAAATTTTAGAGTCCCTTTTATGTACCTTAAAATTCTATTGCTGCAACCCAATGAGACTCCTTCAATGCTTCCAAATATCTACTTAAAAGACCAACACCAAAATTAATATTCGGCCTCGTATTTGTTAAGTATTGCAAGCTTCCAATTCAACTTTTATACAAAGTCAGATTTATTGTTCTCCCTTCACCTTTTTTGGTCAACTTTAAGCTAGTTGCAACTGGAGTGTTTATTGCCTTGCAAAGGCTCATCTGGAATTTTTCAAGAATTTCTTTTGCATATTTTTTTCTGAGAAATGAAAATGCCATCAACTTACTGATTTATTTTAATTCCAAGGAAGAGGAATGCGAGTCCGCAATCTGTCATCTCGAACTCCTTAAACATGAACACCTTGAAATCATGAAACATCTGCTGATTATTTCCTATGAATAACATATCATCAACATAAAGACATGCAATAAGCATACCTCCTTAATTGATCGTTCTTTTTGACATGGACAACATGTTTATACGGGTATTTAAACAAACCATTTTCCTATAAATAATTGTTAATACGGGCATTCCAAGCTCGCGGAGCTTATTTTAGCCCATAAAGAGGTTTCTTTAAGCGGTAAACTTTTTTCTCCACTCTTTTTACTTTGAAACCTTCAGGCTGATCGATATAAACTTCTTCAGTACCATTCAAAAATGTGGATTTGACATCTAACTAATAGAGTTTCCAATGATTATGAACAACAAGAGAGATTAGCATCCTTACAGTATAAAGTCGAGCAACTGGAGAAAAAACACCTTTATAATCCACGACCATATTTTTGTTTGTAGCCTTTTTCTACAAGCCTTGCCTGGTAGCGGTCAATTTTCCCTTCAGCTATACGCTTAATCTTGTACACCCATTTGACTTCAATGGCCTTTTGTCCTTGACGGAGAGTAGTTAACTCCCATGTTTTATTCTTCTCAATAGATTGGATTCCTTATTTTATGGAAATTCTCCAACATTCGTCTTTCACAACATCTTCAAATGTAAGTGGTTCATGCTCTGCATAAAGACAAAAAAGATTAATTTCCTCACTTTAATTGTAAATAACCTTCAAGTTCCTCATTCTAATTGGTGTGCTTAGTGATGATGACCCATTAGTGTTTTTTGCTGACAATGGGGATTACACAATCAAACTTATTTGGCTTGAAGCTAGAGATGCTTGTATAGGAGAAGAAATTGGAGTAACTTGTACTAAATTTGATGGGCCTTTATTTTCTAGTAGTGACAACCCAAAATAGAGGATTAATTAAATTTTTTTAAGTAACCTATATGGTTTGATTTGAATTTTTAAGTAATGTAAAGAAATTAAATGAGAATGATAGAAATTTTGAAAAGTAAAAAAGGGATTATGTAACACCCCAGTCCCACATCGAAAGATAGGGGGAAAAATTTGTCTGCATATAAGGAAATAAAATTATTATCAATAGTAACTTCAAGTCATGACATTTTGGGAGCCTGTGGTGGGCTAAGATGATCCAAGAAGATACTATTGGGCTAGTAGTTGAAGCCTTATTTTGATGGATTTAATTCGATTCGGACTTGGGATTTGACCCGAGATTTATTCCGGATTCGGGATTTGACCCGGGTTGTTTCAGATTATGTATATGGGAAATTTTTATTAAGGAAATAAATTTCAATGAAAATATATTATAAAGATAAAGTGAATGTGTATATGTATATGTACATATATATTTAGTGATGTGCTATATATATTTTAGCAAGATAAATGATTAATTAAATTAATCATATAAGAATATTAGGTCACATTAATTATTTATCCATAATACTTTGAGGATTATGAAGAATATGTATGTGATTTAATAGATACATATATTATAAATATGTGTATATATATATTTATTATATAAAAGAAATAAAAATAAATCGGGTTACCGACATAGCTCGGGATTTAAACCATAATCAATTGTACGAAAGGGCCAAATAGACATTTTGCTAACTTAATAAAGTATGGAAGTGAATTATGATAGTTAAGGGAGAATTGTGTGAGTTAGGAAAACCTTAGGGTTGAAAAACTAAGATTTGAAACTTAAGAAAATATCTTAAAAAATTATGCTAAGGAATAAAGAATATTCCGAGAATATGCCTTAAATGATAATTTAATAGAACCCAAAAATTTTAAATTGGGAGAAATCAAGGATGGTGGGCCCCAGTAGGGTGTGATAATTGGTGATGATGGTTAGGAAATTTCTTAGAAGTGGGTATGAAATTTTCTTGAGATGACTTAAAGACCATCTTGTCCTTCCTTAATAATGGTTAAAGATCATTTTGCCGTTGGTCTTGAATTCCTACAAATTAGAGAAGCTCAATGAGGATTTAATTTAGTAGCCCAAAATAATGGGATATGTGCTAGTAGAATAACTATGTTTAGGAACTAATCATACTTGAGTTAAATATAAGAAATGTAGGAAATGACTATATTGGCCAAAAGAAAGTGCTTATGGCTCATGTGTCCTAAGAGAGGATAAGAGCACATGTGTTTTATTTATTTTTTCTTCCAAAGATGGTGACCTACTACCCTTGTGTATCACCATCCTATTTGACCACCTTATTTCACCACACTTACAAGCAACTTAAGATGATAAGTGAGAGAGAGAACGCTAGATTATGTTGGGAGATTTAGATACATATACATGTTATATCTATACATATTTACCAAACACTTGTAACTTTTCATATTTGGTAAAACATTTTTATTTCATTTTTATTTCTTACTTCCTAAAAGCTATCAAACAAAACAAATAGAGAGAGTGGCATCCCCTTAAAGAAGAGAGGAAGGGATTTTGAAGCTCATGCACCCTAAGTTCCTTTCCTATTTTGGAATATCAAGAAAAATAGCTCATAAAACAAGGTATAAACACTAAATCTAAGCTTTGTTTAATTGTTTTGTTGGTTTTACAAAATACAAGACTTATGTTCTTAAAGTCCAAAACCCTTGATCCACATGTTTTCTAGTGTTTCATTTATGGATCTTACTTATTTGAGTGTTTAAAAGTTGATCAAAAGGAAAGAAAAGAAAACTATGTTCAAAAGTTTGAGAAAACCCTAATCTTTCTCCACTTTGATCATCTACCATTTGAGATCTACACATCCTTTTTGCAATCCGTCAAAGAGAGGTGCTAGATATGTAAGTTAACTAGTAAACCCAAGTGGTAGCACTCGAAAATGATGTTTTTTCAAGCGTTGGCAGCTGTTTATATCAAAACTGTCCAGCAAAAATAAAAAGCTTGAAAAGAGCAGTTTCTGGCCTGTTTTTGCAAGTGTATTTTCGTCAGTTTTCTATGCCTTAAAAATTCTGAAAAAGTTTGGCATGATATCATGATGATTTAACTGCATCATGTCCAAAGATGACGATTTTTGGATGTGTAGGATAAAAGTTGTGGATTTTGTGAGAAAGGACTACTTATAAAGTAAAAAGGAATAACTCTTAGTGTGTAACTTAAAAAATTGTGAAATGTTTACCAGAATTATATATACATAACCAAAACATCCCCTGAAAGTTCCAGCATTTTTGGACAAATTTTTCGATTTATTAAAAATATTGCAATATCCAGTAGTTTTGGACTAATAAAAAATAGTAAATTAATTTTAAAAATTCCAAGAAAAATATGTGTTAATAAGGGAACTATAAACTATCAAATCCCAGGAAATTAAAAGTTTTGGAACTGTTTTGATATTTTTCAAGTAAATGGTTGAGTTATGGATAAAGGTGTATATATAATAAGTAATGTAGTGTTAAAAAGGGTAAAAACATAATTTTTCTGACCAAAGACCCTTGACATGTAGAAATCAGATTTTTAGAGGGTAGTTTGGTCATTTTTAATAAAATTTTATATTTATGACATTTTAGGTTTGTTAAATAAATGTTATAGTAAAGGATAAACAATTAATTAAATTGTTTATAAGTATAATAAATGATTAAAAATATTATTAAGTAATTAATAATATTTATATTAAAATATTATTAAATGATTAATAAGATTATATTAAAGTTAAATTAAAATATTATTAAATGATTAATAATATTAGATTAAAATTAAATTAAAATATTATTAAGTGATTAATAATATTAGATAATTATTAAAATATTATTAAATGATTAATAATATTAGATGATTAAAATATTATTAAAGGATTAATAATATTTGTAAATGATTAAGATTATTATTAAAAGGTTAATAATAACTATAAGTGAATAAAATATTATTAAATGATTAATAATAATAAGAAGTGATTAAAATATTATTAAAGGATTAATAATATTTGAAAATCATTAAGATGTGGATAAGTGATTAAAATATTATTAAAAGTTAATACTATTTGTAAACGATTAAGATATTATGAAGTGATTATTCAGAAGTGAATGAAATATTATTAAGTGATTAATAATATTAGATAGAAGTTTTAAGATGATGATTGAGTGATAGTAATGATAATAAGATAATGAATTATTGATTATGTGGCTAAATGTTAGCTAAATTATAGTGAAGTAATAGTATTACAAGGCATGATATGTTATACTGATTGAAAGATCAATCTTATAAATGATAGGTCTTTCATAAAAGATTAAATTTAGACTACTTAGCGGTAATCGACGGTCAAGGAAAGTTTCCTAACTTAAACTCGAGTTATTATGTTTCAAGCATATATACTAGTGGATTAATTATTGACAATTAATATTCCACATTTATGATTATTGATTCGCACTTAGTACATGTTGTATATATTCATCAGGTATGAAAGGCTAATCACCGTGATTATCATAAGGTTCAGTTAAATTGTTCATGGTCATTGTTGATCACTCATCATTATTGATTCAGTTATTTAATTATTGAAATTTGATTCATGTTCTTTCATAATTATTATACATTGTTTGGAAATTTGAAAGCTTATTCCTTTTCAATCATGATATATCCTTTTTGTACTTAAACTTGATGAGCAAAGTAGTTGCTCACTCTTGCTATATCATGATAATATTTTCAGTTAAACGAATGTCTGAAGAAAGACAGAGGCAAGGATAAGTACAAGAGTAGATTAGTGTGCACCTTTAACTATTAAGTTATCTAATGTAAATTATTTTTGTAAACCTTTTGAAGATTTTAAAGGTACGTTTGTAAGTTAAGGTTGTAGACCTTTAGTCGTTCAGTTTCTAATGTTGATGTATGAAACTTCAAAGTGAATATGAGAATGCTTCTTATTATGTTATTATTGTTCAATGGTTTTTGTAATAACCTATGCTGCCTTGTCATGTTTGATACTTTAACAGAACAATACAATTGTTGGAGCATCAAACCCCAGTCAATACACAACGTTTTTTATATAAAAAAAATATTGTGTAATGTGAAAATACACTCTAAAAAACGTTTTGTAATGTGCACATACAAAACATTTTTTAGAAAACAAATATTGTGTAATGTGCAAATACATAACGTAGTTTAGGAAAAAAAATGTTGTGTAATGTGCAAATACACAACGTTTTTTAAAAGAAAAAAAATACTGTGTAATGTGTCAAACTACAACGTTTTAAAAACGTTATGTATTTGTGTCTAATAGATGATACAGCTAACCACGATATTTTTGGGGAGCCAATTACAACGTTTTTTAAGAGTTATCTATTTACTTTTTCTACTAGTGTGCAGAATCAACCTTGTCTTCTTGTCTTTATTCCTTTGATCTTTGAGAGCATGTTGTTGTTATGTTGTATACGCAGCTTCTTGTTCAGCAGTGGGCTCTGTATACCCATCTATTACAATCTCCATTAGGTCCTGAGACCCGAACAATGCTTTCATCTGAATACTCCATCTTTCATAGTTGTCCTTCAATAATTTTGGAATTTGAGGATGGACCAAGCTATTAGACATTTTGATATGAAAAAATAACAAGAGATATAGAGATGAAATTCTGGCTCTAACACCAAATGTTGGCTTTACAAAACCATTTTTGGACTTCACTCAAAAACTTTTCTATTACTCTTTAGAAATCAAAACAGAATACAACTCTTACTCTTTTTCTCTCCTCTCTTTCTTGGCTTATACAAAATGACACATAGAGCTCTCTAATTATACTAGTGCATAGACTTCTAAACTCTTATTAAATACTATGAACTTATCCATCAAATCTTTCTTCTTTCAATAAGCACAAAATATGAAAAGTCATCAAAATTCATTCCATTATTTTGATTTGTTCATCTTCCAACACAAAGCCCCCATCAAGGTAGCTTCGAAGCTCTATTTCCTATTAATTTAATTCACCTGAAAATGGTATCTTGCGACAAACACACACACACGTATGCATGCATACGATATATATATATATATATATATATATATATATATATATATATATATATGAGAATCCATCCATGGCAACCTATTGCCATGGACACTTTAAGCAACAACCCCTTTTCGGACAGTTGATCAACTTATTGGAAGGCTGAGATTGAAATATAAATATTACCAAGCCGGCACAAGTTCTACCGTCTTTTATTTTAATATGAGGGCCCTACAAAGTCAACATGTTGTCAGTATAGTTAAACAAAACTAATTTTTAATATTAAAAAAGTCCAGCCGGCACAACTTGTACTAGCCGGGTATTTTTAAAATTTTTTTACGTATTTGTCCATTAAATGACATGACTCAGCACTTCAAAATCAATTAAATATTCAAAACTAATTTTTAATATTAAAAAAGTCCAACCGGCACAGCTTGTACCGGTCGAGTATTTTTAATTTTTTTTTTACGTATTTATCCATTAAATGTCATGACTCAGCACATCAAAATCAATAAAAAAAATTCAAATATAGACCGGCCAGTACAAGCTGTACCGGCTGAGAATAAAAAAATATTTAAAATGGCCAGTCGGTTCAAGCTATTATTGTAAGACCCCGAATTTTTTGAAATAAAAGTATTCAATTTTTCTTATAATTATTATTCAGTAAATGATTAAATTGATAAAAAGTTAAAGTTAAAGTTGGTATATGAAATTTTTCAAAATAAGCAAGTGGTTATAAAATACTCATTGCTGTCGGGGAATATTCGTTTGGTCGTAGAATATTCTTGTTGTCGAGGAATATTCGTACGACGGCGCAACCATTTGTGGGCCCCATAGCAAAATAACTGTCGGGTATAGAAAGCGACAGAAATACCTTTTTATAAAAATAACGCCGTAATATTACCGTTAACACTGTTGGAATACCTGATGGTTAAAATACGATGTACGCATTATTACACAAGAGAAAGACACGATATTGCACGAAGATTTTTGGATTATTGATTCTTACGTAAAGAAGGCACTACTCAATAATTATTACAAAGAATTATCGCTCAATATATTATTTTATTGGTTCAATAATTACTGTGTTGATATTTTATATTATTGTTGTTTTAATAATTGTCATGGCACAGTATGTCCCATTATCAGATCAATAATTCATATTATTTGAATAACATTATTAGATAGCATTATTGGCAATGTCTAGAAAGTTCGTCAAGGAGAGGTTTGGTCACCTAATTGCGCCAAAGAAGAAAAATCCTTATCTAAAGCCCCTCTTCCTCGAACTACTGGTTGTCATTATTGTGATTTTGTAATATTATTTATGAATAATTAATTACTGATTTATATGATAAGGAAATATTTATTTTATGATGGATAGGAAAATATTTATTTTGTGTGGATATAAATGAAGGAATTAATGTTGAGGTATTTTATCAGTATTTTTGTCGGAAGGGAGGTATTAAAAATTAAATCAGTGTTCTTAACGCTCTATTGCGTGAGTTATAATTTTAATCCGACCGTTGGATCGTTGTGATTTTTGGATATGTTATACATATATAAGTTGAGTATATGTCCAGAGTCACAGTTGGTATTTAAACTCACAGTATATGTGTTGTCGTATTTTGCACGACAAATGTAATAATAAAGTTGTAGTTGCTTTCTGTACCATGTATTTGGCGACTCAGAATGGGTTGGATGAATTTGACCTATTTTGGGGGTGTCACAATCACAGCTTGGAATAAAAATTGAAAAATAATCCCTTGGCCTTTAAAAGAATTGTTTCCAACTATTGGCTGCTAAACAGATTTGAATTCACAACCTCCAGCTTCAAACCCTCGTCACATGACCACCCGAGTACCACGGGCCTAACTATTCATTTCTCGCAAGGATTTGTCTTTATATTAAAACTTTACATTCCCCCAAAATCTATATATTATTATTATTATTATTATATTAAGATTTATTTTTATTATTCAGCAATTCTAGATTATTATTATTATTATTATTATTATTATTATTATTATTATTATTATAGTAAGTTTCGATGATAGGAAATTAATGCTTATCTATTTATGAAAGTGGTAGTAAATTGGTAGTGGAATTTAAATGGAGTTAGATTATAATAATTTATTTTATTATTACACTATATTATTATTATTATTATTATTATTATTATTATTATTATTTGAGTATGAGAGTATGATATTCATGTATTAATATTATTAAAAATAATATTAATAATTATTTTTAATATTAATATAAATAATGTGATTATTAATATTAATCCTAATAATAATATCCATACAGTTCAACCAAATAGATATTTTTTTTCCGTATTAATAATATGAAGTGGTTTTATGTGATTAAATAATATTAATATTACTAAGTTATGAATTTGAAAATCTCATACAGTTCAACCAAATAGATATTCTTATTAATTAATATGTATATTAGATAACGTTGGACAAGTTCTATATCTTAGAGGCCGGAAGTAATCTTGCAGATTTCTTGTAGAGCTCTCATGCGATGCGGTAACAAAAGACCGTGACATCTTCCAAAGACCACTTCGAACAAGATCAAGCAATGCGCTATAATCATTTGATGAGTGATTACCAGGAGTTAACGAGCAAAGCGGCTTGCTCAGTTCGAGGTTGCAAAATTGTTCTTAAACTGAATGCACGAGGAAAAGCGTTGGTTGACCAGTATGATCCGGATGAGAATATTACTGAACTGGAAGATGACGACATTGATTGCACGGTTGGAGATCCAAATCAAGATATGGGATACGATAATGACGATGAAGATGTAGAGGTGGAAGCAGAAAAAGAGTTTTTGCCGCCTATTATTTCTCAGACAAAGGGCCGCAAAAAATAATCTAGATTCAAGAGTGCACTCGAGAAAATCATTCCTTCTAAGCCTCATCGAAAATGTGCAATTTGTGGCTTTGAAACCGACCACGATAAGCGAAATCACTACGAGTGCTAAGAATTCCTGAGCCAAAAAAATTAGCGTCGGTTGTATTATTTATGCTATGTTTTTTTTTTATTAATTTTATGAAAATGAACATGTAATCTGTACTATTCATGTTAATGTTATGCAGTAGTAGTATTGGTATAATCTGTACTTCTAATATTGATAATCACATTATTATTATTAATTTTAATATTAATATTATATTTTGTAAAATTAATACATGAATATCATACTCTCATACTCAAATAATAATAATAATTTATATAATAATAATAATAATAATAACATTAATAGTAATAATAATAATAACAATAATAATAATAAAAATTAGTATTATTATTATTATTATTATTATACTTAACTACTTTTATAAATTGAAATAAGTAAAATAATTTCCTGAAATGTCCTGAAAAATTATCATCGTTACTTATCAAACTTATTGAACTTGATATATTTTCAAAGTTAGAACTTAGGAGAAAATTGATTTCATAATATTCAATGGACAGAGTTCATAAAGGAACATGGCTTCATAAAACAATATGGCTTAATTATTAATATTAATATAAAAATAAATATTAAGATTAATTAAATAAATTATTATATCTTCCATCATTTAAATTTCACTACCAATTTACTACAACTTTCATAAATAGATATGGCATTCATTTCCTATCATCAAAACAACAACAATATTAATAATTTATAAAATAATAAGAATAAGAATTGCTTAATAATAATAATGCAAGATGGAATATAATGATAATAATATATTTTATTAAAGACTAATATTTATTTTTATATTAATAATAATATTTATTTTTATATTAATAATAATATTATTAATATTATTACAAAAATAAGAAAAAATATTAAAAGGGATAATAATAAATATAAAAATTAACTTTTTTCTATTTTAACAAACCCAATTAATAATATAGATTAATATAAAAATAGATCGTAATACAAGAGAAAATGTCTTTTTGGGGAATGTAAAGTTTTAATATAAAGACAAATCCTTGCGAGAAATGAATAGCTAGGCCTGTAGTGTTCGGGTGGTCATATGACGAGGGTTTGAAGTTGGAGGTTGTGAGTTTGAATCTGTTTAGTAGCAAATAGTTGGAAATAATTGATAGCTTGAACCGGCTGGCCATTTTATATATTTTTTTTATTCTTAGCCGGTACAGCTTGTACCGGCCGGCCTATATTTGAATTTTTTTTTAATTGATTTTGATGTGTTGAGTCATGACATTTAATGGACAAATAAGTAAAAAAAAAAATATTAAAAATACCCGACCGGTATAAAATCATTCCTTCTTATCAATTTCTACATCAAGGAGGGGTAAATAAAATAGCCTATTCAATATTCATATAACATCGGTGCGTAATACTAGGAATAATTTATTCACGAGTCATGGTGTTTGTTATTTGATATATATATATATATATATATATACCCCCATGGCCCCATGAAACATTATATGACTGAAAAATGATTACAAATGCTATTTTTTTTTTCAATATAGATTGCTGATTGCAGTTATGTTATATAAGTTCCTTAAATTCATCTCATTTGGATAGATATTTGTTCTGTTTAGCAACGAATGGATAGGCGAATAGATGATAATAGGCGTAAGAATTCAGAGAGGGAGGGAAGGAATTTCTTAACTTTGCTTATTAATTCCATCCCTGAGAATGTGAGTGAGCAAAAAATCAAGTGTCCATGCTCAACATGTAAACTGAAATGCTTCCAACTTCGACATGATGTCCAAGTACACCTTTACAGTTAAGGCCGGGTTTAAAAAGGTTGTATGTGCATGGGGAACAATATGTTTTAAGTGAAAAGCTCTCATCATGGTGAAGATTCGTTCGATATAACAAATTTGTACATGATGTTGTTTGACTGGAGTGATGAAAGATTTTATTTAAAAGAGCACAATTTCGATGCAGCCAAGTTTTTTCAGCTTTTGAATCCTTTACGGCCAAGTTATGAGACGTCGACAAAAACTATCTGCCAATGCTCAATTGTTAAACCTCGAAGATGAGTCAAGCTCACTTTGATTGTATGATCTCGATCTCTATAATGAAGAGCAATTGCCCAAAGATAACAATTTGCCTGATAACTATTACAAGTCAAAGCAAATGGTGAAGATGCTTGGGCTTGGTTACCAAAAGATACATGCATGCGAAATGATTGTATTTTGTATTACAATGTGTAGAAAATAGAGAGAGAAATATTGAGAAACAATGGCTTGATTTTTTTCATTGATTAAGAATGAATATATATATACAAGATTTAGTGTTGCCCAAGTACCTAAATAGGAAACTATCCTAGAATTATGGGATTACAATTAATTACATGGATACTAATTGCTAGAGTTATGAGATTACAATTAATTACAAGGATACTAATTGCAAGAACTATGGGATTACACTTAATTACAAGGATATTACAATATGTTGTATTTAATTATCTAATATGCCCCCTCAAGATGGAGCTCCTGTGGAGAGTCCAATCTTGGTCTTCAAGAACTGAAAGCGAGTGTGAGGGAGAGGTTTGGTCAAGATATCGGCTAATTGATCTTCGGAGGAAACATGGGTGACACGTAAAGCTCCAGTTTGTACTTGATCCCGAATAAAATGATAATCAATCGCAACATGCTTCATTCGTGAATGGAAGACAGATTGAACAGAGATGAGTTGCCCCAACATTGTCACAATATATAATCTGAGCAAAGCAGTAAATAGAAACACCAAGCTTAGATAAAAGAGAACAAATCTAACGTGAATCTCTAAGAATGTGCAAAAGAATAGAACGATATTCGGCTTTAGTGGAGGAGCGCAAATAATCGTTGTTGTTTTCGAGGACCAGATATCTGATTACAGTAATCGTAAACAATATATGCACTAGTGGAGGTGTAGTCGCCCTTATTACCTACCAACCAAGATCTCGAGAAGGCATGAAGAGATAAAGGTGTGTTGTGGTGCAATGCAAGACCATGATCACCGTATACTGAAAGATAGCGTAAACAGCGCTTAAGAGCATTCCAATGATCGTGAGAGGTCGATGCATGAATTGGGACAACTTATTAACAAAGATATGCAATATAAAGGCGAGTGAGACATAAATATTGAGACTTCCAACAACCGATCCAGATTCGTAAGGATCAAAGTAAAGGCAAAGAACTGTAAGGTGGGCTCGGTGGCAAGATGAGTGGTGATGATTTGGCGCCACCATATTTAAAGCGAAAGCGAGAAGATCTGTGATATACTTCCGTTGAGAGAGAAGTAAACCAGTAGAAATAGTTGCAACTTCAACACCAAGAAAGTAAGTCAAATTCCCAAGATCTTTGATGGAAAATCTTTTGCCAATAAGATCAATAAAATGTTGAACTGTCATGGTATTGTTTCCCATAATAATTATGTCATCAACATACACAAGGAGATAGACTAGATTACCACAGGTGTTGAAGACAAAGAGGGATGTGTCTACATGAGAGTTTATAAATCCAGATGCTACAAGAAATTGTCGGAGTTCATGGTACCATGCTCGTGGTGCTTGTTTGAGACCATATATAGCCTTGTGTAACTTGCACACATATGTGGGAGTATCACGATCAAGAAAACCCGGCGATTGCGCCATAAAAACATCTTCAGAGAGATGACCTTGTAAAAAGGCATTGTTGACATCAAGTTGGCGAAGAGACCACCCACGACTAATAGCAAGGCTGAGTACCAAGCGAATAGTGGTAGGTTTAACAACCGGACTGAATGTGTCATGATAATCAACACCAGGACGTTGATGGAACCCTTTAGCAACTAGTCGCGCTTTGTACCTATCAATGGAGCCATCACGTAAAAGTTTAATTCGAAAAATCCATTTATAACCAACAAGATTTTTCGTGGAATTAGGTGGGATAAGTTCCCATATGCCATTCCGCACAAGAGCATCATACTCCTCGGACATAGCCTGCCGCCATTTAGCATCTTTAAGTGCTTGGTTCAATGTTTGCGGCTCAAGTTGAGGGTTCAATGTAGCAGTAAGATTAAGTTTCTGAATTGGTTTATAGATTTTGTTTTTAGCACGAGTGGTCATGGTGTGGGTTTTGGTGGGTGGTATTAGAGGAGGAGGGTCTGGAGAGAGGGGTAAAGAAGAAGAGGCTTGGTTGTGTGGGTTATTATTGGTGGTGGGGGAATGTTCTGGTAGAGAGGATGAGGAGTGGTCGACCGAAGATTGTCCGTGAGAGGAATTCGAGTCCGAGGGAGAGGCTGTGGAGGGTGAGTTTAGTGGTCCAACCGTAGCAGGAAGAAATGACGCTGATGGAAACCAATTTGGGAGTGTGTTGGGGCTTGGACGACTTAGATGACTTTGAATGGATTTGAATGGAAAAACAGATTCCACGGATCGAACATGACGGGATGTATAAAGTGTAGAAGTAGAAGGATCAAGACATAGATAGACACTTTGGGTGAGGGAGTACCCAACAAACACACAAGGGATGGAACGAGACTCAAGTTTGTGACTAGAATAGGAACGAAGCCATGGATAGCATAAACAACCAAAAATACGAAGCTTTGTGTAGTTTGGTGGAGAGCAGAATAGTGACTCATAAGATGAGGAAAGGGAAAGTGTGGGTGTGGGCATACGATTAATGAGATACACTGCTGTGGCAAATGCATAGTTCCAATATGTGAGCGGGAGTGAGGCATGAGTAAGTAGAGAAAGACCAGTTTCAACAATATGTCGATTTCAGCGTTCGAAGAAACCATTGTGTTCAGGTGTATGTGGGGGAGAGGTAACATGAGAAATTCCATGAAGGGACAAAAAATTGATCTAATGCTCGATATTCTCCACCATTATCGGAGTAAAGAGTAACAATGGAGTGTTTGAAGTAATTTTCTACTAGTACTTTGAAGCGGATAAAAACATCATAGACATGAGATTTCTTCTTTAAGGGGTAATACCATACATAACGAGTAAAGTGATCAACGAAAAGAACATAATACTTGAAATCATCAACAGAATAAATGGGAGAAGTCCAAACATCAGAGAATATGACTTGCAAGGGATGAGAGGAAACAATTGTTGATGTAGAAAATGGAAGCTTGTGACTTTTATTGCTTAAACATGCATTACAATGAGACTTGTGTGAGATAGAGTAAGGTAAAGAAAATGTTGACATAGCATGATGCAGAATATGTGATGATGGATGACCTAATCTAGAGTGCCACTCGGAGGAAGTGGTCTTGACACTGGAAAAAGCAATGAGCGGAGACGATAATTGTGGAGAGGAGGTTGGCCACTCATGTACACCATCTTTAGACTTTCCCGTTAAAAGAATTACCCCCGTGCTCAAGTCCTTCACATGAAAAATAGTGGGTAAGAATTCAATAGAAACATGATTTGTATTGCAAAATTGATATATAGAAATAAGGTTCTTTTTCATGTTAGGCACGCAAAGGATATTATGTAAATTGAAGGTGCGAGTAGGGGTAGGAAGTGTGGTGGAATCGGTATGGTTAGTGTGAAGACCCGAGCCATCGCCGATCATAACGTCATCAGACCCTGCATAAGGAGTGTGAAGTGAAAGATTATTCAAGTCTATGGTAACATGGTGTGATGCCCCACTATCAAGTAGCCAGGTGGGAGTGTCGGTGTTCTCAAGAGATGCAAAGTGTGCCCGAGGTTGCTATGGAGTAGCAGGATGCGGAGCTAGTGGAAGTGATGCCGATGGAGCCAGCGAGGATTGGGCGTTGACAAGACGAAAAAGGGAGCATTTTTTGACAATGTGTCCTTGAATACGACAACCTTGGCAATACCCAAGATATGGACGTAGTGGAGGTCGATCATTACGGGGAACATTAGATTGTTGTCCTTGATTGTGAAAGGTGGCTGTGGAAGGACGCTAAGGAAGGGGAGAAGGTCGCCAAGAGTGATTGTTTCGTTTGTTGATAGGATTGGAGGTCACCGGAAGGAATGATGGAGGTGCATGTGATTTTTGGAGAGATGCCTCCTTGTTAATGAGTTTTTCATGAATTTCAGCAAAGGAGATGGGTGTCTCACGTGCATTAATTGCGTCAATAATTCCTTTGTATTCTTCACCAAGACCATCAAGAATCTCATCAATAAGATCTTATTCATCAACGGGTTTGCCAAGAAGAGCAAGTTCATCAGCCCTATTCTTTATAAATTGCATATATTCGGAGATCGTCTTGGAACCATTGGCATAGTGTTTCAATTGGTCCTTAATTTGTTTGATATGACCACGGGATGGTTTGGCATAGGTGTTAGCCAAGGTTGTCCAGGCTTCTTGAGAGGTGGTAATGCGGGCAAGAAGAGGTTGAATAGGTAGAGAAACTGCACCGAGTAGTGCACTGAATAGAAGACGATCCTGGCGCTTCCATGTTGTATAAGCTGGATTTGGAGCAGACTTACCATTAGCAGTGACTGTTGCTGGGGGACTGGGATGCGACCCGTCAAGAAATCCATAGAGATCATATCCTTCTAATTGACTTCGGATTTGGAGGTTCCACGTGATGTAATTGGTGGTGGTCAATTTTGTGATGTTTGAAGTGTTGATGGTAACAAGTGGATTATTTGGGTCTTGGGTATTTTGAATGGTGGTATAAGTAGCGGAAGATGCAGAAGTGTCTTCGAAAGCCATTATGGTTGAAGAAGAACTATGAGCAAAAAAAACAAGAGAGGAAGAAACAGGTCAGGAACGTGGGAGCTTTGATACCATGTAGAAAATAGAGAGAGAAATATTGAGAAACAATGGCTTGATTTTTTTCATTGATTAAGAATGAATATATATATATATATATATATATATATATATATATATATATATATATATATATAAAGATTGAGTGTTGCCCAAGTACCTAAATAGGAAACTATCCTAGAATTATGGGATTACAATTAATTACATGGATACTAATTGCTAGAGTTATGGGATTACAATTAATTACAAGGATACTAATTGCAAGAACTATGGGATTACACTTAATTACAATATGTTGTATTTAATTATCTAATACAATGAAAGTGAAAATAAAGACAACACACATTGCATGGTGTGCGACCATCCAAGGTTGTTTTTAACCTAAGTCACCGGGATATGAAAAGAATAAAGATATATCTTTTAAAAATAAAATATTATTTTTAAAATAATTTTAAAACTTTTTTGTATTTTTGTAAAAAAAACAAATTGAATTACTGAAATTGAGGTCAGGTCAAACTGAGCCGGGTTAAGTTAAAATTTGGTCAAAATGGGTCGGGTTACAGCCAAATTGATCGAGTAAAAGAAATGAAATCAACAAAAAAATGTCATTTTAAGGACTTAATTGGTGAACAATAAACTTTATGGACGATTTTAAAAGTGGTGGGCAACTTGGAGGGACAAAAATGTCATTTAGCCTGGAAAGAATTAAAACAAAAGGGTGAACTCAAATAACATAGTAAAGAATATCATGACTAGCATAATAGAAGAATAAAGTTATTTTTAACATTCAACAGTTATAAATCAGAGATTTATAAAATGTTAAATAACATAAGTTTTTAACAAATACTTTCAGCGGAATAAGAAATCTATTTAGAGAGTCAAATAGACAATAATGTTTATTATTTTATCCAATTTAAAATGCATCCTAAAGATTCCATCAACCGTAAAACCAATGGTCATGATCATGTTAGACAACAATTCTTCTTTGCACCAAGACCAAAGAGAACTTTCACCACGTGTCTTTGCCACACAAGCTAAAAACTCAACAACCATATATTATCTTTGCACCCAGACCAAAGACATTCATAACAACTTGAGTCCTAATGATTAGTACAAAAAATAAAGAACAAACAGAAATAATATGAATAATAAAACAATGATTGAATATTGGAGATTTGCAATTTATTTATATTTAAGGAATAATTTAATTTGTTTATAGTTCAATAATGTTCAAATTGTCAACCTGATGTCCAAAATATTGGAATGAGTTTAAGTCCAAGGATATTGTCCAAACTTCATATATAGGAAGTTCGACGGTAAGGTTCATAGTACAAGGAATATTTAACAGTCTAAAATGTTCACAGTTTAAATAGAAAAGTTCAAGTCAAAATGTTCATAGTCCAATTATAAGGTTCAAATTCCAAGATGTTCACAGTCCAAAAGTTCACAGTTCAAATATAACGGTTAGAATTCAACAGGATGGTTCAGATCAAAACATATTAGATGAAGCAAAAACTATTAAATAAATTTTAACGAATTGTTATTTAAGAAATTTTCACCGTTTAATGTTAAAAGATGTAGAAGCGAATAATAATTTCTTATCATAATATGTTTAATTTTAGGAGTATGAAGAAGATGATATTCCTTACTTTAGTATGTGACTAGATTTTGCTTTCTATGTAGGAGATCAACCTAAATGTATATTTATGATTTTGTCTAGTGAAGAAATTTTCCAAGCGTGTATCAAAATTTTCATCTACTACATTTGAAAAGATTGGTGATAAAGGTAAAAAATACAGTTATGGCAAAGAACATAACTGGGTAAAAGTTGTATCATGTGGGAATATTTTATTGGCGTTTACTTTTAATTCGTCACAATCTTGACGTGATTCATGCAATAAAAAATGTATTTGAAATCAAAGGTAAAATGAAGGACAATAGGAATAAGGAAGGATCTAAAAGTGTATTGCAAGCATGCGGAACTAGAGTTACGAGACATCAATGGGAAGAGTATTAAGCCCAAGGCAACTTCTACACTAACAAAGTCCCATATTCAAGATGTATGCCAGTGGGTTAAACGTTGGTATCTAGTTATATTTTCTTTTTCAATCTAAACAAACAAGATTTTGGGATGTAATTATTTGGGTCTAGCCAAGATTTAGTCCAATTTATTTAATGGTCTAAATCTAGTGTTGACCTATATATATTTATTTTGATAGTTTTCTCAAATAGTGGGAGTGTCCTTATTAAAGTAAGATTGTGTTTTCTTATTTGGAGGAGATAAGTAGATCTAATTTGAAAAGAAATCGATCAGTTATTAATTGCAGTTATAAGGTGATTCTAAAAAGGACTTGCACTCTTAATTGGATACGGGTGGACATGATAGCTATAAATACAGCAATAAACAAGGGTTGGGGGGAAAAGACAATAACATATTACACAAATAAATAATTTGTACTCTCAATATTATTTTAATGGATTTCATATCTCTCTCCGTAGTTTTTTCCCAATTGGGTTTTCATAATTAAATTCTTGTGTCCATATTTTATATCTCTTACAATGATGTGTGTATGTTTATCTGTGTGTATTTCGTAAGTTTGATTTCACAACAATATAATCAATTGTTCTAGTAACTGATAGCGTTGTTTTGGCCAGCTATTTTAGTGATTTCTTCATGCGTGCAAAATTTAGCGTTAACATTGGCGTCGTCTGTGGGAAATCAAAATTCTATTCGAAAAATCACCAACACCAATTAATTATCTCGATCCGTGTTGACTTGCTAAGATAAGGAGGCAGTTTGATCTACATATAAAAGATAAGTGGTTCTCTCTTATCAAATTACAAAATTTGGTCTAGGAGAGATAACGGCGGAAGTGGTTGGTCCTAATATATTTGTTGAAGGTATTGGTACAGATTTGATTTCCAAAAATGGCACCGCATGGAGAGGAGTAGCGACAGGTTTATGAGGAGGTTCTGGCTGCCAAAAGATGCCTAGGCGGATCGGGTGCTTGTTAGGGCCATTGCAAGCAAACTTATTCAGAGATTTCAGAAACCAAATCAGAACCGTAATGCATCGACAAATATATGTTTCGGCAATCAAAACACTTATCCAGACATCTCTTAACACTTCGGTTAGCACTTATTGTCTCACTCTTCAGAACAACAATAAAATTAGCAAGGAAAAAAATCTCTGAGCAGAATATATAAGTTTAATATGATAGTAGATGACGCTCCAGGTAATGGAGACTCACTTCGGGCAACAACAACCCTCTTCGAATAATTGCAGTTTTCTTCAGACTATATCACATCGGCTTCATCATGTCTTCGGCTATTTATATTTGAAAATATAAAGTCGGATCAAAGCCTCCCAACGGGTTGAGAAGGCCATTATGGGGATATAAGGTTAGATGACAGTACAAAGTCGGATGGCAGTATAAGGTCAGGTAAACATACTTCGGGAGAGGCTTTGTTCCTCCCAAACGGATAAACATCCATCGGGAGAGGCTTTGTTCCTCCCGAACAGAGCATTTTTCGGGAGAGGCTTTGTTCTTCCCGAATGGATAAACATCCTTCGAGAGAGGCTTTGTTTCTCCCGAACGGAAATATCCTTCGGGAGAGGCTTTGTTCCTCCCGAACGGATAACCATCCTTCGGGAGATGCTTTGTTCCTCCCGAACGGATAACATCCTTCGGGAAGGACCACCGTTCTCCCAAACGGATAACGTTCTTCAGAACGAATAAATTCAGTTCTCTGGAACCTCTATCTGATACTTCCCACAGGGGTCAGGAAGGCAATGAAGGCGGTATAAGGTTGGTTATTTATATCTTCGGTTGTGATAAGGTTGGTTATTTATGTCTTCGGTTGTGATGAGGTTGATTATATATCTTCAGTTGTAATAATGTTGGTTATCTGTATCTTCGATTGTGATAAGGTTGATTATTTATATCTTCGGTTGTACTAAGGTTGGTTATCTATGTCTTTGATTGTAATAAGGTTTGTTATCTATATTTTCGGTTGTGATAAAGTTGGTTATTTATGTCTTTGGTTGTGATGAGGTTAGTTATATATCTTCAGTTGTAATAAGGTAGGTTATGTATATCTTCGATTGTGATAAGGTTGGTTATTTATGTCTTCGGGTGTGATATATAAGGTTGGTTATTTATGTCTTCGGTTGTGATAAGGTTGGTTATATATATCCGGTTGTAATATGGTTGGTTATCCATATCTTCGGTTGTAATAAGGTTGCTTATGTATATCTTCGGTTGTAATAAGGTTGGTTATCTATGTCTTCAGTTATAATAAGGTTGGTTGTCTATATCTTCGATTGTAATAAGGTTAGTTATTTATTTCTTCGGTTGTGATGAGGTTGGTTATATATCTTCAACTGTAATAAGATTGGTTATCTATATCTTCAGTTGTGATAAGGTTGGTTATTTAATGTCTTCGATTATGATGAGGTTGGTTATATATCTTCGGTTGTGATAAGGTTGGTTATCTTTATCTTCGGTTGTGATAAAGTTGGTTATTTATATATTCGGTTGTGATAAGGTCGATTATTTATATATCTTCGGTAGTGATAAGGGCGATTATTTATCTATCTTAGAATTAAATAGAGGAGTGGGATGACAATATTGAGAGCCAAAAGTTTCTATTCGGCGTTTGGCGTTTAGGTGTGATAGTTCGTCTTCGACAGATATGGATCTTTTGTTGGTATAAATTTGTATACTATCTTATTTTAAGTTCCTTATAAATAAAGGACTAGGGGCAATGTTAGGATGTAATTATTTGTGTCTAGCCAAGGTGTAGTTGTAAGACCCAAACTTTTTTATAAATAAAATTGAATTTCTTCTATTCATTATTTTGAAATTATAAGGTGTTAATTTGATATAATGCTTTGGTTATAGGTAAAATGTGCAAATTTTGCAAAATAAGCAAGTGGTTATAAAATTTTCATTTTTGTCGGGGAATATTCATTTGATCGTGGAATATTCTTGTTGTCAAAGAATATTCGTACGACGACGCAGTCATTTGTGGGCCCCATAATAGAATAACTGTCGAATGAAGAAAACGACAAGTATGAGTTTTTTTTATAAATAACGGCGTAGTTGTCACCGTTAACACTGTTGGAATACCTGGTGGTTAAAGTACAGTAATACGCGTGGTTGCACAAAGAAGCACACCAGTATTGCACATATTTTTGGATTATTAATTCTTACGTAAGAAGAAGACACTACTCAATAATTGATACAAAGAATTACTTGCTCAATATTTTATTTTATTGATTCAATAATTGCTACGTTGATATTTTATATTATTCTTGTTTCAATAATTATCACTGCACAGTATTTCCAATTATCAGATCAATAATTCATATTATTTGAATAATATTATTAGATAGCATTATTGATAATGTCTAAGGAAGTTCTGTCTAGGAAAGGGGTTTGGTCACCTAATTGCGCGCCAGTAAGGAGAAATCATTATCGGAAAGCCTTCTTCTTTCCTGGGAACGACCTGGTTGTCATTATTGTGATTCTGAAATATTATTTGTGAATAATTAATTATTGATTTATATGACAAGGAAATATTTATTTTATATGGATATAAATGAAGGATTTAATGCTGAGGTATTTTATCAGTATTTTGTCAAAATAAAGGTATTAAAAATCATCCGTATGTGGATTTCGGTCATTCTGTTTGGAATTTGAAAAAACTTTCTTATACAAAGTTGTAGAGAATTAAATTTCCTATGGAATGGACATTAAATTTGTATTTTTCTGATAAAAGGGCTATTTATTATGAATTATTGAAATTTCAAAAATAAATATTTTTATTAAAAACATGGGTGGGCCCCACTTTTGGTTGTTGTGGAAAAATGCTGAATTGGTGGACCCCACTAGTGGTGTGCTGAAATTGGGCAAAGATGATGTGCGTTGAAATTTTATAAAATATTATTTTATTAAATTTTAGTCTGCTTTGACGTTCTGGCATTTTCCTATAAATCGGGTGCTTAGTTAGAATTAAAAATCACACCAGAATCTGAAGTTTTCTCTCTCTATAATATCGAGCGTATTTTGTGAGTATTTAGATACTTTGAGAGTTGCTATTCAGTGCATGTTTTCTTCAGCGTTATATTCGATATTTCAGCCAGAAGTACTATTCTTTTGAGGTAAGGGATGTTATTTTCTTCGTAAATGATGATATTCTTTCAATATCATTATACCGAAATATTTGTATGAATTTTATTATGAAATTTTTACCTTTTTATGTTGAGGTTACTATTCACGTATACGACACTATTCACGAATACGACACTATTCACGAATACGGTACTATTCACGAAGTATGATTTTTCTTGTGAAATTTCTACCTTTTCGTGCTGGGGTTACTATTCACGTATACGGCACTATTCACGAATACAACACTATTCACAAAAAAATAAAATTTTCTTTTTTTTGTCGAAGTTGTCTATTATGGTTACTATCTTTAATTGTATCCATGTTTTGATCTTCGTTCTTGAATTTTGCTCCACAATTGATTATTATGGAGTATTTTTGAACTTGGATAAACTAAAGTATGAATCCCTAATCTTTGATTTGTTATCTCACTGGATTCATTTTCTTTAAGATATTTTTCATCATCCTCAGTCCTAAATGGTGATATAACTGAATATCTTTGGCCTGTAGTGCAAAGATGAATGATTACCAGATGAATATCTTTGGCCCGTTGTGCAAAGATGAACAGGTGTTGAGATGAACATGACCAACTGGTGATACAAATGAATATCTTTGGCCCGTAGTGCAAAGATGTATATTGATTGATGTTACAGGGATAAAATATTGATGATGGACTTTTAAATTCATAGATGATAGTAGATTTCATTCTCTACTAATTAACCCTTCTAATGAATTGTTATTTTCGCTGCGAATATTGATCTAAAACTGGTTGTCCAATATATTTTATCTGATTTATTGAAGGCTAACGATAATTTGTTCTACATTATCTTAGTCATAATATTCTTTACTGGGCTAGTTGAGCTCACCCTTTTCCTTTTTGTTCCATTTTTCTTCTCAGGAGGCGAGAATATAGCGGGAACTAATCGGGGTATGGAGTGATGTTTCAAGTCGGTTATTTTAGCAGTCCTTGCTATTTTGTAAAATAGTGTATCAAGAATTGTAATGAGAACTTATTTGAGTGTGAATATTGTCTAGAAGACAATATTTGTATTTAAACTCACAGTATATGTGTTGTCGTATTTTGCATGACAATTGTAATAATGAAGTTATAGTTATTTTCTGTACCATGTATTTGGCGACTCAGAATGGGTGATGTATACCTATTTTGGGGCGTCACAGTAGCCCAATTTATTTAATGGTCTGGATCTTATGTTGGCCCATATACATTTATTTTGCTAGCTTGCTCAAATAGTGGGAGGGTCCTTATTAAAGTAAGATTATGTTTCTTTATTTGGAAGAGATAAGGAGATCTAATTTGGGAAGGATTCGATCAGTCATTAATTGCAGTTATAAGTAGGGGTTTTCAACCGATTTTTACCGGACCGTGTATGAAACCCAAGACAAAACCGGCCTTGATCTTGATATCGATACTCTTAGGATTGAGCAAACCTAAGATACAATGATGCACAGATTAGCTTCTCTGCATCGATTTTTACCGAAAATTAATATAATTATTATTTTTATTATTTTATTATTTTTATTATTTATTATTATTATTATTATTATTATTATAATCAATATTTTATTATTATTGTTATTAATTATTTATTAATAATAAAAAAAATTAGAAAATTCCAGTGCAGAATTCTATCTCGATCCAGCTTTATATACCGAACCAAGAAAACAAGGAACCGAAACCGGTACCGTTTAACTAGTACATACCGATTTTATGTAGGTACCGAATCGATACATATTGATACCGAACCGGCCGGTTCAGACTGGTCCGGTTCGTCCAAAAACCAAAAAAAACGAAATAAATGCACACCCCTAGTTATAAGGTGATTCTAAAAAGGACTCCTACTCCTAATTAGATTCGGGTGGACATGAAAGCTATAAATACAGTAATAATCGATGGTTTGGGGAAGAACACAATAACATATGACACAAATAAATAATTTATACTCTCTATATTATTTTAGTTAATTTCCTATCTCTCTCCGTGGTTTTTTTTCAATTGGGTTTCCACGTAAATTCTTATGTCCCTATTTTATATCTCTTACAATGATATGTGTATGTTTATTTGTGTGTATTTCGTGAGTTTAATTTCACAACAATACAATCAACTGTTCCAGTAACTGTTAGCGTTGTTTTGGTGATTTCGTCAAGCGTACAAAATTTGGCGTTAATACACGACATTCATAATATGAGAGAATAACTTGTCTTACTCAAGGACATGACGAACAGAAAGTGTAAGTACCAACAAGAGACATTTAAACATTACAACTAAGAGTGTAAATGAACCGATTCGAACCGAGTATTTAAGTTGTTCAAATTTGGTTCACAAAATTTATTGAGTATAAAGTAAGGTTTGATTGAGTCTCGTTTAGCTACCAAGTCGAATACGATCTCGAATCGAGCCCGAGCAATTTGAACTTTTCAAACGAATATGATCTGAGTATTAATAAAAAAATTCAATTTGTGGAGGTTCGAGTAATTTATCAAATTTTAGAATTTCCTCATATTTGAATCATTTATGTTTCGAGTCGAGCTAAAAACAAACTTTTAGTCGAGCGAGTACGAATTGAGCCCGAACTGTTTGCTCATTTTACAGTATTAATTATATTTTATAAGTGCAAATATGATATGAAATTAATGCAAATTTAAGGGATCTGGTAATGATAAAGTTGTCACACCGCATATTATCATGGAGTTTTATATATTTTTGTTTATAACAAATGTTGTAGTGTGTTGGCCCACAAACAAGATGTTAAAGTTAAAAATGTAACTTTTGTATAACCAATCTAGTAAAAAACTATAAAAATTTATAATGATATGTGATGTGACAATTTTACCATAACCGGATCCAAGTTTAAAGGAAATATATGTAATTCAACCTATATTAATTTGTGAATGGGATTTGGTTTGAGTAAGCTTAACAAGTCTTTTAGGTGGGGGGCTAAATACACTTTCGTTACATCAAGTACCATCATATTTATAATTTGGCTCTCAAAAAATTTGGGCTTACAATTACATAAAATATCTAATTTGATACAATCTCGACCCTAATTTCATAATTCGGTCAAAATTAGTCGGAATACCCGACCCGTCTAAGAATCTAATTGGGTCTTAAGTATTTAATAGGATTAAATACACTTCTGTTACACTAAGTACCATCAAATTCACAATCATGCCCCCAAAGTATTCATATTAACTTTGAAAATACGGTTTGATCGTATTCTGATAAGTGGGTTTTATACCTACTTATTGGATATCAATTCACGAGAACTATGCTCATCTCAAGTACATTTTAGTGTATTTTTAGTTGCATTTCATGATATTTTGCATTGCATGTACTAAGAACTCTTATGGTGTAAAAGTGCAGGAAATGGCATGAGCTCGGTATTGGTAGATGGCATGTGATCAATGAAGGCACAACATGAGGATCGAGTGGAGAAAAGAAACCAAGCATTGGTGGACAAATGAACAAGAGCAACATGATAAGGATGAGCAGCAAAACAAGAATGAAGCAGCAGTAGAGAACAAAATTCCAATCTAGGAAGTCGCGCATGGCTAAAAAGGCAAAAACTTCATGCTACCACGCCGATTAATCGAATCGAGAAGACTTTATACACCGCCGAATTTAATACAAAGGGGACACGCATACGCATGCAACATCTGCAGATGCTAATTAATTTTATTTTAATTTTTAAATTGTAAATGTAGGGGGTTCAATTAGGGCATATATATTAGACGTATTATCATTATGTAAAAAGGGGATTCCACCCCTTGGGGGCTCAAGCTACTGCTATTTTCTTTCTTCAACTTGGAATAATTAGATTAGAATATATTAGAGTAGTGATTTCTAGAGTTGATTAGATTGAAGATTTGAAGCATTTGAAAAGCATTGGAGATTCAACCTTGGATCAAGAGAACAAATTTGCACTACCATTCTCTATTCTTACTCTCTCTTTGATTCCTAATTGTATCTTATGATGTTTATTCAATATGTGGATGATAGCTTTAATTCAGTTATGATTTAAACACTATTCTGAGATTGTAATGGATTCTATGGATTAATTATTTCTGATATGTTTCATTGATAGCCTTATTAATTTCTATGGGTTTGTCTATTAAGATTCATGCTTAATTGCTTATTGGATTGGCCAACAATTATTGTGATAATCCATATGGACTTGAGAGATGAAGTATGGTTTGGATCTGATCTTAATAGCTTATGATTATATATTCTACATTGTGTTGGGATGTATTATTTGTGCTTAGGATAGACATATACCTACGCACCATTCGTAGTCAATTGAGAACTTGGGATTAAACCCTAATTATTCATAAATCACATAGACATATAGTGGTTTAGGTAATGTGGAGGTTTATGTGTATTCTATCAACTGTGGATTATATGTGATATGGGTATGGTACATCGAGAGATGGCTATACTTTACTTTTGTGTTCTCGACTAACAAATCGGTATAATTAGTTTGGCTTAACATGAAATGTATGGATTTGAATGAGTCAATAGATGAAATTATGAACTCAGGTCTTCATTATCTAGTCTCACTCTACGAATAGTTAGGTTTATTTTATTTCATAGTTTACATAAAAAAATATAGTATCATTTGTTTAAATAAGACTGAAATGGTTATGGGCTAATGCTTGGTGAAATTTATTAGTTAATTCTCCGTGCGAACGATACTTTACTTACTCTATATTACTTGTTGACCGTATATACTTGCACGCATATATTGATCGGTAATACGACCAACAAGTTTTTGGCGTCGTTGCCGGGGAATTAGCTTAATAAATTTTTGTTAACATTAATTTCAATCAAATTGGTCTTAATTTAAACATTTTTTTTTGGTTTTGTTTTAATTATCTTCTTATATTTCTCTCTTTTTAGGTACCATGGGTGACTTTGCTTATCAATGGCCTTTTGAAAATATGATTCAACCAAGGGACACAAGCACTGAGGGACTCAATGTATTGTCTACATTGTCAGCACAAATTGCAACACTTTCGGAGAGGTTGGATATTATTGCCCAACGCACTCGAGAGATAGTAGTTACATGTGGAAACTGTGTTGGCGAGCATCCGAGTTATCAGTGCAACATCAAGGTTGGACAAGTGCAGTTTGGGGGTGATTACTTCAACAACGATGTTTATCCTGATTATCAACAAGGTTGGGGGTATCACCCAGATTATGAATGGGGTTATAACTATCAAGATCAATACTGCATCTCAAGTCCAACATATCCATTAGATTTCTCATATCCACCTCCAATGCAATAAGAAGAAAATTCAAGGTTGAAGGAATTCATGTAACAACCCGGGTCAAATCCCAAGTCTGAATCGAATCAAATCCATCAAAATAAGGCCTCAAACTATTGGTCCAATAGTATCTTCTTGGGTCAACTTAGCCCACCATAGGCTCACCCAAAAGGTCATGACTTGAAGGTACTATTGGTAGTAACTTATTTCCTTATATGCAGACAAATTTTTCCCCTATCTTCCGATGTGGGACTGGGGTGTTACAGAATTCATGTCAAAAAGCATAGCAGACCATGAAGAGATGATGATGAGTTAGGAGTTATCAAGCCAAAATCTTAACAAACAGATGGAACAACTCATTAATTCGTCAATGAATGGTCCTCAATACATGGATTTCGAAACTGAGAAAGATAATTCAAGACTGGAGGACTTGTGGTTCAAATTTATAGCATCAACTGAGGAGAAGATGATTGAGCAAGAGAGGTCCATTCAAAATCTTCAGAATCAGATGGATCAAATGTTCGAAGCCTTGAATAAACGCCCTCCAAACAATTGGTGCTATAACATGGATGATGAAATTGATGGAGAGCCAGAAGTGTACATGCCACTAAATGAACTGAAAGGAGTGGACATTGAGGAGACAACTGGGGGTATGGAAAATGAAGAACATGAGCCAACTTGTATTATACCCCAAGTGCCTTCTCAGTTAGAGTTGAAAAATTCAGTGAAATTTGCACACCCATGTCCCCTTCGTAGTCACATCTAAAGCAAGAATTTCTGCGATTATGAGGCCTCTTACAAACCATGGTGGGCAAAGGAAGAGATAATAGAAGAAGAAAAGCCCATTGAATCTTTCATGCCTCAATGCAAAAATCTATTCACACATACAACGGACGAAGCACCTAGCTATGCAATAGAACTGGGGGCATCATGTACAGGAAATATGCTAGGTTGTTTCAATTCACAGACACGCAAGATGGGGAACCTACCTACGTACATTACAATTCTAATGGATGGAGGATTCCTAGCTTATCGTAGAGGAATTGGATAGCGGTGTCAAGAAAAGAGTCAAGCTAATTGACTATAACTTAGCGTTTGATGGGAGGCAACCCATTGTTTCTATATCTACTTTTTACTTATTCAGTTTAGGTTGCTTTTGTTAGTTCAATTACATTTTTTTATTGTGATAGTAGATTAGCTTTGCATGAATATCTTAGTGGTTGCATTTGGATATGAGTAGGTCTGTGCATAACATCAGAATTATGGTATTAAGTTAGATATTCATGCTTACTCAGTAATTCATGCCTTGACAGTGTTTATTGATGTCTATGTAGGTATTTTGGGAGTGACTGCAGGACTGCCTTACAACATTGAGAATGAAAATTAGTGAGAATGAAAATTAGAAATCACAGATTCAGGACTTGTTGGCGTACACAGCATGGACATCTTAAGAAAATGCGGCATACGCCCACATCTACCTTTTGAAAACGCCTTGTGCCATGTATGACACCGGACATTGAATTTTTTTTTTTAGTTTTAAAAATGTGTTGTGGCTCATTTGGTCTCTGAATTGAATTAACAGAAGGTGTTTTCACTTGTTCTCCCACAAACACACGTCTCCTAAATCTCTCATCAGTTACAATCTCTTCCACCGCATGATCACACATGATTCTACCCACAACGTTCAACCTCTACTCAATCTCTACACTGCATTATAAAGTTAGGGTTTCCGATTAGGTTGTGCAGAAATCAGTTTGGGGGTTATTCCGACCGGTTATCAATAAGTATCAGGAAAGTACTCTTCATCTGCTCTATCAATTTCTAATGGGTCCAAAGAGAGCACATTCGAGTTCTTCTTCATCATCGTCTTCCTCTAGCAGTCAAGGGAAGGATGTGGCGGATCATACCAAATTTCTGAGTCTGGCAGCCCAAACAGAGTATTACAGAATCGTGGCTAAAACATTTGTAAAGGAAAGGGGTTTCAAACCTGAGAGGCAAGATGGTCAGTTATGGAATATGATTCAAGAGAGGGTCTGGTTTGGCTTGACTGCAACCCCTATACCGGTTCCGATGAGTATAGTCTGTGAATTCTATGCTAATACTAAAGACACAATGAGTGGTCTATCTGTGGCTCGAGGATTTGAAATAGATTACCAACCACCTGCAATCAGAGAAATTTTCAGATTACGTGACACACCACCGACTGGTGCTAATTGGGTAGAAGGTGCACACTTCGTAGCATTTGCTACGGGTCTGACGAGGTCATTGGCGGAGGCATTTGCACAACAAGGGACCATGCTTGAGTGGCCACAGTTCGGGACAACCGTGCCAAATCCACCACCAGATTCACCACCCGAAGAGGGTGGTGCAGCTGAGCACTAGGGGAGTTTTCTCTAACCCTATACCTTCATTCATTGGGGCAATGAATATTATAAGTTTGGGGGTATTGGGGTAGTAGTGTAGTTGCATATAGTATGTGCATGTTTAGTTTAGCATGTTTAGTTTAAATTTTCATATAGTATGTGCATGTTTAGTTTATATTTTGCATGTTTATGGTTAGATAAAAAACAATTGCAGAATTTTTTTTGGTTTTTAGTCATTATTACTTGTGTTAGTATATGTTTAGTTGCATTTTATGTTTAGTGCATGTCTCACAAGTTCTAGCTTTATGAAAATTTTGTCTAGCCTATGATGAAAGTGAATTTTGAAGGATTGTTGAGTATTTTGGATAACATGAACTGAGATATAATATTTTACATGATGAAATTCATAATGCTGGTTAAATGCTTTTGGTTTACACTGCCGTGTTCACAATTGCTTGTAGGCATAAGAATGATGTGTTGCATTGCTTAATAGAAAATGTGGTTTTAAAAAGAGAAATATGTAGAACATGGATTCAGACTGTGTAAAACACTGATATTCAAATTTTGGGAAAACATAGGTATGCTATGTATAAAAAAATAATAATAATAATAGCAATAACGTGGCTAGTCTTATTTTGGGGCCCTTGCTACTTGAGTAAGTACGCTCGTAGAGGTGTCTTAACACCTAGCGCCCTAAGGTCTTTCATGGTCTGAGAGTCATTGGTTGAAAGCTCGCTAAGGGGTAGCAGTGTTTGCCTAATGGAATGAGACATTGCACAGTCATGTGAAAAAAAAAAGAAAAACAGAAAAAGAAAAGTAAAATAGCAATAAACACCGCGGGAAAGTGCAAAAATCGCCCTCGTGAGTAGCAATAAAGCAGTTAAGCCCATTGTTGAACCTTAGTTTGTTTTGATATGTTGATATAGTCTTTGTTGCATAAGTATACATGAGTCTTGATTTAGACTATTATTTTCTGGTTTGAGCAGTTTAGCATGTGTATTCTTTGCTTAAATCAAGTTTTGGTGAACACAACACACACACACACACAATATCTCTATAGCATATATGAATTATCTGAGTGTATGATATTATGCCTATAGTTTGGTTTAAATTTGTATTCTTGAATCTGGATAATTCGCTGAGGTATTTTGGACTGAAATTCTGTTATAGCTGGAATAATATGAGACTCGTTTGCATCACGATTTAGTTGTATAGCATTGTAGTTGCATTTTCAGTGTTTTAAGTTGTATGTATTGCTTGAGGGCAAGCAATAGTTCAAGTTTGGGGGTATTTGATAAGTGGGTTTTATACCTACTTATTGGATATCAATTCACGAGAACTATGCCCATCTCAAGTACATTTTAGTGTGTTTTTAGTTGCATTGCATGATATTATGCATTGCATGTACTGAGAACTCTTTTGGTGTAAAAGTACAAGAAATGGCATGAGCTCGATATTGGTAGATGGCATGTGATCAATGAAGGCACAACATGAGGATCAAGTGGAGAAAAGAAACCAAGCATTGGTGGACAAATGAATAAGAGCAATAGACAAGGATGATGAATGACGAACAAGAATGAAGCAAAGAAGCAGAAAGCACGAATTCCAATCTGCGAAGGCTGCGTTCATGGCGTGGCTACAGAGAAAAAAAAACTGCCTACCAAGCGATCAACCGAACTGAGAAGACTTTATACACGCGCGCCCGCACAACGAATACAAAGGGGACACGCGCGTCCGCGCTCGACATCTGCAGCTGCTAATTAATTTTATTTTAATTTTTAAATTGTAAATGTAGGGGGTTCAATTAGGGCATATATATTAGACATATTATCATTATGTAAAAAGGGGATTTCACCCCTTGGGGGCTCAAGCTAATGCTATTTTCTTTCTTCAACTTGGAATAATTAGATTAGAATATATTAGAGTAGTGATTTCTAGAGTTGATTAGATTGAAGACTTGAAACGTTTGGAAAGCATTGGAGATTCAACCTTGGATCAAGAGAACAGATTTGCACTACCATTCTCTATTCTTACTCTCTCTTTGATTCCTAATTGTATCTTATGATGTTTATTCAATATGTGGATGATAGCTTTAATTCAGTTATGATTTAAACACTATTCTGAGATTGTAATGGATTATATGGATTAATTATTTCTGATATGTTTCATTGATAGCCTTATTAATTTCTATGGGTTTGTCTATTAAGATTCATGCTTAATTGCTTATTGGATTGGCCATAAATTATTGTGATAAACCATATGGACTTGAGAGATGAAGTATGGTTTGGATCTGATCTTAATAGCTTATGATTGTATATTCTACATTGTGTTGGTATGTATGATTTGTGCTTAGGATAGACATATACCAACGCACCATTCGTAGTCAATTGAGAACTTGGGATTAAACCCTAATTATTCATAAATCACATAGACATATAGTGGTTTAGGTAATGTGGAGGTTTATGTGTATTCTATCAACTGTGGATTATATGTGATATGGGTATGGTACATCGAGAGATGGCTATACTTTAATTTTGTGTTCTCGACTAACAAACTGGTACAATTAGTTTGGCTTAACATGAAATGTATGGATTTGAATGAGAGATGAAATTATGAACTCAGGTCTACATTATCTAGTCTCACTCTAGGAATAGTTAGGTTTATTTTATTTCATAGTTTACATAAAAATATATAGTATCATTCGTTTAAATAAGACTGAAATGGTTATGGGCTAATGCTTGGTGAAATTTATTAGTTAATTCTCCGTGCGAACGATACTTTACTTACTCTTTATTACTTGTTGACCGTGTATACTTGCACGCATATATTGATCGGTAATACGACCAACATATTCATACACGGGTTGACTTCATTAAAAATTAAAAATACAATTAAATCAAAATTAAAATATGTTAAGTACAATTAGTCCCAAATTAAAATACTTCTAAATATAATTAACTCCCCAAATTAAAATAATTCTAAAGTCAATTCACCCCAAATAATATTGACTTTGAAAATATTAATCTAGAAATTATACCAAAATGATAAACACCAATATTAACATTCAATTTTTACTAAATAAAAATTAAAAATAATATTTTCCACTTTTATTTCTTCCCACTAGCACAACAACCTCACGACATGAAGTTGGGGAAAAAATAATCAGCCAACTGAGTTGCATCGAATCAGACGATTGGTACCCAATTGTGGTGTATTAGGGGAAACGCTCTGCAAAAGATTTTCATTGGAGTTGCGATGATAGTGAGCAGATCCATATCTTAATTGGTGGAGTAATCGATGATGGAGAAATAGTGCTAAAATTTGAAATTTGTTTGTTTCAACTTTAGAAATATGTTTAAATTTTACTTTTGATTTTCTATTTTAGTAATATATATAATATCTATTGTGTTGTGATTGTGAAGTTTGAGATAAGATTGAAGTTTAGGGAAGAAAATGGTGCTGGAGGAGTTTAGGGAAGAAATAATGAGATTTTTTTAATTTTTTTTTACATTATTATGCCTTTAAATTATTTATTATCAAAATAATTTCTTAAATAATTTGGGGGCGACATTGTATGCAATTGGGCATTTTATGTAGTAAATTGTAAGTCAAACTATATTTTAATACGGTCAAACCATATAATACTATTTGTCTTGCTGACAATTAAGTTATTTCGGCCAATTTTGGTCGGAATCTGAATTTGGGAGCTATATTGTATGTAATTATATACTTTATATAGTAAATTGTAAGTCCAAATTTTTTTAGAGCTAAATTATAAATATAATGATACTTGATGTAACGGAAGTATATTTAACACTTTATTAAGCTATGGACCTATGGACATTGCAAAGAAATGTCTTGATGCATTGAGGAAAATTAATAGGCACGTGGATGGAGATCTCCATAAGTCAATCAAGAAGCACAAATCATCTTTTGGAAACTTGACTAGCTTCTTTAATTCATTCTCTCTTCCTGATCATTCTAATTAGTCCTTGTCATGATTCAATTACTACCCAAGCTAGGAACATGATCAGAAATAGTTTAATTGGAATTGCCAAATTTGTGTTGAAAATTTCATAGTATGAATTCATACCTAACTAATTCCACTTTATTTATTTTTGTGAGCATTTAGTTAAAATCTCCATGACTTGGGATACTCAATAATTATTGCTTACATAAAATAATCAGCTTTAATAATTGTTGGGATGTAATTATTTGGTTCTAGTCAAGGTGTAGCCCAATCTATTTAATGGACCGGATTTGATGTTGGCCCATATATGTTTATTATCTATTTGCTCAAATAGTGGGAGAGTTTTATTAAAGTAAAATTGTGTTTTCTTATTTGGTGGGATAAGGAGATCTAACTTGTAACGGAAGCAATCAATCATTAATTGCAATTATAAGGTGATTCTGAAAAGGACTCTTACTCATAGTTGAATTTGGGTGGACATGACTTCTATAAATACAGCAACAAGCAAGGATTAGAGAGGAAAATAACATATGACATAAATAAATAATTTGTGTTCTCCATATTATTATAATGGATTTCTTCTCTCTCTGTGGTTTTTTCCCAATTGGGTTTCCACGTAAATTCTTGTGTTCATATTTTATCTCTTACAATGGTTTGTGTATGTTTATCTGTGTGTATTTTCGTGAGTTTGATTGCACAATAATACAATCAACTACTCCATTAACTTGTTAGCGCGATTTTGGTCTGCTATTTTGGTGATTTCGTCAAGCGTACAAAATTTAGCGTTAACATTGGCGTCGTCTGTAGGAAACCAAAATTTTGTTCGAAAAATCACCAACACAATTAATCTATCTCTGTATTGACTTACTAAGATAAGGAGGCAGATCCTACGCCTAAAAGATAAGTGGTTCTCTTTTATTAATTTATAAAACCATCATGATTAACAATACTGCTTCACTTGCAATATAAATTTTGTAATATGATGTTATACTTTTAACTAATAAATCCTACTGTAACGTTATGCATTACTTACATTACTAATTTTCTTTATTCAAAGTAATACATCATATTCATATATGTGATTACATGTAGTTTAACGTGATGACACTTTTATCCTTTGGAGACCTATATTTTTGCACAGGTCCTCATGATCGAATTAAATAGACGGAGAGAAAAAATACCTAAGGGATTTTTTTAGAGTTCCAAAAGTAAGAGAACTTAATGGATTTAGATTTAGTGTCAGCCATCGTTGGCTCGTCAATACTCTTCGGCACATCAACCCGCTTTGGCATATTGATCTGCTTCTAGAACATTAATTCGCTTTGATCATTGTCAACAATTTCCAGCACTAACAGATCGTGTCTTGTTTTATTCTCTCCTTGGTTTTGCCGAATAAATAAAAGAAGAAAAAGATTTTCAAGCATCAATTATATTTTTACCACCTAGGGGGGCAAGATATACAAGCCTGGTATGAATACCATCCTTCGAGACGAACCAACATTCTCCCGAACGGATAACATCCTTTGGGACGGACCAACGTCCTCTCGAACGAAAAACATCCTTCGAGGAGGATTAACGTCCTCCCGAACGGATAACAGCCTTTGGGACAGACCAGCGTCCTCCCGAATGGATAACATTCTTCGGGACGGACCACCGTTCTCCCGAATGGATAACATCATTCGGGACAGATTAACGTCCTCCCGGACGGATAACATCCTTCGGGACGGACCAGTGTCCTCCCGAATGAATGACATCCTTCAGGATGGATTATCGTCCTCCCGAACGGATAACATGTTTCAGTTGTGATAAAGTTGATTATCTATATATTCGGTTGTGATAAGGTTGGTTATCTACATGTTCGGTTGTGATAAGATCAATTATTTATATCTTCGGTTGTGATAAGGTTGGTAATCTATATCTTCGGTTGTGATAAGGTTGATTATCTGCATCTTCGGTTGTGATAAGGTCGGATATTTATCTATCTTCAGTAGTGTTAAGGGCGATTATTTATCTATCTTCGGTAGTGTTGAGGTTCGATTATCTTCGGCGTATGGTGTTTAGGTGTGACAATTCTTCTTCGGCAGATACGGATCTTTTGTTAGTATAAATTTGTATACTCTTTTATTTTAAGTTCGTTATAAATAAGAGACTGGGGGCAATTTTGGGATATAATTATTTGGGTCTAGCCAAGGTGTAGCACAATCTATTTAATGGATCAGAGTTGGTGTTAGCTCATATACGTTTATTATCTATTTGCTCAAATAGTGGGAGAGTTTTATTAAAGTAAAATTGTGTTTTCTTATTTGGTGGGATAAGGAAATCTAACTTGAGAAGGAAGCAATCAATCATTAATTGCAGTTATAAGATGATTCTGAAAAGGACTCCTACTTCTAGTTGGATTTGGGTGGACATGACTTCTATAAATACATCAACAAGCAAGAGTTAGAGGGGACAATAACATATGACACAAATAGACAATTTGTACTTTCCATACTATTATAGTGGATTTCTTCTCTCTCTCTCTCCGTGATTTTTTTTCAATTGGATTTTCACGTAAATTCTTGTATTCATATTTTATCGCTTACAATGGTGTGTGTATGTTTATCTGTGTATATTTTCGTGAGTTTGATTGCACAACAATACAATCAACTACCCCATCAACTTGTTAGCGTGATTTTGGTCTATTGTTTTGGTGATTTCGTCATGCGTATAAAATTTGACATTAACAAAAAAAAATTTATTTTTCATTTTTTTTAAAAAAAGGAGAAAATGAAATCATAATTACACATGCCATTTGTAAGGACCAACTAGCTAGTCGTATATTATTTATGCATTCATTGGTTTACGACTTCTTATTTAGATACTCCACAAGTCCATTACCTGGGGAGGATTTAGGAATTTTTCACAACAATAGCGAATTTTAATTAATTTGTTTGTTGAAATTAAATTAAAAAAACTTGAACTAATCATAATATTAAGTAATCATTATAATATTTACAAATTACAATAAATATTCATAATTCAAACTAAAAAATAAATTTCAAATAAAAAATATTTATATACAATTTAAAAACTTATTTCGGTTGATTGTCATTATTCAATTTGAATGATTCTCCAAATACTCAAAGTCTCAAACCAAATTTACTTTCTATATTCAAACAAAACCATGAATTAATTTCAATGCATAAACTAATTTTAGTATCTTTCTATAAGTTTTAAATAAGTTTTACTTGAAATAAGAGAAACAAACCATTCAAATTTATACTCTGAACACCAAAAATTATAACAACTAAAAATGAGGGGTTGTTAAAGGCTCATTGTCATTTTCCATTATAAAATAAGGCAAAATTATTGTAAGTTATCACAATAAAAGACAGAAATTACTCAACCAAAAATGATCTCATTTTCAATTGAAGATCAAACACCCCAAAAAAGACCCAATCAAACCAAACAAACAGTAACCATAGTCAACAAAATCAATAACAAAAAAAATTCAAACTCGAATCAAACAATCTTTCATAATTCACACGCTGATGAACATTCAAAACCAAAAACTGTACAAAAAATACTTTTAAAATTTCACCAAGCTTTAAAACTAAGAAGATTTTGTACTTGTATTTAGAATTGTTTTATGTAATTTTTTTGTCCCCTCCAAATTTAACTCTTCTATTAATCTGCCACCTTAATATTAATTTATATATTTACTCTCTTTATACCTATAAAAAAAAATTTAACAAGGACAATTATCTATACTACCCCTTAAATATATCTGTCACTAAGTCCATATCAATATTCCGAGTAAATTGGGAAGTTTGTCACTACAAAATAAAAAGTGAGATAGAAAGGAGAGCACATTTGACTTTGGGATTGCATGTTCATTTCGAGACCAAATACCCCAATGGGCCATACCTGATAGAGATACAACTTAGGTGGCGTTTATTTACTTTTTAATTCTTTTTCACGGTTTTTGTGGGCATCGTGTTTTAATTTAAATTTCGTGTATATCTTATTTTTCGTATCTCTTTCAATTGGAAACCCTTATTTTATATTTTGGGAACTTTCTAAGCAAACTTAATTTCTTCTAAATTGAGTCGGTCGCTCCCTCCGGTAGATCTTCGTCATTGCTGTCTGCTTCTTTAGTTCGTAAGTTGTGTGGTGGTTTCTCCTCTATTACTACTACATTTTTCGTGCTTTGTTATTTCTTCTGTTTTTGTATAGAATGGTTTCTACGAGGAAGAGTATGGAGGGAATAGTTGATAAGAAGAGTGATGGGAAGAGAAAAAGAATTAGGGATGATGATTATGTTAAAGATGTGACGAAATATGTTAAGGTGAAGGATATTGTGGTAAAGTCTCCAAAGTAGGGGAAGATGTTAGTGGTCAAATCACCTGTTAAGGATAAGAAATTGGGGAGACATGTGTCTAAGAAGGCTAAGAAAATTATGTATTTGGATTCTGATTTTGAAGGTTTGCCAAAAAAAGTTGGGAAAGAGGATGAAGATGATGCTCATAGCCAAAAAATTATTCCCCGCCAAAAATATCTTAAGGTTTGTTATTTTAAATTTTTTTTAGGAATCTGGAATTATTAGTTATTTTTGGTTACTTGTGTATTTGTTTTGGTGTCTGGTGTTGTTCAATTTGGTTACTGCTTAATGTTTATTCGTTAAAATGGTTATGTACACTCCAAGTGGAGGTTTGGTTACTATTATATTCTGATTTGGTTACTATATACTTTTATACATTTACATAGGTTGATTAATTTGGTTTTGGTAACCTGTTGATTGTGTTTAGGTTACTAATGTTAATATATTTGGATATGTACCTTTGTATAGATGATGAAATGTGTTTTTTAAGTATAGAGTTGTAATGTCGTGACTATTCAACTTGTATTTGATAAAATGGTTATTTTCACTCCGAGTGGAGGTTTGGATACTAGTATATTCTGGTTTGGTTACTAGATACCTTTTTACATTATAGAGGTTGATTATGTTGGTTTTGGTAAGCTGCTAATTGAGTTTTGGTTACTAATTTTAATATTATTGGATATTGTTGATTATATAGTTGTTCAAATGGATTTTGTTACCCTAGAGTTGTAGATTAATGAAAGTTCAACTTGTATTTGTTAAAATGGTTATGTTCTCTCCGAGTGGAGGTTTTGTTACTATTATTTTCTGATTTGGTTACTAGATACTTTGTTACATTACAGAGTCAAATTATTTTGGTTTTGGTAACTTGCTGATGTTGTTTGGTTACTAATGCTAGTATATTTGGATACTGTTGATTGTATAGTTTTGGTTTTAAAGTTTGACGAATGTTCCATTCTTATTTTGTTAATGTGTACGTAATGTATTGTATTTTCATATTTGGGATCTATTTTATGAGGAGCACCATCATAATTTTACAGCAAAAATCATTTATTGGCCTGATATAGTGCCAAGTGTTATTAAGAATAAGTTATTTGAAGTTCAGTTTAAAAAGTTTAAATTATCTTGTTTTGGGAAATTTTTAGATGTTGGGCAGCCCCAAATGTTTTCACAGATAATCCATCATGCTTTGGTGAGAGAAGTTTATCAAAGGGATAATGGGGAGATGTGATTTCTGTTTGGTGAGAAAAGGGTAAGATTTGGATTGCCAGAATTTTGTTTGATTTCTGGTTTGAGTTGGCAAGGAGATGAGGATATTGATGGATTTAAGGGAATGAAAATATGTTGGTGGAAAAGTTTTTTGGAAATGAGGTTGTGAACCGTTCTAGTATCGGGAGGATATATAGGAGTGTAATTTTTGATGATGATGATGAGGCTGTCATGATGTCCATCATATTCTTGGTTTTTAATTTCATACTAGCTACTGTCTCGAATAATTATGTTGATGAAGCTTTGTTTAACTTTTTATCTTATAGCGACCTTGAAAGTTATCCGTGGGGAAAATTTACATTTGAACAGACGAAGAATTCTTTATCGCTTGCTATGAAGAGACATGTAAAGAAGGGTAAGAATGGGGGGTGTGATATACAATTTTTACAAGGAGAGTTATTGTAAATCTTACAAGTTGAATGGATTGCCCTATGTTTTTTAAGTTTTTTTGTTTGAAACAATTCCTACACTGAAAGTCAGGGGTTTCTGTATTGATGATCATGTATCAGAAGTTAGATTATTTAGATGGAGGGAATTAGGGAAGGCTCCTAAGAATGAGAAGTTGAATGATTTATTATTTTGTTCTGGTCAGGTATGCTGGTTACTATTTACAGTATGTTTGGTTACCTTTATCTATATATATGGTTACTGACTTAAATTTTTGGTTTTTTTTGTATTGTTTTGTTTCTTTTATATGTTCAATGTTTTTGTCATTATATATTCATTGTTATTAATATGTTTCAGTTGATGATTCAAAATCTCATTCCTACGGCTGATGAGAAGGAGCGTTTGGATTTGGGTGGTTTTCATTTTTTTAGTGGGAATGATGGTGGCTCTAATATTGCTGATATTAAAGTGGAAAAATCCAGGAAGGATAAAGACTTTGGATTTTCACTTTCTGATGTGAAAAAAATTATTGATGCATGGGTGAGGCCTTTGGAAGAGAAGGTGATGGAGGTTAAGAAAGAAATTCAGAAGCTGGGGGTTGAATTAAAAGATGAATTGCATGTTTTTTATATTGAGATTTCCAAAGACATAAAAAAGATTTTGAGAAATAAGATACATGGCCGCCCTAGTTCTAGTGAAGGGAGAAATGAAATTGATGATGATGATGATGATGGTATTGAGTTGGATGAGGATAATGATGCTGGTAATGTTAATGATTTAGATGATGATGTTACGTCTGTTGAGGATGATGTTGTAGTCAAAGGTTCTGATGATGCAAAATAGTTTTATGGAAAAGTTGATGCTGATGTTAGTGGTTTTGGTGGGGTTCAAAGTGATGAAGATGATGAAGAGTTCCATGATGTAGGTCATGGCTCGGATGTGTCGAACCAGTTTGAAATAAAAAATAATGACGATGAAGATAATGTCAAGGTTAGACATATTTGTTTGTTTTTTTATGTGTTATATGTGTTTTGTTTTAATGATTAATTAGTTATTTTTTATTTTTCATAGGTTGGCAAGAACAATGATATGCCATCTTTTGATATATTAAGCCAATCAACTGGGAAAGAGCTTGTTTTTTATGTTGCTGTTGAGGTTAGTGTTATTTTAAAGAATTAGTTACCTGCATATGTTGGATTTGTTACTGCATATGTTGGTTTTGATTACATGTTGTTTATGTTTGGTTACTGTTATAATATGTTTTGGTTACTATTATATTATGATTTGGTTACTATTATATTATGTGTTGGTTGGAAAGAGCAGTTTGTTTTTACCCCTGATAAGGTCAGTGTTTTTTAAAATATTTAGTTACCTGCATATGTTGAGTTGGTTACTTCATTATAGTCGATCTGTCATTGCTTTATTATCGGTTTGTATTGATTTCTGGTGATAATAGTTACCTGCATATATTGGTTATTGCATTATAGTATAGATATTACTGCATTATAGTTTATGTTACTGCATTACAGCATTTTTGTTACTGCATTATATTATTTCTGTTACTTCATACATTGGTTACTATATTGTTGTTTGGATTGGTTATTTCATATACTAGTTACCTGCATCTGTTGGGTTGGTTACTGCAATATATTATATTTTGGATTTGTTATTGCATATATTAGTTACGTGCATGTGTTTGGGTTGAAAATCTAATTGTATCTGTTACATTTTTTTGTCAATTGATAAAGGGGTATAAAATCGAGACAGAAAGCATGTCGGCACTTGATCAAATGGTATTAACCACTCAGGACATAGCTCAGTGTGTTGAGGTGGAGAGAAGCGCCTATAAACCCGGTCGTAGACTAGTTCATGAACATGCAAAGAGTGTCATTTTGAGGAATCCATATACAATAAAGTTTAGATCTACTGATTCATCTTCTACTGTCGTGGGTGCTACTCAAATACGTACAGGTCTTTTTGCATTCCCCAAAGTATGCATGGTCATGCCATCAAAATACGAATATGCATTATTTGATTAATGGTTTAAGATTGGCCTAAACAACAGGAAAAAGTATGTTATGGTTACTATCAAATTATGGTTACTCTTATATTATAACCAAGTTACTATTTTATTATGTTTTGGTTACTGTTAATGTGACCTCAAAGTGGAGTTTTGGTTACTATTTTATTATTTGTTAGTTACCATGTAACTATTTACAATGTAGAGGTTGATTAAATTGGTTATTAACGACTGTTCAATTCTGATTTGGTTAGTGTGTATACTAATATGGTAATTTTTAATGTTAGTGTGTATATTGATATGATTTTATATCGAAGGATTGAAAAATTCCTGGGAGACAATGATAAGATTGAACCTGCATTTATGTTTGGGTCTGTCCCAATATCTTCCAAAATGTGGTTCTACAAGTTGAAGACTCTTGGACAGTGGCTAGATGATGATATGAGTTCTTTTTTTTTTCAAATTCTGTTGTGATAGTTATTGTTACCTTAGTTAACTGGTTTAGTAACTAGTTTTAATAGTGCTAGTTACTTTTAGCATAGAGTTGTATTTTTTAGCACCTATTTATATCTTATGGATTTTGTTTTTTTTTTGTTCAGCACATCAACATTGCATTATACTACTTCCAAAAATTGGCCAAACACTTTGAAAATGTTCACATAAGGGTAATGACCACAGACTACTAGTTTCATGCGAAGATAATTGCTTTGTACGATGAATACACTCTAAAAAATGCAAATAAAAGTATATTGTCGGGGGAGGGTGATGTTGCTGACTACATCCATGGATTGTTCCTGCATGTGAACACACCATGGGTCAATGTTGATTACGTGTTGTTTCCCATTCACATGTCATCTCTGGAGCACTGGTTTTTATTAACTTTTGATGTGCATCGCAGACTTTTAAAAGTTTACAATTCTCTGCAACCAAACAGGTCACAAATGCGAACCAAAATTATGGATATATGTGAGCCTTATATTTTCATCATACCCACAATACTGTCTAAGAGTAGTTTTTGGAGGGATAGGGCTGATATTGATTTTGAGAGTTAACCGTATCGTAATAAAGAGGAACAATATATAATTGATCTTAAATTTGTAGAGGGGGTACCTGAACAAATTGAGGAGTAAGGTTTACATTGTTTACATTTATTTAATTATTACATCTAGTATGATTTTAGTTTTGATTTTAGTTTTATTTTGTTTGTTTGTGCAGTGATTATGGGATGTTCACGATTTGTTTTGTTGAGCATGTTTTTCACCAACAATTTGCTGAAATGCCTATACCATTCCCTATTGCGCAGTACCGAAAGAAATTATGCGTAAACCTCTACATGCATGCCAGGACCAAGCAATTAGAGAGATACGAGTCTGATACAGAATATCCAAGCAGATTTATCCCAGATTATTATTAGTTTGGTTGTCATTGTATTTTCCTTGTAAACTGTTTTCCGTACATTGATTTATTTTGGATATCCATAACATTTGTTATGGTTAGTGAGTATTTAATGTTTAGTGCAGCCTTTGTAAATGAGATTACTTATTTGATTATATAACCAGTTGTTTGACATTGTTTGTTGGTTCATATTTGTTACTTATAATTTTGTGTTTGATACATAGTTTGGAAGGTGCAGTTGGTGACCAAACATGCATAGAAGGGTAATTATTTTAGTTTTTGTTAGTAACCAGATAGTTATAAGATTATATCAGAATATTTTCAAGTATTTAATGTACATGTGAGAGTGCGCATTTATCTAGTTGATGGATACTTATAAATTACATACTTGTAAAAATTATTTGGAAATGATCCAGTTGGTAACTAAATCTGCATATAGAGGTAACCATTTTATTTTTTGTGAGTAACCAAATTTACATAAAAATGTTTTAGAACAGTATCCATCAGCTATTTTAGTTGAAAGGTACAGTTGGTAGCCAAATCTTCATATAAGGGTAACCATTTTAGGTTTTTGTTAGTAACCAGATAGTTATAAGATTATATCAGACCTTTTATCAAGTGTTAAATGTATATGTTTTATTTATACTCTATCATTAGGATGGAATCAGAAACTCCAATTAAGAGTGCCCATTTATATAGATGATGGTCACTTACAAATTACATATTTCAAAAAAAAAATAGTTTGAAAGGTGCAGTTGGTATCCAAACCTGCATATAAGGGTAACCATTTTAGTTTTTTGTTAGTAAACAGATAATTATAAACTTATATCAGAACAATTATCAAGTGCTAAATGTACATGTGAGAGTGCCTATTTATCTAGCTGATGGATACTTATAAATTATATACTTGTAAAAATTATTTGGATATGGTCCAGTTGGTAGCTAAATATGCATATAGAGGTAACCATTTTATTTTTTATGAGTAACCAAATTTACATAAAAATGTTTCAGAATAGTTACCAATTGTTCAATGTATATGTTTGCTTTATATTGATAAATCATATTGGAATCAAAAATCAAAACATTATTCAATATTGTGTAACACAATTTTAGTTACTTTACATCATCAAAAAGGTTACCAAATATCTGGTTAATGGTTACTCATAGTAAACAACAATATTTCATGTATTTACACTCTTTTTGCTTATGTACTATATCAGGCCTTTTTTGGCCGTAAAACTGGTGGATTATTGCATGTTTTCCTGTTGTGTCCCTTTTCTTGGCACCTGCTGCATTTGTTTTGAATTCTATTTTCAGATTCGTGCTTGTACCTCCCTATCTTTGGTTTTCCCGTTGGTCTTCTTGTGCTTGGTGGTTTTACACATATGTTTTTTACTTCTTCTGGCACATCCCAATTCTCTTTGTCATCTAACAACAGGATGAAAGTTGAATACGTGTCTACCAAAGTTTTTTTTGAGTATTTTGTTGAGCAAAATTCATAACAACTCAAATACCTCTTGTTGATAACAACAGCATTGTGTGGACAAGGCATCTCATGGTACTAAAATTTACTGCATGAGCATGCCCTTTGTCCAATGTCCACAATATATTGTTTGGTGACATCGTAAACAGTGAAAATAACTAGGTTTGATGTCTTAACCTACCACATAATTTAAGCGTGTCGTTAGTATATATAAATATTTAGTTTGTTTAAATTGAAAGAATGATAGTTTTATGTAATGTTGGTAATCTTCTCATCATATAAAGGTAACCAATAATAAGTAATGAGGTTTCCATAAAATGCAAATGCAACTTCTGATGTAATAATTTAAAAGTTTTAGTAGTTACCTTAAGTTTCTTTGATTCAGTGATATTAGATTGCAATCTTCTCTCAGCTGTTGTGGAAAGGGTAGTAAATGTTGATAAGGCTGCTTGCTTGTTTGTGAAATACCATCTTTGAATCATACAACGGATGCATTCAATCATTGTTGTAACTGGAAGTTCCCTGATCCCCTTGATTGCATTGTTGATAGATTCTGTTGTGTTTGAAGTCATTGTCGAGTACCTGCTTACAGTCCCATGGAGCCTTGTGCACTTCTCCAACTTAACATCTTCCTCCAAATATGTCCTTATTCATGCATAAATTGCATCAAGTTCACCCATGTGTTTGTTGAATTGTTCAATAGTGTAAGCTCTACAAGCCCCGTTGTATGCTTTTTTGAGTTCTTTTCTTCTCTTTCTGAATTTGTATTTTATATTTTTCAATACATGGTATGTACATGAACCATTCATAACATCGGGGAACACAAAATTCAATCCCTGTACATTGGCTTCACGTCTATCTGAAACAATGCATTGGCCTTCCCTAACTCCACAAGCATTTCTCAAATTTAAGAAAAATCATCTCCAAGATAATTCATTTTCACTGTCAACCACTGCAAAAGCAATCGGAACAATGTTTCTGTTTGCATCATGTGTGCTTGCTATCAGGAGTGTCCCCCCGTAGGTTGATTGTATGAACGTGCCATCAATTACAATGATTGGGAAGCAATGATTCCATGCTTGAATCGATGCTCCAATGGCAAAGAATAGATACTTAAAACGACCATTTGTTTCCAACTCCAGGGCTGTGATGGAACCTGATATGAAATTTCAGCATTATAAATATAATTACAAGTAGCAGACAGTATCCAAACTTGTAGTAGAGGATAACCATATATATGGTTAATGGTAAGCAAGTAATTATCATCTTAATGTTTTCAATATGGTGCTGATGGTGTCCAAAATGTAATTAAACTGTAACCTTTTGTGTAGATATTGATCATATACAAAAAATTATTTTAACATAATTTTTTTAAAGTATATTTGGTAAATAAACCTGCATACTAAGGTAACCAAATCATTTGAGTTGGGTAACCAACTAATTATAAAAAATAAATAATCTATTTTTGAACTGTTACCTGGATTTTTTTTCTTCAACATGTGCAACCATGATGGGATCAGTGAGTAGTCGTGTGAATTTCCTCTCACTTTTTCCAATGCTTTCTCCTTTGGTCTCCATGCTTTTTGGTAAGAGATAGACACATTATAATTTGTCATCATGTCCTCCATAATATCTGTTGATGTGTATATTTTCTTCAGATTTGTTAATCTGTGCATTATGCATTCACTAAACAACTCACTATTTGCATGTATGTGGTCTCCAAGTAGTACGTTGATTGAACATGTGTGGATATAATTGAATTCTCTCACCTTGAACATACTGGTTTTTTGAAACCTTGATGCTCTCAACTTCCATCTGTAATTTTCATTATCTATGCACACTAGCACAAAGTCTCTACAACTTGTTCGTTCAACTTTGTGTTATCTATTTTTCCTGATTGAATGCAGCCTTATTGCTTGTGATAGGATTTTTTTTGTCTTTATAAGTTTGATGTAATTTTACTTCATGTTAATTCAGATCTGTTATTATATCATCATATCGTTCTTCTGTGTATGATTTGTCATGTTGTCTGTCTTGTTGTTGTTCGATAACTTCCATGGCAAGCTGATCAGCATACTGCATTCTAATTTGGCAATCTTGTGTTGTTAGTGGTACAAGTTCTGAATTCCATTGTGTTTATCTGATTGGTGTTACATCGTGAATCCTATTTTCTTCTACATTTATCAAGTTCTGCAAGATTGTTGTGCATCCCCTGCTGTATACATTCTCTAAAATCAGTGGGAACTTGTCTTGCTCATCAGATTTTCTACTGACTTCCATAAAGAATCTAAAGGTTGATTCATCTGATATAGTGATCGGTGGAATGTCGCTTCTAATCTGAAGTTTGATTGACAAGGTTGTTGTGTTTGTGTCTAGCCTTATTGCAATGTGTGGGTAAATAAATCGTACCTTACTAGGGTTAGGGTTTCATGTTGGTTGAGGAGGAGAGAAATCCACAAAGAGTACGGTCTTGATTGATTGATTGAAGATGGGAGAAGAACAGGTAAGCGATTGCTTAAGTAACATGTGGCAGAACTCTTAAGATTCAAGAGCCTTCTTCAAAGTTCAGTTCAGAGAGAATCCAAAAAGTTCCCTCTATTGAAATAAAAGGGGGGTATTTATAGATTTTCCTAAAAAATGGTCACATGTCTGGGTCTTGTGCTTGGCATGTGATTTCAGAAGAAATTCCAAAAATACCCTTAATTACTTAAGTAATGCCTAAATCATCCTGTCCTTCTAGCCATCAATCCAATCCCTCAATTAATTCCCAAAATGAGTCGTCTCCACGAGCCTTCTGCCTTGAGACACGTGGAAACTTCTCCTGGTTCATTTAATTCTTTAGATCACACGTGAGCCCTAATTTTGTATTTGGGCTCACATTTGCCCCCTGCACGTGAGTCACACCTTCGGAGTGACGATCGTGCAAAAATATTTCGAGTCTTTGAATCCTGCTTCAAATTTTTTGAACAATCCGCGGAGGTCGATCTTGCAAGCTTTTAAGGAATTTCAAGCAGCACTTCGTTCCGATCAATTAAACAACGAACCAAGAAATGAAGCAAGGTACCGTAGATGGACCATCCTGGGGGGGCGAACCCTAGTAGGGACCAAATCCCAGGGTGGCTGAACCTTAGGAGGCCAAATCTCAATGTGGTCGAATCCCGAGGTGACTAAACCCTAGAGGGTTTTCTGTCGTTTGATAATTTTGTTCCTTCTTCTTTTCAGGTGTCCTTAATCTCTCCTTTTTCGGGCTAAATCGTCTTATTCGAGTTCATACTTTTTCATACCGGACATTATCAAAAGAAGATTGTTTTCAAGGCAACCTCGTTTGTTCGGTATTCATAATTTCTCTTTTACCATGGTAAGTACTATATTTTGAATGCTTTCCACTTCATTTTCTTGTTTCATAAAATTCTCATATCAAATCCCCCTTGTTGTAGTCTAACTCTAACGAACGTTCTGCGGACCCGAAAACTACTAAGGAAGTCCCCTTCATTAGCGAGTGGGGAAGAGCTCCCTTCTTTGGGTCTTTTAACGTTTTCTGGAATAAACGAAGAATTTTGATCGTGCAACTTTTCCTCCACCTGACAAAGGGGGCGTATTTTTATATGTTGCAGGTGGCGAAAGTGCGGATAGTTTTCCCTGCTCTGCTCACATTCTCCGCCTATGCATCGAAAAACAGGAGTATCATTTCAGTCTCGTTCGCTTCCTGTCTGACTCATCTAGTTGCCATTAGGGATGGCAACCTTGAACCGACGAGATCCTCGATAATTCTGATTATGTGAAGTTACTGGGAAAAGCTGTGATTCTACATTGTGTTTAACTATGTAGGGATCTTCATATCCAACAGGACTATGATGCCCTTACCTTATTGATTTCATGTTGGTGCTCTTCTACATGTACATTTGTCACTGCTTGGAGGGAGTTCACCCCTACTCTAGAGGATGTCTATGCCATTTACCAATAATTCTTTCTTCTGTTTTGTACATTCATCCTCATTTTTCTTGGGTTATGTATTTATTTTGAACTATATCTTGTAGCCTTCCTGCTGCTGCTTCATCTTCTTACGGTTCATCCAGTATTTCCCCTAGGGATACCAAATGTGTTACGTACTTGACAGAAGCCTTCAAGCGAGCTTCCAATTACACCATGAGGTTCCAAGGCAATATAATCCTTTCAGACTTTGAGACCCTCAACCATCCGAAGACTTCCTGGATATCTTGGGTCTGTTATTTCTTTCGGGATTACAAGCCCGGCTAATGGAATAGTTTTGTTTATAGAGAATCTGTTCTTGCTCTTCATAAGGAACCTTGTCCTTTTCCTTTAGCTGCTTATCTTCCCTGGGTTACCTATGGACGGACCCGGATGTTTAGCTTAGCGGCTTTGTTGTCTCGGGGTCTGGAGGTTCCTCTTGTTGCTCTCTTTTTAGGGACCTTGTATCGTCGCTTGGATAAAACTATCCTCGCCATGAGAGAATCTGTCGGAAGGTACCCTTTTTTGGTTTCACTCATTTTTTATTATTATATATATATATATATATATTTGCTTATCAATATTTCTTCCATTTATTTAGGTATGACGTGAATTGCTTCATTCCATGTTCCTTTCTTCAGATCTTCCTCTTTGAGCGCTTTTGGGGCTATTCTACATCTGTGCACTTTTCCCAGAAATGAAGGAAATATCCACCCCCTTTCTCATTGCCCAACATTGTTCCCCGCAACGCTCGCTGGATTGATCATAGGATTACTTTAGATTTGCGACTTTATATTGATGACTTTTTCTGTTTCACTGCCCATCCTTACACCATTATTCTAGAGGGAGGTTTTCTACCTCACTTCTATAGGAGGGACTTCCGTTATTTTTCAAATGTCAGGGAATTGACTGGGTCTTCACTTTCTTGGTTCATATTCCTTTGAGCTGCGAAACTTCACTTTCTTGTTGAGGGCGATGGTTTTGGCACCGTACTTTACTCTCCTCATAGAGTCATGAGACAGTTTGGATTTGACCAGAATCGACCTTTCGGCCGCTCTTGCCAGAGGTATTACGAGAGTGCTCTCCTCAATTTTGTCCCCACATCCTCCTCATTTGAATGGGAGTTTCCAAAACCTTCTACTGCTCCTTATGACCCTCTTCATTTCGTCATACCAGATGATTCTCAGCAAGGGCGATATACTACTTTTGAACGCAACTTCTGGCTCATCAACCTTAAAAATGGCAGGATGATACTATGATTTGTTCACTGCCAACTTCTCCTCCCGAACGTCTTCAATGGGCCAGAATGTTATGTTCTCCTAGAACTAATACTCGTTCAGAGCGTTGGCCAACTAGTAGTCGGCTTCTTGAGCGTAAGGCTTTAATGTCTGAGTCTCTTCCTCCTCAGTCAGCAGACCCAGATGTTTCTCCCTCACAGGTCCCTACTACTTCCTGAAATCTTCTATCACGGTTTTCATCTCGGATACCTCCTCCAGTTCCTCCCCAGGGATCCTTTGCTGCCGAGGAAATCAAAGTGACTCCCTCTAAAATGAGAGCATCTGCTATTACTAACTCTGAGGTGATGCCCCCTACAGATTCTACCGTGGTCCTTGCTAGTCGTTCTGTCATTAGATGAATGCCAAATGGGAAAACACTTATCTTAAAGCCTTTAGCAAAGCGTCCCCTTGATAACGCTAGCTCTAGTATGTCGGCAGCTGAGGATCCGGTCAAGAAACAACGCAAACTTTTGTTAAAATTTGTAGCATTTTCATTTGTCTTTCAACCATTCATATAGTTATTTTTGCGTGTCCCTATGTCATTATTTCTTTTGTTTTTCAGATTTTCGAGGCTGATGAAGAAGATGATGATGTTCCTATTGGGTTTCATGCGGGTGTTGTAAGTGAGACGCTCGCGGCTTCCACTACTTGTGAGCCTCCTCAACCTATTACTGTTGCTATCGAGTCTTCTTCACTGTATGATGATCGTGTTAGTCTTGATGCTAAGGATTCTTTATTTGATATGAGTTTGGGTCATGTTGTGGGTTGTACAACTCTCTCTTCACGTCCTCTTATAGCACCTCCTCATGAGAGTCCAGAGGGTACCGGTGAGGCTCCTATTTTCTCGAGGGGGAATCCATCTGAGTTTATTGCTGACATTCCGCTTTCAGTGGCATCTCACGACTCTTTATCCATCAGTGGGAGTATTTTCTTTAGTTGACATATACATATTTTCTTTCTTCCTCTATAATATATTGTGTTTTATCATTTTTCTTCTCTTTTTTTAGAGTAAGAAGATGAAAGATCTGCCTTTATCTGTCGAGTCACTTGATTTATTTGATGCTCTCAATCTGGGTGTTGTCGCATTGTTGTCCAGTGATGACCTTGGTTATCCTCCTACTGTCCAAGGTTTAAAGGATTTATCAACAACACAACAGCCACCTGTTTCTTCATCCTCTGTTAAGGAGTCATCAGCAACATATCAGCCACTTGTTTCTTCATCCTTTGTCCCGAGTGATTTTATGGTGGCTTCTAGAGTGGCTCCTACTAGAGCTTCCTTCAATCCAAGTGGAGATCTTGTTTCTTGGAGGGGTTTTCAAATATCTTCTTCCAGCCAGGAAATTCTAGATCGTCTCTTAACCCGGTTTCCATAAACACTCGATCGTCTGACTATCTACACGACTCCTGTCCAGACTTTTTTTTTGATCAACTTCCTAGCCTTATTCTTGAGTTGCACAGTCTTTCTTTTCATTCTTTGCGAGCCGAAAACATAGATAGATTTAGTAGTGAGCTTAATGACTTCTCCATTGTTGGCTTTGATATGTCTCCCTTTCGTGCTCGATTGGACCTTCTTAGTTCCACTTTTTCAGATCGTTGCACTACGGTCGGAGGTTAATATGTATCAATATAAGAATAACTCATTTTCAGAATAACTTTCGGATTTTGAAAAAACTGCAAACGAACTAGAGACCCATCTTCAGGATTTAAAGTCAAATATCCAAACTTTTCAGAAACTGAAAGCCGCCAATGTGAAGGCTCGCGATGCTGCCATTGCTAAATTGGAGGTCCTAGCTTTGCCCTCGCTTCAGTTTGATATGTCATAGCCCTTAGATCATGACTTTTTGTAGCTTTTTTTTTCTATTCCTGTATCAAAAAACTCATTTACATATATTTTCATTATCAGAATAGAGTTTTTTTAGCCTTATTATAATTACCTTAAATTTGAATTTCTTTTTTAAGACTCAATGTTTAACATTGAATCTCAAGTTATTCAAATTAATATTCTAACACAACAATTTGAATAATAAAAAGGCAAACATGAATTTTTTGAAAAAAAACACTTTTTTTTTGCAAACCAACACTTGAATCCTTTTAAAATCAGAAAAATATTCAAGTATAAGTGAAGTTTGACATTTTATTGATAATCATGTTGCTTTTAACAAAAAGCATAAAGTTTCAGACTTTTATAATAATAAATCTTGCTTTTATAGGAGAAAGCATAACATTTGCCACTTTTAGAGATAAAGTGTAACTTTTTTGGACTTAAAGGACTTAAACTCAGGTGCCTTAATTACTTTTAAAGTTGAAAGTATAACTTTTCTGTGATGACTATCTCATGTATAATATTTCTTTACACATTTCAGGTTCAATGGGCCCGAGATAACATCTGATCCCAAATGAGATATTTTACAATATTCACTTTCGGAGATCGCTCGCACCCTATACGGGCCTTCCCATTTGGGAAACAATTTGGTGGTTGGTGTTCCCCTCATGACTTGATTCGCTGTCTTGAGCACCAAGTACCCCACCAAAATTTGTCGAGGTACCACTGCGGTATTGTATTGTTGTCGCAGTTTTTCATGGTATCATTCTAATTTTTCTTTAGCTTTGTTTCGGAAGTCAACTAAGGTTTCTAGAGCAGCTGGTCGATTCTCTTCCTCGACTAAGCTTCGAAGTCTCATCCTTGCCGAAGGGATTTCTATTTCAACAGCCAAGACAGCTTCTTCACCATATACTAGAGCGTATGGGGTTTCACTTGTAGGCTTTCTTTTTGAAGTCCGATAGGCCCATAGTGCTATTGGTAACTGTTCTGCCCATGTTTTTGGGTGATCGTCCAGGGTTTTCGAGAGAATCTTGATCAAAGTTTTGTTTGTGGCCTCTGCTTGTCCGTTGCCTTTCGGGTAGTAATGAGATGATTTATAATATTTTACCCTGTATCTATCTATCAGACTCTTGACGTCCCTATTGATGAAGGGAGTTCCATTGTCTGATAAGATGACATTCGGGATCCCAAAACGACAAATAATATGCTCCTTGATGAAATTTTCCACTGTTGGTCCTGTAGCCTTCTTTAAGGGTATTGTTTCTACCCACTTTGTGTACATCTTAGTGGTGGTCAAGATCTAGATGTTGCCCTTTGAATTGGGATGAATAGAACCTATAAGATCTATTCCCCATGTATGGAAGGGCCATGGTGTTGCTAAGGTCCTCAAATCCACGGCGGGAGCATGAATCAAGTTTCCATGAATTTGGCAAACGTGACACTTCTTGGCAAACTCTAAGCAATCCCCTTTCATTCTAGGCCAATAGTAATCATGATCAATCAACTGTTTATACAACTTGGCTCCTCCTTGGTGTTCATCTTTATGCATTTGGTAGACCAAATCCTTGGCCTCTCCTAATTCCAAACACCGTAAGGGCTTGCCTTTAAACCCTCTTCTAAACAACTCTCCGTTTTGTAAGAAGAATCGTTGTGCTTTCTTCTTTATCATGACTGCGTCCTTCTTTTCGGCAGGAAGAATACCGCTTTGTAAAAAATCCATATATGGGATTCGCCAGTTTGCTATGTCGTTGATGAAGTCACATTCCTCCTCCCCGGGGTATTCTTGGCACCAAAGACATTGTCGTTGAAGTGCATTTGCTTTTTTCTTCATTTTGAGCCAATAATACCCTTGGCATTGCAACCTTCGATACAATCCAATATCTGCCAATCTGCAGTTTTCTTCATGTACCTGATATAAATTCCTATTTGCTTCACCCCTCCCCAAGCATTTATTGTTACACTATTTAACAGAATAGTGAGGACTACTAATGCTATCATCCTCGACCGGCACTCACTCGTTCCCCGACTAGTCCCGGCTACGTTCTCATTTCCTCAAGAGAACAATGAAAGAAAGGGTGAGCTCAACTAGCCCAAGAAGAAATATTATGACTAAGATAATGCGAATAAATTATCATTAGTCTTCAACAATGTTAAACCGATAAAATATAATAGACATCAAGTTTAATCATAGCCAAGTAATAAGCAATCCATTAGAAGAGTCAAGTAGAGCATAATATCTACTATCTTCTATGATTTAAAATGTTTTCATCAATTTTTATCGTTGAGACTCACAATGAATAAACCACATCATCGAATCATCCCACACTTCTACGGCCAAGGATATTCATTAAATCATCAATGGTCATGACTATATCGAATAATCCTTGGTCATAATCATACCAAAAACTGTCCATCATCACTACCCGCCAATGAGGCCTTTTTACCACATCATTCGTTACATTACGGTCATGATTATACCGAATAATCCCTAGTCATAATCATACCAAGTCCATCTATGCACGTAAGCCAAAGATGATTTTCATCACAATATAAGCATGAGTGTGAGACCACGAATTTTATGAAATAAAAGTATTCAATTTTTCTATTTTGGTAAATAGTTAAATTGATAAAAGTTTAAAGTTAAGGGTCATATTTGAAAATTTTTCAAAGTAAGCAAGTTGTTATAAAATAATCGGTGGTAAAATACGCGTGGTTACATAGTAGCACACGGTATCGATTATTGATGCTTACGTGATAAGTCACTCAATTATACTCAATTATTGTCACAGTAATTGTTGCATCATATCTCTCATATTATTGATTCGATTATTTTCAGTATCATCTGCATTTTATGTTATTTTATTAAATCAATAATTGAGACGACAAAGTTATTCATATTATTAAATTGCAATATTTACAATATCTAGAAGTTCTGTCAATGAGAGGTTAGATAATCTAATCTAATGGCGCCCAATAGGAGAAATCCTTATCTGAAAGCCCCTCTTTCCGGGAACAACCTGGTTGTTAAATATTGTGAGTTATGATATTAATGATGGATAAGATCGTGTTGATTAAAGATGAATTGATAGTTTCATTGTGTTGAAATTATTTGTGTTAAACATTTATTTCGATAGTAATTGATGTCTGGAGGAAGTATTGTTCACTCGAGTATTTGGGACACTTTTTGTGTTGGAGTTACTATTCACAAGTTACTATTCACGGGTTACTATTCACTCGAGTATTTGGGACACTTTTTGTGTCGGAGTTACTATTCACGAGTTATTATTCATGAGTTACTATTCACGAATTACTATTCATGAGTTACTATTTACGAGTTACTATTCACGAGTTACTATTCATGAGTCACTATTCACGAGTTACTATTCACCCAATTACTATTCACTCTAGTATTGTGCATTCGGGTATTTGGGTACAATATTATTCCATGAGGAGATGTGCTAATTTTTCGCATCAGTTGGTTAAATGAATCAATATGGATGGTTGGTGGAAAGTTATAATAGTGAATCAATATGGATCATTGGTTTAAAAGTTAGAATAGTGAATCGATGGATGGGATGCTTTAAGTTTTAATAGTAAATCGATTTGGACCGTCTCTGCTTTAAAGTAAATCGATCTGGACCGTTCATGAATTAGTTACTATTCATTCCATTCTTCCATAAATAGAAGCTCATTCCTTCATTATTTCTTACGAATTCATTGAAACTCTAGAGAGAGAAATTATAGAGAGAATCTATAGAGAGAAAGAAGAAGAGTATTCTGCTACTTCACTACTTCTATATCCAGTTTCTTTTACGGTAAGGGGTGTGATTCATTCTTATTCATGAAGAGAACTTATGTTATTCCATTCTTTATTATTACATTGGAATAACTCAGATATCTGTGATACCTACATACATAACTTTTGTATAAGTGGCATACCCCTATACTTGGTGAAATCCTTATGTTATTCCATTCTTTATTATTCATTTGAAATAACTCAGTATCGCTGTGATACCCTATACTTGGTGAAATCCTTCTGTTACTTCATTCTTTATTATTCCGTTGGAATAACCTGTATACGCGGCATACCCTATACATAACATGTATAAGTGGCATACCCTATACTTGGTGAAATCCATATGTTGTTCCATTCTTTATTATTATGTTGGAATAACCTGTTTATGTGAAGTACCGCATACTTGGTGAAATTCTTTTATTATTCCGTTCTTTATTATTCTGTCAGAATATCCTGTCGGTGTGAATTTCACCCGACCGGGTTCATTATTTATTATTCCGCATTTATTATTCTGTTGGGAATAACCTGTCTGTGCGGTCTCTATCGCATGCATGGTGAATCCTTCTGTTATTCCATTCTTTATTATTCTGTTGGAATAACTTGTCTATGTGGATTGCCACATGCATGGTGAATGATCCTTTGTATTCATTCCTTATTAAATTATGGAAATGATCTGGTTACGTTGATTATAATGAGAGTCATAATAAAAGCGTTGGACTAATGAAAATCATGGGTATATGTGGTATTAGTAAGTGTTATGATGAGTTATGTTGGTTATTATGTGAAAATATGAAAGTTTCTTAGAAATCACAAAGGGTTGAAAATCAGATTTTGGTGAAAACGGAACATGAAATTCAATTGACCATATCTCCTGTTATATTTCGAATTTTTGAGTGTGGTCAAGTCCTAGAGTTATATCTATGAGTTTTGTAGCTTATCTAAGTGGAAATACTGGAAAAGGTGTTGTAGATTTTCGTGTGGACTAATTTTAGCAAAGGAGTGCAAAGCTGCAAAAACCAAAAATGCTACTGCCCAAAAACTTTAAGGGGTTGTTTCGGCCACTTAATTTGTGAGAAAATTTATGGCCTTTTGGGACATGAAATTATATGGTATAAAGTACCTCCTGTCCAAAAATGAGCTCATTCTGACTTAAAATGAGCAAGTTATGACCATTTTAATATTTAGGTTTTTCCGACGAAAAATGCTATAACCGGAGTTCTATAACTCCGATGACCATGAAATTTAAACTAGAAGCTCACGTTAACATGTGGAAGATTCTGCCATGATTTGGGAATTTTTGGAGTTAATCTTGAGGTAGCTAATTTCTTAAGGAATTAATTAGAAATTAATTTTTGAAAAATAGTAAATGAATTTCAAAAATTCCGAGAAAAATATATTTTCATTATGGGACTATATTATGCTAAATCCCGAAAAAGAAATATTTTTGAAATTGATTTGGTATTTTCATGAAAATGATCTAGTTATGAGTAAATGAGTTAAATATGTTATGTGAAGTAACAAAATTGGAAAATAAGATTTTATGGCTAGGGAATCCTATATAGGTATATGCATATTTTTGATGAGGATTTGATTATTGGTGATGATATCTTATGAGTATGGCATTTTTGAATGATTAAATGCATTATGTGGTAAAGCGTAAACAATTGAAATGAATTGTTTATAAGTTTAAGAAGTGATTAAAATATTGTTATAATATTAATGATATTAGATTATGAGATTATTAAGTGATTGATAACATTGGAATATTCTTGAACCCTGGATAAATTATATTATAAATGTTTAATATTTATCCTTTATCTCATTTGATTGATTATTTATATCATTGTCATGATCCTCATGCTTATATTGTGTTAAAAGTCATCTGTGGCTTACGTGCATAGATGGACTTGGTATGATTACGACCAGGGATTATTCGGTATAATCATGACCGTAATGTTACAAATGATGTGGTAAAAGTCATCTTTGGCCCGTAGTGCATAGATGGACTTGGTATGATTATGACCGAGGATTATTCTAAGTATAATCATGACTCAGTAATTGAAAACACGAATATCCTTGGCCCGTAGTGCATGGATAATTCGTGGTCGTGATACTATTAAGCTAAGTCTCAGCATTATTGGTTTTACAGTTATATATCTTTGGCCTGTAGTGCAAAGATGAACTGTTGGTTACTTAGTTATACAATTGTATATCTTTGGCGATAGTGCAAAGATGAGTTTATTAGTATGATTATGAAAGCGAAAATTGTGATTAGGTATAACCATAATTTTTGATGTTTCAGTAAATACAGTGATGAAAATTATCTTCGTCCGGATGAGAAATGGAATTTGAAACCACAATTATGATTATGAGTTATTCATATGATTGTGGGATGAATTGTTGATTGATGTTACGAGGATAAAACATTATTGGTGGACTTTTAACATAGAGAAAAATGTTTTATCATCTACTCATATGGATCTAAATCTTTGATTTATTTTATCATCTACCATATATTCTATCTTTGATTTATTGATAATTTAATTATCTTTAGTTATGATATTCTTTACTGGGCTAGTTGTGCTCACCCTTTTGTTTCACAATTCCTTTCAGGTAATAAGAGTGTAGCTGGGTCGAGCGGGGATAACAGGGAAATAGTGAGATGGTCCGAGACTGTTGAATTTTCTCAATACATTATAAAACGGCATGACATGCAATATATAATTGCATAGAGGACCTAAGATGTGAGTGTCGTATGTTATACGTCACTTAATAATTGATTTTGGTGAACAACAATAGGTTGATGTGAACCCAACTTTGGAAGGGTGTTTTGCCACTATCATACAAGATGTCTAATGACATACAATCTCGTATTACCATAAGACAGGGTTGTGTACATCCACTTGCTGAGTATATCTACGAGCACTACCTATATGATCTTGGAGTTTATTTGAAATATAATTCTCACTTGGAGACAACAAAGATAATTATATGTCAAGAGAAGACTCATCATTGGAAGGAACATGATAGTAATCTTCTCATTTTCCTTTGGGGTCTATTGGATCAACCAAGGATAATTCTCTGGGCATATGATATCTATCATAACTTAGATTCATGGCCTCCTATGTACGAAGGTTTCCTTGAACATTTCCCAAAGATTTTAATTTCTAAAATGCGAGGTTATTGATTTGTGACTTTTATGTAAAGTACCTTTGTAAGGTGTTGTGGTCGAGGCACTATGAGAGTTACATAGATTTTGTATTGAAACTCACAGCTTATCTGTGGTCGTACTCTGCACGACAGTTCAATAGTTGAATAAATGAAGTTTGTATTTGATTTTTATAGTGTGATATCTGGCGACTCAGAATGGGTGATGTATACCTTATTTGGGGGCGTCACAATTGGTATCAAAGCTTAGGGATATGATCCCTGGCTAAGATGTGAAACAAGAACTAGGAGGGGAGAGACGGGGAATTCCTTCGCTAGTATGACCTACCTAAGTTTATTTGGTATTTAATTGGTCATTTAAAGTATAGGGATAATATGTGGCATGTCAATTAACCCTTATTTTGAAACTATATTCTAGAATGATATTTGAAATACAGGAGATGAGCAATGGAAAAATCATGATACAGAGGATATAACCGGGAAGGTACAATCTGAAAAGAAAGCAAGGTATTCTCATCTCTTCGAACTACCAGGTACGTAAATTTCGAGGGCGAAATTTCATAAGGAGGGGAGATTGTGAGACCCTGAATTTTATGAAATAAAAGTATTCAATTTTTCTATTTTGGTAAATAGTTAAATTGATGAAAGTTTAATGTTAAGGGTCATATTTGAAATTTTTTCAAAGTAAACAAGTTGTTATAAAATAATCGGTGGTAAAATACGCGTGGTTACATAGTAGCACACGGTATCGATTATTGATGCTTACATGATAAGTCACTCAGTTATACTCAATTATTGCCACAGTAATTGTTGCATCATATCTCTCATATTATTGATTCAATTATTGTCAGTATCATCTGCATTATATGTTATTTTATTAAATCAATAATTGAGATGACAAAGTTATTATTAAATTGCAATATTTACAATGTCTAGAAGTTCTGTCAATGAGAGGTTAGATAATATAATTGCGCGCCAATAGGGAGAAATCCTTATCGGAAAGCCCCCTCTTTCCTGGGAACAACCTGGTTGTTAAATATTGTGAGTTATGATATTAATGATGGATAAGTTCGTGTTGATTAAAGATGAATTGATAGTTTCATTGTGTTGAAATTATTTGTGTTAAACATTTATTTCGATAGTAATTGATGTCTGGAGGAAGTATTTTTCACTCGAGTGTTTGGGACACTTTTTGTGTCGGAGTTACTATCCACAAGTTACTATTCACGGGTTATTATTCACCGAAATTACTGTTTACTCTAGTATTGTTCACTCGAGTATTTGGGACACTTTTTGTGTCGGAGTTACTATTTACGAGTTACTATTCATGAGTTACTATTCATAAATTACTATTCATGAGTTACTATTCACGAGTTACTATTCATGAGTCACTATTCATGAGTTACTATTCACCCGGTTACTATTCACTCTAGTATTGTGCATTCGGGTATTTGGGTACAATATTATTCCATGAAGAGATGTGCTAATTTTTTTAGGCACCATTGGTTAAATGAATCATATATGGACCGGCCGGTGGAAAGTTATAATAGTGAATCAATATGGATCATTTGGTTTAAAAGTTAGAATAGTGAATCGATGGACCGATGCTTTAAGTTTTAATAGTAAATCGATTTGGATGAGTCGCTTAAAAGTAAATCGATCTGGACCGTTCATGAATTAGTTACTATTCATTCCATTCTTCTATAAATAGAAGCTCATTCCTTCATTATTTCTTACGAATTCATTGAAACTCTAGAGAGAGAAATTATAGAGAGAAGCTATAGAGAGGGAAATCTATAAGAGAAAAGAAGAAAAGTATTTGGCTACTTCACTACTTCTATATCCAGTTTCTTTACGGTAAAGGGTGTGATTCTTTCTTATTCATGAAGAGAACTTATGTTATTCCATTCTTTATTATTACATTGGAATAACTTTGATATCTGCCAGATACCACATCGTATATAACTCGTATAAGCGGCATACCCTATACTTGGTGAAATCCTTATGTTATTCCATTCTTTATTATTCTGTTGGAATAACCTGTATACGCGGCATAACCTATACTTGGTGAAATCCTTCTGTTACTTCATTCTTTATTATTCCGTTGGAATAACTTTTGATATCTGCCATACCCTATACATAACCTGTATAAGTGGCATACCCTATACTTGATGAAATCCCTATGTTGTTCCATTCTTTATTATTATGTTGGAATAACCTGTTTATGTGAAGTACCGCATACTTGGTGAAATTATTTTATTATTCCGCTCTTTATTATTCTCATTTAATATCCTGCATGCATAATTTCACGACTTTGGTTCCATTATTTATTATTTCGCATTTATTATTCAGTTGGGAATAACCTGTCTGTGCGATCTCTATCGCATGCATGGTGAATCCTTCTGTTATTCCATTATTTATTATTTTGTTGGAATAACTTGTCTATGTGGATTGCCACATGCATGGTGAATGATCTTTTGTATTCATTCCTTATTAAATTGTGGAAATGATCTGGTTACGTTGATTATAATGAGAGTCATAACAAAAAGCGTTGGACTAATGAAAATCATGGGTATATGTGGTATTAGTAAGTGTTATGATGAGTTATAATGGTTATTATGTAAAAACATGAAAGTTTCTTAGAAATCACAAAGGGTTGAAAATCAGATTTTGGTGAAAACGGAACATGAAATTCAATTGACCATATCTCCTGTTATATTTCGAATTTTTGAGTGTGGTCAAGTCCTAGAGTTATATCTATGAGTTTTGTAGCTTATCTAAGTGGAAATACTGGAAAAGGTGTTGTAGATTTTCGTGTGGACTGATTTTAGCAAAGGAGTGCAAAGCTGCAAAAACCGAAAATGCTACTGCCCAAAAACTTTAAGGGGTTGTTTCGGCCACTTAATTTGTGAGAAAAATTTTGGCCTTTTGGGACATGAAAGTATATGGTATAAAGTACCTCCTGTCCAAAAATGAGCTCATTACGACTTAAAATGAGCAAGTTATGACCATTTTAATATTTAGGTTTTTCCGATTTAAAAATGCTATAACCTGAGTTCTATAACTCAGGTGACCATGAAATTTAAACTAGAAGCTCACGTTAACATGTGGAAGATTCTGCCATGATTTGGGAATTTTTGGAGTTAATCTTGAGGTAGCTAATTTCTTAAGGAATTAATTAGAAATTAATTTTTGAAAAATAGTAAATGAATTTCAAAAATTCCGAGAAAAATATATTTTCATTATGGGACTATATTATGCTAAATCCCAGAAAAGAAATATTTTTGGAAATTGATTTGGTATTTTTCATGAAAATGATCTAGTTATGAGTAAATGAGTTAAATATGTTATGTGAAGTAACAAAATTGGAAAATAAGATTTTATGGCTAGGGAATCCTATATAGGGTATATGCATATTTTTTGATGAGAGATTTGATTATTGGTGATGATATCTTATGAGTATGGCATTTTTGAATGATTAAATGCATTATGTGGTAAAGCGTAAACAATTGAAATGAATTGTTTATAAGTTTAAGAAGTGATTAAAATATTGTTATAATATTAATGATATTAGATTATGAGATTATTAAGTGATTGATAACATTGGAATATTCTTGAACCCTGGATAAATTATATTATAAATGTTTAATATTTATCCTTTATCTCATTTGATTGATTATTTATATCATTGTCATGATCCTCATGCTTATATTGTGTTAAAAGTCATCTGTGGCTTACGTGCATAGATGGACTTGGTATGATTATGACCAGGGATTATTCGGTATAATCATGACCGTAAATGTTACAAATGATGTGGTAAAAGTCATCTTTGGCCCTTAGTGCATAGATGGACTTGGTATGATTATGACCAAGGATTATTCGGTATAATCATGACCAGTATTGAAAACACGAATATCCTTGGCCCGTAGTGCATGGATAATTCGTGGTCGTGATACTATTAAGCTAAGTCTCAGAATTATTGGTTTTACAGTTGTATATCTTTGGCTTGTAGTGCAAAGATGAACTGTTGATTATTGGTTATACAGTTGTATATCTTTGGCGAGTAGTGCAAAGATGAGTTTATTAGTATGATTATGAGCGTAAATTGTGATTAGGTATAACCATAATTTTTGATGTTTTCGATTAAATACAATGATGAAAATTATCTTCATTCTGGATGAGAAATGGAATTTGAAACCACAATTATGATTATGAGTTATTCATATGATTGTGGACAAGAATTGTGATGATTGATAAAATTATTGGTGGATAAAACATTATTGGTGGACTTTTAACATAGAGAAAGTTTTTGATCTTATCATCTACCATATATTCTAAATCTTTGATTTATTCTTGATGAATGCTATTGATAATTTAATTATCTTTAGTTATGATATTCTTTACTGGGCTAGTTGTGCTCACCCTTTTGTTTCACAATTCCTTTCAGGTAATAAGAGTGTAGCTGGGTCGAGCGGGGATAACAGGGAAATAGTGAGATGGTCTGAGACTGTTGAAGTTTCTCAATACATTATAAAACGGCATGACATGCAATATATAATTGCATAAAGGACCTAAGATGTGAGTGTCGTATGTTATACGTCACTTAATAATTGATTTTGGTGAACAACAATAGGTTGATGTGAACCCAACTTTGCAAGGGTGTTTTGCCACTATCATACAAGATGTCTAATGACATACAATCTCGTATTATCATAAGACAGGGTTGTGCACATCCACTTGTTGAGTATATCTACGAGCACTACCTATATGATCTTGGAGTTTATTTGAAATATAATTCTCACTTGGAGACAATTGAGATAATTATATGTCAAGAGAAGACTCATCATTGGAAGGAACATGATAGTAATCTTCACATTTTCCTTTGGGGTCTATTGGATCAACCAAGGATAATTCTCTGGGCATATGATATCTATCATAACTTAGATTCATGGCCTCCTATGTACGAAGGTTTCCTTGAACATTTTCCAAAGATTTTAATTTCTAAAACAGTTATTGATTGTACTTTTATGTAAAGTACCTTTGTAAGGTGTTGTGGTCGAGGCACTATGAGAGTTACATAGATTTTGTATTGAAACTCACAGCTTATATGTGGTCGTACTCTGCACGTCAGTTCAAAAGTTGTATAAATGAAGTTTGTATTTGATTTTTATAGTGTGATATCTAGCGACTCAGAATGGGTGATGTATACCTATTTTGGGGGCGTCACAATGAGGATGATGACAATGATATAAGCAATAATCAAACGAAATCAAGGATAAATATTAAAGACTTTAAATTTATCCAACTATTATCAATCACTTAAAAAACTCATAATCTAATATTATTCATATTATAATAATATTTTAATCACTTCTTAAACTTATAAATAATTTATTTCAATTGTTTACACTTTACCAAATAATACATTTTAATCATTTAAAAATGCCATACTCATAAGATTTTGTCACCAATGATCAAATCCCTCATCAAAAATCTTCGTATACCCTATATAGGATTCCCAAGCCATAAAATCCTATTTTCCAATTTTGTTATTTCACAAAACATATTTAATTCATTTACTCATAACTAGTTCATTTTCATGAAAAATACCAAATTAGTTCCAAAAATATTTCTTTTCTGGAATTTAGTAGAATATAGTCTCATATTGAACATATATTTTTCTCGAAATTTTTAAAATTCATTTACTATTTTTCATATGGCCAAAACTGTCGAATATTTAGACATTTATCATAAATTGTACTTTTGTCCAAAAATTCCAAAATTTATAGGGTATACTCCTGTTATATACATGTACTCCCAATAAAAATTTCACCAATTTTGGAGTTAACCACAAAGAGTTATAAAGGTTTACTTTTAAAATAGTCGTTTCCCATAAAATCCATAACTCTTAATATATACATCCAAAAATCGACATCTTTGGACACAATATAGAAAACTCATCATATTATCATTTCAAATTTTTCCAGAATTTTTGAGGGTCAGAAAAATTATGAAACTGCAAATGGATTTTCACCCGCCATGCGGTAATCCATGTAGACAGATCATTTTCACAATTTAATAAGGAATGAATACAAAGGATCATTCACCATACATGTGGTAATCCACATAGACGAAAGTTATTCAACGAGAATAATAAAGAATGGAATAACAGAAGAATTCACCATGCATGCGATAGACCACACAGACAGGTTATTCCCAACAGAATAATAAATAATAGAACCAGGTCATGCGTAAACGCACAGATAGGATATTCCGACAGAATAATAAAGAATTGAAATAGGTCATGCGTAAACACACAGACAAGATATTCCGACAGAATAATAAAGAATGGAATAATAAAAGAATTTTACCATATATACTACAGATTGGCGTAGACGGAGTTATTCCAATATAATAATAAAGAATGGAATAATGAAAGAATTTCACCATGTATGCGGTGCCATGATGATGGGTTATTCAACGTAATAATAAGGAATGGAATAACAATAGCTCTCTTCATGAATACGAAAGAAATAATACCCCTTACCTTAGAAGAAACTGGATATTGGAATAGTGAGGTACCAGACTTCTCTTCTTCTTTCTCTATAATAATTACTCTAAAGCTTTAGTGAATTGGTGAGAAATGAATGAAGAATGAGCTTCTATTTATAAGAAAATATAGTTTCGATAATTGCACGTTTTGGGGCTCGAAATATTACAGAATAATACCTTCCTCTTTTCCTTTATTTTTTAATTTAGTCCTGCAAGTACTATCAAACTTGCACCACCTCCCCTAATAGTAAATCATGTGAATTAATAGTAAATCATGTGAATCAATAGTTCTAGACATGTGAAAATAGGAATTACAGTATAGTAACTCCATCTATACCTCCATTTGTAACTTAGTCATGCAAGTATTATCAATCTTGCACCACCTCCCCTAATAGTACAAGAATGTGAATCAATAGTACACACATGTGAACAAATAGTTATAATCATGTGAATTAATAGCAATTAATTCCTCATTTATCTGATTAATTACCCGATTGGTCAATATAACCTCTATACATCAATTATTATCGAAATAAATGTTGATTTCCACTAACACTAATAATTCCAACACAATGGAACTATCAATTTCATCATTAATCAACACGAACTTATTCATCATTAATTTATAACTCACAATATTTAACAACCAGGTCGTTCCCAGGAAAGAGGGGGCTTTCCGATAAGGATTTCTCATTATTGGCGCACAATTAGGTGACCAAACCTCTCTTTAACAGAACTTCTAGACATTGTCAATATTGTAAATAATAATATGAATAACTTTGTCGTCTCAATTATTGATTTAATAATATAACATATTATGCGATGATGATCTTTGTGATAATAATCGAATCAATAATATAAGAGATATGATGCGCAATTCTTGTAGCAATAATTGAGTATAACTAAGTGACTTCTCACGTAAGCATCAATAATTAATACCGTGTGCTACTATGCAACCCATGCGTATTCATCGTACTTTTTACTACCGGGTAGTTCAATAGTTTTAATGGTAACACTTTCGTAGTTATTTTTATAAAAATATAATTACGTGCTTTTTAACTACGACAATACTTTGATTAATGGGGTCCACCAATGATTGTGTCGTCGTACGGATATTATCCGACAAAAAGAATATTCCCCGACCAATCAAATATTATATAATAACTTTCATACTTTGCAAAATTTATAAATATTACCCACAACTATAACATTATCTCAAATCCACACCATAATATTCAAAAAAAATATTTTGAGAAATTTAAATCTTTATTCATAAAATTTGGGGTCTCACATTCCTACCAACGCTGGCCTAGTTAGCAAGTATCTGATTGGGTCAGTTCTCATTGCGAGCTTCACTTCGTGTGCCAAAAAATAATGGCGCATTTTTTGTGCGACAAACATTAGTGCAAGACAATGTCTATCTAACTGCGAGTACCTGGTTTCTGGTCCCCTGATTATTCGACTTATATAGTACATAGGCTTTTCTTCCCCATCTACCTCTTGTGTAATCAATCCTCCTACAAACTTTACGATAGATGTGATATACAACTGCAATGGTATCCCTCTCTGTGGTACTACCATCATTTTCGCCGAGGCCAAAATTTCCTTTACTTTCTCAAAGGCTTGTTGTTGGTCTTGCCCCCAGTCCCATTTTGTCTTTCCCTTTAGCAACTTTCCGAAAGGTTCTGTGACTTCTGTTAATGCTAGCATGAATCTCCTCAGGTAGGAAACTTTCCCTAGAAAGCTCTTCAATTATTTCTGCGTTTTTTGGTGGGGGCATATCTGTAATAGCCTTTGCCTTATTTGGGTCTACTTCCAAACCTCTGTTGTGCACCAAAAAATCTAAAAAATTTACAGTTGTCATCCCAAAGGCGCACTTTTTTGGATTCATCTTTAACTTATACCTGCGACAATGTTCAAACACCTTTCTTAAATCCTCTATGTGGGTTGTCTCCTTTTTAGATTTCACCATTATGTCATCCACGTAGTCTTCCACAATGTCATGAATCATGTCGTGAAAGATGGCGTGCATTGCCCTTTGGTAAGTTGCTCTCGCGTTCTTCAACCCGAATGGCATTACTACATAGTAGAAATTTCCAAACGGGGTACGAAAGGTTGTCATCTCTGCATCCTCTACAGACATCTTTATCAGATTGTAGCCTAAGAACCCATCCATGAATGACATCACCTCATGATTAGTTGTTGCATCCACCAAAGTATCTATATTGGGTAGCGGATACATGTCCGTTGGGCACGCCTTGTTCAAGTGTCTGAAATCCACGCATATTCGCAACTATCCATTAGATTTCTTTACCAGTACTATGCTGGATAACCATACTGGATTTTGAATTGGTTTGATGAATCCTACATCTAACAACTTTTTTATCTCTTCCTTTATTTGTGTTTCAACTTCTGGTGCATAGGTGTGAGGCGTTTGCTTCACTAGTTTAGCTCACGGGCTTAAGTTCAGATTATGCTCTACCAACTCCTTGTCGATCTCAGGCATCTCATTATATTTCCAAACAAACACATCCCCATACTCTCGTAGTAGCTTCACCAGCACTTCCTTTTGGTTGGAGTTCAGCTCCTTGTTAATGTAATTCGGCTTTGGCGTTCCTTCTCCTATTGCAAGATCAACTTCCTCTAATTCATTTTGCTGAGGTTTTGGCCGGTCCTCAAAATATTCTGGAGCTGGTTCCACCTTATGTTGCATAATTTATTTCTTTTTGTTGCTACTAGAGTGAGGAGCCCCTCCTGAGCCCTCAGGTTTAAGTGTACCTTCGAGCTCCTCCCCCTTGCACCGTCACAAGAAAAACACTATCTTTCCATTGGGTTTGATTACTTTTTCTCACTTTGTCTTCTATTCTTCTTTTCTTTTATTTACTTTGTCAGCTTCCGATTAGGCTATCCGTTTGGCATTGATTATATTTCGGGCATCCTTCGAGTCTGATGCCCGCTTCCTTGGGTCGTTTTCTTCTTTCTCTACATCTACTAATACAATTTTCTTATTTTTGAAACATTCACCTTGTTCTAAGGTCTGATTCTTTTCCTTTTCAAAGACACAAACTTGTCCTCCTATACCTCCTCCTAGCTTGCTAGCTTCAGAGAATCAGACTTAGAAATATGGTTTTCTCCTTCTTCGGCGACATCATCGAAGAAAGTTGCTTTGGTGAGATGTGCCTCCTCCGGCCCAAAAGGGTTCCTTATTACTGGTACGTTGACCTCCTTGCCTTTCCAAATTGCCTTCATGCACTGGTGAAAAACTAATGGTACCACCCCATAATCATTCAGCCCAGCTCTTCCTAGCAACACATGATATGCTGCGTCAACCTCTGCTACATGGAACATCACAGGTCCTCGGATCTTCCCAACTTGCATATCCACCTTGATGTATCCGAGGGTTCTCGTGCTTTGATTAGCGAACCCTGTGATGTTTGTCTTTTCATTCACGATCTTCTTCTCTGGCATACCTAACTGTTTAAAGACAGTGTAGGGCATGATATTTACAGATGCTCCATTATCGATGAATGCTCTCCGCACTTCTATGTCATTAATTATTGCTGTCACATATAGTGGTCTATTATGTGGATATCTCACCTCTCTATCAGCCTTAGAGAGAGTGATTTTGTTCTCTTCCTCCTCCACCGTCTTCACAAACCCTTTGTTGATTTCCATGCAAGTCTCTTGTGCTTCGACAACTTTGATGATTGCCTTGGTTTCTTCTATCCTTGCTTCCTTGGTTAATCTGATCTAATCGAAAAATTTCCTGAACTTAGCTCCATTCATCAACGCGGTCACCTACAGACCTGAATCAGAATCGTCCTTCATCATTTATGTGTTCTCCATCATCTCCACTTCTATTCCCTCTGGTGATTCACTATGAGTAATAGTGTTGCACGTTTCTTTCCCCTTGTGGTTAGGAAGCGGCTTGTCTAGTATGTTGTTTCCTCCTTCCAGTTTGATTTCTCCTGCCGCCAATTTCTCATGGTAAATCCTTCGTAGACTGTAACAATCTATAGTGGAATGTTCGGCGTACTGGTGGTATACACAGAAGTCTGGTCTCCTCTTTATCTCTTTTGTTACAACAAATCTGAGTCTTGGAGGATTTACAACTCCATGTTCTACCCATTGCTCGTACAAATCCCTGAATGCCTTCTCACTGAACGTAATAGCCCCTGGGATTGGCAATCTCGAAAACTTATCTCCTGGTTTTCCATGGTTCCTTTCATTCTTTCCACTCTTTTCCCTCTTAGCCCCTTGTGGCTTTTGCTGAGAATCTACCAAAGCCACAGTAGCAGTTCTTTTGCCCTTCCACATAACAGTCACATGGCTTGCGGGTAAAGTCATAATTCCTCCCAAGTCTTGTGCAAATGTTGAGAGTGTTGCAAAGGAATCACATGCTTTAGTGACCAAGTGGGGCTTAAAAGTATCTAGGGCACCATTGTTGCATATGCTCACTTGATTTTTCTCCTCAATCGGCTCCACACATTTTTTTGCTTTGAGCCTGGCTGCTTCACGTAATCCGGGACAGTTCCTCATTTGGCTTTTGTTTGAATCTCATTAACTCCACGATGGTCACCTGTTTCCGCATATAGAAAAACTTTTTAAAAAATTGTAACTTCAAATCGTCCCAATCTTGGACTGACCCTTTCTCTAGATTGTAGTACCAACTGAAGGCACTATCTTTCAACGTTTTATGAATTCATAGAGCAAGAGGTTGTGGTTGATTACTTCATCATAACCCAACCATGGAGACATAGACTCTACAAACCTGACTATATGTTCCCTCGCATTCCCTTTTTCTCCATTGTACTTCAGAAATTGTGGCGGGTGCTCAATATACCCTACTGGGTAAGGCTATCTCCGTATATGTGTCGGGTATGGTGGAGTGAAGTCCAATTCTGAGGTTCTAGTTGTCTGTCTTCAGAGTTGATTGATTACGTCAAGCATATCATCCTTTGTCACATACTGACTTGTTGTATGGGCTTTCTGAGGGGTTGTAATGTATTGTTGCGCTGGTGGTATTTATGGTAAGGAAATCTACTGGTGTACACTAGCATCATGCAAAGCTTGCATTGCTTGTACTTGTTGGCTTGTTTGTTGGGCGTGGCTCGGTATAGTCACTTGTGAAAATGCTGGGAGTGTGGTGGGAATGGTGGTTGGTTGAGGTTGGCTTGTTTCCACTCTAGGTTGTGGTACATCACCACTGTTTTGGGGCTCTAAATGGATGATTAGAATCGGTTGACTCTCCGTTGCTGGAGGTACATTCTGATTTTTCTTGTCGACATCCACTTCTACTCGTTCTAACTTCGAACTTCCTGGAAACATAGCTTTGAAGGTTGGAATCTGCATTAATCTTCTTGTAAAATTTCCCATCTCTTCCTGTTGCTTCTGCATTTCTGACATCATGGCCATCATCATCCCTTGTCCTTCTCTTACCTCCTTTAAGGCCTTGAGCATCTCTAGACACAGCAACGGCAAGTAGTAGGCCGAGAGAGGGTTCGGGCCAAAATAACCTGTTTATAATTTGATATTGTGAGGCACATGTGGCGGGTTAGGCAGTAAGCCAAACCAACACCATGGGCTTCTTCCTTTATTTTTTTTTGCAAAATCTTGCTTGTTAGAGTTTATGCCCTAGAGGCCAATTATTTTATATAATTGCTTAACATTTTGATATTATATTTGATTAAATAAATGAATGATTTTATTATGGTTTTATTTATTTAAGTTATATAAATGTTAACATAATAAAATTCCTTAGAATAGTGATACAAATTATATAGTTTCAAGTATGTGACTTGAACATGAGATTATATAATTATAATTAGTATCATTGTTCTTAAATATCCCTAATCGAGTATTATTGTTGATGGGACAACAAAGATGCATTGAGACTAGTATGTGGATCGATGATGACCAAATCTCATTGGTCATAAATATATGAGATATTAAGTCAATGCATAGGTACATGTTAGAGAACGATGTACTGGACAGACCCACCATGAGAATTCTATATGGAGCATTATGTGAAGTGTCATTAGAAATTCTCATAGTAACAATGATGTAATGGTCCTCCGACCTGAAATCACTATATTACTACACGAGAATTTATGTACTTTGATATCATCAAATGTCACCTTTAATAGATTGGACTATAAAGGTGATTATTGGGTACATCATGAATCGTGTGAGGAATATGAGTGATCTAGATGGAATTTAACCATCCTATATATTAGGGGTGATATCCATAGGCCTCTTGATTGAGTAGGACTATGAAATGCATGGCCATGCTCAAATAGTGATTTGTTTCATATAGTCTACTCATTGATCAAGAAAACTCAGATTAAATTATGAAGAGTATGACACATTCCATGACTCGAGTTTAATCTAGGATATTAAGGTTAAAAGGATTAAATTACATTGAAACATTGGTCACGAAAAGGTTCCATCGAATCATCGATCTTATTATTACTTGGGTAGCGATGATGCATTACTAGATGCCGCTCCACTGCTTATAATTTTATAATATGATTTAAAATTATTGCCAACGTAATAATAACCTATAAGTCACACACATAGTAATCGTAATTAAAGGGAATTAATTTAAATTGTAAATATTTAAATATATCAATATGATTGATAGTATTTAAATTATGAATTTAAATTAATAGGATAATTATATATAGGTATATTAATTAAGTAAGACTTAATTAATATATATATATATATATATTCGATTTTATTAAATTAGGTTTTGAATAATATTTTTTAATGGCTATATATATGATATATAGCGACCATTTTAGATATTATTCAAAATCTGAAACCCTAGCCATTCTTGAGAGAGACTAGAGAAAAACAAGTTCGAAAATCCTCATCCTTGGTGGCTAGTACCACGGTTCCTTCTTCCGCAGATCGTGGGATTTATTTCTCGGAGCGTTCGTGTGTGGATACCGTAGAGCGCGATTCATTTGGATTATGTTGGAGATTGACGCATCAATTTCAAAGATTATCACAATCGGTATAATTTCTAACCACTCGAGTTAATTATTTTCGCATGGATCCTGTTTTGGGTTTCGAAATTGCTTTAAATTGGTTTATTTCAATTCGCGTTTACGTTAAAACCCTACATTGCTATACCAGTTTAATGATGCATTTATAAATTGAAGTCTGGTAGACTTGAATACTTAAATACTTGAGATTTATAAACAAATGTATATGGTTAGATTCACAAGAATTCATACTTCAGTAGTCGGTGGAAAATAGTTCAATGAAGAAGTTGGTATCTTCAACAGTTCAATTAATTTGCCCCAGGTATATATATATATATATAGGGAAAATGGGTATGCACAATTTGTGCAAATTTTTTACAGTCGATCAAACGACGTCGTTTTGACTGAAACAAAAAAAAAAACTGCGATAAAAAAAGAACCCATCTGCCTCTTATTTCTTCTCTCTCCTCGACTCAGACAAAACCCATCTGCCTCTCTCCTGCTCTCCCTGCTGCCTCTTTCTTGCTCTTCCCATCTCCTAGCTTGCCCATCTCCTCGCTCGCCGCCCATCTCCTCAATCGTCGCCCATGTCCTCGCTCAGGCTTCCCATCTCTTCGTGATAAATCCTTCAATTCATTGCAAGGTAAAAAAATTAGATGTGGGTAGATGGATTTTCTTGTTTTAGTGTTGAATTAGGCCTTTTGTTTTATATTTTGTGTTTCGATTTTGAAAAATTGGACCTTTTAGGGCTAATATTTTTTGAGGGCCAAACCCTAGAATCTACAGATTTGTTTGTGTTGATAGACAACTTTTTGATTTATGAATATTGTTCTGGGTTATAGTGGGTGGTGTTAAAAATATAAAGCAATATGGCCAATTTACATATTTAGTGTCAATTCAGTATTGCTCATTGCAATAATGATACAGGACATTTACACTCAATTGCTTAATTAAGTAGTTTATGCTATTTATCTTTTCTTTGTTTTTTTCATTCATGTTCTTGAAATTTTTTATAATAAAAGGTGCTCGAGATGAAGTGAGTGTTAATCGGGTGGAAGTAGTTTATGCTCAATTGCACCCATCTTTGCGAATTCAGCCTAATGCTAGAGATGAAGTTAGTGTTAATTTGATGTTGTTACGTAGTGCATCTTCAGTTTATGCTTGTTCATCTATTTCCAGCTTCACTTTTAAAAGAAAAGATAAATAGCATAAATCTTCCGTATATCTCTTACTTGGGATGTCATAAATAGCATAATTAACAGTTATATCTCTTACTTGGGATGTCATGTGTTAGGTATGTGTTGGTGTGGTGAGAGCAAGAATTCTTGCATGTTCGTATGTGGAAGAGGATGAGCAACATATAGCAAGAAGTTTGCTAGGATAAATGTACAGGTTGTTCAAAAGCTTAATATTGCTTCCAAATTTTTTTTCCTTTTTTTTAAAAAAAAGAAGGAAATTTTAATGCTTGAGGTTGATTGAACTTGGCTTTTTCTTAGGTTATTTCATCTTTGTGTTTTCTATAGAAGCATATGTTAATTTATTCTACGTCCCTGCTTCTCGATTGTTGCTTTGCCTCCTGCTTTCTCTTTTCACCGAGATAAAATTCACAAAGAAGATGGGCAAAGGTATATTCTCATATAACGTCCTTGATGTAGTAACATGTAATTATTAGTTTATTTTATTTTTGTTTACAATCTTGTCGTCCTTTTATCTGAGGAACCTTTGGTCGAGTTTTAGAATCTTTGGGATAAGGAGAGAAAAGAATTGGTTGCCATTAAAATAGTTCGAGGTATTAAGAAATATTGTGAGGCAGCAATGATTGAAGTTGATGTGCTGCAACAGCTTGGTTTATATTGCAAGAGGATCCCCAAATCAAGTGCCATTAAAGTTATTGATTTTGGTAGGCACAACTTGTGATCATCAGGATCAGACTTACATTGTAATTTTTTTTGGATTTGGATTTGCGGATTGTATTTTTTTGAAAATTTATTTTCTTTACATTTTGTAAGTTGCTTGTAAATGTTATTTTTATTTTGGAACTCCCACTTTGGGTGATGTCAATATAAATGCAAATAAATTCATAGGCTACAAGTAAGGCCTGAATGTCGTGGACAATTTTGTTGATGTTGTCAAAATGTTGTGCGTTACTTTGGGTCCTGAATGTTGTGGACAATTTTGGTGAGGTTGCTACCATTTATGAGAAGTTGAGAACTATTAATACAAAAAAAAAATTCTTGAATAATGAGAAAAGTTAGAGAGAATGAAGCGACCATGTGCATAAAACTAAAAAAACTATTATTATGGAATGAAGCGACCAGGTGAGGAACAGAGATTTCGACAATAAGTAACAAGTTAAATAACAAGTGCACAAGTTGGGACTGACTAACAAAATGACCTCATTCAAATTAAAATATAATGATCTGATAATAAAACACTAACTGAAAACATTAAATCAAATTGTGTTAACTTTAAATTACTACTTCCTCTTGTTGCGCTCACTACTGCACAGTTTTAGAGGGGTGTGGATAAGTTCAACAATCTATACAAACACAAGTGGTAGTCTTCCTGCTCATTCATACCACTATGTATACCCACCTTAAATTATCACCAGCATGGACATTTTATGCACCAGCACGAACATAATCTTGCTCATTCATGCCACTATGTTTTCCTGCTCATTCATACCACTATGTTTTCCATTTCTTGGATGAACCTGCAAAGATGGCGGATGTAATCTGGGTACAGCTCCAAGTTGCAGTGCCCGCCTCCTTTAATCCACAAGGGCTCATATGGGTCTCTAGCCATTTTCCATAGTCCATCACCATGTAACCAATTTACTACATCATCTTCGGTACCCTGTAAAAGAGTATATAGAAAAGACAGGTCAAGAATCATTTGTCAAGATTCGACAAACGAAGTCCAAATCCTTTATGCCATTATACATTGCGTATGCGTCGTCCTGACTAGGAAACGATAACCCAATATATGGAACTTCTATCGAAGTTTTTGTATTGTCATCCTCTACATTAACACTAGAACAAAAAAGAGAATTACATATAATTCAATTGATAATATAATTCAAAATTCAAAATGTAGGGCAAATTTTTTACTTTGTGTCATGAAGGTTTAACGCCGACTCTGAGTGTTGTAATGGTAAGGTCGTCTCAGATTGTCGTGACATAGCATTATCCGCTTGAGAAGAAGCAATAGGAGATGGCTGTTGAAAAGACATGATTTTTCTGCGAATTTACAAACAACTCTCAAAAGACCAAAATCTCATCATATTGCCACCATATGTATCATTACTACAATGAGCAATACTGAATTGACACTAAATATGTAAACTGGCCATATTGCTTTACCAAACACATTACTCGTCATGTACAGTCCCTAGATATCTTATGAAATGCCACAGAAAAAAAATAAGAAGTACAGATAATCCATAAACATTGAGGTCTTCTTGAAATCATCTTCACTTATATTTTGTTTGTTTAAAAATAATGATTATGGAAAAAATGCTTATTTTGTTGCTAATTAGTAACCAAATCCAGTTGAATTACTTCTACCATCATCATGAATGGGGAAATATTTAGATCTAATCAATCATCATATAAATAATTTGAGCAAGGAAAACTGTAAAACAAAAAGTTTACGCTCTTGACAAGCCTAAAGTTTAAAAGGCAATAAATAAATTAAAAATCAAAATTTAACACAAACTTTATATGTTTAGAAGATCAAAGAAGCACGGTGAAAAATTCCTCAAACGAATTTTATACGTAGCCAAATTACTCAAGCAAAGAACATCTCTACCTATCACTATCAAGGCTTGCAATGTTGATCTCGTCTATATCACTAGATTACGAAATACATTAAAAATCAGATAAATGAACCCATTTGAAACATATATATTGAAAGATAAACTAAAAGCTCAAATGGACTGTTATAATACCTTTGTTTGATGATTATTTACACAAACTCTCACTCATCGTCGCTACTTCTTCCTCACTCCATAACTTCGAGTTAGTGTTTCGCGAATCACTCGAAAGTTGAAGCAAAGTCTGGGCGAATTGAAGCAAAAGCTTGGGCAAACCCTAGGAGAGAGAATCAGAGAAAATGGAAGAGAGAAGAGTAGAGAATCAGAGAATATGGAAGAGAGAAGAGTAGAGAGCCCTTATGCGCGAGTTTTGATTTAGGAGGGGAGAGCTGGATCCGTGTTTTGATTTTAGAACAAATAGCTTAATACGACGTCATTTTAATATACTGTGTAAATAAAAAGTTTACAAGGTTGTGTATAGTCATTTTCCCTATATATATATATATATATATATATATATATATATATATATATATATATATATATATATATATATATATATATATATATATATATATATATATATACATACAACCAATTTAACACTTGATCAAGAAAAAGAAATATATTTAAGAAATATTATAAATTAGGCACGATTTAGGTTTTACTTTTTAAGAATAGTAAAATTTGAACAAAAGTAAAGAAACAATATATTGAATATTGCATTAAAAACAAACAGTTGTTGTAGCTCAGTTGGTTTGAACTCTTATTTATTTACTTACAAGTCTTGTGTTCAAGCCTCATAACCCACAAGTAGCAACATTTTATTTTAAAAAAAATAAGTCGCGGGCCACGGGTTGGGCCACCGGCGGGTCGGGTCAAAAATGGGTTGGGCCAAAATGGCCCGCATTTTCCTAGGCTGAAATATTGCGGCCCATGGTCCATGTTTCTACGGGCGGGCCTGGGCCTAAATTGCCAGGTCTAAGCATCTCCAACTGCAAAGCATTCATGGTTATTTGTTCTCCACTTGCTTCCTCACCTTGTCTTCCTATGCCCATCTGCCTGACATTAGTTTATTGTTGATCAGCCATATGTGGGGATATTGAACTTCCTTCAAAAGCGTCTTCTACAAGGGGTTAATCGAGATCCAGATTCGTGCCTTGGAAATGTTGATTTGTTTGCCTTAGAACCGGATCCGATGAAGTAATGTTGGGTGTCAGTGAAACTCTTCCTATAGTTCTCCCGCTTTGATTCGTGGGCATACCCTTCACGAATTCTATGCCTCCCCAACAGAGTCGCCAAATAAATGTGGGTAAGAAAATCGTACCTTACTAGGGTTAGGGTTTTGTGTTGGCCGAGGAGGGGAGAAATCCACAAAGATTACGGTCTTGATTGATTGATTGAAGAGGTGAGAAGAACAGGTAAGCGATTGCTTAAGTAACACATGGCAGAACTCGTAAGATTCAAGAGCCTTCTTCAAAGTCTTCAGTTCAGAGAGAATCCAAAAAGTCCTCTCTATTGAAATGAAAGGGGGGTATTTATAGAGTTTTCTAAAAAATGGTCACATGCCGTGCACATGTCTGGGTCTTGTGCTTGGCATGTGATTTCAGAAGAAATTCCTAAATCATCATGTCCTTCTAGCCATCAATCCAATCCCTCAATCAATTCCCAAAATGAGTCGTCTCCACGAGCCTTCTGCCTCGGGACACGTGGAGACTTCTCCCGGTTCATTTAATTCTTTAGATCACACGTGAGCCCTAATTTTATATTTGGGCTCACACACTGCATACCAAGTTTTGCATTTCTCTGAACGAACTAGTTGATGGAACTAGTAGGCCAGTAACTTCAAATTTGTTGTATTGGTTACTGTCGGTCCACGTTCCGTTGAAATAAAGTACAACTGGAATCATCTCCATCGTCTGACAACTGAATCAACATTGTACAGTAACCATATCAAGGTTAGACAGTAACTAATATATATTTACTTAGTAATCAGAACATAAAACACAATTTTCAATGCATTTTACAATCAAATCACTCAGTGTAATGACTTTGTTACTAATTAAAGACTATCAGTTGTATAAAAGTAACCAATGTAGCTAATAAGTAACCTTTAATATAAAACACATCGATATAAAACACATTAATATTATATAATAACCAAATCAACATTATACAGTAACCGAATCAAAATTATACAGTAACCAATATGTATATACTTAGTAACCAGAACATAAAACACATTTTTCCATGCAGCTTACAAAAACACTCAGTATAATGACTTTGTGACCAATTAAAGGTCGAAAAATTGTATGAAGTTAACTAATATATCTAGTAAGCAACCATCAATATAAAAATCATCACTAGAAAACACACTAATATTATACATCAACCAAATCAACATTATACAGTAACCAAATCAATATTAGACAGTAACCAATATATATACTTAGTAACCAGAACATAAAACATATTTTTTTCTTGCATTTTACAATTAAAACACTTAGTATACTAACTTTGTGTCCAATTAAAGACCGAAAAATTGGATGAAGGTAACTAATATATGATTATGTAGTGACTACGGGTAAATATATGCATATAATCTTGAAAGTCACATACCTCAGTATACAAATATATAACCAATCAATAAATAACCAATAATCATTATAGTAGTTTTGTCTCTGGTTACTGATTGTAAACCAAAATCATAAACACATTGTTTACTTACATATGTAATAACGTAATCCCTGAACGCCGAATTCAAATTTCCTATTGATCTTGAATGTTCTGCTCATATGAAAATTTCGGAATCGTTTTTGGAAACTCTGGAGTCGTCTGTTGATTTCGTCTTCTCCGTTCTTGAATGTTCTTTTGATTCCGTCTTCTTCGATCTACAAAATTTGTCTCCCTGTTTTATCGTTATTTTGAATTTAGGAGATTAGTTGGTTACTAATATCACAGATTCGGTAAGTGACGTGTATGGCAGTTATTGCTCTCCTTAATTTTAATTCCGTATTAATGTGAAATTGAGGCATACTAATTTATTGCGTTGTTTTTGTAATTATTTTGTAGATACACTAATGTTGTAATTACTTTCTAATTGTTATATATTACTGTAAAGAACCCTAAATAAAAATAGTTAACCAACTCATTTGATTCTAGTTAATATGAGTTGACCCAATAATTAACCGACTATATTGTCAGGTCTAGATAAAGAGTTGAGGTGACCAATTTTTTGATGAACCGTTCCATTTGCCATGCACCGGACCCATTCACTTGCTTATCGTAATCGTAGAGGTTGTAAGTACACAGTGTCCCACAACTATGAATAGCATAGTGGGGTGAAAGACGAGTGTGGACACCCCTAAAGTAGGCTACTTTTTCTATCATCATCAAAATTGAAATAAATTACTCATTCAATGTTACAAAATATGTGTGTATCAACCATAGAAGTTAACTGAGAAAGAAAAAGATGATGTTAACTGCACATAAATGCATAAAATGGATTACAAGGTAAAACAAACGGCAAGTAAGCATGTTACGGCCACCAATGGCACTTCACAGAAGTTTAAGCAACAAAAATTCTAAAAATGGATTACAGTATCCATGTCAAAAGGCAGACTTCGACAAATATATTTGAACAAGGTGTTGCCACTTGATTCGGAAAAAGCTCAAAAAATTTCAGCAGCATTCTAATGCTATGACTACCAAGCAAAAAGTTTCCGTAGTGTTGTAGATACTATGCTTACTACTGCAAAGAAACTCACCCAGAGGTAGCGACCGTTTGCTCCTCAGTTTAGTCCATAGCTTTCCTAATAAGCTCATACCCAGCAAAATTCATAGCACCGAGTGGAGCAATCCAGAAAAACCTGGGCACGGCTCCTTTAAATAATACAAGGGGTCCCTCATGACGGAGAATAGATAAGGCTGCAACTGACATTGAGACATGTTGTCCCCCGGGAGCAGTCATCATTCTAGTTTTTATCACATCGAAAGGAGTTGTAGTAACTGAAGCTAGCCCACCAGATAGAGCCCCAACTAAAATTGTTTCCCAGGGCTCAAGTTCCCGTCCTAAAAGCTTCTGACAAACCTGAAAGAGAATACTTGGCATTTAATATGCAGCATAGATATAAAAACAGAATCCAATATGCAATCAAACACTAAACCATTAACCATCCATGGCAGATAGGCCTTTAGCTTCTCTATGGATTTAAAACAATCAGTTAAGTGTATTGTACAATCTAAATAGATAAAAATCAAGTGTAACCACATAATACATATGTAGTGGTATCAGGTCAGTGAAAAAACCGAGGAAATTGCCTCACTCACAATTTAACTGGAACATGAAAAATGTGCATCATCAAACAAGTTTGATTTCATGGGACACAAATCTCTAGAAATAACAAGTTTTGCAAGGAGCATTTTATATATTAAGAACAGACAATCCACATTAGATTGGTTAACCAATTGTCACTGTTATTTAATATAAAATAAAATAAAAATCTTCACGACAGTGTTGGCTGGTCTTACTCTGGAGTCCTGACTTGGCAAATCCAGGCGTGTATTTTTTTAGGACTCCTTTGCCAATCAGGTAGTCAGTATAACATTGGACTCAAAACAGCTTTCGTTCTAGCAAATTGGAGACATTATCTTGCCTGTATGCAGCTCACAGATAACTGTTTCATACATAATTGTTCATTGAAATTCCATTTGATATCTTTACCACAACACTAGGATGTTCAGGTTTACTTAATTATCTCTGAAGCAGTTGAAACTAGACAGAATGACTCAGAAAGGTCGTGCTTAAATGGAAAGACAGAAGTTCCTTCAGTTCACTGTCACTGCTCAACAACCTAACATTTTCTCACATTTGTCAATGCTTGGTTCTTGAGCTATTTACAGCAAGAGAAACAAATCTCCGAAGCACCCAACAACATTGCATTGTTGGACTATATACCTATCATCCATGTAGGAGACCCCTATACGCTGAGACAGATTTATTTAACTGAGTGTGCATGCCAGAGAATAAAGATAAACCAATCATGTAAGAACTATATCCAATCAAGCAAAAAAAATTAAAAATAGTGTGGGAAATCCTACATTTGACAACCCCTAAGAGAAGCAGTTAACAGCTGATGAAGTCAAGGATGAATGCAAGATGGAAAGAGCTCTCTCTGCAAAAAAATTTATACCTTCTTGGATTCAGCATAAAGCCCCATGCCAGCAACATAGAAAGGAAGCTCACGGCATAGAGTGGCACCAGTCCCACGGAAAAAACCTTTTAGACCATCTTGTTGCCAAGTACCAATGAGTGCCTCCCCTACATTGTCAAATATGCCAGCCTGCAACCTTTGCTTTAGTACCTCACACGGTACCCGAAATACTGTCCCCAGAACAGTGCTAGAGAATGATGCTATAGATTGAACCTAATACAAAGAAACTTCCTCAGTCACACATTGTTCAAATTTAAAGAGCGTTTTAAAATTAAAATCACATAGCTGAATAGACCCTTGTTGTGATAACCACAGATTACTGGATACATGTGCCGTGCAAGCAATATTAAATTTTCCAAAGCAAGAGTTTTTAAGAAAGTGAGAAAATCTATCAGCACCTTCACAAAAGTAGAGAAGTTCCTTCACTTGATACTTGGGATAGGAAATGAAAAGAACTTTCTGAATGAAGAAGTCATTTTTCGAGGAGAAACTAAGCATTTTTAAAATAGAAAAGTTTGTAATATATGCACCAGGTTTCAACTTGACATAGTTGTTTTTTATGCCGGTTGGGTGTTTTCATGCAAAAAGTAAAAAGAGATTTTACTTTTTACTAATACAAAGGAAAGTAAGACTAGATCAGAGTTACCAGGTACTCTTATTGACCTAACAAACCGCATCCAAATAGGATACTTTTATATACCAATACTCTAAATTTAGCATACCGAAAAAATTCTTTGTTGTTTAACATATTATTGTAGAAATATCAATATTATAACTTAGTATTGTATGCTCAAACATTAAAATTGTACTAAATTATTTGTAAAACAAACAACTTGTTGATTGAACTAAAAATCTTCTATAAAACTTAAGTTTGTTATGTTTAGATTTTAAGAGAATTCCTAACTATAAGAACTTATATAAAATACCCTAGCATACCGCTTTCCCATATTCGTATCGAGTACCGATACGAACCACATTTCAAGTGACATTAGGTAAGATATATCTTTGATAAGGTTGTATTACTGTTGGCTGTTGGCGGATTATATTCAAACTTCAAACTCACAAATTGTTTCTACAAGAATAGTTCTTTGATACATGGTGATAATTGTATGATACTTAAATTGTTAAGCCATGCCATTAGTTATCAGGCAACCTGAATTAAAAAAAAAAAAATCCTTCTACATAAAGTACAAAAAATCTTCTATAAAACAACTAAATTTAAAAATTATAACATGTCAAAACAAATTAAGAAAATAAAAATAAGGGCTAGTTTGGAGGGATCATGCTAGAATGCATTGAAATTATTTGTTATCTAACTTTTATTTTATTTTATTTCAGAAGAGCCAGCTCTATCAACTTTCTCTTATAAGTTCAAGGAGGAGTTGGCAAATAAAGACAACAATCATGGGTCTAGAGTATCCTCTCACCCTCTAACCTCTAAGGCAAAGATCTTCTCATATATTATATGTCCCACAGATTTACCTCTTTCTCCTTGTTTCTCTCTCTCTTTTTTTCCTTTTATTTTTTTCTTTCTTTTCTGTTATTTTTTTTGATGGTGATAAACCATTGGTGCACACAATACCCCATCAACCATGCACACGGGTAATCCCATATTAAACTATGTATGGGTGGGTGATACTAAGGAGATCATTATATATAAATATAGGGGAGGTGTGGATATTCATGGTAAAGCAAAAACATATACATGGTTAAGCAACTTTTCCTAAAAGAAGTTTCTATGAATTTGTCCATACATTGCTGTTGTACAGCCATACCTGTATGTCTGGAAGTGTTGGAGCAACATTTACCAATACAAGCTTACTTGCTTCACATAGTCCAGTTCGCAACCCATGGCTGCAATGTAAATAAGCATGTAACTCGCCAGAAAAATAATCATAAAGGAAAGACTTAATAAGAGAGAACATTAAATTAAATTAACCTTGTAAACTGTCCAAAAATTGCTGGAATGGAGCCTTTATATAATCCCCGTGCTCCAATTTGTGGAAGTTTTGCAATTATTTCTAGAAAAGTAAGTGTTGTTGATGCTTGTACTTGAGTCTGTTAAGCAGATAAAATATTCACTTGACCACACGAATTGATGGTTAAAAAGATTAGTAAGATCAATCTCTTTTACCCTATATCCTATTGATCATTTACTTTATCCATTATTATATCTTCATTTAAATACTTGACTATGATTGAGATAAAATCACATCTGACCAAAACTAATGGACGACTAACTTAGGAGTGAAGTAGGCTTAAAATATTTGAAAAACAATGAAAACTCACTACCCCTAGGATCCTCAAACGCATAACTAAATAATTCAACGCGGTCACTGAATAGTAATCTCGATAGTCAATAAGAATCAGTCATGAGGATCACATCTCTGTTTAAAGAGAATCAAAACCTTTTATTTGGAGAAAGTACTAAATGACTAAAATAACCTAACTAAATATTAAAATTTCCTAGTAATTTTAAAATATCCTAAATTCCCACTTTATTTATGTGTCCCCATCACATTCAAAAATAGAAAGTACAACATCCATTTTGGGATGGAAGCAGTAGAGATTTGTAAAGCGTATACTACTATCATATCATTTAATCGTATAGGGAACCAATTAACATAAAAATAAGAAGCCTAACATTGGGAATCTAACATGCAATTGCCTTTGAATGTCAGAATGATTATTTTTCAAATCCCACTCAGAGTTCCATAATTTCAAATGATTAGCAAATAAGAAATGGGGCTTTATGACAACATACAACACATATTAAATGCTTTTAAGTTATAAACAGTACAAAAACTACAGTCCCATCCAACATTAAAGCAATGAGTTCGAGACAGCTTAAAAATTTGATTAATCAATCACACACGATCTACAAAAGATTCACACATTTCTTTACCAATGGAACACTTAAAAATCAAGGGCAGATCCATATTGACCAGTTATGTAATCATCTGTTTTACAAAGTTATCTAAGAAAATTAATTAAGCATTTTCACATTGATGGGCAGCTATGCCAAGTAAGCTATCAAAATGAGCAAGTTAAACTATTTTTTAAGCACAAGAGTTTGCCTTTATCGTATCGATAGGGTGCATTATAGACGCAGATAATGCACAAGAAAGACCTCCTGCAAATGCAGATTTCAGAACACTTCCAACAGGTACTTCCGCAGCTGGTGCAACAGCAACAACGGTAGCAGCTTCATACCAGATATTCCTGTATGTATTACAAAAGTCACTGTAAGTCTAGAGCCTGGCATATATTGCACCTATAAATCCTCCAATAGGCCAAGCATTTTTCAAAGCTTAAGGTTCTAACCCCTGGGCCATTCAAATATTTATTACCTATTACATGCAAGCACTTCTATGGCGTGCATGCGAGCAGACAGACAGACCACATAATACAATTCAAACAAATAAATGACCCATCTTCTTTCAGACATCTCTAAAAAGACTAATTTACTAATCACTGCACAAGAACATAAATTCTTTCATATATCTTTAAAAACGATAAAAGTCAACAAGTATTAGCTGTTGATCAGACTGTAATCAATCCATCCAAACATCAATAACAATACCGTTATTAACTGTTAATTTCTATATCTCTTTGTCTATTTCTTTATGTATCTTCTACTGCTACTATGCTGCTAATACTTATTCTTCTAACATTTTTCTGCTACTTAATAATTAAATGGAAAGTGTTCAATTGGAATATGAAAACATTCTCCTATTGCTGCTGATTATCGACAATCCATTACACAAATCAACTAATAAAGTCAGTATTAGCTGGTGTTGCTTCTTTCGAATTAAATTTGGTTAAGCTCATTGGATTTAAAATTAATAGAACCCACATTCAATAACTTTATTACATTCGTAAGGGTGCACCTGACATGCACCAATCACCAAAAAAAACAGCTGTTGCTTATCTAACAGAAAATCCTGTTGACCACCTCACACAAATAAATTCAAAAACATATGGATGCATATAACTTTCCAGATCTTCTCTGCTTGTATGAAAGTTCATGGAAATGAACCCTTACCAAATTATAATGCTAAACCATTTTCAAGCTTGCGCATGACCTAAAAACAATACTCAGAACAGTGAACCATTGAATTTCTGCTGAAATATTATACAATACCATACAGAAATCCAAGCACGTATTACCGAGGGTCTTCTTGAAGTCGATCTGATGGAAGCAATAGCAAAAAATCCCGGAAATGTCCATAAGAAATAGATTCTTCATCCTCTGCATTCAGAAATCGCATCATGGCGACAGCATTGTCTTCATTTGCCGGGAGTCCTGCATTTTTCAATGATGCTAAGATTTCACTTTTTTGTAGGGTGCCAGACTTACTCAAACAGAGACTAGTATAAGCTTGAAGAATAGTTGGTTCCTTCTGTTTCATCAATGACAGGAATTGTCTCCAACCAAATGACTTTGAAAACAAGTGACTCCTAGTATGACGCATGAGATCATAAGCATATCTCTGAGGCAGTTTTCTCGTTCTCATAGCAACTTCAAGATCTTTCAAATTGACTTTGCCATCACCATCCCTATCTAATTCATCAAAGAACCTCCTTCCTGTAAGAATGAAAGTTTTAAATAGAAAATAAATATGAAGAGGGAAAAGGAACAAGAAATACAAGAAGAAAGCATATTGCGTATAACGAATTCAACGGTCAATCCAATTATTGTTCCCAATTTGGAGACTGAAAATCAAATCACTGTCTATCAAACAAGGGTACAAGACATCCATGATGGGAAATAAATATATATTTAGCAACTATAAGCAGAAATTAATAACTTTCTCAAAAAAACTAAGTGAGACAGTCCCTATCTTTTCATGTCAAGTACATTTAAGAGAGGGATAGAATTGTATTTTACACTCCCCACTAAACACTTACTGTGTAAATTTGTCATCTTATAGATATAGCAACTATATGCATGAGGCGAAATAGATTATATTTATAGAGAAACTATGTGCAGAAATTAATTACTCCCTTCATCCCAACTTTTATGAAAATTTTTTGAATGGCACAATGTAAATGACATTTTAAGTTTTAAAAAAATTACCTTTCCAACTTTACCCTTATGGCCTTACTCAATTTGAAGTATTATACTCAAATTATACTAGGGAGTAGAGTATTTGAAGTGGGATGAGCAAAAAGAGAATATGAATATCTTACTCTCGCTTCTGGAAAACTAAATGAGAGACTCGCTATCATTTCATGTTAAGTGCATTTAAGAGAAAGTTACAATGGTATTCAAAGGGAACTGACAGCACTGACTACGAAAAATGAATTATTTTTTTAATATACAAGTAGACCAGTAAAAGTTAAAAACAACTTCAGATAAAACCAGATTAAAAGACATAAGTAAATATAGATTAGTAAGATTATTCTGCAAGTATTATTACTTATCATCTGTGACTGCAATACCGCATAATCATATCCCTAAACTCAAATTCTATTGGTGACCTGTTCAAAATGTAATTATCTATCATAAGGTACAACATGATGCTTCCGCATGAATAAGACAAATAGCACATAGTTTCACAGGAAGATAAGATAACTATATTTAAAGGTTTACAAAATCTAGCCAAAAAAAAGAGCCTTGACTTGCATTGTCGATTAAATTGATGCAATGTTGAGGCAGTTCCTAACTACTGGAAAGACATACCTTCTGCCTCAGTGTATCTGAAAAAATCCTTGACTGAGAATAATTTATTCTTATCAGGATGATCTTTAGACGATCGCCCTAGCTGAGGTACAAGTTCAGTTACTTCTGTCAATGAGACTGTAGACAGAATGGATCTCAGGTGTTCAACATTTGATAAGGGAATGCTTAGCAATCCATCAGCTAACTTTTGTGGTGAATTGCCTCCACTTTCTTCCCGGCTACCAGTATCAATGCCACCATCAATCTCTTCATTTTCAGGATCAGTTACTCCAACAATACTTGACGGAACACCTCCCAGCCTTGCAAACTTCAAATTCCTTAAAAATCCACTGAAATCTGCTCGTTTACCCTCCGTAATAACAGTAATTTCCTTCAGACAATTGAACTGATTAGTTGAGGGAGGGACAGGAAATGAATCACAACTGCTACATTCAATTTCTTGGACACCCAGATCAAACTTGTGAAGGTTTTGAGCTAACTGATCAAACAGAAAACCTATAAAACATTCAATTGGGAAATTCTTTTTTTCCTTATTTTCAAGACCCACGTCATGAAATTCAACTGAAAACTGATCCTTGGATTCTCTTTGCTTCATTCCACATGACACCCTAGATAAGAGCACATTCACAGATGAATGTGGCCAATTCATATTTTCATTACTTGATTTCTGAAATTGCTTTATACCAGTCTTAAACGGACTGGGAAAAGCCTGAACAAAACTGGTAAGCAACAACGACCAACTAACCGCAAACTGCAAGCTATTTATGCAAGTCCCATCCTCCTTGACGTTATCCCTCTCTTTCGCTCCGTTTTCCAATAAGTCAACTTTCATGTGTTCATTACTCCAACAATTTTGCAAAAACATTCCCAATAATGTCTTAACCGGGACATTTATAGATAAACCCTTCTTCCTCTCATCACTAACCACACTCTGACCAAATCTTTTCTTCCTATCACCAACCACACTCACATGTCTCACAGCAAGTTCAAGGTTGTTAGCCCCATTTTTCGAACCAGGCCAACAATGTTCAAAATCTTTGGCTACTTTCCGAATACCAGATTCAAGCGGGGCAAACCCATTTTTAACTATCTGAACAGAATTTAAAATGAACTCCAAAGGGTCATTCCCAGACACCATCATTAGAACCCTACTTTAATCACTCCTCTATTTCAATCCATCTCTATATTTATATTTCCAAGTCTCAATTTCCAATCATAGCAAATCAAACAATAACAACAATGAACCCAAATTAACCCAGAAGATCCGACTCCCAAATTAAGAAAAACCCAAATCTAACTGAACGGACAAACAACCAAAACCAGGCAATCCGAACATTCAAAGTGAGTAAAACCCGTGAATGGAAAAGTTGAATTATTGTGTATATACAGAATTGAAACCAGAGCTATACAGTGTTAGTTGACTGTGCTATACATATTATACATGCACTTGTATATATATATATGTATATATATCATACATATACTTTTATATATTTGAGATGGGCATTGAGAGATCTTATATACCTGTATTTTTTAGACAAATCTGAGGAGGTTCCCAGATATAACGGTGTTGACTGAGACAAGCAGGCATGAGAAGAAGATGTTTCTGTTGTTTTTATACTTTCCGGTAATTACTGCAATTTTATTTTTTTGGATTGAGTCTCTTATTTGTTTTTAAAAATAGATTTTTCACTATTAGATTAGTTTCAGAATAATAAAATAACTTAAAAATGAGATTATTTAATACCATATCTAATTAGATATTATAATTTATTATGGACTAAAAATTTATAAACAAAATTAATATTTAATTATGTTTCAAAGGATCGATTTATCTTATGATATCTATTTATACTTAAAATAATAATATGATATATTTATTATTAGTAGTAAGTGTATGATAATCTAAACGGTGAGATTTTATCTAATCCTTTAAATAATCTTTGACAAAACAAACATAACATGGAACTATTTTAAGTTATCTCATGAATAACTTAATAAAAAACAAACATGTGACTAGAACTATTTAATCTTAGGATTAATAGTCTTATGCTACGTTTGGATTAGAGTAATGAAAGTGAGAATTAAATGACTCATTCATATGGAATAAAAAAAATGTGTTTGATTGATATTGGAATGGATTGAACCATTCTTATTCCTCCCAAATTTATGAATTTTATTCTTTTGAGAGGGCGAGTATGAAATAACTCATTCTAACTAGAATGGGATGAATCATTCTATTTATTCATTCTAAACGTAACATTAGGATTATTATAGTCTCCGGATTATGATATTTACAAACAAACATCACCTTAATATTTGTGAGCATTTAAAAAAGTATTAAATTACAACTTGAACCCTATTGTGTAGACTTAAAATCAATTTGTACTCTAAAATTTCATTTTCAATTAAAAACACCTTAAACAGAAAAAATAATTAAAAAACACATGGAAGTATGATTTGCGCTCCAAATTTTTTTAAAACATGGTCCCGCACTTATAGGAACTTCTATAAAATTTTAAAAATCCACAAGCATTAAAAAAAATTAAAATTAGAAAATAAAAACAAAAAACAAAAAAAAAAGGGGAGGAAATCAAAATAAAATCATATAAAAAAAGATGAGAAAGAAAAACATCTCAAAAGTCCATGAGCTACAAGGGTTATAGCTGCAACCGAATATATATATATATATATATATAGAAAAGAGAGAGAAAGGATTCTGTCCGGATTTCAGGACAGGCTTAAAATGCGGACTTTTTTTATTTTATTTTTAGAACTTAAAAAAATAATTATGGAACTGAAATTTTTACATAATACAATATTTTGGGTGTGATTTGGATACATATTGTAAGACCCCAAATAATTAATAAATGAAATTTAATTTCCTCTAATTATTATTTTGAAATAGTAAGGGTTGATGTGATTAATGTGGATAGTTATGGGTAAAATACGCAAGTATTTCAAAATAAGCAAATGGTTATAAAATATTAATTATTGTTTGGGAATATTCGTTTGGTCGTGGAATATTCTTCATCGTCGAGAATATTAAATGCGGCCAAGTAGCGACCATGTGGGGCCCCATAACTGAAAGCGATTGGAGGAAGAAACGACAAAGAATAAGTTGTTTATAAATAACTACGCGCGTTATTCTGAATTATCTTTGTTGGAATACCCAATGGTTAAAAACACGATGTCTGGCGTTGTTGCAGACAAGAAGACACACGGTATTGCATCAATTATTGATTCTTACGTAAGAAGGCACTACTCAATAATGGTTACGATAATTCTTTATTCAATTATTTTATTGATTTAATAATTGTTGCGTTGATATTTTATATTCTTTGTTGTTTCAATAATTGTCATTACACGTTATTTTTCATTATCGACAATAATTCATATTATCCTGAATAATATTATTAGATAACATTATTGGCAATGTCTAGAAAGTTCTGCATCTAAGGAGAGGTTTGGTCACCTAATCATGTGCGATGAAGGAGAAATTCTTATTGGAAAGCCCCTCTTCCTGGAACGGCACAGTTTCTTAATCTTGTGATTCTCAGTAATATTATTTGTGAATAATTAATTATTAATTTATATGATGAGGAAAATATTGATTTTATGTGGATATAGATGGAGAAAATTTTTAATGTGACAATTGTGGAAAATTAATATTTTATCTTTTTCTGATAAAATAATTCATTTAAATATATTATTATATTTTAATAATATAATAATGGTGATATTTTTACAATGAATGTGGGATATATGAGTATACGAGGAGAAAGAGTATTTTTGTTGCAATAAATGTTTAAAATATGTTAAACATGTCTGTGGACCCCATTTATTGACTGAAATTTGATTATAGCCTGTAAAATCGTCCGTTTTGTGGATTTCGGTCAATTTATGTTTTGAATTTGGAAAAACTTTCTTCTGCAAAGTTGTAGAGAATTGAATTTCCTATAAAAAAATCGTGAGATTTGAATTTTCGGATAAAAGGGCTATTTATTATGAATTATTGAAGTTTCGAAGCTCCGAAATAATTGATTTTTGGAAGTTTAAAATATTTTTAATTACAAAAACGTTTTTTTTCATTTTTGAAAGTCATTTAACATGTGTGGCTGAAGTTTGACCAGATTTGTGTGCGTAGAGAATTTTGATTATATATATTATTATTATAATAAATTTTCTGCTTTGGTGTTCTAAGCATTTTCCTATAAATAGGGTCTTTAGGTTAGAATTGAAAATCACACCGTAAATTTTTTCTCTCTATATTATCGAGCGTATTCTTGTGAGTATTTTGAGTATACTTTGAGTATTGCTATGTCACGGTGGAAGTTCAAGTCATAGCTTTATATCCTGTGTTTCAAATAGAAATCTTGCCTTTTCGAGGTAAGGGATATTATTTTTTTTTGGTAATGATATTATTTCTTCAATATCATTATCTTTGAAATATTGATCTGAAGTTTTATCAAATTTGGAACTTTTGGTGTCCAGATTTACTATTCATGTATACGACACTATTCACGTATCTGATCTTATTCACGAATCTGACTATTCATCGAAAAATAAAAATTTTCTTTTTCGTCCAAAATATCTATTCGGATACTAGCTTTGATTGTATCCATGTTTTGATCATTCTTGAATTTTACACCACTATGATTATTTTGAGGTATTTTTGGGCGTGGATAAAACAAAAGTACGAATCCTTAATCCTTAATCCTTGTCATTTTGTTTCACTGGATTCGTTTCTTTAAAAATATTTTTCATCATCCTCAGTCTTAAATGATGATATTATTGAATATCTTTGGCCCGGTAGTGCAAAGATGAATGATTTTTGATGAAATCTTTGGCCTGTAGTGCAAAGATGAATGATTTTTGATGAATATCTTTGGCCCGTAGTGTAAAAGATGAGCAGTGTTTTAGATGAACATGACCCAATCGGTGAATGTCCTTGGCCTGTAGTGCAAGGATGAATATATGATTCCAGATATATATTGATTGATGTTACAGGGATAAAAAAAATAGACGATGAACTTTAAAATTCATACATAGAAGATAGTAGTTTGCATTCTCTACTTAACTCTTCTAATGAATTATTATTTCATTCATGTAATATTGATTTAAAATTTATTGTCTATTGTATTCTATTATATTTTTCCTGTTGAAGACTAACAATAATTTTGTTGTATATTATCTTAGTCATAATATTCTTTCTTTGGGCTAGTCGAGCTCACCCTTTTCCTTTTTGTTCCATTTTTCTTCTCGGGAGGCGAGAATATAAGCGAGTGCGAGTCGGGTATGGAATGAAAGTTCTAGGGAGAGTTGTTTAGTAGTCCTCACCATTGTTGTAAAATAATGTATCAATAATTATGATGAGGATTTATTTGTATGTGGATATTGTCTAGATGGCAATATCTCAGATTTAAACTCACGCTTTACTTGTTGTAATAATAAAGTTGTAGTTGTTTACATGTAAGTATATTGACAACTCGTAATGGGTGATGTATACCTATTTTGGGGGTGTCACGGTTGGTATCGAGCTTAGGGATATGATCTCTGGCGGAGATCGGGAATAGAACTAGGAGGAGAGACGAGTAAATCCTTCGCTAGTGTGTCCTACCTAAGCTTATTTGTTAGTTGGTCAGTATATAATGATATTATGTGATATTTTAATTTGTTTAATTAACCCTTGTTTTGTGACAGTATTTGAAAATGGCATCCGAAAATGTTGAGATAAGAAATGGAGCACGAGAGCGCTTGAGTCTCCACAGATCAATAATCAGGATAATATGCAACCAGAGGACAATAATCCTCATGAAAATAATAACACCGATGAAATGGTGAATGATGAGATGGTCAGAGGCTATATGCAATTCATGCAACAACAGGCGAAGGCAGCTCCTGTCCAAAATGCAGGTAGAAACATTGATAACTCTCGGACGGTCACCGCTAAGCAGTTTAAGGAGCAATTCATGCAACAACGAACGCGGGCGCCTCTATCCATAATCTGGTGGAAATGATAAGAAGCGCTGGCATCACAACCAAGCGATTCAAGGAGTTGGGACCACCAGATTTCCATGGAAAGCCGGATCCGATCAAGGCAGAAACTTGGGTCAAACAAATTACCAAGATATTTAATGTCTTGGGATGCACAGAGGAACAGAAGGTTCCATTCGCCACCTTTATGTTTCGTGGTGAAGCGGATTACTGGTGGGAATCACATGAGCGTACCCATCCAAATGCTTCTTTCGATATCTTTGGAGACGCGTTTGAAACTTTTCAATGACAAGTATTTTCTGAAAGTATTCATCATATGAAAGAGGTAGAGTTTATTAGATCGAGCGAACAACATGATTTGTGTCTAGTATGAAGCAAAGTTTGCGAGTTGTCGGTTTGCACCTCATTTGGTGGAAAATGAGGAACGAATGACGCAGCGTATGTTTCTACGAGGGTCTAAAACCCGAGATTCGACAATATCTTATCTCTCATAAATTTTCTTTATATTCAGATGTTGTAAACAGGGCTCAATTATTAGAGCATGATAACGAGTATGTTCAACTAAGGGACCACAACCAGGGTCATATCGGTGGATGGCGATCATCGAAACGATGATAACCAGTGGGAAGGAAAGAATACGGACAAAGGCGGTAACCACTCGGGTGGTAATCGTGGCCATGATAATAGGAGAGGTGACTCAAGTGGAAATTTCAGAAAGAGAAGATTCAACAATGACGGGAAGACATCAGCAGCAGCACCAGCACTAACAACAAATTCTAGGGGAGGAGAACGACCGCCAGTTAGATGTTACAAATGCGAGAAGGAAGGACATATCAGCCCAAACTGTCCACAATAATCCAATGTATGTTACAACTGTGGGAAGGAAGGCCACATAGCTCGGGATTGTTCCGTAGCAAAACCAAGTTCCACGGGAATAGTGACTCCAAGGGCTGTCCCAGGATAAGTCGAAATCAGCGGTTCCTGGAAGGGTGTTTGTTGTGACTGGTCAGAATGCGAGGAACCCGAACGAAGGTATTACGGATTAGTTAAATATAAATTCTTACGAAGTCTATACTGTGTTAGATACCGGTTCTACCCATTCTTTTATCTCTCTTGCTTGCGTTCAACGTTTGAACTTGACTACTGAAAAATTAGACTTTGACCTATCTGTGAAGACTCCGTTAGGAGAAACTTTCATTTCATCAACTGTTAGAAATCTTGCTTGATTCAGGTTGGCACTATCACATTACCTGTTGACCTTATTTCTTTAAAGATATTTGCTTTTGATGTGATTTTAAGGTTAACTACTCATCATGCCAAAATTGATTGCTTTAAGGGTTGTTAGTTTTCATATTCCTAAGCAACCTATTATTCGAATTCAAGAAACCAAACCATTGAAGTCAAACATTTTCATATCAAGCCATGAAGTCATTCGTTTATTGAAAAACAGATGTCAAGTTTTCTTATCCCATGTTATGGATTTGAATAAAGACACGTCAGATTTGAATGATATTTTTGTTGTTAGTAAATTTCCTGACGTATTTCTTGAAGAATTTCTTGGCTTACTCCCAAAGCCTGATATTAAATTTTGTATCGACTTTGAATTCGGTACAAAACCCATTTCTAAAATCTCATATCGAATAGCTCCTATTGAACTTCAGGAGTTAAAAACCCAACTGTAGAAGTTGATACAAGAGCCTCTATCTGGTGACTTCCTGTTGATGGGGATGCACCAAAGCCAGACTCTTCGTAGGGGACGCCATATTTGTGCGGTAGTAAACTGATAGGTGCCATTATGAGGTGCTGTGGTTGAAGCACCATGAGAGTCACAGTTGTATCAATATGACGTGTTATCCAAGTCTTGGATGAGAGTCACAGTTTTGAATGATTTTTCTATCGTTAATAAATTTTATGACGTAATCCTGATGACTTCCTAGCCTACCTTAGAACGAGAAATCGAATTTTGTATTGACCCTAGTACAAAACCTATTTCCTAAAACCTCAGATATTTCTTTAACTAAATGAACGTATCATGCGCCAAAGACGTTGGCTCGAGCTGTTGAAGATTATGATCGTACCATTTAATATTATCGTGGAAGAGCGAACGTGGTAGCTGACGGGTTGAGTAAAAGATCGTATGCGTTTACAAGTGCGATGTTGATAACACAAAGACTCATTTCGTATAACTTACAAATGATGAAGATAGAGTTAAAGACTCTAGGGACTCACGTGATGATATACAAGTAGAATCGACTTTAATCGATAAAGTTAAAACCGCTCAAGCTACACACCGAAGCTGATGCATATGAAGAAGGAGGTGCAAGAAGTTGGTATTCCAAAAGCGAGAATCGGCGATGTGAGGAAAGCTCAAACCTTTGATTTATTATTCCATTTAAAATCCTCGATCGAGTAGAAACTGTGGCCTATAGACTCGCTTTACTACCAAGTATGTCGCGTGTTTATAACATTTTTTTTCACGTACCGATGTTACGTAAATATGTGGACAACTCGAACCACATTATTGAGTTAGAACCAGACGAGATAGCTGAAGACTTAAGTACGAGGATGTCAAGATCTTGGATAGGAAAGAACATGTCCTATGTACCTAGGTTATACCACAAGTTAAAGTTTTGTGGAGAAACCATGCTATTGAGGAAATGACCTGGGAGTTGGAAACGGAAATGAAAGCGAGGTATTCTCATCTTTTCGAAACACCAGGTACGTATGTCAATTTCGAGGACGAAATTTCATAAGGAGGGGAGGTTGTAAGACCCCAAATAATTAATAAATGAAATTTAATTTCCTCTAATTATTATTTTGAAATAGTAAGGGTTGATGTGATTAATGTGGATAGTTATGGGTAAAATACGCAAGTATTTCAAAATAAGCAAATGGTTATAAAATATTCATTATTGTCGGGAAATATTCGTTTGGTCGTGGAATATTCATACTTTGTCGGGAATATTAAATGCGACGACAAGACAACCATGTAATGGGCCCCATAACTGAAAAGCGATTGGAGGAAGAAAAGCGACAAGAATAAGTTGTTTATAAATAACTTGGCCAGATTATTACCAGTTAATCTTGTTGGAATACCCAGTGGTTAAAACACGATGTCTGGCGTTGTTGCACAAGAAGACACCAGCGGTATTGCATCAATTATTGATTCTTACGTAAGAAGGCACTACTCAATAATGGTTACAGATAATTCTTTATTCGATTATTTTATTGATTTAATAATTCTTTGCGTTGATATTTTATATTGTTGTTGTTTCAATAATTGTCATTACACAAGTATTTTTCATTATCGACAATAATTCATATTATCCTAATAAATATTATTAGATAACATTATTGGCAATGTCTAGAAAGTTACATCTAAGGAGAGGTTTGGTCACCTAATTAATTGCGCTTGATGAGAGAAATTCTTATTGAAAGCCCCTATCTTCCTGGAACGGCACAGTTCTTAATCTTTGTGATTCTCGTAATATTATTTGTGAATAATTAATTATTGATTTATATGATGAGGAAAATATTGATTTTATGTGGATATAGATGGAGAAAATTTTTAATGTGACAATTGTGGAAAATTAATATTTTATCTTTTTTTGATAAAATAATTCATTTAAATATATTATTATATTTTAATAATATAATAATGGTGATATTTTTACAATGAATGTGGGATATACGAGTATCTGAGGAGAAAGAGTATTTTGTTGCAATAAATGTTTAAAACATGTTAAACATGTCATGGACCCCATTTATTGATTGAAATTTGATTATAAACTTGTAAAATCGTCTGTTTGTGGATTTGGTCAATTTATGTTTTGAATTTGGAAAAACTTTCTTACGAAAAGTTGTAGAAATTGAATTTCCTATAAAAAGTTGCGAGATTCAATTTTCTGGATAAAAGGACTATTTATTATGAATTATTGAAGTTCCAAAGTTCAAATAATTGATTTTGGAAGTTTAAAATATTTTAATTACAAAAATGTTTTTTCATTTTTGAAAGTCATTTAACATGTGTGGGTGAAGTTTGGACCAGATTTGTGTGCGTGAGAGAATTTTGATTATATATATTATTATTATAATAAATTTTACGCTTTGGTGTTCTAAGCATTTTCCTATAAATAGGGTGCTTAGGTTAGAATTGAAAATCACACCGAAATCAAGTTTTCTCTCTATATTATCGGCGTATTCTTGTGAGTATTTTAAGTATACTTTGAGTATTGCTATCTGATTGCAAGTTCAAGTCATAGCCTATATCCTGTTTTTTATTTAAAATCTTGTCTTTTTCGAGGTAAGGGATATTATTTTTTTGGTAATGATATTATTTCTTCAATATCATTATCTTTGAAATATTGATCTGAAGTTTTTATCAAATTTGGAACTTTTGGTGTGGAGTTACTATTCACGTGATACTGATCTTATTCACGAATCGGCCTATTCATCGAAAAATAAAAATTTTTCTTTTCGTCCAAAATATCTATTCTGGATACTAGCTTTGATTGTATCCATGTTTTGATCATTCTTGAATTTTACACCACTATGATTATTTTTGAGGTATTTTTGGACGTGGATAAAAAAAAGTACGAATCCTTAATCCTTAATCCTTGTCATTTTGTTTCACTGGATTCGTTTCTTTAAAAATATTTTTCATCATCCTCAATCTTAAATGATGATATTATTGAATATCTTTGGCTTTTGTGTGCAAAAGATGAATGATTTATGATGAATATCTTTGGCACAGTAGTGCAAAAGATGAATGATTTCGATGAATATCTTTGGCCCGTAGTGGAAAGATGAACAGGTGTTTAGATGAACATGACCAACTGGTGAATGTCCTTGGCATGTAGTGAAAGGATGAATATATGATTCCAGATATATATTGATTGATGTTACAGGGATAAAAAAAAATAGATGATGAACTTTAAAATTCATACATAGAAGATAGTAGTTTGCATTCTCTACTTAACTCTTCTAATGAATTATTATTTCCGCTGCGAATATTGATTTAAAATTTGTTGTCTATTGTATTCTATTATATTTTTTCCTGTTGAAGACTAACGATAATTTTGTTGTATATTATCTTAGTCATAATATTCTTTACTGGGCTAGTCGAGCTCACCCTTTTCCTTTTTGTTCCATTTTTCTTCTCGGGAGGCGAGAATATAAGCGAGTGCAGTCGGGGTATGGAATGAAGTTTCTAGGAGAGTTGTTTTTAGTAGTCCTCACCATTGTTGTAAAATAATGTATCAATAATTATGATGAGGATTTGTTTGTATGTGGATATTGTCTAGATGACAATATCTGTATTTAAACTCACAGTTTTACTATTGTAATAATAAAGTTGTAGTTGTTTCTGTACCGTATATTGACAACTCAGAATGGGTGATGTATACCTATTTTGGGGGTGTCACACATATAACAAAATATGTCTGTACAAACATGACTGGATCCGGACTGTATATATATGTATATATATGCGTGTGTGTGTGTGTGTGTGTGTGTGTCTTAAATTATGATAAAAAATAAAAGAATAAAAAATTTACAAGTTTTCTGTTATATTTTCTGTAATAAAAGTCATATATATA